>JAQQPM010000006.1:0-1329916 GCA_029339225.1 Phyllachora maydis | reverse complement strand
GGAAAAAAAAAAAAAACCACATGCCCCAAGACGCAAAGGCAACAACAGCAGCAGCCAAGCTTCACCCCGTAGGCAATGGAGCAGATGGCCAGAGAGACGACGCTGAAAACAGAGGACAGATGAGACGTATGTACGTGGCGGCGAGATGCGCTCATGTGGTTGGTGTGCGACGAATGTGGGTTGGACGCGCATGAGGCTTACGCGCGCGACAGTCGCGACGTGCAAGAGCAAAAGAGCACACCACGTCCTCTTTCCTCTCCAGGCCGCCTACAACTGCGCGGACAAAAGGGCCTCGGTCGCTGCACACACACACACACACACACACACGTGAGTCAAGTCAGCACCGGCGCCGCACGAGTCCAGGGGGGGTGAAGATGCGGGGGGGGGGGGGGGGAAGACTTGCCGCTGTTGATGTAGGCCCTCCGCGCATCCAGCGACAGGCCAAACCGTCGCTCCAGCTCCAGCTTGACGCCCTTCTTGGTGACCGTCATCAGGTCCGCCGTGCGCAGCACGTCGCGGATCTCGGCCAGCAGCGCGTCGTCGCTCGGCAGCCCCGTCAGGTTGCTCAGCTCCACGTCCTGCTGCTGGTTCAGCGCCGGCGCCAGGGTGTACTGCGACCCGCCGAACTGGCTCCCCCGGTGGTTCCCGCCCGGGAACTCGAGCGCCGCGAACGAGTGGCGG
Source organism: Phyllachora maydis (assembly GCA_029339225.1). NCBI lineage: Eukaryota > Fungi > Ascomycota > Sordariomycetes > Phyllachorales > Phyllachoraceae > Phyllachora > Phyllachora maydis. The sequence goes on along the minus strand of JAQQPM010000006.1, from coordinate 1,329,235 downwards.
CCCAGGCTGTGCGCTGCCATGGTAGGTGTCGACCGGCCGGGCATCTTGTCTGTGTAGCCGCCGCCGCCGCCGCCGCCGCCGCCCCTGGTGGCGTACGAGTAGGCCGAGACCTCGGAGCGCTTGTCGTCGTCGTGGGCCAGGCTGGTCTGGACGTCCCACAGCTCGGCCTGGTACTCTTCCCAGCGCTTGCGGGGGATGCTGTCCGGGTCGAAGCGGCCCTCGTCGCTGATGACGACCTTCTTGCCCTTCTCGCCGGCCACGACGCGCGTGTTGCCCCAGTTGAAGTCGTCCATGTGCCAGAAGGAATAGAGCGGCAGGGCGAAGGAGAAGACGGGGATGGCCATGACGTAGAGCAGCATCCAGCCGATCATCTCCCACTTGCGCCGCAGCACAAAGATGATGGCCTGCAGGCCGTAGATGGCGGCCAGCATGACAAAGGCCGTGATGGGCACGACAGACGTGCTGCGCGCCACCTCGGCCACCAGGTAGACGATGTAGAGGACCACGACCGGCTGCACCACGGTCGAGAGCAGGTCGAGGAAGACGATGAAGCGCATGCTGAAGCACAAGAAGCCGCACAGCTGGCCCATGGGCATCAGCTCGGCCAGGTTGTGTACCGTCGAGTTGATCCAGCGGCGCCGCTGCGACAAAAAGACCTGCCACGTGTCCGGGGCGATGGTGTAGGCGTGGGCGCGGTTGAGGTACTTGGTCTTGTACTTGGAGTGGAACTTGATGAGCAGCGTCGTCAGGTACCGGTCCTCGCCCAGGTGCAGCAGGTTCTTCATATGCAGCGTGTCGATGCGGATGGTCGAGTAGTTCTCGACCACGTCGCGGCTGACGAAGAGCGGCTTGCCCGTCTCGGCCGCGCGGATGCGGTACATGCTGAAGCAGCCGGGCAGGCACGTGACCGAGCCGAAGAGCGACTCGAAGGCCTTGGTCAGGTTGTGCGAGATCCAGTACTCGTAGACCTGGATCATGGTCACGGCCGACGACTTGGCGTTGGTCAGGCCCGTCTCGCCGCACACGGCGATCAGGCGCGTGTCGTCGAGGAAGGACGCGACCATGCGCGTGGCCGAGTCGGGCCCGACCATAGTGTCGGCGTCGACCTGGAGCAGGTACTCGTAAAAGGTCGGGTTGACCCCGATGATGTTGCGCATCTGGTGGTACATTTCCAGCTCGAGCGGGCTCATGGGCAGGTTGTAGTGCACGCGGTTGAGGAAGCGCATCATGATCATTTGGGAGTCTCGCTTGCCCCGGTTGCCCGGCCGCGACACCTCGGACGGCTTGCCCACCTTGACCACCACCAGGAAGGGGACGATGTGGCCCTGCACTTCGTAGAGGCCCGAGTAGACCTTGCCCATGTTGTGCTGCTTCATGCCCTCGCCGAGGGACTCGAAGCTCAAGGGCTCCGGGTCGACCGAGTCGGCCACGCCCAGGATATCGAGCACGATCCGCGGCGTCGGCCTATCGTTACCCTGCCCGATGATCATGCCGTCGCAGATGACGACCAGCAGCTTGCGCTTGTCGTCGTACTGCATGCGCGCCAGCGAGTCGATGGCGCGGCGCAGCGAGTCCTCGTCCTCGGTGTAGGCCGGGACCTGGCAAATGACGAACTTGTCGATGTGCTCGGGCGTGGAACCGGCGCCGAACTGCAAGGCGGCGAGGAATTTGAAGATGATGGTGCTGGCCATGATGGCGGACACGGCCAGGATGAAGTAGGTGGCGAACTGGCACTTGGCCGAGTTGCGCGTGTCCAGGTCGCCCACGTAGAACAGGTTCTCGAGACAGAGCTTCATGTTCCGCTTCTCGACCGGGTCGAGCGCGAGCGTGCTCCAGAGCCGGCCGACGTCCTCGCCCGAGCGCTGGCGGAAGAGGTCGACGACGAGCGGGTCCATGAAGTTGGCCAGGTCGGGATCGTCCGACACGGCCCCGCCCGGGGGCGCCACCTGGCGCCGTCCGCCCATCATGTAGGTCGTCATGTCGTAGACGCGCCCGTCCAGGTAGGCGATCGAGTTCTGCTTGCTGGCCAGGGTCACCACGTACTCGGCCGAGTAGCCGATGGTGCCGACCTTGTAGTTGGCCCGCAGCATCATCATCTGCTCCTGGAACCAGTTGGGCCGGCTGTCGTTCCGGAAGGCGCGGAAGTCGTGGTACTGCGCGTTGACGTCTTGGCTGTCGACGACCGAGGCCGAGCCGGTCGTGTTGGTCTTGCGGGCGTCGAGCGTGACGTACGGGTCGACCGAGCCGTTGACGCCGGGGCACAGGGCCGACACTTGGACGGGAAACAGGTTGGTCATGTCCAGGCCGGCGTACTGCGTCAGCTCCCTCGTCGGCACGTACGACGGGTAGTGTCGCGGCGCAAAGACGCTGATGTCGAAGACGATGCCGCGGATGGACGAGTACGCGTGCTTGCCGTCCTTGCCCGTGTAGGCCGCCATCTCCTCGGGGCTGAAGACATGCTGCGTCGGGCAGATGACCATGGGAAAGAGGACGATGAAGAAGGCGGCCACCAGGCAGCTGAACCAGATGATCAGGTTGATGGCGAGCTTCTCGCGCCACGCCATGCGGACGTCCTTGCGGGGCATGCGGCCGACCAGCCGGATCGAGAAGTCGGGCACCAGCCAGGTCAGCATGTAGACGACCGAGATCCAGCGCTTGCGGCTCGCGCTGTCCTTGAACTCCTCCACCTCCTGCATCTTCTTCTCGTTGCCGCGCTCGGCCATCTGGGCGCGCGTGTCGAGGTTCTTGAACATGTCGCCGCCGCCACCCAGGGCCGACGCGCCGGCGTCGGAGCGGCAGTCGCCATCGGGACTGCCAAAGGGAGGGCCGGCCGCCTTCTTGCCGCCGCCGTTGGACGCAACGAGCCGCTCCCGGGAGGCACCAAACGCATCCGGCCCCTCGTCCGAGGGCGCGCCGTAGCGCCCCGACACCGACGGCGACGTGTCGTCGCCCAGCTGGGCAATCTCGAGCCAGCACCTCTCGCTCAGCATGACACCGGTGGACCCGATCTGGACCTCGTTGCCGGGCCAGCGCTTGTCCTCGACCACCAGCTCCACCTTGTCCCTCTCGCTGCCCACCAGGATCGTCTCGGCATCGGCCAGGCCCAGGAACTCGCCAAAGGGGAGGAACAGGCTGAAGTCGGCCGAGCGCAGCCGCTGGCTGATCTCGGCGATGCCCAGCGTCTGGACCTGCGTGCGCACGCACTTGGTGTCAAACTGGTTGGCGATGCGCCTGTCGTTGGGCTTGAGGCAAAAGACAAAGTAGCCGTTGGTGTTCGGCGCCGTGACGGACTTGATGACGTTCTCGAGGGACGACAAGAACTGGCCAGACGCGCCCTGCTCGCTCGTCGTCGTCGTCGTCGTCGTCGTCGTCGTCGTCGGCTCCACCGATGCTGGCCGTTCTGGCAGCGCCACCATCCTGGTCGTGCGCGCCGCCAGCCCTCCCTTGCGGTTGACGACGCTCGGGGCGCGCATGGGCTTGGAGCTGACCGAGGCCTGCATGACGGTGCTCTTCTCCTGCGGATGCACCACCGTCTGCAGCACCTCCTGGCCAAAGAGCCGCAGCACGAAGTCGCTCTTGCTGGAGTTGACCAGATTGAGCAGGTCGCCCGAGATGACCTCGCCGTTCTCCTCGACCAGGCTCTTGACGGGATAGTCGACCTCGCCGGCGAAATGCTTGACCGCGAAGGTGGCTGCCGTGTTGGCCGTGTAAAAGTTGCTGCCGGGCAGCTTGGCCGTGGCCGAGCCGACCTGGATGGCCGGGTTCTTGCCCTCGAAGCGCTTCCGCAAGCTCTCGAGCAGCTGCATGTCGGTGCGGTTGCGCCGCGTCTGGTCGTCGAGGATGCCGAGCAAGCCGTTTCCGGGCTTGAGCAGACCCTTGACGGCGTCCGAGTTGTCGAAGTAGCTCGTCGCCGGCACCGTGACTTCTTCCGTCTCCAGGAGGTCCGCCTTGCGGTCGAAGAAGTTTTGCAACGTCAGGTTGTACAGCGCCTCGCAGGCCGCGTTGTTCAACAGCTGATCGAGCGCTGACTGGGTCGACGACTGCGTCGCAAAGCCCGGGAAGTCGACGAGAGAGATGGTGTTGGCAATGGCCTCTTCCGGCGCGCACATCTTCTGGTTGATCGTCTCCATCACCAAGGCGACAAGCAGCGAATACAGCGTCCGGGCGAGCTCGTCGGCGTTCGCCCGCGCCCCGGCCGGATCGAGCATGACGCTGACCCTCTCCTTGTGGATCATCTTGGTCTTGCAGCCCAACGTGGCTTGCAAGTCACCCTGGCTCACGCCCAGGAAAGCGGCGATGATGCCGAGCACATCCTTGTTCTTGACCGCCGTCACCGTCTGCGCGCTTTCGTGCGGGAAGCCCCCGCTCTCGTCGCCCAAGGCCGTCGAGCCCGACGTGGTCTCAAACTCCAGCTGGCCTAGGTGCAGGATACTGGAAAGGATTTGGCAGATTTCGGCGATGACGCTCCGCGGGAACTCCAGCTTCCGCAGCGCCGTCTTGAACAGCTGGAAGCCGTCGGCATCGTTGATGCCCACCTTGATTTGGGTTGGGTGACCAAGGTACCTCCATCGTTTCCGCGAAGCGCTCTGCGGCTCCGTCATGCCGAGGTGTTCTTTCTCGGCCTGGCTGGTGCCGGCCAGGAGGTAGTAGAGCACATGGAAGTTCCTCTCGCCCGTCGGGACGTCTGTTATCCTGCCCCGCTCCAGCCTGTGATCCAGCAGCTTGCCGCCGATCAAGAGAGGCTGGGAAGAAGAGCTTGTGTCGTACTGCAGTTCATAGAAGAGCCCAGCCTTGGAGGCCGTCGCCGTCGTGGCTGTCTTGGTCGTCGTGAGCGTGTCGAAGATATAGGCGGCGAGGGAAAGCTTGGTGGACAGCGGAGTGGACGACTTGTTGAGGATGGAGGCCAAGAGGTGCGCTCGAATGGTTGTCTTGCCAGACCCGGATTCACCCCTGTTAGGCAAGCCCCAGTCAGTCGTTGACGCCCGAGACTTGGAGGCTCGATGGGGTCACGCAACGCACAGGAAGGTAATAGCTTGGTTCTCGGAGCGGTGGCCCAGGCGGATGAAGGCGCGGTCGGCCATGTCCTCGGCGGCGGCGGCGGCGCTGCCCTCCTTGCCGCCATCTACGCCTTTGGTGGAGGAGCTGTAGGTGTTGAGGGAGACGAGGGCGTGCGACGACAGCCGAGCCGTGGGGAGGGACACATGGAAGCGACTGGCGAGGTGTGCGGTGATGTTGGTGTCGGACTGGAGATGGGCAGGCAGAGACGGCAGCGAGGGTTGCGTATGGGCGCCGGCGCCTCCGCCGCCGCCTCCTCCTCCTCCTCCTCCTCCTCCTCCTCCTCCAAAGTAGCGAAGCGTCAGCGCCATCGTGGAGGGTTCTCGCTCTCGCTCTCCTGTTCCCCTTTTATTTTTTGGGGCTCACGAACGACACGGATGAGGTTCCAAGACAGACGAGGATCGCTCGCGCTGCCTTGGCTCGCCACCCCGATGTCCCCCGAGGCTCGTTCAAAGAAGAAGGAGGAGAAGACGGGAAACACCGAGAAGCAACGGGAAAGACGGTTCAGAACGAGCAAGCGGGATGTCCAGTCCCCAACAAAGGTAGTAAGTAGAGCTGCATGGATGAACGAGCGAACACCTCCCGAGTGACCAAGATCCCAACTGACAAGGCGCTAAACAACAGCCAGGCCCAGCGGCGCCTCGTCAAGGGAAAATACGACGACATGGTCCCCAGTTTCCTCCTGATACGGCGGCCCACAGTGAGCACTCGCGCATTGCCCCGTCGTCATAGGCCGGTGGTGAACCGGACTCAGCCGGGGTCATGGACCCTTGGCGAGCTAGCCAGAGCTAGCGCCGCATGCTTAACCTGCATGTTTACCGCATGTCTTAGAGGCCGGCGCGCGCGCAGGGCTGCGTGGTTCCAAAAAAGCCACGGTCAAGGGTGATGAGGTGAGGTAACATTGCGCCTTGCATGGAACAAGGGACTTTTTTTTTGGTCAGAGCTGAAAAAGTCGGTTGCGAACGGACGGAGCTGATTGGCAGTGGGGTGCCGAGCGAGTGGATCCAGCGGGGTGGATCCCCCGGGCGCCGCACGGGCCCCCGGGCCCCGGGCCGTCTCGGCGTGTGGATCCACTCAAAAAGCTTTCCCAAGGTCAACAAGCTTGCTTTGCTTGCACGACATGTCCAAGCGGCTTGCATCCTTTCTCCCATTCCACCATGAAGTCTCGCGGCCGACTCTGGCGTCGACTCTGGCGTCCTGGCCCGACAGACATGGGCGGCGACTGCGGTCTCGTGCGTGCAGCCGGTAGCCCCCGTCCGTGTTTTCAGCCATCGGCTCACTCCCCGATTAGCAAGACCCAGTTCCATGACAGGCTGGTTTCGTGGCGGCACGCCATGCCGATCCGTCTGTTTTCCCCGGCGTACGCTGGTCCCACACCATGACAGGGGCTCAGCCGGGCTCGTCTGCGCGTCTGCTCGTTCCCGGACGCCGTAAAGTTGCCCGTTGCGAGCGGGCAGGTCTTGCGCAAGATCCTGTTCGAACCATCTTCACTCGGCCCGGTGCTTTGTTTTACTGTCCTTGGCCCTTGTTCTGGTGGCCAAGGCCTCGAAGCGCGTTGCTTCTCGAGGCGCATGTGTCCTGCAGCCTCCGGAACCTTTCACCATTCAGACGGCTGTGGCCTAGGTGTCGTTGGTGTCCTGTGTGCAGCAAACGTCGTCTGCTCGGCTCGTCTGGCCTCGGCTTCTCCGACCGGTCGTGCTCAAGTCAAGGGCTCACGGTGGCCAACTCGAACGACAAAACATGGCGAGCCGCGTGTCCATGTACTCGGTTGCCTCAGAGGGCCTTGGTGGTCCTCGAGGCCCTGGGCAGCAGCCTGCGCAGGTGTCCACTACGACGTTGCTGAGTACGGTCCACAACATCTACCTAGCCTCCCAGGCCTACCGTCTCGACGCCGGCACCAGCCTCGTGGTCAACACATGGCTCACGGCGACGCAGCAAAGGCCTGACGGAAGTGTCGGTGGAACTGTGGATGCGGCTCTCGCTGCCAGAGCATGGGAACATGCTCGAAGGCGTGCCGAAGATGGTTGCATCATCCTGAGGTATGTCGTGGTCTCCAGCTTTTGCCCGACGACGACCGGCGATATGCTGACCAAACACGCACCGTCCAGTTCTCTCCATCAGTCCACACCTTCTCTACTCCGGCCCTTTCTGTCTTCTCTCCCTCTCCCCATCCCGTCCATCTTGTTCACAGCGCTCGAAGCCATCGAGCCCTTCCTCCGCTGCGTGACCCCGTACAACCCTTCAAGCCCGAGGCAGTCCGCACTTGGGGTAACCTTGACGCTGAAGCTCGGCGGCAATTTGACGGCGGCGACCCTTGCGCTATCGCAAGGTGGGATCGACACGGACAAGGGTCTGCTCGGGATACCGGCCGAAGCTGGGTACCGCGCATTCGATGTTTTCTACTACCTCCTCACGTCGGCCTCCACGCCGGCCGAGCGAGAATTCCTGGGGCTGAAGCCGGCTTCCGACTACGCACTTCTCAGACGGTCCGGTACGTACGAACCCCCTTCGTACTTGCCCACGGCCGATGACAGCGCGGCCGCGGATGACTTCCGCTCCGCGCTCAAGGAGTTGGGGATCAAGGGATCCGCGCATCGCAACCTCATCTCCACACTCGCGGCTCTGCTGAAACTGGGAGACACGTTGGACTACCAGCTAGACGGAGATGCGATGGAGGAAATGTGCGAAGATGTGGGCGGACTGTTGGGCGTGGACCCTGAGGTTTTGGCGCGACAGTGCACGACCGAGGATCGGGCCACCTTGATCGGGGGCCTGTACGAGGCTCTCGTCGACTGGGTCATCAGCCGGGCCAACGAAGCCATGGCGCTGAGAATGGGCCGGATGCGCGGCGACGGCGACGATGCGAGCGATGGCGCGAGACCGCCTTCGTTGGGCGACGAGAACGCCGACACGGTATGCATCACGGTGCTCGACGTGCCGGACCCGAACCTGGGCAAGGCTATCTCGATGCGGGGCGTCTTCGACGACACGGAAGGCATCAATGCCGAGATGGAGGCCGACGGCGTGGAAGTGATGGCTGTGGGCACCTCGGTCCTGCGGGACATGCAGAATGCCGTGGCCGAGCGCGGGCCTGACCTGGGAATCATGCATGGCACCGTTGGCAGGAAGCGACAGCAAGACTTGGACAAGAGGGAAGAGGTGCTGGAGAAGGTCGGGTACTCGGCCGAGGATGACGGATTCATCAAGAAGCTGCTCGTCCCCGTCGTGACCGGCCCCCATGCACGGCTGCATCTTCCGGCCTTGCTCAGCAGCAGTCGAGCCTGGTACCATCTGTGCGTGCACCCGACCGACGACTCGCCGACCAGCCTCGCTGCGTTGCCCTCTGTGACGTCGGCCTGGTCTGCCGGCCCCGTCTCCCGCCAGCTTCGGACGTGGCGGCTTCCCGAGTGGGCCAACAGGCGGAACAAACACGTCGACTTCACGGCCGACTTCGACCACGACGAGTTCGTGCAGCGCTACCGTGCTCTCGGCTGTATGGACGGGCGGGACGGCATCGAGGGCTGGGTGCTGGAGCGTGGCTGGAGCAACGGCGAGGTGGTCGTCGGCAAGGAGCGCGTGTGGATGAGGGAGAACGCGTGGTGGGAGGCCGAGCGCCTGCTGGACCTGAAGCCGCATGAACGGGCGCCTCTGGACAGCAGCCAGTCGGCGAACGGCAGTGGCTTCTTCCCGGCCCAGGCACTCGTCGACGTCGTCAACGAGCAGGTCATGCACCAGCCCCACGTCAACATGAGCCAGGCCACCCTTGCGGCCATGAGCGCCATGCGCAGCCGGGGGGGCCCTGGCGACTACGGACTGGGCCCCAAGGGCGACAGCCACAAGGACGACATCTTCTACAACGACGAGGGCGACTTCGTCAAGCTGGATGCCGAGCTGGCCAGGGGCACCAAGACGGTCGAGGCGCACCCGATCTCCAAGGGCAGACGCGTCTGGGTCGCCGTGGTCTGGGCGCTGACGTTCTGGATCCCGTCTCCGTTGCTGCGGCACATGGGTCGCATGAAGCGCCCCGATGTCCGCATGGCGTGGCGCGAGAAGCTCGTCATCTGCTTCTTCATCTTGCTGATGAACGGCTTCATCGTCTTCTGGATCGTCGCCTTCGGCCGTCTGCTCTGCCCCAACTTCGACAAGGCCTGGGCACAGAGCGAGGTGGCCGGCCACACGGCCGACAACGACTTCTGGGTCAGCATCCACGGCAGGGTCTACGACCTCTCGACCTTCTGGAGGCTGCAGCACAGCGACACGACGACCCAGACCACGACGGCCAACATGCAGCCGTTTGCCGGTCTCAACCTGGACGAGTACTTCCGGCCGCCGCTGAGCCTGGCCTGCCCGGGCCTCGTCACCGACACCTCGGTCTACCTGCTGGCCAACGACACGGACGCGATCCAGGACGCCTCGGCCGTGCACGTCTCGGGCGCCCGGCAGGCGGTGCAGAACAGCAAGCTGCACGAGCCGGACTGGTACACGTCCCACTTCCAGCCGCGCATCAGGCAGTATTACAAGGGCGACCTGGTCTGGGACAGCCAGGACGTGCTCACGGAAGGGCGCGACGACAACCACGGCTGGTTCATCTACGACGGCGGCGTCTACGACCTGACGGATTACCTGTACACGCAAAAGATGATGAACAACTACCCGACCTACGACTTCCTGGACGAGACCATCACCGGCCTCGTCACCGACAACCCCGGCCAGGATCTCACGACGCCGATCGATGCGGCCATGGGCAAGGTGCGCCTGGCCAACGAGACCGAGTACGCCCGGCTGGCCAACTCGATGAACTGCATCAAGAACACGTTTTATGTCGGCATGCCGGATTTCCGCTTTTCGGCCCGCTGCCAGGCCAACAACTACCTGTTGCTGGCCTTTGCCATGGTCATCTGCGCCGTCATCCTGGTCAAGTTTCTGGCAGCGCTCCAGTTCGGCTCCAAGCGACGGCCCTCGCCCCAGGACAAATTCGTCATCTGCCAGGTGCCTGCGTATACCGAGGACGAGGACTCGCTCCGGAAGGCGCTGGATTCGCTGACGGCGCTCCAGTACGACAACAAGCGGAAGCTGATCTGCGTGATTTGCGATGGTGTCATCGTGGGTGCCGGCAACGACCGGCCCACCCCCAAGATTGTGCTGGACATACTCGGCGTCGACCCGAAGCTGGACCCGCCCGCGCTGCCGTTCAAGTCGGTCGGCACGGGCAGCGAGCAGCTGAACTACGCCAAGGTCTACTCGGGCCTGTACGCGTTCGAGGGCAACGTGGTGCCGTACCTCGTCGTCGTCAAGGTCGGCAAGGAGTCGGAGCAGGCCAAGGCCAAGCCCGGCAACCGCGGGAAGCGCGACTCGCAGATCCTGCTCATGAGCTTCCTGAACCGCGTGCACCACCGGGCGCCCATGAACCCGCTCGAGCTCGACATGTTCCACCAGATCAACAATATCATCGGCGTCGACCCCGAGCTGTACGAGTATCTCCTGATGGTGGATGCCGATACCTCGGTGCGCGAGGACTCGCTGAACCGGCTTGTGGCCGCCTGTGCCGGCAACGCCAAGATTGCCGGCATCTGTGGCGAGACGGGCCTGCAGAACGAGGATCGCTCGTGGTGGACCATGATTCAAGTCTACGAGTACTTTATTTCCCACCACTTGGCCAAGGCCTTTGAGTCTCTGTTCGGGAGCGTCACCTGCCTGCCCGGCTGGTAAGTCTGGCCCGCTGCTCCCCCCCTCTCCTCCTCGCTCGCTTCGAGCCCAGCAGGGCTGACCGAACCGTCGCCTCTCCCAGCTTCACCATGTACCGTCTCCGCACCGCCGACCGCGGAAAGGCCCTGATCATCTCGGACAAGGTCATTGGCGAGTACAGCGACTGTCACGTAGACACGCTGCACAAGAAGAATCTGCTGTCTCTCGGGGAAGATCGCTTCCTCACGACCCTCATGACGAAGCACTTCCCGCACATGTCGTTCAAGTTCATCCCCGACGCCTACTGCCAGACGGCCTCGCCCGAAAGGTGGAGCGTGCTTCTCTCGCAGCGTCGTCGCTGGATCAACTCCACCATCCACAACCTCGTCGAGCTGGCCATGCTCCAGGAAATGTGTGGCTTCTGCTGCTTCTCGATGCGCTTTGTCGTCATCATCGACTTGATGGGCACCATCATCCTCCCGGCGACCTGCGTCTACCTCGGCTACCTCATCTACATCCTCGCCACCGGGACCGGCCCCATGCCCTGGATCTCCATCGGCATGGTCATCGGCGTGTACGGCCTGCAGGCGCTGATCTTCCTGGTCAAGCGGCAGTGGCAGCACATTGGCTGGATGATCATTTACCTGCTCGCCTTCCCCATCTACTCGTTCGTCCTGCCCGTCTACTCGTTCTGGAACCAGGACAATTTCAGCTGGGGCAACACCCGCATGGTCGTGGGCGAGTCGGGCAAGCGCGTGATCGTCGCCGTCGACGACGAGGGCTACGTCCCCCGCTCCCTACCGCTCCAGCGCTGGGACGACTACGCTCTGCTCAACAACCTGCCCGGCCGCCGCGGCGGCGCCGGCTACCGGGGCGAGAAGGGCGCCGGCGACATGCTGGCGGACGCCGGCGGCGAAGCCTACGAGCTCGACGACATGAAGTCGGTGTATTCGTCGGTGCGCCAGCCCTCGGTCATGACGGGCCTGCACGGCGCCAGCGGCGTCTACGCGGTCCCGCAGAGCCCCGGCCTCGGCCCCGGCACGCCCTTCGGCGCGAACCCCCGGGCGTCGGTGGCGCTGACGACGCCCTACAGCGACAACCCCCGCCACAGCTTGCTTCACCACCACCACCACCACCACCACCACCAGCCGCAGCAGCAGCACCGGCAGAGCGTGTTCTCGGCCGGCACGGGCTTCGACCGGGGGCTGAGCCCGTTCCAGGAGTACGGGCTGGCGCCGTCGGCGTCGACGACGCCGGGCCCGGGCCAGGGCCACCGCCCGAGCATGGCGGCCCTGGGCGGCACCGCGCGGCACCAGAGCGTGACCCCGTCGGTCGACTTCCGGCGCGGCAGCCCCGGGCTCATCGGCGGCGGGCCCGACGACGGCGTCATCGTCGAGGCCATCCGGGCGGTGCTGGGCGAGGTGGACCTCGACACCGTCACCAAGAAGCACGTACGCGCCCTGGTCGAGCAGAGGCTGCAGACGGCGCTGGCGGGCGAGCGCCGCACGTTTATGGACCGGCAGATCGACACGGAGCTGGCCAACATGTGAGGACACTACAATGATGCATGTACATATTGTCGTGTGGAGGAACCGCTGCTGCATTTTTTTCTCAGCCGATGGAGGGGGGGGGGGGGGGTAGAAATCCAACACGGAAAAGTAGTCAAGACTCTCTCTTCTCGATCGATGTGCTTGCGTCCGTACAAAAAGGTTGGTTCTGCTCTGCCGGACCAAGAGAAACAAGCTCAAGCGTACCGCCGCAACGCCGCCACGTCCTCCTGGCGCAGCAGCGCGCCGTCGTCCAGGGCCAGCATGTCCGGCACGGGGCCGACGGGCGTGATGGACAAGGGGTTGATCTGCGTGTGCGACTTGGTGTAGTGGGCCTTGATGTGCAGGAAGTTGGTCGTGTCCCGGAAGGCCGGCACCGTCCAGTACAGGGCCCGGAGCCACCTGTGCAGCGCCGGGTAGCCCGAGCGTATGTCGCGCATGTTGCACTTGAAGTGCTGGACGTAGACGGGCTTGTTTGTGGGTGGGGGGACAACATGTCAGGTGAGATTGTGTGTGTGTTTTGGAGAAGAAGGGGGGGGGGGGGGGGGGGGGGGGACAAAGGCTTGTTGGTGCACACGTACATCGAAGCGGACAATCGTCACAAACCTGGAGGCAAGAGGGGGGGGCCGCGTTAGTTTCAGCTTCGGTCCCGGGCAAGACTCGCACTCACAGTCTAATGTCCACCTCGGTCAGCTGGATCCCGAACCAGAACGGGCCGTCAGCGGCCCCGGCGGCAAGGTGCTTCTCGGCGCGGTCGAGGGCCCCGAACAGGGCCGTGACGGCCTTATCGTAGGCGGCCTGCGTGGTGGCGAAGCCGGCCTTGTACACGCCGTTGTTGATGAGGTCGTAGTGCCACGCGTTCGCCGCGTCGATGGCGCCGCGCAGGGCCTCCGGGTAGAGCTCGACGCGGCGGTACCTGTCCTCGACGAGGTCGTCAAACTGGCCACGGGCCGGCACATGAGATGAGCGGGGGAGAGAAGGAGGAGGAGGAGAAGCGACAAGGAAAGAAAAAAAAAACCGCACCTCGGAGCCCAGCATGCGCAGGATGTCGCTGCTCTCGTTGCTGACGATGCACTGCTGCACCGTGTCGTACAGGACGGGGACGGTGAAGCGGCCGTCGTAGGCGGGGTCGCTGGCACGGTACACGTGGCGCAGGTGGGAGTAGCCGGCGTGGCCGGCAACGGGGTCGGGCACGACGGCGTGGCCGGCGGCGTCGCGGTCCTCGGGCGTGGCGAAGCGCCACCCCTGGTCGCCCAGGTGCCAGTGCACCGAGGAGAAGGAGATGGCGTCCTCGAGGCCCTTGAGCTTGCGCGCGATCAGGGTCCGGGTGGCCTGGCAGCGAGAGCCGTGTGGCCGTCAGTAGCAGCAGCAGCAGCAGCGGTGACACACGCGTGCGTAGGTGAGGTGTGGTGGTGCCCTTCTCACCCAGGGACACGCGTAGCTGACGTAAAGATGGTATCGGCCCTTCTCGGCCGGGAACCTGGCGCCCGGCTCCCGCGAGACCCAGTTGCGGAAGGCGCTCTGGGCCCGCTTGAACTCGCCCGACTTGTCGCCCGGCTTGACCCAGTCGGTGATCTTGTTGGCCTTGTTGTGTGTGTTCTCCCAGTCAGTGGAAGCGCGTCCCGGCCGGGGGGCTGCTTGGGCCACACTCACCATGTTGCTGTGGAATGATGGTGCAGAGAAATGACCACGAAAGCCTTGCATGATACCATTTCCTCCCTTTTCCCTCCTCCTCCCACACACATCCTTCCTCCACCCGATTCGTGACGTAAGTGACCGCTGCACTAAGTCGCTTAGTCAATCCGCACGTGTGGCACAGTGGATTGAGCGATGCCAGCTGGAGTGGATGGTGCGAGTGGATGATGTGGCTGAAGCATGCCTGGTATTCCTATCAACGCGGGGACCAAAACACACCCCAAAGTCACTACGCCCGACCTTTTTTTTCTTTTTTCTTTCCCCTTCGCTGCTCCTCCCTCTTTTCGTCTGCCCCGTCTACCGCACCTTCACCTTGATGTACGGCACCTCGACGTCCTCACCGCTCGTGTCCTCCGTGACAACTTCCATGATGAGGTACTTCTGGTGCGCGGGCACCTTCTTTTTCGACACGCTCTCGACGAGCCCCGTGAGCGTCATGCCATACTTGTCCTTCAGCTTGGCCGCCGGGAAGAAGGAGGCATACAGCAGGCTGACGCCCGAGCTGAGCATGGCAACGCTCAAGCCCCGTGCCGCGAAGTAGTCGATCAGCTCCTGCAGCCTCATGTTGTCCACCTCGTATCGGTCCCACAGCTTGTCCAGCACCACCTTTTCCCCCCGCGCGCCCTTGTACTCCACCTTGGGGCTTGCCATCGGCTCGCTGAAGCCGAAAAAGGGCAGCGCCAGGTTGACGAAGCCGTTCTTGTACTGCTCCAGCTCCGTCTTGCCGTCCACCACCTTGTAGAGCTCCAGCACCACCAGCCCCGTCACCAACGCCGTCGTCGTGGCGATGGCCGGGATGATCTTGCCGGCAATGAACTTGGTCTTGTGCCGATCTGCCGTTTCGATCTTGTAGTTCTCGGCCCGGAGGTTGCTGGCCGCCGTGATGAAGTCAATGTGGTAGTTGGTGTCATCGTCCTTTTCAAACTCGACCGGGCTGAGGCTGAAGCCGGCCAGCGACTTGGCATCCGGGAGCTCCTTCATGAGCCTGTTCATCTCGTCGCTGTCACCAAACGAGCTCTTGGTGGCGTTTGGATCCTGCCGGGCCAACGAGGTTAGCCGCTGGTCCGCCCTGCATTGCTACCAGACCGGTGAACGCAGTCCTGTAAACTCACCGGATCTTTGTCGTCGGCCTGAATCTTGACATTGGCGTCAGGCTCGAAGTCCTCGATGATCAAGGCGTCCAGGGCCTGCAGGTAGTCTGCCCTTGTCTTCCCCTTGACCTTGATATTGTAGTTGAAGGCGTGCAGATTCGTCGCAGCCTCGAGGAAGCCAAAATGCGTCGAGTTCTCGGCGTCAAACTTGAGGGGATCGGGCGCTCGCTTGGGGCCGGACCAGAACGGGGTGCCAGAAGACGTCGTGGCATCCTTGGGGAAGTTGTACAGAAGTTGCTGGATCGCATGGTTGTAGTTCTTCTCGAACAGCCTCCGTGCCCACTCGACGCAGTCTTCGAACGTGAGCGGCCGCTCGTCCTTGAGGTAGTCCCGCAACATCTCGAGCGTTGGTATCTCATTCCCGCCCTGCTTGAGCGTGCTCTGCAGGTAGTTGGCCTGCGTGAGGTAGAGGTTCGCCGTCTCCGCCGGCTTCACGAAAGAGCTCTCGAAGAGCTCACGAGCCCACGCGATCGTGTGCTCAATCTTGTTGGGGAAGCTTCGAAGCGTGCACATGGGGAACGACTGCTCCGGCGGATCTTGAGATGAGGAGTAGGACTCGGTCTGTCTGGGAAGCACAACCTGAGTATTACCCTTGGTCCCAAGAGTGCCGCTCTCGAGCAGCGGCTTGTGGAAGAAGACGCAACGCCGGTCGACGTATGTTCTCGCTTCCACGTTGTCCAGCGCGTTCGTGACACCGTCCAGCTCGTCCCAGAAATCCTCGTGGAAGATGTGCTCGGTATCGGGGCTGACTCGATCCTTCAAGCTGACCATGTGGCCCTTGAGATCGGGGTTCATGCCCTCGGCGGCCCTGGCAGCAGACTCGCTCTTCATTTTACCCACATCCTTGGGCCGGAACAAGAATTGCCGGTTCAGGTTGCTCTTCTCGATCGAATCCATGTCGGTGACGATGATCTTCCCTCTCGGACCACTTCCGAGACCAATCATTGCCCAGTTCTTCAGCATCTCGCATCCAATGGCGCCAGCGCCCACCAGGAACTGCTTGACATTCGCAATCTTTTCCTGGAACTCTCGGCCAAACACGGCGATCTGGCCATCGTACCGCGATCCGACGGGCTTGCACACCTCTTCTGATCGCTTGGTGCTTGTGGGAAGCGACTCGAGGGAGTCGAAATACATAAACTGCTTCACCGGATGAAACTTTCCAGAGACGGCCTTGAGCACTTCCTGTGCAGCAAGACCTCCGAAGAAAGCAGCCATTGGGTTCAGGTCGCCCGCGGCCTGGTAACTCAGCTCCTTGATCAGTTTCTCGTCAAATTCTACCTCGACGCCTTCTGTCTTGGCGAATGCCCTGGCCGACGTCAGAACAACCAGAGCATCCTCCTCGTTCATCGGGCGAGGCAAGCGCTCGTGGGTCCGAACAAAGGCGTGCAAGGCCTGAATGCCAATGTGAAGCTGCTGAGGACGGTCAAACTTGGCGAAGTCGGACATGACGAATTCGGGGTCCCTCATCGCCGCCGAGATGGTCTTGAACTCGAGCTCCTTCGGCATCTTGACCTGCTGGTAAAGACCTCCCCGCTTGTAACGTCCCAGGCCAGACACGTCCCCTATGGAGAAGGTGTAAGGGCCCTTCACCGTGATTTTGCGCGGTTCACAACCGTTCAGTCCTTCCATGCCCTCAATCTCGGTGAAGGTGACGTAGTCCCCATCTTCGAGCCCGTGCCGTGTCTCGTCCAGAGCGGAAACCAGACCATCCTCGTCGATGCCGGCAACAATCCCGTTCAACGGGCTCTCTCCGGTCGGGTCGAGCACGGTGAATTTCTTCCCAAAATCGCAGAAAATGGCGCCAAAAAGGCCGAAGGTGTCGGCGACAACGACGAAGATGCCCTTTTCGTGGCAGTAATCGCCGATGGCGAGCTGGAGCTGGAGCGGGGTGTTGGTGAGGACGACAACCTGGTACTTGTCGAATTGGGAGAGGTCCTCGCCGAGGCTGTTCCCACGGTAGAGTCAGCGTCTCAGTGATGCGGCGTGTGTGGGAGCAGCAGCAGCACTCCAGAACAGCAGCCTACCTATCGGATTCGTGGATGTGTACCGGGGTGTAGGCGTTCAGCTCGGCGACGCGAGGCGCCGAAACCTGGTCACGGGGCTTACCCACATCTTCGGCGCGCAGGAAGAACTGCGAGGAGAGGTCCGCGATGGCGACCGGTGCCGGGTCGTGGAGCGTAAGGCTCTTGACGCCGGCGAGCGCGATGTTCTTGGCGATCTCGACGCCGAGACCCTTTTGGCCCACGACGAGCACGTTGGAGGCGCCCATGCGCTTCATGGCCTCGTGCCCCAAGACATAGAGCTGACGACTGTAGAGCGACTCGTCGATCTCGGTGGTGCCCACCACGGATTCGTCGACCTGCATCCGGGTCACGAGGTCGACCTCGTCGGGTTTCTTCTGGTGGTCCTGTTTGGTTGGAGGAGAAGGTCAGAGGGAGGGAGCTGCTGGCCGAGAGGGCGCGGCCATGTTGCCCGCTGTTTGCACGCCGTCCTGGTTGCGGCTTGCTGCCAGCAAGAGCAGCCACAAACGGGCGTGATGCTTACCGTCATGGTACGTTTCGACGACATGGACGACTGTCCGCTCGATAGCTTGCGCTTCCCCAGCTTGGCGACGTTCAAAGAAGGCACCGCTTCGGCGAAGACGGCACGAGAGTGGCAAGGTGGTGACGGATGGCGTCGCCGTTGAGGTTTGACCCCACCAAAAAGTCCAAAGTGCAAACAGAGGTACGTACTACAAGCAGTGCTTGCTTGGCTGCGAGACGGTACTGCGGGGCTGCGTGTTTCGTCGCTAGTTACAGCTCGGTTCTGTTGATGCTGGTTTCTGGGAAAATGGGAAAGTGGGAAAAGTCCTGCCCGGTTGAGTCCAAGAAAAAGGAAGACAGGCAAAGGAGAAGAAGGCTTGATATTCCGTCGGGATCCGCGAGCTGGCATCACCAGCACCTTCCTTTGAGTCAACAACTCTAGAGGTGCTTCCTGCCGCAGCCAACCCGCATCCCGGGCACCGCGTACCGTGCACCGTGCACCGTCACTGTGCGGCACTGTCTGCTTGTTCAAGGCACTTCCGAGGTATCCCTAGAAAGCAGACAGACAGACTTACACATACATACGAGCGGTTCACCTTTCCTTACCTCTGGTACTAGTCAAACTCAACCAGCGTGACGATAGAAGCCAATGACCGTAGGAGCACAGAAGCACACGGCTCCGGTCATTGGAATGGTGATTGGACTGCTTGAAACCAAACATGCGCGTTTCAGAGCTTCTCTCTTGTGCACAAGACGTCCTCATCCTGACCCGGCCTTCCTCTCACTTGATGCCCTTGAGGCAGGCGTCGCTGTGTTTTCCACATGGTTAGCGTACCATGCCAACAGCTTGAGCTGTTCCATAGCAAGCAGCTCGACTAACAAGATCAAGTCTGCCCTTGGCGGAATGTGACCGCCAAAGCCGCTGTGAGAGCCACGGCAAATCAGTATTCGTATGTAACTCCTGAGCCAGACCAAATACCGCGCCCTTCTGCGTGTTTTTTGAGGCGATAACAAGGCATCCTACATACTGTTCTCCATATGCGTAGTCACTCCATCCTGACGTCAGTGTTTCATCCAAGAGCAAACAGGACCGGAGAAACTCACCTGGTCATTTCCAGTGTAGCACGCTCTCCCAGCTTCATGTCTAGAACGGCCACGTCCCAGCCTGCTCGCCACGGCGGCTCCATGTCAGTCCCCAGACGCGCTCCCAAACAGCAAGAGGCAGAAGGGTCTCCCGGTGTACCTTTGATCACTCTCCCCAC
Organism: Phyllachora maydis; assembly: GCA_029339225.1. NCBI lineage: Eukaryota > Fungi > Ascomycota > Sordariomycetes > Phyllachorales > Phyllachoraceae > Phyllachora > Phyllachora maydis. The sequence goes on along the minus strand of JAQQPM010000006.1, from coordinate 1,310,315 downwards.
GCCAATCTGGACGACCAAGTCCTCTCTGCCTGCCGACGAATCGAACCTGGAAAGTGACTCGCGTAAGTACCTGATGAGCATAGTAGAGCAGAAAAGACGATGGGGGTCCAACCCACATCGCGCCCTTGTTCCCCGGCTGCGTTACATCTTTGAGATAGCCTGTGTACTCCATGATGACGAACTGACCAACTTTGGGTCGAGGGCCGACGCCCTCTACTAGTACGGTCTTCTCGACCCCCATAGCTGCCTAGGGATGGACTGCCAAAAAGGAAAAGGCAGACCAGACGACGATGCGTCAGCCTCAAGTGGGATCGGCAGCTTCGGCCCCGGGCGGAACCCCGGTGCAGCCACAATCTATCGCACGATATCTATCGCACGATATTCCGGCGGTAGCGAAGCGGTGTAAGCGAGGGCAAGGGTAGGAGGAGAGAGGTAGCCAGTACGAAGTACACGAGGCAAGCCGGTGCGGGCCGCAGGAAGGCCTCTTAAACCACCTCCTCTTCAACCACCCTGGCGTGGGCAAGGTGAGCAAAGACCGATGCGGGAGTACCTAGCGCACCTCCTCTGTAGCACACTCTGCATGCGTGTGCTTGCCTGCTCGCTACTATGCGGTCATCATCGAACGTTTCGTGATGCTGAGGACCCAATCGTTGACACTTTCGGTGTTGCTGCATCCCCACCCGATGGGTCTTGTGTCCTCGTGCAATGGTTCCGATGCCACGGCATCACCGCATGGTGTTTTCTCGCCCCTTCGTAGTGGACGTGGGATGCGGCAAGCACCTAGCTATGCAGGCCCCGAGAAATGATGGCGCAGTGTGGTGATACCGGCTACCGCACTCGCAGGCAACGCGAGACGAGGAGAGTAAAATTATTGCATAGCAGCTCTTCTTCCAGTTTGAGGATGCAGACCGTCCAGACCGTTTGCTGGGCCCCCAGGCGAAAGTTTGTCGTACGTACTCCATCCCCGGCGGTTCGTTGCGAGATGCTGGCGATCGGAGATCTGCTCCACGGCTAAAGGCAGAGGACGGGAATAAAGGTGAGCCTTGCTTACCCCACCCCGGAAATCCCCATTCATCGGATCAGTCTCATCAGCGACATTCCCAACACGAGAGTCTGCCGGGTACGAGGTACGAGCTCGTCTTCGAAGCCGTTTCAACCCACGGAGCGTACACATCGTAGAAAATTTCCGAGCAGCGGGACATTCCGTACGAACGCACAGGGATAACAACCTAACGCCGAGAGAAAATCTTTCGAAAAAGAAGAAAAAAACAAGGAACCATGGAGAGATCGGGCAGCTGCCATGCAGATAAACATTTTCGGCGCTTGTCCTCCCCCACATGAAGCGGCAGACGTGTCCGGAGTGAGAGAGTCTGACGCTCGGCAGAATCCGCCGGGCGGGGAGGGGGAGGAGGAGGGGTCTTGAAACGCGATCCAGGGAGAATCCTTGAACTTTCTGCGGAGCGAGAAGAGACGACAGCTTTCATCCGAACTCTTCTCTACTGGGTCTAATCTTGTCCACCGTTGTCAGTCATTTCTCCGGCCGTGCACCAACTCCGTTACCATCAGGCAACCGGGGGCTTGGCGACAAGCTGCAACATGGTAGCGTGTGGATCTGTTGCGTTTCTTCAACTCCCGTGCGTATTGCCCGGGCGAGCCACATGACACTGTACAACTGCTCCGTTCTCCTGGACCGAGGTGGTCAGGTGTGTAGGTACGTACGTATAGAAAACGCAAGGATGATTTTGACTTTACCCGTCTCGCAGCTGGGACGTGGTGGTAAGAAGAGACGGCTTCGAGCGCCGGGCCCTGTTGGGACGGACGTTGGGACGCTATGCTACTAAGACGTTCCAACGGCACACGGCGCCGCGGCTGTCCGCATGTTGGAGCAAACGACGGACAAACGGCCAAGAGGGCCAAAGGAAGAGGATTCGCGTGCGAACGCAATCCCAATGTGGAAAGACACTGCCATTTTTTTTCTCGCTCAGATGGGCATGAGTGCCTTGCAGACAGGTCGATAGTGGGCCGCCGTCGAGCGGCGCAGCTCTGAACTGGTCAGGCCACGCCGGCAGGCGGCAGGGAGGCAAGCAAAAGAAGTGCTCTTCTCACCTGAAGGGGAAGGCGTCTGGAAGATGGCGGCGGCACGGATGCTACCTCGCAGGCGCTGTCTGTAAGCTTGTGTACTAGGCTGTGGGAGGACACAAAGTACACAAGGGTGAGCTGTACGTTGGCGGTGTGGTTTCTGTCGAGATCTTCCGTCCGTAAAGCAAGCGACGCGGGCCTTGCCCTCCACGAGAGGCTCTGCCATGGTTGCATGTACCTGTAGTGGCAGCCAAACTGGACAAAGCTCGGCTGTGGCTTTCTTTTGCTTTGATTTTTTTTTGAATATTTTTTTGAATATTTTTGAAATTTTCTTTCGTCGCGGCGATGCTCTACAGGTAGAGCCCGGCCGCAAGCCGGTCGCGCACCGCCGAAACTTTGAGGAACACTCATCAATTACACAGCGCGTGCCAGTGCCCTACAAGACAAGTGAAATGTTGTGTCACCCTCGCGCCCCAGGCGAGTAGATGCATGGCGTGCGTGCTGGAATGCCGCGCATTTTCACTCGAATGCCAGTCCACCGAGTTTCCCGTTATTGCCGGATCTACGGCCTGGGCCCTGGATAACAGCAGCGCAAGGGTTCCTGATGGCCGGAAATTGGAAGTATCCGCTGGCCAACCAACCGGTTAATCATCCATCATATTCATCCGAGTCGCTACCCATGTTCTCACACTCCCACTCACCTTCCTGAGTCCGGCTCAAGCTTTGCCGCGGCCAGCCCCTTTGGCAGTCGTAATCCGCGGTGGTCCGGTCTCGCACTGGACAAGCGCGTGCAACGGGTGCAGCTGGCCTGGGCCAACAACCAACAGAGCGAGAGCGGCCCGCTTTTTGTGTCTGTTAGTGGGTAGCAAGGCTTGGTACCTAGCTCAAGCGTGCTGGTGTGCCCCCTGCGGCGGACCGGGGCTAGCAGCAATAATAATACTCTTCCCAAATGAAAAAAAACCCCTCCCTCTCGTGCAAGGCTTGGCAATTTCTCTACGTGGTTCGTGCTTGTTCCCCGTGTTCCATGCCCCCCCCCCCCCACACCCTCGCTTTCTGCGTTGATCCTCCCCCCCCCCCTTGGTCTTTATTTTTTTTTTTGCCGCTGCATCTCTCCCGCGTTTCTTCATTCGTTTTGCCATCCTCCCTCACCTTCCTTTCTAACATCACTTTGCCGATCCATTCTTTCGACCCGGGCCGTCTTTCGTGCCTCGTTCGCCTCGTCCGTCGTTCGTCCAAGCCGACTGACGGACACGACGCTGTCGACGCCCGCCGTTACGATTGCATGATCTGGAGGAAGGACCCTGTGGAGGTCGCCGCGAATCGCTCCATGCCAGTTCTTGACTGTAGCCATCGGCGCCCGCGAATGTCGACCATCCCGACGTGAAGGACCCTCGGCCACATCAGACACTCCAGTTTTTTTTCGACGACTTTTCGTCGAGTCGCTCCTTTTGGATAGGTCAGATCGTGTGGTCGGGTCGAGCCCCGGGCTCTCGGATATTGCGCACTGTAAGTAGGGAGTCGTTGACTCGCGCGTCAATCAACCTGCATGAACTCGATCACGCAGCCGTTGCTGGACGCAAGACCTGACCGACCCCGTCCGCTATTTCTTCTGCAAGGCCCTGGCTATACGTGGTCCGCTACTGTGCCTGGCCGGGCAAATAAATCATGCGTTACGGCGAGAGGGCCGAACTGCTTTCTTTGTACACGGTCCGCTGACAAGGTCGTGACTCCAGACCACCACACTCTTTTGGCACTTTGCTGTCAAGTACACTCGTTTGGTCAAGCCCTGACAACGTGAGTCCTGGCCCCGGGACCAAGGCGATCAAGGACGAGCGGTTCGGACGTCTGACAGTGTGTAGCTTGCTACCCGCACCACGAAAGCAATAGGCCGCCCCATCGACGGTGATCCCTTATGCCACGCACAACTCTATGACGTTGTAAACCGAAACGATGCGGATAGAAATATCGGTGGCCGCCGCGTTGGCGGCGGCGGCTTGCGTCTCGGGATTGGACGCGGAACGGCCGAAAATCATGTTCCCGCGGCAAGTCAAGCAGCAGTTTAGTAATACCACATTAACCTCGAGATCGACTTTGAGCGGCGTCCAGACCACATCTTATGAATCCTCGCTCGAGTCACGCACCTCTTCGACGACGTCCTCGGCTCGGGACTTGTTCTCTCCAAGTTTGAACGGCGAACCATTGGGAATTGTCACTGGATCATCAACCTCGAGCATGTCCCATCCTTCGTCTTTAACCAGTTTCAGTCAAATTGTCATTGGTCCTACCGGCATTGTCACCAGTTCCAGTCCGACGGACAGTCCGACTCCGTATGGGCACACGACGAGCCCTACACCAAGCTCTGCAGCGAGCTACACGACTCGGACTCCGAGCGCTTCCCTGACTGCGGCCACAGCCAGTTCATTCGTGGGAACTGGCTCTACAACATCCACCCACACGCCCACCACTGGAACCGGAGCGCTCACAACAACAGGCAGCAGCAGCAGCAGCAGCAGCGCGGGTGCGCCACTCACAACGACTGGCACGTATACCGGCTCCTCAACCATGGGTACCGCGACGTCGGCCAGTGGAACAACGGGCACCTGGAGCACTACCGGGTCTGTCACTCCTACCCCATCCAATTCGGCCGGCATCACCCCAACCGGTTCAGTCTCGGGCACGGCAAGTCACCCGTCCTCGGGCGAGACGGGCCACACCAGCACCAGCTTGCCTGGCGTCACCCCAACCGGCTTGTTTCTGGGCACCGGGAGCACCACGTTCAGCACCGGCACACCGACTGCCCACACGCCCTCGACCTTGTCCGGCGTCACGCCGACCGGTACGTTTCTGGGTACTGGGGCGACGACTCCCACCACGCTGCCCACGGCCCCGGCGAACTCGGGCATCTTCCCGTCCAGCAGCGGGAAGGCCACGGGATATGTCAGCGCGACATTGAACAGCGTGAGGCCGACCGGTGCAAGCGTGACGGCCACGTTCAGCACGGAGAGCAGTGGACCGGCGACAGGCACAGCCACAGCGCCCACGACCACGGGTACCTCCCTGTCCATGTCGCCTGTGGGGGCGACACTGCCTTCTGGGAACGACACGACGACGACTAGCGAGCCGGTCCCTACGGTTTTTCCGGCCACAACGACATGGAGCCCGCTCACGCCCACAGGTGTCCAGCCTACGCCGACGCCGACTCCGGCCACGCCGACTCCGGCCACGCCGACTGCGCCCCAGACCACACCGACCCCGTCAGGCGTCACCAAACAGGCTGCGTTGGGCACTTACTCCTCATCGGCACCTTGGCTCCCGACGACCATCGTTGTGGCACAGGCTCCTACCTCGGCTTCGGCGCCGCCCTCGACTGATGCGTCGGTGCCGACGACTTTGCCCAAGGCGATCACGCCCGATTCTGGTTCCAAGCCGGCACCTGAAGGCACGACGGAAATCCAGATTGGCTTTGGCTATGGCCTTAACTATCCGTTCGTCGTGCAGAACACAAAGGCGGCGGCCCAAATCTTCCAGCTGCTTCCCGAAGCGTTGGAATACGGCGGGGATGTTGATGCCCAGCTGGTCGTGATGCGCAAGCTCATTCCCCTCAACACGCTGAGGTCGCTCGGTTACGTGACGACGCTCGCCATTGTCACGTGGCCGACGGATCTGGTGGACGCTCTGCGGCTGAACGTGACCATCCCGACTTCCAAACTGTACCACCATCCGTGGAGCTTGGTGCGCAACCTGACGGAGCAGATCAATCCTGCCATCAGCATCATCTCGGGCTCTGTGGCCGGCGACGGCCCCTCGTCGAACGATCCTGGCCTCCAGGGCGGTGGAGGGGGAGGTACGGTGGGGACGGGCAGCGACCCCTTCAACAATAACGCGAGCAATGCGCCGCAGAGCGCCAGCCAGAAGGGCGTCACGGCGGGCATCGTGGTGGCGTCCTTCGGGGTGGCGGCTGCCTACGGAGCGGCCATGTTTGTGATCGCGCGGCGTTACAAGCGCAAGAAGCAGACGCACCGGCGCGCGAGCTCCATGTCGAACCCGTCGACGGCCGACGTGGCGCAGGTGTCGACGCCGGCGATGATGGGCGGTGCGCTGTTGAGCCAAGACTTCAGCCACTACGGCGCCGTGACCAGTCCCGGGCCGCAGGACCGCGACAGTCATGGCAGCGGACCCAGCGGCATGGGTGGCTCCGGACGCACGGCCTTCATCTCGGCGCCGATGGCGGCCGAGAACTCGCTCGGGTGGAACTGATCAGGGGGAGGACGCGACGACAGCCTCCTCCTCGGCTCCCCTTTTCTGTTTGCATGTCTCCCTTTGTCTAATTTCCTCCACGCTTCGATACCCGTGGGAGGGAGCTCACCTTGTGGGCGCCCTACCACTCCTTGCATCGCCATCTTGTTCTGTCTCGTGCGACATAAGGATCGATGTTGGCCGACGCCGAGGAAAATACCTATACATATGGACGCCACAGCCATCTTTGCCCACCGCACCTGGCCGTGATTGCATGAGACCCAGCCTTTTGCGAGGTACCCTTTTTTTTTTTTTCCTATTACCTTTTTTTTTTTTTTTTTTCCTCTTTACTACTTTCCCCCTTCCTTTCACTTCTCTCCCAACCCATATTTCTTACGCCACTTGGCATTCTTGTGCCACTTGAACCGATTCTTCCATTGATTCCCCGGGCTGAAGGGCTAGGGAAAATGGATTCTCCTCCATCCTTCCCTGCTTTCTACACGCCGGGCATCGCACAAGGCTCCGGACCCACGAGGTCTTGTTGGTCGGACACCTGATGACCCCGGCTTATTCTTATTTGCTTAATTGACTTGGCTCTTTCTGGCGAGCGAGCGAAGGCCTGGGCTGAGCGGGGGAGGCATCGAGGATGGCTTGTATGTATACGTGGGGTGATGGGTGATGGCGTGATGGTGCGTGGACAGCGAGCGGATGGTGGTGCACTTTTGTACCCAGTATACGGAGGAGAGATGAGGGAGAGAAAAGGCCTCGAAATCACAATGGAACATTGTGATTTCGCTTGCATGCGTATGCGCCTCTGCTGGTGGATGGCTGTGTGTGAGTGTGTGAGTGAGTGTCAGTCCGCATACATGACTAGATGTTTGGCTCCGCAGTGACACGACTCGGTAACTGGTGGCGGCGTAGAGCGTACGAATCTTTGTCCAATGGAGCCAACCAGCCCATGATCCCTTTTCCCTTTTCCCTGTTCCGCACGCACGCCCGGTTTCAACGATGCGCCGCCGCGCCGCCGCCGCCGACGACCATGACGATGAGGACGACTTCGCCGTGCTTGAGCAGGCCGAGTTGCTCCGCGGCCACGAGCAGGTCGGCGCCGCCGAAGCGTACGAGATGCAAGAAGACTACCAACAGGATGGTGGGCACGACCGGCATGACGACGACGACGACGACGACGACGACGACGACGACGACGCCGACGACGACGCCGACGACGCCGACGACGAGGACAAGGACGGGCAGAACAAGACCTGTGCGCTGTACACGCCCGACGAGGAAAAGGCGGTTGTCCGCAAGTTCGATCGCCGCCTGGTCGTCTTCGTGGCGCTGCTGTACATGTTGAGCTTCTTGGACCGCACCAACATCGGCAGCGCGTACGTGGCCGGCATGGACGACGACCTGCAGTCGACGCCCCCGCGCGACGGCTACTACGCCTGGTCCCTGACGGCCTTCTACCTCGCCTACATCGCCTTCGAGTGGATGGCGCTGCTGTGGACGGTCGTGCCGGCCCACGTGTTCGTCTCGCTGCTCGTGCTCTCGTGGGGCCTGATCGCCTCGCTGCAGGCCGTGGCGGTCAACTACCCCATGCTGATGGTGCTGCGCGCCCTGCTCGGCGCCGCCGAGGCCGGCCTCACCGGCATCCCCTTCTACCTGTCCTTCTTCTTCCGCCGCCACGAGCTGGCCTTCCGCACCGCCGTCTTCGTCTCGGCCGCCCCGCTCGCCTCCAGCTTCGCCTCCGGCCTGGCCTGGCTCATCATGACGGTCGCCCGCGCCGGGCCGGTCGCGCCCTGGCGCCTGCTCCTCCTCGTCGAGGGCTTCCCCTCCGTCTTCGTCGCCGTGCTCGCCTGGCGCCGCATCCCGGACTCGCCCCAGACAGCCCCGTACCTGACGCGGCGGGAGAAGCAGGTCGCGCGCCTGCGCCTGCGCGACGAGAAGCCGCCGCCGCCCCCGCCCGCCGCCGGGCCCGACCGACGCCGCGCGCTCGCCGCGCTCGCCGACCCGGCCGCCTGGCTGACGGCGCTGATCTTCTTCCTCGCCAACATGGCCTACGCCAGCCTGCCCGTCTTCCTGCCGGCCATCATCGGGGCCATGGGCCACACGGCGGCGCGCGCCCAGGCGCTGGCGGCGCCGCCGTACCTGGCCGCCTTTGGCGCGGTGCTGGCGACGGCGCGGGCGTCGGACGCGCGGCGCGCGCGCGGCCCGCTGCTGGTGGCACACGCGCTCGCGTCGGCCGCCGGCTACGGCGTGCTGGCGCTGGCGGGCGGCCCGGTGCTGCGGCTGGCGCCGGCCAGCCCGTGGCGCTACGCCGCCGTGTTCCCCGCCGCCGCCGGCTTCTTCGGCGTCGTCGTGCTGGTGGTCGCCTGGAGCATCAACAACCACGGGCGGCCCGGGAGCGCGGGCGCCGCCGCCGGCTTCGCCCTGCTGCAGGCCGTCGGCCAGTGCGGGCCCCTGGTTGGCACCCGGCTGTACCCGGCCGCGGCGGCGCCGTACTACGCCTTCGGCATGGGCGTCTGCAGCCTGGCCATGCTGGGCGTGGCCGGGACCGCCTTGGTGCTGCGGGCGTATCTGCGGCGCTTGAACCGGCGCATGGACGAGGAGGAGGAGGAGGAGGAGGAGGAGGAGGGAGACTTGGTGGGCCGGAGGAGAGACCGAGTTCGGTTTCGGTATATGCTGTGATGGCATCCAACCGCGTGCGTGCTTGTCACACATTCACACATACGTACGCATGGAGCTTGGGGTAGTCAAGGGCGTGAAAAGAGAGGTGATTTGTATGTACGGCACTGTTTCTGCTGCTGCTGCTGCTGCTGCTGCTGCTGCTGCTGCTGCTGCTCGCCCCATGTGCATGCAACCTAGCATGAGAACACGCCCCCCAACCCGGGCAGCCTGGCCAGCACGCGCCTCACAAACGCCCTCGTCCTCTCGGCGCGGCGCCCTGCCCTCCGCCGGATCCGCTGCCGCAAGCCCGGCTGGGCCGGACGCGGGGCCGACCCGGCGCCGTCGTCCGGTTCCGCCTTGTACTCGTGGGCCGTGGCCCGCTGTCTGCCACCGCCACCGCCGCCATGGTGCAGGCGCCGGCGCGCGAGCCGGAGCAGCCGGTCCCGCTTGTGGGCGAGCAGGGAGTCATGCTCGGTGGCGCTCGGGGCCGGAGACGCGACTGCGGTGCTGTCGCTGAGGGGGCTGTTGGTCAGGATGGACGCGCTCTGGAGGGAGCCGTCGTGGCCGTCGTGGAGGTGGGTGCGGCGGAGGAGCTCGGTCATCTCGACGTCGCCTGCTTCGTCGCGGGCCCCGCAAGCTTCCTCGTCCAGTGCTGCATCCCCCCCGTCTTGTCCAGGCCATACGGCCACGGACTCGTCCCGGTCAGCAGCGCCATGGGCGTCGGGCGCCGCCCCGTCGCTCGATCGCGTCTGCCCCGCCGGCGTCCAGCAGAACGGGTTGGACGGCTGGCCGTCGGCCACGACGGCGAGCACATCGGCCGCCCTCCGCCGCCCCTAGCTGGTCACGGGCGAGAAGTCGCTGGGCTCGGCGGCGCGCGCAGCACAGCGGCGGCCCTCGCGCGACGCGGCGGTCGGGTAGACCGACGAGGGCGACGACAGCACCTTGTCGGCCGAGGACGCGGAAGAGCCCGAGTACGTGCGGGTCGACAGGGCGCCCGGGTCCTGGTTCGAGGCATCCTGCAGGCGGTGGACGGCCTCGGCAACGGTCCGTCCCCGCGCCCGTCTCGCTTCCGCCGGGACCGTGTTTTCTTTCCCGTGCGAGGAGGAAGGAAGGAATGCTCTGGTACTATACTCCATACTGTTTGTTGTTGACTGGTCTGCGGACTAATGACGGCCCGTTGTTGCTTTTTGTCCTGCTTGGCTCATGGCGGCGAAAATCATCGAGGTGCAGGAGGTTGCTGTGAAGATGTCCGAGACGGCAGATGGTGGTGACGACATCTTGACGACACAACACCTGTCCTCTCGGCCCATCGGACTCCAGGTGGCGGCCGGAAGGAGGCAAGAAGCGGGCGTGAAGTGAGATTAGCCGAGGAAAGAAGGCATCAGGAAGACGCAGCCGCAGCTGCCTTTGTTTGGATCATGGACACCTCGGAGCTCTTCGCCCACGAGCCAGCTGGCGTCTGTCGATAGCACATCAGCTTGCCCTCGTCGCCCACGCTCCCCAGGATCTGCCCGTCGTCGTCGAAGCCGACGCGCCACACGGGCGTTCGATGGCTGTCCAGCTTGCTGATCTCGGCGACCACGTGCCGTATCTGTCCCGGCTGGCCGCACAGCGTCCGATCGGTACTGGACCGCGACTGATCCAGGCCTGCGCGGATGCCCGACTTGGGCTGTGCCACGGCCGCCGCCGCCCTCCTCGGATCCTCGTCGGCGTCCGGTCGCGCCGCCCACTTCTGCTGATCCAAGTGCGCCTTCGCCGCGGCCGTCACGGCGCCGCGCGACCAGTCTCGCCGCCTGATGCGGCCCCCCTGCTGCTGCGGCGCTATCGGGTCCAGGTCCAGGTCCAGGTCCAGGTTCAGGTCCGGGTCCGGGTCCGGGTCCAACGGCGTTTCGACCCGAAACACGCGCACATAGCCATCTTGACACGCCGTCGCCACCACGTCGTACCCGCGGATGTTTCCCGGCGCCCAGGCCACGTCGCGCACGAGCCCGCGGTGCGCACCGGCGGGCACGTCGACGGCGAGGTAGAACTCGCGGCTGGGCGTGGCGAGCCCCAGCGCGGCCGAGACGGTGTTGCGCGTGCGGTAGACGCGCACCGTGTCCATGGCGGCCACGACGAGGCCCAGCGCGTCCCCCGGCACGCCCGCCCGCTGCGCCGTGTAGCACACGTCCGGGTTCGGGTCGAAGCGCACGCGGAATGACGTCTCCTCGCCGCGCGCGGGGCGCCGCGCCGTCCCGGAGTCGCTCCGCCCAAGCCCCGCGCTGCCCCCGCCCGAGGAGCCGGCTGCTGCTGCTGCTGCTGCTGCTGTTGCTGCTGCCACCACCGCGCCGCCGCCACCGCCGCCGCCGCCGCCGCCGCCGCTGCTGCCGCTGCTATTGCCGATGCCACCGGTCCCAGTGTTGCCAGCACCCAAAGTGCCGCTTGCCACGTGGGCCCCGCTGCCGACGGCGCCACCGAGGCTGTTGAAGACGTTGAACTCGTCCACGTGCGCCCACTCGCCCAGATTCTCCGTCTGCTCGTTCTCGTACACGGTCAGGCAGCCATCGGCGGCCAGGAGGGCGAGGTACGTGTGGCGCGTGTCGCTGCAGTGGCGCATGCTGAAGGAGCGGTAGGGGCTGCGGGGGCTGCGCGTCTCGAAGGCGGCCTTGGGATGGGTCTCGCGGTGGTACGAAGCCGAGCTTTGTTGCGAGGAGAAGGACGAGGCGGCGGCGGCGGCGGCGGCGGCGGACGGGGTTGCGGCAGACGCATTGCTGAAGCGACGGCCAAGCGCGGCGGATGGGTCCTCGGCCCAGAGCTTGAACCGGCCTTCGATACCGAGCGAGGCGAGGAGATTGGGGTAGATGGTGGGCGGGAGCCATTGGAGCTGTGCGGCGGCGGCGGCGGCGGCGGCGGCCGGTTAGTCTGGGTATTGACAGGGATGCGCGCGTGTCGATTCTTTTGGGGGTCCCCAACCTCGAGAATCTCGCCGCCGTGGGCGGTCCAGGTGTCACACAGCCTCCACACGCCATCCTTGTGCCTGTTGAAGACGCGGATCTTGCCGTCGACGGAGCCGGTCGCGCAGCGGTCGCCGTAGCTGTTGAAGGCGGAGGCCTGCACGAGGTCCAGGTGGCCGTGCTTGGGGACAAGGCCGAAGTTGGACGGGCTGTCGATGGGCGGCGGGTCGCTGAGCAGGCGCGACATGGTGAAGGGGGTAGTGGTGGTGATGGTGACTCGGGCGTCGCACAAATGCTTCACAAGTACATAGTACCTTGGCGCCTGATTTTGCTTCGGCGGGAAAACCCCGGACTGAGTGGGCCCACACAAGCTTCTTTCCGTTTTGGGCCAAACGGCAACACGTCTTTCCTTGTGCGTCACCACTCACGCGCCTCTCGGGCTCGGTTCCTTCCCACACACGACGTGGGCAAGTCAACAACTGCATGCGGCCGACGCAGTCTCTTATTTGCATCATCACCACTAGAGTGGCTAGCCACCCTCGTTTCTTACCCAACTCGATTTTGGATAGGGGAAAGGGAGAGAAAAGACGGGGAGAAAGACAGAAAAGACACACGGAAAGTCCATATGCTTTCTTGACATTGCTTACGGCCTACCCGGCACAATGTTGCGCTCCCCTCCCGAGCGCCGCCGCGGCGCCGCCGCCTCGCTCGCCAGCCTGTTCGCCAAGCTCAAGCCGAGCAACCGCTCGGAGCAGGGCGGCACCCTCCGCCGCGAGGGCTTCTGGGAGCAGCAGACGCTGGAGAGCCGCGACACGATGCCGACGCCGGGCTAGGGTCCCGGCATTGCTCACGACGGGACCACGGCCATGACGCTGTCTTCGGGCCAGTGGGACGGCCCGGCTCCGGCTCCGGCTCCGGCTCCGGCTCCAGCTCCAGCTCCAGCTCCAGCTCCAGCTCCAGCTCCAGCTCCCATGCCGCGTCGGTCCCTGAGCACGCCGAGCAACATGAGCAACAACGAGAACAACAGGTTGAGGAAGAAGCGGTCCGGACTTCCGGCTGCGTCCACGTTTGGCCATCTCGCAGAGTACCAGCAGCAGCAGCGCTCGGCGAGCTGGAGCTCCCCGCCGAAGACGCAAGGCGACTTGATCGGCCTCGATGAGGTCCCGTCTCGAGTGGCAGCGCTCAGCGAACACGCCGTCCGTCCAGGGCTCCCGGATCGAAGCCAGGAGTTGTTCGAGGCAAAGCGGGAAGCCCGGCGGCAGAGGCGCATCTTGAAGCAGACCGGTGATTTCCTCGGAGTCCAAGGCGTCAATCCGCACACGGGAGTCCTGGACATGCTCACGCCAACCACGGCGAGCTCCGAGACTGTCACCGACCCCATCGACCGGGCCGTCCACCCCGCTCAGCCTCAGGCGACGCATGCACGGCCGGAGGCGAGAGAGCGCTACAGACACGAGGGGTCGCGAGAGCACAAGACGGCGTGGCGCCGAGAGCACGGGCTGTGGTCGTCGGTGGCCGAACCGCAGCTGAGCCCCATTGCTCAGTCGTCAACAAACAGCGCCACGCCGACGCCGAGTGATAAGGCTGCCGTCCGTCGGAAGCCCTTGGCCGTGCTTCCGGGTCCTTTTTTAGGGGTGCTGAGGGACGTGCCGGTCCCTCGTCGAAGCGCCGTCCTGCGCCGGGTCGACGAGACTGTCGGCCAAGTGAAGGCGCCCTGGGTCAAGGACGTCCGGCTCGCCCGGGAGCCGAGCTGCGAGCCGAGCTGCGAGCCGAGCTGGCCGCTTTCACCCCGAACCAACGATACCTGCCCGGCACCGGGACCACGGCAAGGCGGAGGCTCAGCTACAGTGACCTCATCCCGGTCGACTCAGAGGTCGATCCAGTTCCGAGTGCCCCCGCCCGTCCCCCGTCGGACCGGGCCGACCGACAGAGACACGAGCCCGGTCAAAGGAAGGCCTTACAAGGAACAGGAAGCAGACCAGGGCAAGTGGACAGGCGCGCATACACCTCCACCTCCACCCCGTCGTCGCCCGACGACATCGGCCCCCCCTTTCACCCGCATCCCCAGCGAGCAGCTGACGGACGGGGGCGCCGAGGTCTGGGCGGACATGGTCCTCCAGGACATCAACCAGCTTGGCAACCACAGCCGGGACAAGGGTCGCAGCCAGCGCACCAACTCCCCTTGGGGGTCGACCGTGTCTGTCTCCACACCCACCACCACCACTACTGGCTCCGGGGGCAGTCTCTGTCGCCTGCACCCTGCGGACCCGGCCGCCTTCGCCGGAGCACTCGTTCTGTTCAGAGGACTGGGAACGCCGACGAGGACGTCGACCGAGTCGAGTTCGACCACGGTCCCGCCATCTACCCCGTCGTCGGCCGGGGCGTCGCGGGCGTCTTCGCAGCCGCCGGCTTCCCGGCCGAGCATGACACTGAGCGTTTGGCAGAGTCCACCCGACCGCCCTTTCGACCAGCCGTCGAGGGCAGAGACGGGCACGGACGCGCTGGAGGACCTGCCGTGGCCCCAGCCGCCCCCGCGTCGCCCGTCCCCTTCACAACCCAGCGATACCACGTCGGCAATCCCATCAACGCCGACGACGGGCAGCTCCGAGACCTCCTCCTGCACAGCAACCCCAAGGTCTGGCCCGTCGACCGAGAAATCCCCGCGCGCGTGGAAAGAGGTGCGAGCGACGATGCGGCTGCTCACGGCCGCGGCAGAGAAGACGCCCAGGCGGGCCGGGCAGGACGGCAGCAGCAGCGGCAGCAGCAACCACAGCGTGAGCACAACCGGCACGACAACCATGGCGCAGGGCGCGGCGAGGATGGCGTTCGTGCAGCACGCGACCAGCGCCAGGCTAGTGGACGTGCCGAAAAAGGGCAAAAAATTGGAGAGGGACGGGAAAAGGTCGACGAGGTATGTCAAGACGAACGCAGCAGCCATGGTGCTGGTCCGCCATGGTCGCCACGACGGCAGCGGAGACACAGCCGGTCATTCCGGACTTACCGATCCGAGCAGCCGGCAGCCGACAACCGAGGCGGGCTCGACGGGTGAGGACGAGGAGGGCATCGTGGTCCTCCCGGGACAGATGGTCGGGCTGGTGTGCCGTAGCGCCGCCCGCTTTCTCACGGCGTACTGGCTCCTGGTGAGACCGGTCTTTGACGGGGGTTCGGCGCTGAGACAGCGCAGCCGCTGGGGCAAGTCGACCTGGAGGGACTACGGCGTGTGCGGGCTGGCACTGGCCTTTCTGCTCCTGGGGGGCACGGCCGCCATGATGTCTGTCCGCGGAGTGGTCATGGTCCTGCTGGGGACGCGAGCCATGATTGGCGCAATCGTCTTGGTTTTGGGCTTGTGAGTTGGGAAGCAGCTGGGTCGGAGGAGGATCGGACTACTACTACTACTACTACTACAACCACTACCACTACTACTACTACTACTACTCCTACTACACATGGGAGAGGAGGGATTGCTATGTCACATTCCCTAGACATCATCAGCCAAAAAGAGGAGAGGCACTTGTGCGCAAAGAAGTTTTTTTTTTTTTTTTTTTTTTTGCCCCCCTCGCCTCGCCAATGCCCCCACCCCCGCCCCCGCCCCCGCCGCCCCGCCCTAAACTCTCCTGCCCAATCCCAGGCCGCCCTTGGACAACCGGCAGCGCTGGGGCGGGCCGCCGGCCGGCCCGTTCGGTGAGGGGCCCTTGCCGCCGCTCCGAGACCGGCGGGCCCTGGAATCAGTGTCTGTGGACAGATCGACCCCCCCCCCCCCCCCCAACCAAAACCAGGAATCCGCTTCACCATCGTCCTTGGGGAAACGACGAAAAAGAGGGCAACTGGAAGAGCATCCGAAGCACGATCAGGTCACACGCTGCCTCACAAAATGCCCGGCGCCGAAAGCACTCCCCAGACCCTCTACGACAAGGTCTTTCAGGCCCACATCGTCGACGAGAAGCTCGACGGCACCATCCTGCTCTACATTGACCGCCACCTCGTGCACGAAGTCACGTCGCCGGTGGGTGCACCAGCCTGCACGCGGGGGACGCAACGAAGGCAAGCAAGCAGCTGACTCCGGGCGGGGGCGGCATCACAACAAAACAGCAAGCCTTTGAAGGCCTCAAAAATGCCCGTCGCCACGTGCGCAGGCCCGACTGCACTCTGGCCACGGTGGATCATGTAGGTGCGACGAGAAAGAGGTCGATCCAGAAAGACGTCTGCTCACCCCCTTGTCCCGTCCAGAACATCCCCACCACGTCCCGCAAGACGCTCAAGGACACGGCCAGCTTCATCGACGAGGAGGACTCGCGCACGCAGTGCGTCACCCTCGAGGACAACGTCAAGGACTTCGGCGTCACCTACTTCGGCCTCGGCGACAAGCGCCAGGGCATCGTGCACGTCATCGGGCCCGAGCAGGGCTTCACCCTGCCCGGCACCACCGTCGTCTGCGGCGACAGCCACACGTCGACGCACGGCGCCTTTGGCGCCCTGGCCTTCGGCATCGGCACCAGCGAGGTCGAGCACGTGCTGGCGACGCAGTGCCTGATCACCAAGCGCAGCCGCAACATGCGCGTCCAGGTCGACGGCCGCCTGGCCCCCGGCGTCAGCTCCAAGGACGTGGTGCTGCACGTCATCGGCCGCATCGGCACCGCCGGCGGCACCGGCGCCGTCATCGAGTTCTGCGGCGACGTCATCCGTCACCTGAGCATCGAGGCCCGCATGTCCATCTGCAACATGTCGATCGAGGCGGGCGCCCGCGCCGGCATGGTCGCCCCCGATGACACCACCTTCGAGTACCTCAAGGGCCGCCCGCTGGCGCCCGAGTACGGCTCGGCCGAGTGGGACAAGGCCGTTGCCTACTGGCGCTCCCTGCGCTCTGACCCCGGTGCCAAGTACGACGTCGATGTCTTTGTCGACGCGAAGGACATCGTGCCGACCGTCAGCTGGGGGACCAGCCCCGAGGATGTCGTTCCCATCACCGGCCTCGTGCCCGACCCCGAAACCTTTGCCTCGGATGCGAAGAAGGCCGCGGGCCGGCGCATGCTCGAGTACATGGGTCTCACGGCCGGCACGCCCATGCAGGACATCGTCGTCGACAAGGTCTTCATCGGGTCCTGCACGAATTCCCGCATCGAGGACCTGCGCGCCGCCGCCGAGGTGGTCAAGGGCAAGAAGGTCGCCGCCAACATCAAGCGCGCCATGGTCGTGCCCGGCTCGGGCCTGGTCAAGGAGCAGGCCGAGCGCGAGGGCCTCGATCACATCTTCACCGATGCCGGCTTCGAGTGGCGCGAGGCCGGCTGCAGCATGTGTCTGGGCATGAACCCCGACATCCTGGCGCCCAAGGAGCGGTGCGCCAGCACGAGCAATCGAAACTTTGAGGGTCGCCAGGGCGCCCAGGGCCGGACCCATCTCATGTCCCCCGTCATGGCTGCGGCGGCTGCTATCGTCGGGAAGCTGGCCGACGTCAGAAAACTTGCCGATTACAAGGAGAGCCCCCATGTCTCGGCCGCCATCAACCCGTCGTCGTCGTCGTCGTCGTCGTCGTCGTTGTCGTCGTCGTCGTCGGCCGCCGCCGCCGTCGCGTCCCCATCGGTCGAAAAGGCGCAGCCGGACGACAAGATGGAGATGGACGAGGCGGAAAAAGAGGCCGTGGCCGACGTGCCGCTGGACTCGTCGCCACAGGTCAACACGAAGGCGGCGTCGCCCGGCCTCGCGGGACTGCCGACGTTCACAGTGCTCCGCGGTATCGCAGCGCCGATGGAGAAGGCCAACATCGACACGGACGCCATCATCCCGAAGCAGTTCCTCAAGACGATCAAGCGTACCGGGCTCGGGTCCGCCCTCTTCTACGAGATGCGCTTCCACCCGGACGGGACCGAGAGGGCCGACTTCGTGCTCAACCGCGAGCCGTACCGGCGCGCCCGCATTCTCGTCTGCACGGGCGCCAACTTTGGGTGCGGCAGCTCGCGCGAGCACGCCCCTTGGGCGCTCAACGACTTTGGCGTGCGCAGCGTGCTGGCGCCGTCGTTTGCCGATATCTTCTTCAACAACTCGTTCAAGAACGGCATGCTGCCCATCGCCATCGACGACGCCGACGCCCTCGCCCGCGTGCACGCCGAGGCGGCGGCCGGGCGCGAGCTCGAGATCGACCTGCCGGCCCAGGAGGTGCGCGACGCCGACGGCCGCGTGCTGTGCCGCTTCGACGTCGACGCGTTCCGCAAACACTGCCTCGTCAACGGGCTCGACGACATCGGCCTGACCATGCAGCTCGAGGACAAGATTGCCGACTACGAGGCCCGCATGGCGCGCGAAACGCCCTGGCTCGACGGCCGCGCCTACCTCAAGCGCAAGGGCCAGGGCGGCAAACTGGCGGCCAAGGCGGTGCCGGTGCCCAAGACGAATCGGGGCGAGGAAAAGACGGAGCCGCTGGAGTGGTGAGTTGGGGCGAGGGGGGGGACAAGGATATCTGTATCTAGTTGGAGTCGGCGCAATACTACCACTGCCAACCACTATACGTGAGGGTATAGCCGCGTGCTACAGTGCCATCCTATGCGTCGCTCGGAACCCTATAAAAAAAAAAAAAAAAAAAAAAAAAAAAGGCCAAGGCAGGCTGTGGCTGTGGCTGTGTGTGTATGTCTGGGAAACCGTGACCCTTGTCTACCGAGTACTTGATAGTGGGGTCTCGCGCAGGAAACTACAAAGTACCTCTACCTCTAGATGGATCGAATCAAATCGACGGATCCCCCACGTGGCCATGCCACACAGGAACTGCAGATAGTGGAGCCAATACCGGCGACGCCTCACCCTCTTGACAGGCTCTCACTTGGGTCAAAAGTCGAACTGCCACTGTGCATCATCTTCGACACGCCTCGGTCTGGGCCATGGACGGTACCATCCAAATTCGTTCCAGCCAAGAAGCAAAACCTAGAGAGGTCCCCCGAGTCCGGAGAGAAACGCAAGTGACAAGGGAAATCACCAGTGAACGATGCCCCAGTTCCGGCCGATATACAATGCGAAAGCTGTCCCCACCCAAACACCTGAATGATTCAAGGCTCCCCTTCCCCGCGTCAGGCAGATTTCACTTCTGCCCAGTCTTGACGAGTCCCTCGTCTTCGTCGTCGGAGAACCGGTCCCCGTCCTCGCCCACCGCGAATATGGTCTCCCCGTCCAGCGAATTCCGAGACGGCTGGCTGGCATTCCGCAGTTTCAACGCTGGTGCCCCGGCCGGGTTGGGGTACTCCCGTCCTCCCCCTCCCCCTGCGCCTGTCCCGCTGCTCCCGTTCGAGGGCGGGGTGTCTGCGCCGCCCTTGCCACCGACGCGGGCCTCGTCACCAAAGTCCGAGTCTTCGGGCGCGTCGATGTCGAGGTTAGCGATCTCAAAGGTGCCGTCGTCGTCCTGGGCGAGCTCGTTGCTCATGGCGAATCGCCGGTTGTTGGCCGTAGGTCGCCATATGTAGGCAATCCAGACGACGTCGGCGAAGTAGACGAGGTTGAGCCACCCGTCGAGGATGAACCAGCGGCTCTTCCAGTGAAAGGGCACATAGTCCGGATCACTGGCGCTAGCGAAGGTGAACGAGTTGAAGAAGAAGAAAGCAAAAATGACCAGGATCGACATCAGGATAGACCACCACAGCTTCCTGTACATGGCCTCCTTGACATGCTGCTTGCGCTCGCGCAGGTCCTTGAGCGTGAAGTTGAGCGAGTTGAGGGTCCAGACATAAAAGGCCGTCAGCGTACCGGCAAGCGGCAAGACGACCAGGAGGACGACCGGGCCTGTCGCAACGTGTCAGTGACCTCTGCGTCCAACTCGGCTTCCGAGCTCCAGACCATGCTCACCAGCCGTGTCAGGAGTGACGAGCAAGCTTGTAACGGCGTAGATGAGGCCAAAGACGAAGTGGACAAAGGCGAGATACCGGACGTAAACCATGGTCCGGCCAAGCGTCGGCTTTACCACGCCGTAGCCCATGCACACGATCAACAGGAGGAAGAAGGAAAATGAGTTGCGAATAGCGTTGAGAACGGCGACAGTGACGAGGAGCCCTTTGGAGCCCAGATTCGACCCGTTTCGGTTCATATAATCTGTCCAACGTCAGTCTCTACAAAGGAAGCCAGAACGATTCTGCATTGCCTTACCATAAAACCCCCACGTCATCAACATCTCCACAACCAGGAAGATGAGAATGGCGGTGATGTAGTTTTGCACAGCCACTGCCGGAAGTCGTCAGCATTCTCCCGACAGGCCCGCGAGGACACCATCTTACATATGTCGGCTCGATGTTGGTAGTACAGGAAGCCCCAAAACCTGCTTACTGTCAGCCATGTTCCCGTTTCCGCATTGACCGCAGGCCGTACACCAGAACCAGCGCATAGAGAATGGTTATGCCTCCGAAGAACGGCAGCTTCGGGATCTGCGTGGCCGGCAATTCACCGTACGCGTTCCTGAACTCGACAATGGCCTCGTACTTGGTAGCCGAAAAGTCCCTTGTCAGGACACAGTAGTAGCCCGTCTTCGTGATGGGGTACGAGATGGGCTTGTCTGTCTTGAGATGCATGGCCTTGGTGAAGATGATGGCGTTGGACAGCTGGGTCGCGTTGGGCGCCAGGATCCACTCGCCGATTTCCGTGTCCTTGCAAAAGCCGCGGCCAATGGCGGCCTGGTCGCAGATGGCGAATTTCCTGGGCGTGGCCGCGTCTGTCACGACGCCGATGAGCCCCTCGTCCCTCCACTCGAACACGATCAGGCTCACGACGGGGTCGTCGCCCACGTCCTTGCCGACATCGGTGAACTTGAGGGATATGAACGGATCGACCGGACCACCCCAGGTGCTCTTGCTGTACATGCCTGCATCCCAGAATGTCAGCACTCGCCTCCTGTGCCTGGTCCGAGTACGGTATTTTCTTGGATTTCCGGAACACACCGGCGCATCGTTGCTGGTTCTCGTTGCTTTGGTCCTGCAGCGTCAACCGGAACACATCAGCGATTGTTTTCAGTGCGGTCAAGAGAGAGATACGCGTACCAGTTGCACCTCCATGGCCTGCGCTGTCCAGAAGGACAGCAGCAGCACTGCGAGAGAGTGGATCCAAGATGGCATGTTGGCGCCGGCGTGATTTTCGTCACGCCTTGGGCGGGAAATGCACGAATGCAGGCGAGATTGGAAGCCGAGACGAATTAGAGGAGCATCGACGAAGCCTCCAGCTGCCTGTCCATGTAGCTCCAGGTCGCGCGTCGAGGCTTGGGCCGGGCTACGGATCTCTAACGTGTGGGTGAGATACGGAAAGTATGGGGTGTAGTGCGGACAGAGAGGGTGACACCGTTTCTAGAAGCTCGGGCCCCCGGCCCAGTCCGCGCTGCAGTCGGAGAGTCCGGGTGTCATCCAATCGCGCTCCGGCGGCCCCACTTTCCTCGTCACATCTACGAAGTCAAGGAGGCAGCTACTTGGCCCACATACATGCCGCATCCCACCGGGCGCCATGGGGAAAAACACAGACAAGCTCTACATCACGCACTCGGAGTGGTCCTCCTCAGATGCCTACTCGGCCTCGGCGGGCGCCGGAGTCTCAGCACGCGGCGCGCGGACCTCGGCGCCCTTCAAGCGGCTTCCCTTCAACTACTGCGCCGCGAGCCTCCAGCCCTTCAAGGACCCCGTGTGCACCGCCGACGGGACCATCTTCGACGCCGCCGCCATCGCCGCCTGGCAGGCCAAGCATGGCGCCACGAACCCCGTGACAGGAGCCCCCCTGGACGCCGCCCGGGACCTCGTGCGGCTGCGGTTCGCGCGCAACGGCGACGGCGGGCCCGCCGGCAACCTGGTCGACCCCGTCACCTTCAAGGTCTTCACTGACCACACGCACATCGTGGCCGTGCGTCATGGCGACTACGCCAACGTCTTCGCCTGGGACACGGTCGAGCGCATGAACGTCAAGGCCCGTGCCTGGCGCGACCTCGTCGACGACCAGCCGTTCGAGCGCGCCGACATCATCACGCTGCAGGACCCACGCGACGCCGCCGCCCGCGACACGGCCGCCTTCCAGCACCTGCGCGACGGCGGGGAGGCGGTCATCACGTCCGAGCAGGAGGAGGCGCGCCGCGAGGGTGGCGTCAACGTCGCCGCGCTGGGGCGCATGGGCGAGAAGGTGCTGAAGGCGCGGGAGGCGGTCGCGCGGGCGCGGACCGCGAGAGAGGCCGGCGGTGACGTGAACAAACCCGGAGGGAGGGCGCTGGTCAAGGCAGCGGTGGGCGCCGCGGCGAGACATTCGATGGTCAAAGACAAGAAGCTGGCACACAATGCGGCGATCTACACAACGGGCAGGGCGGCGGCGAGCTTCACTAGCACGGGCCTGACGCCCGAGACGAGCGGGGAGAGGGCGGTGCTGTCGGACGAGGAGTGGATGCTGAAGCCGAAGCGCATCAAGATCAAGGGGTTTGCGCGGATCGAGACGAACTTGGGCGACCTGACGATCGAGCTGCAGACAGACACGGCGCCCAAGGCTGTGTGGAACTTTGTCAAGCTCGCGCAGAAGGGCTACTACAAGGACGTCGATTTCCATCGCAACATCAAGAACTTTATGATCCAAGGCGGCGACCCGACGGGCACCGGCAAGGGCGGCACCAGCATCTGGGGCAAGCCTTTTGGCGACGAGTTCGAGGGTCCGCTGACGCACGGCGCGCGCGGCATGGTCAGCATGGCCAACAAGGGCAAGAACACCAACTCGAGCCAGTTCTTCGTCACGTACCGCGCCGCCAAGCACCTCGACCACAAGCATACCATCTTTGGCCGCATCGTCGACGGCCTGCCCGTGCTGGACCGCCTCGAGGCCGTGCCCACCGGCGACGGCGACCGGCCGCTGGAGCGGGTCTACATCAAGGACGTAGTCGTCTTCCTCGACCCTTTTGAGGAGTTCCTCCACGAGAAGGACCGCGCCGATCGGCTGGACGAGGACAGAGAGGAAGTGCGCCGTAGGGGCGGCACCGAGGACGACAAGGTCACATGGACCGGGAAGCGTATCCGCGACGATGGCGGCATAGAATGCGAGGATGGACTGGGCGGCGTGGGCAAGTATCTTAAGGCGGTCGTCACCAACGGGCAAGGCGCCGACTCGGCGGACAAAGATGTGCCAGTAGATGCGTCGTGGGAGGCACCGTCAAGGAAAAAGGTGAAGACGGGCGGATTTGGCAATTTCGATAATTGGTGAGGCGGCATACACTGCATCATCGGAGTTCACGGCGTTACCGGGCACGTGGGTGGCTGTAGGTCAGCAGTTGGGCATGAATTCCCTGGTACCATTGGGACTCCGGTCGGGGAAACGACGCCCATAGATCTGATACACAGTCTCGTTGTCCATTGGCTTGTCCGAATCAGCTTGTCGGAATTTGGCGAGGTGTGAGAAGCTCTCGGACGCACCTCTATTTGCCCAAAGAATGCTTCGTTCTGCTCTACATTTGAATCATCTACCAAATCGGCTATTGTACTTCGAAAACACATGATCATCAGCTTTTTTACCTTTCTGTGCCACCCACGCCCTGCGCTCTCCACCGCCTCCGCCTTGCCAACCCCACTTTTATCGTGCGAACTGCACAGCTATCTTTTTTCAATTAACCCTACCAAGTGGATAGAGAACTTCATACGGAAATGGTCACACCTTCTTGCTCCACCTCGGACTTCACTTGCCACGTTAGGTACCTGCAACCAAGTCAACAGGTCACGGCACGCACCTTCTCACGAAAAAGAAAGAGGTGAGTACTTAGAGGTACCAAACAATCAATCGGCTGTCGAGTGGTCACCACCCATCGCGGCAAGCAAGTCATGAGGCCTCGTCGTAACAGAGCGGCTATGGGGCTTTCCTGGACGTTGCCATCGTCCAGGTCCAGGAGGTTCCCTCTCTCCCAACGGGCCATGAAACAAAGGATCCTTCCAGCTCCTGCTCTACCTCGTGGGCTTGGTGTCGCGATAGTAGACCGCAGCTCCCTCGTGTTCGGGTGAGGTCAATACACTTCGGGGCAAGAACGCAAGCCATGCTCGGCCCGGAACGAAAGTAAACTTTGCAACTCAATTGTTGACATCGCGCCTATCGGAGTTTGTGGCTTTTTGGTAGCCCACGAGATTTTCTGCGCGCGCCTTCTCGCCCGCACATTTTCTCCGAAGCTCAACGTCAGTCGTAAGTCGAGGGACCAGGCCCGACCGTCGTGTCTCTCGCGTGTTGGTCGGCCCAAGATCGATGCCACGCACATAACACGTTGGCGGCAATCCAGTCCATCGTTTCTTTTCTTGGCCGCTGGCTCAAACATACATTTACCCGCCGAGGTGTGCTGACAAGATGCTGGTCCAGAACGGCTCCTGGCCGACGCCTCCCGTCGTCATATCCGACATGAGCTTCGAGTTGCGAAAGCATTGTGCATTGGCAGCAGATGGAATCAATGCCGACTGCGACAACACTCTCCAAAGTGGTGTTACCTACTGGAAGTGCCTCTTTTCTGGCGCTGATATGCCAGGCTCAAGAGATCTTCTGGGCTGCGGGGAGCCTCTCGTGACCTTGCTGCGTCGCCAGGCCCGGCTTCTTGTCTCACTCTACAGAATTGGCATGCATGGAGTTTCCAAGAACTTGACGGAAACCGACAAAGAAATTCTAGCGCTGAATGTCAAACGACTCAACCAGATCATCGGTTGCGCGTACAGGAAGTTTTATGCGTACGTATACGACCAAGTGCCGCTCTGCTGGAGGCTTCTGTATACCGAGGCATGCATCCTGAAGTTTGGCCTCATCTTCCTCTCCTGGTCCGAAGATGTTTGCGCAGCGGAGCATCTGTGGCATCCTGGTCATGAGCACGCGTCAAGTATCCAGATCCGCAACGATCTTGAACGACAGCTGGATGACATGGTTCATACGCTGGACCGCGCCTTGGTCTTGGCTGGTGCCGCCGGAGACGCTCGTGGACGAGCCTGGATCGAAAAGGCTATGGAAATGCTGGAGAAGGTGTGGCAAAACGCGACTTGCGGCACTCCAGGCGGTGGTGCGGTCATGCGTCTTCAGGAAAAAGATGGTAGCCGGTCTGAGCAGCTCTGGAGTGAGACGCCATCGTTCTCCAGCCAAGAAAAGTTCACACCGATGGTTGCCTATCCAGTGCCTCGCATCAAGGAGCGCTCCATGGCAGAATTCCAAAGGCTTGAGGACCAGGCGCACATGCTCGCGTCCGCCCCGATTATCTTCACAGGGTTGACAGGAGACTGGCCGGCGCTGACGAACCATCCTTGGTCCAAACCATCATATCTTCTCTCGCACACGTTTGGCGGGCGACGCTTGGTTCCTGTCGAGGTGGGCCGCAGCTACCTCGACGCGGGCTGGGGCCAAAAGCTTGTGAAGTTTGGAGATTTCATGCGCGAATACATCGAGCCTGGAAACCAGCAGCACTTGGCTCTGCTCACCGGCGATACGAGCCAAGCAGGCGGAAAGGCAGCCAAGGCACCCGTCGGCTACCTTGCCCAACATCAACTCTTCAGTCAGCTGCCTCAGCTGTACAAGGATGTCACAATTCCGGATATCTGCTTCACGTCGCCGTCGCGACACCCCATCGACCCGTCGAAGGACCTGCCTCAATTGGACATGCCTCAGCTGAACGCCTGGTTTGGGCCTGGTGGCACCATCACGCCCCTGCACACGGATCCGTATCACAACCTCTTGGTGCAGGTTGTGGGCCGAAAGTACGTGCGTCTCTATGCGCCCTGCCATTCAGCTAAGCTACGACCGATGGGCAAAGAGAACGGCGTAGACATGAGCAACACGAGCTCTGTGGACGTGGGTGTGATGGAGGGCTGGGACGCCCGGCCGGTGGCAGACGGCGGTGAAGGCGATGAGGACTGGAAATTCGAGCTCCGCAAAGCCGAGTTCAAGAGTGTGCCGTTCGTCGACTGCATTCTGGAGCCCGGCGAAACTCTGCACATCCCCGTCGGCTGGTGGCACTACGTCAGGAGCTTGAGCGTGAGCTTCAGTGTGAGTTTCTGGTGGAATTGAGCAGCGGACCTGCCCCGGTCCGGAAGTCGTCACAGTCACAGCACAGGAGCGGGGAGAAGGGGATGGGTTTCTTTTTCTCAAGTGGTGCAAAAGAGTTCTGCAGAGAAGAATAAGAAGGCGAGCAACTGCGAACTTGGAGGACAAAATCATGCGGTCATACTGGTATAGGTAGCTAGCTACTTTGGGTAGCCACTTGACCTATAATTGGTCAGGTCAATGGTGCAGAATTCGACCAAGAGATCGCAAGTAAGAAGAAGCACAAAGCACGGGGCGGGAGCTCTAGATGCTTATGATGGCCCCGAGCTCCATGCAGCGGGACCCACACCCGCTCGGGCCCCGCAAGGCTGCGGGTCTCAAACTGCCATGTGGCACGTTCGGCGTCAGCCTTGCGATTTGCGCACTCTGCATCTCGCTTCGGCCGGTTGAGCTCCGTCGAAGGAGAGCCACGAACATGATTCAAACAAGCCCGAAATCGCGGTGACGGGCAATCCAGAGACTTTATGACTCCCCCAAGCCACCGGAACTCGAACCCGGTCGTGATGACGTCGCTCTCGCACGCCGAGACCTTCGGTCTCTTGGCCCTCAGCGCCGCGTGCGTCGCGAGTCTCGCCAACACATTCCAGGGCGACGGCGAGCCGCTGGTTGCGTCGCTCGCGCTGAGTGGCATCGCATTCAGCGCGTCGTACGCCATGATTCGCTGGCTTGGCCCGACCTTCATGGACGCCGGGTTGAAGGGCGTCGACATGAGCAAGCACCAAAAGAGGGAGATACCCGAGTGCATGGGCGCCATATGCGCCGTGGTCTACCTGCTCGTCATCATCATCTTCACGCCCTTTCCGTTCTACAAGGACATCGTGGCCGCGACGAGCGGGGGCGGGAATCGCGATGTCGTCTTGCATCAAGAGTATGTACAGCAGGGGCGCTTCTTGCACCGGTTTCCTCATAGCAAGGTATGCAGCACGCCGGAACCCGCATACCCTCCCTTTGGCGATCCAAGAAAACCAAGCTGACACGTAGTCGGTTGCGGTCCCCAGCTCGCGTCCTACCTGTCCGCCATCATCTCGCTCCAATGCATCACCCTCCTCGGCATCGGAGACGACCTCTTCGACATCCGTTGGCGGCACAAGTTCTTCATCCCGGCCTTCGCCTCGATCCCGCTCTTGGTCATTTACTTTGTCGACTTCGGCGTGACCTCGATTGTTGTCCCGATCCCGCTACAGCCCTACCTGGGCGAGCTCCTGGACCTCGGCGCGCTCTACTACATCTATATGGCCAGCGTGGCCATCTTCAGCCCCAACAGCATCAACATCCTTGCCGGCATCAACGGCATCGAGGTGACGCAGTCGATTGTGATCGCGCTGCTTTTGGCCTTCAACGACTGCCTCTACCTGCTGACGCCGTACCCGCATCCAGCCACGGACTCGCACCTCTTCTCGCTCTACTTCCTGCTGCCCTTTGTCGGCGTGTCGCTGGCGCTGCTGCGCCACAACTGGTACCCAGCGCGCGTCTTCGTCGGCGACACGTACTGCTACTTTGCCGGCATGGTCTTCGTCGTCGTCAGCATCCTCGGCCACTTCAGCAAGACGCTCGTCCTGCTGCTGCTCCCGCAGGTGGCCAACTTCCTCTACTCGCTGCCCCAGCTCGCCGGCCTCGTGCCCTGCCCCCGCCACCGTCTGCCGCGCTTCAGCCCCCGCTCCGGCCTTCTCGAGCCCAGCGTGACGCCCTGGACGCCCGGGCGCCAGCCGCGCCCGCCCGTGGCGTGGGCGCTGCGCCTGCTGCACCGGCTGCGGCTGTTACGCGTGACGCTGGACGCGGAGGGGCGCTTCGTGGAGACGTCCAACTTCACCATACTGAACCTCTGGCTGGTCTGGAGGGGCCCGATGCGGGAGGACTGGCTGGCGGTGGAGATCTCGCTGTTCCAGATGGTCGTCGGGTTGTTCGGTTTGTTTGCACGGCACCGGCTGGCGCTGCTGGTGTTCAGGGAAGATAACTGGGGAATAGCGCAAGCACAGTAAGCTTACGAAATGGTCACACGTGGGATCACGATAATCTGTCTATATGTGAGAGGGCGGCTTTGGAAGCCTTCACAACTCTGTCATAGGTGGTCTGTACATATTGCAGAAGCATGTAGGTGAGAAACCGTGATAAGCATATGCAAGAATCAAGTACCCTGGGACGGAATGTTGACCAAACAACACAAGGCGTGGAGGAGTGTAGGCGACATGGCGCAGCACAGAAAAGAAGCTGGTTCCCGGTAGGAGAAGCAGTCTTCCTCTTCCCTTTCTTTTGTTCTATTTTCCATCGTTATTCATGTCGAGGCATCTCGATCGAAGCACTATCGGTGCTGGCGGGTGAAACGGCGTGACTTTCCGACATGGAAACCCAGGAATTAGCTAGCTCTTACCTTTCCTTCTCTTCATCGTCATTCTCGAAGCGTCGAGCCATAAGCTGCCGAAAATGCCTCGCTCTAGGTGGAGCAGCGGGGTCAAGATCGCTTATCGCTACGATAAGCCCCGCCAAACATCAACCTCGGGATCGCGCATTGGCCCTGGCCAGGTTGACAGCAGGGTAAAATGCCGGTAAGTCACGACATCCAAGCATACGACAACACGCTCGGCATAGCTGCTGACTTTGTACCAGCTCGTCATCATCAGCGGATTTCCCACCTCGGGCAAGTCCACCCGCGCTGCCCAGCTGCATGCCTACCTCCAAGAACGCTTATCGGCCGGTTCTGGTGCTCTCTCGTCGTCGTCCACCACGGCAGCAACGACGTCAAGGTACCGGCTTCACCTCATCTCGGATCAGACCCTAGACATCCCGCGGACGGTCTATGATCTCTCGCAGACACTGGCGCACGAGCGGTCGGCCAATGCCGCCGAGAAGGACGCCCGAGCAAGCCTCTACGGCGCGGTGAAACGGGTCCTGTCACCGCGGGACATCGTCGTGCTCGATGGCCTCAACTACATCAAGGGTTGGCGGTACCAGCTGTACTGCGAGGCCAAGAACATGCGTACGCCGAGCGTCGTGCTGCAGATTGGCTGTACCAAGGAGAGGGCGAGGGCGGTGAATGAGGACCGCTTGAGGAGGCGGGAGGAGGCACTTCAGGGGTCCAAAGAGGGCGGAGTGGACGGATCCGTTGCGCACGACCCGGAGCCATACGAAGCAGAGAACTGGGAGAACCTTGTCTTCCGTTATGAGGAACCAAACCCGATGACGAGATGGGACAGTCCCCTGTTCACTTTGATATGGGAGGATGACGAGGTCCAGAGCAAGCAGGTGTTTGAAAGCATATGGGATACGATCGCCGGGGAAAGGCGCCAGGTGATCAAGCCGAACCAGGCATCCGTACAGAGAGATAGGGACCATGGAGGAGACTATCTCTATGCCCTGGAACGCGAGACGCAGGATATTGTCAAGAGGATCTTGGAGCAGCAGTCCGATGAAGGCGTTGGAGAAGTAAAAATACCACGGGGCACGGGCGGTGATGAAGCAGACGTCCTGGTCGTCGACCTGCCGGGCAAAAAAGTCGGCCTCCCGCAGCTGCAAAGATACCGACGAGCATTCGTTGCGCTGAATCGGGGAGGCATTGGCCTGGAAGCGGTGGGCAAGTTTGCGGCGGCCCGGATGAGGGAGAGCTTCGTGGGGTACTTGAACGACGCCTTTGAGAAGGACGGTTAATGTAAAACAAGACTCGGTATATGGGAGCGTGCGCGCCTTGAGGAGACGTACGTGAATGCACAGTCAGGGGCTCGATGAAAAACAGACTTCCTATTCGGGGATGGGGAGTGGAGCAAACATCGGGCCCTCGCAAAATTTTGCGCCAATCGCACTGCGCGACAAGCTTGCGAGCTCTGATCTCCGCAAAAAGGTGTCAACACCAAGGAAAAAGGGGGCTGGCGCACTTCAATCTCCTCGCAGGATCCCTTCGTCAATCGACCGACCACGCCCGCTGCCGCGCGCCGCTCCACCATGCCCAGAACAGGCGCATCGCGCTGGGCCGACGCCGAAGCCGACGCCGCGCTCGACGCGCAGCGCAAACAGGAGAGGGAAGCCAAGAAACGGCTCAAGGCGGAGAAGGCCCGAAAGCTCGAGGAGGAGCGGAGAGCACACGAGGCGCCGGCCGCCACGGCCGACGACCGGACGCAGCCGACGGCAGACGAAAAGAATGACGCGACGACGGACGGTCCGCCCGCGAAACGAAGGCGCCTCTCCCCGGACGCACCCGCGAGCGGAAAGGGAGCGGAAGACACGGCGTCGGGACGCGAGCGACGGGGACGCGGGGGAGGCGGGAGTGGAGGTGGAGGAGAAGAGGGCGGCAGGGGACTGCTGCGCTTCGAGCGGCCGGGGTTTGGGCCGTGCCGGAGCGTCGAGAACTACGACAAGCTTAACGACATCGAGGAGGGCGCGTACGGCTGGGTTGCGAGGGCGAGGGAAGCGGCGACGGGGAAGGTGGTGGCGCTCAAAAGACTGAAGATCGATCCGAAGGACCGGGGGGGCCTTCCTGTGACGGGGCTGCGAGAGATACAGATACTCAAGGACTGCGCGCACCGAAATGTCGTGCATCTCGAGGAGGTCGTGGTCGGCGAGGACACGAGCAAGATCGAAAAGTAAGGCGCTCCCTCTCCGCGACGCCCGGCGTACACAGTCACGCACCCACTGGTCCTCGACTCTGTGTGCTAATCGCTGCATCCTGACCGCCGCAGCATCTTCCTTGTCCTCGAATTCGTCGAGCACGACCTCAAGAGCGTCCTCGAGGAGATGCCGGAGCCCTTCCTCGCCTCCGAGGTCAAGACCCTCCTGCACCAGCTCGTCTCCGGCCTTTCCTACCTACACGACCGCTGGATCCTGCACCGCGACCTGAAGACGTCCAATCTCCTTCTCAGCAACCGCGGCCGGCTCAAGATCGCCGACTTCGGCATGGCGCGCTACGTCGCCGATGCTCCCGCCGCCCAGCAGCAGCTCACGCAGCTGGTCGTGACGCTGTGGTACCGCGCGCCGGAGCTGCTCCTCGGCGCCACCGCCTACGGCCGCCCCGTCGACCTGTGGAGCGTCGGCTGCGTGCTCGGCGAGCTGCTGACGCGCGAGCCCCTGCTGCCCGGCGCCAACGAGGCCGACCAGGCCGCCCGCATCTTCGAGCTGGTCGGCTACCCGTCCGACGACGTCTGGCCCGGCTTCCGCCGCCTGCCGCACGCCCGCGCCCTGCGCAACATGCCGCCCCGCCCCAGCCCGGCCTCGACCACGACCACGCTGCGCGCCCGCTTCCCGCTGCTGACATCCGCCGGCGCCGCCCTGCTGGGCGGGCTGCTGGCGCTGGACCCGGCGCGCAGGCCGTCGGCCCGGGAGGTGCTCGAGCACGAGTACTTCGGCCAGGACCCGAGGATGAAGCACGAGGACTACTTCCCCACCTTCCCGAGCAAGGCGGGCCAAGAGAGGCGGCGGCGGCGGGAGACGCCCAACGCGCCGGCACGAGGCCAGGAGGCGCAGTTTGGCGCCCTGGATTTCGGTGGGATATTTTCCGCGCGGGAGAAGGAGGAGAGGGGGCCTGGCTTCTCGCTGCGGATGGTGTGAGGTGCGCGGGCGGGGGCGTGGCCCCTTCGACGGCGGCGACAAGATGCACCCGCTCCTCCTTGAACCACTCACGGCCGAGCGTTGCGTGACCTCGAGTTGCCCTGCCGGAGCTTATATTTCAAACAGGAGGATGCCAGCTCATGCGGTGTCGCTCCTCCAGCTTGCCACTCTATGCAAAAGCAACTTTGAATACATGCCCAACTCCGTGATTACCCAACTTTTTCAAACCAGTGGATTACATATACTTCGCCCACGCCATGCAACACCGGTACAATCGATAGTCATCAGCCACAGTCCGGCTCCCCGTGGGCCGAATTGGCCGCACCGCGGTTCGGTCAGAGCGCGCCCGCAAAGCCGGTGACAAACCAGGTAAAGCTCAGCACGGTGACGACGCTCATGACGGCCGCCATGGCCATGGCCCGCCTCTCGGCGTCGGACACGGCGGCGCTGCAGGTGGCGCAGGTCCATTCGCTGAGCGGGGTGTAGGGCTGGCCCGTGTACATGCCGAACTGGAAGCCGGCGTAGGCGGCCAGGTAGCCGGCCTCGGGGGCGGCGCTCTGGCTGCTCTCGGCGTCGTAGACGATGATGTGGTACATGTCGGTGAGCAGCGGGCTGGCCACGTTGGACGACTGGAAGGCGCCCGTGTCCCAGGTGTAGGTGGCGGGCGAGCGGAAGGTCATGTTCTGCGTCAGCGTCCACGTCTCCTGGGCCGTCGAGCACGCCACGAGCACGTCGACGGCCGTCGGCGTGGCCGACAGCCCCGTGTAGTTCCACACCCAGGTCACGTAGTCGCCGATCTTGTACAGCGGCGTCGGGGTGGCCGTCGTCGCCGGCAGCACCATGACCACGGCGCCCGGGGGGTCGAGCGGGTTGAAGGTCTTGCGCGGCGGCGGCGCCGAGGTGCGGTCGCTCGTCGCGTTCCCGCCGGCGCCGGGCGCGGCGGTGGCGCTCATACCGGCCGTGTTGAGGTTCGTCCTGGATGCGGCGTCGGAGGTGATCCCGGGGCTCGCGGTGCTGGTCGGTGTCGCGGTGGTGTTGGCTGCCGGGGGCAAAGGAGACATGTCAGTGCCGGTATATCCCGTAGATCGAATTTCCACAGAGACAAGTTGACTGACTGGCATCGGCTCGCACCACGAGAGAGTCGAGTGCGGGCAACCATCTCGGCCATGCCATGGCGACAGACGATGCCGAGAGCAGGCCGATGGCTGCACGTCCTACGACTTGCGTAGCCTTCATGGCGTCTGAATCTTGATGCCGTTCAGTGTCGTCGACGACGTGAAAGGAAGGAGATTGGAAATAGCATCTGTCTCAGCGCCAACCGTCGATAAAACCCGACGGCGGCGAACTCCTCTTAGCACCACACCGGCCGAGCCCGTCCTCTGTTCCCGGTCGAGGGGGACGAGGCGTAGCAAGGAGCTTGTCCTGGTTAGTAGATCACGCTTGCGACACACCGTTGGCAAGTGAGGGACTTTGAAGAATCGAAAAAGAGACAAACGAACTAAGGAAAGGGCAGTGAAAAGTAAGGACCCTTAGCATAGGAGAGGTCGATCATCAACGTCCAGCTCGCGCCTCTTCGCGCCCGTCCTCCAGCTCTTGTTTCCCCCCCCCCCCCCCTTAACGCCATTGGTGGCGTCGCCCCGGGAGCAATCTTTGATGTGTCAGGGCGTCACTCAGGGCGTCGGAGTGTCAGGGTGTCTCGGCGATTTGCACGGCTCGGGGCTAACGCGCGCCCCATGGATCCGGCCTGTACCCATCCCCTTCTCTCTCTCTCCCTTGACTGGCGGGAAAAGCTAGTGACTGTCGTCCGAGCCCGGAACCCGGCATGTGTGTCGATATGTGTGCCCGTGAATCGTGCTGCCGAACCGATTGTTTACTCCGGATTTCTACTTTGAACCTCACTAACTACAGGCATGATCCCTGTAGGTACCCTGTACCCCGGGTGAGCTCCATGTACCTTATCTTGACTTGACCGGCCCGCTCTTCCTTCCGGAGATCGGACGGGCGTGATGCAGGAGCAGAGGGCTTGCGCGTACTAGTGTCGACGGTCATGCAGCTGAAAAGCCGCCAGGCCCGGAATGGCAAGGTATCACTCGCCCGCCCGGGCAGTGTACAGCAACAGAAATTGACATGACAGCCGGTCTCGCGATCGGGCATGTTCTTCCACGCCTTCCACGTCTTCCACGTCTTCCGGGTTCGTCGTTCTTCGACTACTCCACAGACGCCACCAGGCTGATGTGAGTACCTCGGCAGCCTTGAATGGCCCAAGGCTACCTACCTATCACGCAAGTACGACATGTCGAGACTGACGTTGCTCAGCAACATGTGTACGCGTGCCCTGCATCTGCAAACAACGGATGGAGAAGTTACCAAGAATGAACAGGCGAATAAGCTAGAGGTGCATAGACGTAGCTACCACCTCTTAAGTACTCCACGTATGGTTGCTGCCTGCCCGGCTTTTGGGTGGCGCTCAGCGGTCACCGGATGTAAAAGTGGGGCCAGGCCATGACGCAACCCCGCCATTGGACCATGTCTTACCACGCCGCTGCTTCATGATTCGATCACGACGTACCCACTCTACCACCATCTCTATTCACCCCACCAACGACGACAATTCGCTCCTAAAGCATCACACTTCCGGACTCTCGCAGGCTGTTTTGTAGTGAGTTCGTCGCCCGGCTACTCCCCGCGCCCATCTCCGGACCCCGGAAACGTACGAAGCCGATAATCGCGATGCGTGTTCACGCCAGCCTCATCCTCGCCGCCGCCGCCGCCGCCGTCAGCGCCGCCTCGCGCGGCTTGTTCTCCGACGCGCAGCAGAGCCTCGTTGCGCAAGACGAGCTCGTCGTCCCGGGAAACTCGCCGCTCAAGTTTTGCGCGGCCGACCGGAGCGAGGACCTCGTCATCATTGAGCAGGTTGACCTCACGCCCAACCCGCCGGAGTCGTAAGTGGACCTTGAATTCCCGTCCTTCG
Source organism: Phyllachora maydis (assembly GCA_029339225.1). Taxonomy (NCBI): domain Eukaryota; kingdom Fungi; phylum Ascomycota; class Sordariomycetes; order Phyllachorales; family Phyllachoraceae; genus Phyllachora; species Phyllachora maydis. The sequence goes on along the minus strand of JAQQPM010000006.1, from coordinate 1,275,869 downwards.
CCTGTGCAAACAGGCGTGCGTGCTCGCAGCGAAGCGACTGTTATAACGACTGGGGGGTCACTTGCTGATGTGCGAATGCTCATGTGCATACAGTGGCCAACCTCTCTCCGTCACCGCCACCGGAACGGTGAAACAACAGATAGAAGAAGGGGCTTACGTCTTGCTGGTGGTCAAATATGGATACATAACGCTCATCAAAACTAAGGCCGACCTGTGCGAGTCAATGAAGAACGTCGACATCGCCTGCCCGCTCGAGGAGGGCAGGCTCACACTTACGAAGACGGTCGACCTGCCCAAGGAGATCCCTCCTGTAAGCGCACTTGCTTTTACACCCGAATCGAGCGAGCGGGAGCAGCAAAACCGGTGATGACAACTGACCTCTTATTGCCGCGTAGGGAAAATACTCCGTGCATGCCGATCTCTACACTGCCGAAGACGTACATATTTCCTGCTTGGACGCCGAAGTCTACTTTGGGAAGAAGAGCTTTGCGGCGATGCTTGATCTTTAAGAGTAGGGTCGCGGATGCACACGATATGAGAGGCATCACAAGTTGCAATGAACTCTGGGCAGAGTAAGAGTGGAATGAGAATCCGACACTACCGCGTGGCATTTGAGGTAACGCTGGGAAGAACCCCATGTCGCAATTTCTTGTCTTCGTCACCATCTTGTAACATTCTTTGTACGCATAATGCGCGGTCATCAAGAATGTGACTTCTTCCGGGGGTTGAAATTCCATACGGTACAATCGGACCTGGTAACCACTAGGCCCTCCTTGTCACCAAGCAGACAAGCATCAGCAGTATTTATTATACACAAGAAAAGTCATCGCAAACTTGCAAGTTCCATGTCCTGACACCTCCCCGCCACAGCCCCCTTGCGCACGCCCCCAAAGTAGTATGTACAATGCCCTCATTCACCAAACAACCGACGCACTCTGCGCAAAACGCTGTCCTTCTCCGGGTCGTAGGGGTGGTCCTTGCTCGGAATCTCCAGGACTGCGGGGAAGGCGGCGGTGTAGGTGTCGACGCGATGTCGTATCCTGTCGGCGACCTGCTTGCCGTCAGCACATGTTGCTGCCATCTCCTGCCCAGCATGGCCGGGGCGGCGACGGGCGGCTACAGGCGGCTCACATGCTGGTTGATCAGGACTATGCCGATGTCTTTCCTCTCCTTGGTGAAGCGCTCAAACGCAGACTCTATGGCGGCGTTGTCCGTCTTGTTGTCGACCACGAGAAAGTTCTTTTGGGCATCGGGAGGGGCCGTCACGTGCTGCGGAGAGAGAGAGAGAGAGAGAGAGAGGGAAGAGAGCGTTCGGTCAGCCGGTCGCACGTCGCACGCGCTGCTTCGCAGTCGTTCTGGGAGAACACGTACACCGATGCCTGCGAGGAGAAGTCCCGTCACCGAGTCCTGGCCAGGTCTGTCAGTTGCGTCGTTTCGGCGCGGGCCGGACGGAGAAGAGCCAAGCCCCGCACCTCGTCTCCTATCACGGCGAGAAATTGCCGGTCTCTGAAATCGGCTGTTGTCGCAGACATGGTGAAGGGTGCCGGTTGTACTAGTTTTCTTCTAGGGGAGTATGATGAGGCAGCGCTGATGGGGCATGAAGCGAAACTCTACAATCGCGGACTGCGAGTGAGTGACGTCGAACAGAGTGGATACCTATGCACTTATCCAGTATAGTGGTTTGGAGTAGGTTGCGAGCCGTTCCTGGTTTAGCGCTCTTCCGGCCCTGAAAGGTACCCACTTCTTTTCGACAGCTCCGCATGGCTCATTCCCCAAGTAAACATGCGCTAGCATCTTTTTTACCTGGCAGACCACTACCGCCTCCTTTGATCCGCAGAAGGAGACGCCCGTGGTCCCGTCCGTGGTCCCGTCCTTGGTCTCGTCGGGGATTTCGACAGCGTCTCGTCAAATCGCGCATCGGAAAGAACGTCAAAATGCCCCCGCGAACTTCACGTTTGGTGCGGCGTCGGTCGCTTTGGGAACGCGCCCAGGGGATGCTCAATCCCATGGATTTCTACCTCTGGCTGTCCGAGGAGATACAGACTTTGGACTGGGACTCGAAGAACTTCGGCAACAAGTTTGGCTTGGCGGCAAACTTCGTCTTCTTCCTTGCGCGCGCTAACAACGGCGTTGAGGAACCGGTCGATGATGTCTTTTCCGATGGCGCGCGTGGTGGATGGAGGCACCTGCTGGCATGTGTTCTCTCTGCAGTCATAGCTGTCTAAACTCAGGGAGTCGCTAACAAGGGTCACCAACGGCAGGTCGTCATTCTAACATGGGGTCTCATTGTCGTCTCGGTCGGCAACGCCTTGTCCGTCGTGACGCGATCCCGCCGCTACCGCCTGTTCGAGGCCAACGTCGAGCAGGCCGGTCCCTCCACGCCGAACGCCCAGCGCGTACGAGTGGATTCGTCCCCCGCTTCGTCCTCGCCGATGCGCTACTTCCAGGAGATTCTAGGCTCCGAGTCAGCCGCCGCCCGAGCCCATCCAGACAGCACACGGGACGTCTGGGAGATGGCCGTGTGGGACCCGTTCCCAGCCACCCTGAACATCTTCTGCCTCTTCAGCCCGGGCCACGTCTTCCTCTACATGCTGTTCCTGCCGCTGACGATGGACGATCCGCGGCCGAAGATGACGGTCTTCAAGTGTTTGCTTATGCAGCTGGTCCTGTCCGCTCAACTCTTCCTTTTCCAGTCGCGCTTCTCGCAGCAGGCCAAGGACGCCGCCATCATCCAGCGCGAGGTCCTGCACGAGTACGACGTGAAATATGTCCACCCGCAGCTGCACCCCGTGTATCGCGAGGCTGCCACACAGATCGTGTCAGGAGAGGACGGTATCCTCTACGAATCTGTCAATGTCGGTACGCCAACGACGCTGATCCGGCGCGGTTTCAAAACGAACCCGAATCCGAATTACGCCAAATACTACGATCCTGACAATCTGAGTCGACCCCATACCAGAAACGTCATATCACCAGGCATGTTCACGCCCGTCAACAGACCAACGGCACAGCCCGCGCAGTCCCGGCCGAGCCTACCATCACCCACGCCCTCCTTCCAACACTACGCAGACGGAGCGCAGGCAGGTCCAACGAGGATCTCCACTCCTCCCACGTACAAATCGTCCCAATCCTATGCGTCGGGGTCGAACTCGGCCATCAATTTTGGCGGCAATCTGGGCGTGTACAGCCATCGCAACAGTCCGCTCAAGAAGGCGATGAGCATGGACGAGATGGGCGTCGCCTCGCCGCGCAACTCGCGGGAAATGGCGGCGCTGGAGCAGCGCGAGCTGGCAGAGCGCATGGTGCGGCAGAGTAGCCCGTCCAAGACGAACCACAAGCGTGCGACGACGCAGTCTGGCGCGGGCACGGCCGAGGAGGTGCGGGAGCACAAGCCGGCGCCCTATCTGTTGTCGAGACCGAGGTTGACGCAGGAGAGGTTTCCATCGCGACGTTGAAGAACCGGATGATGGTTTTTTTTTCTGTCTCTGTCGGTGGAGGAGAACATGGACTTGCCTGATGGCGTTGCGGGGAAGAACGCGCGCCTGGTCTCTGTCTACTGGCGCTGTGAGCATGAGCTGCATTGCATGGCGTTTTTTGAGTCCAGCTGTGGTAGCAGGTTTTCTACTCATGCAGTAGGTACGTACTTATCTTCCACCTCATGGGATCATGGCATTCCCGAGACGGTCAGGCACAACGGGTGGTGATAGCACTCATAATTCACCGTCAAGTCGTCGACATGTGCGAATCAAGCGTCGTCTCCGTGTGTGGCATCATCGGTAGGGACGCACAGTGAGGGTGAAGACGCTCATTTGGGTGCACGGTGGCGGAGTATTACCGACCAACCTGGGCTAAAACTAAATGCCTCGTTTTTCTCCGCCAGCCAGAGCGCTAGAGCGTAGAGCACGTACGTCTCGGGATTCTCTATCGCATGGTCCGGACGTAGTGCAATGACCTCGGCGAATTCGTACGCCCAGTCAGGCATCGGCGAGTTGACAATGTGGAAAATCTCGTGGAGGAGCACCAGCGATGCGGGATACCTCTCTGCAACCTGGACCCATATGTCTGTGACCGGCCTTACCTGGCTGAGCGTGAGGGCCTTCACCCTGTGACGGTCCGCTGCGATGTTCTCTGTACAGAGCGCAACGTAGGACCAGACGTCCCAGCCCTCCCGCCCAGAAGCGCCCAAAACCTGGCCGTTCGTGCAGTGCATCTCGGGACTTAACACGAGATAGGAGCTCAGATCGGAAGACCAGTACGGGAACTCAATCTCGTCCTGCTGCGCGTCCGGGACGAGGTCCCTGATGCGCTTGCCGTCTTGCCGCGGCTGGCCCGTGTCGGAATCGTAGGCCACCTCGGTCCAGGCCTGCTCGCGCAGCCAGGCGTCGCTGCAGAAGAGCCAGGGCCGGTTCGCGCCGTCGGCGGGGTCGTCGGACGTGGGCGTGTGCAGGAAGTGGCGCACGGCGCGGAGGCGGTCGGCCACGGGCGCCGCGTGCTCGAGCTTGAGCCCGAAGAAGGTCGCCAGGTACTGGGCGCTGTCGGCGTCGGTGCGCTGGACGCGGCGCAGCGCCGCGTCCGTGAGGGCCTGGGCGTCCTTGAACCAGTCACGCAGCAGCGAGGCGTGGTTGTCGCAGCCCCCGGCGGTGGTGCCGGGCTTGATGTGGAAGACCTCGTTGACGGTCGGGGGGGTTGCCGAGGTGGGGCGGGCGATGAAGGCTAGAGCGAGAAGGAGGGTGGTGGTGGTGGACCACAGAGAGAAAGCCATGCTCGTCTGATGACTGTGAATAGGGTGATGGGGTGGGAGTAAGGTGCGTGGTCTGCAAGGAGTCAGGAAGTCGTGGAGAAGGGCCTGCTGAGATTTATGCATATTCCCCTGCTCTTCGGAGCCAAGGAGAGCAAAAAAAAAATAGATTGAAACGAAAGGTGCTCGTATGTTGTTGGCGGGGGGGGGGGGGTTCGGTATATCAACCTCAACCCTGCCTTGAATTTTGTCACTCATGCGCATTGAGGCTCGCTCTCAAAGCTGCAAAGTCCTTCGTATAGAACTGGAGCCCAACATGGGTTGGTTAATTTGTTTAATCTGTACCTGTCATGCCGACGGCGGCTTCTGCGCCCAGATCCACTGGATTGGCATGTAGGCGTGGATGCGCCTGTTGTGCATGGCGGCGGCGGCGGCGTTGAGCAGGTCCTCGACCTCGGCGGCGTCCATGTCGGCCTCGGCGAAGGGCTTGGTGGCGACGGCGAGCATGAAACCGGCCATGATCTCGCGCATGAGGCAGCCCAGCACGCGCAGTTTCCTGTCGCGCGGCCACTCGCCGATGGGCACGTGCAGCACGCGGCGCTGCACGTTGACGAAGCCGGCGCGCTCGAGCGCCGCCGGGAACCGACACAGGTACGATATGTCCCACTGGTGGCGCTCGCGGAACGTCGCCGCCAGCAGCTCGTAGAACCGGTGCGGCGCGTAGTCGGTCGGGATGGTGCCGTCGTCGCAGGTGATGTGCGGCCAGGCGTCCTGGTTCTCGAGCCAGCCGCCGGGACGCAGACTCCTGCATGAGAGCCGGCCGAGTCGTCCATGAGCGGGTGTCATGTGTGTGGACAGGAGAAGGACAGGGGAAAAAAGGGGCACGGACGCAAAGGCTTTGGCTAGGAGACTGTCTTGGTCCCGCAGGAAGCTCGCGGTAAATCGAAGATGAACGAGGTCGTAGTCTTTTCCGTACTTCCACTCGCCTTCTATATCGTCGACTCGAAAGCTGAGGTTCGGTGGAACCCTACCGACGTCAAAGCAGGCCGTCAACAACCGGACACGGAAAAGAGGTCACTCGTATCTCACTCACCAGACAGACTGCACGGGACTCAAATCCACCCCGACGACTTGAGCGCAGGGAAAGGCTTCTGCCACTGTACCCCGAGTTAGCACGGCATGCCGGCCCTGAACCTCCCGTGGACGAGACCCAACTTCCGTCGCCCAGTCTCCAAAGCCAGTGCCGAGGTCGATGATCTTGTGGACCTTGTCGCCGATGGGCGCAAAGTACAGCTTGCCGTCGACGAGCTCTTGCAGCACGTTGTGCCGCAAGTGCTCACGCTCGCACTCTTCGTCATCGTTGGGCAGGGGATATAGGCCTGCGTTGAAGCGGTGGTACCGTCTAGGGAGGGGGGCTTCATCAGCAGACCCGACCTGAGCAAACATGCCCGTCGCATGCACCCTGGCGTGGACATGTCCTCACCTGCCGTACTCAAAGACATGGCCAGCGATGCTCGATGTCAGGGAACCAAAGGCTGACTCGGCCAAGCTGGGCTCATAGTCCGATGTTCCACCCACGTCTTCGACACGACTCTGATGCTCTTCCGCATCGTCGGTCAAGGGCTCGATGGTGCCATTCTCGTCCATGACCATGACTTTGGCCCGTCACCGCTTTGTTGTCAGAGGGCCAGAGACGGAAGAGACGGAAGAGACGGACAGATCGGTCCTGACGGACTACTCGGAGGACAGGTAGCCATGCAGGCGATAGCACAGAGAGATGAAGCAAGCCCTTGCGTCCTGTGCTGCGTCGGGACCGGTTTTGAGTGGGATTCGGGCCTCTCTCCTGCTTACAGTTGTGACCACGGACTCGGTTCGGTCTCGTGTCGGTGCGGATTACCTTGAGGCTCTCGGCCGAGTCGGTGTCGACATCGGGTCCGAGCTCGTGCAGGGTACGTGCACATTGAGAGAGGTACAAAGTACTTACATGGACTCGGCCCGGCTCGGCTAATCCAGAAAATCCCCCGGCGCGTCCTTTCGCGTTTTCGTTTTCGTGCCAGAACACATGCACACGTCCCAGTTCCCACCGCGGCTCGTCTTGGTACATCGCGCCCCTGGCACCTTCGCATTCTTCACACATTTGCAGCACTTACTGTTCGCCATCGCAGCGGTCGATGCGCGGCGCTGAGATCACACAGATACTAAACCAATCGTCTTGACCGCATTTTGCAGCAAAACGCGCGGGGCACGCGAGACGCGCTTTGCCTTTGTCACGTCCAACCACGTTTGTCATGAATAGGCACGACACCGGTCGACACGCGCCCGGATCTCGGTAATCAGAGACCATGTACCTCCCACGCGCCCTGATTTCGAAGCTCTACCTGCACCTGCAAGCGACGTGCCACCCGCTCTCGCCGCCCGTCCTGGTGCTCGTCGCGCTCGAGCCCGACGCCCTGTGCGGCTGCCGCATCCTTACCCGTCTGCTCAAGAACGATTACATCCCCCACAAGATCCAACCGGTGGCTGGCTATGCCGACCTCGAGCGCGTCGGCCGCGATCTCGTCGCCCCCATGATGCACGCTCGCGGCGGCCCCGGCGGCGTCGTCGTGTGCCTGGGCGTCGGCGGCATGGTCGATCTCGGCACCGTGCTCGGCCTGGAGCCCGAGGGCGAGGATAGCAGCTTCGGCGGCGTCGAGGTCTGGGTCATCGACTCGCGGCGGCCGTGGAACCTGGGAAATATCTTTGGCGGCTTTCCCTTGGAGCCCGAGACGGACGAGGCGAAGTCGGTGGCGGCGCGCACGCCCATCGGCCTGGACGGCGGACGCATTGGCCGGGCATATAAGCCAGGAAAAGGAGGAATCGTGGTGTTTGACGATGGCGACATCGAAGAGGACCTTACCAAGGAGCAGGAAGCCTATATGGCTCTGGCAGATATGCCCAATGTCGAGGACGACGGACAGGACTTGGGCGACAGCGAAGATGAGGGAAGTGAAGCCGACGCTTCTGCAGAGAGCGCACGGACAGGACAAAAGAGAAAATCGTGGGAATTCGACCTTGACGACAGTGAGGAGGAGGACCGGCCAAGGCAGCGGAGGAGAAGCAATTCCGTAAGTGACGCGTTGCTGTAAACCGACCCCCAGACTGCGATCTTCTAACGCCTTCACAGTCCAGCCCGATGCCCGACTCTCCTCGACGTCCGGCGCAGCGGGCTCTGGTGTCCCTGCGTGACGATGCTATCTTCTCCTCCAGCCACCCGACAGAAGCACCAAGCGCGGCTCAACCCGCCAGGGCGCCATCCGCCAGAGCCCTCCGGCGCAGGCTCTTGGGCATCCGACAAGAGAAAGAGGGCATCCTGCACGAGTACTACCGCCTCGGTACCTCGTACTCGGAGCCCATCGCCTCCATCATGTACGCACTAGCATCCGAGCTCGGCCGCGAGGACAACGATCTCCTCTGGATGGCCATTGTCGGCGTTACCACCATGGAGCTCTACGGCCGGTCATCGGCCGGAGTTGCCGTGCCCGTCCGCACGGCCGAGGTCCGACCCGGCTCCGGCTGGCTCGGCTTGCGGGGGGCCCGCATCCGCCAGCTGCTGCGCGACGAGGTGCGGCGGCTGAACCCGCCCGAGCTCAGCCACCGGCAGCCACGGGGCGGTGAGGCGGCGGGCATCATCCCGACGACGGCGCGCAGCCCCGAGGACACGGGGATCCGGCTGTCCCCGGAGCCCAAATTCCTGCTCATCCGACACTGGAGCCTGTACGACGCCATGCTGCACTCGCCGTACCTCTTCTCCCGGCTCAAGACGTGGAACGAGACGGGCCTGCGGCGGCTCAACAAACTGCTGGCCAAGATGGGCATCAGCTTGATCCAGTGCAAGCAGAATTACGCGCACATGGACATGAGGCTCAAGCGCGAGCTGCGCGGAAAGCTTCTCAAGTGGGCCTCGCTGTACAACCTCGACGAGATGGTGCCCACCATCGACACGGACGGCCAGGACCGGGCGGGCGCCAAGGATGGCTGGGGCTTTGTGCGGAGCTGGGGTTGGCGCGCCACGCTGAGCGCGCAGGACGTGGGTGTGGTGGTCGGTGCGTTGCTGGAAGTGGGCAAGAATGCCTCTGTGCAGGGTGCTGCCTATGGCCGCGGCCTCTCGCACATGGACGTTGATCCGGCGCAGAGTCAGGACGAGGAGTGGGTCCCAAGATTCTGGGATGCGTTTGATGCGCTCGAAAAGTGAGTCCAGCTTCCAGTTCTCCCCCGCTCCGTGTCGGCGAAAGGATGCTACTACGGCGCCGTACGGATTCGAAGCTCACACTCACCCCCCCCCTTCCCCAGCATCGAATCTCTCAAGGCCGGGCTGCCCACGGCCCTCTTCTTGCACAAGGCTATCTTCCAGACGGGCACGACAATCCTGAAGAAGAAGCAGATCTCCCACCTCCGGGCCTTTCGCATGTGCGTCGTCAAGGACTCACCCGACGCGGCCGTCTTCAACCACCCGGGCGCATTGACCAAGCTGGCGCTGTGGATCGGCGAGGCCCTGGCGGAGCAGGAAAGGGACACGACGGGCAAGCTCGCCATGGGCGGGCGCGGCACGCCCCTGGTCGTCGCCAGCCTGCACGAGCCACGCGGTGTGTACGTCGTGGTCGGGACCGGCGGCGGCGGCGGGGGGCCCGACGCGGCGTTCGTCGGGCGCGAAGCGGCCAAGAAGAAGGCCGAGGCGAGGGAGGAGAAGAGGCGGGCGAGGGAGATGAGCAGGCGGGCGAGGGAGAAGGTACGGGAGGAGAAGCGGTTGGCGAGGAAGAGGCTCAGGGAGGAGAGGAGAGGGAAGGGGGTGGGTGATGGGGACGAGGAACGAGAGCAGGAAGAGGAAGAGGAAGAGACGGATGGTTCCGAGTCAGACTCGGAGAGCGAGAGTGACGGAGAGGACGAGGAGGACGAGGACACGGCGGTGCGTGAGAAGGGCTATGGCCTCAACAAGTTCGGCATGGCCTTCCAGGACGTTGTGGCGGAGACGAAGGCGCGGGTGCGCATCGACAGTTTCGAACACTGTGTGGTGGAGGTCAAAAAGGAGGACTTGACAGGTTTCCTGGAAAGCCTAAGCATGAAGGCTGTGGTGGGCTAAGTACATAGGGTAGCTCTGTCCGAGTCAACTCGGGGTCGGCGTTGAAACGGGTATCCTGGACCTTCTCTGTGGGTCTTGCGCAGAGAAATGAACAACATGGAGGCGAGATCTGGAGGCCACGCAAACTGCCAAGTGTCCATCTCCCCTAGCTCCCCTTAGCTAATCACTCAGCATCCGTTCACGAAGTACTTAGCTACACTCTAGTTCCTCCGGCGTCAATCCTCCCCGCATTTGCTTTACATTTCTCCCCCCCCCCCCTTTTTTTTTTCTCCCGAGAAGACCCTTTTGCATCAATTCTTCCCCGCAACCAGAGTTTCCCGAGGTCTTGTGTGTGGGCACTTCAGTACTTGGTATTTCATCTCTCTCTCTTTCTCTCTCTCTCTCTCTTTCTCTCCCTCTCCCTCTCCCTCCCTCTCTCTCTCCCTCCCTCTCTCTCTCCTCCCACTCCCCGATTCCACCCAGCCGTCCGACGCCAACATCACAACCTCCCGGACCCCGAAGGCAGAGAGACCCGGACAAAAACAGCCAGCCACTCATCCCCACCCTGCAAGCGCGGGAGACCCGCGCGACCCGCGACCCCCGCGGCGAACCGGCGACACGAAACGGCACAAGCCGCGCCCGCCCGCTCACACCCGCTCGTTCTAATTCCCTACCCACCTACCTACCCAGGATCCTCTCAAGCGCCTGACGTCTTGCCACCGTCCCAAAGGGGGAGGGGGTCTCTCTCTCTCTCTCTCTCTCACACTCTCGACTCGATTCATTGCGCCGCGCCTGTTCTCTTTCGCTACCCCCGCCGACCCCGATACTCGCATTCTCTTGTCCCGCCCTGCGCTCGCACGCACGCCCTTCACCCATCCGCCGCAGTCTCCTCTCCCCCCTTCTCCCCCGGGCGCGTATGCTCTACGGATAAACAGTGATAGTCTTGCATCCTTGTAATGGGCAAACAGTGAGTGTCCGCACCGCTCGGCCTCGTCCGAGTCTCGAGACTGACAATGCCCCCCCCCCCGACAGACAGTCCAAGCTCTCGCAGGACCAGCTGGTCGAGCTGCAAAAGTCGACGCATTTTGACAAGAAGGAGCTGCAACAATGGTACAAGGGTGCGTCGGCAAAAAAAACAAGTCCCCCCCCCTCCTCCTCTCGAACGGGGAGCGGCGTGTCTGTGTCTGTCGCTCGGCGGCGCTGACTGGTTCCTACCACAAACGCAGGCTTCCTGAAGGATTGCCCGTCCGGCATACTCACAAAGGAGGAGTTCCAGAAGATCTACCGCCAATTCTTCCCGTTCGGCGACCCGTCGTCGTTTGCCGACTACGTCTTCAACGTCTTCGACAGCGATAAGTCCGGCACGATCGACTTTAAGGAGTTCATCTGCGCGCTGAGCGTTACGAGCCGGGGCAAGATGGAGGACAAGCTCGACTGGGCCTTTCAGTTGTACGACATTGACGGCGACGGCAAGATCAGCTACGACGAGATGCTCAAGATCGTCGAGGCCATCTACAAAATGGTAAGGGTCCGGTACTGCCCGCGCGCGCTCCGAATACCCGTCCGAGGCCGTCCGAGGCTCATGGGGAGACATCATGGTATCGCACAGCGGGAGAAGTGTGCAGTCGCTGACGCTACCGCTTGTCAAGGTCGGTTCCATGGTCAAGCTCCCCGAGGACGAAGACACGCCGGAGAAGCGGGTCAAGAAGATCTTCCGCATGATGGACAAGGACGAGAATGGCAGTCTCGACATGGAGGAGTTCAAGGAGGGGAGCAAACGCGACGAGACCATCGTTTCCGCCCTGTCCCTATACGACGGCCTGGTCTGACCCAGGCGCCGGCGTCCGCATGCGCATGGTGGTGCCCAGGTGACCACGCCACGGCCTCGAGCAGCGTGCGCGGGAATCGAACGCTTGACGGCTGGATACTGGAAGGGGGGCGGGGGCATCGTTCGAAAAGCTTGTTCTCAGGAGTTCAAGAGGTATCATTGTGCGGAATACCCGGGCGCAGGCTCTACATTTCGAACTGGGAGCATCGGACGAGGGGGGGCGGAGGGAGGCTTTTTTTCTACAGCGTCCTCTCTGAAAGGTCACCGCTCACTCAACCTGTCTCCCATGGGGCTGTCGGAAAGACGTGTATGACTACTGCGGTGGACCGGCGAAGACAGTTATGAGTCCCCCCCCCCTCTTTCCACCTACCAATTGGATTCTTTTCTCTTTTTCTTCTGTTCTCTTTTCCTTCCTTTCTCCTCTTGTTCTCTTACTCTTTCTCTCTTCCATCTCTCTCTCTTTCTCTCTTCCATCTCTCTCCCTCTCTCTTCCTCTCTCTCTCTCTCTCTCTCTCTCTCTCTCTCTCTCTCTCTCTTCCTCTTTTCTCGTTCAAACAGCGAGAAAACGCCGAGCTTGGGCGCCACGTGAGAAGAAAGCGATGTCGCCATGTCTTGCGTGTCCTGCTTCTGCCGGGCAGAGAGTTGACTGCCTGGGCACCGGGGGCAGTCTCTCCCCCATTTGTCCCACCATAGACTGTGAGGGGCGGGCGGACACTGTCACAGCAAAGGGGTTCGTTCGTTGTTTCGTCCAACCTCCTGGTGCGCTACCAGCTACCCTGTCTGCCTACTAGGATTACTAGTACATACTTCAAAGGCCGGGGGAGGGGGGGGGTATGTTTCTCCGGACACGCGTAGGGTGCCCCGACCTCGGCCCCTTTTCCCATCACGCTCGATGTTTCTCTCTCTCTCTCTCTCTTTTTTTGCTCTCTCTCTCTTTTTTTTTCTCTCTCTCTCTCTATGCCGTTGCGCGATTCGAAATACGCGACACACGCACCTCGGCGTCGCGCAATGCTGGTCCTGTCGGGGACAACATCGCGACCACCCAACTTCAGAATATACGGCCTCGTCTAGGAGTCTTAGTTCGCAGAGCTGTAGGCTTGGTCGACCTCCTTCTTATGCTGGCTCAAGATGCCCCTGCGGTTCAGCTTCTGTGCCGCCGTCACCAGACCCTATTTCCCTCGCGTGTCAGCAGCAATCGCCACGTCGTCGTCGTCGTCGCGAGAGAGAGAGAGAGAGAGAACAACAGAAGGGAAAGGCGCGGTAGGGGGTAGGGCAAAAGCACCGGCCGGCCGGCCCACTCACGTTCTGCGGGGTCCACTCCTCGTCGGTCACGACCACGCCCTCGATGATCTCGATGCCCGAGAGCCCGCCGCTGCGCCCGGCGTTCTGGAGCTCCTTGAGCACCGCCTTCTGCACCTGCCTGTCGTGCACCAGCTGCTCCAGCGTCTCGCCCTGGGCGCCGATGGACTTGGCGAGCTTCTTGAGGGCCGGCTCGGCGGGCACGATGATGGCGATGGGCTTGGTCTTGCTCTGGTCGGCGTAGACGCAGATGTTGGCCACGACCGCGGCGGAGCGGTAGATGGACTCGAGCTTCTCGAGCGCGATGTACTCGCCGTTGAGCGTCTTGACCAGGTTCTTCTTGCGGTCGATGATGTTCAGGTGGCCGTTGCGGTCAAACTCGCCAATGTCGCCCGTCTTGAACCAGCCGTCGTCGGTCATGGCCTCGGCCGTCTCCTTTGCGTTCTCGTAGTAGCCGTCCATGACGGTCGGCCCGCGCAGCCAGATCTCGCCCTGCGGGTTCGGCTTGTTCGTTGCGTAGTAGCCGGCGTCGGCAAAGTCGACGAGCTTGCACTCGACCGATGCGGGCATGGCGCCGATCGAGTCGGCCGTCCACTCGAGCGGGTTCTGCAGCGTGCCCATGGCCGTCGTCTCGGTGAGCCCGTAGCCGATGACCATGGGGCAGATGGCCATGCTGATGAACTTTTGCGTGTCCTTGGCGATCGGGCCACCGCCGTTCAGCGACAGCTTCAACCGGCCTCCCGTCGCCTCCTTGAGCTTCTTGAAGACGATGGCGTCCAGGAGAGCGGAGCCGGGAAGGCCATACTTCATCAGCTGCTCCTTGAGCGCGAGGGCGCCCCAGAAGAGACCTCGCACCAGCCGGCTGCCGGCATTGACCTTGGCGATGATGCCCTTCTTGACCGTTTCCCACACTGCCGGCACGCCGACGAGCACGGTGGGCCTGAACTCTTTGATGTCGCCGGAGCAGTTGCGCACAGACGTGTCCGACAACGTTTTCGGGTTGCCGTAGCCCAGGGTAGCGCCCCAATGCAATGCGGCATTCTCGAGGACGAACTCCAAAATGTGGGCCAGCGGTAGGTAGGTCAGGAGGCCGTCTCCGGGCCCAATGAAGGGCTGGACCACCGCACTGACACCGGCAACTAGTACAGTCCAACGGTCAGCTTCAGCCGGCAGCCCACGGCCCGCGGCTCTCGAGCAGCTCACCTGCACCGACGACGTTTCTGTGCCGCAGGGGGACGCCCTTTGGGGTTCCCGTGGAGCCAGAAGTGTACATGATGCAGCAGAGATCCTCGGCTTGGGGCGGGACAGGGTCGACCATGTGTTCCCGCCCGAGCTTCCGCAGCTCGTCGAAAGACTGGACGGTGAGGTGGGGGTATGCGCTCTTGAGCTGATGCACGTGCTCCTGCTTCACCTGGTTCTGGTTGTTCCACACCACATGCTTGACTTCGGCCGCATCCTTCAAGACGTTTGTGAGGGTCGGCAACAGGTGGGGATCGAGGAAGACGAGCTTCGCCTTGGTGGCCACCATGGACACGCGCAGCCCCTCCTCCCCCAGGGTATCGTAGGCCGTCACGATGGGCATGCTCTGGGAGGCGGCGCCGTGCGACATGGCGAGCCAGTGGGCGCTGGTGGCAGCGAAGATGTGGATGCGGTCGTCCTTCTCGAGGCCCAGCTTGCGCAGGCCGGCGCCGACCTGCAGCGTCAGGTCCTCGTACTCGACATAGCTGATGTACTCGTACGGGCTGAGCTCGAAGAAGGTCCACTTCTTGTCGACCTCGCGCTCCTGGCCGTCGACCATCTTCTTGACCTTCTTGGTCTCCTGGTGGGTGCGCAGCAGCTTGCGCGAGCCCATGCACTTGGCGTTGCCGAACTTGGCCACGCTGGTGCGCACCAGGTCGTACACGGTGCTGACGTCGACGTCGTCCTCGGGCGTGGCGACGAAGTCGGGAATGGCGGCCTTGATGCGGCGCACCGGCGTCTCGCCCGCCACGCGCTTCTGGTCGGGCAGCTCGACCGTGTAGGGCGGCTTGGCTGCGAGCCGCGGCTCCAGCTTGATGTCCCTGTGCGAGCCGGCCATGGCGTGAGTGCGTGCTTCGTTGCTTCGTTGCTTCGAGTGCTAACACGGAAAGCTGCGGCCGAGACGAGGAGAGAGAGGGACAGCGGATGTCGGGAGCGCCGGGGAGCGATCTTTCTATGCGGAGGGGCGACGGCGGCGGCCACCGAGTGGAAATGAAGCCAAGAGAGCTGAGGTCGTAGTATCAAGGTATCAGCGGTATCAAATTGGTGAGTGAGAGCAGCCATGGTTCAGGGGTGTTGGGGAAAACTTGGCAAAGAGGGCCCGAGCTCCCGCAGACGGGGTGGGGCACACGGCAGACCGGACCGACAACCACCCCTGGGGGTGTATGCTTATCTACCTCTTCTGTCAACCATGCAGATTGCAGGTCGTAGATAAGATTGCAGATGCCAAGCCCAGGCCCCGCCATGTGAACGTACGATCCATATCCAACCACGACCCATTCCCCAACTGCAATCTGCCATCTGCCATCTGCCCTCTGCCATGGCCGTCCCGGTCTTGCTGGGCCTTCTTGGCGACCACGTCGTATCGGCCGAAGAAGGTGCACTACGTGCCACTACTCACACTCACGAACCCGAGCATGCCGCCCCGCCCCGGTGGAGAAAGAAAAACGAGCCTCTAACCGGTCCGTGGCCGCAGAGACCTTCGACCTCTTCGCCCAGGACCTGCCATCCCGGGACCTCGGCTTCGTCGACCCCAAGGCCCCAGTGCTCGAGCTGACCGTGGCTGGCCGCGACCTGACCATCCACCAGTCGCCGGGCCTGCTGTCGTCGGACCGCGCCGGCGGCACCACGGGAGCCGGTGAGCAAAGAGCATCGTGTCTCCCTGTCAGCAAGACAAAAGTCCTGTTGACGACTCGTCCCGCACAAAGTCGTCTGGGCCATCACGCCGCTCTTCGCCGCCTGGCTAGCCTCGCCGTCCAACCCCCTCTTCACCAGCCGCGTACTCTCCCCCAGCGCCGCCGTGCTCGAGCTAGGCTGCGGCATCTCCGCCCTTGTCGGGCTCGTGGTCGGCCCGCGGGTCGCGCAATACGTCCTGACCGACCAGCCCTACGTGGCCCGGCTCGTGGGGCAGAACATGGCCGCGAACCGCCAGCGCCCGCGCCAACACCATCCGTCCCGGCGGCCAACGCTGCGGTTCGCGCCGCTGGACTGGGAAGCCGACGAAGTGACGCCCGCACTGGCAGGCCCGGACGACGACGACGCCGCCGCCGCCGTCGCGCGCGGCTCCTTCGACGCCGCCGCCGTCGCGCGCGGCTCCTTCGACGCCGTCGTGGCATGCGACTGCGTCTACAACGACGCCCTGGTCGAGCCGTTGGTGGCGGCGTGCCGCGACGTGTGCAGCCTACGGCGGCGGCGGCGGCGGGACGACGGACGACGCGCCGCTTCCGCCGCCGCCGGGCCGTGCGTGTGCGTCGTGGCCCAGCAGCTGCGGGACCCCGAGGTGTTCGAGCTGTGGCTCGCCTGCTTCATGCGGTCCTTCCGCGTGTGGCGCGTGCCGGACGCGCTGCTGCCGGAGGGGCTGCGTGCGGGCTCCGGCTTTGTGGTGCATGTGGGCGTGCTGCTGGAGGAGGCCGGTGGGGCCGCGGACCAGGTGGTGATGGGAGCTCGTACGTCGTAGTCGCCCGGTGCGTTCCTCTCCTTCACTCGGCCTTTCGCTGGCTCATTATCACGCATCAAGCTCTTCTGCCCGGCTACTTTCTGCATTTTTTCGTTCTCGCGGGCGCCGTGCCTTGGGAGAAGCACTAGGTACAACTGACAGCGTACATGGATCTACACACGCACGTGCACACTTGCGCACACGCGATACGCCAAGTGAAGGAGGGAATAGAAAGGTGAAAAAAAAAAAAAAAAAAAAGAGGGGGTGGGGGGTATCTAGCTCCTGTGCGTGTTCGGGGAAAGCGAACAACCACGAGTTCCGGTCCACGACATGTTGTCCGCACTGCCGCGCTTTGAAGGGGAAACCTATTCCGCAAATGCCATTCCTGAGCCAGCAGGCACTGTCCCGACTGAAGCTGTCGCCGCTCGTAAAATTTCAAACCGTCCAACCGCCGTCGTTCACGTCGTACCGCGTCGTTGTCATGGGCTCCTCAACCGTCTCCATCCCTCCCGTCAGAGCCTCCCGCCCAGGATCTCCTTCTCGAAGATCTTGATCCCGTAGACCTCGTGGAAGGGAACATTCTCCGTCGTCTCGATCCGCGGCTCGTCCAGATCGTCCTCGTCCTCGCTCTCGCTGCTCACATCCCAGGTGTCGATGGGCGGGATGACGGGGAACATTTCGTTGCCGCTGTCAAACTGATGGGTGGCGTGGTGGAGGCCGCCGTAGTGACCGCCGCCGTGGCCGCCCATGGCCTTCTGCTTGCCCTTGGCCTTCTTGGACAGACTCTTCTCCTTCTCGACCGGCTTGGCCGGGCGCAGGATCTGTTCGCACTTGTCTTCGTCGATCGACACGAACTCGAGCTTCATATCCGGGTGGTGCGACACGTTGTCGATGAGGAAGCGCCGCGTTTCGCGCATGACCCACACGCATGTGTCGTCGTTGCGCAGTTGCACGATGTGCAGGGCGCGGAGGTTGACGAGGCCGTTTAGCTGCTGCATGAACTTGTGCTGGGTGGACGTTAGCTTGCATGCTCTCGGGCGAAAGCGCGAAACGAGGGAGACGCATGGGTCGTGTCACGTACGATGGTCTTGATGCCCATGCTGCAGGCGAGCTCCTCGAGTTGCCTGCCACGCCTGCACACCAGCGCGACGGTCCTCTCGTCAAAATCCCACGATGTGTCATTCTGATTCTTGACCATGACTCGCTTGAGCGTCGCCATGTGCTTCTTGAAGACCAGACGGCGGATGTGGTCGATTGTCATTGTTGTCTTGGGCGCAAAGCTCTCCGGCTTGTACTTCTCCATCCTCTCGAGGATGAAGAAGTCGTGGAGCGCAGGAAGCTGCGAGACAAAGTTGAGGAAAGGCTGCGACACGTTGTCGGTGAAGATCTTGCGCAGCGGCAGGGGCGATTCTGCATTCTCCTTATGCAGCAGCGTCCAGATGGGAGCCTGCGTTCCGACGTTGAGCAGGGTCAAGCGTTCCAACACGCGGAGATCGAGGGCTCGCGACAGAACAGATGCCTTGACCGGGATGAGGTAGATGTGCAGGGACCGTACTGCCATGCCCCGCGTAGTGCGGAGGTAATCCGTCACGCGTTGTTTGCCCACTTCGTCGACATCGGCGCCTTCGGCGGGTGGGATCTGCTTCTCCGCATCATCGATCTCGGCATCGACCGTGTTCAACTCGCTCCGCAGACTCTCGATGGTGTGGACGGAACTGATCATCTGCTTCTCTGCCTCCAAGAGCCGCTGGAGCGCACCAGGGCTGTTGTCGCTTCGGAGTTGCTTGATCTCCTTCTTCAGCCTGTTCGCTCGGAGCTCGCAGGCTTCCAGCTTCTCGACCAAAATCATGAAATTGTCTCTCTGTACTGCCAGATTCGCCATCGCCTTGTCGACACTCGGCGTACTCGCGCTGGTGCTCTTCCCGGGCGCCGACTCGACCTTGGATGGCCACGGTTCCGGTGTCCCAAGCGTCTGCGACTGGAGAATCGCCAACTCCTTGAGAATCGCCAACTCCGTGGCCGTCGGCTCTTGGTGGTCTATGACAAGTTGCTCCTCCGGTTCCTCAATGTCGATATCGTCAGGGCTGAGGTCCGTCTGCGAATCTCTGCGCTTCACCGCCTTGTCGGCAAAGAGCTCTGTTGCCGAGCCTGCACTGTCGTCGATGGACTGGTCCTCCGCCTTGCTCTCCTCCACCGGTGTTGGGTTCGAACTCGATCTGGAGCCCGCATCCGAATCCGGCTCTTCATCCTTCCCCTTCTTCCCTTTTTTGGCTCCCTTCTTGCCTGAGGATTGTTTCGCTTCGGCATTGGCGGCCACATACAGAGTGGCGGCTTTGGCTATGGTGTCCAGAATCTCCTGCTGGGCCTGGCTCGGGTTACTGTTGCCGTTCACACTGTTCACGAGCTTCGTGGAGATGTCCTTGATAGCAGCGATGAAGTCCTCGCCAGGGTCTGTGCTGGATGGCTCCTTTGCTTCCTTTTTCTTCTCCGACGTCTTCCGCGACGATTTTCGCACCACGTATGGTTCGACGTCAAAAATCCTCCCGAGGACAGATTCTTGGTTCTTCCGTTCCTCCTGCGCACGGAAGACCTTTGCAGGTTCACTGGCGTCGTCGTTAAACGAGCTTGAAGCTGGCAACGGTACGACCTGGAAGTCATCGTCTTGGTCAGAGTCGTCGGGGTCAATCGCCGGCGGAGGTTTCCTCGCTTGCCGGCCCAGGGCGTCAGAAAACGACAGCTTCAGTTTGTGCAGGGTACCGGCCGAGTTCCTGACACATGACTTGAGCTCCGTCACAACGTCCAAAGTGTCAATGTCCAGAACGGCCAGAGTCTGGAGATCTTTGAAACCCGAGAGAGTTGGCGGCTCCTTGGACACAGATGACTTATTCGCCGACTTTGATCTTGATGCAGACTTCAGGACCGGTGGGGGCGGGGAACTCGTCGAGGTAACGTTGACGTAGAATCCCGAGGAAGCGGTGCTGGGCATGACGATGGCAGCGGGCGGCGGCGACGGGGGCGCAGCATCATGGAGCGGTGGAGCTGCAGAAACGAGCGATGTCGACGCCGGCGCACTGCTGAAGGGAAGTGCTGGGGGTGTTTCGTAGAGCGAGGGCCCGGCCTGCAGCCTGACGTGCAGGTGCCTCAGGGAGTCGATTTGGTGCATGGCACGATAGACAGGACGACTGAGTTCTACTCGGATGTTCCACCTGAGAGAGTGAGATGGTCTTGGTCAGCAAGGCATGGTATGGCAGAGATGGCGGGCGAACAAACGGACTGCGCCCGCTGGCTGCCCGGAGCGTCCGAGAGACTGACGTACCGGAAGGACTCGAGTGACTTGGCCTTGCGCAGGGTCATGAGCAGAAGAGTGTTCATGAACTTTCCGCAGCTCGCATTGTACAGATAGGGCTTGTAGACCATCTCGGCCTTGTCGCCAGCGATGAGCGTGTCCAAGGAGAGGTCTCGCAAGTGCCTCGCGTAGTCATAGTCGCTCGTGACGAAGGTGTCGAGGCCGGCGGCGAGACCATCAATAGGGGAGTCATAGTCGGGGTCATCTTCATCGGGGAAGACGATGTGGAAAACGCGGTAGAGTTGGGCAGCGGCCAGATCGCGGAAGTGCCGGGAGACGAGGGACAGGCAAATGAGGTCGCTGTTGCCGCAGTACTCGATGATGGCCTTTTGAGTTTCGATGGGCAGGTCCACGAGCTTCTTTGGATCGGAAGAGGGTGTCGGCGCGACAGTCGGCGTAAGATTCGGCGTGGGGGTCGGCGCCTCGGCCGTGTCGGTGGAAGCCATTCTGATGGACGCGCAAGTGGAACAGGCGCCGCTGAGTGATTGCGGCGACGGGGCGAAGCTGGGGCGACGCGGTGTAGTTCCGCGGAGCTGGTTCGGTGTCGATGGCGGTGTGAGCAGAGAGGGGAGGAAACAAAAAAAAAAAAGAAAGAAAAAAAGCAGGAAAAAAAGATGATCCGGCGCGAGCTCAGTGATGATGGGATCTGTGGTGGTTGAGAAGTGGGCTTGCGCTTGCGCAAGGAAAAAGCATGTAAAAAAAAAAACGGCTAGACACGAGGCTGAGAGTAACTATGTTGACCTTCTTATTATCGTGGCCGAAAGTAGTTAGGCTGGCTACATTGATCTCTCTCCAGGAAGTACTGCAGTCACTACCTAGTCACTCAGCTGTGCGGGGTAACGGTGGCGTTCCCCAGGCGGGTCTAGCGCAAGGATCAGGCCTGGAGACAGGCTCGTTTATAGTGCAACACCATCCTCTCGTCTTATTAGACTGTTCTTCAGCAGTCGGTGGAAACAAGCGATGGTGCGTCGTGCCTTGTGTCAGCAAGGCCCACCTTCGTCCCTCCAGCATCACATTCGCTACGCCTCCTTCACTTCTCCACTTCACTCTCGCTACGGCTGCAATGGCTGGGGTGGAAGAGCCAAAGTTGAAGATGACCACGCTGGCCGAGCGCATTGCCGCCCTCAACCAGCAAAAGAACTTCCAGTCCCCCGTGGCGGAAGCAGGCAAGAGGGCCGCTCCCCCGCCGCCACCGCGTCCAACCAGGACAGCCACTGAAAAGGCACCACCGCTTCCCAGAAGGACACCACCGGCCACTGCCCACCACGACCACGACCACGACCACGACCCCGACCACGACCACGCCGAGGTCCAGCAGAATGACCACAGCAGTACACTGCCCCCTCCGCTACCCACCCGCCCCTCCCAACAGCACATGTCGCCGAAGCTGCCTGATCGCCGGCCCTCGAACCAGACGCTGTCTGCCAGGAGAAACTCGGCCGCTTCTGATGTTTCCCACGTGTCCAGCATATCCAATTTGTCCTTGAATCAGACGGCATCCTCGACCACCACGGCAGGATCAGAAAACTCCGGCTTCTCGAGAAAGCTGCCTCCCGTGTTTGACGCGGCCAAGCTGCCGCCTCTCCCCCCTTCGAGACGAGGCCTGGAAACTCAGGCTTCGGACGAACAGAAAACGGTTCAGGCGAGAATTCGCTCGTCCATGAGCCATGGCAAGTCGGCTCCCGTTGTTCCCCGCATCGCTGACGCGCCGCGGCCATCCTTGCCCCCTCCTCTCCCGTCGAGACCGGCTCTGCCACCTCGCCGCCTCCCGCCGCCCCCGTCCAGCTGCCATGCCCAGTCGGCCGAGGATGGCACTCCTCCACCCGTACCGCTGGCGTCGCGGCCGACTCTCTCGCGAATCGAGTCTGCGCCCCCGGTGGTGGTGGTGTCACCGCCGTCGTGTCTGGTATGTCGGGACTTTTCAGGGCCGGACAGCGTCGCCGCCCTGTACCCTACGCAGGCACTTCCGCGGCAAGACCCTGTAGGCTATCTAGCACAAATGCTCTGCAGCCCGTTCCCGTCGCACACGGACAAGGCACGTGCCGTCTTCACCTGGTGTCATCACAACATCGCCTACGATGTCCAGGGCTTCTTCAGCGGGTGCATCCCGCGCGGCCAGACCCCGAGCGAGACAATCCTGAGCGGCAAGGCTGTGTGCGAGGGCTATGCCAAAGTCTTCGAGGCCATCGCACGCCGCGCCGGACTCGAGGTGGCGGTGGTGACGGGCCACGGCAAAGGCTTCGGCTTCAAGCCGGTGGCCGAGGGCGAGGCGCCGCCTCCGCCCAACCCGACGGGTCACGCATGGAATGCGGTTCGCATCGACGGCGGCGCGTGGAAGCTGGTCGACTCTTGCTGGGGCGCCGGCCACATCGACAGCAACAAGTACACAAAGCAGTTCGCTCCCCACCACTTCTACCTGTCCAATGAGGCCTTTGGCCAGCGACATTTCCCCTCGGACCCCCGCCACTTCTACCGCCAGGACGGCCGCATCCCCACGTGGGGCGAGTACGTTCTGGGCGACACCCGCGGCGAGCCGGCGCGCTGGTTCGGCGACGCGACACGCGAGGGTCTCAGCGAGACGAACTTCGCGCCGCGCGAGCGCCGCATCCGCGTCGGCGGCGGCGGCGGTGCGGTGCGATTCCAGTTCGCCAAGGTGTGCGAGCACTGGACGCCGGAGAAGAACGGCCGCGGCAAGCAGATGCTGTTGGTCCTGTGCGTCAAAGGTGCAGATGGCGAGCATGGCGAGGTGCATCCGCTCGATCACGATGGCTTCTGGTTCTGGATCGACTTCCCGGCGCGGCATCTGGGCAGGCCGGGGCAGGACGTCTCGGTCATGGCGATTGACACGATGGGCGGCGAGAGCGGACGGGGTCTCACCAAGGAAGAGTTCTGCCGGAGGAAGGGGTACCAGGGGTACAGCATGGTTGCGATTGCGTCTTGGGATTTGGTCTGATGGGTGCATGGCCTGGCGCATCGACACAGCCTAGCGATATAAATCTATAAATATGTTCGTAGCGCTTCGTACTAGTACGTCGTGGTGGTGGTTCAGGTAGTTCTATTCATGTCTATTTTCCGAGGTACCAAGGTAAAGAGATTTTGGCCCCTTTATATATTCCCTTTATCGTACGGTGGTAGGTATTGATGGACGACGTGGTACCCGTGTGATTCGTAGAACGGTAGCTGGTCAAGACCACGGGGCTCACGATACAGGGTTCGTAGCGAAGCTCAATTGTGGCACGTGTCTAGACGACCAGGGCCTCCCTGTGCCCTGCGCCTGTCGTGGATACCGGAGTTCTACCGAAGCGACTCGGGCACCACGTCGTCCAACATAGACCACACCTACAAAGGTAGCCAGGTCTAGATCGGCCCTTCGGGCCTCACTGTAGATAGAATCTTGGCTTGGAATCTCTGTTCATAGCGCCATTAGAGCGCCACTTGATTGGCACGTTCTCGTGGCCGTTGCATTATATATATATATATATATATATATACTGCCTGGGAGAAAGAAGGCTCACAGCCAGGACCGTCAGGATCTGATTCCAAAGTATTTCCATAGAGATGGATCAATGATATGGTATGAAAGGCCTTGTCAAACATCTCATCGACCCACAGTAGTATGCTACAGACGGCGCAGAGTGACCAGAGTGACTTGCCCCGTTTCAGGCCACGACACCGCCACCAAACCCGACCGGCCTCCTCCGCCCTCCATTCTCCGGCAAGATCGCCAGCGCCTTATAGACCCTCCCCATCCCGTTCGGCCCACGATCCACCAGCCTCTTCCACGCCTTCTCGACATCCACCGCCAACCTCTCTGCCGCCTCCTTCCCAGCACCATCACCCGCCGCCTCGCCCGTCCGAACCGCTTTCTCCACCAGGATCTCGGCCCGCTCCCGGATGCCCATGACCTGCAGAAACACCCCCTGCTCCACCGGGCCATGCACCTCGACCCCCTCGCTCGCCTCCATCGCCGCCTCGGCCACGGCGGCAAAGTCGACGTCGGCGCTGAGGTCGGTCAGGCCCGGCTCGGCGAAGGGGCTGACGCGCGCGTGGCGGCGGATGCCGCGCAGCGAGTTGGTCGGCACGGTGCCGTCACCGGGGCCGTAGTCGAGCACGAGCGCGGCGCCGGCGGCGGCGGCCCCAATGCGGGCGGCGAAGTCGCTCGCGTGGAGGGCCGCGTCCGGGCAGATCTCGACCAGGGCGCCGGCGCCGGTGCGGGCCTTGATGGCGCGGTAGCGTGCCGAGGACTCGGGGAGGTACAGCGCGTGGCGGGTCGCGCCCGCGGCGAGCGTCAGCTGGAAGTCGGGCGGGGGCGTCGTGCGCGATTGCGTGGTGGGCGTCTCGAGGGTCTCGTGGGTGGCGTCGGGGGGTGTGGGCGAGACGAGGAGTTCACGCCACTGGAGGCCGCCTTGGGGCGCCGGCGCCGGCTTGCTGCACGGGGCAGAGGGAGCGGTATCGGATGGCTGGACCTTGCTACCGCTGGGCGAGGCCGGAATGTCGACGCATTGGAAGGCGTGTATGGGCAGCGCATCGAAGAATTCATGGGCGACGATGAACGGCGTGTGATCGGGGTCTGGAGATGTCATGTCAGTGTGGTGTGAGAGGCGTGAGAAGGACTGACTTGAAGAAACAGCGTGGCTTACTGATCGGCACGGACTTGATGGTCTCGGTCCAGACTATCGGCACCGAATTGTACTTGCAAACACCGCGATGGCCAATGTCTGTCTCCTCAAGCTGCGCATCCTC
Source organism: Phyllachora maydis (assembly GCA_029339225.1). Taxonomy (NCBI): domain Eukaryota; kingdom Fungi; phylum Ascomycota; class Sordariomycetes; order Phyllachorales; family Phyllachoraceae; genus Phyllachora; species Phyllachora maydis. Next base: position 1,251,147 of record JAQQPM010000006.1, on the reverse strand, counting down.
TCCACACAGCAGCTTCTTCTGCGTCGTCCTCAGCTCAGCACTCGCCTCGACCATGTAGATGGTCTCGATACTCTTGGCCATGTTCTTGAAGTTTTGCATAGTCTGGAGCCTGGAATCAGAAAGGGGGCTTGCTTTCGAGGGACTTTCGAGGGACCTATCGACATGCGTATCATGCTCACCCGTAACATGTCATCCATAAGGGTGCCTCGACCAGGGCCGACCTCGATCAACTCCACCCCCCGACTTCGCCGTCCCTGGGCAATCCATTCCGTGATGAACCAGATGCCGATAAGCTCCCCGAATATCTGAGAGATCTCGGGTGACGTGACAAAGTCACCTTTGAGCCCGAACTGATCGCGGCCGTCGTGTATGGCGCCGGTGTAGTAACCCCCAAGGTCTGAAGTCAAACACATACGCATGTAGCTCGCAAGTGGTATCGGGCCTGTGGACTTGTTCGAGGGGGGGGCCTGTGAGCATGGATTCATGTCATGTTCACGGAGAAGAGGTCCATCATACTTCGAGTGCTTCACCCAACTGCTTTGCCAACGGGGTTGACCATTTCCTTTCCACATCCTTTGTTTTTCTTAAACATCTACTGAGGGAAAGAGCTTGAGTTGTCTGTATTGGGCGTGCAGTGAACGGCCCGCGATGAGCGGCTCTCCAAGCTTGGGAGAGTACGGACTTCATTGCTGCGTGGCCAAGTACGAAGTAGGTAAACATGCAAGCAGTCGCTCGACAGCGTTATCGGAAACCGATAAGGGTTCGGGTTGGCGACGTCAACCACATCGATCCCCATCGTCGCATTGTCATCTGAACCCGTCTGGCAACCCCAGCGCTTGACTCCCGCCAGTGAACATCATCATGGCCCGGCTCATTCAGGGGCTCGGAGGCCCAACACCCATCCCGCGCAACACCGACCCCCTAACCGATCTCACGCGACTGCTGGACCGGCTGCAGCAAACCATACTGCGCGCCGACGCCGAGCGCGAACGGCGCTTCAGGACGAGCGAGTTCGAGCGCGCGAAAGCGTCGAATGTACGGCAGGTGTAGGCAGTTGGCTCAAACGACGGAAGCGCTGATCTGTTCTCAGAATATCGGCGTCGCGCAGTCACTCCTGGCAAAGCTGGGTCAGGATGCCCTGTCCATCAAGGTGCACACCAGGAGACAGGAGCTGCAGGCCGACCTGACGAGGAAACGAACTGTGCTGGAGCAACTGACGGAACGCATGCGCGATCTGGAAGAACTGGCTCTGGCGGAAGATGAGGATGAGGAGATGTCATGTGGGGAGGATATACTAGGCGAAATCATGGCCACGCCCCGTGGAAGTCTGGATTCTAAACCAGCAGAAGCAGCGTCTGTTTCACCCGCAACAGCTGGTGACCGAGGTCGAGATGCAACCTCTCAGGACGTGTCTCCTCGATCGACCTTGCCAGAAATACCGATCTCCCAGACGACGACGACGACGACGACGACAACAACAACATCCCAGTCGCTCAGGCCACGGGCGAAGGAGCTGGGCCAGGGACAGGACACGGCCGCCAGTACGGCCGTTTCCTTGTTTGGCGACAGAAAAGACACGAATTCGCCGTCACGGACGACGGCAACAACGGAGGCCATTCTTGACCACCAGCGCGCAGAGCAGGAGGAGCTGTACGAGTCCTTGGCACGGATGGCGTCGAATCTGAAAGCTTCGTCCAAAGCTTTTGCCACCACACTCGAGGAGGACAAAGACGTCATCAACCGGGCTGCAGAAGGCTTGAACAAGAACGAGCAGGGGCTTGATGCTGCATCTCGCAGGATGGGGACCCTGCGGAGAATGACCGAGGGAAAGGGCTGGTGGGGGCGAATGCTGTTGTATGCGTGGGTCTATGGTCTGATGGTCGTGCTCGTCTTGGTCGTCTTTGTGATGCCGAAGCTGCGCTTCTCCACGTGGTAGCGACCGACCTCGGACGGAATAAGCCCTCGCCCCTTTCCGCAGTCAACAAGAGTACGAACTCCAACGGCTCTCCCATAGTGCTCCTGCCGCCCTCCTCTGGCTCACAGAGTGATGCAGCACGCCTCGCACGGCTCTCCAAGCTCTCCTCTCCCTGTTTCCTGCCTGCCCCCCCTCCCCCCCCCCCCCCCTTGCCTACCTAATCCTCTACGCTGCGCAACAGCTTTCCTTTGGGTTGCCTGCTTCCATTCCATCCCTCCTCTCCCACTAGTTTGATACTGCCACTCGACTGGTCATATCCCTTTCTTGCAAATCTTCTCTTGCCCTCTATGCGTCGGCTTGTCGTTGCCTTGATCCATCAGCCATTCCTCGCTCCTTGTTCATACACGCAGAGCTTTCCCTCGCCGAGGCATCGTCGCCATGGCGAAGGGCAGGTCTCACAAGCCATCCATGAAGAACTTGGTCTTTGCCTGTACCGGCGACCTAGGTGGCAACTTCACCGAGACCAACGTAGCCAGATGGGTCAGGCTCCGGGGCGGCGAGTTCACCCACGAGGCCGACGCCTCGGTGACCCATCTGCTGTGCTCCGATGAGCACTGGAAGAACAAGACGGCCAAGGTCCGAGCGATCCTGAAGCTCAACGCCGAGAAGAAGGCAAAGAAGATGCCCGGCAAGCCTTGCCACATCGTCAAAGCCGACTGGCTCGATGACTGCCTCAGCATTGCCAAGCGTATCATGCCCGTGGGTGAGCACGCCTACGGCCGCACGACGCCGGCCAAGCAGAAAGCAAAAGACAAGCAAGCCCAGCAGCAGAAGGAAGAAGAGGGGCGCCGCCGGGCCAGCCTGGGACTGGTCAATACGGCGGGCTACCAAGTGTACCGGGATGCGACCTTCTTCTCGTACGTGGTGAACATCACCCACACCTATACCAAGCAAGTCGCCCTCTCGCCCAAGAGCCAGGCGCCGGCAGTGGCTCCCAAGACCATCACGGAGCGTTGGGAACTCTCGGTACGTGACGACGGGAGCGCTTTGGCCCCCCCTGGCCCTTGCTTGCCCTTTGCTGATTGGACACGGCCCAGCTCTACGAGACCGTCAACAAGGCCCCGGCCCTCTACCACTTTGGCGCAAAGTATTTCAAGAGAAAGGGAACCAGTGACACGAAGGAGTTCTGGTTCTCGCTCACTCCGGGTCTGTTTGAGCCACATTTCAGGGACTTCATGTGGTTCTTCCACGCCAAGACCGGCACTCGCTGGGAAGAACGCTTGATTGGCAGACCGGCCAGTCATCTTTCCGGGAAGTTTGAGTATCAGCCGCCCGTGAGCAGCACATCTCATCATGCCTGTGGCCATGATCGGAGGCATGTACTGACGCAACAAGGTGCAGACAGGCGGCAAGCCCGTAGGCTACGTCCCCGAGGAATACCTGCCACGCGCCACGGTGCAACACGAGGCTCCTCTTGCCTCTCCTCCCGGCCCAGCCGAGCACACTGCGGACATGACGGAGCCTGTCGTCCAGCCGCCCATGGACGGGGAGCCGTGCGAGCGAGCTAAAGACGACATGCAGCTCGTCGTCGATGCAGTCGACAAGAAGAAGGAAATGGAGCTGGATATAGCGCTGCCGCTCCGCACCCGTTCTCAGCGCGACCTGCCGCTGCCCACGGCGGCGAACAACAACAACAACAAGGCCGGCGAATCCGCCGCGGATCGCCAGCGGGACCATCCAAGCTGGCTGTTGTATCCGTCGGAGCCTCCTGTGCAGTTCACCGACGACGATCTGGACATGGCGTCCGCTCTCGATGATGACAACTGCGACATGGATGATGATGATGACGACGACGACGACGACGATGATGCCGGGCTGGGAGAAGACGAGGATCTGGAGCCATCTCCGCCGCTCGAGATGTCGACGCCTGCTTGATTTTCACACACGCGGGCCGGCCATGTTTTTTCTCCAAAATCCAAATCCCCCCCCCATGCTTCATACGCGATGATGCATAGCCCCTTTGCCACGCAGGCCAGCTTGGTTCCAGGTATGCCTAGTGCTTGGTGGAAACGGGCTCCTGGACCCACGTCTTTGGCCACCGAGTTTTGGATGGCACGTCAGGGGGACAGTGATGGTTGGCCAGCACGAGGCAGCGTCTGGCGGACAATCCCTTGCAACGGTCATAATCATGGGGGGCGTCGACTTCCCAAATTCAAAACGTCTTTGCTACCACCGGACTGCGTGCGAGCCGATGAGCCTTTTATTATCACCTAAATCACACTTCGGGGAGCCCATCTTCCCAATAGGAACGAGGCCATACGCCAAATTGCCTTGTCTTGTGACGCGCGCGTGAAAGTTGAACCATGGCCAGTCAGACCGCAAGACTACCTGACCGTCTTCGCAGCCTTGACGAAGGCCCGGATCTTGTCCAGGTCCTGCTTGCCGTCTGTTTCCACACCACTGCTCACATCCACCGCCAGCACTCTGTCAGCCAGGGGCCCGAGATCCTTGACCGCCTGCGCCACATTGTCTGGCTGTAGACCGCCTGCCAGTATGACTGTCAAGCCCTCATCCTTCTCCAACGTCTCCTTGACAGAGTTGGTGTCCAAGGCCAGGCCAGATCCAGCCCCTGAGTCCAACAGTGGCAGAGCATGATGCCCCCGTAGCCCCAGACCGGGCTGGCCCGGCCTGAACTTGCGGATGACCGGCACTGGTATGAACGACGCCCACTCGATCGGTTCATCACCGTGCAGCTGGACGAGGTCGAGCCGGTACAGTTGCTGCATTTCGATGATGTCTTCCAGCGGCTGGTTCATGAACACCCCGACCAGCAGTGGGACTCTGCTCGCCAGAGTCCGCGCATGGAATGGAAAGAACTCATTCGCTGCTGTCTTGGGCAGATGCCGTTTTCCCGGAGTGGTGGTAGACGCAGCCTTGGCCTTCTCGGCGTGGAAGGCCTCCGCGATGGCGAGTGCGGCCTCGCGCGACGCGCACCGCTTGGATCCGGGCACGAGGATCACGCCCACAAAGTCGGCGCCCACACGCACGGCCTCGGCCGCCGCTTCGGGCGTTCGCGTCCCGCAGATCTTGACCAGGAGCGGCTGTGGGCACTCTTTGGCTTGATTCTGTGCCGCCGCCACCGCCTCGGGACCCGCGCACAGCTCGAGAATGAAGTGCCGCGCGTTCGGCGCCCGCATGATGGACTCGCCGACCAGGATTCCATTCACCCCGTCCTGCAAGCAGTCCTGGACGTCCTTGTGCGTCTGTATACCGCTGAGCGCGCACAAAAAGGTGCCCTCGGGCACCATGCTCCGCAACCTCCCAGTCGTGCCCAAGTCGACGTCGAAGCTCTCCAAGTTGCGGTTGTTCACGCCGATGACCTTGGCGCCCAGCTTGATTGCCTTGGCCATCTCTTCCGCGTTCTGCACCTCCACGAGGGGCTCCATGCCCAGATCGAGTGAGTAGCGGTACAGGCGCTCCAGCTCGCCGGGGGCCGTCAGCATCTTGACGATGAGCAGCACGGTGTCGGCGCCGGCCAGGCGAGCCTCGAGGATCTGGTACTCGTCGAAGACGAACTCCTTGCGCAGCACGGCGGGGCGGCCCGGCAGACCGTCGACGACGGCGCGTACGGCCCGCAGGTCGTCGAGCCCGCCCTTGAACCAGGCCGGCTCGGTCAGGACCGATATGACGCTGGCGCCCGCGAGGGCGTACTGCCGTGCCTGCGTCGGCGCGTCCATGTCCAGCGCGAAGACGCCCTTGGACGGCGACGCCCGCTTGACCTCGGCCATCAGGGCCACGGCGAAGGGCGACTGCCGCAGCCGGTCGACCAGCGAGATCTGCGGCGGTGCCGCGTTCAGGGCGTAGGCGGCCGCCAGGTCGGCGGGCCGCTGCGAGGGGACCTGCTTCTGCGCCTCGACGGCGGCCTTGCGGTGGGCGTAGATGCGCTGGAGGATGTTGGGGCCCTTGTCTTTCCCGGACGCGGGCGGCTGGGGCTGGGAGCCGCTTGCCCCTGCTTCGACGCTCGCGGCCGGGGCGGCCTTCTGAAGCCTTTCATTCTCGGCCCAGGTGCCGCCTTGGAAGTGCAGGAAGTTCCTGACCATGGCGCGGCCGTCGGCTGAGAGGATGCTCTCCGGGTGGAACTGGACAGCTTCGATCGTGTATTCCTTGTGACGTACGCCCATGATGACACCCTGTGAGCCGTCGTCCCGGGAAATGGTGGCCGTCACTTCTAGACATGAGGGCAAAGTGACTGGAGTTCCGGCCAGGGAATGGTAGCGTGTGACGGGAATCTGCTGAGACAGGCCCGCATAGACGCCTTTTGAGTCGTGGGACAAAGGAGAAGTCTTGCCGTGGAGAATCTCGCCGGCAGAGCCGACGTCGCCACCGTAGACATCAAACACGCATTGCCTTTTGCAGCGCGTCAGTCGTGTGAACGAACGGGGAGGAGGACGAGGAAGGGGGGGGGAAGGAGGAGGAGGAGGAGGAGGAGGAGGAGGAGGAGGGAGGAGGAGGAGGAGGAGGAAATAGTGGTGGTGGCGGTGAAGAGGCAATTCTGCTCACAGTCCCATGCAGACACCAAATATGGGAATTTTCCCGGCAAAGTGCCTGATGGCATCTCGACTTATTCCCGAGTCGGTGTTTGGGTGGCCCGGACCCGGACTGATGACCAGTTGTGTGGGCTTCTTCGCGATCAACTCCTCGAGAGTGATTTTGTCGTTCCGGATCACGGTTACGATGGCGCCTTCAAGGACGAGATATTGGTAGACGTTCCAAGTGAAGGAGTCATAGTTGTCGATTAGGACCAGGTTGGACGCTGTTGGAACCGGCGGCGAGGGTTTGGGGTGGCGGGGTGAGTGATCGGTGATGTCCATTTTGACATTCTCCTCGTCTATGCGTGAGTCAAAAGTCGAACACGGCAGCGGCGGCGGCGGTGGCCAACTTTATTTCTAAATGAAATCTCGGACTTCATCGGTCCGCCCGCCTGCCAAGACCTCGTTCTGGCGAAGTCGAAACCTCGATTCGAGAACAACGGAAACGCCTCATGGGGCAAGCAAACTTGTGATGTCGGGTGTTACATCTCTTTGCAGCAATGGCAGGCAGAGACAAGGTGCAATTATCATTATCCTGAGTCTGAAGTGAGTCGTCTACCTCTTGTTCATCTCGTTTCTGCTAGACCTTTGACTATCGGTCCCCACTTTTTTTCACCAATTAGGACGCCGGGGGCAGGCCCGGTATCTTGAGGAAAAGTGGGGTCTCTTAGCCGATCGGGCGCGTCAACTGCAGGAAGCTATCGCAACTTTTTGGCTAACAAGCCTACCTACCCAGCGCGTCTTGACTGCTCGATGGTAGGCATCTAGAGAGCCGCCACCATGACTGCTGTCAACGATACAACGTATCTGCCTCGCCTGGAGGAGTGCCTTGATGGCAAAACCACTGTATTGTACGCGCCCGCTCTCCAAGAACCGAACTGTTACCCCGACATACCACTAAACATCCTCTCTTAGGTCTTGGAGAACAATTGCCTCCGCACTCTCGGATACTGCGCGCGATCGACCCCACAGCCCTGCGATTGCCAAATTCCTCAGAGACCCCTACGTTCACGGCTTGTTGAAAGCGCCTGCGACCGTGTTCGGCGCGCGCACTGCCGAATCGACAAGGGACTTCGAGGCGCGCACTGCCGCCATTCACGTCACTCCTACCCCAAATGATCTCTATGACATCAACGAGATCAAAGCCGATTCACTGTGGTTGAGCGAAATTGTGGAAATCAACGAGATTGCGGCGCTGCGAATAGTCGCCATTGAGTTCCAGTCCCGGCCTCGTTCCCACCTCACGGGCCCGCTCTCTACCCAGGACATCGCCAACATCCAGGAAGCGACCGGCCTTAGTAATGTGCAAGCCTCGAGCCTTCTCACCTCGTTGAACATCTCACCATCGCTTGAGGCCGAGCATATATGGAACGATTTCAACGCCCAAGGTGCCAGGCGGCAGCGACTCATTACCACGTATCTATCCGATAGACGGCACTTTATGATGGCTGCTGATCACCTGCTATCATTTATCGTCCACATGAAACCGGAAAACCTTGGTGCGGAAGCGGAGCCTATGCGACAGGTGCTATTGCGCGGTGTCGTGGGACAGCATGAGGATTACGGAGCTTTTGAACAATTTGTCACTCCGTATCTTGAAATGCTTCCACGGCTGATAGAGAGGTCTCAGAGCTGTCCCGCACTGGTTTCGACCCTCTCAAGTTCGGTCGATTTGGAGCTGGACTGGGCAACTTCCTTCCTGAGCGAGGTGGTTCATGGAATGAGCATGCTCTTCCAAATCCTCGACTCAGCCGGTGGTTTGTTCGCATCGCAAGACGTGGTCGGTCGCTGGTGGACGCTCATGGACAACTACGCTTTTCTGGATCAACTGACAGGTGTAAGCAGCAGATCTCCAACCCTATCAGCTACCAGCTAACCGTAGCAGCTCCCAGAATTCTTGGCCCCGGCGAAAACACTGGTCTGTGTTATATCGCTGGCGCTTCTCAACCTGGATCGATCACTACCCTACCTCGCCGGTGACATAGACTTACATGAGCAGGAAGACCCCTACCTGCAGGATTCCAACCTGCTGACCCAGATACACGCGACAGTGTCGGCGGCAGCAGAGGCAGGCCTGCATACCGCCGGCCCAGTCGTATTTGCGTGGACGTTGATTGTCCACCGGCTGTACGCCGAGTACCAAGAGCGGGCTGAGCGGAGAGATATGGCCCAGAACCAGAGAGCGCAAGACGGCTTTGAGCTCGATATGCAACCCTCTGGCGCGCGCAGGAATTCGGCTGGCAGCGTCGTGTCCATCGAAAATTCGCCCTACGATTTATTTCTTGTCACACAGAGTCTGGACCGGGACATACAGCCAGTCGAGCGGTTGGCGGTTGTCGTCACGGCACAAGGCCAGATATACGACGTGATGACGGACATGGCGCACTGCATGGGAGAGACGCGTGACGCTGCCTTTCGGCCACTGTTGGGTTCGCGTATGCGCCTCGTCTTCCTGGACTTCCTGAAGCAGAGCTACCCATTTATCGGCTACCAGGCAGACCCTGTAACCTGCTTATCTGTGGTACTCTCGGGAGGCCAGTCCTACTGGGATCTTGACCGGGGATTACGATTCGATCCTGAGATGGCCGTTACTACCGCGGCCTTGAGAGACGAGAGCTTCAAATTGCTCTACCTGCAGCAAGCACTGGCTAGGTATCCCTACGAATTTGCTCCGTTCGTGAGCCTTTGCAGGATATTGAGGACCAATCGGTGCAAGGACGAGCATACCGAAGCCATCAGGACACTGATCGATGCTGTTCCGAGCCTCACCTTTGAGCTCCCGAGGGATTGGGTCAGCTTCGAGTTGACTTACGAGGAAGACAATGCCAATACCTTCCAACTCACAGAACCACTGTACGTCTTCAACTCCACCACTACCTGGAAAAGGAAGGACGGTTGGGACGACCCTTTCAGGATACCGGCCGGGACCCCTGGGCGATTTGTCTCCGATGCAAGCAAGGTGGCCATGATCGAGTTTCATCATGATCTATTGGCCTTATTGCGTAAGCAATTGGAGGCGAGGATATCACCTGACTTGACCAAGTCGGCCTTGAAACCGCTTGATGGATCCGATCTGACGGAAGCCATCACGCTTGCGGCGGTTTGCCTGAGAATGCCAACTCTCGAGGAAGATAACGATGTCGACGGTATGGCCTTGCCCTCCGGCCTGGCGTTGGTGGAGACGAAGAACCGTGAGGCGTTACGACGAGAGGACGACTTTGTTGCGATCGTGTGCAACATCATCGACATGCTCCTCCAAGATGACCTCGCCAACTCTGATGGAACCGATATTGCTATTCTGTCTTCATCCTTGCAACTCCTTCACGCCGCACTATCGGTCTTTCCAGGGAGAGTGTGGGCTTACCTCGCTCGATCTGAGCTTCTCAATAGCGAATCGCGAGCGGGCCGGCTCTCGAGAATAACAGGAAGCCTCGACCTTGTTGATGAGCGGTTCGACTTCATCACATGCGCACTGAAGTTTTTTGCGGGCCTTGTCGACAGCGCGCTCAAAGGTGGAGTGCAACGCAAGAGCGGTGCCGACCCGAACGGTCGGCAGAGAGGGAGCGAGACATCCTGGTCCGGGACCTCGGACAGGATCTTGATGCAGATATGCTTCTCAGTCGCGCAAGCTACTGTGGACATTCTCGAAAACACGACTACGTGGAGGTTTCAGTCCGACATGCACCGAAGTTCCGTGGTTGGCGACGCCGTCAACGTCTTGAACAAGTGCGTTTCCTACGCCTTCAGCATGGGAAGCCGCGAAGCGGTCGATACAGACGCCGTCGACCAGGCGAGAAGGCTGGCCAGAGACAAGAATGCCGAGCCCACCGCGAAAGATCAAGGCGCAGGCTTGACTGCGTGCTTCCTACCGGCTGCCGACTATGTTCTCGACAGTTTCCTCACGGAATCCTTCGGGCCACTTCGATTCCAGCCGTTGCTCACGGCCCTCATTATCGGCCTTCAGCTACCAGATTCCACTCTCTACCTTGATCGCCAGCAAGATGTCTCGGAGACCATTTCTGCGATTCTGGTCTTTCTAACGGCAATATTGAGAGTGGCAAGGTATCGAGACAAGTCTCTAACCGCCATCCAAACCCAGATGTTCAAGTCAGCCTCTCTGTTTGCACGCTTATGCGCCGTACAAGTCTCGTTCCGAGGCCCCGTCTTCGCTCTGCTGGGTGCACTCGTCGAGAATGCCGGCAGCGGAGACGCCGAGCCCTCGTCACTGCTTGGCTATCTCGGGCCACATATATCACGGTCCTTCCTCCAGATCATGTCCAGAATGGACCAACCTTACAACCGACATGACGAGGTTGCGGCCATCTGGAAATTCCTTTCCACTGTCATGCGAAATCGCCAGCAGTTGATGGCTAATTGTCTCCTGACCGGCAAGGCGCCCCGCGACGCTCTGCAGAAGGATGGGAATTTCAAGAAAATCCCATCTGACTCGGTCCTTGCGCGAGCCATGGAGAGCATGCGAACTATCACTGGACTGCCGAGCCGAGAAGTTTTGGCGGTGCTGGAGTTCTTCACTGCGGCGCAAAATCACTGGCCATGGATCATCTTCAGCATTCAGGAAGAAACGACCGTGTTTGACGCGCTACGATCCTACATACGATCGCGTCGGCCCCCGTCGGTCGTGGCCAAATCGGATCCCGAGAGAGCTGCTCTTGAGACCAGGATAGCAGCGTACATCGCCGAGTGCTTCGCAATGCAGCTTTATCACCTGCGGCAGATGGGCCAAGACTCCCGTCTAGCAGCTGACGTTCTGAGCGATGTCGACTACTTCCTGCGGGACGGTGTACAGATATCGGCGTACAATACATCGTTGCATGTCAACTTCGCCAAGAACTTTGCTGCCCGTTATCAGAAATGCACACTGGACGACTTCAAGAGGACCATGCTGTTTCCGCGAGAGTTGGGCCCCCACTACTTCTATGCAACAGAAGATGCACAAACCATCCTGAGCTATGACTTTGGCTGGACAGGAGGCATCAAGAGACAGGGATTCAAGTACGAGATGGAGACGGCCAATCTCAACCTCTCCCTTGTAGAAGCAGAAGTCGTGAGTATCCACAGAAGCTCCCTTGGAACCAGCTACGAGTACTGACCCGACTTAGGCCTTGTTCCGCTCCTGGGAATATTTGCTCTTGGAGCTCAGCACGTGCCTGCTTCCCCAGAACCTGACCATTGCGCGGCAGATGCAGCAGGTCGCTGAAAAGTGCCTGGAATCCAATCAGGCTTCGCAGCCTCCGGAGAACTTCTTCAGCCGGCTCAAGCACTCCCGAGCTGAACTGGCACTGACTCTGCTTCAGCGCCTGGCCGAGCACTCTCTCTTGCCGAAAGACGGCTCGCAGCTTTTGCAGAGTATATGGAACACGGTTTGCGCAGAGGAGAATCCGTTTACAGAAGCACAGCTGCCCTACTACCGAACACTGCTCAGGATTCTTTTCGTCGTCCTGCGCGGCTCCTCGCACAATCTGAACTCCAATGCGGCTGCGCAGGAGACAGCCTCGGCCGGATCAGTGGCTGTGACTCAGCTGATACTGAGCATCCTCGACAGGGTAGTGGCGCAAGGCTTCAGGACGCTTGTCACACTGGTCCACGAGGCGGATTCACCAACTACGCCCGAGGACGTAGCGCTTCTTACCGCCATCCTGCAGGCCTCCCTCAGCGTTGCAGGGATGGAGCAATGCCAAAATCAAATCCTCAACATCATGGCCTCCTACGATGTCTTCCATGTGGCCATCTCTCTCTTCTCATGGGCCGACAAGCTGGCGGTGAACGGCGATCCCGTCTATGGCGAGCTCGCCCTCCTCTTCCTCCTCGAGCTCTCTGCTTTGCCCGTCCTCGCCGAGCAGCTCGCAGCCGACGGCCTCCTGGGCCATGTCACGAGCGCCAACCTGGCGGGCTTTATCCGGCGCGACAACGTCTCGCCCTTCGCGGAGAGCGCCGGTGCCGTCCGCTGCTACGGCATTTGGGCCAAAGCGCTGTTACCGCTGCTCCTCAACATCCTCGGCGTGCTCGGCGGCACCATCGCGCCCGAGATTGCCTTCGTCCTGAACCAGTTTCCCAACCTTCTGAGCTCCAGTGTCAAACGCTTCGAGGCGCCCGGGCTGAGCCGCACCACGCCGAGTAGTAGCGTACGAGGCGGTGGCGGGGGAGGGACCGGCGGCGGCCCGCAGCACTGCGTGACACTGCTGGCCGTATCGGAGGCGCACTCCCTGGCGCTGCTGGTGCGCGTGCTCAACACGCTGCGCCAGAACAACGGTGGGCGTACCGTGCCCGAGGTCCGCTGGGACGGCGCGGCGTTGCTGGAGAGCGTCGAGTTCTGGCTGGCGAGCCGCAGAGTGCTGCTCGATCGTTTGCTGCCGCTGGGCGCGCGCGAGGCCGAGTGGCGCGGCTTGAAGGCCGCCGAGGGGAGCGGGTGTGACAACCGCCTTGAGGAGAAGGTCGTGGCTGGTCTGGAAGCGGTCAGGGAGGTGCTGAGCGAGGAGGTGGAATGATGTGGAAAGGATGCTGATGAGATGGGGGGGGCCGGGTGCGCAGTGCGGGAAGATCATGAACGTTTCTGAGTGTGACGGTCTACAGGCTGGCAGGCTAACTGACAAGACACGAGGTTCACCATGTCCCAGGACTAGGAAAAGGCGCGGTTTGAATTTTTGTCATACCCTAGAGCATGCGCAATCTTGACGGATCGATATGACGGGATACCTCGAATGGTGTAGGGATCACTGCATATAACTACGGACTGGCATATAGAGCTGCTAGTCGACACGTCAAGGGCTGAACAGTTACACAGTTTGCGGGGCTTTTTTTTGTTGGCTCGTCATGATACAGTTCCATTTCCCCCACAGGCTGTGACCCAAATGTGCGATCATGGCTTGACATCGAGGGAAATCAACCCGGACACACCCATTCCCAGCCATTTCCGACGCTTCATGCCCACGAAGTTGTGCAAGAGGTCGACGCGAGTGAAAAAAAAGTAATGTACAAGATGTGGAGGTGGGTCTCAAACGCCGTCGGCAGACCAGTAGACCGAGCAGCGTCTGGCGTAGAAACGCATACTTTTTTCCCCAAACCCGAGTGTTGTCCGGGCATCGCATCCATCAGAGTCGGAGGGAAGAAGTGCCCGTCCTCTCCGGACCCCAATGCCCACCCCCCCCCTCACACGCCGGCTTGGGCATTCGAGAGAGACGACACCTTCGACCCTTGTTGCCATTCCGCGCCGTGTCAAGACAAGAGACGAGGGGGGAAAGCACACACGGAGCGACACAAGCCCGTTTCCGCGAACCGTGTGCATTGTCGAGCTTTGCCGGCCGGCAACGCCGTCGCCTTATTTCTGCTGCTGATTCTGCTGCATGGCAGCCATATTCTGCTCGGCGAAGCGCTCGCTCAGGCGCTGCCCGCCCGCCATGGACTTGAGGACGCAGCGGCTGACGCAGCCGTTCTCGCGGCCCGAGAGCGCCTTGGAGGTGAAGTCGTCGATGCACGAGACGAAGCAGTGGTCGACGAGGTTGGCGTAGACCTGTGGGTCGGGGCGTCAGGAGCGGAAGAGACGGACGGCCTGGGCGTGCGCGGTTCTGCGGCCGGGTGTGCTTACCGTCATGAACTCCTTCATTTGTTTCCTCTGCAGGCGCTGCTCGAGGTCGCGCTGCTCGTTGGCGGTGAGGCCCCTGGACAGGCGGAGGGGGGGTTAGAACTCGATGCGCACGAAGCGGTGGGGTGTAAATGCGTACATGTCCATGTTGGCAGTTGTGATGGTGGTTTGGCGTTGTGGCTTTAACTGGTGATGTCAAGGCTAGAGGTAGGTAGGTATGTAGGAGCTACCTGGGTACCGAGGAGAATCTTGATGTGGAGAACCCTGGCTAGAAGCTCTCGGCAGGAGATAAGCCGATAAGACATAGCTATCTTTGATGCGGCGAGCACACTCCGCCACCAAGTTTCTCAAATCGGCAAACATTTTCTGGAAACCCACCAAATCATAAGAGGGGACGCCGCTGGCAGAAACACGTACCGTGCTGGCCAAGCACCTCATGTGATGGGCATGCAAGGAGAAACAGAACCCGGTATTCAAAAGGTATTGCCGAGAGAGACCTACCTACCTACCTACCTGCCTACCTACACCAGTACCTTCCTCTATGTACCACGACCTCAAGTTTCCATGTCCCTCTGGCAGCCATGGATGGGGATATATTCCCTGGAAAGTTGCTCTCTTTTGTTCCGCGCCAAGGACGGCAGCCGAGCTATATTTGGAGCTCGCCCTGTCGTACGAATCCCAGTACCGTATCGAAACGCAGCCAGTACGTCAAGATGCCACATGAGGGCGGTGTCATGCGCCCCAGAAGCTCTCACTCATCCCGGGCGGTTTCGCACCACCAAGCCGCCCTTCTTCCATGAGAAGATCGCTGCGGGGCCACGTCATTGGCCTCGGCAGTACGGTTCCACTGGATCGCCCCTTCGGCAAGACCCTACGAGGCTACTACAGAGCACCAAAATGGCACTGGAACTCGAGGAATGAAGTGCCGCGCCTAGGCGACCGGATCTTGATATGCCGCCGGCCAAGACATGCTGCTGGGGTTGCCCGGGTTGGCGCGCCTCGATGGAGGAACCAGGCCCGGCCGGAGCATCGGGCAAGGTAAAATAACTCTGCAGGTACTTCGTAGAGGTGGAGGTACGAAGGAGTAGGTACTTTTAGGCTGCTTTGTTGCCCGCGTGTAATGGTTGGTCCGTGCACCGCCAATATTTCCGTGTTCATAGTGACTCCTCGTGCTCTTTCAACCGATCCCAGCGAAAAGGGGAGGTCAGCCCGGTTGCCGTCGGCAAGCTAGTGTCCTTAGCCCTTCCTGCCACCTGCTCAGTGCGCTGGACACATTCCACCGTAATCGTCAAAGGCACCCACAACTGCAGCCGGAAGCGGTACCTTGCGATCGACGACCTGGACTCCTATTGCGCGTCTCGCAGCACGACCCGCACGCATCGCAAACGGACCAGCAGGCCTCCCTCGCTCACCGCGCCACGTCGCCATTTCGGTCCAGCCTGCGCGCCTGCGCCTGCGCCTTCCTCCATCTCCGACTCTCCCTCGTCCGCCTCGTCTCTTTTGTCGACTCGAGCGCGAAAGCAAAGTTGCGCTCCCCCGGGCTGTCATCCTGGGTCTTGCACAGTCGACACGGTCGACTCGTCCCCACGATGACGTCCGCCGGGCCTTCTCGCGTGGCTGCCGGGCAGCAACAAGGCGGCAAGCATCCGCATGGCCACCACCAGCAGCAACAGCAGCAACAGCAGCAGCAGCAGCACATTGGAAACGCCGGATTGCCACCAACCAAGCAGAACCTGAAATCGTGGTGGAGAGGGTTCAAGCTGTCGTCCAAGACTCACGAACCAAATGGTACTGGATTCCCTTTTCCCTTGGCTTTAAAACCCTTCCTCTCTTCCGGCGACATCGTGCGGGAATACCAGGGGGCCCTCTTTTGTCGTGAGAGCTTTTGCAAGAATCCTGTGAGAAGACGAGGATCACCCGATCGAACAACAAAGTGTGAAGACACCCGCCTCCACGCAGAGCCAAGAACAGTGGACGCGCTGGCAGGCCAGGCGATTTTGGAATCGCCATGAAGGGGATCGATTCTTTCACACTGTTCCTGTGGTATCGATAAACGTGATTCTGACAATGCAGTCGCGCTGACAAATGCAGAACCCCGACCGCCGCAGGGTATATTTGGAGTTCCTCTCCACCAGAGTATTGCTTATGCAAACGTTGCCATCTCCTTGATCGACGAGCATGGCAAAAGCTACATATACGGCTATGTGCCCATCGTCGTCGCGAAGTGCGGCGTCTTCTTGAAGGAGAAAGGTGTGTACATCCTCAAGGAGCCCAGTGGAGAGTGGCTTTGCCGGCAATGCTGACGGGACCGACGGGACGCAGCCACCGAGGTCGAGGGTATCTTTCGTCTCAATGGCTCGGAAAAACGGATCAAAGACCTCAAGACTGTCTTCGACTCCCCCGATCGATATGGCAAGGGCTTGGTCTGGGATGGGTACACGGTCCACGACGCGGCAAACGTGTTGCGCCGTTATCTGAACGACCTTCCCGAGCCTGTCGTTCCCCTTGGTCTCTACGAGAAGTTTAGGGACCCCCTCAGAGGCGCGACGAGGCAGGCAGTCGGTGACGCCGAAGGGCCGCAATTTGTCGACAACTTCGACATCCAGACCGCCATCGCGAGATACCAGCAGCTGATCAAGGAACTCCCACCCCTCAATAGGCAGCTTCTTCTCTACCTGCTCGACCTCCTCGCCGTTTTCGCAGCAAAAGCCGACCAAAACCGGATGAACTCGCAAAACTTGGCCGCGATTTTCCAACCAGGCATACTGTCACATCCCAGCCATAGCATGGCGCCCGAGGAGTACCGGCTCAATCAATGCGTGCTGATTTTCCTGATTGAGAATCAGGACCACTTTCTGATTGGCATGCAAGGAACCGCGGCAGATGCCAAGACCGTGGAGGCGGTGCAGCAGGGAACGCCCGTCCTGAACGAGCCGTCCACTCCCGTGTCTGCGCAAAAGGCTGGCGTGACACGATCATCCTCCAATGCGAGCGCAGGCGCGACAAGCGTTGCCATGGAGGGCCAAGTTCGACGCAACAAGTCGGTATCCTCACGGCGTTCACGACACTCGAACGGTGCGCGGAGCCCAAGCAGTCCTGTGGCGGCTACAACACCTACAAGCGGACTATCGCGAAGCAACACCCTCCCGCCCAGACGATCGCCTGCCATGCAGTCGGGCCGGTTTACCTCCCCTCGGCGAGACTTGGGCGCCAGTCCAGTTGCCCCTCTAACCCCGATCACGCCGAGTATCACGCCGAGTATCTCTGCAGTGCAAAGACCCGAAGTCGTGGAAGAGGTTGCGACACGGCAAGAAGAGTCTGCGCATGGCCGTACTCCTCGTGCCAGTGTTGCGACGGTCGATCGCGGCCTGCTCAAAAATCAGGAGAGGCTGCTAGAACCACCGACAGACACTGCTGCCACATCTAGGGAGCGAAGGCGACCCAGTCTGTTTCAAAGGTCACCATCCACCGATCAAGAAGGACGCCAGCCCAAGAAGCTGCGGAAGAAGCGAATCCCTGGAAGTGCCAATGCAAGTGCTCAGAGCTCGACAGCATCGCTGCCACATTCGACCGCGGTCTCGCCAGGGGTGGAAGTGCCGAACCCCATGGACCCAGCGGTCGGACAGCCAATCCCTGAGGAAGTCTCGAGTGCTGAAAAGAAGCAACTTGGGACTACGTCAGAGCCGACGCACCGCGCCTCGCAAGGGCCGAGCGGGAACACGCTTCATCATGAGAGAGCGGAGAAGATCCTGCGGGCCAAGCAATCACCACAGACTTCCCTCCACAGTTCGTTCAATGAAGCTTCGGACATTGACCAGCTCGACGAGGCCATCGGCGCAGCCCCTGGTGTCGAGGGTGCAGAGAAGGAAAACAAGAAGCGCTGGCGGCTCTCACGCAGGAAGGAGGATCTGACACCGATATTCAACACGGCAATGCCAACCATACCACCGTCGCCCCGCAACATGATAGGCAGCAACGCCCATGCCGAAGCCAGCTCGAGCTCGATCGGAAGCGCAGGGGCCCACAAGGCCCCACGGCAGAGCTTTTCGGTAGGCGAGCCGTTCCACTCGGATGCGACATTGGGCGAGAGCTCGAACCGGGACGTCAGCAGCAGCGGCAGTGGCCGGGAGGACGTGAGGGGACTCACGGGCTGGATCAAGAACAAGGTCCGCGGCGATAAGAAGGACAGGGATACCAATCAGGGCCGCAGTAAATCGCCACCGCGAGAAAGGCCGGGCGCGTTGGGGAGTGTGCTGCATGGCAAGAGCGTTGACGTGAAGTATTCGACGCCCGAGGAGGGGAGGGCGCAGGGTCAGGCGGAGGGCCAAGCCATGACGAATCCGCAGCAGTGATTGTTGGGAGAGGGCTGGCCTTGTCGCGACGGTTTCCGCGTTTACGATGTTTACGATGACGACGGTAGCCGTACTCTCTCTCGGTGAGCAAAGAAACTTTGTTTTTGGCAAGTTCAGCTCTCTCTCTCTCTCTCTCTCCCTCTTTCTCTCTCTCTCTCTCCCTCCCTCCCTCCCTCCCTCCCTCCCTCCCTCCCTCTCTCTCTCTCTCTCTTGTTCTCTCTCTCTCTGTCTTTCTTTGTTTTTTTTGATCATTTTGTGCTATTGGTATCGTTTTGACCTGCTCATTTCGAAGGAGGGGGGGAAAAAAGCCTCGAAAGGTTGTTGTTGCGGATCTCCTCGTTCCAAGAAAAACGAAGTGGAGCAGCGCTTGTTTTTGTTACCTCCTCCCCTTCCTGCCAAGGAACAGAAACGGCTTCCCTATGCAGCATGGGCGTCGGGGGGACGAGTGGGGGAAATGGTTATATATTTATATATATATTGCGTCGTACCCGAGGTGGCGTTGTGTGAGGAGACGGTCCTCGTATGCACCTGTCCTGTGCAGGAGGAACTGACTGCTTGACTGGGTTGGATGCGTTCCCATCTGAGAGGAGATTTGTTTTTTCCATCTCCGGCGAGGATACCCAAGGCACTTTTCTGCGTCTGCTTCTTTCGGTGTATATGAGGCAGGATTTTGGATGATTTTGGGTGCTATGGCATGGCCGCATGAGAAGAGACGCAGGTCGCATCTAGCCATACCTTTAACTAAGGTCGACGGCGTCATGTAGCAACAAGCTCCAAGTAAAATCCCTCACGTGAGATGGCCACCGTGACTCGTGTCACTCACACAGCCCATGCATCTCGGGACGGTCGCGCTGCGTTCGCAATCCACGTCGGCGACGGCCGCAACTCCGGGCTTGACTCTACGGCAGCTGCTTGCTTGGTGGCTGCGTGTTTTCCGTTGGACTGAGAGTTTGGGGGCGCCGGCCGGTCATGCTTTGCACGGTAATAAGTCTGAGACTGGCTGCAGAGGCATACTGAGTCAAGTCTGATTTGGACAGATACTACTTACTCTAGTCACGGCAGTCCTCAGCTTCTCCCCGGTGTCTTCGCTGTACGAGATCCCAGTGTTGTGGATCGAACACGCCCACGTCGTCGAGCTTCATGATGGCCGACAAGGCCGAGACCGGGCCGGTGCCGCTGCCGCTGCTCGTCCACACCACCGAGGCGCGGCTCAAGGCGCGCATCGACTTGCACATCGTGCCGTACCTGTGCCTGCTGTACCTGCTCGCCTTCCTGGACCGCGTCAACGTGGCCAACGCGCGCGCCTTCGGCCTCGAGCGCGACCTCGGCCTCGAGGGCGTGCAGTACAACACGGCCCTGACGGTCTTCTTCGTCGGCTACGTCCTGCTCGAGATCCCGTCCAACATCCTGCTCAAGCGCTTCAGCCCGCGCGTCTGGCTGTCGCTCTGCTGCCTCGGCTTCGGCCTCGTGTCCGTCTGCCAGGGCCTCGTGCAGAACTACGCCGGCCTCGTCACCACCCGCTTCCTGCTCGGCGTCTTCGAGTGCGGCATGTTCCCCGGCTGCTTCTACGTCCTCGGCATGTGGTACCGCCGCGACGAGGCCCAGAAGCGCTACTCGCTCTTCTTCTCGTCCACCAGCCTGGCCGGCGCCTTCGGCGGCCTCCTCGCCTCGGCCATCGGCAAGATGGACGGCCTGCGCGGGTACCGCGGCTGGCGCTGGATCTTCATCCTCGAGGGCGCCCTGACCTTGGCCCTCGGCCTCGTCTTCCTCTTCACCCTGCCGTCCTTCCCCGAGCAGGCCGGCTGGCTGACGGCCGAGGAGCGCGCCTACCTCCAGGCCCGCCTCGAGGCCGACCAGGGCCGCAGCGCCGCCGAGCGCAAGCTCGCCTTCGCCGACGTCGGCCGCGTCCTGCGCGACTACAAGATCTGGCTCGGCGGGCTCATGTATCTCGGCCTGGTCGTGCCCGCCTACGGCTTCGCCTACTTCGCCCCGGCCATCCTCGCCAGCTACCACTACGGCCCCGTCCAGACCCAGCTGCACTCGGTGCCGCCGTGGGCCGTCGCCTTCGCCGTCGCCATGCTGGTCGCCGTGCTGTCCGACCGGGCGCGGCACCGGTTCCTCTTCAGCCTCGTGTCCATCGCCGTCGCCGTCGCCGGCTTTGCCATCCTGCTGAACGTGCACGACGACGTGGCGGCCGAGTACGGGGCGCTGTTCCTGGTCGTCGCGGGGACCTTCAGCGCCATGCCCGTCATTGTGTGCTGGTTCAACATGAACCTGGGCGGGCACCGCCGGAGAGCCATCGGCACGGCGTGGCAGATCGGTACGACGCCGAGCGCGCGCGAGACGGGCGGATGCTGACCGGGTCTTGGGCTAGGATTCGGCAACATCGGAGGCATCGTGGCCACCTACAGCTTCCTGAGCACGGACGCGCCCTTGTACAGGAAGGGCTACGCCACCAGCATCGCCTTCTGCTGCCTCAGCGGCGCCGCGTGCGTCGTGTATGCCGCTTGCATCACGTGGGAGAATCGCAGGAGGCGGGAGACTGCGCAGGGTGTGGGCTTGACCGAGGATGAGAAGGCAGAGCTCGGGGTACGTATCTGCCGCACGGAACCGGCTTCGTCGAGCCTGGACGGCGTCGATCCCACGGATGACAGATGCTGACCATGCCGTAGGACCTGAGCCCTGACTTTAGGTACATGTTATAGGACCGACTGTGCTTGGGTTGGGAATCGAGGTCCGGAATCCTACGAGGCGTTGCACTTCAGCCTTGGGACATGTCCAAATCATTGGGCGTTGGGAGGTATCAAGCGTATTCTCTCTCCCTCTCCCATCTATTTTCCCATCTTCCTCCCATGAGTAGAACTTGGCCATTTCGATGAGAATCGAGGTTCCTAGGAAGCGCGCTTGCTCTGTCATTGTTTTCCAAGCTTCTCCTCAGGTCGCCCTACACCGGCGCCGCCGACCCAGGATACGCCCCGGTCTCCCACACCACCAGTCTCCCCTGGCGTTTCCAGTCCTCGTTGAAGAACCCATTGAAGCCAGTCCACACCCTCCTCAGCGCCCCTCCCGCGGGCACCACCGCCCCAGCGCCATGGCCATCATGGAAAAAATCCACCAGCACCGGCTCGATGGGCTCGAAGCCCACAATATACCGCGGCATCTTCTCACCGCCACGGCGCCGCGTATCCGCCGACCCTTGTCCCTCGGCTAGGGGCCACAGCTCCTCGCGCAGGAACCGCGCGCCGAACTGCCCGTCGGCGTCCCGCGCGAAGAAGCGGTCCGTCTCGTCCGCGTACGCCGCGCGCTCGGGGCTGCCGGGCGCCGTGGCGAGGGGGGGCTCGCACGTGAGGGCGCGCGCGCGCAGGGCGGGGTAGACAAGGTGCGAGCGCCAGGGGGTGGAGTGGCAGGGGGTCAAGAAGAGGACGAAGAGCTCGTCGTCGGCCGAGGTCGCCGTTCTGTTTGTGTTCGTGATTGTCGTTGAGGAGCTCCCAAAGGCCATGGCATCCGGGTGCACACGCTCAAAGTCGAGGCGGAGAAAGCGCATGACGCCCAGGGGCGCGGCCTGGTGGGCGAGGGTGAGGTAGCCGGCCAGGAGGACGTTGACGACGAGGAGGCCGACGAGCGCGGCGAAGCGGGGCCCGCGGCGAAAGCCGAAGGAGTCGCCGGTATGGGCAGGTAGGGAGGAGGCTTCGACAAAGAAGGACAGGAAGTACGGGGCCGCGAGGATGTGCAGGAGGGGCAAGAGGGGGTAGATGAAGCGGACTTCCTTGTGCGCGATGACAGAGAGAGTAGCGATTAGAGTGAGGGTGACGCAGGAGAGCGTTTTGAGCGTGTTGGCGCCCTGGATGGAGATGACTTGAGAGAGAGAAGAAGGCCTGCAGAGGCCGGCGAGGGCAAAAGGGAGGAAGGTGTTGGTGAGGAGCGGGACGCCCTGAGAGCCGTAGTAGTGCCAGTGCATCTCGCCGTAGAAGGAAGCGAGTGACTGAGACACGTTGAAGTAGAGCCAATTATAGGGAGGAAAGGTCCAGAAGCCGAAGTAGAGGCGATCGGATATGGCCGAGAGGGCCACGACGATCGATCCGCAGAGCAGCATCTCGCGGACCAGGATCGCAAAGGACGGCCTGTCCAGCGTGGACTGGCCGTCGAGCATCATGCGGGTCGTGGACACCAGCAGGACGGTCCACCAAATACAGATGTTGGTGGGTCTCAGGATAACAGCGGTTGCTGCTAAGAGAAGTGATACACGAACGCTCAGTTCCCCCAGCCCCATGTCAGTCCTTTGGAACGCGGGGCGAACGAGTCTCCTTTGCCTACCTGGAAAGGCTGGAAGGCTGCGTGAGCAGCTTGGCCCTGGTTTCTTTGGCGTCCGAGACGAGCTCCCATGGCCAATGGTATAGTGCCACAATGGTCAAGGTAGTCTCCAGTGAGTTGGAGAATGTTCTTGTCGAGCAGAACCATTGCCACGGGTTCAGAACCGTCATCCAAAGCTAGCGGCGACACAGCCTGATCAGCTCATGACCGAGAAGTAAGTACTGGTGGTTGGGCCAGGGCAGCAACACGGTGACATACAGCACCCCAATGGAAATTGACATGGTCGCCGTAGATCTTGACGGCGAGTCTCCAGGTGTAGAAGTCGGCCAGTGCTGCAAAGACCGACTGGATAACAACAGTGGGCATGAAGCCGATGAAGTAGGCTTTGGCTGCAGGAAAGAACTGCGTGACTTCCATCATTCTGTCCGCAAGCCAGTAGACGGCAGCAAAGAGCGCCGGATGCAGCGACGAGCGGAGCTGGTA
Organism: Phyllachora maydis; assembly: GCA_029339225.1. Lineage (NCBI taxonomy): Eukaryota > Fungi > Ascomycota > Sordariomycetes > Phyllachorales > Phyllachoraceae > Phyllachora > Phyllachora maydis. Next base: position 1,227,897 of record JAQQPM010000006.1, on the reverse strand, counting down.
TTGCCATTCCTGCAAGTTTCGCGTGAGCCATGCATCTAGCTACACGAGCTGAGGTGGTGGTCTGCCCTTGAGAACAGGGCCAAGTCGGAGAAAGTCCGTCAATACGCACCCAGGTCAGCCATGCGCCGCTGCCATCTCCAAAGGCGAGATTCCACGCCGGCTCGAGGGCTTGGAAATACTCGTCTGGCTGGAAAAAGGTCCTGACGCAGAGGGCATTGACAAAGCGGAATACCAACAGCAGCTGGAGCACATCTTTGATCTGTGCCGCAACAACTTCGGAATGGGGCTTTCGCCGCGGCTGTGGACTGGATCCTCCAGCCTTTCTCTTTTCCATGGTGAAATTTTTTTGGTTCTATTTATAAATTTTGAGAAAAGCCCGGCCTACGTTTTTTGCAGGTGGCAGAAGCCAACGACCTGATTGGCTGCCATCATCATCATTCCTTGGGTGAGATGACAAAGACAGAATCATGAAGTACCGGGTACTTCGTATGGAATTTCCTATTTTCCGTGCACAACAACAATCCAACACGCAGAGCAAGAGTCTGGGGTGACATGCATCACCGCCGTCCTGGAAGCCTTGTCTGCGACGGATCATGTGCCGCGGAACTGTCAGCAGCATGCGGCCAGATCTACGTCGGCAGTATCTTCAGGTGGCCATGTGATGCTTACGACGCAGAGGCAGCAACCAGGTAGCTCTATCTTACTTAGGGCCGCCGTCTAACGAGTGTCCAATAGCCTTGCGTGTTTTTCGAGACATGACACAATTACACCGAGATGCGTCGGCCAAAGCCCACCTCACCGCTGTGCTCTTGCATCTTTGACAGACACGACACAGAGAGAACACCACCAACGCCCAGCGCAACAGGCTCAGCTGCACCGCCCGTCCGACAAACGAAGAATAAACACAACCATGTCTCCGCACGCGAGCAACGATGTCGCCCCGAATGGCAACGACACCGGCACCGGCAACGGCAACGGCAACGGCACCGGCACCGGCGCCGGCCCCGCGCTCGAGGCGGCCGACGGCTGCCACGCCTCCTCCACCAAGGGTGCCATCGCAGCTGAGCACGAGTACGCCGCCCACAACTATCACCCGCTGCCCGTGGTGTTCGCGCGGGCCCAAGGGGTCGACGTGTGGGACCCGGAGGGCAAGCACTATTTCGATTTCCTCTCGGCCTACAGCGCCGTCAACCAGGGACACTGTCACCCCGAGCTGATCAAGGCCCTCACGCAGCAGGCAGGGCGACTGACGCTGAGCTCGCGCGCCTTCCACAATGACGTCTTCCCCGTCTGGGCCCGCCGCGTGCGCGACGTCTTCGGCTACGACATGGTCCTGCCCATGAACACGGGCGCCGAGGCCGTGGAGACGGCGGTCAAAATCGCCCGCAAGTGGGCCTACAAGGTCAAGAAAGTGCCGCAGGGCAAGGCTTTGGTGCTGGGCGTTACGGACAACTTCCACGGTCGGACGGTGCGAGCGCCCCGCCATCATTCTCCTTGCCTATCCTCTCTTCCTCACCAAGGGCGGGGGTTCACCCCACGGTGACCACGCCGGGCGTCTAGAAACACAACTCTGACCGCCGCAGCTAGATGACGGCTATTTCTCTGTCTACCGACCCCGAGTCCAGGGACAACTACGGCCCCTACGTCCCGAACATCGGCGCCGTGTGTCCCTCCACAGGCAAGTCCATCCGCTTCAACCACGCCGAGGACCTCGAGGTGGCACTGGAAACCCACGGCGCCGAGACGGCCGCCTTCATCGTGGAGCCCATCCAGGGTGAGGCCGGCGTGGTGGTACCGGACGACGACTACCTCCCACGGGTGGCGGCGCTGTGCCGCAAGCACAACGTACTGCTGATCTGCGACGAGATCCAGACGGGCATCGCACGCACGGGCCGCATGCTCTGCTCCGAGTGGGCCGGGATTAAGCCGGACATGGTCACGCTGGGCAAGGCCATCTCGGGCGGCATGTACCCCGTCAGCTGCGTGCTGGCCGACCGGGACGTTATGACGGTCGTCGAGCCGGGCACGCACGGCTCCACGTACGGCGGCAACCCGCTCGGTTGCGCCGTCTCGATCCGCGCACTCGACCTGGTCCGCGAGGAGGGGCTGGTCGAGAACGCCGAGCGGCTGGGTCGCGTGTTCCGCGAGGCGCTGGCCGCGTTCCAGTCGCCAGTGGTCCAGACGATCCGCGGCAAGGGCCTGCTGAACGCCGTTGTCATCGACGAGTCGGCCACCAACGGGAGGACCGCGTGGGATCTGTGTGTGATGCTGAAGGAAAAAGGACTGCTGGTGAGGCAACACCGCCCTGGCTTTGTCGTGCCTTGCCATTGTGACTGGGGGGCTATCTCATGTGCCAAAGCAGCTAAGGCGGGTGACTAGGCAAAACCGACGCACGGAAACATCATCCGCTTCGCACCTCCGCTCGTCATCACTCACAGGCAGCTCCGCGAGGCCATATCCATCATCGGGGAGGCACTGAGAGAGTTGCCTGCGGCCAAGATAGCCGAGGCGCATTAGTGTGGGGATGGGATGGTAGGCAACAGCCGGAGGGAGGGGACGGTGAAATTCGGGTCGTCTGCGTCGGTGTTTTTTGAAGGAAGCCAATGTTCGTGACGAACATGAGACTGGGTGGAACGGAGCCGCGATCGAATTTTATCAACAGCTCAGTACGAGGAAAGAGGTGGACGAGCGAAATACACTCCTTGGAAGAACTGGACAAGTAGGAGAAGAAGCTCCGGCGTCATGGGGTGGGTATACAACAGTCAAATTCGTTCGGGCTCCGAATTCAAACTTGTAGTTGATAAGAGCTCACAACCGCGGCCCGGGGAGTGAAAGCTTCGGGTGATGACATGCCGCTAGTCGAGAGCAAACACGGGTGTGTGCATACGGACAGAAAACCCGTACTCCGCAGCGCGAAGGGGGCCGATTGCCAGGCGACGATGGTTGCACAGGGTCAAGCTTTCTATCTCGGCAGATTTCTGGGAACTCGACGACCTTTTGCCGTGGCAGTGAAAGCTACCTCCGCCTTGGGACAACCAAGGCAAAAAAAAAAAAAAAAAAAAGACGCACGCATAGAGAGCCTTGAAGGTGGCACAGCAGGCTCCGGGGTCCAGAGTTCAGCCGCCACCGTCGTCGACACGACACGACACGACACGAAAGCACACTGCACGGTCCTGTCGATGCCGATCCCGTGTCGGGTCTAGCACGAAGATGGGCTAGCTGGGGGCCCAGCCCCGCGCAGCCCTGCCAGCCAGGAGGAGCAAGCAACCTAGAGGTAGGCCCATGTCCCTGTGACTCGGAGGCGCGGATGTGGGCGGGCACTCGCTTCGGGAGCACGCATGGGCTGGGCCAATGGGATGCTTCTCCGATGCTGCGAATGCGCCTTCACGGCTTCAAGCCTCACGCATGACGCCTCACGCCTCACGGCTCACGGCTCACGGGAGAGACGGGGGGGGGGTCCCTGGCTCTGCCTAGGTACATAGGTACGGAGTATCATGGTGTCTGAACAAGGGGTCCACGCCGACGACAAGACCGCGCAAGAGCCTGGCTTTGACTGCCCAGTTCCGCCCGCCCCTTCGGTGGGACGCGGTGAGTGAGTGGGCCATGAGCCACCACGGAGGTGCTCGATTCGCGAATTATAGACCGACACATCGACACGACTATCTCTGTTCCCCGCGCTGGTACCGACAGCCGAGAAGCAATGGCCGTGCACCGTCATGTACAGAGACTGAGTCGACTATCGGCCAGGTGACATGCCCCTCTGGCCGTGCATTGAGCGGTAACAGTGCTCAGCTCAAGATGTTTTCGGTGCGCATGATGCTCACCCGCAGAATATCCAGGGTCCTGCCTATGGTGTTTTTTGTACCTAACTGGCAGTGCATGCATCTCCCAACTATTTCATCTATTTCTATTCTAGAACGTGCCTAGTTTAACCTTCGCCATGAGTCGGCGAGTCGGAATTTGCTGCGTCTTGGGCCCGGACAAGATCGGCCGGGAGGGAGAGTTGGAGGACAGGCAGACACACTTGCATGCAATTCACGGTGAGAACGACACGAATCATCACGCTAAAAAAGACCTGCGTCTCGCGACTGCGTGTGAGTGAGCTGCGGCTTGGCCAATCACTCATTGCCCGGCCGCTGACCATGATGGTTGCGACATTGTTTCATCGAATTGTACACAAAGATAGGCGGCCGATAAGAACCCTTGGACAAAAGAAAAACCCGGGGAGTAAGAGGCCCTGACGCTTCACACAGTGTCGATCAGGTGTGTCAGGACATGCAGAAACAGGACCCGTGTGATTTCCCACTCGACTGGTTCAAAGTGGAAACAGCTACGAGAGATGGTTGTAGTAGTAGCCCATCGTGGGTGGCACTGTGATTCATGCCATCGCCCATCAGAAACTCTTGCTGGACCGGTTCATGCAGTGCAGCCGACAGTCCGACACCACACCTTGGCCGAAGTGGTACTCCGTAGAGGTACCCCGTAGTCCGTGTCTAAGAGATAGCGGCCTACGAGATGTGCAGTGGGTGCTGGACAAAGATGCCCCCCGCTGACTCGTTGGACAAGCCAACGCTCGAGTCTCTCGCCTCGTTCGCAGCAGGTAGGCCATCTTGACCATGTTTGCGATAGCGCTTCGTGACTCGGCGAAGGGGGCGGCTGCTGTTTGCTTTCGTCCTTGGATTCGGATGGTTCTGAATGACGAGTGAACGGCAAGCCCCGTTTTGAGCGGCCCGGGCGCTTAACGTTTGGCAGTTTTACTTACTATAGAGTAGAGGTACTTTATAGAGTAGGTAGAGTATGAATCTTGTGAAGCACGGTCCACATCACGACATTGCATCACGAGCGCCAGTCATTCATCAGACCATACTTGTTGTTCGTCATCGCCGTCTTCCCCATCCCAGCTTTACGGCTGTGGTGGACTTTGCTTCCTCGAAAGCGTTCTCGGCACTTGTTGTTTTACTGCCCGCAGTCCGCACAGCAACAGCACACAGCACAGTGCAGCTAGGTGAACGGCATCGCAAGTACCTACCTAGAGATAGGTGGAGGTATTATACTTCGTGCCTCGTACCATCGACCATTAGCCGGATCTCTTCCTTTTCGCCGACCTTTTCTTCCCTCCTTCGCCTCTTATCGTGGTCGATTCCCGGCCCAACTCAACCTCTATCTTCCATCTGCTTGTCGATAAAGGAAGGGGCGATTCGCAAACCAGACAGTCTGAGTCATTGAGTTGATCTTGGATGAGGTGGTGCGGTGGAGCTCCGGAGCTGTTGATCTCCAGGTACAATCGCCTATCAGAGCTTAATGCGTCAACCCGCTGCTCTTCTCCCCGACCCACGGCAACCGACCTAAGGTGCTGCCGACTTCAAATCCTCTCGAGCGTCCCTGAGACGTCCAGCATCGGAGCGTGGACTGTTATCGCCCATCTCCATCTCGACGGCCGGCATGCACAACACGAGGCGATAGCCACCTAACTTGCTCGCACGCAGCACGCAGCACGCACGCTATCCCATCATCACTATTCCGTCACGTCCTCGGCCTGCGCATCGAAGAGTCCTCCTGGCCCGGTGGCTTCTGCCCGGTGTACGCCCGGCCCGTCCAGACCCTTCGCGAGCACGCTGCCCAAGCGCTTGTGTATACATGACGACAAGGCTTCCCGTCGACGTCTTCCGAATATTTTAAGCCCCCCGGGCTCGCCCTCCTCTCGAGCTGTCTTCCTGTCCTTGACAACCGCGACAGGAAACCATGGCTGATCGCCCGTCCTCTTCCACTGCCCGCCGGCACAAGCATGGCGATGACTCGATAGGCAACTTCTACATTGACCAAGAGATCGGAAAGGGGAGCTTTGCCCAGGTGTACTCGGGTCGTCACAAGGTGAGCTGTTCCCTACAGAGACCCCGACACGACCCCTTTGTCCTACGAGCTCGGACAGGCAGCCGTTCCATGTCGTATGTGCAGTGCCAGGACTGAGGTCTGACCCGTATTCCGATGCAGGCCACAGGAGCGCTGGTGGCCATCAAGGCGGTTGAGTTGGCCCGCCTCAACAAGAAACTGAAGGACAACCTCTACGGCGAAATCCAAATCCTCAAGGCTCTCCGACACCCGCACATCGTCGCCCTTCATGATTGCGTCGAGTCGGCTACTCACATCAACCTCATCATGGAGTACTGCGAGCTTGGTGACCTATCCTTGTTCATCAAGAGGCGCGAGAAGCTGATTACGAATCCGGCCACCCACGATATCGCACGAAAGTACCCCAATGCTCCTAATTCTGGGCTCAACGAGGTCGTCATCCGTCACTTTTTGAAGCAGCTCGCGAGTGCACTCAAGTTTCTCCGGGAAGGAAACCTCGTGCACCGTGACGTGAAGCCCCAGAATCTCCTGCTTCTTCCATCCCCACACTTCAGAGAGGCCAGCAGGAGCTCCAAACAGATTCTGACGGCCAGTCAAGACTCCCTCACACCCGCGACCGGTCTCCCGTCACTGCCTATGCTGAAGTTGGCAGACTTTGGGTTCGCCCGTGTCTTGCCCTCAACCTCTCTTGCTGAGACGTTATGTGGCTCACCTCTCTACATGGCGCCCGAGATTTTGCGCTATGAACGCTACGATGCAAAGGCGGATCTGTGGTCGGTCGGCGCGGTCCTCTATGAGATGGGCACTGGACGTCCACCTTTTCGGGCTAGCAATCACGTCGAGCTACTGCGAAAGATCGAGGCCGCTGAGGACGTGATCAAGTTTCCCCGCGAGACCGTCGTCAGCTCCGAACTGAAATCGCTTATTAGGGCCTTGCTGAAGCGTAAGCCAGTCGAGCGACTGAGCTACGAGAACTTCTTGACCCATTCTGTCGTGGTAAACCCCATCCCCGGCCTCGTGGAAGATGATATCCCCAAGAAGGAGCGCCGCGCTTCCAAAGACTTGAAGATAGCCGTCGGCAATGAGGATTCAGCCCCTTCAGCTAGAAGGCCCTCTTTCCGGCGCTACCCTGGGACGGATTTTGAAGCGCGTGAGGCTGCTTCTCCCATGTCGCCAAGGCCGAGGCGACCCTCCCCCTTGGCAACCCCAATCGAACAATCCAACCCGTTTGAACAACCGCTGGCTTCAGCCCGCTTTGGCGTTTCGCCTGGTCATGAAGCCGCAGAGGGATTGGGCATTCGACGTCCCATGGTGCAGCCCTCTACATCAGCCCCGGCGAGGCCACCCATGTACGCGGAGCGCCGTGCGCGTGGCTTGTCCAATGCGTCCCTCAAGGCTGCCGCCCGCGAGAGCCCGCCCGTGGCATCATCCGTGGGTCGTCAACCCAAGCGCATCGATACCAGAGCTGCCCTGGCAGAGCAAGAGAGGGCGGCCCAAGACGTGGCTTTCGAGCGGGACTACGTGGTCGTGGAGAAAAAGCACGTCGAGGTAAACGCCTTGGCAGACCAGCTCGCAGCTGCCAGGGGCGAGATGTCCAAACCCGGCCCAATGGTCAAGCGCGCTACACAGCAAGGACCCCCGTCATCCACTACGGGCGCCGTTCCCAGCTCGCCTTCCCGGAACATGCAGATTGCCACCGGCCGTGATCACTACCGGCAAGGCTCCTATGAGAGGGCGTATTCTGCCAGTCCTGGCTCTGCCACCTCTGTACTGTCAAAGGCCATCCAAGACGCTAGCCTCCGGCTGTTTGGGTACCGCGTCACCCCCAATCTTCTCGGAAAAGGTCCGTCGCCTCCACAGATGTATAGCCCGTTCCCCGCATACCCGACACCCATGGCACCTGTCGGCTTGCTGGGTGACGGCAAGCAGAGTGCACCCATGGACGAAGACTCTCGAGTTGCGCAATGCATAGAAGACTTGGCCACCCGCAGCGACGTTGTCTATGGCTTTGCCGAGGTCAAGTACAAGCAGCTGGTCCCGCTCGCGCCCTCGATGGAACATGCACTCGGCGGTAGACCAACGGATCAGCTCGGGTCCGAGGACGACGACGACGGCCTTACCGCAGAAGCCAAGCTGTTGCTTTCCGAGGAAGCTTTGGTGCTGTACGTCAAAGCGCTTTCGCTGTTGGCAAAGTCGATGGACATTGCCAGCCTGTGGTGGACACGGAAGACTCGGAACGAATCGAGTGGCGGCCACTCATCAAGTCGCGAGATTGCTTACCAGAACATGGGCATGCGCATCAACTCGGCTGTGCAATGGATCAGGACTCGGTTCAACGAAGTCTTGGAGAAGGCTGAGATCATTCGGCTGAAGCTCGTGGAGGCGCAAAACCTACTACCCGAGGACCATGCCAGTCATCCGAGCAACCATCGAGCGGAGACTACGATCGCGAGCGGCTCTAGCGCGGACGGCGTCTTTCTGACGCCGGGAATAAGCGCAGAAAAATTGATGTATGAGCGTGCGGTCGAGATGAGTCGCAATGCAGCGATCAACGAGATCGCCAACGAGGATCTGCCCGGCTGCGAGCTCTCGTATATCACAGCCATTCGCATGCTGGAAGCCGTACTCGACAACGACGACGAGCTGCCCAAGCGCAGGGTATCTGGCGCGTCAAAGGAGGATAAACATGCAGGCCGAGAAGATCTGGCTGGCGACATGGATGCGGAGGACCAACAGGTTGTGCAGAAAAGTATGCGACTCTGGTCGTCTTGAGCGCGGGTGGGAGGTGGTGCATCGGCTGACAGACTCGCAGTGATCCAGATGGTGACGACGAGATTGGGACTGGTCCGCAAGAAGACGCAGGCGATTGCTGCTGCCGCCAAGGCGCAGCAGCAGCAACAGCAGTCCCTTCGCCGCCGAAGCGGTGATATGACCACGCGGGGCACACCCGCCACCTAGGAGGAGGCAAGCATGACGAATCACGAAGAAGATTATAGTGACATGATGGACTCACGCCTCACGGCTCCCTTGTCCTGGTTCTGCGATTCGCGTTGAGAAGCGGATCAATTTGGCAAGGCATGCATGGCGTTCGCCTTGTCCTCGATATTTACTTACTTTCTGGTCAACGGGAATCCACGGCGGCGTTTTACGGTGTGGCGGATTTGCAGTTTCCTTCTTCTCGAGCTCTCGCGTTTGCCGTTCATGCGTCATCTCCGGGCTTCCGCGGGCATTTCTGGCGTGGACAAGTCCTCAATTTTCTCTTCGGCATTTGGCTTCCGATACCGCGGGTTTGCAATGGCATCACAGCGTTCTTTGTCCGGTTGTTGTTACTACGAGTGTCTTGACGGCCGACACGGGTCGATTGGGGCTTTCCGCGGCGTCTCCGGCATTACACCTACTGTCGTCGTTTTACGAGGGATACGAAGCTCGACTTGGCTGGCCAATCAGGGATACACAGAACCAAGACCTCTGAACTTCATGCGCCCCGATCTAACCAATGTGCGAGGGAGTCCTTGCAGTGGTACATTCGGTCAACCTGGGCATGGCGCGCGCCGATAGCAGATCGATCCCCTTTCCGCTACATCTGCCTGAATATGTTCTGGATCCTGTACTTGCCTCTTGTTTGTCACCTGATGGAGGAACACTGCGCTGAGTCGTGCGCCGAGCCGGCAAGTTTTCTACGTCTACGCCTCAGCTGCCTCTGCCTGTCCCTACTCTCTGCTTTTGACCGGCTTCCGTAGTCGGGCTGCTGCTCTTTTTCCTATCGCATGATGGGCCGCATGAGCATACTAAAGGCCTACTAGGCACACCATGCTATGTCCACGAGGGGCTAGTAACAAGGTTGACTTAGATGGGGAAAAGGGGAAAGTTGGATCACGTGCGACAAGCAGACCGCATAACACATCAGCGGCAGGCGAGGTGAATGGATGTAGCAATGTTGCCGGCAAGTCATGGGTGGTGGCGGCTCGCACTGGCGAGGTGCTACAGTGACAGAAACATGACATTGCGTCATACCACGTTTTTTTTTTTGGGTAAGGCAGCGGCTGTCCTGAAAAAAAAAAAAAAAAAAAAAAAAAAAAAAAACCCCTCTCTTCACGCGGCGGAGTCTTTGCGGGGTCACGTGAGCCGAGCGACGACGCTGCGAATTACACACTTCGTCATGACACGACAGCATTAGTGAAATACCTGCCAACGGTACTCTGCTCTAAATCCCCAATGCCCAATAATGCCGAGCGCTATGCCGTTGTATCCTTAAAAGGGGGAGAAGAAATCCGGGACATGGCCAGCCAGAAACATGATCCCTACATACAGCGAGATGAGATGCCCCAACGCCTGGATGGAAATGCAGAAAAATGTGCGTGAAACTCTACGCTCCTTCTCCTCGCATCTTGAGTGCTTCTTCTGCTTCTTTTTCTTCGGCGACAACTCCTCTTTTCCGACCCTCGTTGTCCGTGGGCAGCTCGCTCGGCGTGTCCTCGACAGACGTCTCCTCGCCACTGGACGAGTCCGCCGCTTGGGATTTCTCGGCCAGTCGGTCCCCCGCAAGCGCGGCACTGCCTCCATCGGCTGCGGCCGCAGCCTCCGGCGCCGGCGCGAGCTTCTCGGGAGGTGCAGCCCGGGCACCGCCGTCCCGCCGTCCAGCAGCGGCGGCCGCGCCGGGCGGCCCGCCTCCCTGCCTCCCCTTCTTGATGCTTCGCCACTCCATGCCCAGGGCGCACAGCAGCGACGCGAACGCCAGCCCCATGGCCACCAGGAAGATGCGCTGGCAGGCGTAGTTGTACGCGTCGACGACCTGGGGGTGGAACTGCGCGGGCACCGTCGCACCCAGCTTGGTCGCGCCCTGGTTGACGATGGAGCCGGGGTCGAAGCCGGGGATGTCGGCGAGGCGTTGGGCTAGCAGGTTGGTGAGTATGGCCTGGCCGACGGCCGTGAAGACTGCAGAGAGAGAGAGTCCCGGGTTAGCTTTGCGTCCTCCGCGGAGAGATGGCGTTGGCACACAGGACTTACCGGCACCTCCGAGCTGCTGGACAAAGAAGTTGATGGCGATGCCGGTGGGGATGTCCGCCGGCGGCAGGACCGTCTGCACGGCCAGGCCCGACGTCTGCATGCCGAAGCCGAGGCCGAAGCCGGCCAGGAACTGGTAGGCGATCCAACGGGACTCGGGCGTCGCCGCGCCCCACGTGCTCATCAGCCCCTCGCCGACGGACATGAGGCTGGGCGAGAGCAGCATCGAGGGCACGTAGTAGCCGATGCGGCCCGTCATGATGCCGGACAGGATGCTGGAGACGACCAGGCTGAGCACCAGCGGCAGCGTGTAGATGCCCGACTTGAGCGGGTCCACGCTCAAGACTGTCTGGAACCAGATGGGCACGTAGTAGACCAGCATCAGCATGGACCCGGCCAAGAAGAAGGTGAAGGCGGATCCGCAGGCTATGCTGCGCTGCAGGATGATACGCGGCGGGATCGTGGCCGTATCAGGCTTGAGCGTCTGCACGGCGGCAAAGGCGGCCAGCAGCACGGCAAACAAGACGAACAGCAGGATAATGCGCCAGTCGCCCCAGGCGTAGTCGCCGCCGCCCCACTGCAGCGCGAGCAGGAGGCAGATGACGGACGGCAGCAGGAACAAGAGGCCGAGCGGGTCCAGGCGCCGCAGGTGGTTGAGCGAAGTGCCGGCGGCGTCGAAGCTCTGGGCGGCCGGACGCCACCAGACCACCATAAAGAGGAAGACAACGGCGCCGATAGGCAGGTTGATGTAGAAGCACCAGCGCCAGGTGGCGCCGTTGGTGAGGCCGCCGCCGATCAGCGGGCCCATGACGCTGGCGATGCCGAAGACCATGCCGAAGAGGCCCTGGAACATGGGCCGCCGGTGCAGCGGGATCATGGGGATCATGATGAGCATGCAGCCGGCGAAGATGCCGGCCGAGCCGATGCCGGCGATGGCGCGGCCCACGATGAAGACGGGGGAGTTCGGGGCGGCGCCGCAGATGGCCGAGCCGGCCTCGAAGATGATGATGCTGACGAGGAAGACGCTGGAACACAGCAGATGGACGACAGGCAGGTCTCGGGTGTTAGCCCGGGCTCTTTGGCAGCAGGGCAGCAGGGCAGCAGGGCAGCAGGGCACGAGCGGCAGGCAGCACTGACAGCTTCAGGTTGTAAAACTTGTAGATGCGGCCGTACACCAGCTGCGCGCAGGAGGTGGTGAGCATGTAGGCGGCGCCGTACCAGCCCACGTCGCCGAGGCTGTGGAACTCGTCGCTGATGCGCGGCACGGCCGTGGCGATGATGGTGCGGTCCAGGGCCACCAGGAACAGGGCGGCGAAGTTCATGACCAAAGTCAGCCAGAACTTGACCGTCCTGGGCTGGAACAAGGGATTCTCGTCGGCGGCGGCGGCCTCCCGGGGCCGCACCGCGGCGGGGTCCATCTTCTCGACGTCGGTCCTGTCTGGCTCCCGATCCGAGTCAGCGGCGGAGGGCGCGGCGATGTGGTCGGGGACGGCGTCTGCTGCCTTGCCCTGCCTGCTGCTGCCGCTGCTGCCGGCCAGGGCGGTCTCGGAGTGTGTCGATGGAGGAGGAGGAGGAGTAGACATGGCGGGCGGGTGCACAGAGTCTCTCCGCTTCAGCAAGTTCCCACACGAAAAACTGGACGCTGGACAGTCTGGACAGGCTGGAGAGGCCTTTACTTAGGGAAAGGGAAACGAAATGAACGTGGTCCATGGTGTCTACACCAGCGGGCGTCCGGCCTACGACTTATACGACGGACAGGGCACGTCAAATGTGCCAGGCATGGCCCACTACGGGCGTGCCTTCAAAACTCCCGCTACCTAGGGAGAGTGTCGCTCGGCCGCCGTGGACGGCTGGCTTGACATTGGGGAAGTCCGGCAACTGGCAGCCCATCATCGGCTGCTGTACCGACCTCTAGTCCCATGTCAATGTCGACACGGCGCCGTTGATCGGCCCAAGCAAGCCCCGATCTCATCGTTAGCGCCGGCGCTTGCAAACGCCGACTTCCCAGACTCGCATCGAGCGAGGCATTAGGCATTGGGGGGCACGGGACCGAAGGTTGGGGGTGGTGTTGCCATGTTGCTGCCCCCCTTCTACCTTCTAGCGCGCCATGCCGTCTTCATCTTGGACAAGACTGCGCTCTATCTGGCCCGGAGATTCGATGTTGACGAGCATGGAGGAAAGGGCAGGACGTCGGCCTTACTCATCAGTCATGGAGCAATGGGAGGAACTTTGTTCCGCGCGATGCACGTGACCAGCTGACGACATGGCCTGCCTCACTCCTCACCCCTGCCATTGTCTCGGTCCCGAAGCAACCCCCGCTCGGGCCTCCAAGTGCCCGCTCCAGGCCGAGTACGTCGAAGCAGGTACGACCCGGGAGTTGTGTATTAATTAATCGAGTCAGACAATGAGTTGTCAGACTGTTTGTCTGCTTCATACGAGCACGGTGGAAGGCCGTGTCTTGACAAGACCCGCGGGAGGAGGGGGGTCTCATCGCCAGCTTCATGATCATCCGGAGGGGTTTGACATGAGCCCGCCGCACACGGCTGTGTAGGGCTGTGTAGCAGCTATCGATCCCAGGTACTTTGGTATCTTCTGGCAGGGGAAAAATGCAGTGAGAGTGGGTTTGCTGGTGCGCGACGTCTCTCACACACCCACATACTCTCTTTCTTTCTCTCTCTCTCTCTCTCTCTCTCTGTCTCCCTCTTTGGGCTACAGCAGTCGCTCGCCCCCCCCCCCCCCCCCCTGCCTCCTTCGGTATCCCCTCACTCGCAAGCTCCGCCCAGCTCCACCAGCTCCGTCCCCTCCGTCCGTCGTCCTCCGTCGTCCTGTCCCGCGTCCCATCGGCAGCCCTCCAGCACGCGGCCGTATATCGTGCCAACCCCGCGGCCTCATGCGGCTCTGCGCAGACCGCACTGACAACAGAGTGAGAGGGTAGGCGCGACTAGCACCTAGCACAGCACAGCACAGCACAGACAGCCGACCACCCCCTTCGGACCCGAGACGCACGCCTCGGCCTCCGGGGGCCCTCTTATAATGGCTTCCGAGCAGCCTCCCGAGCAGCCGCCGTCGCCGCACAGGCTGCCAGTCGCTCTGGCGTCCGATGCTTCGGCTATGAAATTGACCAGAGGCCACTCATGCGTCCTCTGTCAACAACGCAAGGTGCGCTGCGATAGGCAGAAACCCTGTGCGAACTGCTTGAAGGTAAATCAATGGACAAGAAGAAGAAAACAAGAAGAACAAAGTACACCTGCCTCTCGCCACCCGCCACACTCCGGTCCAATCCGGCCCCTGGGTCATGTCATCCCCGCCCACACACTTCTTGGTGTGTTGACTGTCGCCCCTTGTGGCTAAGAATACGTCGCAGGCCAATGTCGAGTGCCGGGTGGTCCCGCCGCAGCCTCCGCGCCGCCGGAAGAAGAAGCCGCATGAGCGCGACCTGATCGAGCGGCTCAAGAAGTACGAGTCGCTCCTGTCGCAGCATGGCGTCAACTTTGAGCACTTCGCCCACGACCTCAAGCCCGGCGACATCGCTGACGACGTCACTGACTTGGAGCAAGACCTCGGCGGGCTGAAGACGTCGCCGTCGAGCGGCCAGGATCACGTCTCGCCCGACGACGCTGACGCGAACAAGTAAGCGCAAATTTGGCTCGGCTCGCTGTGTCGGTGTGTTGTAGTAGTAGTAGTAGTAGTAGCAGCAGCAGCAGTAGTGGTAGTAGTACATGCTGACCACGTCCAGCAGGAAATGGGTCCCTTATTTCCGAGAGGTGCGTTCTCTCGCCTTCCGGACCTCCTGACCTCGTCGTCTCGTAGGCGCATGGCCCGCCACTCACTTACACGTCAACATAGTATCGCCATGCCGACGCAGCTCTCGACTCGTCCGACGAGGAGACGGAGCGTCCGACAATCCATCATGCCTTCGACAACATGTTCGACAACAGTGACGGCTTTCCGTTCACCGTGGGCGGCGCTGTATCGAGCGTCACGCATCAACACCCATCTGCCATCCAGATCTTCCAACTCTGGCAGATCTACATTAGCAACGTCAACCCGCTGCTCAAGCTCAACCATATTCCCACGCTCCAGGCACAAATCATCACGGCGAGCGCAAGCACGGCCAAGATTGCCAGACCGCTCGAGGCGCTCATGTTTGCCATCTACCTCATCGCCGTCACCTCCATGACAGAGCACGAGGCGCAGAGCACGTTTGCCGAGGATAAATTTGTCATGCTCAAGCGATTTCATGATTCCTGTCAGCAAGCCCTGGTCAACGCAGGCTTCATGCGGTCCTCCGAGCTCATGGTGCTGCAAGCATTCATCCTGTATCTGGTGAGTCTTGGCCGGACTCGCGTCCCTGCTCTCTCTCTCTCTCTCTCTCTCTCTCTCTCTTCTCTCTCTCTCTCTCTCTCTCTCTCTCTCTTTCTACACCGCAGGCTGACAAGGCACTCTTGCCATACCAGCTTGCCGTGCGACAATACGTAGACCCGCGCGCTCTTTTCTGTCTGATAGGCATTTCCGTACGTATAGCCACGCGACTCGGCCTCCACCGTGACGGCGCCCAAGTTGGCATGCCGCCCTTCGAGGTGGAGATGCGGCGGCGTTTGTGGTGGCAGCTCGTCATCTTCGACAAGCGCATTGCCGAAATCACCGGCTCGGGCATTAATGCCTTGTCGTCTAGCCATGGCGATACAAAATTCCCGCTCAACGTCAATGATACGGATCTCAACGACAAGGCGAAAGACGCGCCGCCGCCCTACTCGGGCCCGACCGAGATGTTGTTCTCCCTCACTCGCTTCGAGCTGTGCGTGGCAGCCGCGCCGAACGGACTCCGTCCCGTAGCAGCATCGCCACCGACCAGTACGGGAGGAGGGACCAAGCCCGCGAGTGCCAAGACGCGCGTGCAGTTCAGTCCCGCCCCTTCGTCGCCTGATGTCATGTCACAGGTGGCGACCAACTATCTCCCCGAGAATCTCCACTCGTTCTGCGAACACATGGAGAGCAACTATCTCCGCTATTGCGATCCTAAGATTCCGCTCCACTCCTTCACCCTCCTCAGCACTCGAGCAGCGCTCTCGAAGCTGCGGCTGGTTGAGGTCACATCGCGCGGAATCTGTCCCGACACGCTTGGTGAGACGGAGCGAGATGCGCCCTTGGTCGAAGCAATCCAGATGCTCGAATATGACAATGCCATTTTGCGAACCGAGGAGCTGCAAGGCTTCAAGTGGTACATGGAGCTCCATGTGCCCTTTCCCGCCTACATCTACATCTCGAACGAGCTGAAAAGCAGGACTAGCGGGGATCTTTGCGAGCGCGCCTGGTCGGCCTTCCTGGAGAACCACGACCGCCGTGGCATGATGAAGAAGCTCCGGTCGCCCATGCATATGGCCGTCGGCGGCGTATTTGTCAAGGCCTGGGACGCGCACGAGCAGGCCGCCCGCGAAGTAGGCCGAGATCTTGCCACGCCCAAGGTCATCGACGTCTTGAGGCAGATCCACACCCGCATGCGCGGTCGCCCGCCACCGAATGGGGGATTCGGCCAGCACTTCCGGCTCTCAGGACCAAGACAGGGAGGCGATGGTGGCCCGTCGGCCGGGCCCGGGCCCGAGTCGGTGGCCGCGAGCGATGGCAGCATGGCGGCCACGTCTCCGGCACAGGGCACACCCATGGCCGCCACCGTGTCATCGCCCATGGGAAGTGCAAGCGCCACCGGCGCACCCATGTACGCGACGCCCCACAAGGGCAGACCAGAGATTCATCAGCAGCCGCCGACCGCAGGCCACGCTCACGCTCACGCCCACGCCCACCCCCACAGTGGCGGCGCCGGAACCGCGGGCGGCATGATGCTGGACGACACGGCCATGTTCTCGGGCTTCGAGGGTGTCAATCCTATGTACGGACAGGGTCTGCAGGACGTCGAGTACGGCCAGATGGACTGGAACTACCTCGTGCCGGCATATTCCGGCGTTGGCAGCTTTTCAGGCTACGCTGGCGCCATGTATCACCCCCCCGGGGCACCACCGCACGGGCATCACCAGTGAGATATATGCCTTCTCCTGGGGATGATGTATTTGACAGAAACCAAGGCAAGGAGACCACGGTACCTGGGTATGGTGTAGCTGGGGGAGGGCTTACGAGAGCCAGGACTGTACATACGACGGGCATTCTCGCCGCTCACTGATGGCGGCGCCGGCGGAGTGGCTTCTTCCCAAGGTCGATAAAAGTCTATGTCATGGCGATGCACGTTCGTGTTGCAAAACTCTCTGGCTGTACAATACAATGAAGGCGGTGGCGGGCGATGCTTTCCACTCTGGACGAATCGGATCCGTTCAGACGCCGACGCCAAGCGCCCGCCCCTTTTTTTCATTTCTCCTGGGGTGGGTCCCGGGACTCGGGAGCCGAGATCCCCGTTCCGCCTTTCCCTCCAATCCCGCACGCCCCCTGACCTGTTTGTTCCTTTGGGTGGGAAAAAAAAAAAAACCTGGCCGAGGTCATCCCTCCCTCGTCTCTTGGGCTCGCCCCTCGCCCGCATCCCGCTTGCCCTTCCTCGTCCGAAAGTTGCCTACCCTCCCAACTTCGCGCCGGGTCGGCCACGCTCACGGCAGCATGACAGAGCAAATCGCAAGGCGGTATACCGGGCAGGGTAGGGTAGGTAGGTGGCACAAGATCTCTTTGTCTCTTCTGTGCACCATTCATTCGCGTGAGTGAGTACAGCACCGCCCTTTGTGCAGAACAACATGGGCAAAGGCCGTGGATCATTCATCCCTTTCCTTTCATGACGTCTCATCGCCTTGGCCTTGGGCTTTCTCATCATCGTATCTTGAGTCATTTCCATTCCCTGAAGTCCATAGCTTCGGCTGGGATGTTTGAGCAGAGAGCAGAGACCACACCGATGGGAAGAACACAGCCGCCGAGGAGAACACTCCCGAGACCGACCAAGAAAAAAAAAAGGAGAAAACAAAGCACCGGTCCATCATCACCTTGCCCCTTTTCTCGCAGGCTCCCCGCCGTCCCATATGAACCTCTTCCCGTTCCGATCCCGATCCAGTCGCTGTCCCTTGTTTTGAGTATTCTGTGCACCTTGGGAAGCCCCGTTTCCCGCCCTGAACGCCCTCATAGCACAACAAGACAGAGAGAGAGAGAGAGAGAGAGAGAGAGAGGGAGAAAGAAAGAAAGAGAGGGAGAAGCGGAAACTGATCATCATCTCCACCGGGCTCCCAGCCGCGGATCGAGCCCTCCATCCTGCACTTCTCTTGACGCGCCGCTTTGGGGAACATGGAGGAAAAAAAAAGGGAAGTTGGTCATCAACAGGCGCAGTCGTGCATCTGCGATCAAACCCATGGACCCTGGACTTGGGCACCGATTGCCAAGTATGAGGCCGACAAAAGTGAAAAGGTCAAAAGACAACCAACCAGACCAGGAAATGGACAACCCGTCCAGAAGAGAAGGGGACTATCGCAAGAGAACGGGAGAAATTGAGGCTACCGGCTTCGAAAGCCTCACGGGTGACATGGCGAAGAAGAAAGTCATATAAATGCTAAGCTTGGTTCGACGCGTACTCGATCATTATAACCATACATGCATTACACAAGCGGGCCCCAGCCCGTCCGCCTGACCTCTATGTCCTCCCGGGGTATCTCACAGCTGAGCAGTCGTGGTGGAGGTTGCCGAGGTCGCCGGCACACCACCTTCGTTGTTCGATTTCTCCAGGACGGGAGAGCTGCTCGTGTCGGCACTCATTGCGGGCCGTGCACCGTCTCCTCCGGCTCTCGAGGGTATCATCGGCACTGGGGGCCGCACCGCGCTCCCGCCTTTGTTCATGCGACTCTTGGTATAGTCGCTCAGACTGAGCTTCTTCTTGACCGGACTGGGCTGCACGACAGGACCGTTGGTGCTGGTCGGAAACCCCGTCTGAATTCCGAGGCCAAGCGCGGCGTGGGGCGACTGGCCGAGCGAAGGGCCACCGGCCGACAACGGGGTCGTTGCGGATGACTGCGCCGAACCAGGTGCGCCGAACGTTGGAACCGGCGGCGGCTGCACTCTCAAATCCGGAGAGCCGCTGTTCTTCACTGCGCCGTTCACGGCCGGAGGGGGGGCCGCCATGGGGCGTGCGCTGAACATGGTAGTCGCGGGCGACAGCATCGGCGCATCGGGCATCTGCGTATCGCCGTTTGCCTCGGACGCCGGTGGTGGGTCCGCCGCCGCCGACGCTTTCTCCGCTTCTTCGGCCTGCGACGATGATGACGACGGTCGCGCGCTCGAAGGACCATCGACAGCCATGTTCATGGAAGAATCCTCGTTTTTGACGAGCGGCTTTCCCGATGCCTGCTCGAGTGCGCGCCGGCGGCGGTGGCGTTCATTCATAAGCCGTTTGGCCAGCGACACAACCCTGCGCTTTGTTTGAGGAGTCTTCTCGCCTCCTCCATACCATGGGCCACTCTCCGGTTCAGTCTGGACCGCGACGTCGTGGTAGTTGGGGCGGCCGGAGACGACCGACTGGGGTCGAGACGCAGAACGAGACTCATCCCGAATCTTCAGTCCCGGCAACCTGCTGTCCAGGCCTTGCACCGACGATGGGCTTCCGGGAGACCCAGACTTACTCCGCGAGGTGCTAGCATCCATGTACTGCCCCGTGCCTTTGCTAACGTGTGGGGTTTGCGCTGAGGCGTTGCTCTTGTTAGCAACGCTCTTTCCCGCGCCCGCGCCCGGTCCTGAGCCGTTCCCATCGGATATGCGCTTCTTCTTGCGCGGAGGCTGCTGCTGCTGCTCCATGCGACGGAAGGTGTCTTCGACCATGGCCACTTTTCTCTTGTCCCGGTCGGTCGGTTCAGTCAGTATGCCGAGGGTATCGAACGAACCCTGTCTTGCGACCGGCGTCAGGTCGCGACTTGGCGGTTTGCTCCGAGCCGAGCCCGAAGCTGATCGTCCGTCATTCTCGGGCACATCGTCCAGGCGGCCTTCACTAGCAGCCCGACTGTTCGTTGCATGCCCGGTACTGGTCGGCGAGATCGCGGCTTGCGTCTTCGGTTTCCGCTTTTTCTTGCCCGGATTCGTCGACGCTGTCAACTTGCTATGATAGTTCCGGTGGAATCGGGCGAACGCGCAGTCGTTGCCCAGATTACAGGCGCAACCGCCGTATTCGGACAAGACGCTGTGGATCCAACCCGCCAATTCGCGATACCTGGCCTCGTCGACTATCGGCTCGGGCTCGCTCGACTCCTCGTCGGTCAGACCCAGGATTCGGACCATACGCGTCCGCTGGTCACTCGGAAAGCGGAAGTCCCACTGCAGCGTCACCTCTTCCTTGGCTTGGATATTTCTGTCGGCAACGATCCAGAAGCGGTATTCGCGATCCCCCGAGAGATAGGTCTCGAGTGTCGCATTGGGTCGGCAACTTCGTCGGACATATCGCGCTTCTGAGCCCTCCTTCCGAGTGTCGATGTAAAGCGGAAGGAATGGGTGGAAGAGGACAAAAGGCAAAGGTGTACTAAACTCGGACCATCGATTTCCAGCTTCGGCGCAATAATGTGCTTGGAACCCAATCTGGCCATTCACTTCCAAGAGCGGGACGTCCTTGGCGATGGACGTGGTCGCTACAAGGCAGTGCCACTGGATTGGCGTGTTCGGCGCGACGACCGTATCCCTTCGCAGGATCTCCACCGGCTTTTTCACCGTGTCGAGATTGGGCGGCGTCTTTTGGAAAACGTCCTCGAAGGCCCATCCCGTCTGGTCCTGCAGTTTTGCCGGGTCGCGAAGCCATTCCGACATGGCGTTCGAGACGGTAAGGCCGACATAGCTGTTGATGTGAGTAATCGTCGCAGGTTGGTGATTCCAGAGTGCGAGAAACCCTGATGAGTAATTGTGTATCTCTACATCGTCAGGGAGATCGGGGGGTGTCCTCGCTGGACTGGGAGGGTGACCGTGGCCATTTCGGGCGCTTGCGCTTCCATACGATGGGCTTCGCTTGGGCGCTTGCGCATTGGTTGACTGTGAAGCCTTGTGGGAGGATTTCGATTTCTTCGACGACGGCTGGTCAGAGGGGCTGCCATGTTTCAACACGTCAGGTCCATGTGGATGCCCGTTCAATTGGAGATCGGTTGGCTTGGGCTTCTTCTTGTGACTCTTGGATGGAGGGCGCTTGATTTTCTTGTCACTAGCCTCCGCCTCTGTAGCAGGTACTGTCGAGTTCCTCGCAGTCTGTCGCTCGTTGGCATGCTTTCGGTCCAACGTTCTAGGTTGACACTCGACGCAGGCATGAACCAAATCGTTAAGGGACTCGGGGCTCTTATTCGGGTAGTAGCATTCGATATGTTGCCAGGTGTCGCAGTGTTCACAGTAGATCGTGTTTCCATCATCGCCAGAAAAGGAACAGATACACTTGATAGTGTAAGGCTCCTCCTCCGCATCCTCTTGCTGTTGGGCGACATCTTGACCCGGCGCGACAGAGGGGAGGGTGAAGACGGGCTGACTCGGAAGCACGGTCGGCGTGGACAGCGGCGGAAGCTTATCGGTCATAATCCTTGAGAACCTCGGTGGGTTGCTAAATGGAAGGTGCTCGACTGAGATTATCTTCGCGGCCTGGGAAGCATGCTGACGCGTGCGAGAGAGTGGCACCGTCTGGGCAGGGGCAGGAAAGTGCAGAATGAAGGGTCCGACCCCGGGAGGGTCATCCGGCTGCTTCGTCAAGTATGCGCCCGCTGCCGCGAAGGATTGAAAACGTGTCGTGGGGGACGGCGCTGGGTCTGTACGGTCTGCGGTCGCCGGTCGCCGATGGAGCACGTCGCGAGCGGAGATCTGCGGAACGGTCGGGAGGCAGGAGGAATCGATTTCCCAAAGCCTTCGACGAGTCGAAGCCGTGGATAAAGACTGGAGGACGGACACGTCACTAGGGAGAACCGTTGCCGGAGACCCGTGCTGTCAAAAGTCGAAGCGACCGTCCCAGGGTGTGCGGTCACGACTTCAGTCGACGGAGACGAATGCACTGGTCGAATCCGAGGCGCTGCAGTGGACAAAGGGGCTCGCGAGAAAGAATCGAAGGAGACGATCGATCTCGGTACGCGAAGCTTTTCAGAGAGGGCTAGGAAGTCGCAGCGGAATCACCTGGGGCCCGTCGGCGTGAAGAGTTGGGGATTGAATGGGTGAGGAGAGGAAGAGATACGGGCGCTGGATTTGCGGGCAACAATCCACTTTGCCAATTCGTACCGAGGGGGGACTACTGCCTGGGAGGGCGGGCCAGGCATACGGCCGGCTGAGGAGCTCAGTTGTGCGGCGCTATTCCCAATTCGTAGCATCGCCCCACATGGAAAATACGCTGACTGCCACGGTTTAGTACGGTAGCAATTGCCAAGTCACGTGGCAAAAGCCATAGCGTCAAAAGTGCGAAAAACTATGGAGCGCGGGTGCCTGCCCCATGAGCAGCATCGAGATCATGACGAATGTTGTTGCGGCGAAAATGCATCTTGTCGAATTGACCGCGACATGTCGCCATGTCATTGTGACCAAAGGAACGAGCAGCAGTACTGGAGACGTATTATACAAGCGAACGAGCTTATCCTCTTTCGAGAGCCGTAATGGCGCTAGAGCACAGGCTGATGCGGGGAATTTTTTGTTTGTCATGGAGAGAGCCTCAGCCCAAAGGTTGAGCGAGCATTGTCGTCGAGTGCTTCGTACGCACAATCGGATGCTGCCCGTGTCTTGTGGTGTCGTTGCTGGTCCTGCGTTGAACAAGGCGAAAAGCCAGTACCAGTAAGGTGAACAGATTGAGGGTCGATTATCGAATGTAAGCTCGAAGTAGCCCAGCGCTCGATTTATATGGAAAGAGTGGTGAAAGACAATTTCGGGCAGAGTTTCTGGCACTGGGAGGAGTGAGTGAGCGAACACAGCGCGACATCGATCCATTCCTTGACGCCCTCGAGAGCCCGTGTCTCACGCCGTTTCAACAGGGATAGTCCCTCTGGCGCGAGATTGGCGCAAAGTATGTCAGGGGGGTTCAGGCCTCATGATTGGCAGGAGGACCGAGTGGCCTGCATAAAGCGCGGCTGCACAATTCTCGTCTCTATCCCCGCCTTTCCTCTTCCGACCCGCCTCGCATACGGTCATGTGCTCACCGGGACGCTGACGGCACGTAAAAGACCATACGAGCGCGAGCCATCGATGGCATCAACGAAGTCATGGTGGCTCCGACTGACTGATCATCGACGACGGAGAATATTCGGCGCAGAAACTGCCATGTCCCCCCCCCGCCTAGCAACCCATGACAGCAGCTTAGCCACGTCCATTGACCGCTGCCGGCGAGCCATACCGAGCTTCAGACAGTCGCGAACCTGTCCAACGTTCGTGGAGTCGGATGCGGCGCTGTAGAAACTCTTCGGTGGGTTGAATTCGATGGCGAGTCTGCTCGGTGTAAAGACCGTTGGCCGTCAATTTTCACCCTTGGCGCACCCTTGGCGGCTCGACTTATTCGTTTGAGGACCAAGCGGTGTTGGTGATACTTCAAGAGTCTGGCTTCGTCCAAAGTCGTGGAATCCTCGTGAAAACTGCAACGAGAACCCGGGCCGAAGTTGTTCAAGACAGCTCACGGGCTTCTGGTGGTTGCTTGACATGGGCACGTGACATGGGGACGAGACGAGACTTGAAAGAGCTCTACACTCCGACACGTGATGCCGCTGAACAGCTGCGTCACCCCGTCGCGCCACTTGGAAGAGGTACTCGAGGTCTGACCTCATACGAAACCATGGACGCCTTCGTCACAAAGAGAAAGCGGAAGCAGACTGTAGAAGGGCAACCCGACGAAGATTCCACAGACATCAAGCTCGCGCTTCTCTCCTCCCTGCATCCGTCCTTGGACCCAGAGATGCTTCTCAATGTCCTCGTGGTCCACGACGGCGCTGTCGAGGCCGCCTCGGGTGCCCTGGTCGCTTCTGCTGCGACGACCCATGTCAAAAAGGTCGCGACTGTGGTGGGAACCCAGACTTCACTCCGGGCGTTCACGCAGTCCAGACCATCCTCGTCATCGGACGGGTCGCCGTCTCAAACGCCCAAGAGACCACGGCTCTTGTCCCGGAAGGGGGCCACTCTGCACCTCTACGACCCAGTGGACGTCAGTGACCACACACCCTGCACCATCATCCACAATTTTCTTCCTCCGGACGATGCAGATCGGCTGTTGGTTGAGATGCTGGAGGAGTCCAAGACTTTTGGGAAGATGACTTTCAAGCTCTTCGAGAACACAGTGCAAAGCCCGCACACCTCCTCCTTCTTTGTGGGCAGCGCGGTCGAGCAGACGGCGCAGAAATGTGATTACGTCTACAATGGCGCACGACTCACGGTAAGACGTGGCGCCGGTGCTGCTCCATGCTCACAAACACTACTTGCGTACTCTGACTGACCCGCCCCCGGCCAAGGACGTCCGCCGCCTCACCCCACAGCTCGAGCACGTCCGCCCGCGCGTCCAAGAGGCCGTCAACGCCGAGATCCAAACGCGTATCCGCACGCGCTACCCCGGCGGCCAGAAGCTCAAGCACCAGTCGCCGGCGCCCTGGCACCCCAACGCCGCCTTCGTCAACTGCTACGACGGACCCGGCGAGAGCGTCGGCTGGCACAGCGACCAGCTGACCTACCTGGGCCCCCGCGCCGTCATCGGCTCGCTGTCGCTGGGCGTGGCGCGCGAGTTCCGCGTGCGGCGCGTCGTGCCCAAGGATGATGACCCCGGCCGTGGGGACGCACAGCAGCCTCCTCGTCAGGACGCGTCCGGCGACGCCGAGGGCCAGATCGCCATCCACCTTCCGCACAACTCGCTGCTCGTCATGCACGCCGAGATGCAGGAGGAGTGGAAGCACAGCATCGCGCCCGCGGTCGCCATCGACCCGCACCCCATCGCCGGGCGCCGCCGCATCAACGTGACGTACCGGGACTACCGGCCCGCCTTTCACCCGCGGCACACGCCGCGTTGCCGGTGCGGCGTGCCGACCGTGCTGCGCGTCGTGCAGCGGCGGAGGGAGAATTGGGGGCGCTACTTCTGGATGTGTCATGCCGGACACGTGCCCGGCCAGGAGGGCTGCAGTTTCTTCCAATGGGCGGAATTTGACGACGACGGAAACCCGATCTGGTCGGGTGGCGGTGGCGGCGGCGAGGAAATGAATGCCGCGAGCGCTGCTAACACGACTCACCCGAACAAGTGACTGGCGTGACCGGATCCGCAGATGGACGACGGCGACCCTGCACCGTGGCGAGACCGAGGCTCAGCTTGCCAGGCGGCATCATCGTCTTTGGCTACTCGAAAAGCTATGCTTGTGGCTTGCTACTCCGTAGCACTGCGACAAATCTCGGTTCTCTATCCTGGGCCTACTGCGTTTCCATCAACCGCAGCGGTCCTCGCTGAACGTGCACATCAGCTACTGCCACCAGCCCGTCCAGCTTCCCCACCGCCCAGCTTCCCCATGCTTGTCTTTGTCCCCGTCCGTCTTTCGCTCCGTCTCGCGACCGCGCTGGCTGGTCTTCCGACCAAGTCCACGGAAACCCACACCCGCCTCAGCAGTCTCGCACGCCATGGCGTCGGCCAGCCCGCTCGCCCGCACCGGCCGTGCGTCCCGACCGCGTCGCCCCGTCATGCTGAAGTCCGCCAGCGTCGGCACCAGACTGCGCAGCGTCTCCGGCCCGACCGAGCGCCTGTTGCGCAATGCCCGTTCCCGAAACACGGCTCGTTCGCGCTCAACGTCGGACATGTCCTGCCCCTTGAGGCTTCCACTGGCGGCGGCACTGTTGCCCGGCGCGTGGTGCACAGAAGCGACTTGCGAGCGCGTGTGCGTGGGTGTAGTCTTGCACGGCTCGGTGCCGCCGCTCGACAAGGGCGACGAGGCTGGATTATCCATAGGACGGCCCAAGGAACCCATCGTCTCCGCTACGGATGGCCCGCGTCGGGTACGGCTGCCATGGTAGTTTGGCCGGTCTTCCCCCGAGTTCTGCCGCATTTCGGCCCATATCTTGCGAGCCGGATCCGACTGCAGTTCTGGGTCTTGCTCTCGATCATGGTCGTACGCGACCCGCGGCCCTGTTGCCATCTCCGGCGTCGTTGGGTCTGTATTCTCGTCGAGCTGATCGTACGAGGCAGATGAGCAAAGAGTCTTGTGCAGACTAGCCTGGCGTTTGGGTACCGGGGGCGCCGCCCTCGTTGGCGGCGCTGGTCTGGCAGTGTCCTAGCTGTCCGTCGGGCCGAGTGCCTTGTCCGCAGAGGGCGGGCTACTTGTAGTTGCTTGTGCCTTCAGCATGGGCTTCGGCGGAGTAGGGGTTCGTTGTGCTGGTGATGTGGCTTGTTTGTGAACAATCATCCGCCGCGGAGTCGTCTTGGCAGAGCGTGTGGTGAGTACGCGGTACATGACACTGTTGGCCGCCTCGGGGCCCCAGTGCATGGCGATGATCTCGAACAGGGGGTTCGGTTGCGGCGCCGGCCGTGGAGACCATGGCGAGGCCGAGTTGTGGCGCTTTATGACGGCGCGTGCGGTGGTCGTGACCGTGGTATGCGTCACCAGTATGCCGTCGTTTGTCGCACCACCGGGTGGGGATCCTCTCCTGTCGTGGTCTTGGGGGAAGGCCGAGTGCTTGTAGGTCAAACGTACTTCAAGATATTCCGTCAAGGTGCTGCCGAGCTGGTGCTCAAGGTCTTCAAAGAGGTCGTCCGAGTTGTGTCTGACGTGACGTCGGCTCGGCGAAGGCGCCTCAGATCGGACACGCATTTGCACAAGTTTCAAGAGGCGGGAGCCAGGATACAAGGTTGTGCTGCACCCAGTGGAAAGAAGAAATCAGTCACGCGGAGGCCCGGAGACGGAGACGGACACGGCCAGGCCGCGGCGGATTCCTCCTACCTGGGAAGGCTCTTGTCCTCTACGAGGTCAACGACGGAACTATTGCACAAGGGGATGATGTCGATTCTCAAACCATACAAACAGCCGTATTCGAAAATATCTGGACGGGTTAGCGCCAGGACGGCGTTCCTGCTCGCGAACATGGCGCGCCTCACCTGAATGGGAACGACCGCGGCCCAAGGGCATGCCGTCTTCCCTGTTGGGACCGACTTCATCGGGATCGTTTGGCCGGCAGAGCTGGGTTGAAACTTGTACGGCAGCCCAGAAGGTAACCAAGCCGTCATCGAGTGTCTTGCATTCGGGCGTAACCGTCACTTTTGGTGCGAGCACATACGGATTTGGGCCGCGGTCAAGCGGGTTCGGATTCTGGATGCTGGATGGCAGTGCGCGGCTGAGTCCGAGAGGCCGCGACCTGGGACCGTCCAGCTGGGACGGCGTATACTCCCTACAGTAGAGGCTTTTCTGGCTTCGGACTTGCTGTGAGCAGGCTGTGCTGGGTCGAGGTGGGGGGGAATCTTCAAAGGACTGCTGCCGGGTGTATCGTGCCTCGTGTCCCTTGGAAAGTGAATACGGACAAGGTGAGTCGTCGAAGGGTACGGATTTTGTGAGCGGACTGTGTCTCTGTGGCCGGCGCATGGACTCGTCGCCACCTAGAAGGTTGATTGCCGTATGCTGACGGTTAGCCATGTTTGCATTTGGAACTGCCTTGAAAAGCTGTGTATGAAAAGAATCTTGCAGCGAACCTGCCACCCTTGCTTCCCCAGCGTTGCTGGAGCACAAAAAAGTGTATTCGGCTGGAACGCGGGTCCCTGTAGTGGCGTAGTTGTTCCTCCGTTTCGTGATCGTCAGCGGTCTGTCGGCGACGAACATGGCTGAACCGCTTCCCTCGCTCCCGGTCGTCCTCAAACTGCACGATCTCTCTCGTCCAGCCTGTTCCCGACGTGTACCCCTGCATTCTCGCTTTTCCATGCCCTTGACGATTTGTAACGGTCGCGGAACGTCGAAGTCGCCATCGAAGTTCGAGTCCCGGAAGTCGGTCGTGGGAGAGTCCATGGCGCCGGGGCACTCGCGAATGGGACTCGACAGCTGTTCATTCTCCGGGTGTACCGTGGGCCGAGTACGTATCATATGTCCAAGCAATGAAGATAAATAGAGAGAAGCCGGTGCGAAGGACTTGCAGCGAAAAGTTTGGGAATAGTCACGCTGGTGCCATGTCCATGATAACCAACGCCAAGCAGTGAGTAGGGCGGTCTCTCTTGACCACTCTCGGTCAGACTTCAAGAGGCTACGGAGAAGGAGTAGCCACAGAAACAAAGAAAAAGCAAGCGAATCCAGGAAAGCTCCAGGGTATGTAGAGGACGGAGACTCGCGGAAAGGGCGAATGGACCGCCAAGTCTCAACACGACGCCTGCCTGCCTCATGCAGACGTCCCTGGCGTCCGTGCTAAAAGGGTTGCTTTGGCCGTCTGAAGCTCGCTGTTCTCCATGCTCAAAAAGGTGATCTGGCAAGGGCGACGTCAGTCATCTGAGGATGCCTCGTGTTTGTGGCAAAAAGGCGAACACGCCGGCCAAATAGCCAAGATACTCACCACATCGTCACCCATACCGGCATCCCCAAAGAGCACCGGCTCCGACAGACTGGCATCGATATTCCTCTTGGACCGCTCCTCCCACACCCCGTCCCAGTTCCACTCACCAGGCCGCCGCGGCGTATCTGCGCCGCCGGAGCCTTCCTCTGCATCTGGGAGGGCGCCTTGCTGACCCCGATACGTCCTCCACGCGTGCCACGCCCCCGGGTTCCCTGCCGCTTCGATAGGAATCGCATCCAATACGTCGGCGTTGTCGAAGGTGCTGCGGATGTACCGTAGGAACTCATAGGTGGACGCGCCCTGACTCCCACGCCTGGTCCCCGTCTGCATGAACGCTGGTGCGGAACTGTTTGCGCTGCCAGGGCCCGCACTCCCTGCCGAAGGGGGCGTCGCCGACGATGCGGGCGTGGCCCTTTCTGCTGGGGCCCCGCTCGTCGGCCGTTGAGGAGTTTGCGCCGGGTCCGGGCTGGGCTGGTGGGTGCCGCTGGTCTGTCGGCCGCGACTGCCGCGGCCGAACCAGCCGGGAAAGCCGTGACGTAGGCTGAAGCCGCCGGGTGGCAGGCGCTCCTCGTCGGTGGCGCTGACGGTGCCGTTGTCCTGGATGTCGGTGGTGTACATATAGGTGGTCAGGGGCGTGATAAGCGGGTGGAACATGTCGGTGGAGAAGGTCACTAGCGGCGGAAGGCTGGGGTAGGTGTCTGGAAAGGATATCTGGAAGCGGAGGATGGCGGGTTCATAAGGTCCTGTTCTCTCCCACCAAGGTCAGCGATCCAGACCCTCATATATCTAGGGTGGACAGGAGTCGCCGTCTCTCCGTGACATTCTGCTAATTCTCACCCTTGCGCACGAAGATGACGCCAGACCACATGCTCACATCGCCCGGTGTTAAGCTGACGAAAACGCCTTCGGGACATAGTTGTTTCAAGCCACAACTGGATGCCGCGCAGGTCCGCATGGCATTAGCATGAGCTCAAAGGTACGTACGGGCTTTGTGCGTTACTCACAACTCGGCGAGAAGGTGATGCCGCTTCATCGCGGGCAAGCTGCTCATTTTTAATGATGACATTGACATACCGATGATTCTCTGTGTATTCTAGGTCACGAAAGAGGTTGATCGTTTCCGAAGCTGAGACCGGCCGGTTCATGCGAAGGAGGATCATGCGGTGGGAGGGTTAGGGTTTGACAGCATTCTGGTCAAAGTCAAGTATGCTACCTAGTTCATCAAAGCAACTCTTTCTAGGCACTCAGCCAACCAAAGACAGCATAGTTCCCAGGGCCTCCGGTCTATAACTGAACAGACGGGCGCCTACCGTGCAGTCGTGTGTGGCCCAATAGGGACAGAGTAACGCCTGCTACGCAAATGCAGCACCATCCGCAATCCCGCCTTCGTCGGCTCACTCGGATGCCAGCCGTGCCTCGATTTTGGCCTTCTCTCTCTGCCGTATCTCGGCCAGTTCATCCTTGGAGGAGTCGAAGCGCGCGGTGGCAGCATTGAAAGGGTTCTCCTCGCTCCGCTCAAACTCCTTACGGATCTTCTCCTTCTTCTGATTCTGCCGCAGGCCCTGGCCCGTTCCGTCGGCATCCATCTCCCTGAGCCGGCGCTCCTCGAAAGCGGCATAAGCCGCTTTGAACCGGCGCTCGGGATGCCGATCAATCTTGGCTGCGTCCGATGGCCCAGTGAGGGAGAGTGCATCCAGCGCATTGTCGATGCCCGTCGCGCTCAGGGCTCCCGGCTTCTCTTCGTCGGCATCCAGTTGCGACAGATCGAGGCCCCTGTTGGTCTTCTTTGTCGCCGCCTTGGCATTCTTAGGCGCAGATCGTCCTGGCGTGTTCTTGTCCTCTTCCGCTAGCATCGCATCGCGTTCCGCCTTCTTCCGAGCCAGTTCGGCCTTCTTCGCCAACTCGGCCTCCCTGTCTGCGGTTAGCCGTTCGGTCTATGGTCTTCCGCATGCAAGAGAGCTCTTGTCCCAAAGCCGGGTTCATTAGACCGTGCTGGCTGTTGTATGATACTGCATCTGCAGCCAGGATGTGCCGCCAGGGTCGACCAACGGGAGGGACAAGAGGGTTGCGTTCCGACGCAGGAAGCCGCCCTGCGCGCGGCATGGTCGGGCCGGTCAAGGGATGATGCGACCGGCGAACTCACTTCTTGGCACTGGATTTGGCTCCTTTCGACCACTCATCTGCTTCCGCTGCTTCCTGCCGGGCGTCGGCCTCGGCAGCTTTCCGGCCAGCGGCGTCGGCTTTCCGCGCGTTTCCTGCCACCTTCTTGCTATTCTCCCCGCCCTTCTTGCCAGCCATCGTGTATAGAGAGTGTGTGGCGCGTGACCGGTGTGGCAATGGATCTATCGTGTGATGCGACGTTGTCGATTGGCCTCGCAGTCCTGGACTCCAGCTACCTGGTACGTTGATCCTCCGATCCAAGGGAAGGGCAAATCGCGTGGCGTGCTGAGTGGCTAGTGGTGTTGGAGTCGCGCAAGGATGGTGAAGGTAGAGAGTGACCTTCAGGGTCGTCGGCACGAGGGGCCTTTAGATCGACTCGACTCATCGAACCGGAGCCGCTAGGACTTGGGGCGCACGGTACGTTTACCCCGCGGCCGCGCGCCGTTGGTTGCCCCTCGTCTCCACTTTGCACCACGTCGAAATAGGGCGGGGTTTTTCCGCCACTCGCGACCTCGAGCGGCACAATTGTACAATGATCCCCTGTCCCTGTCAACATAAGAGAAGTCGGCTCTGGCGAACGAAGTACTTCATGTGTGGATGGGTAGAAGCCATAGCTCGCGCTATCGACAGCCCAGTCTATCCAAACTATGACCACAATAGCTAACTGAGGTACCAAGGGTGCACCACCAGGTCGTTGGCCGCAATCAGCCCGGCTGCTTTTAACAGCTCCGGGGTGTCTATGAAATGGTTGGCTGTATAGTACTGAACCGTATGATGACGTCTGCTGTCCTCCAGCCGTGACTTCAAGGCCGATTTCACCACTGTCGAGCGCCTGGCAAGTAGAGGTAGTCCTGCCCAACTACCACCGTACCACTGCAGTGTGCCGCAGTGCGACCCCATGGCTGACACTGCTTAGAAGGTTCGGGGAGACTGATCTTGTAGAGCCTCGGTTATGCAGTCCTACCTCGCACGACGTATCGGTCGGCCCGACTAGGGAAGATGGAGACTAGAGCTAGACGGAGAAGGGGTCTTCGCTGATGATGATTGATTTCGCATGTTCACAATCTTGAGAACCCGGTCATGGGTAGAGACGAAGAAGGCTGGGGCTTGGTAGACTCAAAAGTCAGTTGCCGAGTGCCATGCTCCTTTCCAGTATCTGGAAGTGCTCTCCCTCCCTTCTTCATGGCTTGTCAAAGACTGTCAGAAATGTGCTTCCTTTGCTTAAAATGCCAGCTGCGGTTCTTGTCTGTTGCGGTTCGTTTTGCTTACTCGCCTCCTTGCATCCTTACAAGAGTGTACCATAGAGGCAGCCAGCAGCATCGGGTAGACCTTACTCGGTCAGCTTGTATTCACAGCCAATGTTGCGAGACTGCCACTTGTTTGTTAAACGTGACTCAAGGGCCACAGTATCGGCGACAGCACTAAAACCGACTCCTCACCTGTCTATGTTCATTGAGAAGCTATGAGTGTACAGCGGCTTGCAAGCACTAGTGATCAACCAAAGACGGTGCGGGCCTAGGAAATGCTGCCGGACGAACTCGCAGCAAGACACGAAGTAGATATGACTGAGTCTCAGCCACATTCAATCTGTGCCGGGAGGTCCTGGTTCACGACAACAACACTGATGTCGGTGAAGGTTTGGTTCCGTAAAATATGCCTGCCTCGAGTCGTTACTCCTCAGCCCCTCAGCGCGTTCGAGGGCTTTGCTCCTTTCCAACCCGAAAGAGATTCGCAACGCAGAAACACGCGTTTTACTTTGACGGAGCCGAGTGTTGTGCTAGACCTCGTCATGCCGATATCACGAATCACGGCTTTGGGCTGTGCTTTCACTCAATTTCCAGGTATCGAGGTGGTATGACCTGCAATACTAGAGGGAAGGAAGGGTACGAAGCACGTGACCGGGCCGAGATGCGTGTCTTTTGGAACAAAAAAAACCTTGTTGTGACATGCACCTCAATCTCCGGCGTTGACCGGTCGTTCCTTCCTTCTGCCTGTCGAAGATGAAAATTCTTCTAGCCTGAATCTTGACTGTTGGGCCCTGAGCATGCCCCAAGCAGGGAAGCCCTGGCTCATCAGCCGTTCATTAAGATTAATATTTATTTGGACAGATACGATCTCGGGCACTCACCCCTTTATTCCGTACACTCCGTACCCAAAGTGGCAAGTTTGTGGACGGACAGGGGCCAGTCGTCCCCGACGCTATGGTTCAAACCGCTGTGGACTCTCGAAGCCCAATAGGAGGGTGTCTCCACTGGTAGCGTGCCACATGGCTGCATGGGTTCTTGCGGCTCGACTCCGGTTGGCTGCACCTTCCGCCGATCCCGGGCTGACAGAAATCTGACCGCCGCCGTTGTGCCTTCCGGCTTCCGCGATAGCACCGGCTGCGTGCAGCAGTACACGTACCTAGCCAGGTACGAAGTATCTATGGACACTGGACACTGGACACTGCCACACATGTATGCACAACGGGTAAGCACGTAAATACGTCAATATCTGGAAAAGCTGACTCGCGGCATTGCGTCGCGGCATCGCGCAGCCTGCCCCTGGCGAGCAAACACGCGCGCTTTGCACGATGCCGCCCGGCCCCGCTTATGCCGGGCGCCCCGCGATCTTCACCCGGGAGACTTGGGATTCACCGCCTCT
The DNA here is from genome assembly GCA_029339225.1 of Phyllachora maydis. NCBI lineage: Eukaryota > Fungi > Ascomycota > Sordariomycetes > Phyllachorales > Phyllachoraceae > Phyllachora > Phyllachora maydis. The sequence continues at coordinate 1,194,798 of JAQQPM010000006.1, read as the reverse complement.
TTTTTTTTTCTTTTTTTTTAACCTTGTCTCAGTAGGCGGGCAGAGGCAGAAGCAAGGTAGTTCCAGCTCGCGTTGCGTTGGCCAAGGTAGCGCCGACGAGGATCTAATCCACCAAGCAGCAGTCGGATCACCGGGTTGAGAAGAGGCGGCGGAAGGGGGCCGGACGGGGTCCGCGTTCGCGCGCTGTCGAAGCCTTGGTTGAACGTGTGTGGCGGGCTGAGCAGTGACTGGCCCGGGTTGCGGGCCCGGGTCGCGGGCAGGGACGCGCTTGGACAGATCAATGGTCAGCTTCCGCGGCGGATGAGCGGGCGACGACTTCCGCACACGGTCGCACCTCAGGTAACGGGGCATCTGTCGTGAAGTACCACGGTGGGTCCCAAATCCTACTTCTGGCTGCTCGGGCCCCAGTCATGTCCCGTCTTCTCAGGAGGATTGTCTTGTCGTCCAGACGAGCCGTCCAGACGAGGCCTCGAGGAGCCAGCTGTCACCGCCGTTTCAATCTCTCCAGAAAATTGCTCTGCAGAGTCAGGTCTCCGCAAGGCAGTTGGGGTCGGCAATATGGACAGACTACGTCTCCCGTCTGCCCTATATCTCTGCCCTGTATCCCCCGCCCTTCCCCCTCTCGCATGCCCCCAAGCGGCCGTTAGCCAATCGTGGGTGTCTCTCTCCTGGACAAGTGATATACTTCGTCCCAAGTAATCCGTATCCTGCAACATGAAGTTGTTGGCTTATCTTTCGACGTAGCATATATACGTACATATATTTCTAGTTCCCTCTCCTCATCCACCCTACCTCCACCGCTACTCTACTCCTGACCTTACTTGGCCCCGTGAATCCGGCATCTCTCCGCCCTGGTACCGCAAAATACGTATACGACCAAGTCTGTTTGTTGACTTCAACTTCTACAACGAGGCCTATCCCGAGGGGCGATCCTGAAGAGCATAAAAAAAATTCAAAAAAATTTAAAAAAAAAAAAGTGGTTGATCATGTCTCGCCGGAACCAAGGCACGACGGCCTCTGGCAGGCAGACACCACCAGCATTCCCGACGAGGCAGATGCTTGTACTCGGCATGTTGCTCCCCGAGGCCGTCCAGGTTGACCCGTATCGTCCCTCTGCTAATCCTTCGACAGCGCTCTGCCGTATATGCGAGCCCATCGCTTTCACGTCCATCTTCCCCTACATCTACTTCATGGTCAAGGACTTCCATGCCACCGAGGACGAGAGCAAGATCTCGTTCTACTCGGGTCTGGTCACGAGCGCCTTCACCTTTGCCGAGTTCTCCACCGGTCTGTTGTGGGGGAGATTAAGCGACAAGGTCGGCCGGAAGCCCGTCTTGCTCATGGGACTCGCTGGGACCGGCCTGAGCTCCGTCGTTTTCGGATTATCGCCCAATCTCGCCGTTGCTCTGGTCGCGCGTGCGCTCGGCGGACTCCTCAATGGGTAAGACACATGCTGCTTTGGTCTCTGGCGTGCAGCAGCCCTTGACTGACTCTCTCGTCCAAGAAACGTCGGCGTTTTGCAGACCACGGTAGCGGAGTTGGTTACGGTCAAGGAACATCAACGTACGTTGCCTGCCTTGGTTCCCCCTCGTGCACGGGGTGTTTGCTGACGGACTCTCTTATCAGCTCGTGCCTACACCATCATGCCGCTGGTCTGGTGCTTAGGGTGAGTCGATGCCTGTCGTCCGCCTATGACCTTCCGAGGCCTGACAGGATCTAGCTCAATCGTTGGGCCCATGATAGGCGGCGCCTTGGCACGGCCGGTAGACAACTTTCCCTCCATCTTCACGCCGGGAAGTGTTTGGGAGCGATTCCCCTACCTCCTCCCGAACCTGTTCTGTGCTTTCTGCGTCTTCCTCAGCCTGGCCGTGGGCATCCTGTTCCTCGAAGAGACACATGCGGAAAAGAAGCTTGGCCGTGATTGTGGTTTGGAACTTGGTGCTCGGCTGATGGCCCGCTGGTTTCCGGACCCCGTCGACGGCCCGCGAGGGACAGCCGGCGCCAAGATTGACGAACGACAACCGCTTGTTCGGACCGAGGAGACTCCTTTTCGTTATGACGCACTCGCGAGCCGTGCAGGAGCAGAGCGTGCCGAGGAGTCCGCCGAACGAGGCCCTTGCTGCTGGAACACGACGTCCTCGGGCCTTGTCACCGACTTGGCAAAGCCAAAGACCCGGGTGTTCACGCGGACTGTCGTGCTCAACATTGTGTCGTACGGTATTCTTGCCTTGTGAGTGTCGGACGCTGGTACCCCCCTCCCCCCCCCCATGATGCTTGTGATGCTGACTGGTTCGCAGCCACACGATGACGTTCGATTCCCTGTTTCCCGTCTTCCTGGAGGACCCGCCCAAGCACGACGCGTCACCGTCGCTGCCCTTCAAATTCTCCGGCGGGTTCGGCTACGACACGGCGACCGTGGGCTTCATCCTGTCCGTCCAGGGCGCCTACTCCATGCTCTCCACCGTGGCGCTGTTCCCTTGGGTGGCCAAGCGTCTGGGCGCCCTGCGGCTGTTCCGGCTCATCGCGGCGTCCTACTTCCTCCTCTACTTCCTCACGCCGTACACGGTCCTGCTGCCCGACCACCTGCGCATGGCGGGCATCTACATGCTGCTGGTGTGGAAGTGCACCTTGTCCACCCTGGCCTATCCCGCCAACGCCATCCTCCTGGCCAACTCGGCCCTGTCGACGCTCACCCTGGGCACCATCAACGGCGTGGCCGCGTCGACCGCCAGCCTGTGCCGCGCCTTCGGGCCCATCGTCTCGGGCTTCCTCTTCGCGCTCGGCGGCCGCGCCGGCTACGCGGGGCTGGTCTGGTGGGTCAGCGGCCTGATTTCTCTCGCCGGCGCCGTCGTCAGCTTCCAGATGGCCGAGGCCCCGGGCCGTCTGGACGAGAAGGCACAGGAAGAGGGGGCCGGGCCCGTTGCGGTCGCACCGTCGGAGCTCCCCCTGAGAGGCTCTCCGCGGGACGAGGGCTCATGAGTCGATGGAGTCAACAGCCCGCTGGTTTTTAATTTTTTGTAATTTTTTTTAATTCGTTCGCTTTGGTCATGGACTTCAGTTACAATACTTCGATGACAGCTCATGATTTGCATGCCCTTCCCCTGGGAAAAAAAGACAGGGGCAGGAGGGACTGCACCCGACTCCTCAATCCCAACAGCTCTTCTCCTTACCCAGCGATGAGCGACGACGGGCTTGGGTAGGGGGGCGTTGGGCAGGAACAGGGGTATTTGGCAGCGCAGAAGACGTACTGTTTCGGCCACGGACGGACAAAACAAGGATGGGGATGGTGAATGTGCTGGTCAATGGTCCATAACCTCGTCCTCTCGCACCGGGCCGCGTGCGCCGTGTCTCATCGACTGGGCCCCTCTGTCGCTCTTATCGTCTGCCGGCATCTTATCTTGGGTGGGGGTGTCAGGCCACCGCCGCCGTCCCGGTCAAACTTGCTGCCGGTGTTGCAAAGATCTAACCCGGTCTGGTTGGCGATGGGGCTGGGACTTTGTACCTCTAGGCAGCTCTGTGGAGCCCCACACCCGTGGAGTGGACCTAGCACCGGGCCGTGGCGCCGGCGGGGGAGGGGCGCCGGAATGCGGAGAGGGGGGGTCGGGCTTACTCAAGGTAGTTGCAGGGTACGGAACCGTCTTGGGACAGGTGTGTCAAATGAAAAGAGGTATATGGAACAGCTGTTGGCAGAATATGGGTGTAAATTAGAAAATCGGAGGGATGAGAATGCAAAAGTTCGCTCCAGATACGACCCGTCCCCCTCTCACTCTCCCACCTTCCCCTGCCACGGCCCGGTCAGCGGAATGTGCTGATTCCCGACATGGATCGAATGCGAGCCTGAAGGCGCGCCTAGGACCGTCACGCTCTGGATGACCACGTCGCCGGCGTCATACGCAAACGATCCGTCCATGGAGAGGGAGCCGGCCGCATAGGTGAAGTTGATGAAGCTCGTGCGCGGCTGCTCCAAGCTTACGCCGTCGTCGAGGTACAGGCTGCCGGCGGCGCGCCCGTCGGCGTCCGGGGCAATGACGAGCTCGAAGTTCAGGTTGCGCAGGGCCGCCGTCGTGTTGGCGCCGCCGACGCGCTGCGGCACGATGGCGCCACCGCGGTAGAATAGCGGGATGGTGTCGTACGCCACGCCCGTCAGGTTGGTCCACGCGCCGGCGCCCTGGACGCGATCGCCCGTGTGGAAGTCGTAGAAGACGTCTTGGGGCAGGTAGGCGAGCGTCCAGGTGCTGTTCTCGACCGTGACGGGCGCGACCAGCACCGACGGGCCGAAGAAGTACTGCTCGGCCAGCGCGTTGGCCTGCTCGTCCTCGGGGTAGACGAAGAACATGGGCTGCACGGCGGGCGTGCCGGTCTGGTTCTGGACCCACAGGGCCGTGTAGAGGTAGTCGAGCAGCCGGTAGCGGATATCGATGGCCTTGCGGGCTGACCACGCCACGATGCTGTCGTTTCCCCAGCGGTAAAACTCATGCGGCGGCGAGTCGATGGCCCCGTGGTTGCGGTAGAAGGGGCTGAAGGCGCCCAGGCTCGCCCAGCGGGCGCAAAGACGCTCGTTTGTCTCCTGTGGGGGTGCTGTTCAGTCCCCTGCTGTCACTCGGTCTCGGCGAAGGAGTCAACTCACCAAGGCATACCCGCACACGTCCGACCCAACCATGGGCATTTGGTAGAGCGCGCCAAACTCGAGCAAGCCGGAGATGCTGATCAGGTAGTCGTCCCAGGTGGCCGAGTTGTCGCCCAGCCAGTGGCCGACATGCCGGCCGGACCCGGCGAACGTCGAGCGTGTGATGATCATGGGACGCAGCGTCGGCCGCCGCGACAGCATGGCGTTGCGCGAGGTAGCCGACATCATGGCGCCGAAAAGGTTGTGGGTGTCGTACTCGGCCAGGCCGTTCTGGTGGATCAGAGCGGTGCTGATGGTCGCGTCGCTGAGGCCGCCAGCCTCGTTTTTGATCTGATAATACGGATTGATGAGGTCCCGGCCCGGAAGACCGCTCATGTTGCCGGGGCCAGGCGCCGGTGCCACCGCGCGCGGACCGACGGCCCGAGGCAGTGAGCCTGACACGGTGCGAGACCGCAGCAGCCTTGCTTGATGATGACCTTCGGCTGTCGTGATGGTGTCACTCGTCTTGACCTGGCTCCCGCACCCACCGGTCTGGATGGTGCGGTTTGTTGTCTCGAAAATCCAAGAGCCGTCCGACTCCAGCCTGACATACTGGTACGTGATTTCCGAGTTGGCGGGCATGTCGATCACGCCCTGCCATGCCGAAGCTTCACCGGGGTTCAGAGGAACAGCGTTGTAGACGTCTTTTCCGGCGCCGATGGTCACAGCACTGCCGAACACAAAGATGTACTCGCCCGAGTACGTGTCGGCGCGCACGTTGAAGTCCACACTGGCCTGACAACAGGGCTGGAAGTCGGCGGGAAAGCCATCGACGCTCCTGGGCGAGCAGAGACGCACGTCGGGCGGAATGGGGGGGTCGCCTTGGGTGGCAGCGATGTCGGCCGCGGGTGTGCAGGGATAGTTGCAGAAGTTGCTCGCCTCGTTCATGTCGATCCACAGAGCGTCGATATCCACGCCAGTGCTGGCGCTGAAGAAGCGGTCAAACTGGGTGTCCCAGTATGCCTGCGTGGTGGGCGAGAACCAGTCCGGGAAGGCCGTGACACCGGGCCAGACCACGCCTTGGTAGGTCGAGCCATCGGCATTTTTGAGGAACGCGCCAGCTGCCAGGCCGTCGTTGAAGGGAGGGTAGTCTTGGTACGCCACGGCAGGGTCCACCATGAGGACGTAGTGCTGGTCGCGGGCGTGGATCGTGTCCACGAGCTGGCGCATGAGATGGAGGGGGAAGCGGACGGGGTCCAGGGAAAAGATGCGGCGCAGGTACATGTAGTCGATGTCGGTCCACATGGTCTCGAGCGGGATGGCGGCGCTGGAGTAGTTGGCCATGACTTCGGCAACTTCATAGACGTCTTGCATGCCATAGCGGCACTGGTGGAAGCCGAGGCCCCAGTAGGGCATCATGGCGCTCTGACCGACAACGAGGGAGTACTGCTGGGCCACCTGCACGGGCGTGGGGCCGGCGAGGAAGTAAAAGTCCAGCACGCCACCGATGACGTTGTACTCGAGGAACTGGCCGTGGCTGTCGTCGATATGGACATCCATGCCTGGCGTGTGCGAGTGAGCCCTCGGCACGACAACGAGAGGGGGGGGAGGGGGACGCGGCGCTCAGGGATAGGCACGACTCACCGTTGGAGTTGAGCAAGAAGACGGCGTGCGTGCCCTTGGATCCGCGATGATCAAAGTACACAGGGTGGTCTCCGTAGAGGTTGGTCCCTCTAGGGATCTGGTAGGCATCCCGGTTCCAGAGCGTTCTCGTGTAGTTGGTGGTATTCAGCATGAAGGGGTCGGTGTGCTCGGCCAGGCCGTACAGGCTGGGCTTGGGAGGCAACTTCGTCCTCAGTCGCAGATACTGGCTCTCGAAGACGAGCGGCGCGGCCGACGTGTCGAACAGCACCTCGCCATTGCTGCGACGCGTGACGGTGAAGCTGAAGGGACTCGCGACGTAGTCGAAGGCAATCTCGCTCGCCGCAGCATCGTGCAAGCTGCCGTCTGCCCGCGGCCGGGGCAGGAAGGAAGACGGCACCTGGTAGACCTGCGAGTCGGCATCTTGGATTATCACGTGGAGCCGGGTGGCCGTCTGGTACTCGACGGTCAAGGTCAGGTTCTCCAGGTCGGTGCTGTAGGCTTTGCACGCGGGTCCGGCCAAGGTCAGTTGGGCCGTCAAGCCTGTCGGGCTCGTCTGCACCTTGGTCGCCCGGTAGCCGGGGCACAAGGGCTTGCTGCGCTCCTCCAGCAAGGGCTGGTTCGGCGAGGCCGATGCCAACGCTGTTGCCCACAAGAACCAAGTCGACAGCATGATGAACGACGAGGACGGATTGTTTGAGCGAGCGAGCAGGCACGCACATTCATCCAGGAGGACCGTGGTGGGAGGAGACGGGGCCGCGATTGATTTTATGTCGTATATCGATTCCACCCATATGCCAGCGGCCGAGCCTGGCAGGGATCCACGCAGCCAATCATCCATGCTCCATGTTCCCCGTCGAGCAAATAAGCACGGAGCCATGCAGTACGAGGCTGCACATTTGCCGCTCATTCCGAGGTCGGAAATAAAATGGAGATGCAACCTGGGGGTGGTGCAGCGCATCGAAACCCGAACAATCCAAGGTGCTGCGCCTCGACGTCGTTTGATGAGCCCCCATACATTTCCCAGTTCATGTTTCGATTTAGATTACCTGCCGGCTTTGTCGTTCGTGGTTCAACACCTCAAGCTGGCGCGGAATTCCACCAACGACACGCTCTTCTCCACCAATTCGGCCCGGCCGCCGGCATGCGGCCGCCTCTCCAGCGTCATGACCTCGTTGACACCCAGGCTCTCCAGAAAGTCCAGCCCGCGGCTGTAGTGCGTCGCCACCTGCGCGATGCCGTGGCTGTCGTCGGAAAAGGTAAACCGCCCGCCCAGCCGGATCCATTCCTCGGCGATGGCACGCGCCGGGTACGGCTCGGCGAGCCCCTTGCGCAGCGCGCTGGTGTTGCACTCGAGCCACCCCCCGTAGGCGCGCACGCACCGTAGGTTCCGCACCACCTTGACCCACACGCCGGCCGCATTGCCGGCCGCCCACGTGCGCACGTCGCGCCCGGGCTGCTCGCTCAGCAGCCGCACGAGGTCGACGTGGCCGACGACGCGCGGCCGCAGCGCCGCCAGCATGGCGTGCTGGTCGTCGTAGTAGCTGGCGTACAGCGCCGCCTCGGCCGCGTCCACGTCGGCGGCGGCGGCGACGCCCGCCGCGGCCGCGCAGTTGTCGCGCGCGCGCGCGTACCTGGTCTTGTCCAGGTCGATGGGCACGCCGCCGCCCGCGTGGTGCACCGACCCGATGAAGTAGTCGATGCTGGCGTCCTCGGCCACCAGGGCCTCGATCAAGGGCCCATACGCCGGCCGCAGCCATTCGCCCTCGAAGCCGATCAGCAGATGGATCTGCGACGCGTACTTGGCCTGCAGCCGTCGCGCTTCGGCGAGGTAGGCCGTGTGCCGCGGCCGTAGCTCCGCGAGCGAGGCGTGCGGGTCGGGCTCGAGCTGCGCGCGGTGGTGAGCGACTGGGAGACCTGGGAAGAGAGGACAGTGTTGCGGCTTTTGGCAAGCCCACCCACCTCCTCTGGATACAGGTCTGCCAGCTCAGTCCGCGGCATGTGCTCGGTCAGGCCCATGGTCTTGTAGCCGATGCTGATGGCGTGCTTGATGATGTCTTCGAGCTGATCTTGGGCATGGCCTGGACAGAACTGGCCCGAGTGTGAGTGCATGGTGAAGGCCATCGTCAATGCTCGAGTAGGTGGAATTAGTGGTGAATCTGTCTTGACCAACAGCCGGCCTTTTCCGCGGGCACTTTGGCCTCGTTCTGTTCTTCCATGGAGCACAGCCGTGTCACACCAAGTGCATTCATGATTTCTCCTCTTTCCGTATTTGACGGTTTTGAGTCGTGCGAACAAACATTTTCGTATTACAACACCACAGCATTGCCAGCACTAGCCTGACACGTCAAAGTGCAGGGTTAGGGGTTTGGTCTGGACAGTAAAGGGAAAACTGTGTATCCACGTAAGTGCTTGGTCAGCGCCGTTCACGTGGACGGACCAATGTTCTTCCCCACCGTAGAATAGCCTAGGCGATCAAGCTTCGCTACGAACCCCGTATCGTGAGCCCCGTGGTCTTGACTAGCTACCGTTCTACGAATCACAAAACTTAGGAGTAGCTGATTCCTTGATGTAAAAGCAATCATTCCATTGGCGGAGCCCCCAGATGACCGCAGCATACGTATGGCAGAAGTGTCGTAGTCACCGCCCAGAGTCGAAGAGACGACGTCGACATCGTCACCGACACCGACGACACCACAATCGGGGCTGCTAGTGGCAGACAGCTCAAGCCCCACTGCCCAGGCCCAGCACCCTCTGCATGAGCACCATATCTGGCACGTGGCCCCAGCAGTAGTCGCCCTCTCCAACCAGCGACGAGATGTCGTCCGACGCCCCTGACGCGAGCATGCTCACGCCGCCCGGAGGCAGCTTGTTCCACGACATGGACTCGAAATCGCCGAGATAATCCTGGAAGGTCGCATGCGTGTAATAAGGCGAGCCTTGCAGCTGCGAGAACTGTGGCTGCTGTGGCTGTTGCTGTTGCTGTTGCTGTTGCTGTTGCTGTTGCTGTTGCTGTTGCTGTTGCTGTTGCTGTTGCTGTTGCTGTTGCTGCTGCTGCTGCTGCTGCTGCTGCTCCTGCTCCTGCTCCTGCTCCTGCTCCTGCTGTCCCGTTGGAAAAGGCCGCGGGCCAAAAGAGGCAGTCGAGCATGTTTGACCTTCTAGCGACGGCTGTGATTCCGCCTGCAGGGAGGATTGCGCCTGGGTCACCGTGTTGATGGCTCTGAAGAAGCCCGAAGGTGTGGGCCGCGCTGTCTGTACGCGATCGGCCCGGTAGCTCTCGGGATAGCCCAAAGAGCCGGGCTCCATGGTACTGTCCCGCGACATGGAAGGATGGGAACCTTCATACGCCTGGGGCTTATACTCGTCCAGCGGACTTCCCATCGCCGAATTGTAGTCCTGCTTGATTTTGGTATAATACCTGTCCATGCCGTGGAAATAGCCAACATAGGTCATGGCCAGCCGGAGCCAGACAGCCATCTGATTCAGTGTCTTGTACGTGATGGCCGTCGGTCCCCGCCGCGTCGTGTCCGTTTGCGCATTCGCAGCATCTTCCTGGCTTACGTCGTCGTCTTGGCCCATGTCGACTTCGCCGGGCAGCATGTACTTCCTGGTGTCCATGTGTGGGAAGTGCACTGCGTATATGCCCACAAAAGCGGCGGTCCAGACAGCGTATAGCACGAGCGCAGACATGGGCAGCTTGTCCTTGCAGACATCCAAGAGGTCCGTGATGGTTCCCGCGGCACGAAAGACCTCGGCCGCACTGTCCTCCCAGAAACCTGGAGGCTCCATCTCCGACGAAAACATCGGCTCGTCCAGGGGGCCGACAGGCCTGCTGCAACGGATGGGAATGAAGGGGATCCATTCCCGGTTCAGCATGATTTGACAGAGTGCGCCCAGCATGTGCAATGCCACGTAGACCCCGCTGGCCTGGTGATTCTCGTACTTGTGGTAGTTCGACCTCGACCACGTGGAGACGGGCGGAAGACTGTCGTTGAAGCGATGCAGTTTTCGCCGCAGCTGAAAGTACGACGATTGGCTATCCCACGGGGGCACCTTCTCGGTGAAGCGGCCTCCGGAAAAACTCCACCTGGAGATCTCGCCCCAGATGTCGATGAGCCGCACGAATCGGCTCAAGACGCTGTCGTTGGTGACCCCCTGAGGCGGCGAGGATTCGTCATAGGTCAGGAACCCAGTATGCACATCTTCGGAGAGATCGAAGGCAACCTCGGAGCAGGGAAGCTGGATATGCAAATCCTCGGATCGAATCGCGTACACGCGCTCGTTACCAGATCCCAACATTCGGTCAAAGATCAGGCAGCTGAACATGGTGCGTCTCCGGATCTCCTTGGTAATCATGAGCTGAGCCTCGGGCAACGGTGCGCGGAAGGCCGGTGGTATCCGTTTCCCCCCATGTCTGCCCTGATGTATGCGGTCGCCGTAGCCGAGACCGAGGGCCTGGGCCATCCGTATCGCGTTCCCAATGCACATCCATGCACCGAGAGCGCCGACCTTGGGCGGCGCCTGGCTCCACTCGTACAGGCCGAGCATCAGGAATGCTTGAACACGTTCAACGGAGGCCGTCGTCATAGCAGACCTCAAGCCCCCGAGCGCCTTGGTCAAAGCCTCGGCAAAGTACTCGGATGCGTTGGCCGAGTCTTGCGAGCCATGGAGTGGCTTGTTCTTGTTGGCATGGCTCGCGGCGACCACGCTCTTGATATTGGCCACGTAGGAAATCAGGGTTGGGTGATAACGCGCCGTGAGACAGAGGATGCCCAAGAGAACCAGGTTGACCTCTGGTGACGGGTCCTTGTGCTTCCGCAGCCGGCTGCCCTTCTTTTCCTTGAGTGATGGCAGATGCAAGAATGAAAGCTCCGTTGCGTAGTGGAGGCGATATATGTCGAAGATCTGCGACCACATGGTCTCGGAGAGATAGGGCGCAGCAAGCACTTCTTCGGCATACAGCACGGCCGAGGTCGCCGAGTCGAGGCGGGTCGTGTCCTCGGTTCTCTTCCGCCGCTTCCGCTCCGCCCCGGTCTGCTCGGGCCTCGGGGCGGGCGGCTCCTGTCGCTTTGGCTGCACCGGCGTCACATCCGGGTACACACACTCCTTGCCGCTCTTGATGCACGTTTCGCAGGGAGAATCGGCGCCATGGTTGTTGCACTTGATCTTCGACTTCCGGCACCGCTGGCACGCGATGCTCGACCGGAGCGGCTGCCGTTTGCCTGCCTTCCTGTCGTCCACAAGGCCCCCCGGCATTTCGGAAGCGCCGACCAAGCTGCTCTCGTCATCGGTGCTGTGGGCTGTTTCCCGTACGGGCGGCCCGGTCCCGGTCCCGGCCCCGGCCCCGGAACGGGCCCGTCCCGGGGCCGTGCTCACGAGCGGCTGCCGGATGCTCGCAAGGTGGTACTGATGATGGAGCTGCGAATGCTGGACGACGGGCGAGGTCTGCGAGACGTAAGGTGCATCCCCGAACCTCGAACCGGCGAATGCTTCTTGGTGGTTGCGCTTCGGCGAAGAGTCGAGTGACGGCGGAGGCTCGTCTATTGTGACCGACTGATCGTCGGGAGGTGAGAGGATGGACTGGATACGGAATGGAGAAGCAATGGTGACGGCGGTAGGGTCTCGAGAGGGACCCCTTGCCCGCTATAGGGGAAGATCTCCAAGTGGTCTCAAGATGCTCGGCTGCTTGTTGAACCGTCCCACGTCACAAGCTCTTGGTTTGCTGCAGCTACCCGGGGCAACGAAGACCACCTGCACTGCCCGGAGCGTCTGGCCAGGTGACAATCTGCATCCGGTGGGACGACAGCAGCCGCAATCCACCCGACCTCATGCACGGCTCCGTCGGATCGGGATCTTGGTGCGCCCAGGCGGCGGGCCACGACTGTGGAAGGGTGTCGGTTCTGGCGCGGAGAGGAGGAAACAGACGAGTGACCGGAACCGAGCTCTCTCTTTCTCTCTCTCTCTCTCTCTCTCTCTCTCTCTCTCTCTCTCTCTCTCTCTCTCTCTCTCTCTCTACAGACTGCGTAGAGAAGGGGATAGGTGGCGTGGACCGAAATCAAACAGGAAACCGACTCTTCACAGCGGCGGCGGACCCGGCGGCGGACTCGTTGTGCTCGGTGTGGGGGGAAGGGGGAGGGGGAAAACCGGTTGGACAGACAAGTTGGGCTCGGGGCGGGAAATAGAAACCAGAGTGACAGGTGGCTGTGATGCAGCTCACGGCCGTGGGGGCGCCGACTTGGTCTTTTTATGCGAAAAGGACGCGAGACGTGGTGTTGACAGGGGGGAGGAAGCAAGGCACCAACTCGGGCAGGCGGGACGGAGAGAATCCCACTACACAGCATTGTCGCGGTCAGAGGCTCAGAGCTGCCCGGCTTGCGAAGCGAGGGTAGCGATAGGACCGATGAAGGTACCTAGCTCTACTTTGTGAAGCGGAAGAAGCCACATGACCCTTGTCACTTTCGTGCCGAAGGTGGCTGCCGGGATGCGCGGGATGGATACGCGGGACCACCCCACGCCCGCGCCCCACGACCCCAGCGCAGCGGCAACTGAGACCAAAAGTGTCAAAGGCATCATATCCGTTGACCGTAGTACTTTGCCCATTCTGACGGAAAGGTGACTGCTGGCCATGAATCGTGCGCGGCTAAAACGTTCCTAGGGCACCTCCATCCGATACCACGCAGCAAAAGCCGGTCCGTATTGCCTCTCTCATTCCTTGTCCCAGTTCGGCTTCGGGCCAGTGTAGTAGCGTGTAGGGCGTAGAGGAACCGTACTCGGCACCGAAATGTTCGGATCACCTGAGTGCTTGGTATGCTTGGTTTTGGTTGGCCAGCCCTCAGCCCCGGTCGGGTACCTCAGGCAGATGACCCAGACCGGAAATGCACTGCGTTGTACTCCGAGCTCCATACATAGGTACGCTTCATCAGTTTTAGTACTTTCTCCCTTCGTACATCGCTCGGCACAATCGGAAGCAGATCATGGTTGAGGCCGAGGAGGTACCGAGAAGGCCTGACGAGAGAGTGTGTGGGGACCATCGACACAACGTTTCTCTTGTAGAAGCCGAAGCAATTGACAGGCCTGGTCCGCCCTGCTCGGAGCGAGAACACTCGGACGACGACGACCCCTCAAACCCGCTCGGTACCCCACGGCGACGGGTACACTATATCAGTACCTAACCTAACCTACCCCACCGCACCCACCCCCCGAAACGTCCGCTGGCCTGGTGCTTTGCTTGCTTGGTCTTCCATGTTCGCTGCGTTGATGCGATGGAGAAGCGTCGTACTCTTCAAGCCACAGTGGGCGGCTGGGTCTTTCCGCATCCCCCCCCCCCACCCCCGCGCTCCTTGCTCTGCCGTGCTTCTTGGATCTACTTCCAGACCACAGATGTACGAGAGAGCCATGTGAGCTGAATGGATACCTCTACCTCTACATACATGCGAGGCAAGTGTGATGCGATGCGTACATGAGAGGTGGAAGTACCTTTACACTACTGTACTTACATAACATGGATACCCAGGTACCTCTGGCTCGGCCCGAATCGACCAATGACGTCGCATGACGGGAGCCTAAAGGCAACCTACATCTACACCTTACTTGCCGCCGGCTGTGACTATGGGGCCGCCCGCCCGACCTCGCCTTATGACTCCACCAACTCGGTGGCCCTGAGCAAATCCCAACACTCCAGACGTCAATCACCTTTCGGCAGCCAGTTTGAGCATCAAACGAGTGAAACAGTGACACTCGCTTGCTGCAACTACAATGTTCAATATGGCATCGGGGCATTATGTAAGCCGACGAGGTCGCCGTTGTGGTCGCCGTTGTGGTATCGAGAGTGTTTGTGGGCGGAACCTGACTGGTCACAACGGCGTCACAGGACCCAAAGCTTCTCTACGCCATCACCGGTGTTAAGGCTTCCCACATTGCCAACGGCAAGGAGGAGTCCTTGACGCCGGCCGGGCCCCAAACGCTGTCGCTGTTGATGGTACCGACCAGCTCAGCCTTTGCTGATCCCCATGTTGACGCCACCGGGAGCCCGACGGAGGAGGACTTCTACCTCCATCTTCACCTGCCCCCAGAGCTGGATCTCCCTTTGCCTGCCACCACGCAGATCTACCACCAGCCACCCACGAGCTACTTGATCCCTAGATGGGACATGGGCCCGGGGAGCGGCGCCTTCACGCGTATCGAGTTCCCGCCCGTCGGCAGCCGGCCGGGCATCCAAGAAGACGTCGACACCTTTGAGACCATCCTGGCCCAGTGTACTGCTTTCTTAGAGCGGGCGCCACCGCCAACGACCGGGCTGGGTTCCTCGGCCAAGGCGCGGGAGGCGGCAGACAATGAGCTGCCGCCGTACAACCCATCCGAGTTCAAGCCCGGTGAAGGTTATGTCCGCGGAAGCCACAGTGTGCATCCTCGCGGTCAAATCGTGCTGGTGGACGAGGAGGACGGCAGTGTCATTGGGGAGCTCACTGATGGCTTTCAAGTCGTTGAAGATAGCAAGCTAAAACCAGGTTCCAAGGGTGAGGAACAGAACCTTGTGTTGACGAGGTGGCTGCACAGCAATACGCACACTGGGCTAACAGGTGGACCCAGATCCCGTCGAGATCTCCTTGCCAGCCGAAGGTGCTCACGCTATCAAGGTGGCGCCTGCTTCGGATGAGTATCTGGAGTTGGCCAGACATCCTGCCTACAGGAAGTCCAAGATTGTCTCCAACGCGGCTGCAGCGTCGCGTCTGATCGTGACGGGCTCGGAGATGGTGTCAAAAGTCTTGGTGAACCAAGCCGACAGCTTCGCGCAGAAGACGCAGCCTGCCAAGCAGCCGCTGACATTCAAGCCGTCTGTACGCGAGCACATACGTCGCATCAACACTGTCACAGTGGGCGCAAAAGGACTGTCCACGAAGGCTGTCGGCAAGATTGGAAACGTAGCGCAAAACTTGGGAGCCTCGCTGGCCCGTAGCAAGAAGGATGGCGGAGGCCGAGGATATGATCCTGACGGGCAACCGCTGGAGAACTACAAGCCGGGTCTGTTGAACAAGAGCTTGATGGCTTTCAACACGGTGGTGGACGGCGTTGAGCAGGCCGGCCGCAACCTCCTGACGTCGGGTTCATCGGCCGTGACGACAGTGGTCGCGCACAAATGGGGGCCCGAGGCTGGAGAGGTGGCCAAGAACATGGGAGGCGGAGTCAAGAACGTCGCCCTGGTGTACGTCGACGTGGCCGGGGTTTCGAGACGCGCGATTTTGAAGAGCGTAGCCAAGGGCATGGTCATCGGGCGCACGGCAAACGGGCAACGGATCATCGTCGGCGGGAATGACGGAGGCGCTGTTGCCGCCGATGAGGTTGCCGGCACCGAGTCGCGTACGGGTTTGAGCACGGTCGCCTCAGGGAAAATGCCAGAGCAGCGCAAGAACTAAGGCCGTCGTCGTTGTTGTTGTTGTTGCTGTTGTTGCCTTGCACATCAAATAATAATTGGGAGCTTTTGCTTTGCTTTGCTATGGCTTGAAGAGGACGGTTCGATATGGGTCACGTGACTTGCGTGGCCTCTCGCGCTCGCCGCCCGCGTCTTGAATGCAATCGCGTCCAGTCAATGAGGAGAGGTAGGCACCTATCTTTACCTCTGGAGGTACCTCTACCTCGAGGTACAACTCTGAAGGGAGGCACGCTCGGCTGTGGGGTTGACGGGAACCTTGCGGCGTCATTGCGCCTTTTCCAATCGTTGTGTCATCACAAGAACTGAAGTGCAGAACGGATGTGATTCCCTTGCATAGTTTCGCTGCGGGAATGCGTCTCGAAGGTGCCTCACAACAGCCGCTCAAGTTGTCTCTACCACCGGATGATTGTGCGCACAACCGTGTCTCCATGTGTTGCCGCTTCGAGCTTTTCGGCACGTGCATCATTCTATACCAGCGCTGGAAGTCGGCAGCTCTCCCGGTCAAGCCAGATGAGGGGCTGAAAGGGTATACGGGACTTTACCTCTACCCAAATATAACCCCACAACCACAAGATTGGTCTGGGACTAACCACGACTCCGAATTACCCAACAGGCCTCTCCCCACCTCGACATGCTCCACGAAATTCTCCTCTCGCTGTCGGGCCAGCCGTCCCCCCTCCTCCGAACCGCCGCGTCAGCAGTCCCCGATGACGATGCCGCTGCCGCGGGCTTAGACCGACTTGTGTCGCCGCCCGAACGCGCCCTGCTCGCTCGCGTTGCCCGTCTCAGCCATCTGCACGCCAAGCTACTGGCTGGTACGGCGCAAACCGCCGCCGAGCACCCTTCGACCATTTGCCGTGCGGTTGCCGCCGCCATCGAAGCGACGCATCTGGCCGCCTTTCAGCGCAAGGTGCTCGAGGTGGAGGCGGCCATCCTGCGCCAAGATGCTGCGCTGGTGGGCGCCTACGACATTGTGCCGCTGACGGCCGTCGTGGGCGAGTTCGATGGCTGGACCAGGCGCATGGAATGGCTGTGGGACCTGGCGCAATTTATGGAGCAGACCGAACGGGCGTCATCCGGGGAACGGTCTGTTTGCACGGGCGCCGCGCTGATCGATCGGCTTCGGGGCTCGCTGCAAACAGGGTACGCAGACATCGAAGAGACGGCTCGGAGCCTTGTACGCGTGGCTGAGATTGCGTGGCTGAAGCAGGTTTCGGCTTGGGTGTTGTATGGACGTCTGCCCAGTTTTGGTGCGGACGACTTTTGCATCCGACGAGCAAACGATGACGACGAGGTTCGTAGAACACACGCATGTCATGTGTGAAGGAACACGCATGGCAAGTTCGCTGATTCGATGCGCCGCAGGACTTTACCTGCGTACAGGCTTTATTGCCTTCGCTTGTGACCCCGTCTACGGCTGCTTCCATGCTCTTCATAGGGCGATCCTTGAATCTTTTACGCGCACAAAGCACACAAGACACAAGAGTCTACCGGCCGGACCATCTGTCTTCGCAGCTCAGGGAACTTTCCGGGCTGAGCTATCCGCTGGACACGGCCACCTACTCGCGCGTGATCACGCGTATACGGCGACACCTGTCACGAACTACGTTACAAAAGCTGCTACCACTGAACAAAATCCATGAAGTATTGCAGGTTTTCCGGGAGTTTTTCCTCCTTGGAAGGGGCGAGTTCGCCATGGCGCTGGTTCAGGAGGCCGACGAGAAAATCAGGAGTCGGTGGCGCCGCGCCGACAATCTCGCCTTCCAGAAGCGGGACGGTCTTGCGACGGTAGTCGTCAAGGAGGGCGAGGTTTCGGCCGTCCTGGACCGGACCTGGGCTGCTCTTGGATCAATGCAAGGTCGACATGCTGAGGAGGATGAGGGTCTTGAACGCGCCAGAGAACTGCTGGAACTGGTGCTGGCAACGGTCAGACCAGGGACACCGAGGACACCAATGGGCGGTGGAAGGGGTGCTTTGGCCCATATTGCTCCCACGCCTTTCATGAACTTTCTGTTCTCGGTGCCGGTCACCATGACGATATCCATCGTCTCGCCGCTGGATCTCTTTCTCAGCCAGCCAGACCTCCAAATATATACCACAGTGAACTCATACCTCCTTGCCATCCGGCGAGCCCAGATCCGTCTCAACGACCTCTGGAAGATCACACCGCTCCGGCGCCATCATCCACCCCCACCAGGGCCGCCCTACTCGAGCACACGTGGAGGCCGAGAAGGTGTTCGTATGCTCAGGGAACGATACACATCTCGGTCCAACGTTCTGCGGAGCACGTGGGCAACGGCCAGTGCTGCCGTATTCTTCTTGTCCGAGACGGAGGCATACCTACAGACCGAAGTTGTGGCGGGCCTGTGGGAAGGATTTGAGCGGTGGATGACGACCGGGAGAGACGAGTCTTTGGCGGAGCAGGCCCACGGAATCCGGAAAGCCATGGCCCTCTTAGTATCGAAGCACGGATACGCAGCCGCAACAGCTGACGGAGCGGAAGAAGTGAACGACAAATGGCTTGCAGAAGCAGCACCGTCTGGCTGCAGCTCACCCAACACACCAAACTTGTCTCGGAACCGACATAACTGGACGCAAGCCCATGATCCGCAGACACTAGCCATTGCGCACCGGCAATACCTAGCTACGCTTGTGCGACGGCTTTTACTTACCGAGACATCGTTCACAGAACCGCTCTACGAGCTTCTGGTCCATATCGACCGCCTGGTCGCCTTGGTGCAGCGGCTCCACAGCACCTGGACGTCAGCCGATCTTGAGGCCGACGCGGGTGTTGTCGACGCCTTCATCGACGTCGACCGCGAGGAGAGGGAGGTGCGCTCAGATCTTCGCGTGGTCAGCGACCGCGTTCGTCAAGGTGTCGAGGTCATCGTGGCCGAGCTGCGGGCTCTGGAAGGCAGAGGCACTGCCGTCTTTGAGGACGATGCAGAAGCGCAAACGGGCCCCGCGGTAGACTATGCCGGCGTCGGTGAAAGCCTCGTGGAGGGCCCTGATGTCTCCGAGCCTGGAGGCTATGTCCCTCGTCCGGTAGGCGGCGTGGACCGGCTTTTGATGAAGCTGGACTTTGGCACATGGTTTGGGGGCGCGGATGCGCGAGAGGAACGTGATGCCTATGAGCCATGAAGGCTGACTGAGGGTTTGCTCCGCGTTTGACCTACACAGTTGAGTGCAACAGGCGCCACCTTCTCATTGGCGCATGAAAAACCAGCCGGCGGCCTCTCCAGCGTAGCGACCGCTAAGTTCTAACTGACTGGAAATTGAGAATCTTGATGAATCTCTTCGGGCAATTCAGTCAAGCGGCCCGACCCACGCCTCCAGCGAGAGTAGGTACCTCTTACTTCGTACCCGTACAAGTTAGCGCAAGGGTCTACGCACTGTGCGCAAGATTGCCTTGCACCACTCTGCAGCACCGTCGCGGCGCCACAGTGTGTCGTACCGTGCCTGCGTAGCCGGGATTAGGAATGAAGGGCTGCGCTCCCCCCCCCCCCCCCCCCCATCTCCTGCTGCCGGCACCCGGGTGCCTCTCATTTTCGCCCTTCCGTCTCCATCGCCAGCGTTTCTCTCTCAATTCACACACCACACCCACCCTTGTATCTACACGCCCGCCCACGATCTGGTCTGTGGTGCAGTTCGAGAGCATCACAGGGTCGAGCCCCCAGCCTTTGTTGTTGATTGCTTCCACTTTTGATTGCTCGCTCGCTGCCCCTCGCTCGCTCCTTTCTTTTTTTTCGCCATGTCCGCCACGAACACGCATGGTGGCATTAGTTTCTCCGTCGGTGGCGGGCTACGACGCGGGCCATATGCATCACCACACCCCAACCCACCGAGCAAACCGTCGCCGCAGCTGCCCCAGCACGCATCTCCATATCAACCCCAGGCCTACGCGACCCAACCGCCGCCTCAAGCTTCGTATCCTCATCACCTCTTTTCAGCACCCGCGCCGCCGCAAGTCCCGAACCTCCAAAATGGTGCGCGCCCACCGCAAACGCAGGTGCCGTCCCCGCTGCCCGGGCCTCGACAGCGCGCTCCCGCTCCACGACAAATGCAACCCCCGCCGACGTCGACCATGAGCTATCTTCAGCAGACGATGAATCAGCCGACGATGAGCTCGCAGCCTTTGAATCCGCAGCAGCTTAGCCAGCAATCGCTGGGTCAGCCATCGCTCGGCTCGCAGCCCATGAGCCAGCAGTCCATGGGACAGCAGGGCATGGGCCAGGCGCTGAGCCATCAGACCCTCAGCAACCAGCCTCTCAGCCGGCAGTCCCTGGGCCAGCAGCCTCTCGACCAGTCATCCATGAACCAACAGTCGTTGAGCCACCAGCACCCATCCCTGATGCAACAGGCTCTCGGACCGTCCTCTCTGCACCCAGCGCTCAGCCAGCCTCCGGTGACTCAGGCGATGAGCCACCCGATTCAATCCATGGACAATCCAATATTGTCTCAGAAACCGATCGCTCGACCCCCGTCGCAGCCGATCTTACCGCCCGCCCACCCGATTCATACCACCAAGTCTCAGAGTCAGCAGGCACAGAAGGCACAGCAGGCACAACAGGCACAACAGGCACAGCAGGCACAGCAGGCACAGCAGGCACAGCAGGCCCAGCATGCCCAGCATGCCCAGCAGGTGCAGCATGCTCAACAGCAAGCGCAACAACAAGCCCAGCAGGCTCAAGCTCAGCAGGCGCAGCAAGCGCAACAGGCTCAGCAGGCTCAGCAGGCGCAACAAGCCCAGCAGGCGCAACAGGCCCAGCAGGCGCAACAGGCCCAGCAAGCGCAACAAGCCCAGCAGGCCCAACAGGCGCAACAGGCCCAGCAGGCCCAGCAGGCTCAACAGGCCCAGCAGGCCCAGCATCAGCAGGCTCAACAGGTGCAACAAGCCCAGCAAGCACATCAAGTGCAACAAGTACACCACCTTCACCAAGTGCAGCAGTCTACCCCGCCACTGCCCGATCACGGCAACATTGCCAGCGACGATCCCCAGGATGATGATATGGATATGGGTAGCCATGACGAAGGGGAGGGCGACAGCACTCTTGATCCAAAGCTCATGGATCCCCAGTCGTTCGTACCCCGGACACCCATGGGCGAGTTGATGTCCCCCCCACCGGATGGTGGCAGCTTTCCGACGCTGGAAGCAGTGCACAAGCATGTACTGGCCTACTGCACATCTGTCGGCTACGCTGTTGTGATTGGCCGCTCGAAAAAAACCGTGCCAGGCCTCAAGAAGGTTCTGTTCGTTTGCGACCGTGCTGGAAAGCCGCCGCGCCGAGTGAATCCAGAGAACCGCAAACGCAAGACATCGTCTCGAAAGTGCGACTGCCAATTTGGCTTCTTTGCCATCGAGCAGAGGACACAGTGGACTGTGCGCTATCGTCCCAACGCTGAACACTTGAAGCACAACCATGGGCCCAGCGAAAGCCCCCTGTTGCACCCTGCTGCCAGAAAGCTTGACAGCGGCATGGTTGCGCGCGTGAAGGCTCTCAAAGAATCCGGTGAGCGACTGCGTCGTCCTTGCATGCTGCCGATTTGTCACGCACGGCATCTAACGCTGAGCAGGTGTAGGCGTCAGCCAGACCCTAGAAATACTGCAAACGGATAACCCTCATGTGCCGCTGCTGCCCAGGGATATCTATAACGCGAGAGCCGCCATTAACCGCAACCCTTCCAAGATCGCGACAGGTCTTGCGGAGAACAGGCCGGCTATATACAGCAAGCCACATCCCTCGGCGGAGGAGCGGATCCGAGCTGATCTTCGACGAGAAATCGCGAAGTATAGGGATGACTACGAGGAGCTGAAGGAAAAAACCGACAAGGAGATAGAGGAGTTGAAGGCGAAACTCAGAGAGAAAGATCAAACCATTGAGAGATTTGAGATGTTCATTGACATCTGCAACCAGCGGGTCATGGTGCAGCGCGAGCGGCTCTCTGACAACACGCTGCCGAACGGCGGCGCAAGCAGTTCCACCTCGTAGAGCCGGACGGCCCTGGAGGCTGGCGCAGTGGAAGAACAGACATGTGAAACACTTGACGTTGTCGAAGGCTTGACGAGGGGCAGCCTTGGCAGGTATTTCTGATGTGCTTCTGGAGGTGCTTTGGGAGGATGCGGGTATCTGGTAGGACGGGGAGTTAAGGTCATTTATGATCCATGAACGAAGCCATCAGCGTTGGCATGACTACTTGAGAATGGCTGACTTCCGAGGCACGCACAGCACAGCACAATATCCGGGAGTTTGGAAAGGGAAGAAGGACTTTGTATTTGCAAGAACATGACAGCGGCACCCGTGGTCTGACTAGGATCCTTTTATGTGCTTTGAAAGGTCTGTCTACAGACACACCCCGGATTCTGTTTCGACCCGTGGGGTTGGTTCTAGCGAATGTGCATCATCCACAGCGGAAAGCTGCAGAACAAGCTCAGCAAGATAGTAGAAGGTCAGAGTGTGAGCTATTCTGGACTTGTGCGTTCGCGACCCATCGTTTATGACAGAACTGCCATGTATGACCGCGTATGGACCGCTGGGCCGTAGAAGAAGATAAAGGGCGGCAGAGGGGTAGTAGAGTGAACAGTATCAGCAGTGAGAAACGTTGCTCGTGCTCGGGGTTCGGGTTGTATGGGCCAACTAGTCAGCGGCTGAGGCCCGTGTTCAGGACCAGCCCCACATTCGCGGCCTTGACACATGCGGTCGCGATCATGGGGCGGGATGCAGTCGCGTCTCTGCACGTTGAGCTTCCCTGTTGCATGGACCAATGTTGCATTTTGGTCGACGCTCTTCACATCCGCGTCATTACGAATACTCACTACGGCACGCGCACCTGAGGGATACCTTTCTTCTTTCCGCACGATCCTTTTACCTTCCCCTGCTGCGTAGCCGTCGTGTCCTCCTCCTCGAGGGACGTGGTCAGGAAATAGCAGGCCATCTTGATACTGTCTGCTCCCCGGGCGATTTTCTTGACTCGTGTCGGTAGCCAACCTGGGGCGATGATCTCTGCCATCCCCAGGTGAGCAACAGCTGCCCCTCGCCACGACGGCCGAACATCTGGCGCGCGCCGCCATGGACGCCGTCGCGTCCCCGGTGAGCCCGAATGCGGCAGCAAACGGTGCTCCGACAACTCCGACGACGCCGACGCTGCCCGTCGACCCCGAACGCATTGTCGAATACCTCACCACCCTTCTACAAGCTACCCTGGGCGCTACACAGAAAGAGCTGCAGGCTCCCGGCAGCTTGCTATCCAAATCCAGAAAGCCAGATACGGTTCAACGGTGTTCGCGTTTCGGCGCTGAGGCGCAAGTCGCCTTGTACATTCAGCAAACCTTTGCCGACAGCTCGTTGCAGAACGGAGATGCCGGTCAACGTATGCGCTTTCCTGGGACCTCGGCGCGCGTGCCCTTGAGGCTCGGCTAACCCTGTCTGTGCAGATGAGCCGTCGAATATCTACCAAATTTGCAATGACCTCTCGTCGTCCGCGTCAACCGTTGCCTGGCTCGTCCTTCTCAAGCGGCCCCAGCCTCTTGACCCCCAGACGCCTATCAACGCCCAGATACAGATGCTCAACTTGCCTGGCCCTGCGTATCTTTCCACGACCGGCAATGAGGCCGCGCCCACAGCGTCGCCCTACGAGATCCTCCAGCTATATCTTCACAACGGGCTGGCGCCGTACTTTGATGCGAGCACTAAAAACCAGAAAACCCTCCACGGCGGGCGAGGGAGACCAGACGTGGATGCGAAGACCGGCATTCCCGTCACCAAGAAGAGATGGACCGAGCTGGAGCTAAGTCTATCACATCTCCAGCAAAACGTGGAGATCCCCGAGGTGTCGCTGCCCTTTCATCCCGTCGTGCAGGCCGCAGTCGACGAGGCAGAGGAAGACAAGACAAAGACGAGCGTCAGCTCAATCCCGGCGATGCTTCTACAGGATAGCACGTTTCTGAACAACCTTCAGGCGACCGTGAACAACTGGATCAAGTCCATACAGATTGTCACCAAAATGACAAGGGATCCTGGCACGGGGACGGCCAACCAAGAGATCAACTTTTGGCTCTCTATGGAGTCAGCACTGGAGGGCATCGAGAATCAGCTCCGGGGCGAAGGCGTTCTGTTGACCCTCGAAATTTTGAAGCACGCCAAGCGTTTCCAGGCCTCAGTCAGCTTCACGTCAGATACAGGGTTGAAAGAGGCCATGGAGATTGTGCAAAAGTACAACCAGCTGATGCGAGACTTTCCGCTTGACGAGCTACTCTCGGCGACGTCTCTGCCAAAGGTGCGCGAGGCCATCAGCCAGGTCTTCACCCATCTGAACAAGAAGTTGCGGATCTGCCCCTACCCGATCCGGCGGGCTCTGTCTCTTGTGGAGAACGTGTCCGCTGATCTTGACGACGTTCTGCATCGTCTGCTCGCCGGCATTGAACTAGTCAACCTGCCTTACAGCGATTTCCAGGGAATCATGAAGGAGACGGAGAAGATCTTCAAAGCCTGGGACGACAGTGTCAAAGAATTCACCAACGTGGCCCGTGACGTGACTCGGCGCAGAAACGAGAAGTTCATCGCAATCAAGATCAACCCCAGGCACGGAGAACTGCAAGCAAGGCTGAAGTACGTCAGCAACTTTCGGGACAACCACGAGCAGCTCCAGCGGACCATTGTGAATGTTCTTGGTCCGAAGGCTACACTCGATGGAGCTTCTGACGGGCCGAAGACGAACGGAACCGCCGTGGTCGAGGAGATGGGCGATGTCGATGCAGTCGAAGAGGTCCAGGAAGCATGGGAGGCTTTGCGCAATGTCGACCTTCTCGACGTGACGCCGGAAGGTACGCAGAAATGGGTGAGGGCAGAGAATCTTTACAATGAGCGCACCGCCCGGGTCGAGAACTCGATCATTGCGAGACTTCGAGACCGACTAGCGACGGCAAAGAACGCCAATGAGATGTTTCGTGTCTTTTCGAAATTCAACGCCCTGTTCGTGCGGCCCAAGATTCGTGGCGCCATCGCCGAGTATCAAACCCAGCTCATCGACAATGTCAAGCAGGCCATTTCGGCTCTCCATGAGCGCTTCAAGCAGCAGTATGGCAACTCGGAAGCCCATGCCATGTCTCAACTACACGACCTGCCACCTGTTTCTGGCGCCATCATCTGGGCGCAGCAGATCGAGCATCAGCTTGACGGATATATGAAAAGGGTGGAGGACGTCCTCGGTGCCGACTGGTCCTTGCATGCCGAAGGTCAAAGGCTGCAAAGCGAGAGCGATTTGTTCAGGAAAAAGCTCGACACCCGGCCCATCTTTGAAGCGTGGCTACACGACGTGCAAAGGAAACAGATCAGTATCACGGGCCTGCTGTTCAACGTCAACAGAATCAGGTCAGCCGGCAACATCTTGGAGCTCTCGGTCAACTTTGACGCACAAGTCATCGCGTTGTTCAAGGAAACGCGCAACCTCATTTGGCTGAACTTCAGCGTGCCTCACTCGATCAGCAACATCGCCAAGGACACAAAGCGAGTGTATCCCTATGCTGTGAGCCTCATGGAGAGCGTCAGGACGTTTGCCCAAATCAATCGGCAAATTGTCGACTTGTCCGAAGTCGAGGTTCTCTTGAGCGGGTACCGGAACGAGGTGTACAAGGTCATAGCAAAGGGCGTGCCACTGAAATGGGAGTCGTTCATCAACACGTTCGACATCAATTTCAAGCCCAACGCCCATTACATTGCCGCCGACGTGCAGTTCCTGTCGAAAGCGGGCGAGAGCAAACATGTGCTCTACGTACGCGAGTTGGCTTCCGCCGTTTCCGTCCTCCAGGCCAAGACGACTGCTTTGGGGATGCTTCATGCCACGGTTCAAAAGGCCCTCGGAGAGTTGGAAACATGTCCGTACGAAGCCCAGGCATTCGAGACCCGGCTGGAGACCATCCAGGATGCCGTGGACCTTCTCAATCTGGAGCAGTATGTCAACCTGGGATACTGGGTCGGGAACATGAACCGGCAGATCAAAGCAACACTGCTCGTCCGGCTCCGGCGAGCCGTGCAAGACTGGATTGAGGCCTTTGAAGATGCTGACTCTGACAAGGGCAAAGAGCGCAAGCGATCCGAGCTGGTCGATGCAGCCAAGACCACCCTGCCCGTCATGAAACGACTTACTCACGAGATCACCATGCGTAATCAAGTGATTTATCTGGAACCTCCCATGGAGTTCGCCCGCGCCAACTGGTTCTCTCATGTGCAGGAGTGGATCGGCATCGTCTGCAACCTGAAAAAGATCAAAGCCACCCGGTACCAGATGAGCCTCAGCACGGCAGTGCACGACGAGGCTCGCTTCAACGATTTGCCAAGCGAGTGTACCGATGCTCTGTTTCGGGTCCAGACGTCGATCGAGAAGAAGGTACGGGAAATCAACGCCTACGTCGACAAGTGGTTCCAGTTCCAGTCTCTCTGGGACTTGCAGTCCGAGCAAGTCTACAATGTCTTGGGAGACCAGCTCTCCCGGTGGCTGCAACTGCTCCAAGAGATCAGAAAGACGCGCCAAACGTTCGACACGACCGAGATCAGTCGGTCTTTTGGTCATATCAAGATCGACTACGACCAGGTTCAGACCAAAGTCAATGCCAAATACGACCAGTGGCAGCATGACATACTCATCAAGTTTGCCGGGCGGCTCGGAGCACGCATGCGCGAGGTACACGCCGAGGTCGAAAAGGCGCGGAAAGATCTGGAGGGCCAGGTCATGGAAGCCCATTCGACGGCACAGGCGGTGCAGTTCATCACCATCGTCCAGAGCTGTAAGCGCCAAATCCTGTCGTGGGCGCCCGAGGTCGAGACCTTTCGGCAGGGCGAGTCGACCCTTGTGAGGCAGCGGTACCAGTTCCCCAATGACTGGCTCCATGCCGAGCACGTCGACGGCATGTGGGATGCTCTGAATGAACTGCTCCGGAGGAAGGACAAGATCGTCCAGGACCAGTCCGATGCTTTGCGGGCCAAGATCATCGCCGAAGACCAGGTAGTGATGGGTAAAATCACGGAGATTGCGGCGCAGTGGAACGAGGAGAAGCCGGTATCCGGAATCATCGAGCCGGACGTGGCATCTGCCACCCTCAGTGCCTTCGAGTCTAGGATAACCAAGATCCAGGAAGACTCGGCCATGGTGGCGAGGGCCAAAGAAGCGCTCGGCCTTCCCGCCGTCCTCGACACGTCCCTCGGCGTGATTCTGGAGGAGGTACAAGATTTCAAGTCGGTCTGGGCGTCGCTGTCCACCATATGGCAAAACCTGAACGAGCTGCGGGAGATACTCTGGACGAGCGTCCAGCCGAGGAAGATTCGGTCTTCGATTGACAGCCTCATCAAGATGACCCGGGACATGCCGAGCAGGATGCGCCAGTACGCTGCCTTTGAGCACATCCAGACCATTCTCAAGCAGTACATGAAGGTCAATACGACGCTCGCCGAGCTCAAATCAGAAGCAGTCCGGGACCGGCATTGGACCAGGATCTGGAAGGAGATCAGGCCTGGCAGACGCTACTCGCCTGTCTCCATGACGCTCGGAGACGTCTGGGATCTCAATCTCGCCGCGACGGAGGTGATCATCAAGGACATCATCACGCAAGCGCAAGGCGAGATGGCGCTTGAGGAGTTCTTGAAGCAGGTCCGCGAGGACTGGACGAGCTACAATCTCGACCTGGTCGGCTATCAGAACAAGTGCCGACTGATCCGAGGCTGGGACGAGTTGTTCGCAAAGTGCAGTGAGAACCTCAATTCGCTGCAAGCCATGAGGCACTCGCCATACTACAAGGAATTCGAAGAGGAGGCCTCGTCGTGGGAGGATAAACTGAACCGGGTCCACGTCCTCTTCGACGTGTGGATTGACGTCCAGCGTCAGTGGGTCTACCTCGAGGGCGTCTTCACCGGCAATGCCGACATCAAACATTTGCTCCCCATCGAGTCTTCGCGCTTCCAGAACATCAACAGCGAGTTCTCGGCCGTCATGAAGAAGGTGTACAAGCAACCGTATGTCCTGGACGTGCTGAACATACCCAACGTGCAAAAGTCTCTCGAGCGCCTCGCGGAGCTCCTCAACAAGATCCAAAAGGCGCTGGGGGAGTATCTCGAGAAGGAGCGTGTCTCCTTCCCACGCTTCTACTTCGTCGGTGACGAGGACCTGCTCGAGATGATCGGCAACAGCAACGACACGTTGCGCATCGCAAAGCATTTCAAGAAGATGTTCGCTGGCCTGAACGGGCTGGTCATGGACGAGGAGTCCGTCATTTCCGGCTTTTCGTCCAAGGAAGGGGAAGTCGTGCGGCTCAGGAAGGAGATCAGCCTGGTCAAGACGCCCCGGATCAACGATTGGCTAGCGCTGCTGGAGCACGGCATGAAGTTCACATTGGCCGAGCTGCTGGCCGAGGCGGTCGACGGATTCGGCCCCATCTTTGCCGCGGACCAGATCAGCAAAGCAGACCTGAACAGCTTCATGGCGGCGTATCCCAGTCAGATCGTCGTCCTGGCCACGCAGGTGGTCTGGACCACCACCGTCGACAAAGCTTTGGCCGAGGGCGGCCCGGGGCTCCAGTCCTTGTTTGACCGCGAGGTCCAACTCCTGCGGCTCCTTGCCGACACAGTCCTGGGCGATCTGGAAATGCTCATGAGGAAGAAGTGCGAGCAGCTCATCACAGAATGCGTGCACCAGCGAGACGTCATCGAGCAGCTCGTCAAGCTCCATGCTGTCGGTCCCACTCACTACCAATGGCTTCTGCAGATGCGCTATGTCTACGCGCCCGAGCGTGAGCTCCTCCAGCGGCTGCGCATCAAGATGGCCAATGCCGAGCTCAACTACGGCTTCGAGTACCTGGGGGTTCCCGACCGACTGGTACGGACGCCGCTCACGGACCGGTGCTTCCTCACGCTCACGCAGGCGCTGTGCCAGCGTCTGGGCGGCTCGCCCTACGGGCCGGCGGGCACGGGCAAGACCGAGTCGGTCAAGGCACTCGGTCTCCAGCTCGGTCGGTTCACTCTTGTCTTCTGCTGCGACGACACGTTCGACTTCCAGGCCATGGGGCGCATCTTCCTGGGCATCTGCCAGGTCGGCGCCTGGGGCTGTTTCGACGAGTTCAACCGTCTGGAGGAGCGGATCTTGTCCGCCGTCTCCCAGCAGATCCAGAACATCCAGCTCGGCTTGAAGCAGGGGGTCGAAGACGAGAGTGGGCAGATCGAGCTTGTCGGCCGCCAACTGCGCGTCAACGTCAACACTGGCATCTTCATCACCATGAACCCGGGCTACGCCGGCCGTTCGAACCTACCCGACAACCTGAAGAAGCTGTTTCGCAGCGTCGCCATGTCGAAGCCGGACAAGGAGCTCATTGCCGAGGTCATGTTGTACTCGCAGGGCTTCAACCAGGCCAAGCAGTTGTCGAAGCAGACCGTTCCCTTCTTCGACCAGTGCTCCGGCACGCTGTCGAAACAGGCACACTACGACTTCGGTCTGCGCGCGTTGAAGAGCGTGCTCGTCAGCTCGGGCGGTCTCAAGCGCGCGCGGCTCACGCAGGCGCACGACCGTCTGGGTCCCGAGGAATCGGTTGAGCCCGAGATCATCGTGCAGAGCATTCGCGAGACCATCGCGCCCAAACTCATCCAGGGCGACGTCGAGAGGATGATCGGCATCGAACGGGTCTGCTTCCCCGGGATCGAGTACGTCCCGGCGAATCTTGTCGACCTCGAGGGGGCTCTCCGGAGCCTCGCGGACGAGAGACAGCTGGTGAACAACGAGACGTGGATGACGAAGGTGCTGCAGCTGTATCAGATCCAGAAGATCCACCACGGCGTCATGATGGTGGGCAATGCCGGGTCCGGAAAATCGAGTGCGTGGCGGCTCCTGCTGGATGCCTTGCAGAAGGTCGAAGGCGTCGAGGGTGTCTCTCACGTCATCGACTCCAAGGTCATGTCGAAGGAGGCGCTCTATGGCAATCTCGACGCGACGACCAGAGAGTGGACGGACGGCTTGTTCACCAGCATCCTCCGCAAGATCGTGGACAATCTGCGCGGCGAGGACGGCAAGAGGCACTGGATCGTCTTTGACGGCGATGTGGACCCCGAATGGGTCGAGAACTTGAACAGCGTGCTGGACGACAACAAGCTGCTGACGCTGCCGAACGGCGAGCGTCTCAACCTGCCGCCCAACGTCCGCATCATGTTTGAGGTCGAGACGCTCAAGTACGCCACGCTGGCGACGGTCAGTCGATGCGGTATGGTGTGGTTCAGCGAATCCACCGTCACGCCGAGCATGATGGTCACGCACTACCTGGACACGCTCCGGAGGGTGGCCTTTGAGGACCTCGACGAAGATGATGTGGCCACGGGACAGAGCTCTGCCAAGGCGCTCGCGCTGCAGCGGCAGTCGGCCGACCTGCTGCAGGCGTACCTGACCGGCGACGGCTTCGTCCTGGCCGCGCTCAAGGAGGCCGAGGGCTTCCGGCACATCATGGAGTTCACCGCCGCGCGCGTGCTGGGCACGCTCTTCTCGCTGCTGAACAAGGCGGTGCGCGACATGATCGAGTACAACGCCCAGCACAGCGATTTCCCGCTCGAGCCCGAGAACGTCGAGAGCTACGTGGCCAAGAAGCTCCTGCTGGCCATGGTCTGGGCCCTGACGGGCGACTGCCCGCTCCTGGACCGCAAAGCTTTCGGCGACAGGCTGGCGGGACTGGCCGCGTTCGGCTCGCCGCCCGTCGACGGCACGAGTGCGCTCATCGACTTCGACGTGGCCTTGCCGAGGGGCGAATGGACGCGGTGGCAGAACCAGGTGCCCACCATCGAGGTCAACACGCACTCGGTCACACAGACGGACGTTGTCATTCCCACCCTGGACACGGTTCGGCACGAGCAGGTGCTCTACTCGTGGTTGGCCGAGCACAAGCCACTCCTTCTCTGCGGCCCTCCCGGTTCCGGCAAGACGATGACGCTGTTCAGCGCGCTGCGGAAGCTCCCCAACATGGAGATCGTCGGCCTGAACTTTTCGAGTGCCACGACGCCGGACCTCTTGATCAAGACGTTTGAGCAGTACTGCGAGTACAGGAAGACGGTCAACGGGGTCATGCTCTCGCCGACGCAAATCGGCCGCTGGCTTGTCATCTTCTGCGACGAAATCAACCTGCCGGCCCCCGACAAATACGGCACGCAGCGGGCCATCTCCTTCCTCCGCCAGTTGGTGGAGCACAAGGGCTTCTGGAGGACCTCGGACAAGGCCTGGGT
Source organism: Phyllachora maydis (assembly GCA_029339225.1). Taxonomy (NCBI): domain Eukaryota; kingdom Fungi; phylum Ascomycota; class Sordariomycetes; order Phyllachorales; family Phyllachoraceae; genus Phyllachora; species Phyllachora maydis. Next base: position 1,163,882 of record JAQQPM010000006.1, on the reverse strand, counting down.
CACGCTGGACCGCATCCAGTTCGTCGGGGCGTGCAACGCTCCGACGGATGCCGGCCGTACGCCCCTGGGCGCTCGCTTCCTGCGACACGCGCCCCTCATCATGGTCGACTATCCCGGCGAGCAGTCGCTCCACCAGATCTACGGCACCTTCAACACGGCCGTGCTCAAGATCATCCCGTCCCTCCGCGGCTATGCCGAGCCACTGACGCAGGCCATGGTGCGCTTTTACCTGGAATCCCAACAGCGCTTCACCCCCAACATCCAGCCCCACTACGTCTACAGCCCGCGCGAGCTGACCAGGTGGGTGCGGGGCGTGTACGAGGCCATCCGCCCGCTCGAGACCCTGTCGGTCGAGGGCTTGATCCGCATATGGGCGCACGAAGCCCTGCGGCTCTTCCAGGACCGCCTCGTCGCCGAGGACGAGCGCAGCTGGACCGACGACGCGGTCCGGAGAATCGCCACGGACCTTTTCCCGACCGTGGACGAGCGACAGGCTCTCGGCGGCCCCATCCTCTTCTCGAACTGGCTGTCCAAGAACTACGTGCCGGTCGATCGCGAGCAGCTGCGCGACTTTGTCAAGGCGCGGCTCAAGACGTTCTGCGAGGAAGAGGTCGACGTGCCGCTGATCCTGTTCAACGACGTGCTCGAACACGTGCTGCGCATCGATCGGGTCTTTCGTCAGCCGCAGGGCCATCTCATCCTGATCGGTGTCAGCGGCAGTGGCAAGACGACCTTGTCGCGCTTCGTCGCCTGGATGAACGGTCTCAAGGTCTTCCAGATCAAGGTGCACGGCAAGTACTCGGCCGAGGACTTTGACGAGGACCTGCGCGAGGTGCTGCGCCGCTGCGGCTGCAAGGGCGAAAAGATGTGCTTCATCATGGACGAGGCCAACGTCCTCGACTCGGGCTTCCTCGAGCGCATGAACACGCTGCTGGCCAACGCCGAGGTGCCCGGCCTCTTCGAGGGCGACGAACTGGCGGCGCTGATGACGGCGTGCAAGGAGGGAGCGCAGCGCCAGGGTCTGCTCCTCGACTCGCAAGAGGAGCTCTACAAGTGGTTCACCGGCCAGATCGTCAAGAACCTGCACGTCGTCTTCACCATGAACCCGCCCGAGGACGGGCTGTCATCCAAGGCCGCCACGTCTCCTGCGCTGTTCAACCGTTGCGTGCTGAACTGGTTCGGCGACTGGTCGGACCAGGCCCTGTTCCAGGTCGCGCACGAGTTGACGCAGTCGGTGGATCTGGACCGGGCCAGCTTCACCGCCCCGGACACGATCCCGGTGGCCTACCGCGGCCTCAGCCTGCCGCCGTCGCACAGGGAGGCCGTGGTGAACTCGATGGTGTACATGCACTACTCGCTCCAGCGCTTCAACGCCAAGCTGCTGAAGCAGCAGGGTCGGATCACCTTCCTCACGCCGCGCCACTTCCTCGACCTGGTGGCCCAGTACGTCAAGCTCTACGGCGAGAAGCGCGAGGATCTCGAGGAGCAGCAGCGCCATCTCAACGTCGGTCTGGACAAGCTCCGGGACACGGTCGACAAGGTGCGCGACCTGCGCGTGAGCCTGGCCGAGAAGAAGGCGCAGCTCGAGCAGAAGGACGCCGAGGCCAACGAGAAGCTGCAGCGCATGGTGGCCGACCAGCAAGAGGCGGAGCAGCGCAAGAGCACGTCGCTGGAGATCCAGGCGGCGCTGGAGAAACAAGAGGCCGAGGTGGCGTCGCGGCGCAAGGTGGTGCTCCAAGATCTCGCCCGGGCCGAGCCCGCGGTCGAGGAGGCCAAGGCCTCGGTCAGCAACATCAAGCGCCAGCACCTGACCGAGGTGCGGTCCATGAGCTCGCCGCCCCAGGGTGTGCGCCTGGCGCTCGACTCGGTGTGCACGCTCATCGGCCACAAGGCGAGCGACTGGAAGCAGGTCCAGGCCGTGGTCCGCCGCGACGACTTCATCGCGAGCATCATCAACTTCAACAACGAGAAGCAGATGACCAAGGCCCTGCGGCTCAAGATGCGGAACGAGTTCCTGGCCAACCCCGAGTTCACCTTTGATCGCGTCAACCGCGCCAGCAAGGCCTGCGGCCCTCTCGTGCAGTGGGTCGAGGCCCAGGTCAACTACGCCGAGATCCTGGACCGCGTCGGGCCCCTGCGCGAGGAGGTCGACCAGCTCGAGGAGCAGGCGCTGCAGACCAAGGCCGAGGCCAGGGCGGTCGAGAACACCATCGCAACGCTCGAGGGCAGCATCGCGCAGTACAAGACGGAGTACGCCGCGCTCATCAGCGAGACGCAGGCGATCAAGTCGGAGATGGCGCGTGTGCAGTTCAAGGTCGACCGCAGCGTCAAGCTCCTGGACAGCCTGTCGTCGGAGCGCGTGCGCTGGGAGGAGGGCAGCAAGTCCTTCGAGACGCAGATCAGCACCCTGGTCGGCGACGTGCTCGTGGCGGCCGCCTTCCTGGCCTACAGCGGCCTGTACGACCAGACCTTCCGCAAGGCCATGATGGAGGACTGGCTGCACCAGCTGCACCTGTCGGGCATCCAGTGCAAGCAGCACAACCCCGTCACCGAGTATCTGTCCACGGCCGACGAGCGCCTGGGCTGGCAGGCGAACACGCTCCCGGTCGACGACCTCTGCACCGAGAACGCCATCGTTCTCCGGCGCTTCAACCGGTACCCGCTCATCATCGATCCCTCGGGCCGTGTGACCGAGTTCCTGCAGCGGGAGTGCAAGGACCGCCGCCTGACCGTGACCAGCTTCCTGGACGATTCCTTCCCCAAGCAGCTGGAGAGTTCCCTGCGCTTCGGCAACCCGATCCTGATCCAGGACGCCGAGCACCTGGATCCCATCCTGAACCATGTGCTGAACAAGGAGTACCAGAAGACGGGCGGCCGTGTGCTCATCCAGCTTGGCAAGCAGCAGATCGACTTCTCGCCGGCCTTCAGGCTGTACCTGTCGACGCGGGATCCTTCGGCCACCTTCGCGCCCGACATCTGCAGCCGGACCACGTTTGTGAACTTTACCGTGACGCAGAGCAGCCTGCAGACGCAGTCGCTCAACGACGTGCTCAAGTCGGAGCGGCCCGATGTTGACGAGCGGCGGTCCAATCTGATCAAGCTGCAGGGCGAGTTCAAGGTGCACTTGCGCCAGCTCGAGAAGAAGCTCCTGCAGGCCCTCAACGAGTCGCGCGGCAACATCCTGGACGACGACAACGTCATCGAGACGCTCGAGACGCTCAAGACCGAGGCGGCCGAGATCTCGGCCAAGATGAGCAAGACCGAGGGCGTCATGGCCGAGGTCGAGGCCATCACGCTGCAGTACGGCGTCATTGCGCGCTCGTGCAGTGCCGTCTTCGCCGTGCTCGAGCAGCTCCACTACCTCAACCACTTCTACCAGTTTTCGCTGCAGTACTTCCTCGACATCTTCCAGTCCGTCCTGCACGACAATGCCCACCTGGCCGGCGAGACGGACCACAACGTGCGCCGGGACATGATCGTGAAGGACCTGTTCGTCACGGCCTTTAAGCGCACCGCTCTCGGCTTGCTGCAAAAGGACCGCATCACCCTGGCCATGCTGCTCGCCCAGGCGTCGCCGTACCAGATGGACAAGGGCCTGCTCGATGTCGTGCTCGACGACAGGCTCGACGGCAGAGACGTCTCTTCCGACCCGAGTGCCAAGGATGAGGCGCACGCGCGAGCCCGGCGCGTGCCCGCGCTCAAGGAACGCATCGACAAGGTGCCGCCGGCCGGGTGGGACCGCTTCTTCGCCGAGGAGCTTGCCGAGGACTGCGTGCCCGAGATCTGGGAGGGCGACGACAGCGTGGAGCCCCACGATCAGGCGCTGCTCTCGCTCCTCCTGGTCAAGCTCTTCCGGCTCGATCGCTTCGTGCCCGCTGCCGAGCGCTTCGTCGGCCTCGTCTTCGGGCCCGGACTCTTGGACGTGGTCGAGGACCTCGGGGCTGCTGTGGCCCAGGTACCGGCGGCCTCGCCCATTGCGCTGGTCTCGTCGCCGGGCTTCGACGCCTCATACAAGGTCGAGGGCTTGGTGGAGCGCACACGCGGCGTGCGCTGCACGCACATCGCCATGGGATCCAACGAGAGCGTGGCATCGGCCGACAAGGCCATCGCGCACGCGGCGCAGACAGGCGGCTGGGTCCTGGTCAAGAACGTGCACCTGGCGGCGCCCACGTGGCTGCAGGGTCTCGAGAAGCGCCTCGACGGGCTCAACGCGCATCCGGACTTCCGGCTGTTCCTGTCCATGGAGGCGAGCCCCAAGATTCCCGTCAACCTGCTCCGCGCCGCGCGCGTGCTCGTCTACGAGCAGCCCGCCGGCATCCGCGCCAACATGAAGGACTCGATGGCGGCGCTGGCGACGCGGCCCGGGCTCAAGACGCCGGTCGAGCGGACGAGGCTGTACCTGCTGCTGGCCTTCTTGCACGCCGTCGTGCAGGAGCGGCTGCGGTACGCGCCGAATCTGGGGTGGAAGGGCTTCTGGGAGTTCAACGACGCGGATGTAAGTCTGGCGCCATGTTCTGGGAAGGCTCCCAGACGAGCAAGGGGGGGTTCCTCTGGCTAACGGATGGTACGTCGCAGTACGAGTGCTCCGCCTTCGTCATCGACACGTGGATCGACGCGGCGGCGCAGAACCGCACCAATCTGGCGCCCCAGAACATACCGTGGGACATGATCCGCTACCTGGTGACGGAGACGTACGGCGGCAAGGTCGACAACGAAGGCGACTTCCAGGTCCTGCGCGACCTGGTGCACTCGTTTTTGACGCCCTCGGCCTTTGACATTGGGCACAAGCTCGTCGGCGGCGGCGGCGAGGGCGGTGGCGGGCTGGCGGTGCCGGCGGGTACGTCGCTGCAGGACTTTTTGGCGTGGATCCAGAAGCTGCCGGAGCGCGAGCCGCCGACGTACCTGGGGCTGCCGGCCAACGCGGAGAAGCTGCTCCTTGTGGGCTTGGGCAGGAGCCTGATAGGGGACTTGAAGAGGGTGACGGAGTTGCTGGACGAGGGGGAGCAGTTGGTGACAGAGGCTTGAGATTGTATTTCTGGGGAAGTCCGGTCTCGGTCGACTTGTACTATGTTTTTATTTTCGGAGTAGGCCGGTTCGACTCGTTTCTGATACCCCCATTCCCCCCCCCCTTACCCCCCCCTCAATACAGATGTAGATAGATTTCAGCATTCCGAGATTGTAGCAAGCAGCATTGATCCTGAGGGGTTGGCCGGGGTTGTTCTGAAGATGGTATTTTATTGATGATTTATTGGATGGTCAAGGACGCGTTGCGGGGGGGAAATCCATCCCTGAGGGATTATGGCGGGAAGAGTATGTCGGTAAGTACCTAGGTATCTAGCTAGTGCTTTAGTAGTATATATACCGAGGCGGTGATACCTAGGTGCTTTTTTTTTTTTTTTTTTTGGCCTCTGGCAGCTGTCAGTGAAAGCAAGTTTTGAGATGGGACGGTGCCGAGCAGCCGATCTAGTTAGCTTAGTAAGTACCAGACAATCTAGGTAGACTGGGTGGGGGGGACTGGGTGGGGTGCGGGTGGGGGTGTGGGTCGCACATCTTCGTCAGCCGATGAGCATGTTGAACGGTCACTGTCCAAGGGAGGAACGAAGCACGGCATGACGGATGGTTCCATCCTCGCGTGCAAGAGCCAAGAGCGAAGAGCGGGGGGGGGGGGGGGTGGCCGCCTTCCTTCCTTTCGGTGTCAATCTGGGTGATGTCAATCTGGGTGATGGATGGCCCCGCAGTTGCCAGTTGCCAGTTGTGCCACGACAGACGACAGACGATTTCTCTCCCTCTCGGTTCCGCCGTCACCGTTTTTTTTTTCTCTCATCTTCTTCCCTTCTGCTTCTCCTTTTGCCCACCCAAGTAAGAGATTCAGTAGGAAACTTGGTTGGCCAAGATGGCTGACGGCTTCAGCACCTGTACGTGGAATGCATGAATGTACCTATCATGACCTTGTCGCGCAACAAACTGACAGCTGCCTCTAGACAACCCCTTCGCTCGGAGGGAGTCCCACCATGCCAACAGCATTGCCACCTACAGGGTCTTGACCAGCCTCACTTGGCTGCTGTCTCTCGTCGTCTCGGTCTACTACTGGGTCCATCGTCCTCACGACGGCGATGGTCCGCTCCACAGGATCCCGACGCAGAACGACCGGTTCCCCACCGGGTTTACTCTCAACGACACCATGCTCGCCAGCTACTGGTATGTGCCGGCCGCGGACGGCGTGACGACGTTGCTAACGGCTGTCGCTGCGCGCAGGTCCGTCCTCCTCCTTTCCCAGGTCGGCTACGTGAGCCGGCTGTTCTCGGCCGATGTCGAAGATGTGAAGGCGGCCGCGTCGGTGGGCAGCCACTTCATCGCCAACAACCTCGTCCACTTCGCCTTCGTCATGCTCTTCGTGCGCGGATACTTTGGCTGGGCCGAGGTCATGCTCGTCGCCAACTTTGTCAACTTGACGTCGCTGTATTTCCGCCACAATGCCTACGCTCGCCTCATCCACATGCCGGCCGTTTCGGGTCCTCTGGCCTGGACGTTCGTGGCTCTCTTCTGGAACGGCGCCATCGCTGTTTACAAGCCCAACAACCTGATGGCTCGCATCTTTGCCAACATGTTCATCTGGAGCATCTTGGGCTATGGCCTGTTCTTCATCTTCTTCTACAAGGTACCTACCTACACCTACCCAGGGGCAGTCGTGTTGCACCCAGCCAGCCCTGCGGCCCCCCCCCCCCCCCAAGTTCTCGGTCTTTTTGCGCATAGCACTGACACTGCGGCACAGGACTACACGATGGGCTTCAACCTCAGCGTGCTCTCGGCCGCCATCGGAGTCGGGCAATTCCTGAACAAGATTGTCGAACTGCAGTGGATGTTCGCCTTCACCATCATGACTGTTCTGCTGGTGCTCACTGCCCTGGTGGCCTACCCTGCTTGGTCCGGCGGCGACGTTCCATGGGGTCGCCAAGAGACGGCCGCCCAGACGGATGCCGAGCGAGCCCCTCTGCTCAATGAGAGCTGAGTGGGGGCGTGCCACGGCGAGGACATGAGTCGTCAGCTGGGCTTTGGAGTGGTGGAAAAGGACGGGTTGTAGCTTGTTACGCAGATTGAAGGCCGACCTCCGACGATGATGTCACAGTGCAGTTTGATGCTTGTCAGCTGTGCCGTACGAAGTACTCAGTAGGAGGTGTTTAGCAAAATCCCAATTCCTTGCCCTGAACGCTTCTGCACTGGGAACATGTCCCGGATCGGAGTCCCTCCCTGTCCAGGTAGCAGGGACATGCCCGCGACGGAAAACGGGTACGGAAAACGGGTAACGGAGCCCGAAGAGGGACCGAAGAGGGAGGGGGTCACCAAAAAAGTAGGTTGTACGACTACGACACTACCAGACTTGGGCAGACCGCGCACCATGGCCCGGCGTGTTCTGGCGTTTCCTTTGGCGGTACACATGGGAACCGACATCTGCCGGATCCCGCGCATCTACACGATGCTGGGCGGGCCGCGAGGCGGCCGCTTCATCCGGCGCATCCTCGCGGACGAGGAGCTCGTGCAGCCGCGCCGCTGCATCGCCGCCATCCTCCTCCGGGACGGCGGGCACCGACGAGGAGGACGAAGACCGGCTTCCCCGGCGCCGGCACCGGCGCAGCAGAGGGATCGGAGGGATCCGGAGCTCTGGACGGCGGCGGTGTTCCTGGCCGGCAGGTTCGCGGCGAAGGAGGCCGCCATCAAGGCGCACCCGCACCGCCGATTGACCTTTCACGACGTCGTCATCGAGAACCGGGCGGGGGGCGCGGATGCGGAGGGGGCGAGGAGCGGTGTGCCGTCGGCGCGCATCAAAGGCGGGCCGGGCGCGCAGGAGGAGGACCAGGTCGCCATGCTCAGTATCAGCCACGACGGCGACTACGCGACGGCCGTGTGCATGGGGTTCGAGGCCGGGCCTGGTGGTGCGCGAGGGTAGAGAGAGAGAGGGGGAGAGAGAGAGAGAGAGAGTACACACGGGATGGCCAGTCTGTGCCAAGGGGTTGTACGATGGATGAATACCGGGGGGATGGTGGTCGAAGCGAGAGCACTTCTTCACTCGGCAGAATTTTCATCTTTTTCATCTTTTTTTTTTTTTTTCCCCCATCACATCACGCACGCACACCACCACGACCACAACCCCCCTCCCCATTTACCTCATCATCATTCATACCCTGGTGACCATGTATTTCTGGGCTCTGGCCTGTATATCTTTTCTGGCCATTCTTCTCCAACGTGCCGGCGGGATCATCCTCTCCGGTGACATTGTCGGCCAGCATATACTTTCCGATTATGATTACATTGTCGTCGGCGCCGGCGTCGCCGGTCTGGTTGTCGCGAACCGGTTGAGTGAAAACTCTGATGGTGAGTGCTGCTCGGCAAAACGTCCCGCGAGAAAGAGAAAGAGAGAGAGAGAGAGAGAGAGAGAGAGAGAGAGAGAGAGAGAGAGAGAGAGAGAGAGAGAGAGAGAGAGAGAGAGAGAGAGAGAGAGGGAGAGAGAGAGAAAGAGAAAGAGAGAAAGAGAGATGGCTCTGCTGACCCGTATCAACTGTCCACCCATCCAGTCACTGTGCTGCTACTGGAAGCCGGGCCACTGTACGTGCCAGGACCCCGTCCAAGTCCATGCATTCCATGGCCGTCAAGCTCACCTCGCGAGACCAGAGACGACTCCGAGGATGTCGTCGACATGCCCGGCAAGATCGGTTGGCCCAACCCCCCTGGTTATCACTGGAACCTGACGACAGCGCCTCAAGAGTTCCTCGACAAGGCAACGCGCAGTTTCGACCTGGGCCACGTCGTCGGCGGTGGCAGCGTCTCCAACGGGCTGGTCTTCACCCGCGGGCCCGCGGCAGACTACGATGCCTGGCAGTCCCTCGGAAACCCTGGATGGAGCTGGTCGTCCATGCTTCCGTATTTCCAAAAGGTGACGTTGGCTCTCGGGGAGCGCAGCCGTGTGCCCCGGCGAGACGGACTGACCGTGATCCATCTTGTCGACCAGTGCGAGAACTTTACGAACAACCCGACCCCGGAGACCAGGGCACAACTCCACATCAAGCCGGTGCCGAGCTTCCACGGACGAGGAGGCCCGGTCCAAGTCTCGTACCCCAACTTTTACTACAACTCGTCCAGTATGTCTCTTCCCCACACCGCCTGTTCGTCCTCGGCCCCAATCCTGACCTGTTTGTCCTTCTCCTACCCACTGCAGGTCACTTCCTGCAAGGCATGGCCCAGACCGGCGCGCGTGTGCGAGGTGATCTCAACGCCGGCGATGCCGTCGGCGCCATCTTCTCTCCCTCGTCCATGTCGGCCCAGAACCAGAGTCGGTCGGACGCGCGGACGTCGTACTGGGACCCCGTCGCCGGCCGGCCCAACCTCCATCTCGCCCCTGGGCAGACAGTCACGCGCCTGTTGATGGCGCCGAACGCGTCGGCCGAGGCACACGGGGTCGAGTTCACTCGGTCGGCCAACAGCACGACAAGACAGCGGGTCTACTGCAAACGCGAGGTCATCTTGTCGGCCGGGCCCGTCATGACGCCCGTCCTCCTCCAGATCTCCGGCCTTGGCCCGACTTCTCTGCTCGAGGAACTCAATGTCACCGTCTTGGTCGACCTTCCGGGCGTGGGCCAGAACTTCCAAGACCACGGCATGCTGCAGCCGGAGTATAACTGTACGTCTCCCTCGCCACGCGAAAAAAAAAAAAAAAAAAAAAAAAACTTTTTGCTCAAGCCCTCTCTCTCGGCAGATACGAGCCCCGACTTCAACGCCCACGACATTGGCAGTGTCCTCAGCAGCGACGCCGTCACGGCCATGTACATGCAGAACCGGTCAGGCCCCGACACGGCACCTCTCATCTCCGCCTTGGCTTTCAGCAGCCTCTCGACCCTCATGCCCGACGACGCGGCCGCCCTGCTGCACAACATCTCCCGCGCGCCCGCCGCGCAGTACCTGCCCCCGGGCCCGGGCCAGCACCCGGCCGTCGTGGCCGGCTACGCCCGGCAGCGCCACCTCCTCCTGCGGCTCCTGCAGCGCCCCGACGTCGGCGCGGCCGAGGTCATGGCCGACAGCGTCGGCACCCTCAGCGTCGCCAACCACAAGCCCTTCAGCCGCGGCACCGTGCGCGCCCTGGCCGCCGACCCCTTCGGCCGCTGCAGCGCCGCGCCCACCGCCGTCGCCGCCCGCGTGCTCGTCGACCCCCGCTACTGCGCCCACCCGGCCGACTGCGCCGTCCTCGTCGCCGCCCTGCGCCTCAACGCCCGCCTGCTCGCCACCCCCGCCATGCGCGCCCTCGCCCCCGCCCCGCGCCCGCCCTGGGACCGGGCCTACGCCGCCGCCAACGCGTCGGTCCCGCCGACCGACGCCGACCTGCTCGCCCTCGTGCGCCAGTTCCTGCGCACCGGGTTCCACGGCTGCGGCACCGCCGCCATGATGCCGGCCGCCCACGGCGGCGTCGTCTCGCCGCGGCTGCTCGTCTGGGGCACGCGGAACCTGCGCGTCGTCGACTCGAGCATCATCCCCATCATCCCGGCCGCCCACCTGCAGGCGGTCGTGTACGGCATCGCCGAGAAGGTCGGCCTTTTTTTTTTTTTTTTTTTTTTTTTTTTTTCCCTTCCCCTCCTTCCCCTTTCCTGTCTTTGTTTCCCGGCCTTTTCGTCGCTGACTTGTTCTTTTCTCTCTCTTCTTCCACTCCCTCAGGCATCCGACCTCATCAAGGAAGACTGGGCACGCTGAGATTCCGCAAGCCAGGGGTCATCTGTCGTCCTTCACTAGCGTGTGGGAGACTTGGTACGTCGGGGCGGAGGCTTGGGTCGAGAGGGAGAGAGAGAGAAAAAGAGAGAGAGAGAGAGAGAGGGAGAGGAGATAGCAGGTCTTGGAGGGCCGCGCCAGTGACCGACCGACCGACCGGTCCCACTGGCGTGTGCAGCCGGTGGCGACGGGAGGCAGTCGAGGGGCGAAACACGCGTACAGAGTATTCTACTACGCGATCGTGTGTACCAAGTGTATATAGCCTTTTCTCCCCGTGCAAGACTTTTTTGAAAGGTCATCCATGACATCGTGAAGAACAACAACGGCGGGTTCGGTCTTGCAGCATGGGACAATGAGTTCCATGAGAAAGAGCGTCACAGGGTTTCGGCACCGCAGAGGACCAAGCGGCAACGCATTCGTTCGCCATCGCCATCGCCATCGCGCCCCCCTCCCCTCTCCCGGGACTACGACGGACCCACAGGCAGGCAAGAAAAGAAAAAAAGCGCGTCTGCGCTCCGCGGCAGCAGGGCAGAAAGACGTCCGAGGGCGAAATGAAAAAGAGAAGAGAATCGTACTACCGGAGCGCCGACCGGGTATCAACAACCCCTATTCCCCGCCACTGAACCCTCAAGCACGATTAGTAAAGCACCTTCTCCTCCCACACGGGCGGCCGCGTCGACTCGCGGTCCCACTCGAGATGGCCCTTCTCGTTGAGCTCGCACCCCTCGTCCGTGATGGGGATGACCTTGCTCGTGTGGGCCACCTCCTGTTTCGAGATGCCGGCGGGGTCCTGCGGGATCCAGAGCAAGGGCACGGCCGCCGTGACCGACGGCGGGTAGTAGGCGTTGAGCTCGGCCGCCTCCGAGTACAGCTTGTCGGCGGCGACGACGGCATGGGCGGGCACGAGGGCGCGGAGGGTGGCGTAGTCGGCGTACTGCCACGGCTTCAGGAAGCGGGTCAGGAGGGTGGACTGTGCCGTCGGGGCGGGGGCGACGGCGCCGCCGTCGGGCGCCGTCTTGCCGTTGGTGCCGACATCGGCGGCCCCGGCCTCGGGGTCGACGAGGTTCTGCCCCGCCTCGGCGAGCAGGGACAGGGGCATGTTGTAGAGCAGCGGGTCCAGGGCCGCGTTGAGGCTGATGTGGAAGAGCACGGTGAAGACGAGGAAGACGAGCATGAGGATCAGGGGGCCGGGCGCGACGGCGGTACCGAACAGGCCGATCATGCAGACCTCGGCGAGGTAGAGGCCGGTGAACAGCTGCTTGAGCGCGCGCGGGTAGATGAGGCCACGCGTGTCGACTGCCGTGTCGGTGACGAACAGGACGTTGTAGCGATAGGCAAGGTAGAAGAGCCCCATGCCGCATGTGGCAAACCCGAGGGCAAGCGGCGCGATGCCCGAGTAGGTGATGGCTGTAGGTCGTCGTCAGCGCCTTGGGGGGGGGGGATGTATAGAAGAAGCCACACAGACACAGGCAAGATGAAACCCACCGATGACTGTGATGTTGGTGTAAACCGGTAGCACACTGCCCCAGGAGATGGCGCTCAGATGGGCCCATTTGGTATACAGGGCTCGAGGCGTGCCGGCGAGGTACTTGTAGAGAAGAGTGAAGATGACGAAGCCGACAACCTGGGATATCACGCCGGCCGCCACACTAAGGCCTTGCACGATAAAGTACGAAATGTAGAAGTTGGAGGCTTTGGGAAGATTCTGGGCCAGGAGTGATGTCGCCAAGCTCGGATTCTGCGAGATTTGGTACCCAACCGCCGCGGCCGACGAGGTGACGGTGGTGATGAGAAAGACCTGGACGACCTGGAAGGCAAAGTACCACGACTGGCAGAATAGTTCGGCACGAGAGAGCGATGGCTCGCCTGCGAGTTTGGCGCACACTGGATGGGATGTAGTTAGCATGAATACGAGAAAAGAAATACAAAGGACGATTGGTGTATTGGCCTCACATCGCATGATGACAGGGACGAGCGACATCAGGATGGACAGGGCGACCGAGGGCAGGAGGCCGGTCACGACGCCCATGATAACCTAGTCAAGAGCCAACTCAAGTCAGCAGTTGTGTCGGCCCTAATTCCGCGGACACCATGGAAAGGTAGCGGGGGAAAAAAAAAGAAGGAAAGAAAAAGAAGAAAGCAAAAAAAAAAAGCAAAAAAAAAGAAAAAAATTCCGTACGGGGGGGATTTTTTTAAGCCATGTCAGGAAAGCAATGCTCTCAAGATTCTGAACATTGCTGATGGCGCCGACAGCGGCGACGGGGATGGCCCAAAAGATGATCAAACAGGCGATAAACAAGGTGACGGCGTATCCGCGGACGAGTCGCTGCCACCACGGCAGCCCGAGGGCCTTCCACACAACCTCGGTCGGGGTGATGCCGATGAAGCGAGACGACATCTGGAGGCCCTGGTGATGGGTCACGACCTGGCAAGCCGCTTCGGCGTCGGCCTGGCTGCGGAACTCGACAAAGACACCGGGGATCTTCTTGGTGGTGCCGGCGCGGTAGTCGTGCTGGGCAGTCTGCACGGCCGGGATGAGGCGCTCGAGCTCGGTGCGGCACCAGTTGATGGAATCGACCTTCTTGCCCAAGAGGCCCAGCAGGCCGGTGCGGTGCGTCGGTCTCTTGCTGGAGGGGATCCATCGCGCGGCAATGCTGCCCGACTCGGCGTCCAGGGGAAGCTCGGCCTTGTGCTCCTGGGCGGCGCCACTGGCCTTGGCCGCCTTTGCGCGCGCCTTGTTGGCCTCCTTGATCAGCTTGACCTCGGCCTTCTCGAGGCGGAAAGCCACCTTGTCCCGTTCCTCGACCAGCTTGTCCAGAGCCTCGGAGTCGCGGGTGATCCAGATGTTCTTGACCGAGTCGCCAAAGACCTTGCGCAGGCGCGCTTCGTCCAGGTAGGGGGCCGGCACCGAGGTGAAGAGCACGGTCCGGGACGACATGCGGTTGGCGTACATGGGGCTGAGCAGGAAGGCCTGGCGCAGGTTGATGAAGTAGATGCATTCGCGCATGATCAGGTACATGACAAAGCCGAAGTAGAGCCAAGCGACGAAGACGTGGGCGTAGTAGCGCTTCTTCTGGTCGGGCCCGATGTTGCTGAACGACAGCATGTCGAGCTGGGCCTGGCCGGCGCCGCCTGTTGCGTTGACGGGGAAGAGGACGGGCCAGGTGATGCAGCAGCCGACGAAGCAGAGGACGACCGTCATGCGCAGGTAGCGGAGGAAGAAGTAGGCATCGAGGGACTGGTGCTGCAGGGCGTGCATGTCGGGGATGCGCCAGAAGGCGCCGAACCAGTTGAACAAGCCATTCGGCAGGGACGGAGAGCGCTCAGTCTCGCGCAGGCTGCCCAAGTAGGTCCTGGGGGCGTAGAAGCGCCGCTGGCTCCTGCGCAGGACGAGGAAGACGGCGAAGTAGACGGCGGCGACGAGCGCAACCGGAACGAGGGTCGCCACCAGGCCTTTGGTGTAGGGAGGGGGGGGGGGGGGGGGAGAGAAAAGGTCAGCGTGTGTAGACGGTCTCTTTTTTTTTTTTCTCTCTCTTTCTTTTTTCCTCCCTCTTCTCTTTTTCTCTCTTCTCTTTTTCTCTTCTCTCTTTTTTTCTCTTCTCTTTTTCTCTCTCCCTCTCTCTCTCTCTCTCTCTCTCTCTCTACCAAGAAGCTCGTAACTCACCCGACAACGAGGCCGGCGGCGGCGAACTGGTGTCTTGATCGCTCATGCTCGAACGTGTGAGGAGTGACTTGGGCTCGAATCTCGCCGTGTGCTTTCGGTTCGGGGGGGGGGGGGCGCAGGCGAAGGAGAACAAGCGGCAGGCTGGTTTGTGGTGTGTAAGTACATGTTAAATATACCCTGTGGTAAGGAGGGATCCCATGGTTTACCTCCCAGGTTTACGTACCCACCTCATAAACTTGCGCGAACTGCGCGGAACTGCCAGGGACGTGTGGAACCGGAAAGGAGAAGCGAGGGCGCGTGCAGCGATAGTCGCTCTCTTGTGGTCGACGATGGGTTGGAGAAATAGAAAGGAGAAGAGAAATGGCGACCAGGATAGCTAGCGCATATCATGTCAATGCCACTTGCGGCTGTGGAAGCGACTCTGTTTTTTCTCTTTTTTTTTTTTTTTTTTTTTTTTTTTTTTTTTCTCGAGTGTAATTACCATGCAATAATAGCGGGCACAGCGACCCATCAAGGCATGACGTATCGTAGCATGGATTCCAGTCCAAGATTGCCGTGGCACCTCTCACAGTCCAGCTAGCCCCTTTTTTTTTTTTTCTTTTCCTCCTCATTTTCTTCTTTTTTTATCCTTTCCCCCCACGCCAACGGCCTGGACCTAAAAGTTGCGCGCGCGACTCAAGTACGGACCGTTCGATTCTCCACCGAACTCAATGTCGATGTAAAGCATCCGTCCGACTGTGGCGCCGTCCCAAGATTGATCTCAATGCAGTTTGGTTGCGGAGAAGCTCGGCTGTGTGCCATTCCTATCGGAGCTTCGCGTGCCAACGGCACCGGGGCGACGAGACATCTCCCCTTTGGCCGCGGCACATTCGCATAATTTCGGTCCATCATCTCGCTTGTCACCTTGTGAGCCGCACCTTTCCCCCCCCCCCCCCTCTGTGCAACACCCCACGCCACGGACACGAAAACCTGGAAGAAATTGCTTCACTCACGTCAAAAGACGGTCAGCACCCACGCGCGTCGACAAAGAAAGCCTTGGCCATGTGATGCCTTCCTGTAGTATGTCTGGTTTATCAACGCCAAAGACAAAGGTTCAAGTTAGGAAAAAAAAAAAAAAAAAAAAAAAAAGTAGATGGTTCTCAAAAGTCCCCCCTTGCATGACTTTGTTCCCATTCCATGCCTGGCACATGCCTCACGAAGATGCGGCCGGCATTCCATCTCCCTTGTTGACAAGGCGACCCCGTAAAAGAAAACACGGGTGGGCGGTAGCCCCCCCACGGCCTCGTCGTCCAGCATCGTTCGTTCCCTGCGAACAGAGCTCTTCTCTCGGGCGCCAGTTCACCTCGGCACGCCATCAGCAGCAGCAACATGGCCGCGGGTCCCATGACCACGAACCCGGCCCAAGTGCCCCTGCACGATGCAGACCACGAGCTGGACGAACACGCCAGCATCCAGGGCTATGTGCGCGGCACCGACTTCTCGCTGCCCTACCTGTCGGCCTGGTCGCGCCTCAAGCTCTCCGAGGACTGCGCCACCATGACCCGGCTGCTCCGGCACATGAACTGCAGCTACCTTTCGACGCCGGGCGAGGCCCCCACCCTCCTGGCGCTCAAGCAGCACGCCCAGTCGCTCTGCGCGCTGATCCTGGAGATCAACCCGACCTTGAAGTCGGCCGAGATCCTGACCGGGGGGGTCCTGGACCGGGGCAAGAAGACGGGGAGTCGTAACAAGGGCGCCAAGGACGGCAACGGCGACGCCGACGGCGACACCACCATGGCAAACGCGAGCAGACACGAGACGTCCGGGGCCCGCACAGCGACGGACTCGATGGCGGACCATTACGAGCTCAACGACGCCTTCGACTTCCTGGCCGACCTGGGCACGCCGTACTGGAACGACGACGCCAACCACCACAAGCCGCTGTGGGCGTTGACCAACGAGGTCAAGGGCCGCCACGAGGCCCTCGGCACCACCTACCACTGCCCGTTCGCCGAGTCGGAGCCGCGCGGCAAGGACGAGCCGACCAAGCCGTACGCCAGCCACCACAACCTGATTGTGCACGCCAACGCGTGCCTCGAACGGCTGGACCACGAGTTCAGCGCCGTCGGTGGGCTGCTGGGCCTGTTGCCGACGACCGACGAGCACGAGCAGCACGAGCTGGACAACGCGGCCAACACGCTGCTGGGCCAGTGGCTGCTCTTCACCCAGCACCTGGTCGGCCGCATGCAGGAGCTGGAGCACTCGTACGGCAACGCGCTCGACATCCTCAGCGGCGAGGCGGCCATCCCGTGGCAGCACCTGTCGTCGCTGGGGCCCGACGGGCGGTCCGGGCGCGAGATGGTCTACCCGCAGGACCGCTGGGTGCTCGTCAACAGCGGCGACGACGTGTTCGAGCACCTGCACGCCCTGCTCGACAGGCAGGAGGCCCTCAAGGACGCCAAGGACGTCGAGTCGGCCGCGAAGGGGACCCTCGGCCACGCCTTGTTGAAGCAGGACGACGACGGCAGCGAGTACGCGCGCGGCATCGTGCCCCTGACGATAGCGACGCGCTACTACCGGCTGGCGGGCCAGGGCCGCAACACCATCTTCGTCGTGCCCGCGTACGAAGAGCACCCGGAGCTGCACTACATGCGCGAGCTCGAGAGGAGGCCCACCGTCGTCTCGTCCATCCAGCCCATGTTCCCGAAGCGGGTGACGGAGCTGGAGAGCCGGTACAACGCGCGCATACGGGCGGCCGAGGCCATGGGCCTGGAGAATCTCAAGCTGCAGGCGCACCAGCGCACGCTCGAGGCGCAGCACCGCAGCCTGACGTCCGAGGTGGAGCGGCTCCATCTCGCCCAAGAGGCCATAGTCAGGACGGTCGGCATGGACAACGTCGAGATGGCGACGCGACTGGCCAAGTCGGAAAAAGAGCGCGAGGCGCTGAGCGAGGAGGTGGCCGCCATGAAGAAGGAACTGGCGACGCGTGCCGACGACATCAAGAAGCACGAGGACAGGTATCGCGCCCAGCAGGGCGAGCTCCGCAAGCTTCAGAAGGAGGTGGCCGAGCACGAGGCCGATGCCGCCAGCAAAAAGGCCGAGCTTGCCGCGCTGTTCCAAAAGAAGACGACGGCGGGCGCGACGGCCTGATAAGGGGGGGGGGGGCGTCTGTGTGGTTCCCGGGTTGGTTATTCTTCTCTTTTTGTGTGTTTGTGCATCGGTTCTCTCTAGATCGTCTCACGTTAGCCGAGCCGGCTAAGAGTGGGGTCATGCATCACTAGTGCCGTTGCTGGGTCAACAGCCCACTGTGTGATCCTTGGCCCCTTCATCCGCGGATTCCCTCGCCGTCCCAGTCCCCCACCTGACAGGGCGCCCATGTCCAACCAATCATATAGCCTTGTCTGTTCCAGCCACTGCACCTCATTCATGCAGCTTCATCTCGAGTCGACACCTTCGCGCCCTCCAGTGTAAGCCGGCCGCTTGTTGACTTTGCCAGGCGGCGCAGACCCGGTCGTGTCGTCAACACAGCCATGCCACCACCACAGGACAAAACTCGCCCTCTGTGATTGTCGTGCGCTCGACGTCTTCGTCCGCGATGGGATCCAGCGATGGGGCATCATGCCGTCCGCCGCGACGGGCGCCTCCGGGCCTCGGCTTGGCCCCGGCCAGAACCACCCGGCGACATGCAGCAAGGACGATGCTCGCATTCACTTGGAGCCTCCTGGCGGCCCATGTCTTCCCGGTGCGGGCAACGACCCTGACCCTGCCTTATACACCCACCACCATACTCCTGCTCCCCGACACGGCGGTTTGGTCGTCACCGAGCTCCCGCGTGGCCTACATATTCGCCCCTTCCGAAACATCCGTCGACTTCCTGGCCGTCAACATCTCCTCCACGCTGAGCCTCGGCACGCTGTCATCGCAGGCACGCACGTCTGGCCTGCCCTTTTTGTCGGGGGCATCCTCCCCATCGACGACGGCCTTTACGCCATCCATCGCAGCCGACGGCACCATCGCCGTTCTCGCCGGTGACTGCTCAGCCGCGAACACGGCATCACTCTGGACCTACGACGGGTCACGGACGGGAGGGCCCTCCTCGTCGTCCGGCTGGACACAACATGCCACAACCTACAGCAGCGCCTGGGACGACAGCACCGGCGAGCCCGGCTTCCTCGGCGGCAGCCTCGCCTTCCACGCGCAGCTCGCGCCGAGCGTGTCGGCGGCGGCCGTGTACGCCTACGGGGGCATGTGCCCCCTCGCCAGCAACAGCTCGTCGTCGTCGTCGTCGTCCTCCTCGTCAACAAGGGCGCAGGGGTCGGCCCGCTACTCCAACCGCATGGTCAAGGTGACGCCGACCGGCCCCGGCGCGACGTCGAGCGCCTACACCATCAGCGACGTGGTGGCGACGGCGCAGTCGCCGCCCGTGGCCGAGGCCGGCTTCACCTTCACGGCGCTGGCGCCGGCGGCCGTGGCCGGTCGGTCCGGCGCCCTCACGCAGGAGCGCGGCTACCTGCTGCTGGGCGGGCACACGCAGGCGGCCTTTGTCAACATGAGCCAGGCGGCGCTCTGGAGCCTGCCCGAGGAGACGTGGAGCTTCGTGAGCATCCGGTCGCCAACGCCGAGCCTCGATAGCCGCTCGGGCCATACGGCCGTCTTGACCGAGGACGGCCGGTCTCTGGTCGTGCTGGGCGGCTGGGTCGGCGACATGACCCAGGCGGCGGATCCGCAGCTGCTGGTCCTGCACATGGGCGAAGGGCAGAGTGACTGGCGGTGGACGGTGCCGGCCGGCGCGGCACAGCCGAACGGCAGCGGTATCTACGGCCACGGCGCGGCCATGCTGCCTGGCAATGTGATGATGGTTTATGGTGGCTATGGCATCGCACTTGCTGACGGCTCCACCTCCAAGCGGCCGTCGGGTTCCAGCACCGGCGTCCCGCTCTTCTTCAACCTGACGTCCCTTACCTGGACGGACGAGTACACGGATCCCACGAGCAGCACTACGACACCGACGCCCGCCTCCTCAAGCGCACTCAGCTCCGCCTCGCCCGGGCCTTCATCCGACGCCCGCCAACTCGGTCTTAGCCTCAGTCTTGGCCTCGGGCTGCCCCTGCTCCTCGCCTGCGTGGTCATGGCCGTCTGCCTCTACCGCCGCTACAGGCACGGAGCGGGGCGGGACCACGCCCTGCGGACCTTCGCGCAGGACGGCTCGCGCCTCGTGCACCCGGCCGACGACGGCGACGACGGCGACGACGAGATGCTCGAGCGCGACGCGGCGCACATGGGCCTCTTCGACGCCGGACAGTTCGCCTGGAACGGCGCCGCGGCCAAGGGCTGGTACACGGGCGGCCTGGACCCGTACGCGCAGGGTTCGCGGTCGCTGGGCCACGACAGGCTGCGGCGGGGATCCGACGGCCACGGCGGGCCCTGTGCCATAACGCCCTTGTCTCCGCTGGGAGGCTTCGGGAGGTCCAGAGGGCTGGGCAGGGGCCTTTACCAGCCTACGGGCAGCCGAGGCCCGGGGTACGGCCCGGGCGATTCTGGGATGGAAGGGGGACTGCCGGATGCACGAACGCCGGGCGGATTCCACCCCATCTACGAAGACGACGAGGATGACGACGAGGAAGGGTACAGTAGCGTGGGGCCTCTGAGTCGGACAGGCGACCACGAGCACGGGTCGGACCCGTTTGTCACGCCGTCCGCCAGCCCC
Source organism: Phyllachora maydis (assembly GCA_029339225.1). Lineage (NCBI taxonomy): Eukaryota > Fungi > Ascomycota > Sordariomycetes > Phyllachorales > Phyllachoraceae > Phyllachora > Phyllachora maydis. The sequence goes on along the minus strand of JAQQPM010000006.1, from coordinate 1,143,783 downwards.
AACTGGACGGCGGCCATGACCAGCCCGGAGCTCCCGGTGGCGGCCGTGGTCGCGGGCCGGGCGCAGCCGTACCAGCACCGAGCCCAGCACCGCGAGGTGCAAGACTGGGTTTCGGACGCGGACGCGGCCGATGCCATGCTCAGCGCCAGGCTCACGGGCTCCTCGGGCCCCACGACCATGTCGACGCCGACGCGGCCGACGGCCTCGTGGCCGGCAGCGGCCAGCCGCCGCGGCTCCAACCGCGCCGGGAGAAAGATGGCGACCAGCCCCGTGGCCGCCGAGGAGCTGGTTGGGGTCGCGGGGAAGGCCGCAGGGGGCGAGGACGGGGGCCGCACGGCGAGCATGCTGTCCGAAAGCGGACGTAGTGCCTTTAGCTTCGCACTGGCCGAGAGGTCGGGCTCGGTGCGCTCACACATACGCGCCGCCTTCGGCCGCGGCCAAGAGGGCAGCAGCGAGAGCTCGGCCAACACGTTCAGCACGGCCAAGTCCAACTTTGCAAGCCTGCAGGCCGAGGGGCCGGGCCTACTCCTTGGCGGCGGCGGTAAAAGCGGCGGAGACGGCCCTGTGCCGTCGGAGGACGACCATGAGTATCATTACCACGACGGAAGACAAGACGACGACGAAGACTTCTTCCGACGGCCCGGGAGTCCGAGCAAGAGCAAGCCCCGCCGCAGCTGGTTCGGCAGTCTGCGGCGCGTGTTTAGCGGCAGCCCCGGCGGCGGCGGCGGCGACGACGACGACGACGACGACGACGACAGCCGCGACGACAGTCCCACGAGGGGAAGTCTTCTTCTCGAGGCCACCACCGGCGGCGGCATGTTGCTGCGAAAGAGGCAGCATGGCCGTGAGGCGTGGGCGGGCGACGACACCACGGATGCGGACGGGGAATGGGATATCGAGAGGGCGGTGGAGCAGCGGCTCGTGCAGGTCATGTTCACGGTGCCCCGGCAGCGGCTTCGCGTCGTCAACGCCGAAGTCGAGGACGAGGAGGAGACGGCGGTGCTGGTGAGCCCGGGCGGAGAGGCCGATGCACGGCGGGGCGAGGGCGAGGACGAGGACGAGGACGAGGACGAGGACGAGGAGGTCAAGGTCCTCTCACCTGAGCCTCTCCGGCTGCTGAAAGGCAAGGGCAAGGAGGACGAGGGCGTAGAGGAGGTGGCCGACGCCGTGAAGCTCGAGCGGCCGCGGACCCGGGTGCTGGACATGGTCGAGTCGATCGAGTCACGGACCAAGGGTCCGTGACATTGACGAAGTCGTCGGTGACATTTTAGCACATCAGCACGTCACGAACGTAGCACGGGGGTGGCGATCCTCATTTCCGGCCGCGGCACCAAGTAGTCGCGTACTACCAAGCTTTTCGGATCTTCCGGGCTCGAAATCCCTGCTAGCCCCGCGGTCGCTGCCGTTTGGGGCGCGGGACCAAGGGAAAACAGCTTGGCAATCAAAACAATCTGGCCAGACAAGGATTGGCACGTTTGTGTCGAGATGAGACAGGGGACGAACCGAAGGTGGGAAAAGTTGTAGAGACGGACGGTGCGTGTCATCTGAACTCTCATTGAGCACTAGCTACCTCTACGTAGTAGTAGCCTTCTCCACACCGTCTCCACATGGCGGCCGCCACCCAGGAGAGCCTGGCGAGAGAAATTTACATTGTTGCCGTCACTAGGCAGGTACTTGTTGTAAACAGATGTAAGCGAGGAAGCTGCGGCACGGACGAACTCGCCTCGGTCCTTTTTTTTTTTTTTTTTTTTTTTTTTTTTGGCGTGAGAGAGACGGAATTGTTCGATTCTCTCATTCTCGATCCTTACTTTTGAATTTTTGATTTTCAATCACACACTGCCTACCTACTTTACTCCGTCTACACTTGCTCCACCGTCGGGCCATCTAGAGGTACCTCTCTCTAGCTGGCCTCTCTCTAGCTGGTAATAGGTCACACACTCAGCACACACACGGTCAAAGCCGAGACCCGACGCACAGAGTCACTCTTTTTTCGTTGGGACGTCGCCCATGTCTGCTTCCTTCTGCTTCTTGGAATCCCGCCAAGATCTGATGGGGTCGGTTGGCCCGAGCTACCTCTAGTCCTCTGGAGAAAAGCAATCCGTACGTCAAATCCTTCCCCTTCTTCTCTGCCCTCTCTTCTCTTCCTTTTCCACTTCCTTGGCTGACTGACGCTGGCTCTGGCTGACGCACGCAGGCCCATTCCGTTGACGGCCAGCCACAAGCATGGTCGACGCCATGTTTCCTCAACGCCTTGCTCGGCCATGGGCCTCCATCATCATCGTCGTCGTCGTCGTCCTCCTCCTCCATCTCGCCACCGCTGCACCTACGATTGCCATGACCTATTGCTCCAGTCTCAACACAGCGACTACCGATGGGAGTAAGTGCACCAAGAGTGCAAGCCAACCGCTGCGACACTCTCTCCTGCTGTGTCGCCGCCCTCACTAACGCTCAGCTCTTTTTTTTTTTGTCTTTTTTTTTTTTTGCCACAGATGTCAGCATATACCAATCCGACGGCCACTGCCACGACTGGTGCTTCCAAGAACAAAGCTATGCTCTGGCCATCCTCAACTACCAGACTTGCTGGTGCTCCGATTTGGTCCCCGACCCGGCCGTGCAAGTCCCGACCAGCGAGTGCAGCACCCCCTGCCCCGGCTATCCTTCCGACCTCTGCGGCGGCGGCTCTGGGAGCAATCTTCTCTATGGTTACTTGGCCAATCCCGCCGTCCGACCGTCTGGCACGTCACCGGTCGCCGCAGCCAAGCCCTCGACTACGGCTCTACCGCAATCTCAACCGGTAAGTCGATGGTTTCTGCGCCTCGTGCTTCTGAATGCGTGAAAAGTGAACATGGTTGCCCTGCCATATTCTACGGCACCCGCCCTTTCCCCACCCCGTCTTCCGTCTCGATGCTCCTTTCCTCCCAAAACCCTCCATGGAGGCAAAGAACAGCTTGAAGACCACTTTTGCTTAAACGACACTACTACCCAGGTAGCTGTAATCACCGAGACCCAGACCGTTCAGAATACCATCAGGATCAGCGTGACTCCCCCGCCGGATATCATTACCTCTGCCTCTGCTTCGCTCTTAACCTCTGTACGCCGAAACAAACCCCGCCGTTCCTCCCAACCGGTCGATTTCCCTTTCTGACGTGGACCTGTGGTCTTTTGCTAACGTGCCGGTGCATGCAGAGCAGTACCAGCATCGACAGTACTCCTATGCCCAGCACCACTACCAGCCCACCGACTCTTGGCCTTCCAGGAACACCGGTGCCTGCTGTCATCATACAGACGGTCACTGCAGATGGCCAAATCACCACGGTGACCTCGAATTCCTCGAATACACCCGTCTCTGCTTCCAACGACAACAACGGCCCCGGTCCTTCGAGTGATCAAATCAGCTCGGGAGCAATAGGAGGGATATGCATCGCCGCCATCGCCGCCGCCGCCGCGGTCGGCGCCTTGTTCCTATGTTTAAAACGGAAGAGGAAAGCGGAGCAAGCGAACGCGGCCAGCGCGGCAGCGTTCGAGGTCGCTAGCAAGCGAGGGAGCTCGGCCGGCATGATGGCCACGCCCCGGACGAACGAGCTGTCCGAGAGCCGCTTCGCCATCGGCACCGACGGCAGGGCCATGGCCGAAAACTGGGAAGGCTCGCAGCCGGGAAGGAGACGCAGCACCCTCATGCCTGTCGACCCTCGCCTGGACTTTGCCAAGGGCGTGTATGCGCGCAACGAGAATCCGAGTCACGAGAGCATCACCTCCCTGCAGGACAATGAAGACTACTCCCGCCGAGTCCACGTGCCGAAGCCTCTGCGCGCCGTAAACCCGGATCCGGACTGATGGCTTTTCCTTGGAAACGACCGCCATGAGCATGACTCTTTTTCGTCTGATTGCATTTACATTTCGAAGATACCACACAATCGGCGTTATGTGCGGGTGGTGGGGGGGGGGGGGGACGGCGGCCCTACGCGGCAGGCCATCGACCAGGAAGACACGGCACACGACAGAGGACACGATATGGCCATTCTCGATGGGAACGCGGAGCATGGCGGCATCCAGCCTACAGGTCGGGCCTTTCGAGAACAACCAGGGTAGGACGACGGGCGGTGTTCGCAACAAGGCCAGGAGGAGCGCACCGTGTTTGCTATGTCCATTTCCCCCCACCACCATTACTATCTGTCTTCGGCACATAAATCATGTTCCGCACCGGGACATCCCTGCGCCGAAAATATCGTTCAGGAATGGCCGGAAGGCCAAGGCGCGGCGGAGCGAGATGCATGCAGGGAAGGCCTGGGAGCAGGCTGTGCGACCGACCACCCGGGGAGCACACCTTCTCGTCTCATCTCGACCGCGCATGCTGGCCTACAAGGATAGATAGCCCGCGAGCCACGGGGTCCGTCAAAACGGCTCTGTCCCGTAAGCGAGCGAAACCCTGTACATACATGGACGGAGCAGTCTGTCGGGAGAATTCAAAACAGCGAAGTCCGGTGCATTGCTCAGCGCACGAATGAATCCGTCATGGATGACTGCGAATCTCAACAGTAGATGGAGTGGAGAGGTATGCATCCTGGCCTACGGGACAACCTAACAACCTAGCGGTGCGCGGGCCAGATGGGTGGTGTTTTGTGTGGATTCCATAGTTTATCATACATGCAGTCACCATCACGGAATCGGCCTGATGGGTCTTGCGCCTAGATCGCGAGGCTCGAGGTTATGTGATCGACTAGAGCAGCCGTGTCCACACACACACACACACACTACCACCTCTCTGCTACATCCCAATATTCCACGTCAGGCACATTCTAGTACGACCGCCTCGCGCCCCGCCCGCGCCCACGCCCGTAGCCCCCCCCAAGGTCGTCGTCGTGCTCGTACACATGGTCCTCCTCGTTCCGGCGAGAGGCTTCCTAAGGCCTCGGACGCTTATCGCGGTGGTTCATGGACTCGGGCGCTCCCTCGCTACGTCGCTTCCTGTTGCCCCTGTCATCGACCCGCACATCTCCGCGATCGTCGACGACCCGGGATCGCGACTCTCTCATGCTGCCGCCGCCGACGCCGCCGTTGAACCGCGGCGGTCCTCCGCCGCCACGGTTGCCGTAGTCGTCGAGGACGCCGCCGGCCGGACGTCCCGGTGCACCTCCCCTGAGCTCGTCGGTGTGCCCGCCGCCTCGATGACTCGACTCCCGAGCGGGTCCGGCATTGTCCCGAACGCTGGAGGTGTGCGCCTCCCTCATCCCGCTGCTGCTTGACTCGCGCATGCCGCGCCGGGGTGTGTCCGCATCCCGATCCCGACCGACATCTCGGCCGCTGTTTCCGTCGTGCCCGGCCGCTGGGCCATCGCTCCTCCTGTCGCGGTAGTCGCGGAGATCCTTGATCTCGCGCTCTCGCTCCGGACTTCGTTCACGACTGCTCCGCCGCGAGGGCCGGTTGGGACGCTCCGAGCGATGGTCGCGACGGCTCGATCGATCGGGATCGCCGCCCCTAGCACCTTGTTCATCTCCGTTCGGCCTCCCGCGTGGGTCACGTGCATCGCCGTGGGGTGGGCGCGCCGGAGCCAGCGCGTCGTTCATACGCGCACCCCTGTAGTCACGAGCAGGTTCGAAGCGCTCGTGCTCGTGCGTGGGCGTGGTCACGGGTGACGTGTTGCCCACGACAAACGCATCCGAGCCGGGGAGGTTTTGGCGCAAAAGACCATGCCTGACTGGCCGATTTGGCCCACGTCCGTTGTCGGCTTGTGCTTTCTCGAGAGTGTCTTGGAGACCTCTCAGCTGTCTACCGCCCATGCTACCTTTGTCTCTTGGAGCAGTCACTGTAGGTGTCGACTGCGGTCCCGTAAAGGGCCCATCAGGTGTCGAAACGGCGCTCAGGCGCAAGCCTGTCCCGCCGAAGCCTGTTCCGACGGAATGCCGATCCGGAGTGTTGAGCGGGGCTCGTTGCTGACGACCTCCGGCTGCGGGAACTCCACCCGGTGTCGGTGGTGGTTGACTGATGTGTCGCATGCGATCCGGATGAAAACCAGGTCCAGGGGGGGGGAACGAAGAAGACGCCGGTGCGGCGGCCGGCGGAGCTGGTGAGCTGAAGTTTCCGTGACTGCTGTTGTTCGCAACGTTGTCGAAGCGCTGGCTATGGCTTCGCGTAGATGACGGTCCCGTAGGAGCGTGCGAAATGGAAGTATCGGGTGACGAGCGATTTCCCTCTTGGAAACGGCTCTCTGTACGCACAGGAGGAGTTGGAGCTGGGCCCGGCTGAGCAGGAGCTCCACCGGCCGAGGCTACTCTGGGTAGATTCCGAGCACCACGGCCGCGAGGGCCCGAAGGCGCGCCGGGGGGCATGTCGCCCACGAGCGACGGATTCGCGTTGAGGCGGCCATAGGAGAGATCTTGCTGGTTTGGTCTGGCCGGGCGCTGATCCTCGGGGGCCCCACGCACGGTTTGGTCTCGGCGATCCGAGCCGTTCCTCCCGCTTTCTCTCTCGGGTCCATATGACTCCCTCGAGGACCCGTTGTAGTCCGGATTCCTCGGTCGGCTATGCCTATCGTCGCGGCTGTTGCCCTCCGCGGGGGCAGCAGACGAGTTGCCGTAGTCTTGCTGTCGTGGCGAATCGATACGTGGAGGCCTATCTCGCGCCTGGTCCCGCGCCAGGTCCCGGTCCCGTACATCGCGATCACGCATGTCTCGAGAATCCCTGATATCCCGAGGGGGCCGGCTAGCTGTTTCGCGCTGGTCGTAGCCATTTGAAGGTCGGCTGGGACCGGATGGAATACGATCTGTTTCGGTAAACAGGCGAGCGCGCTCCGGGTTGATGGGCGGCTCTACTGCATCGCTTTGTGCCACCGGCGCCGGCTGCGAGCCATTCACCGCGACATCCCTCGACGTATCTCTTGAAGACCGCATTTCCGGTGCCCTGTTCGGCGGTCCCTGCGGTGCTTGTGGAGGTCGATCCCGCCCCTCGCGCACTTGCAGCACTTCTCGAGCATTGCGCGCATCACGGTCACTCGGTGGCGGCAAGTCGCTACGCCGAGATGGTTCTGTTCGAGTGGGCCGTTCCCGCTCAGGAAGACGACTTGACTCCCGCGGCGCCGGATCCAAGGGACGACGCAGATCCGGTTGAGGACGAGAATCCTTGACTTGCTGTCTCGAACTGTGAGGGTCACGAGAAGGTTGATCTCGGCGATCCTGATTGTCGCGGTCCCGGTAGTCCCGGACCTGGCGACCATCTCTTGGATCCCGAGGACCCGCGTCCGCGACTTTGGGAGCCCATGAAAGGGATCCGGCCGGCTTGCTCGGGAATTCGGGTCGGACTGGGAGACCATGACCGCCAAGAGGGAGGGTGGATGGCCTCGGAGGTTCTGGCCGAGGGGGCGCCGTGACAGGTAGTGGTGGACCACTTGTTTTGGGTGGCGGTTTGGGTATCGCCGGTTTGCCGGATGCCGTGCTATCCGGCGTCGGCTTCTGACTGCCCACGAGCGGGTGCTCTTCGGAGACCCGGGGCGCTGGCGTGGCACGAATCGGCTTGGGCGGAATCGAATCTGTCGGCATCGTTCTAGCGCGCTTGCTGTCCTTGCCGTCTTTGACCTCGCCGTCCTCCACGTCAGCCGGAACCGTCCCAGGCTGGCCTCGAGGGTTGAATTCGGGTGCCGTCGGTTGCAGACCGGAAGGTGTAGCGGGCGACTGAGAGTGAGAGGTGTCGCCGGACTTGCCCCGGTTGTCAGTCGACGGTTCTTGGCGCTCATCGACTGGCAGCTTCGCACTTACCAGGCCCGGTCGGAATGCTTGCACTATCATCCATTTCGACTTGCGCTTTTGGAGCTCCGAGAATGCTGTTTGCGCCGCTACCGACAGATCGACCCGGTGGCCATGATTCGATTCGGTGCCGTACTTTTGTGCCGCTTCGCGGTCGGTGATGATCTTGAGAAGCTCCAAGAACTTATCGGCCATGAAGTTGATGGCTGGGAAATGGTCGATCACGCTCTTGAGAATAGTAATGGCGTTGCGGATGTGCATCCATTCCATGCCCCCCAAGCAAGACTTCAAAGCCGCGCTCAAGTTTTTATGCCACTTGAAGAGCAGATCGCGGAACGGATCATGTTCAACCCAGGCAGTCGGTTTGCCTCCCTCGTCGAAAGCCGTCGCAAACCCATGGTTCATCTTTGCCCTCTTGCTCTGCGTCTCTCTGGACCCGATCCCTTCTTTTTCATACAGCTTCTGGTCTGCACGCCACCGGGAGAGCTCGCCCAGAACAAGGTTCAGAAAACGCCCCAGGAACTCGGCTTCGCGGACGGTACAGGTGAAAATGAGTGATCGAAGCCTGTTCTGGTTGAAAAGGCGGTCGTACACCGACATCAGTTGGAAGTTCGGCGCTTGTGAGTCGTGAATAAACTTGAGCATCCTGAAAGCATACTCCGCATCCATGGGCGACAACTGTATTCGTGGAAGGATGCACTGTTCGAGGATGGCGTCCGACGTCGCGTTGAAATTCGCTGTCGATCCGCGAAACCAGTTGTTGGCCTGCTTCGTCATGAATACACGGATCTTCAGCTGGCGCGAAAGCTCCACATTGCACTCCTGGCCAAGAAGTTCTTGCGTCTTCATGATCTCCTCGCGCTCTTGTTTCTTCTTGTTCACACCGGCGCGCGTCATGTCGGATCGATCCCTCATCACGTCTTCGGCTTTCTTTTTCAGCCGTTTGTTCTCGTTCTCGTAGCTTGTGATGGGGAAAGCGAGATCACCGAGTTGCAGTGACCAGTAGAGGACGTAAAACTCTGTGCTCAAGTGGTCCCAGCTGTAGTCCGGCAGGACAGAAGGGATAGACTGAACGATCGGCTGAAAGGCCGCCGACAGAGGATCGCTCTTGCGAACGTTGACCTGTTTGGCAGAGGCGCTTTCCACATCGTTGACGTCGGTCGTAAGCAATGGCGCTGCTTCTGAGTTCAAGTTTGCAGAATCCATGGAGACGTCGCCATCGACGTCCATCGTCTTGCCGGAGGTCTCTTCTTTCTCGGAGTTGACCATGTCCAGGCGCAAGCTCGCTCGACCAATCATGAAGGCCAGGCCAACATCCAGACCGTAATCCTTCATGAGCCCGATGATGTCGGGTACGAGCGAGTCGAAAGTATCGGCATCCAGACTCGTCCGGAGCAGGTCAAGATACTGGATCAAAGTCTGATGAGTTTCGTCAAGACGGGTAGCCAGATACTTGATGTTTGCTGCGTCGTCCGGTACGTGATATATAGCGGACTGGCGATATTGGGCGATGTTGACCAGCAGTTGGCCAGCTAACTTGGTCTCGACGAGAGCACGAATCAGTCGCCCGGAGCTCTGCGTGGATTCATCGCGCCTATCACCCAAGCTGGTTAAAGTCTTCTTCCTGAGTACCCGGCCCCCCGTCATGGCGCGGCGCTGGGCGTCGGTGAAGTCAACATCGGACACCACCCCCCCCATGGATGAGATGAACTCGGTGAGGATCACCAGATCGGTCGAGTTCCCCTTATACAGCTGGTCATTAACATACTGTATAACCGGGGTCGGATCCATGATCGAGTACCGCTGAAACACTTTACCCGAGAAACGAGAAAGAGCCTGCAGCCACTTGCTGGTGAGGAGGACCGATTCTGCCTGTGTTCTGCTCCTGTGCTGGTCGCCGAGCGAGCTGAGTACGGACCACACCAAAACGTCGTATCCGAGCTCCGTAAAGTATTTGGCGCATTCCACAAAGGCTTCAATCAGATTGCTGTAGGCCTCAATCTGTTGGAGCGCAACTTTGAAAACCACGCCAGGCGATGTGTACGCAGTCTTGGCGAGCTTCCGAGCCATTTGGGGGATATTGTCCAAGGACAATCTCTTCATTGTACCGAGGGTTTCCAGTCTGGTCATGGCGAACGCCTTCTTGAGCGGCTCCAGTCGTGATGTTTGACCCTCGTACCACTCGGCGTAAATGTTGTATCGCACCGCGATGGGGTACTGCTTGAGTAGATCCCAGATCATGCTGACCACCGAGGAATTTGGCGTTGTCAGACTGAGAGCAGGTACGAGTAGGCGACGAAGAAGATCTTGCCATCGAGCAAAGTTCTCCGGACTTGCATCATCCGCAAGGCTTTTTTTCCCAATGGCTGCCATCTTCGCCAATAAAGCCTCATCCTGCCCGATGTTGACACCGATGACGTTCACAAAAGTATGGCAAAGCATGAAGACATCGTCCACAGTTTGACAGACTGGTACGTTGTCTGCCCACTCATCCCAGTAGTATCGGTAGTGGTTGCCGCCTTCGGCGGCTCCGTACTTGTCCGGGTTGGGCCATCGGAACACCTTTTTCTTGGGCGGACATATCAATCGCACGCTCCCCTTGGGAACTCCGGACTGGTCAGAATCTGGGAGCTTCTTGGGCGGCATTCCATCGGGAAAAGCCGGCGAGGGTCGTGTGCGGTCATAGACGACTTCGAGGGACTGATGGATGATTCGGTGTATGAGCGGAATGAGGTCCGGGTATGCCGTAAGCATCCAGTCATGGCAGCCCAAGATGAAGAGGGATTCGGGAACAGCGCCGATCGTGAGGAGACACTGGAGGAGATGATATTTCTGATCGTCAGGAAGCTTCGGTTTGTCGTCGACCTCTGGGGCTCTTGCGTCGACTCCAGCCTTGGATGCACTGGCGTCGCGGCGTGTCGATGAATTCAAAGGAGGTGGCATGTCGTCCGGAAGAGCTGCAGCCATCATCAGAGCGTTCGAGCCACCGTCTGGGCGTCTCAGTCGCTCTTTCTCCTCCAGTTCCTTCGTCCTGAGTGCGCGAACCTGATCCACGCTCTCCCCGTGCGGCCACAGATGTGTCCAGAGATCGCATAGGGAGATGTAACCGACCTTGATGAGGAGTGATGCGAGATAGAGCAAGTTTGCGGGTATGTTTTCGTCCTTGTCCCGAGCCTCACTGGCATAGAAGCGCAGCTTGAATCCTAGGATCTGAGCAGCCACGTAGTTTCCGGGGGGGGGTCGTGTTTTGGTGATCTGGATCCATTTATGCTCCGGGTTCTCATCCAAATCAGCTGTGGCCAGAGCATTCGCCAGCTCTTGTTCCTGCGAATCCGCAACCTCCCTATTTCCGAGCTCAAAGAACGCATCCGGACCGATTTGGCGCACCCGATCCCAGAAAGCAACGTCCCTTGCTAAGCGCTGTTCCGCAAGGCCGGCTTCCTCTTCCGGAGTGGTGGTCCAGTGATCATGGCCGGGGAGTGCCCATAATGGGAGACCGCCACTATAGCCGCGCGATGCGTGCCTTACTTGACTGTGAGGCCACCAGGAGCTCACGCGGAGCAGCTTGATGAAGAAGCGGTTGGCCCTGACCACCAAGCTCGCAAAGACGTCCATTGTGACATCCTGAACCCGGCCGACGTCGAGGTCAAAGGTGCCAATCAGGCCTTTGATCTTCTCCCAGCAGGCTTTGACGTCGCTCTCGGTAGGCTCCTGAGTGCCACTGCCGGTCGCGAACAGTTCTGTCATGAGCTTGGAATAGCCTTCGGTCTCTTCACGCAAAAGATTGAAGTTCGATTGCCGATAGAGGGCGTTCGTCGCATGTCGGATGTTCATCTTGTAGAAGTTTCCGGCATTGCGAAGGAGTCCCAAGTTCTCGAGTGTCTCCGGGTCCAGGATCTGCCGCATCAGCGCCGGAGATACCTGGGTCGCCATCATGAAATCCCGCACAGCCGGGCGATAAGTGCCGGCCTCAACGTCCATGGTTATCGACAGAGTGTCGAGGAAAAGAGAGTAAGGCTCGAATGCAAGCAGATCATTGCGAGTCTCTGAAGGCTCCGGCCCCAAGATCTCCTTGACAACTCGGCCGGCATCTGTGCCATTGATCCTGTGGTCGATAACCGAATGGATAAACTCTTGGAATATCACAGTGACCTCAGTGATGTCCTCGTCCATTCGGGACTGCACGCCGTAGTCCAAGACTTCCTGTCGACCGCCCTGGGTCCACAGAGTCACTCTATCGTCGGTGATGATGGTGTAAACGTATCCTGACTGTATTGGTACCGGGGACGAGAGGGGCGCTGGAGGCGCCATTACGACTGGTGGTACAGGGGGTCGCGTGCTTTGCTGAGCCGCGCCGGATGAGGAGCTGGAAGGTCGCGGAAAGGTTGGTGAGATGGGGCTAGGGGCAGTCGAGATACTAGTCGCGCGTGTACTGTACGACTGCATCGAGTCGCGCCGATCGCCTCTTCTGAAATTGCGTCCACCACGGCCAGCTCGATTGCCACCGTCGTAGCCTCGGTCATGCTGCCCCAGGTCGGTGTCACCAGGGCGATGCGGCGCCGGGCGCGGCGGGCCAAAGCCGGGAGTCTCGGGTCGCTTGCGCTTCGGGGGCATTATGCTGCTGCTGAGGAATGCGAAGCTATGGGGGTGGGGTATCAACGAGCGTCCGACGGTTGGGGAAAGATGTGGTGCGTCCACGCGATAAAGTACCTCTCGAGATCGACGTTATCCGAAAGCGAGCTGTTGAGGTCGAAGGATTGGATGAGGTCGAAGCGACTGGCGTTAAAAAAAAGGTGAAAGGTTCTGTGGAAAGGATTGGCGAACAACAGATTGCGAACGCGATGAACGTGGGGACAATAGAGGGAAGTGAATGAATTTTGTGCCGCGCAAACAATAGAAGTGGCAGAGGAGTTCGGCGTGGCCCCTACGCGACGGAATCAACGAGAAGGGAAAAAAGAGATAGACTGGCGCCCACTTCTTCGCGTCACGATGGTAAGCTATCGTGTTCCTTGGGTAAGCTGCACGCGGATGAGCGTTGCGCAGAGGTAGACACTACCTGGCAAAAATGCGATAGACCCGGGCCATCCCAAGTACCCGCAACCTGGTTCTTAGGTTGCGAGGCACGGGCGCGCTTCAAACATACATATACATATTCGGAAGCTACCTAATGCACGGCCTATCATGGAACACGTACAAAAAAAATTGGGCCTATTGTTCACGACCGACTTTGTACCTTTGCGACCTCTACCTTCGAGAGAAGTGACTCACGCCAATACAGCAAAACGGGATTATCTCTGCGCATGCTTGGGCGCCAAAGTGTTGCTCTTCTGTAGATGAAAGCACGGGCAATCCGACTCGGCTATAATGTCTTCAGGAAATGCGAATGAGGGTGCTTGGCCCCGCTACGGTCAGTCGCTCGCTCACCGCTTGAGGTTGAGGACCGGTCCTTTGCTGTTGTCGTAGGGAGTGATAACTGAATACCTGCAAGAAAGAACCCAGTCCCAGCCTGAAAATCCATTCGTCAGTCTCATCCCAGACCAACAAATCGCCATCTTACCGTCGTTCAAGTTGGAATCCGGCGTCGTCCTCAAAAATGTCCCCGTCGCCTACACCGCTCGAGGGACTCTTGCGCCGTCCGGAGACAATGCCATGGTCATCTGCCATGCCTTGACCGGCAGTGCAGATGTCAGTGACTGGTGGGGCCCTCTCCTTGGGGGTCCTGGCAGAGCCTTCGATACCTCTCGCTTCTTCGTTGTCTGCATGAACAGTCTCGGCAGTCCGTACGGCACTGCTAGTCCCGTTACCGCAAAAGACGGCGATATCAGCAAGGGGCGATACGGGCCCGAGTTCCCCCTCACAACGATCCGGGACGATATCCAGTAAGCTCGCAGTGACATTCCAAGTGCGTCCACGTGCTAAGTTGTCAAAAGTCTGCACAAACTGTTGCTTGATGAATTGGGCGTCCGCCAAGTGGCCGCGGTGATCGGAGGCTCACTGGGTGGCATGTTTGTTCTGGAATGGGCGTATTTTGGCAAGGACTACGCTCGCTGCGTCGTGGCCATCGCTACATCGAGCCGGCACAGCGCATGGGGAATCAGCTGGGGGGAGGCTCAGCGGCAATCCATCTACGCCGACCCAAAGTATGACGATGGCTACTACCCCTTTGACGACCCGCCGTCGACGGGCCTCGGTGCCGCGCGCATGGCTGCGCTTCTGACCTACCGAAGCCGAAATTCCTTCGAGTCACGTTTCGGGCGAAACACGCCGGACCCTTCGCGTCGGCAGACCATTCTGGAGAGGCCGACGCCCAGTACACTATCAGAAGCGCATTTCCACGTGCACAATGATGGGCATAAGTGGAAGCGGTCCACCTTGTCGCGAACAAACAGCACTGTAGATATGGCGCGCACAGAGGCGGCGGGGACCAGTGATCCGCAATTCCACGGGCCGCGGAAGGAGGATTTGACGGGGGATGATGTCATGCCGCCGAGCTCGACATACTTCTCGGCCCAGTCGTATCTTCGCTATCAGGCGGAGAAGTTTGTGAAGCGATTCGACAGCAACTGTTACATTGCGATGACGCGCAAACTCGACACGCACGACGTGAGCCGGAACAGGGCCCCCACGGTTGCCGAAGCGCTGGCCATGATCGAGCAACCAACCTTGGTGTTGGGCATCGAGAGTGACGGCTTATTCACGTTTGCGGAGCAAGAAGAACTGGCCGAGCACGTTCGGAATGCACGCTTAGAGAAGATTGATTCGCCCGAGGGCCACGATGCTTTTCTGTTACAGTTTGAGCAAGTCAACCGACACATTCTGGAGTTCCTGAGGGAGGTGCTGCCGGATATCATGAACAAGGATGTTGGAAAGAGGGCGGCTGAGAGCTCAGTCGGTCAGCTCACCAAAAGCAGTACGTTCGGGGAAGCGGAGGTTGAGGATATCACTGCGTGGTGACTGTCGGGTCAGTAGGGTTCTCCGAGGCAGGATATATGTAGGCTGATCTCTGGTCGCGCCTGTACGCCTCTAAAGCTTGTCGATCGCCCCACAGAGGCTATTTCAACTTGTCCTCGCTGGGATTGGAAAACGGCTAGTCTTTCTGCTATTTGACCCAATGCCTGATGTGTGGTTACTGGATGGCCTTGGTTGAGTACCTGAGGCCCAGCTGCAAATGCTGCGGACCGCCTGGATTAGGTGAGCAGCAGCACCGGCCCACAGGACCTGTATTTCTAGCTTTCCACAGCGCGTCTGTAGCTTTCCTCAATCAACCAGTCTACGCGCCATACTTCAGCTAGTTGCTACCAATCGCCAGATCTGTGGCATCACGAGCTACGTGGCCTTGACTCACTTCCCTGCTAAAAAGCACAGATGTTCTATTAAATTAGGTTATGCCTCAAGAGTCTCTATCTCTACCGTGGAGAGGAGTCTGATATCGTTTACTAATTTCGAGCCCTACTCCCCAGCCTTGACACATTTTATCTGATCACTACGTGCCTTTTTCGCTGAGGACTACGTGCTCTGTTCGCTTCGGCTTACGTGCGTGCCTCCGGGCCACGCGCTTTGATCGTTGAACGGGTCCGTTGCCACCAATGTCCGTCAGACTCAGTCTCAATTTTGGGATGTTGGGCCTGGGGTCCTGTGTGAAATGAGTGAGAGAAAGGTCTGGTATACGAAGTACCCAAATCGAGATGAACCGTGGATTAAGTCTATGATCCAGAGCGTACACAACCGTGCCTCGGGGGAACAAGGCTTTCCGCGATATCGGTACGCCCAAGCTGGCCTGCTAATGCGTTGGCGGTCGGCCGTTGTCTCCGACTCTGACGGGATGACCGAGGCAGAAAATGACTACTCGCATATTCTAGACCCGAACCTGCGGAGGCGGCTCGTGCTGTCGGAAATCGACAAGGTGCTGTCGTATGTATTGCAATAATGGCTCAGCGGCTGGACTGGGCCGGTTCCATGCTGTCTAGCCGAGTCTGCTCTTCCCGGTCTCTCCGCGCCTTGGCCCCCGCCTTCAGCTTCTCCCATCTCTCGCGGTACTTCTCCACTGTCACTTGCGACCTGACGTACTCCCTCTCCAGCTTTGCCATCTCCTTCGCCATCAGCGCCATCTGCTCCTCCAACTCGCGGTTGCGCTTCCTCAGCACCTCGTCAGCACTGCTACCGGTGCCACTACCGATACTAGAATGTAGGGGTGAACCGGGCCGTTGGAGACGAAGGCTCTGTGCCAAGGCGAGGCCGGAGTTCTGTGAGTTGCATTCGAATGTCTGCAGTCGTTTGCTGAGCTTGTCGAGCATCTCCTTGAGACTCGCGTTCTCAATATACAGTTCCTCAACTATATTCCGTCGCTCGCGCTCGCATTTAGGCTTGCCAGGCTTCCTACGCGTATTGACTGACTTCAATCCCTGGGCTTCCCGAGCATCCACAAAATCTTCGTCGTCCACCTCGTCAGGGTTCTCGCCGTCATCATCGTGGACGGAAGCGGCCAGCCGGCGCCTCTCCTTTTGGTCGTAGGTGAGGATGTTGGCGTAGGACGCTGTATGCCCGGTAGTCGGGACGACGTAGAAGGAATCTGCGGGGCCGCGTCCATCCTTTCCGAGGGCTCGAAGGGTCGCTTTGGAGTATATTTTGGTCAAGTCTGGATCGACGCTTGCTGACCAGGACGTATTCAAAAGGCCAATGCGATTTTGTTGCGCGTCATTTTCTGACTGCTCGGGTCCGGTGCCTTGCTCTTCTGTAATCAATGGAAGTCCGGCAAAAGCAAGGGGGGCCGAAAGACGGTTGATAATACTGCCGAAGGTACTGTAGAAACGGGAAACTCCATCGTCGTTCGTAGCAGGTCTAGACGCCTCCTGTCTGTTGGACGTCTCCTGTCCGGAGGCATCAATATGACGACGAACATCCTGTGAGATTGTGTTAGGCGATGGCGGCACCCAGCTGGGCTTTTGGTTCAAATCCACAGCTTTTGCGGGGTCCCGCCGCGGATGAACTTCCAGGCTACCTGGCGCCTGCTCCTTGGACACACTAGGTGTCAATGGAAGGCCTTGGTGTTTTGACCTGATTCCGCGCGCAGAAGCAAGGTTGCTGGCAATAGAAGAGGATAGGTTCCTGCCGGGCAGCTTGCGCTGGTGCGATAGTGTAGGCACAGGCTTGGCAATGCTGCGATCGAGATTTCCGTCGGGCGACTGCGACCTTGTTTGCGCATCATGATTCTCTTTCTCGCCGGATACGCCCTGTTTCTCACTCTCCGGGGAATTTTCGTTTGCGAGTGCCGACGGCTGGCTTGCTTCCTCCTGGGGAAATTGTAGTAACTCGGACAGGCGCCGATGATGAGCCTCGAGGAGCTTGAGCGTTCTGAGGGCTTCCACGCTACTAGTAGATTTTGCGGCATTTGAAAACTCGCCCGCCGCGCGGGTGTGTTCATTTACAGCGACGGTCGTATCCGAAGTTTGAGTCGCGATGGAGGCCGCTCTGGCGTGGTCGTGGGCCTGCGATCCGGTGGTTAGTCTCGATACGCGCATCACGACTTGTAGACGGACCTTGGTCAACGATGCTGCCTCCATATCGACTGGCGCTTTGAGCGAAGGGCAGTAGGAGATCGGGGAAGTGACAAAACTACGGAGTACCTAGAGGTGTAGCGTGTCGAGGTAGAGAGGTACCTAACGGTAGAGGTAGTGTGTGCGGGGAAAATCGCGCGTCACCCACCTTAAGTCCCGCCAAAGTGGAGATTTCTCACCGCGGGCAACTGACATTTGAAGCCAGGGATGGAGCTGCCGCAAAAAAGGCCAAGAGGGGCTGGCAAGACTTTGTTGAAAGGATACGTAGAGTCTAGAGTATTCTCCGAACCGTCTTCCGGCTTCCCCCCCCCCTCCCCCCCCCTCACCCTCCTTCAACAGCTCTGGCCTGCTTGCTTGCTTTCTCGCTCTCTCACTTTCTTTTTGCTTTGTTTCTACCGCTGCTGTACCTAGTTTAGCCCCCAACCGTCGGCTGCGCACGGGAGAATTCACGGTCTTTGACGCACCCTGCGCTAGCGTCCTATTCGTTCGCTGCAGGCCCTCGAGGTAGAGGTACCTGCAGTACGTGGACCGCTGGATCGACGATTTGCGACTCAAGATTCCCTTGTTGCGCCTTGACTCTGCGAGGTAAGAAGAGGAAGAGAGCCACTTGACTTCTGTGTGCGATCGAGGCCAAGAACCAACACCAAGTTGTGAGTCTTCGCGGGCGTGATATTCTCACGACTGGAAAGGACACCATTTTCACCGTCGCATCTTTCTGGGCCTTGAGGCGCACGCACTAGACCCCTGAAAACGCGCGTGAACATGGATGGGCCTGCCGGCGGAATCGGAAAGCTTCTGCCCAAGGCGCTCAAAGAAAAGCGCCGGCGCAAGAGGGAAGTGGAAGCACCTTTGGCAGATACCGCTAGCAGCACCGACGACGCCTTGTCGCGGACGGACCGGACGGACTCTCAATCCTCGCAGCCTCCGCGCGAGGAGAGAACGTCATCGGGCCGCCACACCACCGAGACCGATGCGTCTTTTGACGAAAGCAACAATTACCTTGTCGCCTATGATTCCAACCCACAGACGTGAGTGAATTCCTTATGTGCCAGTCTCAAGTTATCTGCACCTAATTTCCCACAATCCTCTCAGTAGAGATATGGAACAGCAAACCCACATTGGGGGGGACCTGCTACATTTCTCGCTTGCCTTTCTTTGCCTTGCTCGACCAAAAGACCTCTCTGCCATGTGTCTTCGGAACTGAGTGCCAGAGCGAGGCTCGTCAGCCCGCTTGCAGCTGCGCCGCACATATTACCATACCTCATCTTACCCACAAATCTTCCTATCTCCAACCTGTGCCACAGATCTTTCGTTGCTTCCTAGCATTGTATCTTACCAGCGCGGCCCTGTCGGCTTCGCCTTTCTGGACCGGCACCGAGCTGAGTACTGACGAAAGCTCTGCGGCTTCACTCTAGAACGTTGACACGGCCCGCTGTCGTCTCGACGCACCCTTCGCAGATCGGCTATTTGACCACGTCGTCGTCACTTGTGCAAGCTGCTCATAAGCCGGCTTCGCATGCCTTCTTGTCACAGGACCCAAATCCTTCCCCGCTCCCCGCACAGTCCGTTGCCGACGACGACCGGTTAGAACCTACCCAAGAAGGCCACGCACATCACCGGTTGTTGCCAAAGCGATCTTCGTCTGCGAGCCGACTCCGAGGCGTTCTTCGCGCGAAGAAGATCGCGGCGTCGACGTCGAACTCCAGCCCAGAGGAGCCATCAGCACCCGCTGTTGACAGAGGTTCTCTGGGCTCGGATCTTGCTCCGGCAGCTGTCATCGTGCCGGACGCTGATCACGACACGTCGAACCAAGGTCATTCGTCGACAAAGCAGCAACGACTTGGGGACGTCTCGCGTCCGCAGAAGCTGGGCACGACGAATGTGCGGCCGACTACGCCTAACAACAGCGAAACAGCACCTGTCATCGTGAACACGCCGCCGACGCCCACAGAGGCGAGCCTATCACGAATTTCCAGTAGTCCGAAGAGCAATGCGTCTTCACCAGGTGGCATGAAGTCGCAACGCCGAGGCAGAGCAGGCTCTGAGTCTCTCCGTCCAAGCAAGCTCTCGAGTATCACTTCGGCTCCGCTGACACCTCCGGTGGACGACTTGCGACCTGCGACATCCAGCAACACGACCCCTAATTTCCTCTCATCTATGATCTCGGCAGTCCAAAACACTGCCAACACGTTGAGCAACTCCATCAACACCAACATAACACCCGGGAACGGGAAAACCCCGTCCACCTCGCAGCAGGGTTCATCGGAACAACTTGCGCGACAGGACAACATAGTCGCTGTGGAATCATCTCCGGACGCTACATTGGCATCGTCTATGGAGCAAAAAGAGCCAGCGGTCAAAACACTTGGACTGGGTGATCTCAGTCTTAGCCAGCTTGGCATCATGGAGTCGAACGCGCCCACGCCCGTCGCAGCGAGGTTCTTCGATGGCGACAAAGGTCGATATCGGTCGGATTCTGCGCCAGTAGAGTCGGGCCAGGTGGCCACAGAGACTTCGATGGACCAAACCCACCGACCGCAGTCATTAAATGACTCTGCAGCCAACGGAGACAAGACTCCGCCGACTGCCAGTTTGGACGAGAAAAAGACGGATATTCAGCGCTCCAGCAGCATCCGCAGCGCGATCGGTAGGAGAAGGAAGCGTGGCAGTAGTGCTGCCACTGGAGGAACCGGCACGACAATTGGTGCTGCGATAGCTGCAGCCAACGCTTCGGTTGCGCGTCCAAGTGCGCAAGTTAGTGCACCGCGGCTCACAGGCTTCGCCGTAGCGACTAAGAAGCGCAACCGCGATTTCCACAACCTCTTCAAAAGCGTGCCGGACGATGATTACCTCATTGAAGACTATAGCTGCGCCATCCAGCGAGAGATACTTGCCCACGGACGATTGTATGTGTCTGAAGGGCATTTATGTTTCAGCAGCAATATCTTTGGCTGGGTCACCACCTTGGTCATTGGTTTCGATGAAATCGTTGCGGTGGAGAAGAGGAGCACTGCACTGGTGTTCAAGAACGGGTTGGAAATCTCTACCTTGCACGCGAAACACATCTTCGCATCATTTGCAAGCCGGGATACCACGTACGATCTCATTGTGAAAATTTGGAAGCTTCGACATCCCAACATCAAGAGCTCGCTCAACGGAGTTCGACTGGACGAGACCGGCGGCGATCGTACCGAGAAGCTCGAGGTCGAGTCGGTGTCCGTGGGAGGCAGCCAAAGTACTTCCAGCTCCGACGACGAAGACGACCTGGAAGACGAAGATATCTATGATGAAGATGAAGAGGATGAGGAGGTCCCGGATGTGACACAGTCGGCTGAAGCGCCTGCGCTGGAACTTTCCTCAGAGAAAGCACCAACGCGGAAACCCTCGGGCGCTATTTTGGCCAACGGTGGTGCAGAGAACAAAGATGATGCAGCGTTACCAGCCGCTGGCGCTGACTTTCCTGGACCGGCGACTCATGCACCTACGGATTGTGGGGATGTTGCTTCTCACTATGACAAGGTGTTGGGAGACGAGATCATCCCTGCACCGTTGGGAAAAGTCTATTCGCTGCTCTTCGGGCCACAGTCCGCTGCGTGGTTGGGTCGCTGGCTCACGGTCGAGCAGAAGTGCACCGATTTTCAACTGGAAGACAAACGTGGTCTCACAGAGGACGTTCGTTCTCGGACGTTAAGCTTCATCAAGCCTCTGAATGCGGCGATAGGACCGAAGCAGACAAAGTGCATTGTGAACGAAGCGCTTGAGAATTTTGACTTGGAGCGATCGGTCAACATCTTGGCGACAACGCAAAACCCTGACGTCCCAAGCGGCAACGTGTTCAACGTAAAGACGAGATACTGCCTCTCGTGGGCCGAAAATAACCAGACGCGCATACAAATTAACTGCACGATAGAATGGACCGGAAAGAGCTGGCTCAAGGGTGAGATCCCCCCCCCCCCCATAAGAGTCTTGCTTGTTTCGGCGACTGACTCCTACAGGCCCGATCGAGAAAGGTGCCAACGAAGGACAGGGGCAATATTGCAGAGATATCTTTGCTGCTCTGAAGGCGGCCGTCTCCGCTCGCAAGCCAGGTGCTGCCGTCAACGGGGCTGTGGTCAAGGGCAAGAAGAAGGGCAAGAAGGGTAAGTCTGCACAGACATCCTCTCCGACAAGCGACCACGAGCACGTGGTCAAACCGTCGGTGACGAGCTGGGGTGTCTTCGACCCACTACAACCCGTCGTGGGCCCTGTTTTTGACGCGCTCAAACCGCTTCTTACCGGGAACATGGTTTACGGTCTCCTTGTTGGGCTTCTCGTGGCTACCTGGTTTGGGTTCGGTACGAACAGGCAGGCCACTGGGGTTCCGGACGGCCGTAGGGATCTGCTGAGCCACGCCAATGATCCACAGCGACTTGCGGCCTATGAGGAAATGTGGCTGCGTGAGGAGAGTGAGCTGTGGGATTGGCTTGAGGAGCGCGTTGGGCTGGAACGGCTGGGCCGAGATGGGCCTCCCCGACAGACGAGACCAAAGAAAGGGGCCGTGCCAGCCAAGGAGCGTTTAGTTGAGGACAAGCTTTTCGCGGAGAAGTTGGACGAGCGCGAGGTCATGGAAGCCATTCGGGTGACGGAGGAGAGGCTGAGGACGCTGAAGTCTGCGGTCGAACGCAGGGCTGAGGCGAGGGGAGAAGCGCATACGCAGTCAGAGGGCCAGGCTGGCGGGGCGCACGCAATGACGCAGTAGGCTACGAGCCGGGGACCCAACCGTATAGGTTGGTTGACATGAAGGCATACGCTGGCTGGCGGGTCCTAGGATCGCATACATGAAGAAGATGAGCGAGAGACTGTCACGGACGTACACACACGTGACGAGCACTTTTTTTTGTTTAGCCCTTCTTGTAGCGCGACGCGTGCTAGTACGTCTGGCAGGCTGTATTAGTGAGATGTATTGAAGCGTGGGTTTCGTGCTGTCACAAAGCAAAGCCATCCATTTTAATTCCTCAACTGAGAGGTGCCAGAGGGACACTTCTCAGGCCGACATCGCCGTTCATACTTGAAAAGGTTAAAAGCACTGTGCGAGTAACAGCTGTCCGACTTTGGCTGCATGTGGGCGAGTCACTGCTGGAAAGCTGGAACTGCTCCGCCACCCACGGGTATCCTCGACGACATCCTAAACAGCTACTGCAAGGGTGACGGCGTGTAAGCATTTTGTTGATGTCGCCTGTCCTGCAGGTCACTGACTCGTAACTACTTCTTGTTGCTTGGAAGCCCGAGTCCGCTGGCGGTGTTCGGTAGCGAGCTTGTGATGGAGTTGACAGCGAGACCGAGAGCCAGGGGTTCGCGACGGCTTGATCCGAGGGCCAAAGCGGTGGGATGCTTCTAGATGTCGAGTTATGTGCTCTCAGTCAGTCAGGGGTCGCTAGCAGCCATTTGATGGTTGTCATATAATTGTTTGTTCACATTCCACGTGCTGCCTCTTCGTCCGTCGGACCTTTCTGCCATGCGATCGACACCATGCATGCTGGCTACAGCTTCTCCGTCGTTACCGTTACCGCAAAGGCGTGAGCATAGATGGGAGAATGCGTCCGCATAGACCACCTGCTGCACTCTTGGAGGGGGGTATCAAGTCGTCGATTCCGCCTGCGCCATTCTCTCATCCATCCTACGCATCAGCACCGTTTCCTCGTCCTCGACCACTTCGTGCCCGTTACCGGCCTGTAGTCCTCGCTTCCTCGCCTCCATCTCCACGTCTTTCCTCGCGATCATCCTGCCATCTTTCAGACCAGGCGCCTCCGACTTCATTCTTGCCGCCCATCCCTCCACACTTCTCATACCTACGACCAAGAACCCCAACTCCTCCCTATCCACGTCAAACACCTCCCACCACTCACACTCGGGCATCTTGGCACCGACGTCCCTCGCCGCGTTGTACACAGCCGCCACGGCTAGCGCGTTTGGCTGATGCGTCAGGTACAGCATCTGTGGCGACAGCAGCGCGGTGCCGAGGTACGCGATGGCACGGCGCGCAAGCCCGCCCTCCTCGCAGGCCGCCGGGCCCTGGTCTAGGAAATCCAGAGCCTGCAGGTACGTGACGGCCAGCGGGTGCGGCAACGCCACGTGCGTGTCGAACCCGAGCGCGTAGAGGATGCGGGCCTCGGCGGCCAGGAGGCGCGCGCGCGCGGCCTGGTAGGCCGCGTCGGTGAGATAATAGGACGAGGGGTCGTTTTCGGGCGCGGGCGCGGCCGGGCGGAAGAGGGGCGAGCTGCGCGAAAGGAGGTAGGTGTAGACGTAGACTACGTCGCGGGGGGGCCGTGGGGAGGGGCCCATCTTGGCGACGAGGTAGACGGCGGCGGCGGAGGCATCCTGTTTCGCGGCACTGTGAGTACGCGGATGAGAGAGCAGGGATGGAGAAGCTCGGCTGAACTCACACTGAACTCATGGGACATGACGGGCTCGACGAGCCAGAAGCGCGCTAGGAGCACATTGGCTTGGGCGGTCACGGACTGCGGCAGTTGGAGCAGGAGACCGGCAGCTTGGGTAAGACATTGTGCCGAGAAGAAGATGGCATCAAGGAGATCGCTTGGCAGCGAGTTGAGAGTGCCGCGTCGAAAGAGTTGCTCCGGAGAAGCCAGCGAGTTGGCCAAATGTGCCATTGTAGCGAGCAACTGTCCGGCGAATACATTGATAAACTGTCGATAGCATCCCCTATCCCCCATTACGCGGGCACACCTGATTGGTCCAATCTATCAAGCTGTCGAGCCAATCATATGTCGGTGGCCAGTCCCGCTATGCGGAGCTTGGACCAGCCTCGCTGAAAGCAGACGCACCAACATCATAGCCAGGCGGTGTTGTAAGCGAATCAAGCCGAACAGGAATCCCATCCTCTCCGCCGGAAACCCGTAGTCCTCAGAGCCGGAGAACCGAAGCCCGAAACAGGTTTTGACGTAGAGTTGACAGTTTCGCAAACGGCCACACGGGAATTCCACCACGATTCCGGTATGACAGTTAGGACCCGATTCATGGACGAGGCGAACGTAGACGTTTTAGGTCAGGGCTCCTGCATGGTCATCAAAAAAGACGTCATCATACTTCGTGATTCGGGTCCCACTTTCCCGATCGACCTTCGTACAATTTATCTCACAACTTCAACTTGGACAGCTTCTGAGCCCCGAGTCAGTCGGGAATTTGCCATGTTTGTGATTGCGCGCTCGCCTGAATTCGCCTCGTTAGAAAAAGTCCATGCGAGTGCCCGTCCAATCTTGCAGAGCTCATCAATCTTGCAGTTGCGGGTTCGTATCTGCGCGTTTCCTCGGAGTTCTTTGCAACATCGGGACTTTGTACAACCACACTGGACCGGGCACCGTGGATCCCCTGCATGCGGCCTGTGAGATGTAATGATATGATGACCTGGAGATGAGCGCAGGTTGCATGAAGGGCACAACCCAGCCACCGTGCTGTGGTGATTCCTCATCACTATGTTCTGAATATACATAGTGCCTTGCTCCCCTTATAATCGACCGATTTGTTCTGTGGACGCTCACGCGCCGGCTGAGTCCTGGAGTTCTGGAAGTACCACTCGTTTTGCGACGCGCCCATGACTTGACAAGCAGCTGCTGGCCAACTTAAAGCCCAAAACCAGCCAATTATTGCCTGACGGACTCGATGCCACCCACCACGTCGGACTTGGCCACAGATATATCTCGGCGTCTGCGCAAAATATCCAGGTCGTGACTGGACGAACGCGCGACTATCAACATACTTGCTTCTTCCGAAACCTGTCGCCTGCCAGGATTCGCCGGCCGAAGCGCGACAGTCTACAATCTCCATCATGTGCGATCCAGATACCACGCTCTTTACTTTCTTATTGTGAGTCTTTGTTGATTTTTCTCACATCTTCCCCCCCCCAACCCTTGGACCAATGCACTCGTCGTGGTTGTGTACCTGCCATTCTCTCCCATACCTTGGCGACTTATTGTCTCCTTTTCTCCACCACTCGGCCTCGCAGCCTCGCCGTACTCGAGCTCCCATGGGCATGGATTTTCATTTCCCGAGGAGGCTGTGGCAGATGCAAAAATTACTCGGCCAAGAGCTGGCTGAAACTCGACGAGCTGAGGAGGCAACCCTGTCGAATGCAGGACCATGTGCAGGACAAGGGTCTGGATAACTCAATCCGATCCAATCACCCGAGTGATAACATTCCTCGTATGGTGGCGAGGCGTGATCCCTTGCTTCAGAAGCAATTTCCCAGCCCTCGGCCGTACGCAGCAGCTGAGCCCAGCTGAGTTGCCGAGTGGCCGGGACTCGTCAGCCCTAAAGGACATTCAGCCTTTCATACCCATCAGTGGCGCAACATATAAACAGCCGCGTCGCGCAAGCTCCGGAACAACCGTCACTGACAATATATCAGAAGTACTCTTCCATCAATCAATTCTGTGACTCTGCGCGGATCTTGGGACAACTTCTCCAAGCCCTACACAATGGAACGGGATTCCCGACGAGACCGCGGCCAATGGCGCGGCTGCCATGCCTTCAGAGGTATCATCTGCGATGGTGATAGCATGCTCTCACAGGGCAGAGATGGCGGTCTGAAGATGGGCCACACTTACTACTACTACGTCAGTGAACTTGCCGACACGAGCTTCAGTCAACAAGCTAACACGGCGTTGCAGTATGAGTTGGACGGCAAGACCGAGGCCCACGATGCCTCGATGCCATCAACTAGTCACTGTCCTTATCTCCCTGGTCAAACGGTTAACACATTATGTGTTCCGATCGAGGAAGCCTCTCGATTACGGAGGGCGTCGGTTTCTTCGTTGCGCGCAGAAGAGTTTCAAACCCGCGACCCCGACACGAGGTTCATGTCACCGAGGCCAGCACCCTCGCCCCCCTTGACATCCGCACCCAGGAACGCTGTGACTGCACCGGAAAAATCCATTACCAAGAAGAGGTCGGCTAGATCACTGTCGCCGGGGCCTTCCGGATGGTCCTTCCCGACACGGAAGCTATTCAGCCGCAAGACGAGTTCCTCGTCTCTCCGCGACTCGCGGTCGCCGACTCGGACTTTGCGAGGGGACGAGCAATCTGATATGGCCGTGGAAACCAAGAACTACGAAACGCTGTCGCCAGCCTCGCTGCGGAGGTTTTTAGCCGAGGATGCCTCGGTCAGGGAAAGGAAGGAGACCGAGGCCAAGCTGTCTTTGACCATTTTCCAAGAGATTGTCGAGGAAAATGAAGACGACGACGACAACTTTGCTACCTCGGCGAAATCTGAGGCTGCGCCTTTCACAATCCTGTCTCCGCCTCCGTCGATGCGGTCACACTCACCTTCGCCGCCCTCCACAATTGTTCCACAGTGCAGCCGCAGCCCGCCCACGTCGTGCCAGAACTCGCTCACGCCAACATCGACTCCGGCCTCTGTCTACGGCCACAAGTCGCATTTCTCTATCGACTCCAGCTGTTGTGCTCTCTCCGAGTCCGAGTCCGAGTCCGAGTCCGAATTCCCGCCGCCATTCTCGCACTCTGACGACGATGACGACGACCGTCTCTCGGTCAAGGAGGAGGATTCCCTCCCGTCGCCCTCGATGTCCTCGGAGCCAGAGAATCTCCGCTCACTTCCCCGCAACCTGGGCGCTGGCCTTTCCACCTATAGCCTGCCCTCCTCGAGCCCCGAGGATGGGAAGCTGTCGACCAGCAGAAATGCGACACCGCTCGGACTGATTGGCACTTCCGGCCTCCCGACCCAGCGCAGCATCGAGTTGCCGACCAGCAACACGCCACTTCTCGAGAGCCCGATTCCTCACGCCGGTTTTGACGATCTGGCGAGCGACCTCGACTGGGTTGTCAATGCAGTCGGTCGGAATTTTCTTTAATTCTTGCGCGACAATTTTCGGGATTTTTTTTCCTATCATCACTTGCCGGTGTTTGAAATCGACTTGATTCAGGCGCCATCGTGATACGACTGGGGCGTTACTACAAAAATGATGACCGGGCAAAGATGCAGTTCTCGACTCTGTTTCCATACCCTATATACCCATTTCTTCGTCTCCAGGAGGTAGAGACATGTCTATGGGGGTGGGGAGAAGCAATGCTGCGAGACAAGACTGGCGGCAGGCGTTTGTGTCGTTGGCGTGCGGAAGGTTCACGTAAGGAACAAGCCCACGAAACAGGAGGGTGTTGACGAGGATCGACGAGGTTTTCATCAGCTACGGTAGACACTTGTAGAGAGCATAGACCAACCCTCCATCACCACACTCCGACATGCCTGGCTGTTGCTTCACGGTGTCTTTACTGTCCGCTCGGGAAGTTGAGGGATAGTCGACAGAGAGAGAGACATGGGGGCGTATATAGCATAGCAGGTGGGGACCGAGATTGGTGACGTTACTTCGCGGTTGCAGGATGGCGGCGACAATATCCCGTGGTTGTCGTTGCACCGGAGATATAAACACGTGGTGATGGCACGTAGCAATTTCGTCAGTCGCCGGCCACAGCCACCCTACGGCGCACAGTCATGTGACCACAATGCATCCGGGCACAGTACTCTCTGAAAATTACTCCCTGTGAACGCCTGACACCGAAAGGGAAGGCCCCTACTATCAACCATGCAGATCGCTGGCTCGTGTCGGAGGTAGAGGAGCCTGACGTTTGTTGGACGACGTGGTGCTCGTGTCGCTTCGGTAGAACTCCTGTATCCACGTCAGGCGCAGGGCACAGGAAAGCCCTGTCAGCGACGGGCGCAGGGCACAGGGACGCCCTGTCAATTGAGGTGATGTAGCCACGTTTCCCTGTATCACACAGATTGAGCCTCATTTCTGGGTGCGTAAGTGCAGCAGGGGAGGAGCGAAGAAAAGGGCAGGCAGCGGGCCCTAGGGCGCAGGTCAGAGATCAGAGACCAGATCAGTACACAGAATCAATCACTTGGACCCGCGGAATCCAACAACGTTGGCTTCCTTGTGGCTTCTAGCTGTCACAACACTAAAGCAACGGATTACTCGAACCAGGGCCAGTAAGTGATTCGTGATTTTAGGTTAGTGGTTGATTATATCCATCGCAGCTTACAAAATGTTCAGCTCGGCTCAATCACTGTGGGTGGGTCACAGGTGTGGCCACATAGCGTGCGCTGACCAATCCCTCGGAATCCTCAACCTGATCCCAACACGTGGGTAGTTTTAAAAAGTCGTCGGGCTACGACGAGCGCGGGAGAGCACTGCCACCAAGAAGAGGACTATGACAATTTCGCCGGCGTTGCTCGTTCACATGGTAGCTCCGCCGCGCAAGTTTCGCGTCTATGTTCTCACGGCCGTGGTCGTGACTTGCTTCCTCCTCTACCAGCGCCGGAGCCTGTGCTGTTGGCTACCAAAGCCCCGCGGCGGCGGCCCGCTCAAGAAACCTGACCTGCGCTTCCAAAAGGCCTCGTTCGACTGGGCCGCCGTCCCGGAGCACTTCCCGGCCCAGAAGCTGGCCCAGCTGCCAAAGCGGCCCTCGCGCAAGCTGCCCCGCGTGCAGCACGACTTTTCCTCGTACCGCGACGACGCGACGACCGAGACCCGGCGCCGGGCCGTGCGCGGCGTCTTCACACGCTCGTGGACCAGCTACAAGAAGCTCGCCTGGCTGCACGATGAGCTGCGGCCCGTGAGCGGCGAGCCCAACGACCCGTTTGGCGGCTGGGCCGCGACGCTGGTCGACAACCTGGACACGCTCTGGATCATGGGGCTGGAGGCCGAGTTCTACGAGGCGGCCGCCGAGGCGGTGCAGATCGACTGGAACCGCACGTCGGAGTCGGGCATCAACATGTTCGAGACGACTATCCGACATCTGGGCGGCTTGCTGAGCGCCTACGACCTGAGCGGCGAGGGGGCCCTGCTGGCCAAGGCCCAAGAGCTTGGGGACATGCTGTACAAGGCCTTTGATACTCCAAACAGGATGCCGGGCTTCTGGCTGAAGTTCGAAGATGTCATGAATGGCGCACAGGTCGCCGGGTAGGTTGGCGTTTCCTCGGTTACACACAGCTTGCACATCATCCCGCTGACGCGTCTACGCACGCACGCTCCAGCTCCAACGATCCGTCAGCCTCGCCGGGATCGCTGTCCCTAGAATTCACCCATCTGGCCCAGCACACGGGAGAAGCCAAGTACTACGATGCCGTCGACAGGATCTCGCAGTTCTTGCAGCGGACGCAAGAGGAGTCGCGCATGCCGGGAATATGGCCGACTCTGATCAACTTCCATGACCAGACCGTCTCGGAACAGGTCATGTTTTCCCTGGGGGGTCTGGCCGACTCGCTATACGAGTATCTGCTGAAAATGTACATTCTTCTCGGCGGCGGAGAGGACGCTTCCAAGTACAAGGCTATGTACCTGCGTGCCATGGAGACAGTCATCTCGCACATCCTCTTCCGGCCTATGCTCCCGGATCAAAAGGACGTCCTGTTCGCCGGCGACGTCCTCGTTCACAACGAAAATGGCATCCTCCAGCCCGACGGGCAACACCTGTCCTGCTTCCTAGGGGGAATGTTCGCGCTGGGCGGCAAGATGTTCGACGTGGCGCAGCATGTCGACATCGGCGCCCGGCTTACCAAGGGCTGCGCCTGGGCCTACAGCGCCTTCCCGACGGGCCTGATGCCCGAGATCTTCGGCCTGCTCGACTGCCAGAAGCCGCAGCTGGCCGCGTGCGAGTGGGACGAGAACCGGTGGCGGGCCGAGAGCGGTCAGCAGGAGCAGCAGCAGCAGGGCCTGCCCAAGGGCTTCCGGCATGTGCGCGACCCCAAGTACCAGCTCCGCCCCGAGGCCGCCGAGAGCCTGTTCGTCATGTACAGGGTTACCGGGGACCCGGCGTACCGCGAGACGGCGTGGACCATGTTCCAGAGCATCGTGAAGTACACCGAGACGGCGCTGGCGTACTCGACCATCGCGGACGTGGCGGTGAAGGGCGAGACGAAAAAGACGGATAGCATGGAGAGCTTCTGGATGGCGGAGACGCTCAAGTATCTGTTCCTCATCTTCTGCCCGCCCGAGACAATAAGTCTGGACAACTATGTCCTTACTACCGAGGCTCATCCTTTCAGGCTCTAAAAACTTGGGCTATGTTGGTTTTCCCATGAGCGACACAACTGCACATTTTCATGGGTCGTCATTCATACGCGCCAGGTTCAGGATAGATTGGTCTGGTTCCTAGTCTATGTATACTTTTACGGCTTACGAACCGCAGAG
Organism: Phyllachora maydis; assembly: GCA_029339225.1. Taxonomy (NCBI): domain Eukaryota; kingdom Fungi; phylum Ascomycota; class Sordariomycetes; order Phyllachorales; family Phyllachoraceae; genus Phyllachora; species Phyllachora maydis. Next base: position 1,113,294 of record JAQQPM010000006.1, on the reverse strand, counting down.
TGAAGGGAAGACTCCATTCAGGCCAACGTTCGTGAGACCTCCAGTTCCGAGAGGCAAAGCTCGCCGCATCTGTTGCTCGTTCGTATCATCCTCATCGCGGCAACCTCTTCCCGGCGCGCCTCCTGCTCTGCGCGGCTCGCACGGCCCGTCAGGAATGACTGGGAGATCTCTACTTCTCCAACGGCATAGCTGAAGTTGGTTTCATCGGACACGACGATCGTCATGCTCGCTGCCGGGGCCTCGGCACCTGGCAACTGCAGAATCTCCCACGTCGAGCGGCGCGTCCGCAAGTCGGCAAAGATCCTCGAGCCTGGTGATGGACCCGGTGGCGCGTACGATTTCTGCCGAGACCTCATGCTTGCCTTCTATCTCGACGACCTGGGAGTCGTTGAAGTCGCCAGCTACACGACGTTTGGCGTTCCACACGGCCTCGGCACGGCCATCGGGACGCTCGCTGCTCTGATTAGTTTGGCGCCGACGGACTTTAAGGCCCAACTTGTGGAGCGAGCGATCTCTTGTTTCGTAGTACGTATCTTGGATACACTGTCCTGGCTGCTTGCGAGGGAGGCATCCCGTGTCAAAACGACCGCCGCGACCTGCGCGATACTGCTGGTTATCTGGATCGAAAATCGTGTGTTTATGGAGAAGCAAGAGAGACGCTGGGCTCATGTTGAACTTGGGCTCAACCTCGACATTCGAGACGACGCGCCCGAGGCGTGGAGCAGAGTTTTCGCACCCCGTTTGTAGGTAGGGTGCTGTTGCAAAAAATCACCGTGGCGAGGATACATGTCTGAGACCAAGGGGATTTGAACAAATGCCTCTTGATCAAAACACTCCCCGAAGCCTCGGAGCTTGTTTCGTTTGAACTTCTTCAGTTCCATGGAAGCCATGTTTGATGTCAGACAACCTTGCCCCACACGTGCTTGGATGCGCCCCTCCCGCGCGCGGCAGAAACATTTCACCGCCAAAAATTTCCCATGATCCGTATTCCGCGATCTGCACTGGTTAGACAACACTCGGTGAATACCGCTGGATACCTACCCGCCAAACAAATGTCGGCCGGCTGCCACGATGTCTCCCGCGGTCAAGGTGAAATCATCGTCGGTCAACTCGAGCGCACTAAACAAGGAGAAAAAGACGCTGAAGCGAAAACGTGAGCAAGACGAGCTCGAAAAACTAGAGAAAGCGGTTGCCGAGCATGTAGGTTGCTCCACGGACCACCTTCCGGGTACGCCGCTGACGATTGAGGTGCTGTGTAAATAGTCTTCTCCTGTTCACACGTTTGCGCATCTCCCGCTGTCCGTCCCGACCGCCGCAGGACTAAGAGCCTCGCACTTCGAGACGTGCACCGACATTCAGCGACAAGCCATCCCTCTTGCGCTCCAGGGAAAGGATGTGCTGGGCGCGGCGCGGACTGGATCAGGGAAAACCATCGCCTTCCTCGTCCCGGTCCTGGAGAAGCTGTATCGAGCGCGGTGGACCGAGTTCGATGGGCTCGGCGCACTGATAATAAGCCCCACGCGCGAGTTGGCGATACAGATATTCGGGGTGCTGAGGAAAATTGGACAGAAGCACGTCTTCTCCGCTGGGCTCGTCATTGGCGGGAAAAGCCTCGACGAGGAGGCGGTCCGGCTGGGGCGCATGAATATACTGGTCGGAACACCCGGGCGTATATTGCAGCATCTAGACCAGACGGCCGACTTCAATGTCGACAACCTCCAGATTCTGGTTCTTGACGAGGCGGACCGCATCATGGACCTTGGCTTTTCGGCCGCCGTGGACGCGCTCGTAGGCCACCTGCCGAAGACAAGACAGACCCTACTTTTCAGCGCGACCCAGAGCAAGCGGGTGTCAGACTTGGCACGGCTCAGCTTACAAGATCCCGACTACGTGTCTGTGCACGAAGCGGCGGATTCGTCTACGCCAAGCAATCTACAGCAGAGTTATGTAGTCACATCCCTCCCGGAAAAGCTCGACACGCTGTGGGCCTTCATCCGGTCCAACTTGAAGAAGAAGATGATTGTGTGAGTGATGGATGCTCGACTGTCGGACACGCCACCGCTGATCTCGTGACAGTTTCCTCTCGTCTCAAAAACAGACTCGTTTCGTGTATGAGTCCTTCCGACGAATGCAACCAGGCGTCCCGCTACTCCACCTCCACGGCGGGCAAAAGATGGAGGCCAGGTTGAACATCACTCGCGCGTTCCAGAAAGCCAAGCACTCGTGTCTCCTCGCGACAGATGTGGTAGCGCGTGGGATTGACTTTCCGGCTGTGGACTGGGTTGTCCAGGTTGACGCGCCAGAGGATGTGGACACTTACATTCACCGGGTCGGACGGACCGCTCGGTACGAGAGTGATGGCAAAGCGGTGTTGTTCCTGGACCCTAGCGAAGAGGCGTTTGTCAAGAAATTGGAACACAAGAAAGTACCCATACAGAGGGTCAACGTGCGGGAAGCGAGGAAAAAGAGCATACGGGACCAATTACAAACGTTGTGCTTCCAGGACAGCGACGTGAAATATCTAGGACAAAAGGCGTTCATATCGTACGCCAAATCAGTCTACTTGCAGAAAGACAGGGAAGTCTTTCAATTCGACTCTCTCGACTTGGAGGGCTTCGCCGCCAGTTTAGGTCTGCCAGGCACACCACAAATCAAATTCCAGAAAGGCGACGACGTGAAGCGGCTCAAGAACGCTTCCCGGCAATTATTGACGATCGACTCCGACACCGAGAATTCCGACGCGGTTGTGGATGGGGCACGGGGAGGCAGGAGAAAGAAGGGAGAGGTTCGTACCAAGCACATGAGAATGATGGAGCGACAGAACCAAGACGTTCTCTCGGGCCATTACAGAAAACTGCTGGGCGACGAGGAGAACGGAGACGAGGAGGACGAAGCGGGATTCCTCTCTGTCAAGCGGGTCCTCCATGGCGACGAGTTGGACGACGAGGCAGGGCAGGCAGAACAGGCCGAGGTGAAAGCCAAGGTTGTCCAGCTCGGGAAGCAAGAGTTCTTGGTGGATTCCCACCGACGGGAAAAGATGCTCAAGTCGAAGAAAAAGCTGGCCAAGTACATGGAGAAAGGACAGAAATTGGTGTTTGACGACGATGGCAATCCGCGGGCAATCTACGAGTTCAAGGGCGAGGAGGATTTCCGCCAAGAGGGACCCGCCGAAGCACTCAGACGGCAGTTTGTCGAGAGCGAGACCAGCAAGGTGCGCGCGGCCGATGTCGACGACAAGCAGCTGGCGAAGGAGAAGAGGAGGGAGAAACGGGAGAAACGCAAGGCTCGTGAGCGGGGTGGGGAGGAGCCAGCCACCAGGGCCGTGTTGCCGCAGCTGGGTGGCGCCAAAGAGGATGACGACGACGACGAGGACCCGCTGGCACTTCTTCGGTCACTGCCTGTGGGCGAGCGACAGGGTGAAGATGAGGATGACGGGAGGGAAGCCCGGCCCAAGAAGAAGGCCAAAACCTGGTTCCGGACGGACGACTCGGACGATGAAAGGCAGGCCGGGGGGAAGAAAGTCATCAAGATGGATCACGAGCCGGAGACGCTGGAGGATCTTGAGGCGTTGGCGACTGGGTTGCTGGAAGGGTAGAAACAAGCACCTCTCTACACCTCTCTACACCACAGCTAGAGGTAATTAGGCAGTCGTCCGTGTGCTCCTGGGGCGCTGCACAATCGAATGAATGCTGTGATTGGCTGGTGGGACGTCCCGAGCGAGGTATGAGGGAGAGTGAGCGCCCCTCTCTAACCTGCTAGTTGCGGAAACGGCCGAGCGGGAGCGAGCGGCAACACACCACGGACCGACACTTTCTTTGGTGCGCTTATTTATTCTCATCAAGCCCACGCCTTCCCCCGACAACTGCGCCATGTCGCCGCTCCTGCACAACCCTTCTTCCTCCGTCCTGCACAACCCATGAGTCCCCGAGAGATGGTGCCGGCGCAGCCGAACGGCGCGGTGAAGGACGGCAAACCAGTCCGACGAGAACCCCGCCCCGACCACTTTCCCGACGACCACTTTCCCGACGACCACTTTCCCGACGACCACTGTCCCGACCACCACTCCCTGGAACACGTTGCGCGCGAGCTGCACGCCCGCGTCGCCGCCTTGCTCGACGAGAAAGATGCAGACACGACGCTGAGGCGGGTCCAGGAGCAGGTCAGGCTAGCCATGGGCGTCATTGACGCGGCCCTCGACAGATACGGGTGCGTCGGGAACTCCAACACGGCCGCCGCCGACCTGCCGACCTGCGGCGAACCCGAGTCTCAGGCTGACCCGTCCGCCACCCGGAATTGCAGGATACCGGAGCTGTCGATGGCATACAACGGCGGCAAGGACTGCCTCGTCCTCCTGGTGCTCATCCTCGCCTGCCTCCCGCGCCACTTTGTCCCGTCGGCGTCCCGTCCTCCCGCTTCCCACGCGGCCGAATCCTCTTCAGCCGCCGCCGCCGATTCTCTTCCTGCCTTTCCCGCGTCCCTCCAGGCCGTCTACGTCGTGTCCGCGGCTCCCTTCCCCGAGGTCGACGCCTTCGTGGCGCAGTCGGCGCGCCACTACCACCTCGACGTGCACGCCTACGCCCTCCCCATGAAGGAGGCCCTGGCGGCCTACCTGGCCGAGCAGGGCCGGGCGGTGCGCGCCGTCTTCGTCGGCACGCGCCGGACGGACCCGCACGGCGCCCTGCTCACCCACTTTGACCCGACCGACGTCGACAAGGGCTGGCCGGCCTTCATGCGCGTGCACCCCGTCATCGACTGGCACTACGCCGAGATCTGGGCGGTACGGGGTTGTTTTTTTTTTCCCCCTTTTTCCCGCCGCCCATTTTTCCTCCCCTCCCTCGTGCTGACCGCCCGTGCCGGGTGCGCGTGTGCAGTTCCTCCGCCATCTGGGAATCCCGTACTGCTCCCTCTACGACCAGGGCTACACCTCCCTCGGCGGCACGACCGATACGCTGCCGAACCCGGCGTTGAGAAAGCCTGGCGGCACCGACGGCGACGAGTTTCGGCCCGCGTACAAACTGCTGGCTGATGAGGAAGAACGATTGGGCAGGAACCGGTAGACAGAACACAGGACCCCGGGGTGTGGGACGGCGTGGTGTGAGACCAACGACAGGTAATCGGAGCGTCCTGCAGGGAGGGGCTTCTTTCTTCCTACCTACTTGCCCTTTTTCATCGCATCGCCGGAAACAAGAGGTCTGAATTCCAAGGTTCATGTGCTGTGGTCCTCTGTACCTCCATCTCGCTGGATACTGTCTTGCTACTCTCGTCCCCGGGCACGTACTTCGTAGGTATATATGAATGCAAAACAATCCGGGTATCTTTCCCATCACAAACCCCGCTAGATCAAGTCAACCGTCGAGGGCAGAGTGCCCTGAGGTCCATGATCAAGAGAACCTTCCTGGACCACGGGGAAAGAAGAAGAGAGACTAAAGGGCAAACCGACCATGTGGCACCAACCATCATCCCAGCACCTTCTCATTCCTCCAGCAGCGCCTCTCTGGGCTCTCCGTACAGTCGAATGCGGTAGAAACAGGTATGGCCGGCGCCGTGGTTGCTCAGAGCCCTGACAACGACATGGTCCGTCTCGGCGCCGATGCGCACCAGGTCCAGCGGGAACCTGTACACATGGGACCCCTTGCTCTGCGGGCTGTATTCGTACGTGAAGGCGCCGATCTGGACGAAGCCCAGGGCCAACAGCGGCTCGTCCCCCTGGTGTCCCGGCCACGTGGCGCGCATGTAGTCGGTCGCGACGTCGCGGCTGCGCGCGTCGTCGATGCGAGCCCAAATCTCCACGTCCCTGGGCATCGCGCGCCCGTCGACCGTCGTGTCCGGGTCGATGTGTTCGACGACCAGGTGCTGGGGCACGATGCTTGTGCGCAGGCCTACGGCCATGTCGACCGGACGAGGGCGGCCGTCGCGGTGGCGGTTGCCGGCGCACCAGCATTCGCCCGGCTCCTCCCAGCTCGTCAGGGCCGCGGCCGCGTGGGAGCGCGGGCGGAAGCGGAGGACGGACCGCCACCATGGCCGGCTGGCCCTGGCCCGCTCGGGGGCGACGAAGGTCGGGGACGTCAAGGCCTCGTCGACGCTTGGCCCGTTGCCTACGGCAAAGTGGTTCACCTTATAGTCGAGATGGCCTAGGTGCTTGGCAATCCTGGAGCTGGCGGTACCGTCAAGCTGCGCGCGGGCAATGGCGTCGCGAGTCACTTGCTCCGCCATGGTGCGCATCTCGTCCCTGTCGCTGCGGCTCAGGCCTCCTTTGCCCTGTTGCGACATGATGTTCTCCGTGTCCGTGGCGATTTCTTCCACCTTGCGGCGGAGACTCTCCAGCTCGTCGGAGCGCTCCTTCGTCTCAGCCTTCAGAGCCTTATCTAGCTCGGCCATGAAGTCCTCCTTCTTCAACACATACGGCGGCAGTACTGACCCGGCAGTCTTCTCGTTGAAGACCTTCTCGCTGTATGCCAGTATCTTCTTCTCCACCTCGTCTGGCAGCTCTGTAGCCCATGCTTGGCCCAGAATCTGTCCGACCTTGCGCTGATTGTTCTTGAGCCAGCTTTCCCAAGACTTGGAGAATGTCTTCCCAGCCACAGTTTGCACCTGTTTTTCGATATTGCTCGCCATCTGCTGCATTCTCTGCATCGGCTGCTCGGTATTAAAAACCGACGTGTCGTGCTCGATCAGGTCCTTCAGTGCATGCCAAAAGTCATCCGCGACCACGACTTGGCCGGTTTTCGAGCGCTTGACGTGGACGACCTGCGGCAGGATGTTGTTGAGCGTCTCGACCGCAGCCTCGGTGTGGTCCAGTCTGTCGCCGAGACCTCGGACGGAAGCAGACTGCTTGAAGAGATCATGGCTAAGTGAGGCATACTCGTCGTTCGACAGGTGACCGACGGCGGGGAAGAACTGTCCGAGATTATGGTGCCAGTCGCGCAAGCCGTACCAGTGCAGAGAATTGTGTCCCTGGACGAAGCCTCGCATCATGAGGGAGAACCACACAAGAGCGAGGGAGAGCAGGGCCGCCGCTGCCAAGGACCAGAGGTTGAGCGCCTGTACTGCAGCCCAGGTCTTGCGAGCTTCTCGAGCCACTCGTGCTCGAAGCCGTTTGAAAAGCGGAGGCAAGGCATGCTCGGCTTCGGAGCCTGTCGAATCCTCGGAGACCTGGCGCCCTCGCGATTGCTGTGAAACCCCACTGGAGGGACCGCGTTGGAGAGGACGTCCGAGAATCTGTCGACGCTCGCTGGACAAGGAATCCGGGCTTCCCTCACTCGTATCGTGTACGGCTTTTCCTGGCAAGTCACTCTGGGGCTCATCTGGCGACTCCTGGCGGCCTGGTCTCGGTTGCCGTCGCAAGCCATGGCGGTGTCGAGATTGAGTTTCCACGTATGCAGAGTCGGTCCTTGCAGTCGACGGTGGAGCGGCGCGGAAGGCATTCTCGGACGGCTTCTTCGCCGAAAATAGGCCACGACGTCTTCGATATTCTTCGTCTTGAGCTACGTCTTCGTCCGTAGCAGCATCATCCCCCTCCTCCTCCTTCTCCTCCTCCTCCTCCTCCTCCTCCTCTATGGATTGGCGTATCACGTCGTCGCGCGGCGGGTTGCTTGGTCCCACTGCCTGCAGGGTCGGAACGGGGATGATGGGATGTGTTCGGAATGGTTGTTGGGAGATGGATGATACCGAGGCCACTGCGGCTGGATGAAGGCTGCCTGTGGCAGTATGAGGCGCTCCGAGCGACGTGTTGACTTCGGTGGTAGCAAATATCATGCTTTCCTCGATGAAGCTCCGGCCTGTGAAGCCGCTCGAGCCTGTGTCGAGCGACCTCTGACGGGGAGTACCTTCAATTTTTCCCGTCAAGTGTGGAGAGGGAGGCTCTGAGGTCCTGTCCAGCGCGCGAAGTCTGGTCGTAGCCGATGTAGGCTGCTGAGATGTAGACCGAATGCCGTTCACTGGCCTGTTGGTCAAAGCAGTAGACGGATGAGTGGCCGTCATTCGCAATGCCTCCAGTGCGCTTCGCCTTTGTGCCTCCTTATGGGCAAGCCGAGCTGCATACTCTGCTTCTTCTTGGTCGTCCTCCTCATCCTCATCACTTGATGCCCTTTTCCTCGGATTCGCACCGACTTTCTTCTTGGTGGTAGACGTGCCATGCGCTCCGAGATGCGAAACAGAACGGGACGGTTGGTCATCCGCTGGCGTAGGCTCTTCGGATACCGGTCCGAGACCCGCCGCTCTTGTGGTGCTGGCATCTCCAAGTATCTGACGTTCCGAGCTTGCAACACTCTCCGGGAGACGTGAGCGGGAGTCTTGATGTGACTGACCATCGGGTTCATCCCGGAGCATGTCGATGTCCTCATCCGCAAAATCTTCGACGCCGACTTGCGAAAGCTCCTCATCTTCGTCTTCGTCCCCGCCATGGACATACCCAGCATCCTCCTGGACCTGCTGCCCCTTTGCCGCCTTCCGCGCCAACATGGCTTTGCGGTCTGCAGCCATTCTTCTCTGGCCTTCCTGAACTTGGGCGAACACATGAAATGTCGCGGCTTTGAGATCTGAGCCATGAGTCCGGTGGTTTGATCGAATCGGGCGTGCAGTAGGCGGCGACCCGTACGATTCACTGTGCTTTGCTGCATTTCCCGCAAGGCCGGAAACCCTGGTCTTCTTGGGCGACGGCGCAGTAGCCGGGGGGATCACATCTTCGGGTACAGGCGTATTGCCTTTGCGCCTCGACGTCCTTTTGGCAGGCATGACGGCGAGAAGCTGACAATGATTGCGCTTGCCAGAAGCCCGGTGTCGAGGTAGAGTGAAAAAAAAAAAAAAAAAAAAAAAGGAAGGAGCACTCGGATCAACCAGAGAGAGCGTTGATCAAGGTCAGGTCTGTGATGGACGTCAGGTCTGTGATGGACTTGGTGTGACGGTAGTGATTCCTCGTGGTGCCGAGCCGGGCAAGTGAGGCGAGCCTTGCAGAGAGAGGATTTGAATTGATTTGGGGGGGGGGGGTGGGAGGGTTGACCGTTGACGAAGATCTGCTGGTCACTTTGTGAAAAAAATGGGGATGTGGGAACGAGAAATTCGCGTTGTGGTCGGTGTGGCTGGACTTCAGTAACTGAACTTCAGATGTAAGTCAGCGCGCGGACGTGAGTGATGCTGTGTATGTCGGGTTTGGACGCGGCAATTGTGCACGCGTTGTGAGCACGATAGGAGCACAATAGACCAGGATTTAGAGGCACCGACACCACAAGACGGCGGCAAATAATCCACAATGGCTTCCGAGTGTTGCTGCCACCGCCATCACTTTTTTCTGCCTCTCTAGATACTGTCTGGTCATTCAGTTACAGTTGGCTCCAGCGCGTCCGTTCGCAACGCGTCTCATCAGGCAGGGTTCCCAATTGGGTAAGCTTGAAAAAAAAAAGGGCCTCAGGCTCTATTGTCTACTTCGGTACAACACGGTCATACATGGGACCTACTTTTGGCCTCTTTTGTTCTTGAAACCGACCTATTCTCCCGTTCCCAGTCTCCCATTGTTTCGCCAACAATACTTGGGGCAGCCTCGTCTTACTCGATGATTCGGGCTCAGTCCCACATGCATGTGCTTGGCCGTTGAGGACCCGATCAGGAAAATGGAGAAGAAAAACAAAGGAAAAAAAAAAAGAGAGAGAGAGAGAGAGAGAGAGAGAGAGTTGTGCTTGGGCCCAAGTGCGCCCATTGTTGCGCGACTGCGGGGTGATGCCGAATTGTGCCCCTCGACAAGCGAAAGCTAACTGCAGCTCGCCGAGTACGACGGTTTGCTTGCTTCCCAGACAAAAATTCTAGATATTCGACCTGCTTTCCTTCGCGCACAGGGCTCCGTGTGCTTCTCTTACACTCTTTCCCATCATTCTCCATCTCTCAGCTTTCGGTTCGGGACCAAAAAAAGAACGGCAAAACCGTAGCGTGTACACCATGGTGGTCGGAACCGTTCTCGTTACAGGGTAAAAAAGCCTCTTCCTGTTCTGGTATCGGACAAGTATCTCCTCATCACCAGACTGACCGCGGTCAGTGGCACTGGCTATATCGGGTCTTTCACCTCGCTTGCTCTTCTCGAGAACGACTACAATGTCGTCATCGCTGATAACCTCTACAATTCTTCCGAGGTCGCGCTCGACCGCATCGAACTCATCTGCGGCAAGCGACCCATCTTCTACAACGTGGACGTGACCGATGAGAAGGCCCTCGACAAAGTCTTCGCCGAGCATCCCGAGATCGACAGCGTCATTCACTTCGCGGCTCTGAAGGTAAGCCAGCCCGTCGCGTTGCGAGTCCAGAGGCGCCCCAGACGAAGATGTGCTCCCCGCTGACAGCATGTTCGTTCACCAGGCTGTTGGCGAGTCTGGCGAGATCCCCCTCGAGTACTACCGGGTCAATGTAGCCGGCAGCATCACGTTGTTGCGCTCAATGGCGAAGCACCATGTCACCAATGTCGTGTTCTCCTCCTCTGCCACCGTCTATGGCGATGCAACCAAGCACCCCAACATGATTCCAATTCCCGAGCACTGTCCTATTGGCCCGACCAACACATATGGACGCACCAAGTCCATGATTGAGAACGTCATCACCGACCATATCGAGGCGCAGCGCAGCAATAACAAGAAGGCGGGCAAGCCCTACGAGCAGTGGAACGGTGCGCTCCTCCGGTACTTCAATCCCTGTGGCGCGCACCCCAGCGGCATCATGGGTGAAGACCCTCAGGGTGTGCCGTACAACCTGCTTCCGCTGCTCGGCAAGGTTGCGACTGGCGAACGAGAGAAGCTGCTCGTCTTCGGTGACGGTAAGTTGACCGGGTGGTGGTCATGCAGTGGAAGACTCGCTGATGTGGTGTCTGGGACAGACTACGCGTCCAGAGACGGCACCGCCATCCGCGACTACATCCACGTTGTCGACCTTGCAAGGGGCCACCTGGTTGCGCTCAACTACCTGCGTGAGAAGAAACCCGGCGTGCGCGAGTGGAATCTTGGTTCGGGTCGCGGCAGCACCGTGTTCGAAATGATCAAGGCCTTCAGCCGCGTGGTCGGCCGCGATCTCCCGTACGAGGTCGTCGCACGGAGACAAGGCGACGTTCTTGACCTCACGGCCAATCCGGCACGCGCCAACAAGGAGCTGGACTGGAAGACGGAACTGACGATGGAGGACGCGTGCGCCGACCTCTGGCGATGGGTGTCAAACAATCCCAAAGGCTACCGTCAAGACCCGCCAGTCAGACTCCTCGAGCCGCTCAAGGCAAAGAAGTCGGCCGCGTGAGAGCATACTCGGTAGAGCGGCGCACGCATCCGACGTGCTGAAGGCGCAATCGTAACCGCGGACGGTCTGAAGCTGAACGACGGACGACGCGTGTTGCACGGGGTTGAGGTTGGGGTTGGGGTAGCTAGCTACCTAGGCAGCAGCAGCAGCAGCAGCAGCAACAGCAGCAGCAGCAGCAGACGGCCGGGAATGTCTCAGATATCGTGCCTTCGCCTGAACCAGGCTGCTGAGCTTTTCTTGCGACCATGCCATGGAGGCCTGCTTGGCCGGGCGTGACTTCTGAACCCCCCCCCCCGTTCCTGTGTGCGATCATTCCACGACGGTATACATGACTCGTGCCGGGATTACGCGTGTAACATGCTGCAAGTTACTTTGGTAGTGGCAGTTAGCTACTGATTTCGGACATAAAGCAGGGCGAGAATATGCAGGCCGCGTAGGCAAGGCATAGCCTGCATGCCGAGACCTGTCGGCATGCCGACTTTCTGCATCGGGGATGATCGACAGGGCGTCATCCCGGGGGGGGGGCTGTGCTGTGTTCATGGTCAGTCGTGGGCGCATCGGACGAGCCTTGGGCGGTGGTGGCTCCTGGCTTGGAGGTGTCAACGGGAGAGGTGACCTGATACATGTGGAACTCGTGCCCATCCTATTTCCCGGACAGCTATTCGGCAGTCGACTTCACGTTGGAGCGCGGCCATGGTTCCTGGCTGAGATGATCATCATGGCCTTGCCTGTAAGCCACACTGACCGACGCGCCCGGCTCGGGCAACTCGCGACAGAATGGGGAATCCACCACGGCGCACCGCTCTTGACTCCTCTCGCCCGACCGGCCGGGTTCCCGCTGGGCGCAGGCTTCCGGACGTCCAAGGATGATCATCTCGCCGAAGAGCTCTTGAAGCGCCGGCGCGCCACGGCTGGCGAGCAGAACACAGGCTCACACGGCTCACAAGGCGCCCTTCGCCGAGCCTTCACCACCAACAAGAAGAAGGCCTGGGAGCCGGGCGAGGTTTTCGACGCGCTTGATACCCACGTCGCCAATGCCGGCTCGCCCGGGGTTGCCGAGGCCCTCATCGCCAAGCTTGGGGCTGCTGGGGGAAAGATGAATTTCGCCAATGCCGGGGGCAGAAGCAATCTGCTGGCACGGAGGAAAAGCCTGGAAGTGGTGATGCAGCCAGGTCGCATCCTGCAAAGCGCCGTCGAGGCTCGGCAGACTGACATGGTCGCCGTTCTGCTCCAGTATGCCGATCATGCCTCCCTCGACATGGCTCTGCCCTTGGCCCTGCGCTCCGGCGACGTGGTCATCGCGCAGCTGCTCCTGGAAAGGGGTGCCAACGCAGCGCAGACTGCCGCCGGGCAGGATGCCTTCCAGCACCTGTGTATGACGGGGGGCCACGCAGATCTCGTCGCGCTGGTTCTGCAGTCTGATGGGAGACCGATGGCAATCTCCGTCTCCCAGGGCATGGTCGACGCATCGCGCAAGGGATGTCTCCAGACGGTGCAGGTGCTGAGCAGATCGACCGCGGACGGGAACCATGGAGAGGCCGCGGCCTTGAAGAACGCCGTGGCGCAATGTCGGGTCGACATCACGCTGGCCATCCTCACCGGCACCAGGCCGCCGAGCCCGGGGAGCCAAGGGCTGGTCGAGAGCTTCAAGCAGCTGATGGACCACCCGGCTGTCGGGCCGAACGAGAAACTTGCCATGGCGGATGCATTGCTCTGCGCCGGCGCCGGCGACGAAGTCGCTTCCGCCGCCTTGGTCTCTGCTGCTGCCACCGGATTCTATCCCATGCTAGAACTGCTGCTCTCGCATGGAGCGTCGGTCGAACACCAGGACGGCCAGGTGCTGCGGACCGCTATAGCACAGGGCCGGGTCAGTCTGGTCCATCTTCTGGGTTCGGACAGAACGAGACTGAGGCCAAGCTATGCGTCTGCCTGCGTCGCGAGCCTCCCTGGAGACATGTCACCCGACGACCGCCACGCGATCCTCGAATTGCTGCTGAAAAAGGGCGCCAGCGGACCGCCGCTGGACGATGCGCTGATTGCTGCTGTCGAGAATTGCGATTCCGGCTCGATTGCACTCTTGCTGGACCCCCGATTCCCCAGCGAAAGACTGGCCGAGGACGATGATGGCAGGAAGAAGGGCCCAGGAGGCATGGTGTTTGACCGTCACGCAGTGGCTTCGGTCGACGCCAGAGACGGACTCGCGCTGCAAATCGCAGTCGCCAAGGGGAACATGTCGATGGCGAAACAGCTTCTCGCAGCCCGGCCATCCGCCCATGGTACCGTATCTCGCGCCTTCTCGCTCATCCACAGACTGTCGCCCGTTGCTCGATACCAGATGACCGAGTGCTTCCTCTCGACAGGTCTCGCTGGGCCTTGCGTCTCCGAGGCCCTGCGGATGGCCATCGAGGACACGGGTCCACGCAGAGACGAGGATTTGATCAGGCTGCTACTCAAGCACAAGGCTGATGTCAACTCCCATGGCGCAGCCGGCATTCTGTCGGCCATCTCTCGTCACGACGTCAACCTTCTGGATACACTGTTGAGAAGCCAGCCGACGTCGCAGACAATCACCCTAGCTTTGGCCAAGGCCGTCTCCCTAGACGATCAACCAGTCCGATACAGCATGGTTGCCTTACTCCTGGAAGCCCGTCCTGGCCCGGGTGTTGATGATCGCGTCTCGCAAGCAGCCTCCCGGGCTTTGACGGTAGTACTCAGCGTCAAACCCACCGATCTTCAGCTCGTCGACCTGCTGCTTGCGTCGGGAAAAGCAGATGTCAACTTTGACCAGGGGCTCGCCTTGGTACATGCGATCCACGACTTCGAACCGGCTGTCTTTGCCATGGTGCTGGACAAGGGACGACCGAACGCCGCCACGCTTCAGCGCGGGCTCGATGTTCTTTCGGACATGCCAACGACGCATGCCAAGGTAGCCAAAGCGGACGCACTCCTGAGCAGGACGAAGCGCAAGGGGGACGGGGATCTGAGTGGGATCCTGGTCAAAGAGGTGCAGAACGGGCTGTCCAGGCCGCTGGCGCAACGAAACGCGGCTGTGATCAGGAGCCTCCTGGGTGCCGGTGCCGACGTGAACGCCCACAACGCTTCCGCCCTTTGTCTTGCCGTCAGTGCCGTGGACATGCCCATATTCGAGCTCCTGCTCAGTTCGCGACCGACGCCCACGTCGCTGGCCGTCGCTCTGCCACACGCTCTGCACATTCGCAATCCGATGGAACGGCTCACCTTCACCCGCCGCATCCTCGAGAGCGGTGCGCCCGGCTTGGAGGCGAATCGCGCGCTGGTCTATGCCATCCGCTCATTCCCCGACGACACCTCCCTCGTGCTCCTCCTCGCGACCAAGGCAGACTCGGGGGATGGCGAGGCTCTGATGTCGGCAACAAGACAGGAGGAAGGCGACCTGGTCGAGATGCTGCTCGCTCGGCCGCACAACCAGTACGTCGCGTCCGTCCTGGACGGCGTTTTCTGCGAAGCCATCAAGGCGCAGAACCAGACTTCGAGAATGTCGATGTGCGTGGCGCTGCTCAAGGCAGGCGTCTCCAGCCCCGTGGTGTCGGATGCTCTACTCGCTGCGGCGGCGGAGAGAGACATGGCGCTTGGTACTGTCCTCATTGAGCACGGAGCCACTGTGGAATACCAAGACGGGCAAGCCGTCGTTGAAGCAGCCCGCGCTGGGGCGATCGACTTCCTCCAGCTGCTGCTGCTGTCAACGAAGGACGTCATGACGAAGCAGACTCTCCAACGAGGCTTCCAAGCCGCCACCCACGTCGGCGATTTACAGCAGCGGGAAGACATATTCCGCCTTCTTCTGGAAAAGGGGGTGACAGGTGAGGCTCTTGATGCCGAATTGGTGTCGGCTGCGAGGTTCGGCGAGGATGGCAGCAGCCTGGTCAGGCTCTTGCTCGAGTTCGGGGCCGACGTGAATTACAGCAACGGAGAAGCCATCTGGACGGCTACGCGAAGCGCCAGCACCGGGAACCTCGAGTTGCTCCTGGGCATCACGCCGGTGAGCGAGAGACAAACAAGACCAACGACGTTGACGCTGTTGCGAGCCCTGAAAGCGAGTCGGAAGCTGGGCAAGGACTCACGGTACCAGGTCACGGAGTGGCTCTTCCACGCCGGCCTCCCTGTCACGGAAGATATCCACGTGGCACTGAACAAGGCCGTCAGAGAGGAGCCGGACCGGCGCCTCGTCAAGCTCTTGCTGGATAAAGGGGCCTCGCCGCTCACCAACGGCTGCGACACGTTGATCGAGGCCGCCCAGACGCTGTCGACGGACATCTTTGCCTTGCTCTTGGGCGCAGACATCTCGGCCGAGGACGCTTCGTGGGTGTGGAGACAAGCGTTCACGCCGGCCACGGCCCCGGCATGGCTCACGGAGAAGGGTCTCGAGATTGCGCAGTTGCTCCTCGCGAGAGGGGTTCACGGGGACAGCCTGTCGCTGACGTTGAGCGCCGCGATCGATGCGTACGGGACCGGCAAAGACGCGGTGGCTCGGAAATTCGTCCAGGTCCTGGTTGGCGCGGACGCGGACGTCGACTCGGAAGACGGGCTTGTGGTGCAAAAGGCTGCGGAGAAAGCCGATGCGGAACTGCTCCGTCACATTCTCACCATGAAGCCCACGACCCGGTCCTTGTCCGTGGCTTTTCCTCTCCTGTTCGACCAGGAAGTGGCGGAGAAGGACTTGCTCGGGCTGGTCACTCTATTCACCTCGCACAGCGAGGCGGGTGAAGGTCTTGATGTCATGTTCAAACATGCTCAGCCCGAGCCCATCCTGTTCCGAGCTGTGGCGAAGTTTCCCCGGTCCGTCCAGCTTCTCACCGTCCTCCTGGACGCGGGATATTATCATGACCAGGTCGCAGACATGCAGGTGCATCCGGAAGCGGAGGAACGGGAGCAGGTCAGCCTTCTGCTGTGGTGTCTGCTCCAAGCCGAGAAACGAGTGAGCAGCAAGGTCATCAGGCTTCTGATCGACAGAGGAGCCCAGGTCAACTTCGTGACGGCCTCGTCCAAGTCCACCGCCTTGATGGCCGCGGTGGAGAGCAAACGGGCCGACTTGGTCAAGGCTTTGCTCTTGGCTGGCGCCGAGGTGGACATGACCGACAGCAGGGGAAACACGCCGTTGGCCATGGCCACGAGGGTGGGCGGAGACGTGGGCACCAGCATCCTGTCCAGTCTCCTGGCTGCAGACCCTTCCAAGAATGACGGGTCCATGCATCACGCCGCCAGGGAGCTCAACTTATCGGCGCTGCAGGTCCTTGTCGACTTTGGCCACGACATGGATTATCCAAGTCCTGCCCACGCTGGACGGAGTGCGCTGGGTGAAGTCTGCCTACACGCAGCGCATGCCGGGCCCCTCTCTGCCTTGCAACAGAAGCAGATGGAGAAGATCATGACCTTTCTCCTCGAGAGGGGTACAGATCTGACCTTGCACAGTGACGGCCAATCCGTGCTTCTGCTGGCCATGCGCTCGAGAGACCCGGTCCCGACGACGCGGATCCTGCTCAAGGTCGGCATGTGGAGGCACATCAACCAGGCCTTCAACCACTACACGGACGGAACGTGTACGTATTCGCCAACGCAGTACCTGGCCCGCATACGGTCCAAGATGCCCGTCTCGGACCCCGACGTCCAAGCGCAGCTGCTCGGCCTGCTCAGGGCCAACCGCGGCGCCGACGTCTACTACGCCCACGGCGCCGCGGCGACGCAGCCCGACGACGCCGTCGGCCTCCCCGACGACGTCCTGCGGGCGGACCGCGCCCGCCGGGCCCGGGCCGAACGCGTGGCGCGCGAGGCCGAGGACCACGCGCGCACGCTGGCGCGCACGCACGAGCTCGCCCAAGCGCACAGGCACGTGTTCGCGCAGCGGGCCCGGCTCGAGGACGACCTGTTCGCGGCCGAGCTGGGCCGGCGGCGGGCCGAGCGCGACGCGGCGCTGCGGCACCAGCGGCTCCTGGCCGAGGAGGGCCTGACGTGCTCGCGCCTGGTGGCGGAGGCGGAGGCGGAGATGGAGGCCAGGAAGCACGACCAGCGCCTGGTCCGGGAGAGGCAGCTGGGACAGGCGAGGGTCGATCACGCCAAGGCCTTGAGCACGGTGCGGACCGAGGAGAGGGAGGAGGTCGAGCGTCTGGACCGCGGCAGAGATGCCCGGACGATGGGCCGGATCGACCGGCATAAGGCATGGGTCGACAGGCAGAATCACTTGGCCGTCGTCCACGTGGCCCACGGCGGCGCCGGGCCGAGGCAGATTGGGTACGTGTCTGGGGAGCTGGATTAAGAAACGGGATCGGCCTTTTTCGACCCTCGACCGGCCGGGCTACGGAGAGAGATGGCGGATGGACAAAGTCACTCGGCTGCCTTGGAGAGGCTGCCTAGCTAGTGTCGAGGATGCACGTGGGTCGAGGTAGCCATGTGGTTGCCTCGTGGCGCGAGGTAGCCATGTTGCTTGCCTGGACGCGTTTTATGCAGACGGTCTTGCTCGGTTGACAGGGGGCCCAATCGACGCAACGCTCGGCACAGCACAGCACAGCACAGTACAGCACAGCAAGCGTGTGTCTATACCAGTACTTAAAGCTGCCACGACGCCCACAGCGACGGAAACGGACCGCCCCCCCCCGCCTGCGTGAGGACACTTGGCGTCGCCTGCAGTCTTGGAGTCGATGGCCAGAGGATGATTGATGCGGAAAGGGAGTTATTATGGCTGGTCCAGAACATGAGAGTGCTATTCCATCTGTCTCTGCTTGCCGCGGCGGCCGCTGCCGCAGCACCTTCAGCACGTCAACGCGTCAGCATCAACGCGGGCTGGAAGTTCTCCCGCTTCACCGACAGCCCGGACTCGCTTTCGTACGGCACCACGCTCAAGCCCTGGATCCTCCCGTCGGCCAATGCCTTCATCGTCAGCGGCACGAAGCATCCGGCCCCGTCGGGCACACCCCCCGGCGCCGGGGTGCCGTATGTCCAGACCAGCTTCGACGACAGCCAGTGGGAGTCGGTGAAGCTGCCGCACGACTGGGCCGTCAAGGGCCCGTTCAATGCGCCCGGCATCAGCGGCGGCATGGGCAGGCTGCCGTCCAACGGCGTCGGCTGGTATCGGCGCACGCTGGCCTTCACGGCCGAGGAGGCCGCCATGTCCATCTTCCTCGACGTGGACGGAGCCATGTCGTACGCGACCGTCTGGCTCAACGGCAACCTCGTGGGCGGCTGGCCCTACGGCTATGCCTCTTTCCGACTGGACCTCACGGCTCATGTCAAGGTCGGCCCCGCCCTGCTCGCCATCCGGGTGGAGAACGGGCTGGACAATTCGCGCTTCTACGCCGGGGCCGGCATCTACCGCAACCTGTGGCTCGTCAAGGCCAACAAGACGCACGTGGCGCAGTATGGAACGTACATCACCACGCCCGCCGTGTCCGCCAGCTCCGCTACGGTGCACTTGGCGGTCGAGTTGGAGAACCTCGCGGACGCGGCCCGGTCAGTCCACGTCGTGACCGAGATCCGCACGGTCGACGGGAAGACCGGGAGTGCGGGCAACACGGTGGCGGCCACCTTCCCACCGTCCTCGGTACAAGTGCCGGCACACGGCGTGCAGAGCGTCAACGCCACAGTGACGCTTGCAAACCCCCTGCTCTGGGGACCCCCTCCCGGGCAAAGGCCCAACCTGTACGTGGCCGTCACGACCGTGTACGCGGGAGCCAGCGGCGAGCAGACGGCCATCGACACGTACGAAACCCGCTTCGGGGTGCGGTCCATCACCTACGACGGCGACAAAGGGCTCCTCGTCAACGGGAAGGCGGTCCGGGTGCAGGGAACCAACAACCACCACGACCAGGGCTCCCTGGGCGCGGCCTTCCACTACCGGGCCGCCGAGCGCCAGCTCGAGATGCTGCAGGAGATGGGCTGCAACGCGCTGCGCACGTCGCACAACCCCCCGGCCCCGGAGCTCCTCGACCTGGCCGACGCGATGGGCTTCGTGGTGCTCGACGAGATCTTCGACTGCTGGGCCACGGGCAAAACGTCCAATGACTTCCACCTCATCTTCGCCGACTGGCACGAGGCCGACCTGCGCTCCTTTGTGCGCCGCGACCGCAACCACCCGTCCGTGATCGGCTGGAGCATCGGCAACGAGATCCCGGAGGAGGGGAACGGCGCGGGCGCGGCGCAGGCGCAGTCACTGCGCGACATGGTCACCCACGAGGACCCGACCCGGCCGACGACGGCGTCGATGCCCTGGGTCGGGCCCGGCAGTGCCTTCGCCAACGTCATGGCCATCGAGAGCCTCAACTACCAGGGCGAGGGGGCCGGCACGTCGCCCGGCTCGTCGTTCCCGGCCTTCCACAGCCAGTACCCGGACAAGATGATCTGGTCGACCGAGAGCGCCTCCACGGTCAGCTCGCGGGGCACCTATCTCTTCCCCGTCGAGGCCCAGAACGCCGCCGTCGTCGGCAACGGGGCCGGTGGGGACGAGGCCAACCGGTACGTGAGCGCGTACGAACTGTACGCACCCCCCTGGGCGACGTCGCCGGACAAGGTCTTCTCCGTGCAGGACAAGTACCCCTTCGTCGCCGGCGAGTTCGTATGGACGGGCTGGGACTACCTCGGCGAGCCGACGCCGTACGATGCCTCGCGCAGCTCGTACTTTGGCATCATCGACCTGGCCGGCTTCAAGAAGGACCGGTTCTACCTGTACCAGGCCCGGTGGCGGCCCGACCTGGCCGTGGCCCATATCCTGCCCCACTGGACCTGGCCCGACCGGCTCGGCCAGGTCACGCCCGTCCACGTCTTCTCGGGCGCGGACGAGGCCGAGCTGTTCGTCAACGGGGCGTCCCAGGGCCGGCTGAAGCGGGCGAGCTCGACCTGGCGCTTCCGCTGGGACCAGGTCGTCTACAGCCCCGGCAGCGTGCGCGTGGTGACCTACACGAACGGCCGGCCGTCGGCCGTCGACACGAGGCGGACCGTCGGCCCCGCCCAGCGGCTGAACATGACGGCCGACCGGACCACGATCCAGGGCGACGGGGCCGACCTGTCGTTCATCGCCGTGGCCGTGGTCGACGCCCAGGGCGAGACGGTCCCGCGGGCCGACAACAGCATCACCTTCTCCATCACCGGGCCCGCCCAGGTCGTCGCCACGGACAACGGGGACCCGACCGACATGACCGTCTTCCCGTCGCTGACCCGCAAGGCCTTCTCCGGACTCGCCCTGGCGGTGGTGCGGTCGAACCCGGGGGGTTCCGGACAGGTTGTGGTCTCGGCGGCGGCGCCTGGGCTTGCGGGTGCGCAGGTGAATGTGCAGGTCGCTGCAGCGGCCTAGTCGTCTCGCTGCAGAAGAGGCAGGATGGATTCTGTTGGTTCTCGAGACGAAGTTGCCCACCCTTTTTTTTTTTTTTTTTTTCTCCTTTTCCTTTTTCCTTCTCTTTTCTCTCTTACGTATCGGAGTATGAAGGGGGGTTTAGAATACCACAATAACGATTCTAGCGCGTATGCGCGTCTGTGACGGTCCAAACTCTGGGACACGATCATGCAAAGGAACAGAAACTCAACAGGTGACGAGGGGGGCGTTATCTTATCTCTATATAACCACGGATTTCTGTGTTGAGGTGTGTAACGGGACTGGGTGGCTAGCCTAGCGGTCAGAGCCCTAAGACCTTAGCCTAGATCTCGGCTCGATGCACAGCCCTTCCTCGAACGAGAGGTCGTGGGTTCGAGTTCGGCAGAAAAACCGGCTCCGGCGGGATTTTCGTACCCTGTCCACCCAACGCATGACCTACTACTGGTGCGGAGCGCGGTGGCTGGCAGGTGATCTTTTTATTGAATTGGGAACTTTTTGGACTTTGGGACGTGATATGTTGGATCCATCTTGCCGTGTTTTTCTGTTTGTGGCTTCGTGTCGCGCTCCCAGGGGCAAGGTAAACAAACACCTTTTTTTTTGGGGGGAGGGGGTTTGTGTGAGCTACCCCTTGCTTTATTTCGTTTCGTCAATAGATCCTCTCGAATCATCAGGCGTATGTAGGCTTTATCGAGTAGAGAGTAGTACATTCAGTATGTCACGTCTCTCTCTCACCGGGCGGCCCCGAGATGACCTCTTTTGACAAGTTTTGCCTCGCCATTCTCGGCTTTTCAACCGACTCGTTCGCCTCGATTCCTCGCGCTTGGTGCTCGGTCTGGAAGATGCAACCCTACACTCGGGGCTCGCCAGGTCAAGTTTTGATCCGAACCTCAACAATTTCCCTCTCGCGCAGACTCACTTTCACCCTGGCGGACCTTGCCATCATTTTTTTTTTTCCCCGGCCAGCGCACAAAACTGCTCTTTGCCAACCCAGCTCTGACCCACTCGGAGAGCTTTCCTTTCCACGTCGCCAATCGCCGACGTACCTCCCCCCTCTCGTCTCGCGCCGCCGTCTCCTCTCCAAGGCGATTCGACGCGGCCATGCCGAGACCTTCTCGCGGTCGAGAGCCCCTTCGCGATGGAGTTGCAGTCGTTTCCTCTCGCCGCACACAGGTCGACCTCACATTGGTGTCCAGCGACGAGGACGGCGGCGACAAGACCAGGTCCACGGACTCGTTATTCGGCGACGACTTTGTCGATCTTACCAGACACCCCACCCAAGTCAAGAGCGAAGACGACGACGACGACGACGTGCTCGAGGTTTGCTCTGCTTCCAAGTCGCTCGTGATCGATCTCGTCGATGAGGATGACGAGGTCTCCGAGGCGCGTAAGCTCCGGGTCCAGGGCCGAAGGGGTCGGCGCCACCCTCGAATCAAGATCGAAGACGACGCTGCCAGCAGAGTTCGGGTCAACGACGTCCCGAGCCGGCAGGTGGTCGAGTCGGGAAATGCTGACAACAGCCCGACAGCCCGCGTAGTGCACAAACACACTGATCATCTGCCCCTCCGCCATCAACGATCACGCGTTGGCCCGGCAACGCCGCCCCTGACACACACGAACGGAAGCGAGAACAACGGCGGGGATCCCCACGGGCTCGACCATGTCGCCGCCGCCCATGACGGTAGGAGTTTCTGTGATGACGATCATGTTCAAAATGTCCATCGCCCGGCCAAGCGGGCCAGGACCTCGGTCACGCAAGAGGACGGCGCCCACGGTGGCATCGATGTGGACATGGCCGAAGCACACCAACAAGGGGCTTCGAACGACGTGAGCACGTACTATGCACTCGTCCGAGAGAGGACAGAGCTCAAGGACCGGAAGATCA
Organism: Phyllachora maydis; assembly: GCA_029339225.1. Taxonomy (NCBI): domain Eukaryota; kingdom Fungi; phylum Ascomycota; class Sordariomycetes; order Phyllachorales; family Phyllachoraceae; genus Phyllachora; species Phyllachora maydis. The sequence continues at coordinate 1,090,816 of JAQQPM010000006.1, read as the reverse complement.
AGTCCCGCCGCCATCCGGACACGTTCCAGTTCACCAAACACGACAGGGCCAAACTTGCCACGGTCCAGGCCAAGATCCTGGCGATTGAGCTGGCGCACGACAACGAGATGGCCGCTGACGAATCGGAATCCGACTCGGACTCCTCGTCCGGAGAAGACGTCGCAGGCCAGCAGACGATGACGAGACACCGGTTGGCCGCGCGGAAGAAGTCGAAAAAACACGAGAGAGCTCGACGGGCGGCCGTCCGCAAGGAGGTGCGGGCCGCCGGGCTGCTGCACGACAACGGGTCCGACGCCCGCGTGTCCTCCGGGGAGCCCGACGACGTCCAGGACGCCGACTACGTCGAGGCCGGGCCGACGACGGGCCGGCGCGGCCGCGCAAGCCGTGCGGGGCCCGACACCGGCGGCGGCGCCAAGGTGAGCATGCGCGACCTCAAGACGGCACGGCAGTACTGGGCGCAGCGCTGGGCCGACGTGATGGAGGACCCGGACGAGATGGAGTTCGAGCTCGACGACCGCACCGTCAACGTGCCGCACCCGCCCGAGCTGACGCCGGGCGGCGGCGGATCGCGGCGCAAGAAGACCAAGCGCTCGTGGTGGAACCGGGCCGAGAACGGCGGGCTGGGCAAGATGCTGGGCGAGGAGAACCCGGTGGCGGCGCGGGCGGCGGCCGGGCCGGCGCAGATGCCGGCGGCCATCAAGGCGTCGAACCGCAGGAACCAGCTCAACGAGATGATGTTCAAGATCCGGGCCAGCCGCGGCAGCGGGAACGCCTACGCCGAGGACGACGCGGAGCAGGTGCGCATGGACCGCGTCATGCTGGAGGAGGCGATCCGCTCGTTCGGCTACCGCAAGTGCAGCGCCAAGGACGGCTTCTGGACGCTGCGCAAGTACGACTACAAGCCGCTGCTGTACAACCTGCAGATTGTCGGCATCAGCTGGATGCTGCGCCAGGAGTTCTCGCCCAGCGGGCCGTGGGGCGGCATCCTGGCCGACGAGATGGGCCTGGGCAAGACCATCCAGCTCCTGGGCGTCATGGCGGTCAACCAGCCGAGCCCGGGCGAGCCGCGTCCGACGCTCATCGTGGTCCCGGCCGCCGCTCTGCTGCAGTGGAAGTCGGAAATCGGCAACTTCACCAACTTCGACAAGGTCATTGTCTTTCGCTCCCGAGACCACCTAGGCATCCCCGTCCTGAGGGATATGGACATTATGTGAGTTTTTTCGGGGGGACAAAAGCGTCTCCCGAAGGGCCAGGGCCACACAGGCTGACTGACACGGACACGGTCTTGCTTGAACCCAAGTCTGACGAGCTACAACGAAGTGGCCAAAGCATGGCCATCCGAGGAGACACGCAAGCGAATCCAGGGCTTGGGCCTCTCGTTTGAGGAGGAACAGGAGGCTCTCAAGCGCCAGCGTGGCACGCTGCTCCGACTCGAGTACTACCGCATCATCCTGGACGAGGCACACGCCATCAAGAACCAATACTCGAGAAGTACATGCTCTCTCTCTCTCTCTCTCTCTCTCTCTCTCTCTCTCTCTCTCTCTCTCTCTCTCTCGCGCCGTGTCGTGGGAACATGATGGCTAAGGCGTCTCATACAGCCTCGCAGGCTTGCATCGAGCTCAAAGGCAAACACCGATGGGCCGTCAGCGGCACTCCGATCCAAAATACCATTGACGGTAGGGCCCTCTCTCCCACCGCACCCAAGACACGGGGGGAGAGCAGACGAGACGTTGCCGCTGACGCCGACGCACGCAGAGCTCTTCCCCTACATGAGTTTCTTGAAGGTCCCCTGGGCATACACCTTTGACGAGTTCAAGAAGATGTTTGCCAAGCTCGAAGACGTGAGTTCTACGCGACCGTCCAAGGACGGGATTCGGGTGCCAACGTGCTGCTGTTCGAATTCGGGGTCGAAAAAAAGGGTAAAAAAAATTTAAAAAAAAAAAAGGCTGAGAAGAAATAAAATCACAGGATACGGTCAAAGAACGTCTCGCGGCCGTGCTGCCGACGCTGATGCTTCGCCGGCGGGTCGCCGAAAAGTTCTTGGGCAGAAACAACCTCGAGATCCCCATGACGCATCCGGTCGAGGACATCTGGGTCGAGCTGTCGGTCGAGGAGCACCTCATCTACAAGAAACTCGAGGGCCGCTTCACCGACAACCTCAACTCGGAGATGGCGGCAGGCCGCCGCAGCCAAAAGGTCATACGCAGCTTCTTCGCCCTGCTCACGCGCCTCCGCCAGGGCGTCGGCCACCCGTTCCTGCTCGAGAGCGCCATCCACGCCAACTTCACGCTCGAGGACCTCAAGTTCCTGCAGGTCAAGCTGGGGCGCATCGCCGGCCGGACGCCCGTCCACGAGCAGCTCCGCGCCTCGCGCGTCCCCGGCGCCGTCCCCGTCGTCATGGAGTACGACGTTCGCCGCGAGATCGGTCGCCTCGGGCCCGAGGAGCCCTTCACCTTTGGACGCGGCCACTTTGGCTACTACTTCGACATGCACGCGCATATCAACGGCCTGTACGAGCAAAAGGGACCCGAGACGCTGGTGTGCCGCTATTGCAACCATCCGCCCGAGGATCCCTACATGACCCAGGTACGTGACTCTCTCTCTCTCTCCCGCCTCTTCCTGCCCCAGCAGATCCCGTCAGCCCGAGAGGACCTCGACGCCGCTGACGAGTCCCTGTGTCCAGTGTGGCCACTGCTTCTGTCTCGCCTGTCTACAAGAGATGGAAATGCGCGGGCTGGAAGTCAACAGGGAGTGCACCTTTGACTGCCCCGCGTGCAACTGCATGTGCGAGGCCGGGAAGGGGGTCGCCGTCGAGCTGTCGGCCCAGCAGGCCCAGGCCCGGCCGCTGAACCTGGCCGACGAGCAAGAGAGGCACGCGGCCCGGCGCAACCGCTCCAAGGGCGACCCGCCGGGCCCCGGCGACGACGCGCTGGGCAACCAGCCTCGTCTGAGCGACCGGTCGACGTGGATCGAGGACTACGACAACACGCCCGACCTGCCGCTCGTGCCGAGCGCCAAGCTGGCGGCCGTCAAGAACCAGGTGCTGAAGTGGCAGCTGCAGGCGCCCGACGACAAGATCATCAGTACGTTTCCTGTTGGTGCAAGGCTCCCAGGTCGCGCGGAGGAGCTGCGGGGACTAACCAACCACCTGGGGTCATGGACAGTCTTTGTCGAGTGGATGAAACTCGCCGTGTTGATCGGCCGCGTGCTGCAGCAAGAGAACATCGGCTTTCTCTACTTTTGGGGCGAACTCAAGGGCGAGCGCAAGGCGGACGTGATCCGCAAGTTCTATGATGATCCAGACGTCAAGATTATGGTGAGTGGCTTCCACACACACACACACACACACATGGCCCGAGAACGCCCGAGACTGACCCAAGGCGACGCCCCTTTCCCCCCTCCCTCTGCGCCAGATCATCTCGATCCGCTGCGGCGCGCAGGCCCTCAACCTGACGTGCGCCAACCGCGTCATCAGCTGCGACCTGTGGTGGAACTCGGCCGTGCAGGCGCAGGCCTTTGGGCGCGTGCACCGCATCGGGCAGACCAAGGAGACGCACTTTTGCCGCATCCTCGCGCACGACACCATCGACGCCCGCCTGCACCGCATGCAGCAGGAGAAGCTGGCCGCCATCGGCGTGACCCTGGGCGACGTGGCCGCGCCGCCGCCCGCCGACGGCGGCGCCCCGCCGGACCAGCGCGACCTGGCCATCCCCGTCACGCTCGCGACGCTGAAGCGGCTGTTTGGCGGCGAGGAGGACGCCGACGGCGCCGGCGAGGGCAGCGGCGACCTGCTGGCGGCCTCGGAGGACGAGGGGGCCGACAACCCCGGAGGCGGCGGCGGCGGCGGCGGCGGCGAGGCGGGCGTCTCGTCGGTGGCGGCGGACGTGGACGAGGAGATGAGCACGGCGGCAGCGGAGATGGGCGACGGCGACGAGTTTGGCGAGGAGGAGGTGGCTGACGGCGACGACGGCGACGATGACGACGACGACTTGGATCGGTTCCTGCCGCGCGATGAGTTTGGCGGGTACGGGCGGCCGGACGGCGTGGGCAACGCCGTCGCCCAGGAAGAGGTCGAGGCCGAAGACCAGTCGGAAGGCGAGCAGGCCGAGACGAGCCCGGCCGTTGCCGCACCCCAGCCCAGCCAGGAAGACGAGACGGGCGGCGGCAGTGGTGCTGCCGCCGAAAAGCCTGCCGAAAGGGACGAACAGGTTGCCACGGCCGCGGACCACATCACGGACCCCATCATGGGGGGCGACGAGTCGGACGGCTCCGATGGCCTGTTCGTTGCAGGCGCGTCCTTTGAGTGAGCGGCCGTGATGGACGGATCATGTAACTTGTTCCGTCCAGCCAGGGTCCCATGTGTGGAGGAGTAGCCGCCGGCAGAAAAATGGTGCAGGTGGGAAGGATACGCATTTTCAACGCAATGTATACAAAATCAACCGGGGCCTTTTTTTTCATCTGGGCAGAATTCAGAAAGCTTGACACCTGTCGAGGTTGGCCCCAGTAGCGGAAACGAAGTCGAAGGGCCGGTCATGCCTGGCTCTGAATAGCACTGGGCGCCCCTTGGCGGTGGGAAATACTCATGAATATCCTTGGTTTTCAGACCAACTCGTGCGTAGAACCGGGGAATGATCGGAACAACGGCCTTCTAAATCAAATGGACAGTGAAACATCAACTCGTTCCTTGAACAATGCTGTTCCAATCTGCTTCAAGGACAGACTGCTGAGACAGCGACAGGATTTTGAGGGAAACATCTACAACTCTACATGGTTGAACCGCACCCAGCAGTAGCACCGCTGCGGTAGAAAAGACCAACAGATCTGTGCACGGCTAGAAATGGAAATCCATTTTCGGGCTAAACCACTTTGCATTATCACTTTTGATACCAAAGTATAATGTACGAAGTGGCAGTAGGCGTAATTGCCTTCACACTTGCAATAGGCGGGGTGAACTTCACAGGTGGGTATCTCAATAGCAATCCAACAGGTATCAGAAACACACCAGAAATCTAAAACTCCAACTTGCTAAGCTGCTTGCCCTCCTTGGCCATCTGCAGCCCATACTTTTTCAGCCGTATGGCGTTGATCTCGATGAACCCCGTGGTGTCAAGCGGCGAGAACCCCTCGAGGCTGTCCATGGACGCGTCCTCCTGCGAGTAGAGGTTGTTGGCGTCGCTGGAGCGGCCCAAAACGTAAGCGCTGCCCTTGTAACACTGCAGTCGCACGCTGCCGGTCACGGTCTCCTGGGAGTTGATGATGGATTTTTCTGTGTGCCGTCAGTCCCAGCGCTTGCGTCATGACGGGGGGACTCGGCTCATTCTACACCCAGCGTTGAACTCACCGACAAACGCCCGCTCGGGGGAGAAGTACATCTGGAGGAACCGTCAGTCATGGGCATGTGGCAGAATACAGACATCGGATCCACCCACGCCGTTGTACAAGAGGCGAGACCAGGTGAGGGAGCAGAACTGGTCGCGAAGTTCGCGCACTCGACTGTCCAGGACCATTCCCTCGAGGTCGACGTGCCTGTTGTGGCATTAGCCGTGCTACACATGTGCGGCATCAGAGCCGTCCGTCCTTACGCAAGGCGGGCTATCGTCAGACCCGGAGTGTCGTAGCACCCGCGCGATTTGACCCCGATGAACCGATTCTCGACAATGTCCTATCGGCCGCGTTAGCTACAGCGTCGGGGCACCAAGAGTACACTGGCAGGAAAGTTGCTTACAATCCGGCCGACGCCATGATCGTGACCAATCTTGTTCAGCCTCTTGAACAGTTCGAGGCTGTCCGTGACGACGCCGCCCGGGTATTCGAGCTTCACCGGGATACCCTTCTCGAAGTGGATGGTGAAGTCCACTGGGGTGTCGGGAGCCTTCCGAGGCGAAATCGTTCGGGTCCAGAGCTCCTCTGGCGGAGTGTGATCGGGGTCTTCGAGGATCCCGGCCTCATAGCTGCAGTGGACAAGGTTGTCGTCCATGGACCACGGCGCCTTCGGAGTCGACGAGACGGGAATCTTGTTCTCGGCGGCGTACTTGAGGAGATCCTGGCGACCTTGGCTGTTTACGGCGGCAACAGGTCAGAATGCGGACGACAGGAACATGTATCTTGGGGCGAACGGTGGCTTACAATCGCTGGATGAACTCTGGCATCCTCCACGGCGCGATGATCTTCATGGTCGGGTTGAGCGCCTTGAAGGCGAGCTCGAAGCGAACCTGGCTGCAGGAGGTGTACGTATCAGCATGATGCACGTCCAGAAAAGACGGGCGCTCGACGTGGGCCCTACTCGTTGCCTTTGCCGGTGCAGCCATGGCTGAGGATGTCGCAGTTGTTTTCCTCGGCAACACGGACCTGGCTGCTCGCGATGACAGGGCGGGCAAGAGCGGTTCCGAGGAGGTATCGGTCTTCGTAGATGGCGTTGCACTGTATTGCGCGGTACACAACCTTCTCGACAAACTCCCTCTGGACATCTTTAATGACCATCTTCTCGGCACCTAGTGCCATGGCCTTTTTCTCGACGGCAGCGAAGTCCTCCTCCTGGCCGATGTTGGCCAAGAAGCAGACGACCGTGTAGCCCTCGTTGATCAGCCATTTCAAGATCTGTGAGGCTACTGCGTCAGCTCATACATTGGTCATCACAAACAGTAATTGGAACGCACAGTTGAAGTGTCCAACCCGCCAGAGTAGGCAAGGCAGACCCGCCCTATGGCCATGATGAAGCAGAGATGATAGATAGCGGTGGGCAAGAGCAATGTACTGAACGGGGAGGGATTGGAAAAAGAGGCTTTCAGAGTGGTAGTGATGATCCAGAAAGCTCTGAACTGCCGAAGAAAAAAAAAAAAAAAGAACAGGTCTTCGGCAAAATAGTAGCTAACCCTGATGAGTCATGCGACGGTGACTCATAAAATAAGATTGTCTTACCCGGGATTCCTCGGCTGTTAGATTGACTTACGGGCGATTTACTCTTGCCGACGGCCTATAGAAAGACAAGAGGGCGCGGCATTGATTGTGCTGTGTAGCCCCTCAGTCGCTGCGTGCAAAAAGAAGGTTGTTGGGAGGAAAACAGATAGAATTGGCGCCCCTCTCATTACGTCACCCCCTGCGTCATCACGTGCACACACCATCGTGGTCCGTGGTGAGGAGGAGAGTTCACGGCGAGACTAGGTAGGTACTCACTGCCGAGCGCCCAATTTGGCGGGCGGGGATCATGTGACACGATCAATTTACCGGGTCGAAATTTTCCAATACGGCTTTTGTGCACCCTTCATCCTCATGTTTGCCGGTCCTCTCGCCGTCGACTGCGTTGGACAAGCGCTCCCCAGTTTCTCGATACCGGTAACTTGCTGTGGAACATATGAAGCAGGATAGCATAAAAGACAGGGTAGGAGGTAATATATGATGAGAACGGCTGGCATCACTTCGTACCGCGAAGGGATAGAGTCCGTCTTGTTGTGCACTTCCATGACCGTGAGAAACCATGCAGCACCAACCTTAATTCCTGTCAAGACTGTCACCCTCGGGCGCATCCCCGTGGTCGTCATGTCGAGAGCCACGCCCAGGTCGGAGCAGCTGGTCCATCGCCTCGGCCCGGCGGACCGACTCTGCATGCTCCTCCTGGAGCTTTTTCACGTACAACACGGCCATCTCCACGACGTCCACCTTGCTGATGACGGAAGACGCCGTGGCAGGGCCTCGACCCGCTGCCGTAGACGTGTCTCCGCTGTCCCCGACGTACTCGGTGCCATCCCCTAGCTCCTTGCCTGCCAGACCCGCCGACGGCATCTGCTTCGCCCAGGCCGGCATCAGCTTCTCCATCTCGCGGATGGCCATGGTCAGCCTGTTCCGCCGCGTCTTCTCCGAGATCTTGTGCGCGATGCGCTTGGACAGCGCCTTGGCGACCGTCTCGTCGGCGAAGGGAAGCTTGGCGTCACCGGCGAACATGGCGGCGGCGTCGTAGTGGTGGTGGTGGTGATGGGAAGTCTGGGGCAGGGAATAGGGCTGGTAGAACATGACAGCGGCCTCATCAACTATCGGTTGCTGCTGCTGCCGTTGTGGGAGTGCTGTGGCGTGTGATGCCGAGACCATGACGGCGCGTCGCTTGCTGCTGCTGCTGCTGCTGCTTACACTGCGCCGGCGGCGACGCTCGAGCCCGGCCGAGGCGGGCAGGGGCTGTGAGCGCGGTGACAGGGAGGACAGGGGGAGCGACGAGGATGACTTGGTGATTCGGAGTCTGTGAGGCTTCCGCTGACGACGGCGCGAGCCTGGCATATAGCCTTCGGATGCCATTACTCGACCAACCTCATCGGCGGTTGGGCCAGGTGCCGCGGCGTGATGTGGCGATAGCTGTTGGAAGTCCTCGAACAACCCATCACTCAACATGCTCGCAGGCGAGTCCGAATCCTCTTCAATCTTGATGCGCGGGTGCGGGTGCTTAGAGGCCGTGGGTGATGTAAGTGAAGTTAACCACGGTGACGACAGCGAATCCGCCGCGAAGTCCGGGTGTGAGTGTGGAATCGCGCAAAACATGTCCCAGTCCCTTGGCGTCACGATGGTGGGAGGTGGATGTGGATTGAGCGTCGTGATCTGGGTCGAATTGCTATGGCCAGGATAGCCATCAGCGTAGGCGTGGTCATAGGCGTGGTCACCCCGTGATGGCAACATCGCGGACTCGTTTGGAAGCTGACGGCGCATGAGAGACATGTCAGGGAGCCTGTTGGACGGACACGTTATGAAGCTGGGACTTACGTGCTGTGCCGATGGCTGTGGCTGTAGCTGGCCATTGTCCTGCCAAAAAGATGCGAAGCCCGGGGCGGGTATCTTTGGAGCTGCCGCATCGGCAAACTGGTCGTGTGATGGCTGCTGCTGCATCACAACCGGGCTGGGAGCGGTAAGGTAGGGCCAGGCCGACGGATCCATGGCGGAGGAGGATCCGTAGGCATGGTGAGCCTCGGCCTGCGTCGACACGGTGTACATGGGCAGAGGAAGAGAGGCCGATATTTGAACGGCAGACGTCCGGGCTCCAGCTGGGTCTCAGACTCTCCGTTTCCGATGTCTTGTGTCTTGGGTGTCGTCTCCTGGCTGGTCTGTTGCCCGATACAGGAGGAGAGGACAGGACATGGCTATAGATATGGCACATGGTGAGGTGTCTGTTCCTGTTGCCCTCTCCGGACTGTGAGACACGATGCGAGCCTCTCATGTTGATGGAAGATGGCGTCTTTGTTCTCTTGAACGCGCCGTCTTCATGCAAAGTGCAAGTGCGAGCCCAGCTCACAGGAAGTAATATGGCGTTTCCAAGCGAGTTGCCCCATTTCTTTTGCTCCTTGTCCTCTTTTCTTCTTGGACGAGCGGGCGAGTATTTTCCGCCGCCATTCCATGCTTACAGCCTGCTTGCAGGGCTTGCAGCGTTGCAGTTTTCCCGGGGTTTGGGGTGACCCAGGCAGGAAGACTGACAGGACCTGGAATGGCACTGATATGGTCAAGTTGATATCACTGAGAAGCGTATATCCCCCGACGCAGAAAGGCACATCAAGATGATTGATGTGTTGTTGACTTGTTGACATGCAATAATAAATGCGACCAGCGAGGGTCCTCAGCCAAGAGTCTCGGCCAGCTTCCGCAGCCGGCATCTTCAGCTCCCGTCTTCGCTAGTTTGTCGTGCATCGGTTTCTTTGAAGTTCGAACATGCTGCCGCCGTCTTCGATGCCAAGCAGCAGCAACAGCCCTGCACCTGCCGCCTGCGATTCCCGGCCCGGCGGGACCCTAGCTCGGGAAACCCCTGCAAGCGCGGGCGCGCACGCCGTGGCTGCCCTTTTTGTTCAGTGGTGGTTGGTTACCTATGAGGCCCAGTCAAGCCGCAGCGCAACTAGGTGCTTTTGGATACCTACCTCCCTCTCTACACATCTCTGGCTTTACACTGCCCGGCCTGCCCCTATTCCGATGTCTGCTGTGCCGGCGGCAGCCAGGCCGTCATTTCCACCAGCTGGACCACGGCCGACTTTTAGGTTTCAGGCGCTCATCTCCGCGAGAAAGAGCGAGTGACCTACTTTAGGAGGGGGGGGGGGAAATAAGGGTTTGGAAGGCGAAAGTGGAGTCATGAAAAAAAAATTATATGCGGCTGCCCCCAAGGTGATGCGAGACGACGATGGGAGTGGAATAGGTACCGCGAGCCGGACAAAACCCGGGATTCCATGCGGCCGTCGCGTCCCAAGCAGGTGCAGGTAGGAACCATTCATGCAGCCTCAGTCAGAGACCCACGGCGCGCGCGCGGGTCGTCAGACTTGTGAAGTGGCGAAGCCGGGCACTTGAACTTGCAACCGTCGATCCGATCTTCGCGAGTCTGATCCCGGACCTGATGTCTCCAGACTCCCGCCACCTCACGGAAATACAGGCAGTTAGCTCAACTGCGCGGCGCGCGGTCAGAGCGAGTCGTGGCCAGCATGCACGATGATATGACGATACTGTCCGCCGCGCTGTGTCGCGCTGTGCAGCGCCGGAATGCCACGCTCTTTCGTCCAGCACAAGACTAGCCTGAGCTACAATGGCAAGAGGCCGTCATGCTGCCTTCGCTCATCGTACCCTTGGGCTCGACAAGGCCGCCACGACACAGACACGGTACGAGGATGTGGCCGACCACCAAGATCTCTATCTCGAGGAAGAAATCTCGGTTCCCGACTTCTTCCGCACGCATCGACCGACCGTTCAAGGCCTGAGGGACTACTTTCAGGACCTCTTTCCCTTCTGGAATTGGATTTTCCACTACAACATCACCTGGCTCGTCGGCGACATGATCGCAGGTAAGCGTCAACCTGCTGCGTGAGTCACTTCAAAACGAACGCCCACTGACCGGCTTCTCACATCTGCCTCAAGGCGTTACCGTCGGCTTCATTGTCGTGCCTCAGGCCATGTCATATGCTCTCTTGGCCCAGCTACCTCCTGAATATGGTCTTTACACCTCGTTCGTGGGAACTCTGGTATACTGGCTGTTCGCCACGTCCAAAGATGTAACCATTGGAGTCAGCAACCCCCCCCTTTTCCGACGGACTACTCCCACCACGCCCAACAGAGAGGATACCAGCTAACGTGGACAAGTCTGTCGCTGTCGCCTCAAGTGTCGTCGGCAACGCCGTATCCCGAATCCAGACAGCAAACCCTGACATCTCAGCCGACCATATTGCTCGCGCACTCGCTCTTGCTTGTGGAGCCGTGCTCCTGGTCGTCGGCCTCATCCGAGCTGGCTTCATCGTCGAAGCCATTTCCCTCACCGTCATCGCCTCGTTCATGACGGGCGCCGCCATCAGCATCGGCGTCGGCCAAATTCCCGCTCTTCTCGGCCTGCAGGGAGTCAACAGCCGGGAAGCCACCCACCTGGTCATCATCAACACTCTCAAAGCCTTACCAACTGCCAGGCTCGACGCGGCCTTGGGCATGAGCACCTTATTTACTCTCTACCTCTGGCGCTGGTTCTGCGGCTTCATGGCCGAGCATCAGCCCAAACACAAGAAGGCCTGGTTCTTTGCCTCCACGGTGCGCCAGTCGTGTACCGTCATCCTTTTCATCCTGCTCAGCTGGCTCGTCAACCGCAACAGGGCGAGAGTCTCGGCGTCCGAGGCGGCTTTCGACATTCTCGGCACAGTTCCAAGTGGTCGGTCAAGAGCAGTCCTTCACCTTGCGCCTGGAAATCAAAACTAATGCATTGTCTACGTTGCCAGGTTTTCGCCACACTGGCCTTCCTTTTGTGGACTCTAGGCTTCTCCGCGCCATTGCCCCCGACATCCCGACCACCACCCTCGTCCTGGTCATCGAGCACATCTCCATTTCCAAGTTTCTCTCCCGTGTCAACAACTACGCCATTAATCCCTCGCAGGAATTCACGGCCATTGGCGTTGCCAATTTGCTCGGTCCCTTCCTAGGCGCCTTGCCACAGACCGGCTCCTTCTCGCGCACTGCCATCCAGGCCAAAGCAGGGGTCCGGACGCCGCTCGCCGGCCTCTTCACGGCCGCCATCGTGCTGCTGGCCCTCTACGCCCTGACCTCGGTCTTTTTTTACGTCCCTTCCGCGGTGCTGTCGGCCATCATCATCCACGCCGTCGGCGACCTGATCACACCGCCGCGCGAATTATGGAGGATCTGGCGCGCCTCGCCCGTCGAGATCGTTGTCTATTTTGTCGGCGTCTTCTTCTCCATCTTTACGTCCCTCGAAGACGGCATCTACGTGACCGTGTGTCTCGGTGCGGCCATCCTGCTGTTTCGCATCGCCAAGGACGAAGGCCGCTTCCTTGGTCGACTTCACGTCTCTGAGGTGTCTCGTGACGCTGTGCCGCACAGCCGGAGTAAAGTGCCCTCTACCGACGGCCACGCCGCCGAGAACAAGCTCAGAGAGGTCTTCGTCCCGCTGGACCACTCAGACCTTTCAAACCCCCGCGCCGCAGTCACGTCACCGTATCCGGGCGTATTTGTGTACCGCTTTGGCGAAAGCTTCAACTACCTCAATTGCGCTCACCACCTGGACATTCTGGCCACCAACATCTTACGCCAGACACGCATGACCGAGTTGGAACACCATGCCAAAGTCGGGGTAAGGTGACTGCAGTGGTCTCTCTCACCCCGAAGTCCCACGGACGGGTGGGAGAAGACCATTCCTGCACACCCCAAGAGTCATGACGACTAACATGTGCTGTCATCCACCGCAGGACCGACCCTGGAACGACCCGGGTCCCCGCCGCGGCCACCACGCCAGCCCCGACGAAGCGCGCCGCCCGCTCCTGCACGCCGTCGTGCTCGACTTCTCCAGCGTCAGCTTCCTGGACGCGACCTCGAGCCAGGCGCTCCAGGACCTGCGCGGCCAGTTCGACAGACACGCCGCCCCGCGCACCGTCAACTGGCACTTTGCCGGCGTCGTCAACCCGTGGACCCGGCGCGCTCTCGTGGCGTCCGGCTTCGGTGTCGACACGGCCGACACGCTCGAGGATGTCCGCACCGGCAGGACCGGGCCGCTGGTCTCCATCGTCGAGACCGACGGCGTGGAGCGTCGGGGAGTAGAGCCCGGGAGCAACGGCCGGAGCGACGGCGCGGCGAGGGACACGTCGGGGAGCGAGACCGAGGAACCGGGTGTGTCGTCTGCTGGGCGGGGGTCGGTGATCGGGGACGCTGTAGTGCCGCTGTACGGTGTGAATCGCCCATTCTTTCACGTGGATGTGGCCACGGCTGTGCGGAGCGCATTGCAGGGCCTGCAGAGAAAAGGGGAGTAGAAATGCGCCCGGAACGGCTTGTCTCTGGTTTGTACAGACTCATTGCCCATGGTCCATTGTTTCGTCTTGTCAACCACCTGCCTCTCATCTGTCCATGATTTGCTGTGCACAACCAACCGTGACTGTGTGTGTATTCGAACCCGGAGGGCTGGGCTTCCCAGTGGACACAAATAAAAAGATGAATCGACTAAACAATTCCGAGGGTGATGCTATCGATTCTCCGAGGTACCTGAAGAACAGAGCAGGACCAAAACCGTACCGCCCTCCGTCGTACGAGCTTCGAAGCACGAACGGGAGTAGGACACTGCACCAGGTCTCGAAGGTCGATGATGCTTCGATGTGTCTCCCGAGTCCAGACTGATGTCCCCAGCAGAAGCTGAAGCGTATCATGGACGTGGCTGCATAGGGTGGAGTCGACACTCGTTCGATTGCAAAGTCACATGGCAAGTACCAACACCAACCAAACACACATGGGCAAGCACCAGGCCATCGGGGAATCTCAGCTTGCTGAGAAAGGCAGGGTGCATGAGTCGTCATCCAAGCGGTACGGCTTTGTACCAGGGCCAGAAGCGCGGGTGACTTGGGTGATGCTCATTGAGGCTGCCCCTGGCCTCATGCAGAGGGGGTCTGATAGATAAGCATCGGCCGGCTGCGAGGCCTCTGGTACAATTACAATGAAAAAATCGCTTCCAAGGCGTAGTGCTGGGTTGTTCTTCTGAACCTCCGTACCAAAGACCGACGCCGTGCCCAGAGCAGAACGCGAAGCCGATTAAGCGTAGAAGTTGACGGTCTAGACAGGTACGTTAGCCTCGCAAGCCGCGTGGGGGAGGGACATGGCCAGGACCTCGTAAATGTACGTACATCCTTCTTCTTGGCCTGCACCTCGGCGATCGCGTCGACGTAGTGCTCGTGGCCTATTTTGTTCTTCCCCATTCGAAGCGCAATCATACCTGCCTCCACGCAGACGGCTTTGAGCATGGCGCCGCCAAACTCATCTGTGCTCCGGGCAAGTTCACCCCAGTTGATGTTCGGGTCGTACTTCATCTTCCGTGAGTGAATCTTCAGGATCTGAGCACGAGCTTCCTCATTCGGCAGCGGGAACTCGATCTTGCGGTCGAGACGGCCGGAACGCAGAAGGGCTGGATCAAGAACATCCACACGGTTCGTGGCAGCCAGTACCTTGATACGATCGTCCGAGGCAAAGCCGTCCAACTGGTTTAGAAGCTCCAACATTGTCCTCTGCACCTCGCGATCCCCGCTCTTTTCACTGTCGAAGCGCTTGGTGCCGACCGCATCCAACTCGTCGATGAAGATAATAGCCGGGGCCTTCTCTTTTGCCAGCGCAAAGCAATCTCTGACAAGCTTGGCACCATCCCCGATGAACATCTGGACTAGTTGAGGACCTGCAAGCTTCAAGAAGGTGGCGTCGGTCTGAGCGGCACATGCGCGAGCAAGGAGTGTCTTGCCTGTGCCTGGAGGGCCATACATCAGAGCGCCTGTGACCAAGGTTAGCCAAATGGAGCCATGCAACTCTCATCATAAAGGCTTGCATACCCTTCGGCGCCTTGATACCAATCTTTTTAAAGCGTTCTGCTTCCTTCATTGGCCACACTATTGCCTCGACAAGCTCTTCAATCTGCTTGTCGAGACCCCCAACGTCGCTGTATTTTTCGGTAGGCTTCTCGTCCACCTCCATGGCCTTCACCCGACTGTCATATTCCGCCGGTAAGGTGTCTAGAATGAGATAGGAGTCCTTGTTCACACCAATCAGATCGCCAGGCTTCAAATTGTCAGGATCGACCAGGCCGATGAGTGGCAGGAAGATGGTTTGTCGAGTGGAGGTCTTGATGACAGCAGACTTTCCGACTCTCGTCGCATCCAGGTCAATGTTCGCGCCCTCTTCGGAGGACTCGGCGGTAGGATCGAGGTCCAGAAGCTCGACAACGTTTCCCACGAGATAGGGCAACTGCCTGCGCTGGTTGTAAGCACGAAGACTTCCTCTTCTTGCCACGGACACAAGCCTCCCTTCTCGCAACTTACCGGTTATTCGCAATCTTCTCCGTGTTCTCCTTCACCTTTTCCGCCATGGCCGCCTTCTCGTGCGATAATCGCTGGAATTCGCTTCGCATGATTCGAGAGTCGTTCTCGAGGAGGCGTTTGCGGGTGAGGATGTCTTGGGTGCTGAGGCCGAAGATCTCGCCGTCCAGAACTTCGTCCTCGGGCTCGGAATCCTTCATGTCCGTGTCGCCATCAGAAGGCTTATTTTCCTTGTCGTCCTTCTTTCCCTGTTTGTCATCGCCATCCCGCCTGTTTATATCCTCAAGATCCTCGAGAGTAGACATGGTGTGGGATTGCGAGGTGGGTTGAGTACGAGCGGCTCTCGCCGAATGCCTCCGGAAGAAGACACGAGCTTATTGCACGAAGGCCGTGGAAACCGCCAGTATTCAAGGTGCGATGCGTATGTCAGGTGCAACGACGAGATGGTGAGTGCTGAATTTGCGTGGAAGGGGCAAACGTGCCTTTATCTTGAGCTTCAGCTGCGAGCGCCCCGTAACGCTCGGCTCGAGCGCTTGTGAGATTAGGTGGATGAAGTAGCATGGTCATGTGACTCCACCACGTGACCGTGCGACTCTGGGTCCCTCAACACTTACGCCTACATATTTTCCTAGTCTGGTCCATTGAAAGATCCAGTTTCAGCTCGCAGGGAAAATGGAAAAGGTACCACGTAGGTATGTATACACAAGAAGCCTGAAGGCAACTTTCCCCAAGCCAGCGTGTCGCTTTGAGACCGCGAGAGCACAGTCGCAGTACAGGGTAGGCCGTCTTCATCATTGCACGGGCTGTATATCGCCGCCCAAAGACCAGCGAGTGTCATGAGCATAGATATCACGTGTCAAAATTCCTAGGACACGGTCGAAATAAAGGTCTATGGGAAGGCCTCCGGCCTGGTTGGGTATCATTCATCATCTACAAAACGGCTTGCGAGCTGCCCTAGCACAGGGACCTCGTATCTGGTTCTGCGTCAGTACATGACATCAGACAGCAAATAGTCACGGAATAGAAGGCATACCGGTCTAGCGTATCCGCATCGCGATACGCCTGCATGACGAGCCAAGCAATCAAGGCAAGGTCGCCGAGAAAGAAAAGCCAACTGAGAACCGTTGACCATGAGAAAACCAGGTGTACTATGAAGAGCGCGGTAAAGAGCAGACTAGATTGCCATGCATGAAACCTGGTTCCGTCCGTCAGTCATTGCAAGCCACGGCTCAGCTGATCCGGCCTCGGCACGTAGACGATAACACAGCATACCTTACGAAATCACTTTTCCTCTCCAGTATCAGCAGCAGGATAGCACCCAGCGGCGGCACCGCCAGGTATGCCAAGCATGCCTCGAAGTCCAGCCGTATGCCGAGGCTCGTGTCGAACTCGGAGACCATGCCCTCGCGTGACCCCAGCGCATTGAAGTAGTCGCCCATACCGCCCGACAGGCCGGCCACGCCGGCTCGGTGCCCGGCGTCCGGACTCTGGTAGTGGTAGCCCGCCGCGCCGCCGAAGGGACTGCGAATCCCGTCGCCCGACCAGGCGCGCTGCGGCTGCGGGTGCTGGAGGGGCGGCGGTGATGGTTGCGAGGCGCGCGAAAAGACGTTTCGGACGGCGTCGAACGAGGCGCGAGGGGAGGTGGTGTCGTGGGTTGGGGACAAGGTGCGGCCGTGCTCCGGCGGGGAGGATTGGTACGGCGCGAAATCCATGATTCTGGTGGTCTTGTCCGTGTGAATAGTCGTCAAGCAAGAGCGGACCAGCCAGCTGCATGTGTACCGCAAGAGCGCTTAGGACCAATCCAGTGCCGGACTGTTCGCCCGATCGCCGGGCAATGCTGCCCCTCGATGGAAATCAGTTCGTGGCGCGCGCACAGCTGGCAAAGCAACAGAGAGAAAGTCCTTGAAACCTCGGTAGATGTGGACAGAGGTAAGTAAGCCAGCGTTCGATTGGCGACGGCTAGAGCTGGCAGTGATGCAGGGGCCTCCCTCGGCCCTTGCGGCGGGTCAGACGTAGTGGTAGCAGCCGCAACGGACCTCAAAGTCCCGTCCCCGTCCACCAGCCCTCACTACTTTGGCTACCTATCGTGAAGCGTGTCTGTCGCAGGGTCCAGCCGCAGATCATGTTTACACTGCCGCCCATGTTCTTAGGATTTACACTTGATGTCCATCTGTTCATGGCCATTGTACAGCTAGAGCTTTTCTAGAGCAGATACGACCCCCTCAACTGTCCTTGACATCCGCCTGCCCTTTCTTCGATTCTTCCTCGAGCATGGTCCTCCGACTCTCCATCGTCAACCACAGGTTCTTGCCCGCACTCTCCAGAGCGTTTGTCAACCCGACCCCGCTGCTCTGCAGCATGGCCACGAGTTGCGCTCGCAAGCCGTCCACGCCTCCCTCGATACCGCCAACCCACTTCACGCCGTCCAGGTCGAACACCTTGCCCTCTATTCGGCCGCCGATCAGGAGCAGTTTGTGCAGTCCGTTCTGGGTCGCCGGATCCCAGTAGCCGGGATTCTTCCTCCTGCCGGGCGCCGGGAATTGCGGCGGGCTCGGCGATAGGATGCTCAGTGCCGCCGCCAGATGCGCCGGTGATACGGCCGGGAACGTGAGCAGCGCCACGGGCCCGACCATGAGCGGCGCGAGCTGCGCATAGTTGGACTCGTCGCCGAGAGCTTCCGCCTTCTTGTCCGCTTCCTGCACAGCATTGAAAGCCGCCTCGGACAGGTCGTGGTTATACACAACCTTGGTCTTGCGTCCCGTAAGCGTTGTGGCCTCGGATGGCGCGACTTGCGACGGGTCGAAGAACTCGACAACTTTCATGGCCACTCTGAACATACGCGTTCGGATGACTTCTAAGTGGATCTTCGGGGCTAGATCCACGGGCGAGTTGGGAACGGAAACATCGGCCAACGCGCGCTTGAGTTCGCGTCTTATGGCCGCCCATTCCAGAGCCGTGAGATTGTTGTGCTGGAAGAACAGGATCAGGGGCGTCGAGCGGAGGAGCGAGGTGTAAACTCTCAGCAGTTGCGACTTTCGAACTTCGGGACGACGGGCAGTGGGCGGTTGAGTTGGCGGGATATAGTCATCGGGCAATCGTAGCCCCCCGACGCTGGCGGCTGTCGCATATTGCCTTGGTGTTGATGATAACGGACGCTGCAAATTTGCGATTGACGGAGTCGGGTTGAATTTGGACTGTGTGGTCGTGGACCGTAACGTCCGCAGGCTCGGACAACGCACTCGGGGAGGCATGGTGCTTGCAAGGAGTGAGTATCGCGAAAGGGAAAACGTTGTCGAGCAAAAATTCAGCAAGCTGCAATCAGTTGGAGCTTGGAGCTCGGACCACCCATCGCTCGTGCATATACAGTATACATGTGCCCTGTACAATATTTCCAAAAATGAGCCTGAAGTCGCAGAGTCACTAACCAGAGCACATGTGCAAGGCTGTCTTTCATCACTTCCAACATGTCAACAAACCCGGCAAACGCGGCGGAGCCTCCTGCCAAGCCTGCCAAGGTCGACCTCAAGCCCCTGCTTGCGCAGATGTGGCCCCTGAGGGACGAGCCAGTCACGTCTGATGAGATTGCCGAGGCCATATCACACTTCTTCACCAACAGCATCAGTGATGTGCAAGCGGGAGCCTTGCTCATGTGTCTGCACTTCACAGGATGGGACCGCCGCGCCGACGTCATGGCCAAAACGGCCTCGGCTATGTTGCAGGCTGCAGCCCCGATTGACCTCTTGGAGTTGCAGGCGGTCGTGGAGAAGCGTGGAAGGGGAGAAGGCGCTTATCATGGCGGCTTGGTATGTTCGGACAAGCAAGTCTACGAGAGATGTATTCTCGTCGACGGCGTCTAACACGTCTCGCGCGTGCCGTGCGTGCAGTGCGACATAGTCGGCACCGGGGGCGACTCCCACAACACATTCAACATCAGTACCACCTCCTCCATCCTAGCCTCCAGCCTCCTCGTCCTCGCCAAGCACGGCAACAAGGCCTCGACGTCCAAGTCGGGCTCCGCCGACCTGCTCGCCAACATGGGTGCGCGGCCGCCGCAGCTCGGCCGGGTTCGCCCGGACACGTTGGCGCGCGTCTACGCCGCGACCAACTACGCCTTTCTCTTCGCGCCCATCTTCCACCCGGCCATGAGCTTCGTCGCGCCTGTGCGCCGCGCGCTGCCGTGGCGCACCATCTTCAATCTTATCGGCCCGCTCGCAAACCCCGTCGACGCCGGCCGCCGGCGCGGTGCCGACGGCGCGACGCCGCCTTCGCTCCTCGAGGCCCGCGTCATTGGCGTCGCGCGCAAGGAACTAGGGCCCGCGTTCGCCGAGGCGCTCCGCATGGCCGGCGCGCAAAAGGCCATGGTCGTGTGCGGAGACGAGGAGCTCGACGAGGTCAGCTGCGCGGGGCCGACGCTGTGCTGGAAGCTGAGCCGGGATCCGGCCGATGCAAACCCGACGGTCACGCAGCACTTTTTGCTGACGCCTGCGGACTTTGGTCTGCCTTCTCATCCTCTTTCGACTGTCTCGCCTGGAAAAGAGCCGGCCGAGAATGCTGCCATTCTCGCAAAGATCTTGAGGAACGAACTGCCAGAGGACGATCCCATACTGCACTTTGTTATGATGAATACGGCCGCGCTCTTTGTTGTTTCAGGCATCTGTGAGGCAGAAACAAGCGCCATGGGTCCTGGAGATGATGGCCATGTCATCAAGGAACGAGGACCGGGAGGTGGTCGATGGAAGGAAGGCATCAGGAGGGCAAGATGGGCCATCCAGAGCGGATCAGCGATGCAGCAGTGGGAGAACTTCGTACACATCACGAACACCATTGCCGAGTGAGGGGCAGGTCATACCTGAGGAAGACTCGACGCATAGTTAGTACCGTCTACACCGCATAGGTTGCAAAACCTTCGTGCCTGTAGATGGAAATGTTTAATCTTTGCTGCACGAGGCCTTCCCCAAACAACGAAAACACCATTGAGGATTCCACGGACGGTACATTTTGTCGAATGGGTGGAAAAGTTCGAGACCGGCTTGGTCACTCCGCGGACTGAGTAACGTCTCCATGTCGCAAAGGCAGACAGGGAACGCCTCACCCGCTCATCGTGACAGAACCCCTATCACAACCCCCCTCACAATCGGTTTACTTTCAAAGACGAGCTCCTGGATACGAGACTGTGTCGAGGATCGGTCGTTCTCGTGTTCCATCCATCGCTGGAGCAAGTCGTTGCTCTCTTTGGGCTTCACGTCGCTACCTCGGGTGCCCACCGTAATGTGTGCTACCTTGTTGACGCATTCCCACTTCGGTTCAGCCGAGCCCGTAGCGTCTTGCCTCGTAGGCATCAGCCGCACGACGATGGCCATGACCCGATCGTCCCATACCACGCGCTCCAGCATCACATCCAGCTCGCCAAGCAGGCCGTCAGCAGTCTTTGGACCTTCCGTCTCGCAATACTGAACATATCGTTGCCACAGTTCTGGATGGTCTCTGGCGGCACTGCGATGGATTAACGTGACATGGAATTGAGGCTGCAAGCGCTGAGTCCCTTTGAGCTGCTTGTAAAACTGAGCCGCGCCCGAGCCTGCAGATGCGAAGCATCTCTCAAGGGCATTGCGGATATCCGTCCCGGGAACATAGACGGACATGTATTCGAGCGGTTTCTTTTTGGGCTCCTTGTCCACCGGCTGCTGCTTTGGATGCTGGTCCCTCTTCGTCTGCGGTGCGCAGTCCGGTGCGGTATGGTGCAAATTGGGCTTGTGATCGAGGGCTACCTCGATTGCCTGGTCCAATTGCTCGGCAGACGGTATGGCAGGAATGAGACTGGGATACAAATGGTAAAGCTCTTTGATCGCCACTTCTAGGTTTACCCGACTCCCAGCTGCGGGATCGAGGTTAATGACCGCATCGAACTCGGAATCCGGATCGCGCCCCTTGTCGCAAGGCTCAAAACGTTTGATAAATCCCTCCATGATCCCGCGCACCTTAATCATCTCGGTAGCTGCTTGAATGGTCTGGTGATTGTCGCCACGAGCATGGACTCTCGCCTGGGTGACTCTTCGGACCGTATCGATATCATCGTGGGCATAATGCAGTGCCACAAGGCGGGCTCTGCTATGTTGCGTCTTCACGTCGGTAATAAGCTGCTCGCGCTCGTGCCTCTGCGCGTTATTCCGGTCAGCGACCACAGCAGGGACCTCGTCTAGGAGATCTAGAACGGCTTTCGTAAATCGCGGAGGACGTTTTTTCGATCCCGTGATATTATCATTTTGAACATGGCCCCATCCAAAGAGGTGTGTGAGAGCTACAGCCAAGGTGGTCTTGCCGCATCCAATCGTGGCGATGGGCACAAGAATGACATCCTTCGTCACTTCGGTGCTGTCTCCGTTCCCATAGAGGGCCTCAAAGTTTGCTGCATCGGACCCTTTAAGTTGCTTGAATGCGAGGAAGTCGTTCCGAAGCGCGATGATTCCATGATTCTGGTTGTAGAGCTTGGCCAGGTTGCGATCGGCTTCGAGTCGTTTGCTAGCGTATGAGAGGTATTCTGCAGTGATCTTCTGATGTTTCTTGTACTTCGGTGTCTCCCTCGAGATTATGGATTTGGTGCATTCTCGCCATTGCCGGTACATCAGGTACGGCTCCTCGAACTTGTACTTGAAAAACCAATCCTGGTAAGGCAGCCTCGCTAGGTCGCTTGAATGCTTGCACCGGATTACAAATCCTTCCACGTCTCGGCCATCGTGTGCGCCTGTCTCGGCAACTCCCTCCAGAAATGCCTGGACCTCCTCCACTTTGTCCATGACGATCAAGCCGGTCTTGACGAAGCCCCATTCGTCAGCGAAATGTTGTACAAGAGGGCTCGGATAGGTCATGAACTCGGGAATATTGATATTCATGCCGTGAAGATAGAGACCGGATTTGTCGGGACCGTATGCCAGAATATGCTCCTCAAAGGTGTCGTCGCAGAGCTCGGCGACAGCCGTCACGTTCCTCTTCCTCAACTCCCAAGCGAGGTCCGCTTTCTTCTTGCCGATCCGCGCTAGCTGGTTTTCGAGCCTCTCTGCACCGGCGCTGGCGTGGCTGATCTCGACATCGCTTCTGTCCCCTGTTGAGTGCTTGCTGCAGACCAGAAGCGTGTCATCCTCCAAGCCGCTGACGAAGATGATGCAGCCATTTTCCTTGAGGGTGAGTTCGTAGGGGCCTTGCGTGTTCCTGATGATGTTCTCCCACCTCGTGTCGCTGACCTCACCTACATTGAAGAACTTGTCGTAGCCTCGCACCACAATCTCCGGTGTTCCATCTCTTCTCTTTGTGGTAAACAGCCCACGAGCATACGTGGGCAGCCCGGGCTTCTTGTAATCCCAGTCCTGAAAGCGCCAGGAGTCCACGCGAATGCCGTCTTTAGAGTCGGCCACATCAAACTTGGTCTTCTTGACATGAACAGCGCTGCTCTTCTTAGTCCTTTCCTCTAGAGCGCGCACGAAGTCGTTCACTTGGGAAGCGTTTTGTTCGGCGAAAGGAGTCTTGTATTTCCAGGCATCCCCGCCCAGGTCTGTGGATGCCTTATACGCCATCCTAACTTGGTGTATCGATGGAGTATGGCCCTGAGTCTTGGAGTGTCGGTGGAAGTGAAGCGGGAGCAGTTGCCTTAAACCTCGAGTGGGCTGCGAAGCTGACCACGAGATGGACGTTGACAGGTGCAATGTCCATGGCATCTGCCAAATTAAGAGTAAAGAGAGACATGCCCTCACTTACTTTTAAACGCACCTTCCCATGAGAGGGACTGGACAGAGTGAAAGTACGAGCCGTAAAGAAATGTGGAGCAATGAGTCAGATACGGATATATGTACCTCAGCCGTGGCTTACACCCCTGCTGCCCGGCTGGCTCAACGGCGAAGAGCAATTGTGTGGCCCATCTGACGGAGGAGGCCGGCGATTCAACATATGCAGCTTCAGGTGTTTTTTTACTTACCAAAACAGGTTGAACAGTTCCCAAGGCGCCTCTCAAAGTACCTGGAAGTGCCTCTTAAGTGTACATTAAGGGACGTTCTAAGAGGTAGGTACATATCACTCTGAGGAGGGGTCCGTAGACCCGCGCCTCAAATTTCTGCTTGGCGCAACCCCGCCATTGCAATCTGGAGCACACGTCGCCGTCACCTTTTTTTCGGACAGTGAAACCCGAGCGCCCGCCGACATGACACAAAACCCCTACTTGCTCGCCGCGGACAATCCTCAAGGCCTGCTCGCCCTGCTGCGCGAGGACCCTACGATCGCCTCAGACCAGGATGAGAATGGCTACTCCTTGGTCCACGCAGCAGCCAGCTATGACCACCTCGACCTCCTGCGAGCGCTGGTTCGCGACTTTAACGTCCCTGTCGACCTTAAAGACGAGGACGGAGAGACTGCGTTATTCGTCGTGGAAACACCAGTCGCCGCGCGAGTCCTAGTCGAAGAGCTGGGTCTGGATGTGAAGATCAAGAACAACGAGGGACAGACCGCAATGGAGAAAATTGAGGTGGAAGGAGATTTTCCTGCGGTTGCAGGTTACCTCAGAAGCAGGGTCTCGGCGGATACGAACGGCATGCTGAATGGACACGAGGTCTCGGTCCCGTCAGATCTACCCCCTGCTCCAGAAGGGCTGCATGTTACCTTTGGCTCCATTGATGAGCACGATTCAACGGTACAGGAACCAGATTCTGAGATACGCAGACGGATAGAGGAACTTGCTTCTAGGGAAGACTTCCAGACATCAGAAGGCCAGGCAGAGCTGCGGCGATTGATTCAAGATGCGGTCAGCGGCCAGGAACTAAGCGAAGACCGCAATGTCCGACCACGAAGAGACTGATGTAGCGCCCCGTGTGATGGCACACGCTTAACTGGAACCCTTCACCTCCCACATCACATATTCCCCTGGTGTATCTTGCGGCCGAAGGATACAACATTCGGCATTCTCCCCGAGCTTGCCACGTCCGGACGTCGAGGCACTGAGGGCGAACCACTCCTTTGAGGGTAACACGCCGAGGAGGTCAATGAGGAGCGAGCAAACCCAGGAAGATGACATTAAGCCCTGCCAGGCTATTGTGCAGACTTGGCTTTCGTGTTGATGTTCGCTTACCCCGGGCACTTGGTATCGACTCAGGTACGGATCTATGCGATCGGCCGGCTGAACTCGTGGACTTTCCAGACGAACAAGTGATAACCATTCGTAGATCTCAGTTGCGAAGTCGTCGAAATAGCCTTGGCCTCCAGGTCTCAGCATCACCGCTGGGTCGGGCCTCAGAAGAGGCATTACGACGTTGATACCCTGTGATATGCGAGGATCGGAGGTGCATTTGGTGGCAGAACGCAGACCCACTGGATCGTTTTCGGAGACTGTGATCTTGTGAGCTAGGGGCTGTATCGAACACATGTTCAGTATTCACCGGAAGTAGTACCGAGGACCATCCACGTCGTTGGCGTCACCAGGGCGTTTTTGGATGCCTGAACGAGTCGCTGAAACCCCTTCTTGCCTGGAGTCATCGACTTGACCTGGAGATCGATCTCGACAACTGGGCGATAGTAAGCGCACAGTCGAATGGTGCGTGCAGCTGCGAGAATACCGACCCCATCTCGATTTAAGCCCTCGGTTCCCTTTCGGTCCATGTGGTTTGCCCACGAGGCCTGCACGCTCATAAGCTTCCTTATCCAGGAACATTTTCAAGGATCCTGCAGGGTGACTGTGAGCAACAAGTTTTCTGGCCTTGAGTATCGACTGCCGCACCATCTTTGAGGCAGAAGACATTGTCGATGCCGATCCGGCCTTCAGAGAGCATCATGGTGTCGCCTGGTACCATTGTTCAGCAAATGTAATCTCAGCTCTCAGACAAAGCTGTCGGCTCATCGGTTACTTACCACTTCTGATGTATTGCAAGAAGTCTCCGGTGAGAAGATCATGAAGGGACATGCTTATCCGCTCGAACTTGGGGGCATCGTTGCCCTGAACGAGCTTGGTGTAAACTTCGTTGAACGCACTCTGGGGCAAGATTATCTCGACCTGGTACAAATGGTGAGAGACTGGAACCAGTCAAGACAAATGAGCGCACATACACTGGTGATGAAGTCGAGGTTCCTGAGTGAGGTCCATGGCTTTGTTTTGGATGGAGGTTGTTGAGGGTCAACGTGACCCATTGAGCCCCAGGTCGCGAAACACCTCGAGGACTCGTAGACGGACGGCGTCGCATGGGAAAACATGTTATTAGCTGAGACACCAAGGTTAGGTAATGATAAAGCCCAAGTCTCCGGAGGCAGTTAAACTCGTCTACCGATTGACCCTCGGATGACTGATGCATAATAAAACCGCCGAATGATTTCATTGGTCCACTGAGCAGAGGGAGTTGCGCTTCGGGTTAATTCTCCGCAAACGACCCAGGCGTGGTTCTAGCTCATGCACATATCTCTAGCCGAAAACAGACTGTGGTTCCTGTGACGGTACCTGTCAAGGACGGCAACAAACCAAAAGACGGGGCATCAAATGAGGGAAGGTGTCACTGTTGCGTGCGGCAGTGTCCAGATCACTCGCCCGAGACTTGCGGCCTGTGCCTCTTCTGCCAAGATTCGCTGATGCGACGCCTCGACAGGCAAGATGCTATTCCTGATTCGATTCTCGCAGGCGTATGAGACGTTCCGGCTTCCTGAGATTGAAGCGCTCGCTCTGGTTGAAGATGTGGAGTTGAAAATCGTCTCGTACAGTTTAAACGTGGGTTGAGCGGCCAACACTACTTGCCCTGCTGCGGAGAGACCAGGGCCTCTTTTTGGCTTGATAAATGAAGAGAGTACCTTCTCAGTCTTGTCGAGATATGCTAACGTTCATTCATAGTCCCCGTTCTGCGTCGCAGACCTACCGTCAACCGACGCCGCCCGATGTCTCGTCCGACGGTCGATTCTCGTGATGACCATCCACGAGCTTTGGGGCTCAGGAGCCACCCTGGAAGAACTGCACGCCTCCGTACGCAAAACCACATCCCATCTCTGGAAAACTTACCTGCAGTGCAGCTTCAAATTCTCCATGGATTCCTATCAAGGCTCGCGGAGCGCCGAGAAGAGGGTTTCCCTCTTCAACACCTTCGCCTATCTTGGCTTCCAGGGACCCATTCGCATGAAGAGGCCAGATGAGGAATTCACTTTGTTTGAGGATTGGCCACCCGATTCTGTGCCCCTGGGAATTCCAGATCCCAACTTCTTCTATCTCGGCCGGTACGTTGGAACGAGCGCTCGCGACGTGCTCCCCAAGAAGCTGGACTTGAAGAAGCGGAGGTATATCAGCACCACATCCATGGACGCAGAGCTATGCCTAATCACGGCAAACATTGTAATGGCTGCTCCGGGTAAGATCGTATATGACCCTTTCGTCGGCACCGGAAGTTTCCCCCTGGCGTGCGCCGAGTACGGTGCCCTCACGTTTGGCAGCGATATCGACGGCAGGAGTATCCGAGGCAGTGGCAAGAAGTCTTTGCGGGCGAACTTCGAACAGTACAGCTTGTTGGATGGGTTGGGAGGGATGTTCAGCGCCGACTTGACAAATTCTCCAATACGACGGCAACCACTTGGCGGGATAACAGACGGGATCCAGGGCCGGCTGTTTGACGCGATAATTTGCGATCCGCCATACGGTGTGCGGGAAGGGCTGTTCGTGCTGGGAGTCCGGGACCCTAAGAAGTCGCCCTGGATCATACCCAAAGGCATCGAGATGTATAAGTGAGTAACAGCAGAATGCCGTCACCGGTGACCTATCTGTGCTCACAAGATCCCCTAGGCTGCCAGACTACAACCCTCCAAAGAAGCCATACGGGTTCCTGGCGATGTTGGACGACATACTGCAATTTGCAGCGCAAACTTTGGTTCAAAACGGGCGGGTTTCGTTCTGGATGCCAACGGCCAACGACGAGAACTTGGAAATACCTGTACCGACACATCCTTACCTGGAGATGGTCGCTGTTTGCACCCAAGTCTTCAACAAATGTGGGCGACGAAACCATCCATCTGTCCACGCTGTCAGCCAGGCCATGCCACTAACCGTGCCACACAGGGTCGCGACGACTGATAACATATCGCCGGTTGCCCGATGCGAGCGTCGACCTAGGAGTAACAACGGCTAGAGAGAGGCCGAGACTAGATGGCATGTCGGCGGATGAACTGAACCCTTTCCGTAGAGGTTATTTCACCAAGTTTGCAACTTGAATCGCGACGACGACAACGAACAAGGCTGCTTTGTTCCCAATGCCGGGCTTCTATGCGCTAAAACGTCTTCGCTCGATCCAGCGATCATTCCAGACCATCTTGCTACGAGGATTCGCTATGACAGCTCCTCGTTTGTTGGTGATGTTGTAAGCTGCCACCCAGTTCCAATACTGGCCCCCTTTCAAATGTTACCTGGCCTCGTCAGTCAGCCACGACTTGGCTGCGCAGAGGCTGACTTCAGAAAATCATCAGAAAATCATGCACGCTTCTTATCCAGAGCACCTTGAATCCGAGACTGGCTATTGGATATCCATAAAAAACCAGTACGCTCATCGAAACTCCAGAGCACCAAAACAGCCCCTAGCCTCGGCATGCTTCAACTCCAGTTGCTGAAATCTGACACTCGGTTAGCGCATTGCGTGCCACGAAGGCTGATTATCTCTGGTGGAGGAAGTTTAGACCAATCTGACGCTGGGTTCCGGCTGACTTACTTTTCGCTTTTGCTGTGGAAGTAGATCCCGCTCACTTCTCCTCGTACCTGATTAAAACATATGTAGTAGAATCCCTCGAAGCTCGCACCGTTGATGGTCCTGACGCGGTGGTCCGGCACGAGGAAATGCTCCTTCCACCTCATGAAGATGTGCTCTTTTTGGGAAAAATCAATAGTGCTTGCTTGTCCTTTCCGCGCCTGCTTAGCATATGGACGAAAAGCCGTGAACTTGCCCCAATGGCTGAGGTCGATCTTCTCCGTGGCGCCCCAAGAGGGATGCTGCGTGATGAAGCCGTACTGCGGGCCGATGATCTCGCCTTCGAAGTATGTCGTCAAAGTCGGGTGGTCATCCGTAAGCCCTAATCGAAAAAGAGACCCGTCAGCTGCAAGGAACTTGATTAACTATTTAGCGGTAACATTGTGAAGGCTTTTTAGCCACCATGCACCCGTCGATTGCAGTCCAGCTCGGCAGATCGAGCGCGCATGAACGCGTCCAGGTCCGCAAGGGAAAAGTGATTTCAGACACACCCTGTATGCGAAGGTAGCCGCACAGAAAAGACTCTCGCATGTCGACATGTTTGATCTCAACTTGCACATCGTATCGTTGCCGTTCGGATTGCTGCGTGCCCAGGAAGCGACTCCCTGGCCGCAAGCACGAGGGTGACGACATGGGCATTATCCTAGTGTGGGCATACTCGTACCCCAACCCCATCAGACTGCTGTCTTCGGCCCAGCCATAGCACGCTTCTGCACCCCAGCGGTCCAAATCGCGTGCGTGGCCCAGGACCGGCGAGGAGGCCGGCACGCTCAGTTGCAACGAAGTCATTGAAAGAGGCGTGGCCTGTCTCCTGGAAACTCTGCTAAGCGCCTCGCGCGAGACAGCAGCCGTACCCCTCAGGACACCAGCGCCCCCGGTTCCGGCCTCCTCCCCGGAACTGATACTCGCATATTCTTCAGCATCCCCCTGTTTAATGGCCTCGTCGGAGGGGGGCTGATCTTGCACTGGCCCCGGAGAGTCCTCTTCTTCCAGCTCGACGCTATCATGCAAGCGAGGCTGGGGCGAGATTGTTTCTGACCGCGAGGCTTCAACCTCGATGTTCATAGCGCGGTTGACTACCCCGGGGTATTCGAGATAGAGGTACGGGAGTGCGCGCAGCTGCCAGCTCGCGGTGGACTCTGCGGGCTCATTGACGGCTCGCTGTTGATCTGTGCCTGTTCTACGCGACAGGACCGGAGCTTGTTCATCCTGGTCGGGGCAGGTCGAGAAGGAAAAGGACGTCGGCGATGAGGGATCGGGTGCGCTCGTTGACGGCGTGGGCATGGTCGCGGCGCTGTGGCGCCGAGGCGGCAGAAGGATACCGGAGCTTGGAACTCGTGACTCAAAAAGGGAAGAGGCTACGGTTCGAACGAGTGCGATCGATCGTCCCAGACGTGCGGGACCCGATGCGGTCGTTGCTCTAGAGTCTAGACAAAAAGCTGCCCCACACGCCCCCGAGGTATACTTAGTAATAAGTCCCGCTGCCGCTCGGCTGTACATTTGTCGCGACGCGCCCCACACAACAATGTGGCTGCAAAGACCCGTTTTCGCTGATCATCTCGTGTCTCGGGTCTCGTGCAAGCGATGTCGACCTGATCATCCCGTCGACGGCCTTGTTACAACAAAGCAGTGGAGCCCAAGGGATGTGCTGAACATCGGCAGCTTTCGTATTGCAGGCTGGTACAAGCTTGGGGTCTTCGTGCGGAGACCTTATGCGCAATGGCCGGTTGCCGGCGCTAAGGCGGCTACCCGCGGAACTTGTCTGACCGTAAAGGATGAAAGCTCCGTCACCCACGGGAAGCTGCTTACACTTGACCGATGGAGCAGACTGCCAGAATTGCATAGGCAACTTCTTCTTGAAAGTAATGCTTACCATATGAGCCTGGACCATCACCTCATTGCATGGAGCGCTTTGCAAAATCACTGTCAGCCCGTAGTCCCATACGCTTGGCAGACAGTATTATGAGTCATAGTAATAGCTATGTTGTTCCGGCAATAGAGCCACGAACAAGCTGCAAACTTCTTCTCCTATGTATGGAGTGCGGCAAGCTGTCAATCTGGCATGATACTGGATCAGCCCCCCAAGCGAACCTGTCGCGATTGCACCAAGGCCCCGTCTCGTACGAACCGATTTCGCCGCGCGCATTCACCTCCAGAAGAGAAGTCTATATTCACGACGTAGAGCTTCTTGCACACTCAGATCTAGACCCCGTCCCGTTGCGCCGTTGCCGCCAAGCCCCCGAACGCCCAGCAAATGCACGAAAATGCATCTTTTCCTCCTGTGGGTATCGAGATTTTGGAAAAAGGGGAATAGGGCATGGCAGACCGTGCCGCTAGATCGGCTTGATCTTAAAGTGCAGTGCGATTAGGCTAAAGACGAGGGCCTTCAGGTCTTGAACCAGATAGTAGAATACCCGTAATCCTTCGGGGTCTGCAGATTCGGAGACGTCGTTGATTGAACCAATCTTCGCTGTCTACGCAATGGCCATGTCAGGTTGAGCACAGCGTTGTCCGGACGGGAATGGTACCTCGAATGATATGTGCTCGTTCCCGAATCGAATCTCCAACTCTTGTTTTCCATCTTTGTTCTTCGTGGGCCATTTCCCATCGTCCTCCCTTACAGGTGTTAGTGGGGGACGATCCGGCTTCGTAGAGGATCGTGGAAACGCACTTCATGATCTCGCTGCTCTTGATGATTCGCTTGATTTCGTCAATCACGAT
Source organism: Phyllachora maydis (assembly GCA_029339225.1). Taxonomy (NCBI): domain Eukaryota; kingdom Fungi; phylum Ascomycota; class Sordariomycetes; order Phyllachorales; family Phyllachoraceae; genus Phyllachora; species Phyllachora maydis. The sequence continues at coordinate 1,060,077 of JAQQPM010000006.1, read as the reverse complement.
CGAACTGACGCACACTAGAAGCACATGATCAGATTCCGGGGTTCAATGCCCGTGGAGAATTGTGCTGCTCACTCTCTTTTCTGATCAGGCTATCGTTTCGGTAGTTCGAATTGTTTGCATAGCGGGCTGTTGCACTCCGTCCGTCGCCAACGGCGCGAAAGTCGAATTCTGCGAGCATTGGAAGTCAAGGTCCGTCGCATCGATCTCGACGTATATTTGAGGCCGCATACCTAAGAATTCGTGACCGAAACGGCCTGAGTGACCAGAACTGCGTCCTTGTTAACACACGCCGTCAGCCACCTCAGTGCGTCGCTCACTAGTATCGCAGATAGAAAGGCTCGCTGTTGGCCGACATCTCGACACAATGGTCGCGCCGAGACAGAGTTGAGCGGAGGCAGCTTGATTCCGGACCGGGGTGCTATGGACTTGACCGCCCTGGAATGCAGGATGCGCGGGTGGTGAGAATTTGACGCTGTGATCTGTAGGTAACCAACAAAGACGCCGTCCATTCCATAGGTACAAAGTACCCACGAGGCTCGAGCGAGGCGCGGGGACAGGGACCCCCCATTTTACACGTGACCCACTCTAGTGCCAGCAAGCAATATGGCAAGCCACAGATGCCACATCGCAACCAGCTGGGTTTTTATCCCGCCAGAACTACCCTCTTTGCCCAAGACTCCTACTGCCGTGGGATGCGCAACCCTCCCTTGGCTCTTCACGCGCATTGCAAACTGCTCGCTTGCGCCCCGGTGCTCGAATCTCCCAAGGTCCTGACTCAAGCAGCTGATACACGGGACACGTGCATACCACGAGATCGGTAAAGCTCCTTGTCCTGCTCAGTGTCCACTTACAGCCACCGGTCTCGGACCATCGCGCGCTCTACGAGTATAAGGCAGTACAAGGCAGTTACCGCGACCGGAAAGTCGATTCTCGTGAGAGCTCCCAGCGCCGGGAGCAGCCTTGCCCGGCATGTCGTCGTTCTTGGAGAATGCCTTTAGTCTGGTGCACCAGGATAACGCCGCCGATGTGCCTACTGTCAAGGACCTCCAAACCCAGCTGGAGAAGGGCAGCGACGAGAACAAGGTCGAGACTATGAAGCGCATCCTGACCGTCATGCTCAATGGCGACCCTATGCCGCAGCTGCTCATGGTCATCATTCGATTCGTCATGCCCTCGAAGTCCAAACCGCTGAAGAAGCTATTGTACTTCTACTACGAGATCTGCCCGAAGCACGACGCTCAGGGGAAGCTGAAGCAAGAGATGATACTCGTCTGGTGAGAAGCAATGGCGATAAGCCCAGTTCGAAGTTCTTGCGCTGACCGAGCTCAATAGCAACGGAATTCGAAATGACTTGCAGCACCCGAACGAGTACATAAGAGGAAACACTCTGTAAAGTCCTCTTTCATTTCCACCGCCATCGTATAAGAACGAGCACTTGGTTCTGCGATGCATATTGTGCTCCAAGCTTGTTGATCGCTAACCAGCCGGACGCCACAGACGCTTCCTGTCGAAACTGCGCGAGCCAGAACTGATCGAACCTCTGCTCTCTTCTGCGCGAGCTTGCCTTGAGCATCGACATGCCTACGTCCGCAAGAATGCAGTCTTTGCCATAGCGAGCATCTTTCAACACTCCCCATCTCTTATCCCTGACGCCTCCGAATTGATCGCGACCTTGCTCGAAAGCGAAAGCGATCCCACATGCAAGAGAAACGCCTTCGCCGCGCTGGCTAGTATAAATCACGGCAAAGCGTTGGCCTTCCTTAGTGGAGTCTTCGATGGGATTCCCAACGCCGAGGAGCTCCTGCAACTGGTGCTTGTCGAATTCATCCGGAAGGATGCTGTGCAGAACTCCCAGAACAAGGTAGGAAGGCCGGACATGTACGAGGGAACCACACTGACACAAGGTAGGCCCGTTACCTTCGACTGATCTTTGATCTACTCGAGGCGAGCACGTCGACGGTGGTATACGAGGCGGCCAGCTCTCTGACGGCTCTGACCAGCAATCCGGTGGCTGTGAAAGCGGCGGCCTCAAAGTTCGTCGACTTGGCCGTCAAGGAGAATGACAACAATGTCAAGCTTATCGTACTCGATCGTGTTGATCAGCTTCGCAAGAAGAACGAAGGAGTGTTGGACGATCTGGTCATGGAGATTCTCCGCGTTCTGTCTAGCCCGGACATCGATATTCGCCGTAGGGCGCTGAACTTGGCGCTGAACATGGTATCATCCAAGAACGTTGAAGAGGTGACGCTTTTCTTGAAGAAGGAGTTGGCGAAGACGGTGGATCAGGACTACGAGAAGAACAGCGAGTATCGCCAACTGCTCATACACTCGATACATCAGTGTGCCATCAAGTTCTCCGAGGTCGCGGCGAGCGTAGTGGACCTCCTGATGGACTTTATCGCTGATTTCAACCATGCCTCGGCCGTGGACGTGATCAATTTTGTCAAAGAGGTGGTGGAGAAGTTCCCGGCACTACGACCGCAGATTGTGCGGAAATTGGTCGACAGCCTGAGCGAGGTCCGGGCCGGCAAGGTGTACCGTGGCATTCTGTGGATTGTGGGCGAGTACTCAATCGACGAGGTGGACATTCGGGAGGCTTGGAAGCGTATTCGTGCCAGCCTGGGTGAAATTCCTATACTCACCTCTGAGCAACGCTTGCTAGATAAGGCGGACGACGAGGAGGGGAAGGAGGAGGAGGAAAAGAAAGACCAAGTCAATGGGCATCCGAAGGCGCCTCCGACTGGGTCTCGCAGGGTACTAGCTGATGGGACGTACGCGACCGAGACGGCACTGACGAGCCAGTCCGCCGTTGCGGCCAAGTTAGAGGCAGTGAAGGCGGCGCAGAAGCCTCCGCTGCGAGCTCTCATCCTTGATGGAGACTTCTACCTGGCCACCGTGCTGGCCGCAACGCTCACCAAGCTCGTCATGCGCCATTCCGAGATCTCATCAGACCAGTCTCGCACCAATGCCCTCCGCGCTGAAGCGATGCTCATCATGATTTCCATCATTCGTGTGGGTCAGTCGCAGTTCGTCAAGACACCAATAGACGAGGACTCTGTCGATCGGATCATGAGCTGCGTAAGGAGCTTGTCGGAATTCGAGACCCACAAGGAGCTCGAGACAGTATTCTTGGACGACACGCGAAAGGCGTTCAAAGCTTTGGTGCAGGTGGAAGAGAAGAAGCGTGCCGCCAAGGAGGCCTTTGAGAAGGCGAAGTCCGCGGTTCAAGTGGACGATTTGCTTCCGCTGCGCCAACTTTCCAAGAAAAATGCCGGTGATAATGCCGACTCCATCGAGCTGGACCTGGAACGAGCCACCGGGGCCGAAGCCAGTGCAACGGAGGACTTGTCTAGCAAGCTGAGTCGAGTGGTGCAGTTGACAGGTACTTCCCATACCATGACCTCCTTTACCACGAAGCTTCTGTGTCAACCGCGCTCGGCGGCACTCTGGGGCTGGTGGTTTGGCTTGAGCCACGTGCTAATACTATTGCTTTGCAGGCTTCAGCGACCCCATTTATGCCGAGGCATATCTGACCACGACCCAGTTTGACGTAGGTTCACCTGCTCTGGACCGTGGATGGTCCACGGACTAACATGTGAGCTGCCAGATCGTGTTGGATGTCCTGCTGGTCAACCAGACGACGGAGACTCTGCAAAATCTATCCGTCGAGTTCGCGACGCTTGGAGAGTTGAAAGTTATCGAGAAGCCTATAACGCAGAATCTCGGGCCGCACGACTTTGCCAACGTCAAGGCCACCATCAAAGTCAGCAGTACGGACACGGGTGTCATCTTCGGCAACGTTGTGTACGACGGCGCGCATTCTACGGATACCAATGTGGTCATCCTCAACGATCTGCATGTCGACATCATGGACTACATCCAGCCGGCGACGTGTACCGAGACGCAATTCCGTACCATGTGGACCGAGTTTGAGTGGGAGAACAAGGTGAATATCAACAGCAAAGCCAAGAATCTCCGCGACTTCCTTGACCAGTTGATGGCGTGCACCAATATGAATTGCCTCACACCGGAGGCCAGTTTGGAAGGCGACTGCCAGTTCCTCAGTGCAAACCTCTACGCTCGTAGCGTGTTTGGTAAGCTTCCATCGCATGATCCCCGTGCGTCTTGTCTCTTGTGTCTGGTCCACTGACATCGGGCCTAGGCGAGGACGCTCTGGCGAATGTGAGCATAGAAAAGGAGGGAGAAGACGGTGCTATCACGGGCTTCGTCAGGATACGTAGCCGCTCGCAAGGATTAGCGCTGAGTCTGGGGTCCCTGAAGGGGCTGAACAAGATCGGGTCGAAGGCGTAGAATAGAGCCAACGCCGCTGCAGAGGGGTGTGCGATGATTCTGTCTACAAAAGTGGTGTACAAGCCGCAACGGGTGTGACGCTGGTGACATGGCTGGTCCGGAACCATGGACTACATCATGTAATAGTGCCGGGAACACGAACTTGACCGAGAAAGTTGACGCTCGGGAGCCGTGTGTGTCGTGCTGGCACTGCGTTCGCGGAGTAACAACCAACACAAGACAAAATCGCACGCCTGCCCGGTCGGTACCTGCGTTTCAGTCAGGCATGACTGACAGTCTGAAGAAGACTGCAAAGCGCAAGGAGCTTCAGGCGTGACAGTGTTGACGACAACAACAGATTCATATATCAAGCATCTGAGGCTGGCTGGCGCCCAAGTAACCGTGACATTCCGTGACCATCCTGCATCTGAATCGTACCCTCCCTATATTGGAAGCGTCTCGAGTGTAAAAGACAGATGAGATACCAAGTACAGCGCCAGGATACACGCCGTCGGCAGGGGTGGGGGGGACCCGAACACTGGCCGTGATGTCGGTGACGATGCAGGAACATCAAAGGCCATCCTGGACATTCGGTGACAAGGGTCGTGCTTCTGTGGACGCAGCTTTCCCAGTCAAAACAACAAGTAATGGGGTATCATTTCGTCAATGTCGTGAGGCGCCATTCGCCCATCGTGGTCGGCCGGGCGGGCGTCTCTCTAGGAAGGCTCGACCGGCGGGACAGGATGGAGGATGCTGGCCGGTAGTCTTCTCTGAAGTGTCTTTCGGGCCGTGGAGAGAATCGGAGTCTTTCGGGCCCGGAGAGCAGGTGGTCGGATCGTTATTTCACCGACTCAAGACCAGCGCGTTCAGCATATGGCCATGCTTCCATCCTTGGGCCGGTAATGGAGAGCCCTCCTTAAGGATCTTTCCCATGTAGGCAATGCGGACTTGCTTATGGCCGGATAGCTGCGCGGACAGTGTCAGTGTCAGTCATCTGGGCAAGGGCGGGAGGCAATGGCAGTGGCAAGAGGGGGCGGGGGCGCGGGCAGCAGGTGAAGACCCGGCTTCGCGACGACGTACCCGGGCCTCGCGCGCCACATGCCGCGCAATGGTCCGGACGGTTTCCTCGGTGGCAACCGTGACAGTGACGTCCTGGGAGCCCTCGCTCAGCCGCGCGCGCACCGTGATCTGGTCTCGACCGACAACCACGGCCTTGCCCTTGGCCTCTCTCTTTCTGACAGCATCCGCGGCCGGACAGGCGTCTACGTCATCGGTCGCGTCCTCGCCGTCCGTCAGGTCTGCCTTGGTCTCCTCGCGTGGGCTGTCCGGCCCGGGCGTGAGCAGGCCGACGAGGTTGGTGGGATCGGACACGACGTGCTCCGGTAGCGCATAGTAATTCCCCAGCGCATCGTACGCGCCCTGGGCCAGGTCGCCCGTCGGCAACGTCACGTCGGCGGCCGACAGGATGCTCTGCGCCGTGGCCAGCGCAACAGCCGGGTCCTCCACGTCCAGCACCAGGGCTTCTTCTTGCGGCGTCTGTTGTTGTTGTTGCTGTGGTGGTGGTTGCTGCTGCTGCTGCTGCTGCTGCTGCTGGACACGAATGGACAGCGCGCGGTCCGCGACCCAGAGCACCTCGAGCGCCGCGCGCAGCGTCTGCCACACCTCGGGCCGGCCCGCCACGCGCGTGTCGAAAAAGTCGGTCCGCTCGCGGTCGAGCGCGAGGGCCGACCACGGCGGGGACCTCCTGCCGGCCCACACGTGTCGGCGCAGCGGCTTGTTGATGTGCTGCGCCAGGGGCTGGCCGTGGTGGTGGTCGTGGTCGTGGTCGTGGTCGTGGGCGCGGGCGCGGCGGGGGCCCAGGGCGGGGGACGGGAGTGGCTCGAGGGTGTGGTCGGCGGCCTGGGCGTGCGGCGGCTCGTTGATGGCGCGGGCGGAGGCGGAGCCGGCCGTGATGCCCGGGTAGGGCGAGTTGGGCCCCGTCGGGCGGGATATGCAGCAGCCCTACCGGTTCCCCGTGGTGTCAGAATGGTGAACGGCCGGCGATGACGCGCAGCGCAGCGAGCCTGTGTCCCATACATACCATGGCGGCCGAGTCTCGTCTCGCGCGAGCGGCGCTTTGTTGAATGCGCGCGCCTTTCTGAGATGGCCACTGGGGATCCCCGCTGGACCCGCCTAGTTCATGGCGGCGACGGGGCGGCTGCGCGAAAAGAGCGCCGTCGCGAGACACGGACGGAATGCGGAGGAGTAGTAGAATTCCGGGCGTCTCCACTGGGCTGTGAACAAGTACGTCCCCGAAGCTCAGGTCCGCGTGGTCAAAGACAACAAATAAGAAAGCAGACGAGGCTACAATTGGCGCTAGAGTGCCGCTAAGCAAGATGAAATCATCAATCACTTGCCCCCTTGGCTTGCTCGGGCAGGGCAGTAAGTACCCCTAAGCAGCTAGGTCGGTACCTAGTAAGTACCTCGAGCTAGCGTTTCCTACGTAGCCCTCTCTTGTCCGTCCGCGTCCGGTCTACCACAGGTATCCCCTGCATTTCGCCGACCCGCAAAGACACCGGGCCATCTTCTTCTTCCTGCCCTCGTTGGACGCGTCCTGGCCGCTGTCTGGCGTGTCCAAGATGCCGTCCACGTAGTCAAAGGTCAGCTCCTCGCCCGCCTTGATGTCCTTGATGGCAAAGAAGGCCAGGTCGTGCACGTGCTTGTCCGCGTGGTCGCCCACCCGCGCAAAGATGCGCAGGTTCGGGTCGCAGCTGTGGTTGATGAAGCGTGTCGGCCCGCTGAGGAACTCGCCGTCCACCTCGAGCGGCGGGCCCTGCAGGCGCGGGTCCGGCGACTCGGCGTTGCTGAACTTGTCCAGGGCAAACAGGTAGACGTCCTTGCGCTTGGCGTTCTTGGCTGCCGCTCGTCGCCGGTCCGCCTCGGAGCCGGTGATGACCTCGCCCAGATAGCGGTCCACGAACTGCCCCTTCCTCACCTTGACCGGCGTCTCGACGCCCCAGCCACGCCCGTTGGGCGTGCGGAAGATGCGAAGCGGGATCGTCCTGCCCCTCTCGACGACGCGGTTCGGACAGCGCGCGCTGCAGTTGCACCGCGCGTGGCACTCGTAGATGGGGTCGCGGCTGTTGAGCTTGTCCCGGCGCAACAGCCCGGCCCTGGCTCCGCGCGTGTAGTAGGCGAGCCTCTTCTTCTTCCCCGGCCGCTGCCCATGCGCCGCGGGCTCCTCCTCGCTGTCGGGCGCCATCTCCTGCAGACAGAGGCAGTTGCCGAACATGCAATCGTTGTCGTTCGCACATTGGCAGCCCGAGTGGAAAGATTCCTCGGCGAGCTGGACGTCTTTCGCGAACACCGACGTCTGGATAAACCGGAATCCCGGGTCCAGGACGGCGCCGTCATCGGTTTCATTGACAATGGACACGGGCACCTTGTTCTGTCGATCGAAGGCACGGATCTGGCACCAGTGGCAACTTTGCCTGATTTCGTCCGAGGCCTGTGTCGTGTCCACATGTCAGTCGTTTCCCGACGATGGAACGAACGGAAGGCGTGCAGCAACTTGTACCTCCCCGTGGCTGAAGAAATGGGTTTCCATTGTTTTTTCCATCTTGTCCTTTGCCTGTGTTCCGTTCCGCCAGTTCCGCCAGCTCAGCCCGAGATGAGGTCGCGTGAGAAGTGTAGAGCAATATCACGCGTTGACGACGCGTCGCGGGGCCAACTGTCTGCACCATGCAAAAAAAAAAAACTACAACCAATCCGTCGAATGACTAGAGGTAGGCAGCGACGAGAAGTCTGCAAAGCGTTAAGGGACAAAAATCTCAGCAAGCGAACTCGGCCGGACTCGAACCGACAGTCTTCTGTAACAAGAGGGACTAGTGCTATGAAAGCAAGTCAGCCGGAAACAGACGCCTTACCATTAGGCCACGAGTCCACAGAATTTCGTCAAGATTTTTTAGCATAGATAACCCCTCTATTCCTACGCAATCGTATTGGGCACCATGGCCAATAGGCCTAAAACTCCAACCAGAGCAGCTGGTGACGAGTGTCATGGGGGTTTCTATCGAAAATGATGAACTCAGCATAGAGTGTTACATGTAGGTGGAATAGTCCCTTGGTAGTCTATGGTCTAGGTAAATGCTGTTGTATTTGGTGTGGATGTAACCTGGTGGGTTCTAACCAAAGTTTCGTTCCCGTGCTTGGCCACAAGAGGATGGATGATGCGGGGTTGGAGAGCGATGGAACGCGTCGTCATATCACGTACAACGTCGTAGTATCGAGCTGAGAAGAGCAAGCAGATTTTGTACCTCGTACCAACCGAGTCAACATGGGCTCTGAGTCGCCAATCGAAGTAACCAATCTCACCTTTGAGCACCATCCCACCGGGCTCGGCGTCGGGGCAACGCCGCGTCTATCATGGCGATATTGTGGCAACGTAAGAAGCTGGTACCAGACCTCGTATGACATCGAGATCAAGCGCCACGTCAACGGCAAGGAACAGACAAGTCTCTTGGCTCTCGACAGCGCCAGCTCCGTCCTCAATGCGTGGCCGGCGGCGCCCTTGGCCTCCCGAGAGCAGGCCTCGGTGAGACTCATGGCTCGGGGAACGTCTCGGACGGAAGGCGGACCTGCAACGGTCGTCAACACGAACTGGTCCCCGTGGCGGACTGTGGAGGCCGCCCTGCTGTCCACGGCCGATTGGAAAGCGGCCGTCATCACCACTTCCATCGACGATGCGCAGCGCCAAACAAACGGCAAGGGTATTCGCCCGATCCGCGTGCGCAAGTCCTTCGATCTGCCCTGCTCGGGGCCAGCGCGGCTGTACATCACAGCCCTCGGCGTGTATGAGGCGTACATCAATGGTCAGCGAGTGGGCGACCAACACATGGCACCAGGCTGGACGTCCTACAAAAGCAGAATACAATACCAGGTGTACGACGTCACACATCTCCTCAAGAGCGACCAAGCCAACGTGTTGGCCGTGGAGATTGCCGAGGGATGGTACGCCGGTCGCCTGGCCTGGGGCGACGGATATCCCTGCTTCTACGGCAGTGAGATCGGAGTGCTGGCGCAGCTCGAAGTCTTTGACAAAACCTCCGACCTCGAGCCAAGCTTCCGCCTCGTGACGGACGAGACTTGGGAGACAAAGCTCTCGCCCATCACGTCAAGCGAGATCTACGACGGCGAGGTGTACGATGCGAGACTGGAGGAGGTCGACTGGCACCGTGCCGCGTCGTCAGGGAGCCATGGCAGCTGGAGGCCGGCACGGGTGCTGCCGTTCCCACAAGCCCAGCTCGTCGCATCGCCGACAGCTGCAGTCAGAATCACGCAGACGGTGAGGCCGGTGGAGATGATCAAGAGCCCCTCGGGCAAGACCATTGTCGACTTTGGCCAGAATCTCGTGGGCAAGGTGCTCATCCATGGCCTGAAGACGGCGCCCGGTCATGAAGTGCGCATTCGTCACGCCGAAGTGCTCGAGTCTGGGGAGCTGGCCATGCGCCCTTTGCGCGCCGCCAAAGCCACTGACACCGTCGTGGCGGGAGAGGACGGCCGGCTCGTGGACTGGACGGCCCGCTTCACCTTCCACGGCTTCCGCTACGTCGACTTCGAGGGCTGGAGCGCCGAGGATGCCGAGTGCCCCTTGACGCTCGACTCGGTCTCGGCTCTGGTCATGCACACAGACCTGGAGCGCACCGGCCATTTCGAGTGCTCCAACGCGCTCGTCAACAAACTGCACGGGAACGTGGTCTGGAGCATGCGCGGCAACTTCTTCTCCATCCCGACCGACTGTCCGCAGCGCGACGAGCGGCTGGGCTGGACGGGCGACATCCAGGTCTTCTCGCCTACGGCCTCGTTCCTGTACAACTGCGCGGGCATGCTGGCCAACTGGACGCATGACCTAGTGGCCGACCAGAAAGAATGGGGCGGCATGGTCCCCGCCGTGGTGCCGAATGTACTCCCCCCTCCGAAAGACGGCCAGGCGGTCTGGGACGATGTCGTCGTCCTCCTCCCCTGGGTTTTGTACAACTACTCCGGGGACGTCGAGGTCCTGCGTCAATGCTACGAGGGCATGACGACGTACCTGGACAAGACGCTTCCGCGCGCCCCGGACGGGCTTTGGAATCCCGACATCTGGCAGCTCGGCGACTGGCTCGACCCCAACGCCCCTCCGTCGGAACCAGGCCAAGCTCGGACCGATGGCACGCTCGTCGCGGACGAATACCTGGTGCACGTCACCGACATCATGGCCAAGATCGCCGGCGTCCTGGACAAGCCAGAAGCCAGCCGGTACAGGGCCGACGCCAAGCGACTCCGCGCCGCCTTCCAGGCCAAGTACGTGGCGCCGTCGGGGCTCATCGTCGGCGACTCGCAGACCAGCCTCGCGCTCGCGCTGGTCTTTGCCCTGCATGGGCTCGGCGACGGCGACGGCACAAAGACAACGGCGGCACAGCGGGCCGCAGCCGGCGCGCGGCTGGCCCGCCTTGTGCGCACTGCCCATTTCCGCGTGAGCACGGGCTTCGCGGGAACGCCGGTGGTGCTGCACGCGCTCGCGGCCACGGGACACCTGCAGCTGGCGTACCGCATGCTGATGGAGCGGCAATGCCCCTCGTGGCTGTACGTCGTGGACATGGGCGGCACGACGGTCTGGGAGCGCTGGGACAGCATGCTGCCCGACGGCACCGTCAACCCGGGCAGTATGACCAGCTTCAACCACTACGCCCTCGGCGCCGTCGCCGACTGGCTGCACACGGTCGTGGGCGGCGTGCGGCCGCTGGAGCCGGGCTGGCGGCGTTTTGCCGTCGAGCCGCGGCCCGGCGGCGACATGACGAGCGCGACGGTCGAGTTCCTGGCACCGAGCGGGCGGGTGAAGGCTGCGTGGCGGCTTGCTGGCGGTGCGGATGCGCAGAGGTTTGTGATGACGCTGACGGTGCCTCCGAACACGACGGCCGTGGTGGTGTTGCCGTGCGGAGGGGAGGGGAGTAGGAGAGAAGAGCAGGTCCTGGGATCGGGAGAGTACGAGTTTACGTGTGACTTTGCGCCCGAGGGATCGTGGCCGCCTGCGGCCATCACTGCTTCGATCTGATGGGTAGTTCATGCAAACGGTCTGCTTTTGGGTTGGGCCGGGCCCAGACGGACATGGCGGTCACGTGAACTGTGTGCAGAAATACTCTGTACTGAATTGATCGTAGACCCTAACCCTGGCTGGCCCTGGTACTAGGAAACAGACGACAACATGGGAAGTGAAGGCGGCTTTCGGCGGTGGCAAGGTGTGAGATGCCTCGGAGCAACCGAACCGCCGGCATTTCGTCACCATGAGGAGGAGCCTCAGGAAAGCCAGACCCTCGAGGGGCTGCTACACGGAAGCTATGGCTATCGAGAGGGAGGCCGGTGGTGACTCGGCCTCCGAGTTTGATGCGGACGCCGCTGTCGAGCTTGCCGACGCCGACGCCGACGCCGCCATGACCGGGACCGACGAGGACGACAACGGCGACCTGGAAGCGCCCTGCCGCGCCGCGAGAGAGAAGAGAACCCCAGCCGACGGCAGCAGCGGCGGCAAAAGCCACCACCAGATCCCCGAGTTCCCGCTCGACCCGCGCTACTCGGCGCGCACCTACCACGGCCCACTGCGCCGGGACTCGCGCCACAACGCCCTGCGCCGCATCATGTACGGGCCCGACTTCAAGCGCATCCGGCTGATCTGGGAGGTCGAGATGCGTTTCGCCGCCTTCGCCACCCTGCCGCCGCGCTGGGCGCTCGAGGACCCCCACGGCGTCATGCCGAGCCCCTGGGTGCCGGACCGCTTCGAGGCCGACGAGGCCGAGGCCGCCCTGCGCTGGTACGCGGCTCTGAGGGCAGAGATGGACCGTGGCCGGCTGCAGAGGTCGCGTGAGGTGCCGGCTGCCGAGGCGTTGCTGCCGCGCCCGCCCGGCCCGTTGGCGCTGTTGACAGGACCGCTGGGAAGGCAGGTCGAGACGGGTCTGCGGCCCGGAACAGCCTTGTCGGTCGTACAGTCTGGTCTTCCGGTGAGCGAAGCCGGCGATGTAGAGGAAGCCGCGCCCAACGGCTGGTTTCTCGACCTTGGCGGCATACCGCTCGCCATGGCCTGGACACCCACTCTTGCCACGGACACGGGGGACGAAGTTCCCCTGCAGCTGCTGGCCATCTCCGCCGTTCCCTTTGAGGATCAGACATGGTCCACGATGAAGAGGAAAGAGGAGGCAACGGACGGGACAAAAGACTGCGAGTCCGTCGGGAGCATCCAGTTCTGGAGCTTCCAGGGGAAGAAGACGCCCGGTCAGGTCGTCGCTCCCTCATGTGCCCTGCCCACGTTGAAGTTCGTGAAGAGCTTCGGCTGGGGTCGTCCCAGAAGATTGCAATGGTGCCCTGTTCCTCTCACGCCCGCCGGCTCCTACGGGTTGCTGGCGGTCCTTTGTGGGGACGGCAAGGCTCGGGTGCTCGACATACGACTCGGTTCCAAGACGACGGGTGCTGTCCAACACGGTACGTGCTTCTTTTTTCGTTGCCTGCCTAGGTATCGTGCGCGTCGTCAGCTTACAGCCGTCGTCTGCACAGAATGGATCGAGTCCGCCATCACGCTGGGCGAGCTCAACGAGTATCTCAGCGAGGTGACGTGCCTCAGCTGGGTCAACGCCAACCGCATCGTGCTCGGCCACCGCGACGGCTGCATCACCCTGTGGTCCGTCCATCCGCGGCGCCTCCTGCAGCGCATCCCCGTGCAGAGCAGCTACGTGCTGGAGGTCTGCTCCGGCTACCCATCGTACCCCTACCTCGTCGCCTCCGTGCCTGTCAGCGGCTGCGTGACGGTCACGGACCTCGCGCGCCCCCCCAGCGCCGAGGCCACCTACGTGCCCATACAGGGCTTCAATTTCCAGCCCAACACGCTGTGCTGGTGCGAGCTGCTGCACGGCTGGGTCGCCGCCTACCCGACCACGACGACCGGCCTGGCCTTCTTACACGCCCGGTTCCCCTCGCAGCCGAAATCCGTCTTCAGCGGCTCTCACAACCTCATGAGCGCCTCGACCGGGTCCGCGCACCCGTACCTGCTCGTCGGTTGCGCCGACGGCAGCGTGTGGAGCGCGAGCCTGGTGGCGTCGCTGTTCAGGGAGCGGAAGATGCCGGTCTGGAAGCAGGAGGTTTTCGAGAACGAGTACCGGCCGCCCGCGGACGGGGGGAGCACGAGCACGAGCACCCTGCGTGGCGCCGTGCGCGTCTTGCAGGGTTTCGTCCCCGAGACCAACATCGAGCCGACGAGAAGTGTCTTCAAAGACTACCGCCTGCAGGCCGCGCTGGAGAGGGCCGGTGCGCCGACGAAGGGAAAGAAGCGGGACCGGCCGAGAGAGGCCTTCGTCGACGATTCCGAGGCGAGTGGCGGAGAGGCCGAGACGGCAGCGGCGGACGAGGGACAGCGGCCCGTGGAGTTCATGGACTACTTGGACGCGAGGGTGGTCATGCACGAGCCGCTGACGAGGGTCACGGTCGTTGCGTGGAACCCAAATCTGGACTTTAGTTGCTGGGCCGCGGTGGCGATGGGCTCGGGATTGGTCAGAGTCATGGACATGGGCGTGGAATAAGAGAGCATCGAGCGAGCACAAGATGATACCCGGGAAAGCCGCGATGACTAACGATTGATCTCATGAATCTAAAGAAGAATATCCATCTACGTCGAGCACTGCGCCCCCATGACACTATGATGGTAATCAAACGCCTTGAGCATGCCGTAAAGATGCGCCGCCGCCGCACAGAGGATGAAGACGTGGAAGATCTGGTGCGAATTTCCCCATATGTCGACGCGCCCGGGGAACTGCCTCTCCGGCCATCGTATCTGCCAACATGTCAGCAACACAGAGCTGGGAGGACGCCACAAGGCAAACCCCCCCTCCCCTCCCGATGCTCACTGCGTAGAGAAACGCGCCGAAGAGGTACAGAAACCCTTGCAGAATGACCCAGCTGAGGCCCATGCGGTCTTCAAAGTGCGTGAACCCGTGGTGCAAGACGCCGTAGATGATGGGCCCGACGCCGGAGACACCCAGGCCCACGAAGATGAGCGTCCGCCACGGCCGCCACTCGGGCGTGCGGAAGTGCTCGAACCACGAGACGCACAGACACGCCATCCCCAGCACGAAGATCTGCGGGGGGGTTTTTGCGCGTGGCAGTCAGCACGCGGCACCGACGAGAGGCTAGGCGGCGGCGGCGGCAACGCACCGTGTACAGAGAGACGGTCATGCGGGTCGGCACGCAGAAGAAGCCGTAGTACAGCGCGGGCACGTAGCTCCCGACGATCAGGAAGACGATGCCCGAGTAGTCCAGCTTGTTGCCCCAGCGGGCGACGGCGTCGCTGTGGTTGGACAAGGCGTGGAAGGCGGCGCTCATGCCGAGGCACGACGCGGCGCCGGCGAAGAAGCAGGCGAAGACGAGGGTGTCGGCGGCCGAGGCGGCGGCGTAGCGGGCGGCCACGGCGCGGCGCAGCACGGCGGCGGCGGCGGCGAAGCCCACGGCGCCCAGCAGATGGGTCCAGATGTTGACCGACTCGTTGTGCAGGTAGGCCAGGCTCTGCAGCGAGCGCCGGTAGCTGTGCGACGTGGCGCGGTAGCCCGCGTGGATGAAGGCGTTGTCGCGCCGCCACGCCGGCAGCTCGTCCCACGTGAGGAGCCGCGGGCGCCCGGCCGCCGTCGCCGTCGCCGTCGCCTCGACCTGCTTGGCCGTCGGGGCGGGCGCTTCGGCCGCGTCGGCGGAGGGGGCACGCCGCCGCCGGATCGCGGAAGCCGTGGCGCCGGAGTTGCCGGCGGGGCCGGAGTCGGCCCGAGTCGGCCCGAGGTCGGACTGCGTTTGCTTGGCGGGCATTTTCAACAAGGAGCAGCAGCTTCACGGGCGAGCGAGCAAGAGCGAGCGAAAGATTGGCCGTGCTATTGTAGCCGTGGTCAATTCCTCGAGCAGGTCCCTCAGCGGGTCCTGCACAGCTTTGGACCACGTTGGCCCACTCTGTAGGCTGCGAAAAAGCGCCGCCGACGAGCACGTGTTGGTGTCATATTCACATGTGTTGAGATGACAGCTGCAGTTGCCAACAATCGGTTGGGGAAAGCTCCGCTTGTTTCTTGTTCGTATATATCTGTCAGTACAAGTCCACCGCACACCTTGCCATACTGGAGTCGTCTCCTTGGATCGATGCTTCAAAACTGAGCCTGCTTCTCAACTGGTAGCTCTTGTAAAAAGTTCATCTGATGCCAAGATATGCCAAGCCCGGCAACAAGGATCTTACAGACGTCACGTGAAGCGCCCATGAGCAAGGCGCGAGAACTCCCCTTCGTGTATAATGCTTGGCGACTCGGCTGGAATGTGATGGTCGTCGCTGTAACTCGGGTGGAGTAGGGGACAAGCTAACAGCTGTCAGAAGAAAGAACTTCTCCATGACCTTTTGCCTTTTTCGCGTGTCATATCCCTTTTGGATGCAGCATTCTCCTCTGCTTAACTTCTCAGCCAGCATTTGCTTGATTTGACAGACAGAGATGCAGGGCCCACGAACGGTCGGTTGCATTCGTGCATGCACTCAGGGGCAAAGTCAACACGCGCATCAATCAATGCCTGTACAGAGTACCTTGGCAGCGACTGCGCATGCCAAAGTAAATCCCGAGCCTGATCCGGCATATCCAATTTCCCGCAGTCATCTGATGGCTCCAGGGACGAGTTTTTGTTTTTGTGTCTCGGCGAAGAGAGAAATTCGAAGCAAAATATTCCATGCGCAGGCTCTGCCGGGGCTGCAGGCAACTCCCGGCATCAGTACAAGGTTAGTCGCGGATGCGGGAAACGAGGCAGAGTTGGTCACTATCGGACCGACCGACCGACGGACGTATATCAGATCAAGGCCTATGGACCTGGGCGGTCCGCACTTTCGGGGTCCCCCTAGCCGGGGCGGTGCAGCTCGCGCTTCGGCGTTGCGTTGAACTCGTGGTCTCCATGGTTCATACAGCGCCTTCAGATGACCGTTTCACCCAATCCCCAACGAACATCGGACAGACCCGCGTGACCCCGTCTCGACCTGGTAAGAAAGCACCGGCAAAGAGTTGCGACCTTGTTTCCTCAGTTGCCGCCATCACCATCCCAACACCGCGGCGCTACTCGGCCGTGCATTGCGTTTCCATCATTGACTTGGCCACTTCATCGCGCCGCTTGGCAGCCATGGCGAGATAGACTACCTGTCCCCTCCCCGCCGCCAAGGCATACTGCGGCCTTCGTGCGGGGCATCGATTCCGGCCCGGCACTGCGAGCTCGGTTCCACGCGAGCGCGACCTTGCCGACGCCAAGTGTTGAAGAAGATAAGGTGCAGATTTCGCCCCGCGTACTTCGGACGCCCGCCATGGCTCAAGCCGGCGAGTCAAGCGCGTCGTATCGGACGATATAGACTTTTTGGGGGGTTCTGGCATCTCCGGCCGTATCATTCTGTTCCAAGTAGAGCTTCGCAGTTCATACGGCAGTTGGCTTGCGTCCTTCGTGTGGCATGGTAAGCGTGAAGCCGTGTAGTAAGCGCCAGCGAGGCCGACGATCCCTGGCCTAGCATCAGCAAACCTTGTGATGGTCGAAGGCAGTGGGAGCCGGGACATGCCGCCGGCGTAACATGTCGCCGAGCCTGGCCTATCGTCATCGCGGTTCCTTCGAGCCTCGGGGTAGACTCGTCGGCCAGACATGGCGGCGATAAGCTTCGATAGGGTCTCACGGCCAGTCACCCTGGAAGCCGTACGGAGTATGACAGCGTGGACGCAGATCCAGCATCGCTAGCTCTCCAAGCGAGCGAGCGCAGCTTGGCAGCTTGGTAGCTTGGCCACATGCTCGTTGAACCTTGGCCCTGGCTCCCGGTTCTCATCTCACGACACCCCCAGGCCAAAGAGGTTGCAGAGCGTTGGCGCGAATCCCCGCGACCGGCGCCTCTGACTCGGGCGCGCCAAGCTCGTATCGTCGTGGCAAAGGCCCAAGCTCGTGCGAAGCTGTCGGCGCCGGACCCCGGGGCCGGGAGAAGACTCTGCAGCAAGCGGCGGCCGCCGGAATGGCGGGGCCCAAGGACACTACGCAGGGAGGTTAGGTAAGTACAGCATCCACAGATGGCCCCGCAACGCTCCGGACCTAACCTAGCACTGGCAGCGGAGCACGGACTGCGAGCGTCGGTCGGTCAGCGCAAACAGCAGACAGCCATTGCCATACACAACGCCCGGTGGCCTGACCGCGACGACGAAGGAGGAAGCCGATGTAACGACGCGGGCGGCCGTTCTAACGCGCTACGAGCCTACGAGGTATTACTTCATGCGTGCGGCGCAGCTCTCGCACCCGAGGCCCAGACCAAAGGAAGGCGGGTGAGGATGAGACCCGGGCCAGGCCTACGGAGTTGTACATGCATGATAATACTTGGTTGGGCCTGCGGTTGTGTGCTACTTGCCCGCGGTGCCGACGAAGACGGCGCAAGTCAACAGGACACGCCTGGGATTCAACTCGGTCCCCTCACGCCAGACACTGCCGAAGACTTGTTCAGATGAGCAAAACCCTATGCGGGTATGCTTACATGGAAGTATACGAAGTCGTTGCAGCAGCAGCGTCTTTTCATCTCGGCTGTAACACGCTGCCAGTCCATGGCAATCTGTACGAGACACGCCCCCCCCCTACTCGAGATCTCCGGGTCATCCGCCCAGCCGACACGACTTGGTGGAATGCACTGTAACCCCAAAAAAAATCGTTGATCAAGACAGGCTGGCAGGCCCGCCATCAACAAGGCAGACCGAGCGGCGTGGTCCCTGACGTGGCCTCTGCCTCTTGGCATGCGGCGCGCCCAACTCCGATCAAATGCGGCGCAGCGAAGACCATTATCACGAGCGTGCATTGCATGGGCGCAGTCTAGCCGGACGCAGTCTAGCCAAGTAGCTAGCGCAGATGAGGCGCCCATGTGTACGTACACCTACATAGTGCCGTCCCCACTCTAGCCCTCCGGCCTTCGAAGCTTTCTCCGGACTTCCAGAGGTCGATGCAGTGAGTGCGCACGTCCGCTGCTAGCTTGGCTGGCTCTAGCCCTAGCCCTCCTCGGCGCGCGCCAAAACTCTCTCTCTCGACCCCTGGCACTGGGTCATGAGGGGAGGGTTCCTGTGCGCGTCTGCACGTCGCCGTTGAGAAGGCGGCACAAGGATAGAGGGGGGGGGGGGGGGGTATAGCCAGGGAGAGGAAAGAGGGAGGCCTAGATAGAGGAAAAACAAGGCGGCGTGGCGCTCTTGTGCATGTGCCAGTCACGCGGCAGCCAACCGGGATCGTGTATCTATGAATTGGTGCCATCCTGTCCTTTGGGTTGGGCGATACCTAGTAAAAGTGCACGAAAAGCAATTGCTTACTCAGCTGGCACTTTGGCGTGTGATAGCGGCGCAGGACGGCACAGTTGGCTGTTGGCCACTTGCTCCGGGTGCGCTTGCAGACAGACTTACAATGCTGCCGGCGTGCGTGCTGTTTGGTAGCTTGCCATACCTGCCTGCTCCTTGGTGGTTACTACCATCCGTCAGAAAACAGTGTCGTACTTGAGTGAATTTGTTCTGGCATTGATGCTCGCGAGAGTCATACAACACCGGGCTATGAGGCCCAGGCACAGTCTAGCTATACATTTGCCTCCCACGTAGCTGTGACCACATGAGAAATCCTTTTGCCCCTTCACACACATGCCTTGAAATCATACATCTTTTTTCCCCTTCCTTCCAAATCCCGAATTCGCGGCGGGGCATGTTGAGTGCATGTTTTGTGCTTCATTCCTCCGCCCCCTGAAAAGTCATCCATCCCCCCAACCTCCAACTGCGCAGAGATGCGCGTGCTTGACCAAAGTGAGGTCCGCCCAGCCAAATCTTGCCCCGAACTCCAGATTCGATACCATTCAGCCATCGCCGCTCAGTCAATGTCATAGCTCATCTATTGAGGGAGGATGGTCAAGTCTTCACGCTGAGCAGCCAAGCTCACGAGCCCCCAAAATCCCCAACTCCGCGCTGAACAGAGGAAAAGAAGCATATTGGAGACGCGTAGACATCATAATAAAGAGCATATAAAAAAAGTGTCGCTGGTGAAACAAAGCAAGGATCGTCAAGTGTCGGCACCTAAAGTGTCGACGTATCGTCCCGGTGCGATTGGTCTCGCAAGATTAAAACATAATCGAAGGAAGCGGGCGTGTACGGCACGGGTCCTTCATGGTATCACCTTTCCGGTTCGGATATGTTGGATTGGTTCCAGACATTCGACTCGGTGAGCTGCCCGTGAAGAGTAGAGTGTTCGGCATATGGGCCAAAGTCCTAGTAGAATCCACTGCCATGAAACGATATGACGGGAGGAATCTGATGATGAAACACCGAAGACTGATGCAGCTGGGGCACGTGTTGCGCACATCTGATGACAGATTCCCAGTCCTGCGGCATCTGAAATTTGGCCATGAACGCGCAACTCTGTTGCAAAGGAGCAGGCCTGGGTTGGGCCATCGGCGCCGGAACCGAGCCGGGAAACGGGGCAAAACAGTCCTGCGGGTTGGGCGCTGAGAAGTGAAGCAGCGCGTGAATTTCGGGCTCGTAAATGGCAGGTCCGTCCACAGGAGAGAGGGGCGGAGGCGTCTTGGCCTCGTGCGGGTCCGCGTGGAAGTCCTCGAGGTCTTCCTCGAGGTCTTCCAAACTCGAGCAACTGGAAGTCAGGGAACCGTCATCTGACGAGCAGGCGGACCCGGCATCGGACATCCCGTTGGACGAGACCGGAGACAGCGGGACGTCGTAGTCGAACTCGTCATCTTCGTCGTCGATGATGGATTCCTCAAAGTCGACGTATTCGAGTGCGTGCTCAGGTAGAACAGGCTGTTGCGGCAAGATGATGCGCGCCGCCGGCTGCACAGTGAACCTAGCACAACCAAGGATCCTGCGCCGGAGCTCGGACAAAGTGATCCTCTGGCCGGGGTCCCGAGTGAAGATGGCCTCCAATATGTCGTTCAGCTCATCCGTCAAGGGCAAAATGGTCTTTAGAAACCTGGGGTTCCGAGCGTACGCCCGGTAAGTGGAGTCCTCGGTAGATGCTTGCTTCCACGGATTGCGTCCACAGGTCAGGTTCACCAGGATGACTCCGAGGCTCCATACGTCATTCGGGGCACACATGTAGAATGGCTTCCGGGATGAGGGATCCAAACACTCTGGAGGAAGCAGAGAGAAAAGTCAGTTCCTGTCCGGATTGACTATGCGGGCTGGTGGGTGGGAAAGAGGTCGGCCGTCCTGCCGTGGCCTACTCCACAAAACGGCAAGAACCTACCTGGAGACATGTAGAAGGTAGAGCCGCAGCCGTAGTCGTCCGAGCGGTCCGACGATGTCGCAAGGCCAAAGTCGGCAAGCTTTACTGTCCGTCCTTGGTCCGTCACGAGGATGTTCTCCGGCTTCAGGTCCCGATGGTAGATTCCCAAGGAGTGACAGTACTCCACGGCATCGAGGACTTGCAAGAAGATGTCCTTGGCGAGATCATCCTTACCGACGTAGCGTCCGCGCTCCGTGATGTTCATGAAGAGGTCCCCTTCCGGACAGTACTCCAAAATGACGTATATGCAGTCTGCGTTGTCGATGATCTTCAGCATGGACACCACGTTGCGATGCGCCGAAGCAAGGTAGTGAAGCCGAATCTCCCGGGTCTGGAAGTCAACTTGTCGTCGGTCCAGTGGGCTGCCATCCGGGTTGTACTTGCTCAAGCACTTCACGGCATACTGCACGTTGGTCTTGAGATCGACGGCCAGATAGACAACACCGTAGGCCCCGGTGCCTAGTATGGCTTGCAGCTGGAGGGATCCTGCAAGGAACCTTCCTAGCCTCTCCTCCGGTGCCGCGGGCACGAACGGTGCCCGGCAGGCTGGTTGTGAGGCGATCGGAGGATGTTGAGGAATCACAAACTTTTGGTCAAAGACTGGTGACGCTGGCGGTGTAGGATACCCGAACGCTGACACATGCTGCATGGTCTGTAGTTCCCCTCGGAGGCCGGGACGGAAACTTCTCGGATTGATGGGCCGTGAATGTCGATCCAACCAACCGGGATGCAGAGAAGGAAATCAAGCAACAGCAAATGAAAGGGTCCGGCGTCCTGTCCGCGGTACGGGATCCTGAGAGCCAAGAGTGCTTCCCAAAGGGCTTTGAATCCTCAGGAAAGATATGTCAAGTCCACGTAGTCCGCTTCTGGTTGACCAAGTGGCAAAACTCCCCAAGAGTGGTGAAGGTCCGGTCCGTAGCGCAACAAGGGTATGACGTCGAATCAACGAGTCAAACGGTAAGTCGGCGCGATGGTCAAGAGGGGACGGGGCGAGAGAGCTCGCGGGTCGTCGACGTCGAGATGGTGTCAAAGGAGCAGCAGGGACAGACTCCTAAAAACCCCACGAAGAAAGGGTGCGGGTAGTGGGAAGGAAGTCCAGGCGAAGGAGCGTCGAGAACGGCACTCGTTGTGGTGAGTGAGAAGATGTCGTGGTATGGGGGTTTGGGGTGAGGGGAAGGAGAAGGGCGGGGAGTGCGTCGTTGATATTGGTCGATGATATTGCTTCCCCAGCACGACCGCCTCGTCTGTCAGAAGAGGGAACGTACCGAGGGACCACCCCTGGTAGTTGGTACTGCATACAGTGAATTGCGTGGTTTTCCGTGGCTCGGGCAAGGTGCCGGGTACAGGGAGGTCGTTTCGCGCTGAGGAGCACCACACCCTTGCCGTCCGTCCAGCCAAGCCAGCGTTCAAGCCAGCACACCCTTGTCTCGAGACGGCGCATGGACCCAAAATGCACGGCCTATTCTTGGGCGCGACGCTAGCTCAACTTTCCAACCTGAAGGAGCAAGTCGCTAGCGGATGGCAAGGTGCGGGCGGGGCGGGCTTGGTCGTCCTCTGGCCGGCCAATAATGCGACCCCTGGGAGCTCCTGGCCGGGGACGTCGGCTGCCAGCTTGATTGGCTCATGTCCACGACTGGAACCGTGCCATGTCGTCTTCGTGTGTGTCAGTCAGTCCCCGTCGCTCAATGCCACACTACTAATCTACCGACACCATTCCTCATCTGGACCCCTTCATTCTGAAGAGGCACAGCCAATAGGCGCCGGACATGACGTCGATCGGGCGGCTCGGGGAGATCACGGGGTGGATCATTGGCTCGAGCAAAAAAAAAATATACTCGCGCAGCTGACACCCCTTTTCCGCCCGAGCTTCCCGGTCGGCAACACCCTAAAGCTGTGGATGGGAAACAATCCCGAGACAGCGGTGTGGTGTTCGGCGCGCTTCTTGCAACCCACACGGCCACCTGTTCGTTACAACCTCTAACGCTGACGGCGGAGGGCTTCCTGTTGTCTCCGTCGCTTGTCAATGCGATGGAGCCATCTCTGGTGATGATCTGATAGGAAAACGGCGCGGCTTCCGGTTGCAGTGAGCGTGAGTCATGGGCAAGCGGATCGACTCGCCACTCGGGCGGCCAAGTCGACTCAATGAATCTGCTCATAGTATCCTACTATGCGAGACTTGGTAGCAGGATATGTGCATGATGCAGCCTGGGTGAATACCTACGTTGTAGAGGAGTCCTTCAAGCCCGAGCCGCGCTCCTCCTGGCCTCTGGCTACACTGGGTCGGCGGCACCGAGGCTTCCCTCAGTGTCGGCGACAGCAGCACTGTGCCAGGCAGGGTTGAACGGTGGCGATTTGCACACACATTGCACAGGGGTGCCAGCCGCGTTCTTGCCTCACAAGTCACGACAACAGTGCCTGCCTGAGATTGCAGGCTCCCAGCCACGGCAGTACAGAGAGCTCTGATTGGAGGGCTGGCACGGGGACCGCTCGCACATTGCATACTTGGTGTGTACGAGAAAATTTTTTCTCTGTGGCCTGTGCACGGGACACTGTGGGTCTGGTGGGTGCACAGCGGGCCTATCGATACCCTGTCGCCCCGGTTATGTTGCAGCCTCGTCATCATTTCGTTTCAACACGACCGCGTCTTGCCGAACCGGCCAAGATCATGATTGTTGGGACCTGAGGTCACGTGTCACGTTACGTGACATGACACGTGACCCACTCCCCTATATAGGACCCTGTGTCACTCTACTATAGATAAGGGGCTTCCTCCTTATTAACTAATATATATTGTTCTACAGGTTATAAGCCCTTATGTACTCTTGTATGTCTAAAAAGAATAAACGGTGATCGATGCTAGAAATAAGGAAGTAGGCAGGCGTTTTCTTCGACTTGATAGAAGAAGTAGAACAAGCGGGAAGGTTAGTAGTAATACGCCAAGTTATACCGTAGACTGCCTCTTCCGGAAACCTTGTATTACCACCTCCTATAGTATAGAAGCTAACGAAACAACCCTCCTCTTCTTCTTTTAACAAAGAAGATAATAGAGGATTAACTACTAGTATAGCTTCCTCTTTTACTGCTCTTAGGGCCCTTACTATAGACGGGTTTGTCTTTGCTAATAAGGTAGTAATAGTACTCTCTCTAAAAGAGGGTATTAATACTAATATAAAGGCTATATAGGCCTCTAACACTATAAATAAGCTAAAGGCGACTGCCTCTCTAGTCTAGTTATTACTAGAGGATAGTACTATATAGTACAAAGCCTTTAGACGCTTTCTCTCTATTATAAGTAGCTTAGCTATATTCTTTAACATTAATAACCTAGAGTTATATTCTACTATCAATGTCTAGAAAGCCTTTTAGGAAAAGAAGCTTAAGGAACTAGTGCTAAAGGGAATATCCCTAAGTAGGGGAGCCTTACCTTAGGTGCTACTAATAGAGATACTAGAAAAGACTAAGCCTTAGACTAAGGTTTCCTAGTTAAGGATTATTATAAGCTTTTTATAGCTCCCTAATTATAAGACTCTTGCTACCCTTACTATAGATACTAAGAACAGGCTTAAGCAGATTTAGGCTATTGATATCCTAGTAACCGGAAGCCTAGCCAAGGTATAGCAGGTCCTTCTTGTTAATAAGATTAATAAGATAGACAAAGACCTTACCTATACCTATAAGGATAAGGATCTTATAGATATAATGGAAAGTCTCTATAAAAGAGTAGCCTAAGAATCCCTAGCTACTAAGAAAAAGGGTAATAAGTACCTTAAGGAGTGTACCTTCTATAAAAAGAGGGGGCACCTAAAGGAGAAATGCCGTAGCAAGTAGTCTGGCCTTAACGCTAAGACTAAGGGCAAAGAGGATAGGAAGGAGAAGAAGCCTAGAATTAAGGTAGTAGGTAACAACTAAGTTAATAACCAGACCTAGTTAGACTCTAGTATAGACCGCCATATTAGCTTTAACAAATCTAACTTTACTTCTTACGTTGCTAGTCCTAAAATAGTAGAGCTTACTAACAGTTCTACTGTTAATATCCTTAGGAAAGGAAGCCTAAGACTCTTATCCTTAAAAGGCACACCCCTAGAGCTCGATAGCGCTCTATATATAAAGAGAATAGGGCCCTTAACGCCTAATCTTCTCTCCCTAGGCCAGCTAATCAACGACGGATATAAGCTTATAATAGCCTTACAGCACCTGCTTGTCCTTAAGCTAGAAAAGAAAGGCTATAGCCTTCTATTTATAAAGAGGAGACGTTATTTTATATCTATAAGAGATATTAAGCTAATAGTAGATTCTATAGCTATAGCCTCTTACGAAGGATCGCAGTCTATACCGGCATCTACTACCCCGATCGATTAGCATATAGCGCTTAGGTATATAAACCTATATTCGGCTAACTAGATACTATAAAGATATGGTATAAAAGACAATATCGTTACTATAACTACTAAATCTTGCGATTCTTATACGAAAAGTAAGTTTACCGTTTTACCTAGTTGAGGAGACCTAATTAGCAACGCTAAAAACTTCGCGGAAGTCCTCTATATAGACCTAAAAGGAGGTTAAACCTCCCTTCTACTATTAACAGGAATTAGCGATTCGCTGGTAGTAGTTTTAGCGCTAGTAGTAATTAATGAATTTACCTGCTATAAGTAGGTCTTCCTAGTATAGTTAAAGTTAGAGGCTCCTCTTAAGGTTAGATATCTACTGTAATAGCTTAAGGCTTGCTATAGTAGATATCCCTTTAGAGTCTACTCTAATAGGGGTACCGAATTCGTTAGCTAGTCTCTATCAACCTTCCTCTTAGAGAATAGGATAGAATGGACTAGCAGCACTGTAAAAGCGCTATAGCAAAATAGCCTTATCAAAAGGACTAACAGGACTATATTCAAGGCCCTTAGGGCTATACACTTATATGCTAATCTTCTAGCTAAACTTTAGGCTGTTACTATAGAAGCTATTACAGATATACTGAATAGTATAGTATTAACCTACTTAAGCTTTAGGAAGTTACTATACGAACTGGCGTTTGCTAAAACTCCTATACTGTTATTAGAGCCTATAGGCTATAGAGTTCTGTTTAAGAAGGTAGATAGCAAAGAACTCTCTGCCCTAATAGAGAGAACGGAGGAAGGGGTCTTTCTAGGAAGAAAATATAACGTTATAAGGATCCTAGACCTTAAAACCAGGAGAGTTATTATAAGATGTAATATTATACCCTTCCCTATTAAGTTTCCTCTCTAACCTAGGGTAGTAACAATATCAACTACTAACCTGTTAACCGTCCTTATTCTATAAGCACTCTCCTCTCTAGAGAAAGAAGAATAGTATAAAGCTATGGATAAAGAAATAAAGACAATGGAAAAGATAGGAGTATAGTTACTAGTACTAAAAGCTAGCCTTCTACTAGGAGTAAAGGTTATAACCGGTACCTAGGTCCTATAGGAGAAGAACGACGGTACTAAGAAGGCTAGATAGTATACTTATAGGTTTTCTAAACTAGACATAGATATAGTCTTTGCTAATATGCTCTAAGCCGTTACTATACAGCTTCTATTTACCTATACTGCTTAGCATAAACTATAAACGCGGTATATAGACTTCGACTCTACCTTCTTAAATTCCAACCTTAATAAGCCTCTATACCTTTAACAGCCGGCATACCTTATAAGAAAACCAGGGATAGTCTACCAACTAAGAAAATCCATATATAGACTGCGAACAGCGCCTTATCGTTGGCAAGCAACCCTTAAGTTCTCTCTTAAGATCCTTGGCTTCTAGTAACTAACTATAGACAAGAACGTGTTCTACAGGAGAGCCCTACTAATATCTATATACGTCGACAACGTTATAATAGTTAGGCCTAACCAGGATATAGACTAGGTAGTAGCAAATATTAGGACTAAGTACAAGATTAAGAACCTAGGGGAAACAACTAATTACCTTAGGATAAAGGTAACAAAGCACCCTAACAGCGACTATAGTATTACATAGTCCTATAAGATCCTGAACCTGATAGACCAGCTTAGTCTATTATAAAGTAGGCCTCTTTAGGTACCTGTCCTAGACGATAGTCAAGTAGATATTGCACCCGAAGACCTTATATTAGAAGAAAAGGCAGCCTAGTATAGATCGGCAGTAGGCCAGCTACTCTATATATCCCTCTTTACAAGGCCTGATATAGCCTATAGGGTAATAAGACTAGTATAACGCTTCTTACGCCCTAGTTATAATAGCTAGAGATCACTAGTAGCCTTAGTAAAGTATCTAAAAGGCACTAGCAACTTTGCCCTCTACTTTCGTTATAACCTAGAAAGGCTGGCGATAGTAGGCTCCTCCAATAGCAGCTAGGGCATAATAACATAAGCCAAAGCTATAACAGGAAATATATTCCTCGTTAACGGCACCCCGGTATTATAGAGAGCCAAGCGCCAAAGCCTTATAGCCTAGTTAACCTGTAAGGCAGAATACGTAGCAGCCTGTATAGCGGCAATATAAGCTACCTAGTTACTACTACTTGTCAACAAGATATTCAGGCGTAAGCTAGGTCCTATTCCTCTATAGATAGATAATCAAGGAGCTATAGCTATAACAAACGGAGATAGTATAACGGTATATAACAGGCACTTCCTAATACAACAGTTAGTACTAAGAGAAGTGATCAAAAAAGGCGTTATCTAGGTAGAATATATACCCTCTAATAGTATAATCGTAGACGGCCTGACAAAAGCACTGCAGTATGTTAAACAGGAGGCGTTTATAGAGCAGATCAAGATATCAGGGTCCAGGGGGGGTGTTGGGACCTAAGGTCACGTGTCACGTCACGTGACATGACACGTGACCCACTCCCCTATATAGGACCCTGTGTCACTCCACCGTAGATGAGGGGCTTCCCCCTCATCAACCAATATACGTTGTTCCACAATGATGATCCACACCTTGCGAGAAAAAGTGAGGCTGCCCTGCTCGACATGCCACCCGTCCTCCATGCCCCGCAGGCAGCCCCGGTCCCCCTGTCGCAAAGTGGCCGGGAAGGGCGCAACGTCAATGGCATCCGGTTCATGCATCACCACAACCCAGGCCTCGTCACCAGCCACCGCCGCCTCATCTTGCATGTTTTGCCACACAGCCCTGTCGACCCCAGCGAGCCTTTTCCCTTTGCCGCGGCTGGGGATGACCGCGGCCGACACAGCTCGCACAACAGCGCAGTCAGTCAGCTGAATGCACCTGCTTGATGCAAACCCGGCGGCTCGTGATGCTTCCTTAGGCGGTCAAGGGTCGGAAACACTTTGGAACTCAAGTACGGATCAAAAGTTATAATGGGGACATACGTGCGACATGGATTCGGCACGGCCTCGGCACGGGCGCGCAAAGGGCATTGTGGTGAAGGCATACTAGAATGCCCGCAGCGCTACAGATAATCCATCCACACCACCCAAAGCTCACGCACAGCCTCGTGTCAAACCATGCCGAGCCACATCTCGCGGCCAGTGGCGTGCTGTGCTAGTGTGTGAGACGTGTATGACTGGCGCGACACCATTGCGGTCTTGTCATTCCGACCGTTGGCTGACAGATGCACTGACGATGGGCAAGCAAGGTGTCGATATAGGTATTCAGTGGGCGCGGGCCGCGCGGCGACGATCCAGTTCGAGGTGTGGTGGCAGGGCACGGCGCATGGCGCGACGGACCAACCGCCTCACGGAAGCATAAAATAGGATTCACCCTGACGATCCTTCTCCTTCTTTTTCCAGCTGTTTCCTGCGCTTTCTTCGTCGTCTCGCTCATCCCGTCGTCATCTGTTGCTGTTGGTGCGCAAAGACGTCCTCCGTGCCACCGCCCCTATCCCACCCACACGCGCTGCAATCGTGACGAACGGGTCTTGTCTCACACACTTGTGGTCCCACAGTCGTCACCGAGAAGACCAAGAATGCTGTGTGTGTGTGTGTGTGTGTGTGTGTGTGTGTGTGCCGTCAGCCGGAGTGACTTGCGTCACTGGCGCATTTGTTGCGACTGCGCCTGGCAAGCTGTAACGGCCCCGTCACTGCGACGGCGTGGAATCCCGACAAACACTCCGGTAAGTCTTGCCATCAGGGGCACCTGGCTGGGCTGGCGCCCACTAAACGTCTGTCATGCCGTCAGCCGCACAAAGCATCACAGCGCCCCAAGCGCCCCCGTGCCCAGCGCCCAGCATCCGCCGGCGAAACGCCTGATGACTGACTCCACCCGGGAGCTGCCGCCGGGTCGCTGTCACGGACGACCCACAGATTGCCGCGAGCGAGAAGCACTCGTCAGCTGGCCAGGCTGGAGCCGCTCTTCATCCGATATCTCAAGCAATGCGTGACCCGCAGCGGTGAAGGAGAAGGTGTCACGGTTGGTCCAGAGTGTCCAAAGACTGTGTGCAGCGTGGGCGTCTGGAACGAAACGCGGGCCAGAAAAATGCATTTTGCAGGCGAGACCTGCTGCTGCCGTGTTTCAACTTCTTCCGATGACTGTTCCGATCATCATCGGCCGACGTTCGCCGAGGGAAAAGCAAAAGAATCTTGCTAGCACCTCAGATCACTTACTCTAGGTTTACTCGAGCGCCTACAAGGCTGCCCTGCCGGCAAGGGCAGCGGGCCAATGTTTCATTCCTACGGCTCGTTTCGACGTCAGACACAGAGTTCTGTCATGCGGGCTGGCTTGTCAGTCGTGGGCGTGCGAACTCCGGCGCCGGGGTAACGTCTCCGCATGGCCCCAGACTGTCCGAGCCTGTCGAAAAGAAGCACCCGTGACCTTGGGTTGTGCGCCGCGCCTGGTCGCGCCGTGCTCGAGCTGCCGGGTGGCCTGGGGGTGACCTGTGGTTCACTCCGCAGTTGGAAAAAGTAAGTCCTGTTGCCTGACAGTCCATCCCCTCTCGGCCTTGGAACTTTTCCGTAATTTGCTTATACAGCCAAGCATCTTCTCGGATGATGCGGTACGAACCCTTCGGAGTACAGACAGTCTGCATGCGAACTATAACGACCCTGGGTACCATGGCCTTATTACCTTGTGCGCTTTGGCACCGTTGCAGCGCATGGCTTACTGAAGAACCTTTTCACCGGTACCCGTGCTCATTGGGATGAGGCCCTTCACCGGTGTGCGTGCGAGGTGACCAGCGCGAGCTGCCCAACGTTGACCATTTTGCCACTGCCGTGCAGTCCTTGCCGTGCAGGAAGAAGACTGGCGCCAGTGCTGGGATCGCAACACGCCGAGCAGTACGGAGAAGACCACGGCATGATCGTCCGTGTACTACTGCACCCAGCCGTGACACACACTGCCGAGCCCGCGTGGTGTCGTACCTTCCCCCCCCTCCCTCCCGCCCCTGCTATGGGAACTGCAAGTAGTACGCGGACTGGGCCGGGGCAGAGTTGGGGCTCTTGCTGCCGTCCAGTCTATGGAGGAAGAGCCCACCTGAGTTCCCCGTGATGTTGATCCGAGCAACACTGCAGGGCGGATATTGGCAAGCCCGGTTGGACGAGAGCCAGGGAAAGCAACTCGAAGAGCACGGGGTTAGGTACAGGAGAGAAAGAAGTAAACGAGGATGTGCGGCCGGCACAAGGGAGTCTCAAAGTAAACTTTCCACGCCGGTAGGCATCGCATCGGGACTTCAATCATCACCAAAGCCCAACTCCCCAGCTCCCCGACCAGCCGCGCGCCACTGCACGAGCCCGTTCCCGTGGCCAGGATAGGGGGGAGGGGGTGGGTCGTAAACAAGCAACAATCACCCAGGACAAGCCGAAGCCGGCCTGTAGAGCAAACAGGCCGCACCAGCCAGAAACGAAAAAGCCACTCACTCCGTCAGCCCGTCCTGCGTGTGCAGCAACGTAGTAGCACACTTGCAGGGAGGCGGAACCGCCGTGCAAGCAGCCGTGATGGCGCAAGCGGCCTCTGTGCAACATGCCGCCATGCAAACGGCCGAGATGACCCCCCCCCCTGCCGCTGTGTGCCACCCAGAGCAGCAAATGGCCTGGATCAAGCCCGTGCGACCCGGGCACAGAGATGGGTCGCCGAGAGGATTGGCGCGCGCGCGTCGACGGGGCGAAATCAGCTCTTTCCCCCCTCGTGTTGCCGTCGTCAGCCTTACGGGAGGACAAGAGGGCAACCGAGCCGGTTGTGTGAGAGGGCAGGGAGGAGAAGTGACTGGCGGGCTGGTTGGTTGGTTGGCTTGGGGGGGGGGGGGGGGGGGGCTCGGCTCGACCATGAGCTACGGGCTCGTGGTAGGTAAGGTAGGTAGGTAGGTGAGTAGGTACCTTGCTTGCATTGGTGCTCGCAGCAATGCCTATGCCTAGGTCGGGGTCTGTGGCGGGTTGGAAAAGGTAGCCCAATCTACTACCCCGGGGTTGTTCCATACTGTGCTGTGCAGTGCTGTGACATGGGCCAGGCGAGGAAGGCTGGCGAGGAAGACAAAGGCCCAGCTCGACCCGCAACCTCGGGGTCGGCAGGAGTCATAGTCGGCGGTGACCTCGGCCGTGGCGTGAGACACAGCAGCCACGAAATCATTTCCTTGGAGAAGATGGACAACCTTGCCCCTGGCTGTTGATAGTACGGCGTGTGACGCCAACACAACGGCACTACAGAAAAGGCGACCCTCAGTACGACTAGCTAGCTACCTCGACTGACCACAGTTTCGTGCCGCATGTTGCCAAGGTTCTGGACCAGAAAATGTCTGAAACATGTATACCAACCAGCAGGCAGCCAGTATGTCTCATGGCCAAAGCATCGTGTTGATATGGAGCCACCTCGAAATCCAACCAAGTCATGTGATAAACGTGGTGGTATCTTTCGTTTGCATAAATTTGCCTTTCCTTATTCATGCCAGTCAAGTCAGCAAGAAGCTCCTCAAGACCATCGCAGATCCGAGACCTCGTACTCCGGCTATCCGAGGTATGATGCAGGCGAACGGCTCTCGCGCAACACAAGCTCTACTTGGCGGATATGTGTAGCTTCTGCGTGAAGAAAGGATGACGAAGCGCCTCGAACGGCGTGATGCGCTTGTCGGGGTTCAGAGCTAAGCACCGCTCCAGCAGATCGACAAAGTGATTGAGCTCCCGCGTCTCTGCGTCATCCATGCCGCTCGATGCCGCGAGGAGACGGGTGCGCAGATCCCGGGTTGGCTTGACGACCGCGAGCGTCCTCATCTGCGTCTGCGTCGAAGGGTTAGTGGACCTGACTGCAAAATGTCCCGAGTGAATTGTATACATGCAGGGGAGAAGACGAGGGCCGCAAAGGAGAGAGAGAGAGAGAGAGCAAAAAAAAAAAAAAAAAAAGGCCTTCGCCAACGCACCTTGCCAAGGATCTTGTCTCGCTCGATGCTGACAAAATTACCTAGTTCATCGAAATGCATGCTGGCGAGCTGGCCGCGCCGATACAGCTTGGGGCTGAACTTGCCGCGTATCTCCATAATGTTCTTCAGCATCTGGTTGTTGCTGTCGCCCGTGAACAGAATCTTGCCCGTGTAGAGCTCGTACAAGGTACATCCAATCGACCACATGTCGATGGAATAGTCGTAGGGCATACCTAGAATGATCTCTGGTGCACGGTAGAAGCGGCTGACGAGATATGGTGTGATCTCGTTAGAGGCAGTGGCGGCATCCGATCTGTCTATGGCAGTGCCCAAGTCACAGATTTTGAGCACGTTGCGGCTCTCATTGACCTGCATGCACCTGTTGTCAGTTTTCACGGCCCTCGAATGCCCGCCAACGTTGGGGAGATACGCACCAGGATATTGTCAGGTTTCAGGTCAGCGTGGATGACGCTGCATTTCCGCATGTGGCCAAGAGCAATGAAGATCTGGTAGGCGTATGCCCGCGTGGCACTCAGGTTGATGCCGATGTTATTCCCAAACTTCTTGAGAACCTCTCGCAAGTTCAGGCTCAGGTTCTCAAATGCCATGCACAAGTGTCCCTTGTACTCGAAATACCTCTCGAACCTGACCATATGCTTCTTGTTCTCGGCATCAGCGGCATTGAGTTTCTGAAGAATGGCAATCTCAGTGTATCCGCCCTTCTTCAACGCATCGTTGTTCCGCATGATCTTGATGGCAACAAGTTTCTGGGTGGTCACCTCAACCGCACGAGCAACGCCAGAGAACATGCCACGACCTAGAGTGGTGGTGATCTGGTAGCGACCGTCAAGAAGCTCGCCGGGCCGGAACTTGTAGTATCCGTCCTTGTCGTCTCCCTCCAAGTTGCCTCCTCCAGCAGCATTGGCTTGAGCCTGCTCATCCTCCTGAGCCGCCGCCGGCTTCGGCATCACAGGGAGCTGTTTTTCGTCAAAGTCGTCGGCAAAGATGTCAAAGTCATCATCTTCGTCATCATGATCGCTGTGCAATACGTCTTTTTCGACCGACGGCAAGACAGCCGTCCCCGGCCGCGTTGCCGCCTGAGAGGTCTCAGCCACATGTCCATGGCGCAACTCGTCTCTGCGCTCGTCCTCTCGCATGTCCGTGGTGGGGTCATAGTCAGCAGCTGATGGGCCATCTTCGTCGAATACCTGGGGTTCGGCATGAGTGTTGATCAGCTGCTCGTCATTTGCAATTACAAGAGCACCTGGGGCGAGTGCATCCTGCATGCGCGTCGGGGACACAGCAGCAGGCGAGTGGCCTGATGGGATGGGATCAGCGCTCGCAAGCCTGGCGATGCCCGAGCGTCCCTCACCGGAACCTGAGCCCGGCGTAGGGGCTTCAGATTTCTGGTTGCCTGGCGTACTCTGCCGCGTTGAGATAGGAGTCGACCCGAGGGTGTCGGTGACTTGCAAGGATTGAACAGTAGTCTTTCCAGCACTCAACGCTCGTTTGAGAGCTTCTTCTCGGGCACGCTTCCGCCGCTGGATCTCTGCCTCTACTGCGGCTTCCTCGTCCACGACGAGTTCGGAATCCCAGTCCTTGTCGTTCTCCGGCTCCAATGAAGAACTGCAGCGAGTTAGTCTCCGTCTCCATCAGCAGATGACAGATTCCTACCCATTCGGAACCTCGGAACCTGGCTTCGTGCCCTCTGCAAAAGCAACACTTCGATCATTCTGGTCTACTTTCTTCGCGGTGTCAGAGCTTCCCTCCAAGTTGGCCCGCCTGGACGCAGAGTCACGTTGTGATCCTCTCTCATTATGGGCACTGTACTTGTTCTGCTCGGCACGCATATCTCGACCGCCGCGAGTCCGATCTCGGCTGTCTCGTTCTCGGTTGCCGCGAGGTGACCGACTCCGGTTGCGCGACCGCTTGTCTGGATAGTCATCGTAGAACCGGTCTGCATCGCGGCTGTGGCGATAGTCGTCAGCCCTCCGCCACGAGCGCGATGCTTCGTCCTCGGGGAAGCGCGAGTTGGACGACGTCGGGTTTGGACGATCTGCATCTCCACGATGCCAGCCACCACGGCCAGAAGGATGGTCACCATGGTCTCTGGACCGGGGGACATCATCGCGGCTGCTGCTCTCGTAGTGAACACGAAACTGGCGTTGGTCGCGCCTGTCGCGGTCGTCGCGAGGACGCTTCAGGCCGCGGGGAGATCGGCTTCGAAGACTCGCGCCATCACGTGAGGTCCGTGGCAGCGTTTCATAGTCTGGCGTTCGTGAGAGTCTGCCTCGGTTTCTGCCAGCTCGGTCAACAACACCGTCTTGCTCAGAGCGAGGCAGGGGCGTTGCCTCTACGATTTCCCCCTCATCCGAGCTTGAAGCTGGAGACTTCATACTGACTGCCACCTCTTCAGTCTCGTCCTCGAGTCCAGGAAAGCAGCAGGCAATGATTGACGACCACGTCCTTTGATGACGTGATGACGTTAGCTGCTTCGAACCCGACTGCGCCTCGACGGGGACGGGAGCTTCACGGTCTAGTTCACCTGGCGCAGCGAAATTGGAGGTATCAGAAGCGAGGGCAGCCGCGAGTGATATATGCACAGGATCGAGTTCTTTGTGGTTTATGGTCTTGGCAATCTGCAACCGCCGACGTGCTTCGGGTGGAGAATTGTACGAGGCTGCGTGTGAACACAACCGAAGAATTGCCGCGAGAGGCTGACCATGCATCGCGCACGCTATGCTATCCAAAATAAAGTTGGAATCCGGTGTCGCAGTGCAAGGACACTTTAGTCTCGTCCCGCAGCCTACAGACACGCTGCAAAGTCTTCTGACCCTGATTCTGTCTTTCGAAGTACTTCATACCACCATACCATGGGTGGGCAAAGCAGAGATGGTGAGGAGCCTTTTCAGCGTAACTCTTGCACGGCCCTAACATCGATCAACAACTAATGATGCATGCGCGGGATGAAGGCGGCAAGGCCAAGCCCCTAAAGGTGATCCATCCCTCTTGTTCGAGGTCTGTTCCTACTGACGGAGAGTCTGGCAGGCGGCCAAAAAGGAGAAGAAAGACCTTGACGAAGACGACAAGGCTTTCCTGGAGAAGAAGAAGGCCGGTAGGGCAGCCTCCCTGTCTGAATCCCCGGAGGTGCTACCTCGCTAACACCAATGCCACACCTCGCAGAGGAAAAGGCGAAGAAGGAGTTGGCTGCCAAGGCGGGCGGAAAGGGACCTTTGGTCAGTTGATTCCCGGCACTGCTCCTGACTACTCGCCTGATGCCTGCTCACATCGCCTAACCTTGGGCCTATCAGAATACTGGAACCCAGGTATGTTGACCGCCGTACCAGCCTTGAACAGAATACTTGAACAGCGTATCGGCCACTCTTTGCATTGACTGCTCCGGTCTAGCTAACGCTACATGTTCAGGGTATCAAGAAGTCTGGGAAGAAATGAGAAGTCGCCGGACTGATGGATTGGCACTTTATGGGCGAACAGGCGTCGCCTATAAAGCTGGGGTCGTGATGATTACTCGTATTCTCTGCGTCGTGCTCGCCCGCTGGTTCATGACCCGAAATAAATCTGATTCCAGTCACCGATGCCGCCATCCAAACGCCCAGTGCTATGCCGTTTATCGAGGTGTCCAATTCAATTTCGTCGATTTCTCTAAAAGCAAACAAACCAGCCCCGTCCGCGGCTCGGCACCGTGCCTAGTTCGACATCATCTTGTGTCCCGTACGTCATTCCCGCCACAACCACAATCGCTGCTTGTTATGGTCGCCCAGGCTCTTTCATGCTCTCCGAAATCAATGTCAAGCTCGCCAAGCCGGGTCTAGTGGTAGAGCAGCAGGTGGCATACGCGGACACGTATTGCAAAAGGCGCGTAAGACCCTATTTCTCTCCCCGCGCGCCACTCCCGCTCCGAGTCGCCCCGCCGGGGCCGATGGTATTCCTGTTGTTCCGTCTGTTTCCCCGGAAGTAGTCGTACTGGGGTGGCTCGGATGCGTGCGCTGCCGAGACTGACTGCTCATCCTCGGCCTGCGGCAGACCGCCGTAGCCGTGCGCACCGCCGCCGAGAATTCCTGGAGCACGGGGATTCCCAGGGACCGGTCCTGATTGGTCGGTCGACGCCGAAGAACTGGGACTGTTTGACCTGTGGTATGGTCCCTCCCCAGGTGATGCGGATAAGGTGGCCGCAGCACGCATCAGGTTCGTTTTGCTGTCGTTTGTCTGAGAGTATAAGGGTGACCGTGTGCGCGAGAGCCCGTCGAGCGGCGGAGCTGGGGGCGCGAAAGGTGACTGTGCCGGATAGCTCGTCGACTGTTGTGAAGGCTCGTTGTAACCCTTCGAATAACCCGTACCGCCGTTCGTGTCTCGAGATGGCGATGCCACGCGCCGGCCTCCACTAAACCCCATTCCACCAACCGGTGTCCCAGGTCGTGTTCCCGGTTCACCAGGCGTACCAGAGCGACCGAATTCGGAAGCAGCGTCGGACGCGGTGCCAAATATCTCACCAGCACCGTGCCCGGCTGCAAATTCGTCTCGGTTTCTGTAGAATTCGAAGTCTAGACGTGACTCGGGGACCAGCTCGAACCCCGGCATTGCAGACAGCTGCCCAGGCTTGCCGGCCGCCATATTTTCCAGCACGTAGGTGTCACTGTACCCACTGACCGAGGCCAAGTCGCCTGACCCCGCCTCTCTCCCGTCGCTCAACCGTCCCCGATAAATGCCGGCCAGTTTGTTTTGCGCCTTGGCGTGCACCATTGGCGTAATGAGCGGCTTGTATAGCGCCGGGTGACCGAATTTGGCGGCGAGGCGGTCGCTCCGCAAGCTGTCTTGCTTAACGTTCAGGCCTGCTTCGGGTTGGTCCCTCGATACGTGTCTGGTTGCGTAGTAGTGGATCTTATCGTCGAACACGCGAGAACATAAGAGTTTGTAGCCGATCAGCAAGAAAGGAAGGGGGGCCACCGCAAAGGCCTGAATGTGTGTTCCATCGCCCCGAACCCAGGTCACCAGAAACACGACAAGATTCGATATGAAGACCCCAAACAACACACGGTTGAACAGCAGCCGCCAAAACATGCCGCCGCTTTCCGTCTTGGTCACAAAGACGTACATCAAGAGGTACTTCTTGAGAGGTACATCAATGAAGAAGTAGAGTGCGGCAGCCGGGAGGAC
This sequence comes from Phyllachora maydis, assembly GCA_029339225.1. Lineage (NCBI taxonomy): Eukaryota > Fungi > Ascomycota > Sordariomycetes > Phyllachorales > Phyllachoraceae > Phyllachora > Phyllachora maydis. The sequence goes on along the minus strand of JAQQPM010000006.1, from coordinate 1,022,975 downwards.
GAGGGGCTGGATGGAAGCGTAGCAGAGTGTGACGGTGGTGTAGAAGAGGAAGTAGTTGTAGTAGCTCGCGTAATCGAACGATTGAGGTGCTGTAAGCTCAATCAACTCCCTGGGCGTCGGGCTGGAGAATTTGCGCATGAAAAAGCTGTAGATAAGCGGCCAGAGCTGGGCCAGATCCGTGGCGGCACCAAGTTGACGTTGCAAGAGCCAGGTGACCCAGAACGGAGAAATCTGGCACATTGAAATGAACATGGTGTTGCCGAAGTTGGCATTTGAGATGGCGTGCCAGGCATCAATGCCCTGCCCTGTGCTGGTGATGATAGTGGATACAAACGTCCACAGACCCCCAAAGATAGAGAACACGACCAGGTTGTTGAAAACGAAGAATGAGTAGAGTTTGGCCGTGACATGTCGTTCTCGTCCCGTCTTCGATTGGTCCCCCGCTCGTACTGACAGCCTTCGGAAAAGGATGGGCAGCAACAAATAGATGATCGAGGTGACGGCCGGGGAGGCGATACCCTGAACAACGGCCCAAAAGGACTGGTTGTTGGCGAGAGAGGTCTGGAATGCCGGCCAGACCTTGCCCAGGTTGGACAAGTTGACCAGGAAAATGGCAATCATAGCATTGGGTGCAACCCATAGGATAGTCAGGATAGCAATCCACATGTTGTTCCACAACCGCCTCCTGCTACGAGTGGCAGCGCTCAGGGGCATGTTGTCCCAAATGATATCGTTGGGGCGTGTTGCGAGCTGAACCGTGGCGCCATGCGGGCGTTTCTTCTTCAGGGTGTAAGCAATCGAATGTGCTTCGCTGATTTCGGCGTATGAAGCAAACCCGTACGGCATGGTGATACGCTTGTCCACGCTCTGGCGCACCTCCTTGATTTCGATCTCAAGAGCTTTGATCCGTTCCGTTAGGTATTCGATGGCATCCACCTTTTGCCCTTTGGGATAGGTGCCTTGGGAGCGATCCTTCTTGGAAGGATAGCAGACTGGCCTCGCAGGAGGTAGATTCTGAGGATCCTTCAGGTAAATGGCGAGCACTTTTTCCAACTGCCTGACCGTGTCGTTATGCTGCTGGATCAAGTCTGGCAGGATCTTCACATCGCGTGCGATGGCTGTCCTCGAGAAGGAGGACTGAGGCACCACTTCGTCAATGATTCTCGCAATACCCTCATCCGAGCTGTACTGCTTTGGAATGTCGAACAGCTACCGCCAAATATTAGCTCAGAAAACGACGGCGGGTGAGGGCTTGCCATCATACCATCAGCGTTCGGGCATGGAGACTTTGGCGATACTCCTGACTGTCGAAGTACTGCCGCCTCAACTGCAGAACCTTCCTATAGTTCCACCACAAGAAACCGCAGATGATGATATTGAAAAGCCATGCCGCCGTCACGTTGGCCCATTGTGATCCCGGACCTGTGCTATTCTTGCTCTGAGGGGTGATCCTCGTTAGCCAGGTGCCAACGGTTGGATCGGCCGAAGTCCAGTTGACTGGAATCAGGACGACACAGCCAATGAAAGCCAGCATCAAAAGCATATTTCGACACATCCTCGTGAAGCGTAGAAAGAGGGTCGCATCCATGCCGATGAGATGTATCAAATCTTTCTCGGTGGTGCTCCATATCGGCGAGACCCAGGCGAAGATGCCGTTTCCGATGGGTGGCGGAGCGTGCTTTTCATCGGCATGCTTAAGCTTCGGAGCGTAGACCACCCGGTTGTACGGTCGGAGGAGAGAGAACGTCAACGCTATGCCGAGCGTGATGCCGATGGAGGAACCCAACGCAGCCCAGATAGACGATGCTTGAATCTAGTTAATTTTCTTGTTCGTCAGCGCTAAGCAACTCGATTTGTCGTCAGTGTCACTAGGACTTCGCGTACCGCTGTTCCAAAGGGATTTTCCAGGAGCTTCAAAAACTCCTGTGTCGAGTCTTGTCCGCCCGAAGCCCTGGAGACGACTGCCCGCATCTTGTCTGCCGTGGTCGCTGGACTGGGCTCACGGGCGATATGGAGTATTCGCGCGAGCCGGAAAGAGGTTGCGAGCTCCGAGAACAATTGAAATGCCCAAGGAAGAAAGATGGAGGGTGGGAGCAGAGGGGGGAGGGAGAAACATGAAGCTGTTTCCGCCGGGCAAGGACCCACTACAACAACGCTGGTTTGTAGAGAAGGTCACGGCATCAAGGATGTTCAGGGCGATGCACAGACAAGTGCACTTCGTACGAGAAAGACGGAGGGTCTCTAAGTCGAACAAAGCCCGCAACGCGGCAACAGATACGCATTTGGTCTGGACTAGTGGAAAAGAAAAGAGCCACATGGCTAGAGATCTCCACAAGAATCGACGAAAGCTCGTACAGGTCTTTTTCTTTCCCGGCTTAGCATGGAAATGCGCATGAATACAACTGATAGGCGCAGCGTCGTATCCATTCGCCCCTGACAGACACAGCCAAACCGCTGGGCGGCGCTAAGGAAGCTCCCCCATTGCTATTTTCAGCCGGTTCCGTGTGGGGCCCAGGGTTACTAGTACTTGCTGTAATTCGCAACTGGAATCCGACCGCGACCGTCTCTCAATGCGAGAGCCGGTCGCATCCGGCCGTCCCGACAGCTCGACAGGAAATGATGATCTTTTGTCCACTCGATGGCGGCACAGATGCCCTTTGAGCTGGCCTGGCCGTGCGCCTTCTAGGGCCCTGAATGTCTGCCGGGTGCAGGCCAACAGCCGCCCAACATCATCAGATGGCATAAACCCCGAAGGCCTTATTCGTATTGCTGCAGGGGCGCTGCCTGTATTGTGGTGTAGAGGTAGAGGTACATTTGGTATCTGCTGAAGCCCCGAAACCTTCTTTGACGCCACATGCGGTCACCGGACAGAGCAAGCTTGAACTCGGTCCTGCACAAGGCCCAGTCCGGCGTAGCACCAGGAGAAAATCCCCAGCAGTTGGCAATGCCGATATTTCATCCGTAACCTAGTTACAGGCATGTCCAGTCACGTCATGCGCGGGTGGACGCCGGATGTCGCAACTCCATCGGCCGGCGCGTGCTACAACTTGGCAGTCGTCTAGGTATCTGCGCTCATGACATCGCCACCCGCCCTGCCATGGCCAAAATCGCAGTCGTGAAAAAGAAGCTGCGCGTGTGCCGGCTGCCCACATCGAAATCCGAGACCAGTCTTCCCTGAGAGATAAGCGAGGACGTCCAATCCTGCGGTCGATCTAAGTCCAATCAGAGCTTTGCAAGGACTTACCGATATCAGACCTCCCCCTTTGCCGGATACCTTGCTTTGCTGTAACCTTAACGACATGCATGCGGCTTAAGGATCCACCGGCCCTTGACTCCTGGTCTTCCGTAGGGCTCGACCAGTCAGGGCTTGGCCAGTTGGGACCGCCGCGACATCTTTCTTCTCCTTCTTCGGCCGACCAGGCTTCCTTCGGGGAGCGGTCCCGTTGGCCGTAGTTTCGGCCTTGGGCGCATCCGTCTTCACCTTCTTGTTAGCGACGTCGTTGCTTGAGCCAGCCGGGTCCTCCTCAGCCTTCCTTTTGTTGCCAATCTCGGGACTGTTGGTGGCCAAGGCGGGTGCGGCGTTCGCGACTCCAGCTTCTTGCACGGTCGAAATATCCTTTGAATCTGACTCCTTAGCTTCCCAGTCGGCCACCAACGTTTCGGTCAGAGCTGGCGCGGCCGCGTCTGTGGCCTTTGGCTCCGGATCGTAGGCAGGAGCCGCGGCTGTCGTCGAGGATGCAACATCCTTGACATGATCATCACTATCTTGTTGTGCTGCAGTCGGCATAGCGCTTGTGTCCTTTTCTCCGGAGCCGTCATCGCTTGGCTTCGACTCAGCGTCCTCTTGCATGGCACCGGATACAACAGGTGCCGGGGGCACTTCCGGGGTTTTCTCGCCATCGGCCTCAGCAGCGGCAGACACAGCTTCCGCGCTGGGCGCAGCACTCTCAGTCGTCTCTGCTGTAGGGGCCAGAACGTTGTCGCTTGGCTGAACAGGTTGCTGCTTGGCCTCTTCAGCGGTTTTGTCGACGGCAGTTGTCTCCTCTTGAGCAGCAGCATTGACTGCCGAAGCTACAGGATCAGAAAGCCCATCTCCGTGGTTGGCGGGAGCTCCCAGTGGATCTGCGCTGGGCGCAGCACTCTCAATTGTCTCTGCTGTAGAGGCCGGAACGTTGTCGCTTGGCGCAACAGGTTCTTGCTTGCCCTCTGCCGCGGTTTTGTCGACGGCAGTTGTCTCCTCTTGAGCAGGAGCCAAAACTGCCGAATTCACAGGATCAGAAGGCCCATCTCCGTGGTTGGCTGGAGCTCCCAGTAGATCTGATGTTAGCACTGGGCACTATTTTTGGTGATCCGAGCAGAGCTCATGAGTGTGGAACAAGAGCGACGATGTGAGGTGCAAGAAGAGGAGACCTTCGCGAATGCCAGTACTATCGCGGCCTGCCCGATGTATGAAGGGAACTCGGGTCTCTCTGTCGCTCTGAGAAGCTTGCTCACCTTGATCCACAGCCTCAGCCATGATTGCAATGGTGTTGTCGTAAGGAGCGCAACTGATGGCTGAATAAGTCCAAGGGATAACGCGGTAAGAGATGTTCGACTACAAGCGCGGATGGGCACCTGTGGATGTGTGGATGGTGGGTTGTGAGATACAGTGAAGCGATGTGTGAAAGTTTGGGTGAACAACTTGGATTTGCTGGGAGGCGCGTGATGAACGAATCAAATGGTAACGGCAAAGCGGGTAAGCTAGGTAGGTAGGTAGGACTAGGGAGAAGTAGGTACACCTAGAATTGCATACCTACCTACTATTGTAAGCTGACTCCGTGCTCCGTATTCCGTACATTATTACACCGATAAACTTCTCACAATAAGTAGGACTCACACCTCAGTGGCTGATTGGCTACTTCAGCACGGAGGTACGTGTTGTTCCTCCTCGTTGTCACGTGACTTTTCATGTGTGTGCCTGATGCCGCACATGGGCGCTGGTGTTGAAGGCGTGTCTACTACGGCTTGCCGTTCATGGCTGCTTGGTTTGCTTGGCCTGGTCAGCTGGGAGCGTAATGACGAGCCAGCAATATCTATCACCATTTCAGGATGAAAGCCACACCCGTACATCAGAGCCGGGGTTTCTCTGAGTGCGTCGGTGATTACATTGAGGGCGGTGTCCTTGCGGCTGTGGTTTTCCTCAACGTCTCCATTGGCTTTTGGCAAGAGTATCGAGCGGAAAAGAAGATGGATGCCCCCCGGGCCCTGTCATCTCCCAGCGCAAACGTAGTGCGTGATGGAAAGCGCAGCGTCATTCCGAAGTGAGATTTCCGTTCGCCTTGGATTGTAACCACGCCGTTGACACGACGAAGCGCAGAGGTTGTCTCGGGACACATTGTGATTCTGAAGATGGGCGATACGGTGCCGGCCGATCTCCGTCTGTTCGAGGCCATGAACCTTCAATGTGACGAGCAATCCCTCGCCAGCGAAGCCATGCCGGTTAAAAAGTCGACCGAGGCCGAAATATCGGCACCCGGCACCAACAAACCGGCTGTCTCGGAAGACGAGGTCGGGATTGGTGATCGCGTCAATATTGCCTATGCCACCACCACCACAATACCGAAAGGCCGTGGCCGGGGCATCGTCATTGCCACAGGAATGGTGACGGAGGTGGGCAAGATTGCGGCGTCTACCTCCAAGAAGCAGCGCAAGCCGGGGAGGTCCATGAGCCTCAAGAAGTACGGAGCAAAGCAAACAATCAAAGGTGGTGCTCGTCGGGCTTACGATGCCTTCGGCAAGTTCCTGGGCCTTACAGAAGGGACCCCTTTGCAGAAGAAGCTGTCCGCTCTGGCGTATCTCCTGTTCTATTGCGCCTTGATCCTGGCCCTCGTCGTGTTCGCAGTCAAGCGCATGCAGGTACCCGAGGAGGTCGTCATCTACGCCATCAATGCCGAAATCGCAATCATCCCCGAGAGCCTGGTTGCCGTTCTGACCCTCACCATGGTGCTTGCGACTACGGTTGTGCGGAAAGTCAATGTTGCCGTGCGGTGAGTCGACCCTGCAAAGTTCGTGGAGCTTTTCAAGGACTTGGCCGAGAACCGCTTTCTGTTTTGGGCCGTGGTGTTTGGCGCCGTGAGCGTCTTTCCTGTTGTCTACATACCGGTGCTGAACAGGAATATGTTCAAGCACACGGCGATCAGCTGGGACTGGGGCGTGGTCATCGCCACGACCGTCCTCTCAACATCTTCGGCGTGGAGGTATGGAAGTCAGCAGGAAGAGAAAAAGCACTAGAGGGTTAGGGGGAGTGCTTAGTCATCCACTGCCGCCGGCCAACTTCATTCGACACCAGATGCGGCTGGCGCGCTAGGATGAGGGCGAGCTTCGCCTTGGCTTACAAGCCATGGTGTCTCTCTATACCTCTCCCTACTCTCCTTTGGTGATAACGAAACTGGCTCTACCACACACTGGTTTGTGTCTTTGAAGCTCCGCTTTCTCGACAAGCCCGTCGCCATAAATCACAATGGCCCCCGTAAAGTCGCCCGAGAAGGACAAGTACTCGGTCATTCTACCGACCTTTAACGAGCGCCAAAACCTGCCCATCATCACTTGGCTGCTGAACCGGACCTTTACCGAGAAGTGAGTCGGTCTCTGTGCGCCTGACACAGTCTTGCGCGCTGCCCATGAAGCAGCGGCTAACCGCGGCTTCACGTCCCCAGCGACATCAACTGGGAACTCGTCATCGTCGACGACGGCTCGCCCGATGGCACACAAGAGGTGGCCGAGCAGCTGGTCCGGGCGTACGCGCCGCACGTGAAGCTCCAGACGCGGACGGGCAAGTTGGGGCTAGGAACGGCGTACGTGCACGGGCTGCAGTTTGCGACGGGCAACTTCGTCCTCATCATGGACGCCGACTTCAGCCACCACCCCAAGTTCATCCCGCAGATGATCGCGCGGCAGCGAGCGGACGACGTCGACATCGTCACGGGCACGCGGTACGCCGGCGACGGCGGCGTCTACGGCTGGGACCTCAAGCGCAAGTTGACGAGCAAGGGCGCCAACATCTTCGCCGACACGGTGCTGCGGCCCGGCGTCAGCGACCTGACGGGCAGCTTCCGCCTCTACAAGCGCGCCGTCCTCGAGAAGCTCTTCGAAAGCACCGACGTCCGGGGCTTCTCCATGCAAATGGCCCTTGCGGTCACGGCCAAGGCGAAGGGCTACACGATCGCCGAGGTGCCGATATCGTTCGTCGACCGCGTCTACGGCGACTCCAAGCTAGGAGGCGAAGAGATAGTCGAGTATGTGAAGGGTGTCGTGCAGCTTTGGTGGTCGACATAGGGGCCAAGACTCTTGGGGGTGCCAGCCGCAATAGACAACAGGCTCCAAGAGATGGACAAGGCGGGGCGGGGCGTCCACAGCTCTCTACGATGTGAGATCTTTGACAGCATGGCGTATCCCTAAGATCTGGTTTCCAAAGGCATTGCCGTACCAGGCTAGGCATGTGATTTGAATACATGCCAGCTCGAATACAGGAGTGCTTTGAAACCATCGCATGTTGCGGCCGCCTGTCACGCTGGTTATCGGACCGGAGATGTACGAGCTCAGGGGGGGAGGCCGATGGGTCGCCTCGTCGGTAGGAAAGGGCTCACTGACCCTTGTTTGGCTCCCGCTCGATTAGATAAGAGCTACCTCGAGCTACCTACCCACTACCTCCAGAGGCTCCAGCATGGCGCGTCTACAGCCACCTGCCGCCGTCCACCCCAGACTCTCTCCATGCAGCGAAAAGGGCGCAACCACGCGGCTGCGGCGCATCTGGGACGGCTCAGGCCGTGCGAGACCGACCTCTTGCTTGAATACGGATTCCCCTCCAAAGGAGAAACAAGGTGCGGCATGCATGACCTGATGGACATCTCCATGGAACATCCCGCCCGCGCCGTGGTTGCCATCCTACTCACCAGAAACCGTCGATCCGGCGGGTATAGGTTGCAATCCTTCGTGGCGCAGGAAGCCTTCTACTCCCTGATCGCCGCCCGCTTTCTGGCCTTTTGCACCGAAGCCGGCGATCGGGACGCGCTGCGGGCTCGACTCGCCGAGCACGTCAGATCAGCAGGCAACAGGACGCCGGCCGACGAGGCTGCGGGCCCCAAGTCGCCGACGTACATGTCACCGCTGCCACCACCACCTCTTTCTCCTCCTCCATCCGCTGCACCGCCGCCAGCACCAGCCGCCGCGCCAGCACCATCGTACCCGGCGCCACGCCCCCCCTCGGCGCCGGGCGCGCCCCGGCCCCCCCCCGGCACCGACATCGACACCATCCTCGGCGCCGTGCGCAAGCTGCGCGAGGCCCTCGTGGCCGCCAAGCGCACCGACGACTTCGCCGCCCAGGTCTACCTCTTCGCCGTCCGCCTCGGCATCCTGGCCGCCCACCGCGCGACCTACTACCCCTCGCTGCTGCACCTGCTGCGCGTGCTGCACCCGGCCCGCAACCTGACGCGCCTCGAGCACGCCGAGGCCGCCGGCTACCTGGTCCTCGACGCCGCCTGCCGCGCCCGCGAGCCCAGCCTGGCCGAGGCCTTTGCCCTGCGCCGCCAGCACGGCCTGGGCCGTCGGGGCGGCGCCGGCGCCGACCAGGTCCACGCCGTGCTCCGCGCCCTGGTCGACCACAACTGGGTCCTCTGGCGCACGGTCCGCGACGGCGTCGACGGGTACAAGGCGCGGCTCATGGCCTCGGCAGAGCCCAGGATGCGAGCGCATGCGCTCAAGGCGTTCGGGAGGGCCTATCTGTCCGTTTCCAGGGCCTTCCTCGAGCGGCAGGTCATGGCGACGTGGCAGGATCTGCGGGCTGATTACGGCCTGGGGTGGCCGCTCGTTGATGACAAGGTCATCATAAGGATCATTCATGCACGATCCTGATCTCCTTGTCCCGAGCCTCTCATGTATGAATTATGACTTGGGGACGGGCATTGCATACCGCACACGTAGCGTGGCGCGTTGGAGGGAGACCCGGCAGAGATCGTTTGTACGCTATGCACGACACCCGGTTCCGGCTGGCAATGGAAGATTCCCTGGTGGCTGAGTGAACTTGCGCACGACCACGTGTACACACGTCTTCTATATACAACAAAACGCAAGAAGGCTGGGGTATTCATCAGACGGTAGCCAGCTGACCATGCACGGAGTTTGAAACACCATATCCGTTCCTCAAAAACATCACACGAGCCGCTCGGAACGCCACGCCAGCCCGTTTCTGCCACCGCCGAAAGACGCCAAAAACCGGACAAGACAGCCACTGCCCCCCCCCGCTCGTGCCCAAGAGACCATAAACACCGCGTCAAGGGAGAAAACGTACAAGGCGCAAAGGCGAGGCCAGAGTGGCAGACGGCAAGAGGAGGAGGGGGGGGCGCTACATCAAGTCCCCCGCGACACCTGCCAGCAGCGCTTGGGCGACCAAGCTGAGCGTCCAAAGGCCGACGCGCTTGAAGCGACGGACGCGATGCTGCTGGTCCTCCACGTCCCGGGCGAACGCGGTATAGACCTCGGCGCTAAGGTCGTCGAGGAGCCTGCACTCCCATAGGCTCAGCGCGCCGTCAAAGTCGGTGTAGCGCTTGACGATGCGGCAGCTGATGGGTATGTAGGTGCGCTTGGCGTTGATGTACGCCACGATGGGCCGGACCAGCGCCTGGTTCACGTAGCCGATGTGCGGCTTGGAGAAGAGAGGAACGGCGGCGCGCACGTCGTTGAGGTGGATTCGGAGGTCCATGATTAGGTACCCTCGGGCATGCTCCTCGGAGGGGGCAGAGAGAGTTCCCCGTTCGGGAGATTCCGGCAACGGCGAGTTCGCCGCCTCCACAGCCAGTGGGATGTCCCCGCCGTCGAGAGTGTCTGAAATCGTGTTCTGGTTGGTCTCAGTCTCGCCTTGGGAAAGGCCATTGCTTTCAAGCATCCTGAGATAGCGGTGGCTCGTGACCGCCTCCTCCATCTTGTCGTAGAATTCAGCCATCACTTTGCCAAATCCCTCCTCGGCATCGTTCGGGAACGAGACGTCGGCGACGATGTCCACGTTGCCCTCGTATATCCAGCCAAACGGGCCTTCCACACCACGGTTTAGATGGTCAATTTTCAGACCATCGATACGTAACCTCGAGAACTTTTTCCATACACCTGGCTCGCCCAGTTCGTCGGTGCCATTGTCATCTGCCGCCGCCACGTTGTGGATCTGGCGGGGGTGGATGGTGAAGAGAGACCCATCGTACGAGCCAGACATGTGGCTAGCAGAGAGGAAGTCATAAAACACCCATTGCCTGCGCAGCTGAGGCAATTCGCACGAGAAGATGGACACGGTAAAGGGCCGGAAGCCATGGGGTTGATGGACCGTTACCAGGAGATCTTCCATTTTGAAATACTCGAGTTCAAAGTCACCGGGCTGGTGCTCGTGACGGTAGGCCAGGGGATCTTTCCCGACGGCTGACCATTCAACCGAAGTCCGGTCTATCACACCGCGGACCCCTTTGACCTCGACGTCTTTCAATATGCCCTTGCCGTTCCACCAATTCGCGAACGAAAGCGTGACGTTGACTGTGTTGATGGTAACGTCAAACTGGGTGTAGTTGCCGTCGTCCTCGTCGTCCTGAGCGGCGTCCTGGTCGGCTTGCCGAGCAGCAGCGGCCTCGGCGGCAGCGTTAGATGAGCCCTTGTGAACGGTCGATTTGCTCTGTCCCGGTCTATGGGAGACAAACACGTTCTTGAACGAGATGACACCGTCTCCCCATTTGGGAACAATTGCCGACTCGAAGATGACGGTGAGTCCCGCGGACTTGGTCAAATAGTCCCCGATCCACTTTGCCAATTTTTCTGCGAGCCAAGGTTTTAGTGCCTAGTCTCCTGCGCAGGAATGGCTATTGTGTTACCTTGTGCGAACACGGTGTTGATCATGAGAATGATCAACGAGAAGAATGTCGTCGTCCCTACCAAGATCCATAGCAGGTGCCCGAATATGAGCGCAGATACGAATGCGCCCCATTCGTCCACATTCCAAGGTCGCATGCTCCTGATCGAGACCCATTTGAAACGCACTCCCATACGCTGCCAGAAGCCGGTGGCCGCCGCGAGGAGCTCATCTTTGGTCGGGCGGTGAGGGATCTTGGGCAGATGAAGGTATTTCGAGACCGAATCCGCCAGAGACTCGGGCTCGGGAGGATGCGCTTTGCCGTTGGCCTCCACGCCATGTCTTGTAGCATCGACTTCCGGCCGAGGTGATGAGTGCTTCTCGTTCGCCTCGGGGTCCGCCATTGTGCTCTTTTCCCTCCTCCTTGATCCGGACGGCGTCTGTAAAGGCGTTTTTCCTGCGCTGCGTCGCCACGCTTGTCGCGCCAACCGGCTGTAGTTTACTTTCGGGGCCTGGTTACTCGACACAACAGGTTGCGCAGCTGCTGAGCACACACAGCTGGCCGGCCCAGGAGACGATGGGCTCGAGGACAATCCCAACAATAGCAACCCTCCCGAGGCGGGACTCCGTCGCGTCTTTGCGGTTGACTCGGGTCTCGATGAATGGAATGGACGCCATGATGTGGGCTGCGCTGTGCCGAGAAGGCTTTGTCCCAGCCCCAGGCGATGGAGATGAGCCGAGTGCTTCACAGTCGGCCCGGACGCGAGGGACAGGACAGGACCGGTGCGCCGGACAGCCGACGACAAAAGCTCTCGGCTCAGGAGGCTGGAAGCGACGCTAACAGACATTTTCGAGATTCATGTTGAAAAGGCGAGCAGTGGATGGCACCGTCAGCACGCAGCGTGCCGCACCATAAACACTCCAAGCCCGCGAGATGCCTTTGTTTGTGTTGCTGAGTAACTGCCATGTGAAAAGGGAGCGCATGGAAGCGGAGATGCAGTCTTTTGCCACCATCCATGACGACCTACGGGGACCAGGGTCGCACGGGTCGTCGAGCCCGTATTCGGAGTAGGTAGGAGGTGTATATGTACTTGCCCAGGATAAGATAAGGGCCGTGACAATTTTCCCAGTACCCCGCCATGGACACGACCACGACCACGACGACGAAGACCACGATGCCAGCACCGACAGCACTCCTGCAGCCGGAAGTGGCGCCCGAAGACGTCCCGCTACCTGATGCGGGCGAAGATGACGTCCTGATCACGCCAACTGCCGAGATCCCTGCCAAACTGGAGATTGTGCAGCCCGCAGCCAACGCCGAAGATGTGGACATGACCACCGTCGACGAGGAGAGCCGCCCCAAGTTTCCGCCTGGGAAAGACACGGTACGACACGTGCGCAAAGAGAGAGAGAGAGAGAGAGAGATTTGCGCTGACACTGGAGGCAAGATCATCCGTCGCTCCGAAATCCGCAAGATCCCCATCCCGCCACATCGAGTCACGCCTCTCAAGTCCCAATGGAGCAAGGTGTACTCGCCCTTGGTCGAGCACTGCCGCCTTCAAGTAAGCGCAAGGCAGGCCGCTGGGCGGCTCCGCGACCGGACTGCCCATTAACGTGGTCGCAGGTCCGATTCAACATCCGAACCAAGTCGGTCGAGCTGAGGACCAGCAAGCATACCGAGTCTACCGCGGCGATCCAGAAAGGGGCGGATTTTGTGCAGGCTTTTGCGTACGGCTTCGACGTCGATGATGCCATCGCGCTCCTGCGGATGGACAGCCTCTACATCCAGACGTTCGAGATCAAGGATATCAGGACGCTCAGTACGTTGCAGCGGTGCCGGGGTTACAGCCTTGCTCTCGCGCTGACTGTGTGCAAGACCCGGAAGCGAACTCCAGAGCCATTGGCCGAATCGCGGGCAAGGATGGAAAGATGAAGTTTAGCATAGAGAAGTATGTTGTCCAGTCCATGCGCAACGCGGTCAGCCGGACGTGGGTTGACCAGGGAACTGCAACAGCGCTACGAAGACGCGCATCGTGTTGGCCGACTCCAAGGTTCATAGTGGGTATTACTGGCATCAGCGAGCCTGGAGGAGTGCAAGCTAATCGGTGGTAACCAGTCTTGGGTGATTTCAAGAACATCGGGATGGCGAGGGAATCAATCACCTCCCTAATCCTGGGAAGGACGCCTGGCAAGGTAGGCCCCTGTCTCACCACACCATGACCCTAGTCCTATGTCTGACTCAAGACCAGGTTTACAACAATCTGCGCACGATTTCTTCCCGGATGAAAGAGAGGTTTTGACCGGCAGCTGCTGGACGATAGGCATCTCTGAGTACTGTGCGAAGGCTGAGGGAAGGTCATGGGCATGGCGTTGCGGAGTTGCTCCGTGGAACACGAGCTATGAGTCAACTTCGACTGTTTACGCATAACGAATAGGTTTGACGTTGCTTTGCGCATGGATCTCCCCGGCCAAGGGCCACCGCAGCATTGATACAGTAAACACTGTGACTGTGTCGCGCACATCCGTGGAAGCAACCCGAGCAGCGGTAGAATGTGCATTGCACGCCAAACACCCGGTTGGCGGTTTGGGGCATCCGCAATCGTTGCCCACGCGTACGAATGGTGGTGGATGCACCAATAACTGAGGTGTAGAAAGGATGGTAGCTACCGACGGAAACTCTGTAGGGTATCATATTATCAAAGATGAGAAAGCAAGAGTCGTAGATCCTTCCATGGACATAGCACTATATGAATTGCTGCATGAGGCTCCCCGCCTGTGACGACAAAACATAAAGGTGTCATTTGATGTGAACTTCGAACTGGTTGATGTCGTCGAGCTCGACGTCGTAATCATTTACGTGCGCTTCCTCGTCCGTCGGTTCTCCGTCGAAGAAGACTGAAATCTTGGCATGGGGGCCCAGTACCTGCTTGGTCTTGGCTCGGAAGGCATCGATCATGGTGGCGATCGTGGTGTCCCGTCGTACCGTGAGCTTTACTGGTTCCAAGTCCTTCGCCTTCAGGCTGACTTTAATGCCTTTCTTCTTTTTTGGAGGCTCCGGCTCCGGCTCACCGCTGCCCATGGCTTCGATGGCCTCGTCGTCAGTTTCCCCGCGGCTCTGGCGCATGAGCCTCTCCTTTTCCTCGAGGTAGTCCTGGTACGTCTCATCGGTCCATACCTCGAACACGAGACCTCCTTTGTGGTAGCCAGAGTCATCGTCGCCAGGATGGCGTTTCACCCACCCGTCTGCATCGACCTGGACACCGAGACTCCGCGGCGTGGTTGTGGTGAAAACTTTGTTGCCCTTCCAGGTCAGAAACAAGCGCGCCTGCTCTTCTGGTGTTATTATGAGGTTCTCGACATTGACATGCTTTGCGATCCAGGTTTGCAAAACGACTTCCATAGTCTGATCGAGTTTTCTTCGCACCATGAAAGGTTTCGCACCGGACATCTGGGAGGTGAGAAGTATGTTGACTACGGGCTCGCCTTCGCCTTCGCCCGCAGCCGACTTGGCAGCGGCAGCCTGTTCGGCCTCCAATTTGGCTTTTTTTCGCCGCTCTCTCGCCTGCTTGACAAATTCGTCGAACTCATCGGGTGGATCTGTTTCTTTGTTTCCCTCAGCACCATCTGTATCCAGGGCCGGGCTTTTGTCGAGGACGAAGCAGTCGTTGTCATCGTCGTCTTCATACTTTACGACTGGCGGTATGCTCCCCCTGTTGCTCCTCCACGCTTCAGAGTTTTGGCGAGCTCGTTGCAAAGGAGACACTGGGTCGAGTTCGTCGTCGATTGGTACCGCGCGCTGGGACCGGGCCGAGCGGGGCGTTCGAGAGGGGGTCGTCGGAGGGTGGTCGATATCTCGACCCCTGCCCTTGGTGTCAATACTGAGAACATCATTGTCGTCAGCGTCGAAGGAAATGCTGCTTTCCTTGGTGACGGATGTAAGGGACAGAGGAGCGGAGGGTCTAAAATGGCGTCAGCCTTGTGCATTCATGACCGTTCGCGCGTGTCAGGATGCGGCACACCTTTTCTTGGGGCTTCGGCTCGACGCGCGGACAAAATCACTCTCTTCGCTGCTGTCGGCAAGGGACACCCTTCTGCGCTTGTAATCGTGTTTATCTTGTACAAGGCCAGGCGCAGCGTCTGAGGATGTTTTCTCTATCTGGCGCAACCTCTCCTCCTGCTCTTGAATGACCTCGGCAAAGACTGTTTTGGATTGCCTGAAGAAGTCCAGGCTATCGTCGTCGTCTGCGCCTTGCTTGTCGGCGGATCCGGGCTCTGGCGATACTTGGCGAACGACGCGCTTGAAGGGCAAGCGCGACTTCTTGGGTGGTGCAGGTGCGGGAGGTGCGGGAGGTGCGGCCGAGGCCATCGTGCGTGACCTAGTGGATTATGTTTGGTAGAACGAAGCCAGGATGGAGTGTGTAGACAGTAGAAGAGTGCGTTGGTGAATTGCTATGGGATTGACGAGCAGGTGTAATCACAAGGAAGGGCTGGTGCGGGGAAGCAGTTAGGGCGAAGACGGGCGTTTGGCAAAGGGCCGCGCATCGTCACGCAGACGCGCGCGCCCGAGATGCTCAAGTCTGCGAGGAGGATGGATGGGGGGTTTCAGGAAGGCTTGCCAAATCCGGGGTTTACCCGATAACCGATAGACGCCCGATCGAGGTACGAAGTGCTACATAATAGTACTAGAGGTAGCGCCTGGAGGTAAGTTGCACTACGAATACGGAAGGCCCGGGGCCGGGCTTCTTCGGACGACGCCGGACGCCCGTAATTGCCGCCTTGGCCGCCTGGACGCCGCCTGCTTGGACGAAGCCGACGTTGGGAGAGTCGTGCTCCACACATATCCAGGCCAGCGGGTGTCTTTCCAGTCACCAGAAATCATTGATCACGGTTCTGCATAACTTTTTGTGCCTTGTTGGAAGTGAAGCCAGTTCAAACACACTGTTTGTCGTCGTCTTGGTGGCGTTCAACCATGACGGTTCCGCGGGCAGACTATTTAAGTCCGGTCTGGGCAGACGGCATATTCGGTACGAATTGACACCAGAGACGGATACGTGCGGTCCATGTCTCGGGGGTTGACCAAAGCAATGTGTCCATGCAGCCAACCGGGTTCTGTTCATCACCGGTGGAGCTGGGACCATCGGCAGCGCGCAGACACGGGCTATGGTCCACCTGGGGGCCAATGCTTGCATTATCGGTCGCAGCGTGGAAAAGACGGAAGCAGCAGCGAAGGAGATCGCAAAGGTGCGCAAGGGCGCAAATGTGCTCGGCATCGGTGGTGTCGATGTGCGCAAGGTCAGTCTCGAGACGCCTTCGATTGTCACCGGCTGAGGGCCAGGCACTGTTGACTCTCTGACGCGGTACTGCCAGTTCGACGACCTCCAGGCTGCAGCTGACCGTTGCGCTCGAGAGCTCGGAGGGATCGACTACGTCGTGTATGTCTTGTCTAGGCGCCCACAGGACTGCCATATGCCAGCCAGCCTTCCCTACGCTGACCACGATTTTGTAGGGCCGGTGCTGCAGGCAACTTCATCTCCCCGCTGTCGGGATTGTCTCCCAATGGATTCAAGACGGTCATTGAGATCGACACGATCGGGACATTCAACACCATCAAGGCCACAATTGCGCATCTCGTGAACTCGGCGGCACGAAACCCCAATCCCAACCCGAGCGGCACCACCGGCGGCCGCATCCTCTCGGTATCAGCCACCTTTCACTACACGGGCGTGCCGCTGCAGTCGCACGTCAGCGCGGCCAAGGCCGGTGTCGATGCGCTCATGGGCAGCGTCGCGCTCGAGTATGGGCCCTTTGGCGTGACGGCCAACGTGGTTGCGCCCGGGGCCATTTCGGGCACCGAGGGCATGGAGCGTCTATCCAGCAGCAAGATGTCGGACACGCACCACCAAAAGGCCGTCCCTAGCGGGCGCTGGGGCACGGTGCGTGACATCGCCGACGCCACGGTCTATATCTTCAGCGATGCGGGTAACTACGTCAACGGGACGAACCTCGTCGTCGATGGCGGTGGGTGGAGACGACAAGGCGGTCTGGGCGTGGGGATCGACGAAGGCATGGTGTACCCGGATTTCCTGTTCACGGGAGAGATTAGCAAGAACATCAAGGACGGGAGGAAAGCCAAGCTGTGAAGGACGCCCAGAAGGACGCCCATGCTGATTGATCATGGGGTTGACCCAGCCAGCCCAGCGCATGTGCCATGATCAGTGCTTTATGGGTGTCGTGAGGCAGCTGAGCTCTCGACTCGAACTCGCAGTACAACCGATGTATATATATCACCAATAATTTGGATTGTCTTTGTTATGACAAACGCTGCCCGGGTTTGCCAAGCGCAGTGGGACGATGGACCAGAAGAAGTAGCCGGCGACTTCCCAACTGCTGCTCAGAGCAGGAAGGAAATCTGCAGTTGATAGGGTACGTATTTGTTCCTCCACCTGCCAACCCAGAGTGACCCGTGGGTGGCGGAGGTTTTGCCGAACTCACCACGCACACTACCTGTATGGAAAGCTCCAGGGTGGGCAGCGCTGGGCAGCTAAATTGCGGGCTGCTGCCCGCTTGGTTGGGCGGACGCTACTGCCCAGCTGAGGGTCTCCCGGTGTCAAGATCCGTACTAGAGAAGGTAGGCAAGGTACCGATATACTTGAGGTTGAAAAAGCATGTCAGAACCTTGGGTACATACACCTCTACCTCTACCTCTACCTACCTGTACCTACCTCTCTCTTCTAGCTTGGTATGTGAACAACAACTCGCTCTTTGTTCTTTGCAGTCGCCACGATGAAACTTACCTGCCTTCTCCTCCTGCTGCCCTCCCTGCCATTGGCGGCGGCCGAGACCGTCCTCGGCGCTTACATCTTCCACCGGCACGGTGACCGTACCTCCAAATCCTCTCCTCCAGCCTCGCTGACGGCTCTTGGCGCCGACCAAGTGTTCACGTCTGCGTCTTGGTTCCGGTCCCGCTATGTCGAGGCCAACGCCACCTCGCCGATCCACGGCATCGCCGCCAGCGTGCCGGTTCTCTCGCAGCTGTCCGTCACCAGTCCGGTTGACGACACGCTTCAGAATAGTGCCCAGATGTTTCTGCTGGGTTTGTACCCTCCGGCCGGCTCGGCCTCGGCCCAACGACTCGCCAACGGCAGGTCGGTCGAGCCACCGCTCGGCGGCTATCAGGCCATCCCGGTGAACGCCGTGGCCACGGCAGCGAGCAGCGGTGGCGCCGAGGACAAGACCTGGCTCCAAGGCGGTAGCAACTGCGGTCTTGCTATCCTCAGCAGCAACAAGTACTTCTCGAGTGTCTCGTACCTCGAGACCCTGGAGAGCACCCAAGACTTCTACCGGAGCCTGCTACCCGTCTACAACAGCACCTTCGCCTCCTCTGACGCCAGCTTCAAGAATGCCTACGCCATCTACGACTACGTGCACGTGTCCACCATTCACAATGCCAGCGGCACCATGCCCGCCAACAGCCTCCTGACCACCGACACCCTGCACCAGCTGCAGACGCGCGCCGACCAGCACGAATGGGCTCTCGCCTACAACAGCAGCGAGCCCGTCCGGGCCATCGCCGGCGCTGTGCTGGCCGGGCAGGTGCTCGAGGCGCTCGAGGCGACGCTCCGCGCGCCCGCGTCCCAGGCGTCGGCGCAGCGACTGACGATGCAGTTTGGCGCCTACGCCACCTTCATGTCCTTCTTCGGGCTGGCGCAGGCGCCCGCCGCGAGCCCGGACTTTTACGGCACCGTCGACTACGCCAGCAGCATCGTGTTCGAGCTCGTGACCAACGCCACCGTCGGCACCGCCGCCGTCGACCCGTCCGACGTGCACGTGCGCTTCCTCTTCGCCAACGGCTCGGCCTCGGACGCCAACCCGCCGCGCGCCTTCCCGCTCTTTGGCCGGCCCGAGATCACGCTCCCCTGGGCCAACTTCTCCACTTCCATGAGCGCTTTCGCCGTCGACGACACCCTGGCGTGGTGCGCTGCCTGCGGCAACACAACCGGCACCTGTGCCGGCTACAGTAAGTCGTCATGGTCCCCGTCGGGCTCTTCAGGCACAGCGTCGGCAGGCTCCCCGGGCAGTTCGGGCGGTGGTGGCGTCTCGAGGCCTGTCGCTGGTGTCATTGGAGCTCTGGCAACGTTGGTTGTGATTCTTGGCGTCGAGGCTATCGTCATGGCCGCTGCCGGTCTGCGCCTCGTCAGGAAGAGGAGTTCTTTGGGTCAGATGGAGAGCCCTGGGCCAGCAACAGCACGCTCCAAGGCCTGGTAGGCTGTCGAGCACGGCAGCTGATTGTGTGTGACTGTTGGCCGAACATGTTGTGCGCCAGTGCCTCACAGGAATTGGAAAGTGCACGACAATGTATGAGCATGACCGGGGTGCCGGGGTGCAATTCTGGCCCATGTCATGACATTGTAGACAAGTAATACAAGCGGCCTGTTTACAGTGCAACGCGGTATGTGGTGGAAATCCAAATCTGCCCACATCGTTCATTTTGGGGCTCACTTCTGCCGATGACACAAAATTCATACGTTAACATCCAGTCCATGTCGACCGTCGACACAGATACGTCCAGAGAAGGAAGGCCAGGGGACGGCAGCAAGGAAATCACGCCTCGCTTCCCACCCAGGCCACGAGACAATCCATTACCGGACCTTGAATAGCGCGAGGATGTCATGTCGGTGGAAGTAGCTCCGCACGCGCTTTCCATACATATCTATGGAAAGGCCCGTCAGCTGGTGTTCACTGGGACCCTTGGAGCGAGCAGCGGTCGCGACTTACAGAGCGGGATGGAGGATAAGCAGACGAACAACTGTACTGTGCCCAGCACATTGAAGATGGGCGTGGCGTGCGTCTGGTTGATGATGAGCCAGTCGTACGCCTTGAACGTCAGCGCGAAGCTGAACAGGTTCTTGAAGATGATCTGGGTGGTGAAGCCCTCGATGACCAGGTCGCCTGCGAGCAAAGTGTCGGCGTCAGCATCTGGAGGTCCACTCTGCCCCAAAATGGCCAGGGCGGCGGCGGCTTACGGTATGCGTCAACGAGGTACAGGGAACTCGCGACGGCACCAATGACCATGGCAGCGACCACGAGCGCGAAGAAGGTGAGCGGCACCGTGTAGTGGTACTTGTTCTTCAGCAAGCCGTCGGCGGTGATGCCGAAGCCGTACAGGCCGACGCAGCCGAGGACCAGCTGCGGCAGGATGAGCACGAGGCGGAACTCGGGCTCGTAAACGCCCTTGTTCAGCCGCGTCAGCGCGCGGGCGCTCCAGTCGGCCAGGGCGCCGGCGACGATGAAGCCGATGACGGCGCCGATGAAGGCGCTCACGTAGGCGTACCCCGACCGGACCTCGTCCCACCAGAGCGGGTAGCCCAGGAAGAAGGAACCCATGATGACGCCGATGAAGACGGTCCAGCCGATCAGCGTGCCCTGGACGAAGCAGGCCCAGAGGAAGGCCGGCTGCAGGAACAGCGGGAACGGCCGCAGGAGAAGCTTCAGGAAGTTCTCGTCCGTCTTGCGGCCGTTGAAGAGCGCGACGTCATGGCGCAGCGAGTTCCGGGGCGGGACGGGGCCCGGGGTCCGGGGGCTGACGGCGCCGTTCTGCGGCGTGGCGTTGCTCGTGGGCACGCCACTCTGCTTGGGTTTGGCTTCGAGGTCGGCAGAGCGGACCGAGCGAAGCGGCCCGGGTCCGTCATCATCGAAGCGGTGCACCTGGGCGACCATGTCGAGGCTCAAGGCGGCGTCGCGCGGGTAGCACGTCTCCGGGCATAGGAAGTAAATCAGAGGCAGACTGACAGCGCAGAAGATGGCGACGAGGTAAAAGGTCCACCACCAACCGAGCGCGTGCGTGATCCGGCCGACGACGACGGGCGTGAAGAAGGCGCCGCCGAAGACGGCGAGGTTTGTGAATGCCATACGCAGACCGCGATGCTGCCCCCGGTCCGCTCGATTAGCCACGAAGCCGGGCCTGACAAGGAGACGGACTCGACTTACATGCACGCAGTACATGTCACCGACGGCAGCGTTGACCAGGGCCTCGAAAGGGGCCGTGCCGACGCCCTGGAAGATGCGCGCCCACAACATGCTCGTGTAGCTCCTGCCCGAGGCACCGCCCCACGCGCTCGAGACGATGACGATGAGGGTGCCGAAGACGAAGGTGTGTCGCTTGCCCAGGATGCGGCTCGACGGGACCCAGAAGATGGAGGAGACGCCGGTGCCGAGCAGGAAGTAGCCGGTCAGCTCGGCGATCTTGGTGAACTCCATTTCGAACCATAGCGACAGCGTGACCGTGTTGGCGGCCAGGATGGAGCCGAGCGAGGTGACGAAGATGGCCGTCAGCGACAGGATGATGGTGATCAGGTCGCGCTTCCATAGCGGCCAGTTCAGCGGGTCGTTCGGATCGTCCGACGGCTGCGGCACCAGGATCACGGGCACGGGGCCGCTGGTGTCGCACTTGAGGCCTGTGACACCATCGGGCGCGAACTGCGGGCGCTGGGGGTCGTCGAAGTACTGCGACGTGCCTGGAAGCGGTGACATCAGGTCAGCTCTCGGCCTGCACAAGAGAAGGGAAAAGGGAAAAGCGTACCGGGGACTTGGTCCAGGTGGCGGTCTTCCAATATGCCCAACCCCATTGTGAAGGGGACTGGCGTATCGGCACCGACGACCAGAGTGTGTGCAAGCGCTCAGGGGGGGGGGGAAGAGGAGAAGGGCGGATGTGTACTTAACAGGGCGCGTGTTGTTTGTGTTGTCGTGTTGTCGAGCGCGTCCGAGGCGTCGGACTATACCATGGCAACGGCAACGGTGACGGGGACAGCTCGAAGACATCGGACGACAGCCGAGAGGGAAATCAGGCTCGACCGGGACACTTGTCCGGGAGGGCCGGGACCCGTCCGGGTCCGGGATGGCGGAGGACTCTAGTTTTGCTCCATGCCAATGAATGCAGATCATCCCATCCCCCCCTGTCAGTATCGACTCGTGCACGAAAAAAAGTCAAAATCAAGCGGCGATATCGACGGGAGACACCATCATGCTTCCCGACTCGGTGGCCAGGAAACATGATCGGCCGCCAGAAAAGGTCGATTCGGCCCATCCACGATGCTCTTGTGTTGGCCGCTCATGTCCAATAATCGTTCCACCATACCCTGCCCATGCTACCCGTTGAACTGTAGGTAGGCGGGTGCGGCGCTTCTCAAACTGCGCATAGGGTCCCGCTGTGCCGCCGTGCCGCCGTGCCGCTGTGTCACTTCTTCAGACGGCAGGGCAGCATGTCGATCCCGTCCTGGCAACGCCGTGCCTGTGCACAAGTCCAACCCATTGATGCCCACGAATCCATCCGAGCGCCGTATCCACACAGACGAGAGCGGAGACGTCAACTCAGCAACCCCCGAATCCAGGAATCCGCGCAGCTGCCCCGGCTCGTCAATTCGCTGCCGGCGGCCCCTATTGGTTGTCCCGGCCACTGTCAATCCTGCAGTCAGGGTTCCTCCTGATGGCGAGCCAACAAGGGCCTGGTCGCTCTGGTCGTCACCATGGCTGGCGAGCCGATGGTGTTTGGGCCATCCTTGCCATCGGCCGTCCGACTGCTTTTATTGCTCGACGTCGCCAGCTTCGTCAGACTCTTCCACAACCGTGTATCCTTTCTTCGCTTCCCATCCACGGCTTGCTATCGCGCAATATTCCGTCATCCTCACATTCACTCCCTTCACCATGCAGCTCACGTCCACTCTCCTTTCCCTGGCCCTTGTCGGCTCGGCCGTATCCCAATTCCAAGGCCTCCCATCCTGCGCTGTCAGTCTTTTCCTCCGGTTGTCCCGTCAAAACCCGCACAAAATGTGGCCGTGGCCTGGGGCTGCGCTGATGCTAACCTCCCTTTTTTGCCCAGACCGACTGCGCCGACAAGTATCTCGCCGGCGGCATCGGCGACTGTGGCACCGACCCCAAGTGTATCTGCGCCAGCAAAGACTTCATAGCAGACATCTCTTGCTGCGTGGCGGATACATGCAACAAGAGTGACCAGGCCCAGGCGATCCAGTTTGCCCAGCAGGTCCGTCCCTACTACCACTTCCACCCACCCCTTCCTCCCTGGGAGAGCAGCGAGGGACAAGAAGCCGTGCTGACTGTGACTGTGACGCCACGCGCACACAGATCTGCAACGCCAACGGTGTATCCGTCCCCACCACCGCCGTCTGCACTGCCACCTCGGCCGCCCCCGCCGGCAGCACCCCGACTGCCGGAACGAAACCGACGGGCACCACGCCCGCCGCCACCCCTGCCATCACCAGCGGGGCCGCTGAGCCCACCCAAGCCAGCGGCTCGGCCCCGTCCGGCCCGGCCCCGTCGGGTACGGGCAACGCGGCTGGTCCTGCGGCTACGGCGGCGCCCGTTATGGCTGCCCTCGGTGGTCTCTTGGCTGCTCTTGCTTTGCTTTAATCCTCTCTTTCTTGTTGGCTCTGAGGCCACGACCAGCCGCGACTCTGTGCTCCAGGGGGGATGGATCGTGGACCTGGCGCCGACCGGAGATTTGCATGAACTTCTTGGAACCTTCGTGTCTGGGTACTGTTGGATATCTCTGTAGCAAACCTACATGACTCTGTCCTGCTTTATCATTTCTGGGGGGGGGGGGGGGGGCGCGATAGTAGAGAGACTACTTGGATAATTGTTTGGAGAGATAAAAGCGTACTGTAGTGGACTTGACAAATAGTGTAACAACCATGTGTCGACACCCCAAAGTACGGTTTGCTCACGTCCGCATCTGTCTGATCTGTGTGCAATTGCAATGTCCCCAACAAGAAGGGCCAGTAAATGTGTAGTCACAGTATGGTACCGAGCGCGACTGTGCCACCCAGATTGTAACCCCACATACTCCCGCGATTTGTTTTGGTATTTCGTGGAACGTGGAACAAAGTCAGTCCGGTTCCCATATGATGATGCGTACCTCTCTCTAGGCCGGAATTCTATTGCTTGCAAAATCCATCAATATGGGACCACACAGAACGCTCCTGCTCCTGCTCCGTATCCAGCCCCGCGCGGCTGGAAGGGCTTGCTCGTACTACGCGTACCCCTCGTGCGGTGTCAACTCGGCGAACAGAGGACATCCGTAGTCCTTGTGGATAAGTGCAGGCGGATTACGGTCCATCCTGGACTGGCAGCGAACCCGCTCAGCCGCCCGAAGCTCAGGGTCTCGAATCGACGTAATCTGGGCCAAGGTAGGGTAACCTCTTGACATCACTCCCACTTGGAAGCGAGTCGGCACGAGCATGGAACATGTTGAGGCGTTCGGTCCTGTTATCGCTTCTCACATGAAATCGCCGCTAGGTCCAGTCAGCATAGATGACTCGCAAACATATAGCTGAGCGCGTGCTCGACTTACTCGTCGAACGCATCGTCCTCGTAGGGAGCCGTGTCGGCAGCCGTGCCGCCCCCTCGGCTGACGCCGGCTAGGGTGGTCTTGGTCTTGGACGCCTTGCTTTTCTTGCCGCCTTTTTCAGCCGCCTTCTCCTCCTTCATCTTCTCGTTGCTCAGAGCCGTCAGGGTACTAGCAACCTTCTTGATCTGGTCGCTCGCGAGGTCCTTAGAAAGTTGCTTGCAGAATTCCTGGAGGAAAAGCGCGTAGTGCGGTTTCTTGCAGCTGCTGGTCAAGATGGGCACAAGCGTGTTCCGGAGCTGTTCGAACTGGACTTTGGTGGACGGGTTGAAGACGGGCAGAGCGGACAGATCGACCGTGTTGTTGGGGTCTTTGCCGTCAATGATCACGGCGCTGCCGGGATTGACCGCCTTGCGGCTGTTGCTGATGCCCACGTCACCAAAGAGGTCCTCGGCGTGCTTCAGGTCAGACTCCTTCTCCGTACGGCGGAGTCGCTCCCGCTTGTCCGCCTCTGTCTCCTCCTCCTCCTCCTCGCTAGATTCATCATCTTCGGCGCGCTGGCGAAGTCGCTCGGCTTGGCGTTCGGCAACCCGTTGCGCCTTCGACTTCTTCTTTGCAGCGGCTTCAGCGTCGGCTTTGGCTTTGAGATCGGCAGCCTTCTTCGCCTTCTCGCGCTCGGCCTCGGAGTCTTCGGCAGCGTCCCAGGAATCGAGTACCTGAGATAGATGGCCAGCGAGGTTAGGACAGATATGTGGGGCACGCTGCTGCCTAGGACTGGGCGAGAACGAGAAAGGTGAACCGAGGGTTCCAACTCACATCACTATCCTCGGCCTCCTCATCGTCAAACTTTCGGCGCACTCCACCGACAGGACCTCCGACAGGGGCAACAGTCGACTCGGCGGAGCTCGACGTCTCCTCATCGTCCTCTTCGTCCTCTACAGGGGCTGCGGACAAGCGGTCAGCCTGGTTCGGTAGTCGAACTTGCATGGAACATCACTCCGGTCCCTCCAAGGCGAAGACTCGAGGCCCGTCCCTGACGATGGGCCCCGCTGCGGTCGCAGACTCGGTCGGCGGCAGTCGTCGAATTGCAGTCCACCGGCCTTACGCCTCCCATCGCACCGGAGGCAGAGCACGGCTACGTGGCATTGCGCCGAGGTTTCGCGCACGCGGGCGAAATGACGATGTGTGACCTACCCCACTGTTCTTTCGAGCCTGGCATCTTTGCGCACGACTTTTCCTCTCGGTGCGCGGGGTGTTTCGTTATGCGGACTATGTATTTGGGAACGTACGACGTCGCGTGTGCGCGATGTCTGGCAGGATGCTCAACTGCGCGATGAGAGGCTTTAGATGCAACTTGGAGAATTCGCGAGCGCCGAGGGAAACGTGGCGTCTTGAGAGCAGTTGGAATTTTTTTTTTTCGAGTGATTCAATTTGATGGTGTGCGCCTTTCGTCCGGAAGCCCAAATCCCAATACAAAGTACATCTGCAGTCGTCGGGCAGCCACCGCATTCTTCTAGCCCGATTGGGACACGCACCGCCCGACGCGCTGCCCAAGTGCCCGGGCAGCCCTCATCTCAGTCCCGGAGAATTCTCGACAGGCTGGTCCGCAAGGCTTCCGGGGCTGTTCCGGAAGATCCCGATGTTGGGAGAACCTGTGTTCAGATGACGACCGAAATCGGCCCAGTGGCGCGCATTGATCCTGCAAATTATCGTTGTTGACCACATCTCACCAGAAGAAATGGAATTGACTCGTGTTCTGCTTCTAGACGGAGGCGGAGGCGCGGTGAACGGCTGAGCATCGGACCCAGCATGGTTGACGTGTATGAAGTTAAAAGAAAACAAAGATGCTCCCTCTCCCCGTCCAACTTCGAGACCACCTCCTCCCCTGACACCAAACATTTAGACCCCCACTGGCCACCATTTGCCCAATGGCCGTCCCGTCGTTCGACGTCAAGCTCTTGTCATCAAGGCAGGCTGTGCAGCGGAGCAGCATACTGGCGCATTCACTATGGTCTAGATCGTGTCTTCTGCACAGGCAGCCACTCGGCCTCCAAGCCGCCGTTGCTTCACATGATGCAGTGAAACACAGCGGCCTACGTTCTTTCTCGGCTACCAGTGCGACGCGACTTCGTGATTTCTTTCCTGCCAAGGAGACCAAGTTGATCCGAAAGACGCCGCCGTCATGGCCTCACCCTGGCTACACGGAACAGGAAATGTTGAGTGTCATGGTTGGACATCGAGCCCCCGAGACGGTCGGTGACTGGGTCTGCTGGAAGTTCATGCGGATTTGCCGGTATGCGGATACTCAAGAACGATTCAATCACGAGACTAATGACTGTCTAGATGGGGGATGGACTTCGCAACTGGTCTCACGGCGGACCAGCAGGTAGACAAGAAGAGGCCTACGACCGCCATCCATGCGGAAAGGCCTCTGACGGAAGCACAGTGGGTGCGCAGCCGCTCTCTTCCATGACTGGACCGCTTGTGAGGCTGACACGGACGGCCTTAGCTCGTCCGCTTCATCTTCTTGGAGTCGATTGCTGGTGTCCCGGGCATGGTAGCGGGCATGCTCCGTCATCTTCACAGCATACGCCGGCTCAAGCGTGACAATGGGTGGATCGAGACCCTTCTTGAGGAAAGCTACAACGAGCGGATGCATCTCCTGACCTTCATGAAAATGTGCGAACCGGGATGGTTCATGAAGATGATGATCATCATCGCGCAAGGCGTCTACTTCAACGGCCTGTTCCTGAGCTACCTGATTTCGCCCAAGATCACGCACCGGTTCGTTGGTTATCTCGAGGAAGAGGCGGTGCATACGTACACGCGTTGCATACACGAGATCGAGGCCGGCCTGCTTCCCAAGTGGAGCGACGCCAACTTCAACATACCCGAGGTGGCCGTGTCGTACTGGCGCATGCCCGAGGGCAAGCGCACCATGCGGGATCTCATCCTGTACATCCGGGCCGACGAGGCCGGACACCGCGGCGTCAACCACACGCTGAGCAACCTGAACCAGACGGAAGACCCAAATCCGTTTGTGAGCGACTACAAGACGGCGGGAAAGAAGCCTGATCCCGTCGCGAAGGCGGAGGGCTACACGCGCGCCGAGGTCATTGGGTGAAAGGCGGTAGTCCGGGGGGGGGCATCTCCACGACTCGGGGTGTCGTTTTCATGGTGTTTATATCGCATGGGGAAGCATGCCGTGTCGATGGCCTAGATGTCATATATGGGACCAGATAAAAAAAAGGGCGTTGGGGCGTTCGGCCGGGGCGTCGGGGAATTCTCCTCTCTCTCTTTGTCGCTTTCTTTCTTCATCTCCACCTCTCCAACAAATACTCCAACCAATGCTGGTGTACAAACAACTACTATTCCAGAAGCCGGTGAAAATTTTGTGTGCTAGGGTCATTCGATGAAGCCTTTCACCGAGTTTGCCACGCATGTTTTGATTCATGGACCGTTCATGCACGTGTATCATGCGCGACTACGAGAACAAGGGTTCTTGCCAGGACATATTTGGCGGAAATTTGGCGGGGATTTGTCGAAAAAGGGGCGCCCAGGGCTACAAGGCAAGAGTGGTCCGGCGGGACACGCTAGGCTAGATAGAGGTAGCTCGTTCGAGGGTTTGCTGGTTCCTGCCAGGTCGCTTTGTAGCCAGAGGTAAG
Source organism: Phyllachora maydis (assembly GCA_029339225.1). Lineage (NCBI taxonomy): Eukaryota > Fungi > Ascomycota > Sordariomycetes > Phyllachorales > Phyllachoraceae > Phyllachora > Phyllachora maydis. Next base: position 995,092 of record JAQQPM010000006.1, on the reverse strand, counting down.
TCACTCAGTACTTTCCTTGGGCTCGCTTGTATGCATGGCGAACGAGCAAAAGCAATCACACGCTTTACCTACATCCATCATCACTACCTCTACTGCCAAAATCTTGCGGTCCGTCATCAACAAAGAGAGACACCGCCCGACTGCCCGACTGCCCGACTGCCCCCGCCCCCGCTCCCGTCCGCGCATCCCGGCCTGGCGACAATCGCAGGGACTGAGACCGAGGAACTTTGGCGTCTGACACGACTTTATGGTTGGAAACGGCTGCCCATCCTCGGCGCAGCCACTGGTCCGTCCAGTCTGAGACGTTGGCGCACGCCCGAGACTTGCCCAACGGCAGACACACCGGCAACCTCACCGCGCGACCGAGTCAAGGACTCGCTCTTCCCTGTCGCGCGACTCGCATACGTAACCGGGCCTTTGCCGTTCACCGACCAATCGCAGCCAGTTCCTGGGTCAGTTCCTGGGCGCATTGTGCTGTTCTCTGCAGAGACCGGTCAACATAGGAGCGCGCACGCTTCGTCGCGACAGCGCACGCCCCGAAGAAGCCGCGCCGCCGCGCCGCCGCGCCGCCGTTGAGCAGCTGATTGGATTCATCGAGCATCGGAGCCCGGCCACCAAAAAAAAAAAATCCACCGTCTCCTTGCCGGAGACGCGCGCGCGCGCGCGCTGGAACTCAACCGCGCCCGCAACACCGGGACCGCCGTCGCCTGCTCGTCCGGAAGCGTCGCATCCAGGCTTTTCCGGCCAAGGCCAGGGAAATTCCGCACCGTCATTGTCGGTGTGACTGACATCCAGGATCAGCGTTGCAGATCGTGTAAGCACAGCCTCACTCCCTCCTCTAGCACTGCCACCCCTTCTATAGGACGGATCGGGAAACTCCCTCGTCACGATGCTGAAACAGAAGCAGTGCGTAGTCACACACTCTTGACAGGTCACGTCCGCCTTCAATGGATACGCATGACACCCAGGCCCTGGCCCGCGGCCGCTCGCTCTCGGCTACATCTACCGGCGGAACAAGCTCGTCGGTTGGTTTGGTTGGACTGGGCATCGACCCAGCATCGCAGTTCCCGAGCCCGCAACCTGACTTCTCGGGGTACAACCCCAATACGGGCAGCTTCTTCGGTACCCAGCAGCAGGCGGTGCCTTTTGAACACCCCCCGGCCTTCGGGCGACAGCTCGCCAACGGCAATCCTCCCGTCTTCGGCGCGCAGACACAAGACGCGTTCCTGAATCCCACCTTTGCGGGGGCTGACATCTCCATTTACTCGTCCGCCTCCAGGGAACAGCTCGACCGCACGACTCTCTATAGCGACAGTATGATGACACAATGCCATGGTGTGACACCACCTCACCTGCTCAAGCCAGAACCGGGGTCTGCGAATCACTCGCCCAACTTCAGCCAACATCGTTTTACTCCAGCGCGAGGACGACACTCGCGGAACGCGTCGCTGGGTCCCGAGGCAGCGCTGCTTCCCGTACAGGCCGACTGGAGCCACGGGCAGTTCCAGGGGCATCGGCGCAGTCCGTCCGAGTACTCGGACGTGTCTTCTGCAGCGCAATCACCCAACCTCCACAGCTTGGACAGTCTTGAACAAGCTGAACCAAGCCACTCGCCCATGCAACGGGCTCAGGATCCTGCCGTATACCAAGAACTGCACGGTTTGGGGACCTTCACTCTGTCGGAGCACGGTACGCACAGCCCGAGCCCACGGGGCGGTCGGAGTCCGTCGCATAGTCCTGCGATATCTCCCCGCATACTTCCACAGCAAATGCCCGACATGAATCAACAGAACAATTTCATCCTTCAGCCATCGCAGCACAATGGTCTCGGTCCGGGACCGTTTATGCAAGCAGCCGAGGCGTTTCCTCAATTCCATCAAGAGGTACATGGCATACCGGACGGTATGCCAGCTCCTCCGTCTATCAACATTGACTACGCGCCCGCGGCCATTAGGCACGGCTTTGAGCAACCCAAGTCACTAGACGTTGACTCGCTCACGCCACCAGAGTCTAGGGGTAAGTCCATAAGCACAGGCGGTTGGCATATGCTGACGTGGCTGAAACGTGCTAACTTGACCTGGCAGGGCGCCCACGGCAGCGGCCACGCGCGGTCACGGACCCCTATAACAGCAGCGGCTCTCTGCTAAACCCACGTCCGTCGTCAAACGGCCTATCCCCCGCAGCAGCCGACGGGCGCTCGGATTCAGCAAGATCCCTGTCGCCACTCGATCGCACCCTTGTCTCGCCGGGAAGGAGGAGACAGTCCACATCGGCGGTGCCCAACAATGTAATGGCGCTGCGCCTCGCGGACCCGAATTACGATGCGAGCGCCCAAGGCGAGAACGGCGCGGGAGGATCTAAACGGGCGCAGAAGCATCCCGCCACCTTCCAGTGCTCCTTGTGTCCGAAACGCTTCACCAGAGCCTATAACCTACGATCACATCTACGTACCCACACGGATGAGCGGCCATTCGTGTGCACAGTATGCGGCAAGGCATTCGCGCGGCAGCACGACCGCAAGCGCCACGAGGGCCTGCACTCGGGCGAGAAAAAATTCGTGTGCAAGGGTGACCTCAAGGCGGGCGGGCAGTGGGGTTGCGGGCGGCGGTTCGCGCGTGCGGACGCGCTAGGTCGGCACTTCCGGTCTGAGGCCGGGCGGATCTGCATCAAGCCCCTGCTGGACGAGGAGATACTCGAGCGCCAGCGCGCGTGGAACGAGCAGCGCATGCAGCACGCCGCGGCCCACGGCATGGTCATGCAGCAGGCGCCCGCGGGCCTCATGGTGCCCGGCATGGACCCCAACGCGCCCGCGCCGCCGGGCTTGTCCATGGACGCCGGCCACTTTGGGCTTCCGGCCGCCCTGCTGGCGCAGTATCCGGCGCTGGCGCAGATGAATTGGTCGGCCGCGGACATGGGCGGCGGCGGCAGCGGACTCGAGGACGAGATGAGCGGGCGCAGTAGTTTTGACGCAAGCGACTACGACGAGGCCGACGACGGCGAGTACGTCTCGGGCCCCGCCATGGGCTTTGGCCAGGGCGGCATGCAAGAGGGCTTTGGGGAGATGGGGTACGCCAGCGACTACGGCGGCCGGTAGGGATCTACTCGGGGTTCTTTGCCCTGTCGTACGCTGGGCAACGGGAATCGAGTGCTCACGTCTCATGTCCGGTGTCTTTCCAGCGGTCTTCGACGGACGACCCAACCGAAGTTTTCATGCGAGACAATCAGATCCCACCTGGACAAGGAACAAAAACGGTCGAACACGGCGGCCTGCTCGCTTTGATTGAGTGGGTCGATTTCTCGGGCACGACGAGCTCAGCATGCTGTCTCCGGGGACGGAGGTGATGGAGGGCCAGGATTCATTGCCGTCATAGGTAGTTACTGCCTCTCGCGTTGCCGATGCCCGAGGATGGGCTCCACCTTGAGGTTCCAGCGGTGATGATGTGAGGTCATCACGAGAGGTAGTTGACCCTCAGATAGGACGAAGAAGACCTGTGGCCTCCACCCGGGGAAGGAGAGGGGGCGAACCTGGGCGGATGCGAATCTATGGACGGACGGTTGGGACTGCAATATGAAGTCGGCATCTTCCACCATCATTCCAGCCTTTCGTCAGCCGGACAGTTTTCCGCCACTCGACAGCGTTCGTCACCTTTTCCCAGCAGCTTCTCTTCACGTCCCCCAGAACGGCCAGCATCATGTCTCCGCCGCCCGAGATCAAAGCCATTACCATCACGGGCAAGAACGCCGCATCGATCAACATGGTGCCGCTGTCCAAGCTCCGGGATAATTATGTCCTGGTGCGCACCACGGCCGTGGCGCTGAACCCGACGGACTGGAAGCACATCGCCTGGGGCGCCGACAACATGATCGGCGCCCGCGTCGGCTGCTACTTTGCCGGCGTCGTCGAGGCCGTCGGCCCCGGGGTGACCAAGCCGTTCGCCCCGGGCGACCGCGTGGCCGGCCTCGTCCACGGTTCCAACGCGGTCCAGCACGAGGACGGCGCTTTTGCCGAGTACCTCTCGGATCCCGGACAACTTGAACGACAAGCAGGCCGCCACTCTGGGCGTGGGCACAGCCACTGTGGTCAGTCTACCACCGCCCATGTCCTCTCGGCGCGCTCCTGTGAGCTGACGCCCACCCGGCCGTCGCCAAGGCCAAGGCCTCTAACAAGCCCTGCAGCTCGCCCTGCCCACCACGCCGCTGGGCCGGCCAGAGCCGCTCCTCATATACGGCGGCAGCACGGCGACGGGCGTGCTGGGCGTGCAGGTCGCCAAGCTGTCGGGGTACCGCGTGGCGACGACTTGCTCGCGGCCCAACTTAGCCTACCTGCAGTCGCTGGGCGCCGACGCCGGGGGGCAGAAGCCGCGGTACCGCGCGCTGCTGAGCCTCCGGGGCGAGGATGTGGCCACGGTGCAGAATGCCGGGGCTGAGTACGGCTACACGCTCGCCTACACGTGCGTTGGGGAGCCCATATGGAAGGGCAGGGACCTGCCGGCGAAGCCCGAGGACCTTGCTTTTGCGAAGACGTTCGGGGAAATGGCGAGAGAGATGCTGGCACAGGGGAAGGTGAAGCCCGTGCGCATGGATGTGAACAGAGGCAGTATGGGGCTGGAGGGGGTCTTGGTATGGCTGCAGGAGTTGAAGCAGGGTAAGGTCAGCGGAACGAAGCTGGTGTACGCACTATAGAAGTACCTAGCATCGGTAGCGAGTATGGCTTCCTATTCGTGCTGCAATGTCTGTCGCGTTACCGGCGGGCAGGCAAGTTGGCCTGTGACCATGAAGCCCTGGCCCTGAGTATCCAAAATCGTTACTTCGTCATCATTGCTCAAACGCCCGGCGCTCCCAATCCACAGCAGCCTCAGGAAAGCTCTCTACTCCCCGCTCTCTCTCGCGATCTCATTCACGACCCTCTGCAAGATCAACTGATGCGCCGAAGTGAAGCTCCTTTTCACGAAACACCTGAGCAGCGCCCCGCACGCGATGGAAGCCGTCTCCACCAACTCCCACTCGCCGGCCCAGGCCTCGTTCGCGGCCGGCGGCACCTCGCCCCTCGGCGTCACCTCGTAGCTGCTGCGGACGACGACGCCCCACTGGGCGTCGGCGCGGCAGCGGACGCCACGGTCAAAGGCCTGGAAGATGCAGGGGACGACGACGGCCTTGGCGAGGCCGGCGACGAGGGGCACGCGGTCGTGCACGGTGAAGGCCTGGAGGTCGCGGCCGTCGTCGTGGAAGAAGGCGTCGCCGACGAGGTCGCCCAGCGGCACGGCGCGCCGCTCGAACCGGTCCAGGTACGGGTTCGCCACGATCAGCGGCTCGTAGGCGTGCAGCGCGGCCAGCACCAGCGCCGGGTCGACGCGCGCGGGGATGGCCACGCGTGTGGTGATCTGCAGGGCTGGCGGCCTCCCCGTCGTCGTCATGGTAGGCCCGGTTCGGGGGTGCCCGGGAGTCTGTCTGTCTGTCTGGGGGCGCGACCGAGTCTGCAGAGAGAGTTCTGCTGTCGGGGGGCTGCTGCAATGTGTGCGAGGGACGCGTGGGTCAAGAAGACGACGGCGGAGGCGGCGGCGGCGACGACGACGACGACGACGACGGCGGCGGCAACAACAACAACAACAACGACGAGGGGGCCATGGTATTATTATAGGAAAGCGCCCACGGCACGGGTGCGGCGTCAAACGGCGCAGAAAGTGCCGCCGGCCTGGTCAGCGGCGCATGTTAGCGGCGCTGGACGCGGCATCGTACGCAAGTGTTGGATGTCGAGCCGTGGCTTCTAAATGTGGCGAGGCGCAGCCGCCGTGATGAGCCACAGTCCCTGTATGTGTGTTCACTGTGTGTGTGTGTGCGCGCACTGTGTGTGTGTGTGTGTGTGTGTGTATGTGTGTGTGTGTCTGTGGCTGTGTGTGTCGCCCCGCCCGTTTGACGCTAGGTGATGTGTGATCCCGGCCTGTGCATCACGCGCTATTGCCCAAGCATACCTTTGTGCGGGGCACGTCACCATGACCTGATGCTACCTGCCATGGGTGGCGGTGGCTGGATAAGGGCAAACAGGGGGGCAATCGATACACAAACACGGTGGCGGAGTCTCGCGGACAACACTCATACAAATCCAGGAGACATGGGGGGCTTTGGCGGTGCGAAAGCGTTCACCGAGACCACCCAGGCGAAAGGGGAAATGGAGACCGACAGCAAACCCTGGAGCATCAACCGCCCAAAGCCCAAAAAGAAAAACGCAGCACTCTTCTCTTTTGGCGCCGTTGATGACATTGGGCTGGACGAGGACCCACCAGCAACCGAAATGGATAACAGGGAAGAGAAAAAGGAGGACGATGGCTTTGGATTTTTTGGGCTCGGTACAAAGAAGGATAAGGTGAAGAAGAAGAGCAATATCTGGGGCTTCGATGCGGATAACGACAGCAAGGCGGACCCGTTGGCTGGTAGTGAAGATTTGGCGACTGTTAACGGCGGCGAGTGGGGGATCGTCTGGGGTAGTGCGAAGGTGGACAAGAAGAGTGAACCCGATCCTAAGCCCGATAAGCCCGCGGCTGGATCTCCGCCCGAGGACGACTGGATGGCACCGTACGGCAAAAAGGCCAAGAAAAAGAAAAAAGGCGCGAACACCTTCGAGGAGGTCAAGATCCAAGAGCTACCGAAGCCGGCAGATCCAGATCCAGACCCCACGGAATTCTGGTCCACGGCAAACAAGAAGGACAAGAAAAAGAAGGGCAGGAACGCCGTTTCAGACCCTGCGAAAGACCCGGAGCCCGAGCCCGAAAAAGAGGACGACGAGCCAGGAAAAGAGGACGACGACGCGTGGGATTCGTGGGGCCCCACGAAGTCGAAGAAGGAGGCTGAAGAACCTTGGGGGTGGGACCTAGAGTCCGGCAAAAAAGACAAGAAGAAAGGCAAGGGTGTTGTTTCCGCAGAGCCACCGAAAGAACCTGATGCGCCCGCCGAACCGGACCCCGAAACCAAGGCAGAAGAGGTCAAAGCAAACGACGAATTCTGGTCCTCGTTTGCAACCAAGAAGGAAAAGAAGAAAGGCAGGGGTATTGTTTCCGCAGAGCCACCGAAAGAACCTGATCCGCCCGCCGAACCCGACCCCGAAACGAAGGCAGAAGAGGTCAAAGCAAACGACGAGTTCTGGTCCTCGTTTGCAACCAAGAAGGACAAGAAGAAAGGCAAGGGTATTGTTTCCGCAGAGCCACCGAAAGAACCTGATCCGCCCGCCGAACCCGACCCCGAAACAAAGGCAGAAGAGGTCAAAGCAAACGACGAATTCTGGTCCTCGTTTGCAACCAAGAAGGACAAGAAGAAAGGCAAGGGTATTGTTTCCGCAGAGCCACCGAAAGAACCTGATCCGCCCGCCGAACCGGACTCCGAAACAAAGGCAGAAGAGGTCAAAGCAAATGACGAATTTTGGTCCTCGATTGCAACCAACAAGAAGGACAAGAAGGAGCGCAAGAAAGCCGAGAGGGAAGAGGAGAAGCGGAAGGCCAAGGAGGCCAAAGAGTCAGAGGAACAGGTGGCACGCAAGGCTGAGGAGCAGGCGGCACGCGAGGAGGAGGAGCGGTTACAGCAGGAGGCGGACGAAAAGGCGCATATCGAGGCCGAAGAGCAAGCGGCGAAGGAGGCGGCCGAGGCCGAGGAGCTGAAAGCTAAGGAGGAGGCCGAGGCCGAAATCGCACGCGAGGAAGAGGAGCTTGCCACCCTGAAGACAAGAAAGCAGAAAAAGGGAAAACTTACAAAGAGGGACCAAGAGAAGTTTGACCGGCTTGTAGCGAATGCTAAGAAGCGGGAAGGCGGTGCGACTACTGAAGTAGAGGCGGCGGCTGCGCGCGAGGCTGAAGAGCAGGCGGCCCGAGAAGCCGAGGAGCAGTCGGCAAAGGAGGCAGCCGAGGCCGAGGAGCAGAAAGCCAAGGAGGCAGCCGAGGCCGAGGAGCAGAAAGCCAAGGAGGAGGCCGAGGCCGAAATCGCACGCGAGGAAGAGGAGCTTGCCACCCTTAAGACAAGAAAGCAGAAAAAGGGAAAACTTACAAAGAGGGACCAAGAGAAGTTTGACCGGCTTACAGCGAATGCTAAGAAGCGGGAAGGCGGTGCGGCTGCGGTAGTGGAGGCGGCGGCTGCGTGCGAGGCTGAAGAGCAGGCGGCCCGAGAAGCTGTGGAGCAGGCGGCAAAGGAGGCAGCCGAGGCCGAGGAGCAGGCGGCGAAGGAGGCAGCCGAGGCTGAGGAGCAGGCGGTCAAAGATGCAGCCGAGGCCGAGGAGCAGGCGGTCAAAGATGCAGCCGAGGCCGAGGAGCAGGCGGTCAAAGATGCGGCCGAGGCCGAGGAGCAGGCGGCAAAGGAAGCGGCAGATAAAGAGATTAGACGTGAGGAGGAGGAGCTCGCGGCACTAAAGGTGAAAAAGCAGAAAAAGGGAAAGCTAACTAGGAAGGACCAAGAAAAGTTCAACCAGCTGACGGCGAAAGCTGAAAAGCGGGCGGGCGGCGAGGCGGCCAAGGACGAGGCGGCGGCGGCGGCGGCGCGAGAAGCTGAGGAGCAGGCCGCTCGTGATGCAGAGGAGCAAGCCGCCCGCGAAGCTGAAGAGCAGGCGGCGCGAGAAGCTGAGGAGCAGGCCGCTCGCGATGCCGAGGAACGAGCTGCCCGCGAGGCTGAGGAGAAGGCGGCGCGAGAAGCTGAGGAGCAGGCCGCTCGTGATGCAGAGGAGCAAGCTGCCCGCGAGGCTGAGGAGCAGGCGGCGCGAGAAGCTGAGGAGCAGGCCGCTCGTGATGCAGAGGAGCAAGCTGTCCGCGAGGCTGAGGAGCAGGCAGCTCGAGACGCCAAGGAAGCGGCCGAGCGCGAACGGGTGGAAGCGGAGGCGAAGAAGTCGAAGAAGTCGTCCAAGACTAACAAGTCTTCCAAGTCCAAGGCCAAGGCTGTGGACAAGGCTGTGGACAAGGCTGTGGACAAGGCTGTGGACAAGGCTGTGGACAAGGCTGTGGACGTGGCTGCAGACCTGGACAAGGACCTGGACAAGGACCTGGACCTCACAGCCGAAGATGTGGAGGCACTCTTGGCGCCACAGGAGGCGTCCGCCGACGATGCGTTCAATTTCTGGGGCGCAGCGAAGAAAGCCACCAAATCCAAGGGTTCGTGGCAGGCACGCAGTTGTAGTCGCAATACAAAACAACAACGGTCGCTAACGAGATTTGCAGCTGAGTCATCCACACTTCTGGAAGCTAGAGGTACCAGTGCGCCCCCGGCCGATACTGAGGTGTCAAAGGACACCTGGCCTGCCCACCATGCCACTGGCAAACCAATGAAGGGCAAGAAAGGCGTCAGCGGTAAGATCGCCGACCGTCTCAAAGCCTTTGAGTCGGTCGATGACGCCGGCTACGTGGACGCGCAGCCAGACGAGGACCCTGTGCCGCCATCGCCAGCGCCTCCGCCTCCCGCCGACCCGGATGTGCCGCCCAAGCAGGATGGAAAGAAGTCCAAGAAGAGCAAGTCGTCGTCCAAGGCCCCTCCGGAAGAGCCTGCTCCCGTTCCGTCTCCGCCTATCGCCCTCGACGACTCGCCGGACACGAGGAGGAGGACCAAAGACATACCTGGCAGCTTTCCCGACGACGACGACGACGGCGACGGCGACGACGGCGACGATGACAAAAACAACGACAAGAACGACGAGAACGACGAGAACGACGAGGACGACGACGACAACGACGACAACGACGACAACGACGACAAGAACAACGAGAACAACGACGACAACAACGACAAGAACGAGGAGAACGACGACGAGGAGAACGACGACGACGAAATAATCGAGGTCATCGAGATGCCCACCGAGAAGAAGACCAAGAAGTCGAGGAAGGTCGCCGCCGCCACCGTGCCCGTTCCCCCGCCGGCGCCGCCTCCGCCGCCTGCCGTTCCTGATGCGCCGCCCACGCCGCCGCCCGAGGTCAAGCCCTCCAAGAAGGAGCGGCCAAAGATCAACCGCGAGGGGTCTGCGTCGTGGGGCGCGTGGACGGCAACTCCAACCAAGGACCCGAAGCGATCGTCAAAGTCCAAGGCGGAGAAGACGTCGAGCTCCAAGAAGAAGGTGTCCAAGGAGGTCAGCAAGGAGGAAAAGTCGTCCTCCAAAGGCTCGGCTTCCGATAAAGCCGAGAAGTCAAGCCGCCATCCCATGCCGGCGAGATTCCCGAGCGTGTTCGCAAGCACGCCACCGCTATCACGGTCCATGTCGACGCGCGACAAGCGCGCCAGCTTCAGCGGAAGGTCAAGTTCGCGCCGACACTCGGCCGGCATGGGGGATGGCCTCGTGAGTCCGCCACCGGAAGAGGTGCCCGAAATGTCGGCCAAAGCTGCCAACATCCTCGGCGTCGGCCCGTCGCGCTCCGCCAGCAAGCGCAGCAAGAAGCGTATGTGCAAGCATTGTAAACCCTGACCTTCATACCCACGCTAACCTTTCATCAGCGACTGGTGGAAAGGACGACATTGTCATGGTCGACGGGGCCGATGCGATGCCGATTCCACTCAGGCGGGCGAGTTCTAGCGCTAAGAAGCCGTCCGGATTCTCGTCGCTGTTCGGCGGCGCATTCAGTTCCTCAAAGGCCGAATCTCGTCCTGAGATACGCCGTCGCGACACTGCAGACGACGAAGACGCAACCATGGTGGATCCGGACCATGAAGCGCGGCGTGCAGCCCGACGCGCCCAGCGCGGAAGGGAAGCCACCGAAAAGGTTGCGGACGAGGCACGACGTGCCAAGGACAAGGCGCGCCGCGAGCGTCGCAGGAAACAAGAGGAAGAGGCCGAGGCCCAGCGCCAGGCAGACAAGGATGCACGGCGTGCCGAGCGACGGGCGCAGCGCGCCGCACGCGAGGAGGCCGACCGGCGCGCGGCCGAGGAGAAAGAAGCGCAGCGGATGGAGCGCCGGCGCATGCGAAGAGAGCGCGAGGCCGCCGAGGCCGCGGCCGCCATGGCGGACGCCGAGACGGATGCGCGAAGGGCCGCTCGTCACCATGAGCGGCGCCGGAGCCACATTCCGGACGACGCCGACGACGAGCGGCGGCGGCGCCGGGAGGCGAGACGGGCTGCGGCGCGCGAGGCGCTCGAGACCTACGATGGCAGCAGGTCCAAAGACCGCAGTTCGCGGCGCAAGTCGTCGTCGGTGCCGCCCGACGACGGCGGCGGTTTCGTCTACCCGCAGCAGGCGAAGCGCGACAGCAGGGGTGGCGGCGGCGGCGCCAGCAGCAGCAGCAAGCGGCCGGCGTGGCCGCACGAGGGCACGTCATCATGGGTTAAGGAACACTCGGACGCGCCACCGCCGCCGCCCGAGGGCGCGGACGACGCCGAGTCCGGACAAACGCCCGAGGCGGACGACGAGGAGCAGCGGGCGCGGGCCGAGCGTAGGGCGGCGGGGCGGCGGTCCAAGTACGGCGAGGCCGAGGCTAGCGGGCGCGACGAGCTGGACGACGAGAGGCGGCGCAGGAGGCGGCGCGAGGAGAGGGAGCGCGCGGCGCGAGCTCGATCGGTGGGGAGCGGGGAGAAGAGGAGGAGGGAGCGGGAGCGGGACAAGGAGGTTTTCATGGACACGACGCCGCGCAGTAGCTGGTGGAAGAAGCTGACGCGCAACTAAGACGGAGACTCACAGACCTGACGAGTGACGAAAGTATGAAATGAGGCACGGCGCCGTATGCGGTCATGATGGACATGGAGTATTATGTCTGGCTCGGGAGTCTGTGTCCCTTGATACCCCGGACGGCGAATTTGGTCATGGTTACTGGTCAGCGGTACTAATGGTGGCGTATACTCGTATACTCATAGCGGCGTCAACATGGTGAAGAGCCGATCCAGGCATCTTGTGCAACGACCAGTTTCGCAGTACCCATTCGAGTCTGCGCCGCCTGCGTTTTGCCTCGCCCGCATACTAGACCGCGCGCTGCTCATACTGGCCGGCGGCTGCAGTAGGTCCATGTAGTTCTGAGGCGTCGGCCAGAGTACGTGCTATAGGGAGAGTTCAGAGGCCAAAGTCTACTGTCTATCCTTCCGAGACTTCGCGTCTACCCTAGGTTGTATTGACATACAGCACAATCAATAATCACACCTATAATATCTCCATATCTCGCTAGAAGGCGGAGAAGATACTTGGCCGTGGGAAGAACTCTGCTACATGACCTCGTGGCAAGGTGACTTTGCCTGTTTGAAATGTTTGGGAAGCTGATGGTTGGAGTGCAGTCATCCGAGAGACCTACAGTCGGTTCAGGTTCTGGCAGTTGGTCATTCGGTTACACTTCTCCATTCACCTATATGTACGTGTATGGGTACAGCTTTGAACATACTCGGTGGGAAGCAATTCCACCAGTCACAAGGCGAAATCAAAGTGGAAGTCGCCGCTAACGTGTTCGTGTAATGAACAAGGTAAGTGTTTTGCGTTCGGCAGCAGCGGCCGAAAACAGTATGTGTAGAATATCAGGCAGCCGGTTACCACGGGAAGTCGTCTTGGTCTGGGTTGCCTACACCTCCTCTCTCTACCTTCCTCGTTCTAGGACCTGGGCGCTCCTCCCTTTACTTTGTGTCTTGCACACGTACCATTGCTGCTGCCCCTACCGAGGACCAAGGTACCTTCCTCCGACAGCGTTCGGGTGGTACTCGTTCGCAAGGCAGGAGCAGATCGGGGCCTGCAAGTGCCCGTCCTGCAGCCTCGCCGTTTGCTCTGTCCTCCCCCCCCCCCCGGATCGGCCCAGATGCATAGTAGCGCCGGTATGATAACAACTGAACATACAACTTTCCAGAGAGATAACACGGCGCCGTTATAACGTAGTGGTTAACAGCGTCGCAAACCGAGGCCGAAGTATAACAGTAGTTAGTTTGTTCCCCTCCCACGCAAGTGAGAGGTAGGGAGAGACGCGAGTGCAAATCTCGCCTTTGGCACTTTTTTTTTTCCAATTTGTTTTTTCATCCGCACTCAATCAAACCTTCGACTTTTCCTTTTTCCTTGCCTATCTGCTTTTCCTTCTCAGGTTGCGAAAAGGCGCGGCCTCGATCTTGATATTGCTCGCCTCTTAGCCGGATCACACTTCCTCATCGTGCCCAGGTGCTCGTGGAAGGCCTTGCTCGTCCTCGGTGCGGAATACCGCGTCAAGTCCACCCGCGGCGATCACCGACGCAAACCTGTGAGAACTGGAAGTCATTTCCACGCGGTCCCCTCTATGTCTTGTGCTGTTGTTCCGCTTCCTCCCTATCCTTCCGCAGCTTCCTCAGCCGCCGCTCTTAGTCTTCCCCACCATTGCGAGCCACGTCTCATGAGCAGCAAGACGACGGGCGACGAGAAAACAGAGCAGACACGCTGCAGTGCACGGGGGGTGTGTGTGTGTGGTAGCACCTGCCCCATCCCGTGCCGTGCAGCCGTGCGGGAGCGATGCCAGTTGCATCTTTCTCGCTGGCCGGCCGGGGTGGTGAATACTGGTGATGCATCCGGTGAGGGCACGGCGCCACGGAGAAAAGTTACGCTTATTCGTGGTCCTGAACCCAGCTGTCACCTTGTGGTCGCCGGGTCGGACGTGCAATGTGTGGTGGCTGCGAAGCAATTGCCGATTGCGAAGCAATTGCCGTTGGACAAGGGGTACGAACTCGGATGGCAATCGGCCGGAAGTGGGTCGAGCACAAGGTCCCACCTCTAAGCTCCAGCCACAGCTCATCAGCAACGTCCTGCAATGCCACATGGCCAAGGGAAGCACTCGGTCCGCAAACCAAGTACACCACCGGCAGCGGCATAGCATCACGCGCCATGATAGCTCTGTAGACGACCATGTCGGATCTCACAGACAGCTTCAACGGGCTTCTGGCGCAGCGGGGATCACCCACCACCAAGCAGTCTTTTGACGTGGAGAAGCTCAACGAGTTTCTGAAGGAGGCGTACCGCATTGCAGGTGGCCCCGTTGTGGCAGCCCCCGCCTCTCCAGGCGCACATGGCTAACTGCGGAACGCACCATAGCGCTTCCTCATATCGGAGCTGCACGACAAGCTCCTCGGCTTCCGCCAGGCCTACCTCTCGACCGCCCCGCCGCGCCGGACACAGCTCCGCAGCCTCAAGCACGCCGCCGCCGGCGCGCCCCCCCTCTTCCTGACGGACCGTGACCGCGAGGCCATCGACGCCGACGCCAAGAGGAGCCTGCGCGACCTGAACGCCTTGATCCGCGCCCACACCGACGCCGAGGAGATACGCCGCCAGACCGAGGCCACCGTGCTGGCCAAGAAGTTTGGCCGCGGCGGGCTCGGGGCGCTGGGAAAATGGGCGGCCGGCGGCGGGTTGAACGGGGCTACGGGGCGGAATGCGGAGCATGCGGCGGCGGAGGAGAAGGCGAGGCTGCTTGCCGCCCACCGCGATGCCGTGCTTTGGTACCTGAAGCAGCGGTTGCAGAGGGTCGGGGCCTTGCAGCAGAGGATGATGGAGACGAGGCTGACGAGGGAGATGGAAAAGAGCAGGAGCGTCCTGGCAAAGGCACGAGTCGGCCCGGCCCTTGGTGGTGGTGTTGGTGGCCTGGCAGCTTGGCAAGAGAGCCGGTCGGGATCGAGCGTTGGGGCGGCCGGTGGCCGGTTGGCCGTGGAGGAACAGGAGCAGCAGGAAAAGCGGAGGACTGGGGCGGGCGACGAGTTCTCGCAGGAAGAGATTCAGGCATTCGAAAAGGACAACCAAGAGATGGTCAAGTACTACCAGGGCACGCTGGACAAGGTCAGGTACGTTGTCGTTGACTTGTCACACACCCACCCACGCCTTCTGGGCACTGACGACCAGGCCACAGAACGGCAGAACAGTCGCTCGTCGAGATCTCGGAGCTGCAGACGATGCTCATCAACAACCTGGCCATGCAGTCTGCGCACATCGACCAGCTCGTGGTCGACGCGGACATGGCCGCGGAGAATGTCGGCGGTGGGAACAAGCAACTGAAAAAAGCAGCACAGAGAGCAAGCCCGGCCCGATACACCTTCTTCGCGGCCACAGGCCTCTGCTTGTTTCTCATTGGATGGGACTTGTTCATATAGCACCGGTGCAAGCTGGGAGCGAGTGTGATGATGGCACAAGGCCGGCCCAACGCGGTAGTTAATGTCCATCGTCAAATTGGCGCCCCCTCTTCTTCCCCCCCCCCCCCCCCTCCCCATCATGACTACGGAGTATGCAGTAGTCGTCGTCGTCGTCGTCGTCGTCATTGCCGCTCGCCACACGCACCGAGGAGGCGAGCAAGAAGCGGGCAAGAGCCAAGAACAAGAGCCAGTTTTGATGACCGGCATCTGTCAGTTTTATCCCCATCGGGGACAAGGCTGGCCGGACGGAAGGGATTGGACGGTTCCGGTCTTGCCACAGGAGATGGGGAAAAGGAGAGGGAAAAGGAGGCGGCGCACAGCAGCCTCGGCCCGGGTGAGAAAGAAGGCGTCACATGCAACGGCGAAGCAGAACCAATCCCGGTCACACAGCTTTTTAACCCGGTGGAAACCCCAGCAATTTGGGCGCGCGCATCACCAGAGAATTCTTGCATCCGGCCTCGCCAAAATGCCGCCCGACCTTGCCATTTCCCCGCCCTCCGCGCCCGCGTCCATGTCTACATCCACATCCACATGCACACCCACACCCACACCCACACCCACGTCCACCTCCTCGTCCTCGTCCTCGTCCTCGACCTCCCGACGAATCCAAATCATCGCTGACCATATGGCTACCCCGGTCGTCGTAACAAGCTTCCCACCCGAGGCCGTGCCTCAAGCGCCGGAAGACCCTCTCTTTGGCCTGATGAAGGCGTTCCAGGCCGATCCGAGCGCGAGCAAGGTCGACTTGGTGCGTGATGCATACCAATCCGTCATGGGTCTTTTCTTTTCCCTCGCGCCCGCTGACTACTTCTCTGCTGCTCACAGGGCATCGGCGCATACCGAGACGAGAACGCCAAACCCTGGGTCCTTCCCGTTGTCAAAAAGGTAAGACATCGCAACCACAACCGCATCCGCAACCGCAACTGCACCCTGGCTGACTTCTTGACCCACGAGACAGGCCGACCAAGTCATCCGCAACGATCCCGATCTGAACCATGAATACCTTCCGATCGCCGGCCTGGCCGCGCTCACGAGCAAAGCCGCCGAGCTGATGCTGGGCGCCGACTCCCCCGCTCTGGCCGAAAAGCGCTCAACCTCGGTCCAGACCATCTCCGGCACCGGCGCCGTGCATCTCGCGGGACTATTTCTTGCCAAGTTCTACAAGATGCACGGCGCGAGCCACACTGTCTACCTCAGCAACCCGACCTGGGTGAACCACCACAAGATCTTCGCCAACGTCGGCCTGCCGACGGCCACGTATCCCTACTTTGACAAGAAGACGCGCGGTCTGGACTTCGAGGGCATGAAGGCCGCGCTGGCCGAGGCGCCCGAGCGCAGCATCGTGCTGCTGCACGTCTGCGCCCACAACCCGACCGGCGTCGATCCCACGCCCGCGCAGTGGCGCGACATCGCCGCCGTCATGCGCGCGCGCCAGCACTTCCCCCTGTTCGACTGCGCCTACCAGGGCTTCGCCTCGGGCGACCTCGACCGCGACGCCGCCGCCGTGCGCCTGTTCGTCCAGCAAGGCTTCGAGCTGGTCATCGCCCAGTCCTTCGCCAAGAACTTTGGCTTGTACGGCGAGCGCGCCGGCTGCCTGCACTACGTGGCCCCGCCGGCGGCCGACGCCGCCGCCACCGCCGCCCGCGTCGCCTCGCAGCTGGCCGTCCTCCAGCGCTCCGAGATCAGCAACCCGCCGCTGTACGGCGCGCGCGTGGCCGCCACCGTGCTCAACGACCCGGCCCTGTTCGCCGAGTGGCAGGGCAACCTGCGCACCATGTCCGGGCGCATCATGGCCATGCGCCAGGCCCTCCGCGCCAAGCTCGAGGCCCGAGGCACCCCGGGCTCCTGGGGCCACATCACCGACCAGATCGGCATGTTCAGCTTCACCGGCCTGACGGAGCCGCAGGTCGCGCGCCTGCGCGAGCGCTTCCACGTCTACATGACCAAAAACGGCCGCATCAGCATGGCCGGCCTGAACACGCGCAACGTCGACTACTTTGCCGAGGCCGTCGACACCGTGGTGAGGGAGCTGCCGTAGCTCACACACACGCACACACGCACACACACACACGCGCGCGCGCGCGCACGCACACACACACACGCACGCACACATACACACACAAGACGTGGCTTGACGAGAGGGTGGGGGGAAAAGCTATTGGCTATCGAGACCATGTGTTCTTGCCTCTCCTGGTCTCCTTTCTGTCTTCTTTCTGCCTTTTTTCTTCCTCTGGCACATAGTCTAGAACGGTCGCATCCGAGAACTCATTCCCTTCTTCAATGACGATGACGCGCGCGCGCGCGCGCGCTTGCAAGCCGGCGATCAGCTGGCTGTAGCTCCTTGGCTACCACTGTGGCGTCATAGGGACAGAAAATGAGGTATCCTGTACTCTGTAGAGTACCTCCAAGATACAATCCAATCCACTTCTCCACACCTCTCTTCCCGCTCCACCGACGGCTTCTCGTGACCCCGCCAACACCCATGTCCCGCGTTCCTTCTCGGGCAACGCTGGCAAAGATGGCCTGCTCCTTCTAGAAACCCTGGGGGAATTACGCTTCACGTGATCGCTTGCTAGACGCAGGCGTCCCGACCAAGTCTTGTTGCCAGCTCCCCCCCCCCCAGCCCTGTGTACGACGGCCGCCTCGCAAGGGCGGAGGCATCGTGGCAGCAAGGAAGCTCACATGGTGGGATAACACTGCATAGGGAGGTAGCGGGTTGATTTTCCCAACAGACCATGCAAAGACATGGGGCAGGGATCCCCAAACATGAAAGACTCGGGAAGCGAACATTTCGAATACTGCTGGCCCACCACGTGCCCGGTAGGCTCTCTCGAGACCCTCCCCCCCCCCCAGCAAAGACCAAGAAAGAGCTGTATGTATACAAGACTGCTGGCCCACCACTAACCCAGGACGTTCAAAGAACCTCCCCCAGCAAAGACCAAGAACCATCTATTCGCACCGCCATGATGCCATCTGCAAGGACCCGCCGCCCCGGCCAATCAATGCCTTCCACACTCATGTTCCCCGCAGCGCCATGCCCAGATCTTGTCCATTCGGGCTGGCATGCATCCATACACCCTACATGATGTACTGATTGTCGAGGCGACTCCGGTTCATGTTGAGATGTTGTGATGATGTTGTCATGTCGAGGGGCGTATGTGTATATGTCATTGCCTGCAGGTGAGCGCGTGTGAGTGAGCGTCTGTTCTTGACTGATAAGCTGGCCTTCTTACCTGACCACATGTCCCTATTCCCGGATGCCCGTTCATTCCAAGCTCCTCAAATCTACCTATGCTATGAGACTGGGCCCGCCGCATACCCGGGAGAGTCATGGGCGCAGGCGCCTCGTCTCCCCCCAGTCGACCACAATATAGAGGGAAGGAAGGGGAGGGAAGTGAGAAAGAGAGAGGTCAAGTATGAGAGTGTGCACCTATCAGAAAGAGAGGGGACAAGTATGAGAGTGTGCACCTACCAGGAAGAGAGGGGACAAGTATGAGAGTGTGCACCTACCAGATACTTACCGAGGGAGCAGTTTTGACGTCGCGTGCTCAGGACGGGATGCAGTTTATTGTCATGTGCCCAGGACAGGGAGAGAGAGAAAGAGAAACCAGGTAGCGAGAGTGGCTTGTCAAGAGATAGACACGAAGCTCAAAGGTTACCGCACGCGACCGCCGAAGAACGACTCACATTGTAAAATAAAAGAAATAAAAAATAAAAGTTGTCGAAAAAGGCTGACCCACCCTGTCCCGGAAGGATCGTGGTCGCACTTCCGCAGCCCAATCAGTTGTCGTCGAGAAGTCTTTGTCGTCGAGAAGTTCAAAGACTGTGCTGCCCCTCAGGTAAGAGGCACTTTGGATCTAGTAGGAGTCATGTGCCGCACCGTATGTTGACCACCAGCGATAGGCAGCTCCCCGAAAGGTATTGAACGCTCGACTTACGGTGGCCAACAGGGGCTTGGATCCCGTCCATATGCATCTCCCCGAGAGGAAAGCTGGATCATAGGGATACCTCAAAGCAATGAGGCCTGTCCATATGCATCTCCCTTGTTGGAAAGCTGACTATACAAACTTCGTCAAGTGATCTCTGCAAGGTCCACACCCTCGTCGGGGCAGCTTTCAGTCTCGAACTCTCGATGGGAGTCGTTGTTCCCCTGTCGATGCTGGAGAAGCAGTCAGTCATTCCCTGGCCACAAAAGCTGAAGGCTTGAATGTTAGTGAAAGTCGCAATCAGCAGGCGGGGCGATTCGAAAAAAGTGAATGAGATGACAAAGTGGAAAGCAAAGATGAGAAAACGCGGTAGTTGGGCGTGTCGGAGGAAGAAAAATCAAAGGTGGGGTGACTGGTCCAGGTGTGATGAAAAAAAAAGTTGAGCAAAAAGTCGCGTGACTCCCGGCCGCGCAGAACTGACGCATTGTGGACGTGGGAGCTTGCTGGTGAAAAGATGAGAAGTTGTGAGGGTCTACTAGAATACAGGACAAGTCGGAAGAAGTGAAGGTAAAAGGACTTACTTGCTTATTGTTGATCTTTCGCAGCTGCTCAGTGGCTCACAACTCACCTGTCGTCCACTGTTGTCGTCGCGAGAGGACGAGAGCCGGTCCCTAGTCTTTTTTAGTTAGAATTTCAGTCGAGAGAGAAAAAACTAGCTCTCTCGCGACGCGTGGCTTTGGTGGGTGGTGACTGGTGAGGTCAGGCTGAGGACCCAGACAGAAATCAGTGAAGAAGGAAATCAAACTTGGGTTATGCAGTGATCTGAGGGGCAGAGGAGAACGGTGAGGAAATTCACGAAAGGTACAGATAAGAACTTACCATGCATGAGGTGTTTTCGAGACTCGTTGGCGATGGTTGAAAAGTCGAGCTGGTTGTGAGGTGTTGAGAAGTAGAAAAATGGCCCACTTTGGGGCCAATAAATAGTCCTCGCTGTGAGCCCAAATCACACCTACTGAATTCGGCCAAATTGGGAAGGAGGCCCACAAAAATTGAAGGCTGTTTTCATAAGGCTTT
The DNA here is from genome assembly GCA_029339225.1 of Phyllachora maydis. Lineage (NCBI taxonomy): Eukaryota > Fungi > Ascomycota > Sordariomycetes > Phyllachorales > Phyllachoraceae > Phyllachora > Phyllachora maydis. The sequence goes on along the minus strand of JAQQPM010000006.1, from coordinate 975,037 downwards.
TTTTGATTGGCCCAGACCACCTGTGGGGCTTCTTCCATCCCGGGCCACCCATCGATCACTCAGCCGAGCCTCGTGCAGACTCGAATTTTGCAAGGGGACGACAGAAACTGTTGCAGGGAGGATGGCGCGCATTCACTTCAAACTATAGTCTGGATAACGGTAGTATTTAGTATCAGGTGTCGCTTTTGATTTTTTTTTCAGACTCTGTCAAGTGCTGCTTTGCTGGTGCATGTGGGGGCGCATGAGGCTCACGACCTGTCTCGACCCAACAACAGTCTTTTTTGCAATGAAGAATTCCGTCTGTACTCGACGGACCCGTTCACAGTACTCAATTGAACTGATTCGTGGGTGATCGTTGCAAATCTTGACGCCTTTGTCGATTTACTCTATGTCCCTTAAGTTCGCAAGGAAGACAGCGCGGTAGTAGTATGAGAGAAGCTTTTCAGCTTTGGTTTCGGAAATCAGTTCTGCTGACACTAGATGATAAATCCGAAAGTGCTTCTTTGGGACTATTACCTCACAGAATCAAATCAACATGAAAAAACCCCCCATAACGACCACGAACTTGAGTGCCTCGGCGACGGCCTAGAGTACATACCGTCAAGTCTGCCGACTGCCTCAGGCCCTCGGTCAGCCTCGAGGACCGACGTGATGGTCGCAGGCGATTTTCAGTGCAATCAAGCTTGGGCTTCACAAGTTAGTATTTCAAATCTGAAGAGTACTGTGTTATTTTGATTCCTACTTAGTTCAGCACAGCCGTCTCCGTCAGATTTTGCGGCTTCAAGCCCGTCGATCGCCAGGCTCTTGGCGGAGGATGATACACTGGATGTGCAGCACATGGTGGAGTGCTACGTCGAACGCCGTGTTCAGCGAGTGAAGAGAGGCGTCTCACTCGAGCCTATGGAATTGAAAAAAAAAAACCCTGGCCCAAGGCTACTTCTACACAAAAATTGAAAAAAGCTCTTTGAAATCTCTCGCTGTTCGGCGGTCAGATTCTTGTCAATGGCAGGGCTGGGTGCATCGTGGCATATATGACGTCATGTTGGTTCGCAAGTCTGCCGTCAATAGCACTACCATCGCTTTCCGGGCGCAACACAGTATCTGCAAGACATCCGGTGCTGGCTCGCCGGTGCATGATTTGCGATGAGCGAGAACACAAATACAGAAATCGTGGTGGTACGTGGCAAGAAGTTCCAAATTGTTTCCTCAGCGTGTCAGCTGAGCCCGGCGTCTGAGTGCCTCCCGGTGCTTGACCTGGGTCCTTCTGGGATCATTCTTCACACAAGTGTGCGAGATAAGCCACAATGCTGATGAGGATGTAACCATAGGCTGGCGCCATTGCGGCGTTCACCATAGACATGCTCATCTATCCCATGGACACCATCAAAACGCGCTATCAGAGCCAAGACTACCTCAAGACCTTTGCATCTTCGGGCTCGGCCAAGAAACCCCCCTGGAAAGCTTTTCGAGGACTGTATCAAGGCGTCGGAAGCGTCATTATAGCAACTTTACCCGCAGGTAAAGTTCCGGTTCCGACAGAGATGCTGGTCACCGCTTCCCGTGAGCAGACATGCGGAGACGGCGCAGGTTGCTGACAGACGGGCCTCCAAGCCGGCGTTTTTTTCACCACCTACGAATCCGCCAAGCACTTCTACGGCCATGGCGCATCCCTCCTCGCCCATTCGGCTCTCACTATACCGCAGCCGCTCATCCACGCCCTCGCGTCCGCCACCGCGGAGCTCGCCTCGTGCGTCATCATCACACCCGCCGAGGTGATCAAGCAGAACGCGCAAATGCTGCGGGGCTCATCGGGAAAGGTTTCCGGGTTCCGGGTCTCCACCTCGATGGAAGCGCTGCGGATGATACAGCGCAGCGAGGGGGGTGCTTGGCGGCGTATGTGGTCGGGGTACACGGCGCTGTCGGCGCGGAACCTCCCCATGACGGCGATACAGTTCCCGCTGTTCGAGTTTCTCCGGGCTCGGCTGTGGAGATGGAGGGAAGGAAGCCGAAGCAGGGAGAATCAGGGCCAGGCGCAGCGGCGCACGACAGGAAGCGTTGGCGTCGGAGAGGTGCCGCAAGGCACCATCCAAGAACAAGCAGGCACATCGGCTGGCATGTTGCTCGAGACTGGTCTGTTAACGGGGTCGAGCGCCGCGTTGTCGGGTGCTCTCGCAGCGTTTCTTACGACACCGACAGACGTGGTCAAAACGAGAATGATGCTTATCGCTGGAGGCGATGGTGGGTCAGATACAGCTGCGCCGGATCTCGGGAAAGATGGGGGACGGCGGCGACGACATACGGGCAGCGTCGCAATCGCTCGGGAAATATTCAAGGAGCGCGGAACACGGGGTCTGTTCCGCGGCGGCGTGCTACGGGCGACGTGGACGGCAGTGGGAAGCGGTCTGTATTTGGGTTCATATGAAGTTGCGAAGCTCTGGCTGCGAGATGGCCGTGGCGATGACGACGGCGAGCCCTAGCAGAGATTGGAAGTCCTCGTCAGGGCATCTGGTATAGAATACTCTTGACCCTTCGAATGTATCGAAACATTTATCGTCAAGTCCGACCCACGTCGATCAGTGGTGTCAAAAAGGGGGCGCGCGGGGATTTGCATGGCAACTTGGGCGGACAGGCTAGGACATCGTTGGTTTCAGAGACAAACTGGGATCGAGCGTCCGTCAGACGGTCCGTCAGATCAAATTGCTGGGTCCTGCAAGTAGTAGCAAGAAAAGCGGTACCGATACTGGGCTACGCATGGCATCAACTCTGACATGGATTGCGTTATCGCCGCTGGCTTTGAGTGGTGGGTAGGACATGGATTTTGAACGCACCAAAGCTACGGCTCTGGGCAGTGGGCACGGCATGAAATCTCGTAATTTATCTGATGAATAACGTTCTCTTCTTCGTCTCCTACCGCGCGCCCCTTATATCGTCTTTCTGGTTCCTGATGTATTCCACCGCCACACTCGGTCGTTCCCTCGGCGCTGCCTCACAGATATATGTGCTTTTCTGGCAGTCCATCATAGCAAAAGTTGCTGAATTCCAAAAAAAAAACATCCTTACCTCTGTCCGCTCGATCAATGACCTCGCCTATGACTATCGTGGCACTCGACCATGTCGCTCCGGTAGTCGAGCCGTTCAAAGCCGTCGAGCATTATCCTGGGGTGAACGAGACCACGATGCCTGGCAACCTCGGCGATGTAGGTGGCGATCGATACCTGGTTGTATCCCCGTACACCAAAAAGGAGCACTTGCTCGATCTGGAGACGCTCGACACGCAAAACCGGCTGCTAGCACTGGCCCTGACTCGCATGAGATGCCTGAGGACGGACTACGCCACCGCGCCGTATCAGGAGGCTTTCAACTGGGAGGAGGTTGTCGACACCTTGCGGGGGCTGGCCCGCGAGCAAAGCCACTCGTGGACGAAGAGCGAATGGTACATTGTGGTCTTCCGGAGCCGGATTCCGCCATCCACTGCGTGTGCCGAGCTCGCAGTCCTTGACAAGGCTGCGCACGCCGAAGCAACTTCGAGTGGAGGATTCTTGAAGTGAGAAAACAGCGAGCCGATTGAGATCAGAGACGATAGTCTGACGATGGCGCCGCAGATACTGGTTCGGCACTCCTGATGCCTATGGAAACAACCTGGCAACCTGCATTTGGAGAAGCCAAGAGGACGCAAGAAAAGGAGAGGTTGGTCCAGCTCACCGCAGAGCCGCAGGCGCTGCTCGGCATCTGTATTCGCATTGGCAGATTGACCGTCACCGACTGCTGATCAGCGACGAACTCTGGAACTGGAAGATCGCCGGATGGCTGGACTAGCCGGACTAGCCAGCTCTTGGTTATCGACCTTCACCTAAGGGTGCCGCTTCGCGTTCAGCTTCAATGCATCCGTACAAGAGTACGGCTAACGACTTGTGCTTGGCTTGTGAACATGTTTCTTTCGAGCAGTAGGCGCGGCGCGTCATGTCGTATTGACGGGCATCGCCATGAATCCTAGCTAGTCATATGAGGCGTATTATAACCAAAAGCAGACTCACGAGGGGAAGAAGAAAAAGCAGACTGATCTAGTGACAGAAAGGACCGATCATCACGTCGATGTGATCATGTCATGAAATGGGAAATATGGGGTGAGAGGCTGTATTGCGTTGTCCTAAGCTGCTGCGCGAACTCTATCCTGGAGCTAAGATGCTTGAGCTGGCCTAGATGTGGTGGGGCGCTCATCCACGTGCCAGGTCACAGGGTCCAAGCTCGGCGCCCACCCAACAGGAAACCTCTACATTGGCTCGAGCCCATGGCCCCCGGTTCACCGGGAATTACTGCCGGCATTGACCGCCTTGATCCCTACCCTCCGCTTGTGCCCACAAATTGGCGTAAAAAGTTCACGCCCCTCGCGCGCGATCTTACCCGCCAAACACAATTCTTTCTATCAAAGAGCAAGTGCCCAACCGCTGTGTGCTTCTCTTGCTGTAATTATGGATGACACTTTGAAAGACGTTCCTGTCACGTCAGTGCAGGTTGAGGCACTGGTAGGTGACTTCGGCCGGGAACCCCCGAACCCCACCACGACAGAGTGGCTAATGTGGGAAATCTAGGTCGTGATGAAACTCGTGAAGCACTGCTCCTCGGCGTTCCCAACGACCGCGACGGGCTCCCTAGTCGGCATGGACAAAAAGGGAGTTCTCGAGATCACCAACGCCTTTCCTTTCCCGAGTGTGGAGGTATCCGGCACCGACAACCATCAGAACGACGCATCCAGTCTCGCGGCAGCCGCTCCCCGCGCCAAGGCCAACATCGTCTACCAAAATGAAATGATTCGGCATTTGAAGGAGGTCAACGTGGACGCGAACAATGTGGGCTGGTACACCAGCGCTACCATGGGCAACTTCATCAATCTCAGCTTCATCGAGAATCAGTATCACTACCAGCGCGACAACGACAAGACGGTTGCCATTGTGCATGACGTGAGCAAGAGCTCACAGGGGAATTTGACTCTGAGGGCGTTCAAATTGTCCAGCAACTTTATGGTCGCGTTCAAGGAGGGCAAATTTACCACAGAAAGGTGCGGACGCAACCCTACCATCCCACCGACGGACGGGGATGTGCTCAGCGCCGCTAACACGTTAAACACCAGCCTGCAAAAGTCCAGGTTAACCTTCAAGGACATTCTCATCGAATTCCCCGTCACTGTGCACAACTCTCACCTTCTCACGTCGTACCTGCACCAGGTTCCCGCGGTGCCTGACTCTCCGGAGCTTCCCTTGCCTGCCTCCCTTGGCGAGATACAGCGCAAGGCTCCCCAAATTCCCGCATATCCGTCTTTCGATTCTCTAGACCTGTCGATCGATCCGTTTCTTGAGAAAACTTCAGACCTGCTCCTCGACAGCATAGAGGCGCATTACACGGACCTCAACAATCACCAATACTACCAGCGACAGCTTGGCCGGGAGCAACAAAAGATATCGCAGTGGCAGACAAAGCGGAAACAAGAAAATATGCAGAGGCAGGCTGCGAAACAACCGTTGCTCCCGGAAGATGAGTGGCAGCGACTATTCAAGCTTCCACAAGAGCCAAGCCGCCTGGAGGGTATGCTGAACGCCAGACAAGTGGAGCAGTACAGCCGGCAGGTGGATGGGTTTACGGCCAATATCAGTGCCAAGATGTTTGCAGTCAGGGGAAACTTGCTCCCGGAGTAGGATCACGGGAACTCGTTGAAATAATATTGAGGTCTCACGTATGCAGTGGCCTTGTACCTCTACATGGGAGCCGGCGTTTCGAGGGGCCGACATCGAAGGGATAGTTGGCGTAAGAGTCGAGAGGAGAATCACTCTGGCGGTAGCCCAGGCTCGTGACGGTCATCTTTGACGGTCATCTTCCAGGACCGTAAAGATGACCGTCGTGCTAGAATGCGCGAATTGTCCTCATTTGACGCTCGGCAGCGGCCCCGCATGCGTACATTACACCGACGTCCGAGCCCCGAGGCCGCCTACACCCTGGGTGAGTCGCGAGGGCAACCTGCTCGGACCCGACTGACTTGTGCTTGGTGGGGGTTTTTCGAATGGGTTTAGCGTGGTTCCCGCTACTCCTCCGCAAGTGGCCGTTCCCGGGACAGCCCAGCGCGGTCCCTCCTTTTTTTGCTTGAGGTGCAGAGGTAGGTAACGGGCTCGGATTTCCACCCCGCGCTATCCGTTCTTCACCCCGCACTCCCTCTACCTTTGTCTTCCAGTACACGTTGTCTTCTGTTGTTGCCAACCGTCCATACCACAAGTCTCACTCCCGTCATCCTCGAGGTAATTCGCCATCTACTTGAAAATTGGTTGAATCGGAATTGGACCCCTTCTACTGTGCGCCAACAATTGTCCGGTTATTGACGCGCTGCCCGGTGACAGATCCGACCTTTCATTTCCATCGACAGATTCCAGCTTGCCTCGCCGGTGTCCATGTGAGTTGCAGAAACACACACCACTCCACATTCAGGACTTCTCGAGACCTCTGGCGCAGAAGCTTACAGCAGCCATCAAGCTCTTTCCACCTCCAAGATGTCTGCTCCCGCGCACAAGTTCAAGGTCGCCGACCTCTCGCTTGCCGCCTTTGGGCGTAAGGAGATCGAGCTCGCGGAGAACGAGATGCCCGGTCTGATGGCCACCCGCAAGAAGTACGCCGCGGACCAGCCATTGAAGGGCGCCCGTATTGCGGGATGTCTGCACATGACTATCCAGACGGCCGTGCTGATCGAGACTCTCACGTCCCTGGGCGCCGAGGTGACCTGGACCTCGTGCAACATCTTCTCAACACAAGACCACGCTGCGGCTGCGATAGCTGCTGCCGGTGTCCCTGTCTTCGCATGGAAGGGAGAGACCGAGGAGGAGTACAACTGGTGCTTGGAGCAGCAGCTCAACGCCTTCAAGGATGGCAAGAAGCTCAACCTCATCCTTGATGACGGTGGCGACCTCACCCACCTCGTCCACGACAAGTACCCGGACATGCTCAAGGACTGCTACGGAGTCTCAGAGGAGACCACCACTGGTGTTCACCATCTGTACCGCATGCTCAAGAACGACAAACTGCTTGTGCCGGCCATCAACGTGAACGACTCCGTCACCAAGTCCAAGTTTGACAACTTGTACGGATGCCGCGAGTCCCTCGTGGACGGCATAAAGCGTGCGACCGACGTCATGATTGCTGGCAAGATCGCCGTCGTTGCCGGTTTCGGCGACGTCGGCAAGGGCTGTGCCCAGGCTCTGCACAGTATGGGTGCCCGTGTCATTGTCACTGAGATCGATCCCATCAATGCTCTCCAGGCCGCCATGGCTGGCTACCAGGTGACCACCATGGAAAAAGCTGCCTCGATCGGCCAGATCTTTGTAACCACCACGGGTTGCCGTGACATCATCACTGGAAAACATTTCGAGGCCATGCCCAATGATGCCATCGTGTCCAGTAAGTCCATACAGCAGCTGCACCAGATGCGACAAGATATCTCAAGCTGATCACGATCTACAGACATCGGCCACTTCGACATCGAGATCGATGTTGCTTGGCTCAAGACCAACGCTGCCAGCGTACAAAACATCAAGCCCCAGGTGGATCGTTTTCTGATGAAAAACGGCCGCCACATCATCCTGCTCGCCGAGGGCCGTCTCGTCAACTTGGGCTGCGCCACCGGCCACAGCTCTTTTGTCATGTCCTGCAGCTTCACCAACCAGGTCCTCGCACAGATCATGCTCTACAAGAATGCTGACGAGACCTTCGCCAAGAAGTACGTCGAATTCGCCAAGAGTGGCAAGCTCGAGAAGAAAGTCTACGTTCTTCCCAAGATTCTGGACGAGGAGGTTGCCCGCCTCCACCTCGCCCACTGCAACATCGAGCTCTCAAGCCTCACTTCGACCCAGGCCGAGTATCTGGGTCTCGACGTCGAGGGTCCCTTCAAGACTGACATGTATGTCGCCGCGCTCAAGGTGTCTTTCGACCGGTCCAGCACTGACAACCCTCCAGGTATCGCTACTAGACAGCTTGCTATTGCGCCACTGAGCCTGCCTTCTCTGGCTGCGAGGCTCAGTGCGTCTCTTCTTCAACATATAGGGCCTGGCGCTGATTTCGGGTTGGCGAGCTTTGCATGGTTTCTTCTCTCTTTCGGCATTCAACTGACATGACAGAACTTTGCCTGAGACGATGGCTACCTGGGCTGGGTACATATATAAAAGGACAGGGTGTGATACGATTTTTCAACAAAAGTACGGCGTTGTCTCACTCTGCATGATATCCCTTTCCAGCCCTTGGTCATCTTTGTCTTTGTCAGGCGTTGATTGTGGCTTGGGCTGGAAGTGTTCCCGGCCCGAAAGCTTTTGCGTATGCGCTGGGTGAGACCACCAGGGTCGTTGGCGAAGCTGTGTCCAGATGTGCCCGTCAACCGTGGTTCTAGATAGACATGAGGTCGAGAAAAAAAATAGGCAAGATGTTCGAGGTACATGATGTGCTCCATCTGCAGACAGGTACCGAATCCTACGTCGTCGACATTGATCCCACGGGTCAGGCACCTCGAAAAACCACGTGCCAGGTAGGGCTGAACTCTATGACGGACGGCCGTCCGGCCGCGATGAGCAAAGGACATGCCGAACGCAACATCGGCCCGTCTCTGGTTCGACACATGTTTTCGACACGACAATACAAAGTCCAAAATCGTATGAGCTCTCACTTTCTGTTCACCAACCAGCAAGACCCACCAGTAACCCCCTTTTGCCGACATGTCCTGCTTCCACGAGAGCGCGCACGGAAGAGGATGGCGGTGTCCAGCAGCGTCTTACGGCCAGCCAGATTGCCCGACTCCTTGGTTCGATCTACCTACCTACCGTCTCCCAGTGCCGTCTAGCCTCTGCACTGCAGAGACCTTTCTGCGCGTCTCCCTGGTAGGATCGTCTCCCGTCACCGTCTGTCTTGTCTTGTCCTGCGCCCACCAGTCTGGTGCCTAAGCCAGGTCGCGCTGCTCCGGGACGATGCTGCGTAGCTTGCCCTCCTGTATGGCTGACCGCACGTTGCCGATGGCCCATCTGTTTCGCGGCAAGAGAAAACGTCAGCACGGTTGTCTCTGGCTGGGAGGGTACAAGGGACCGGAGAAGAGGCAACAAGCCGGGGCTGACCCGACTTACTCCTCCATCTTGGTCTGCGTCTCGACCGTCCATGTGCCCATGTGCGGCACGAGCAGGGCGCGCGGGTTCGCCATCAGCCCCGGGTGGATCTGGGGCTCGTTCTCGTACACGTCCAGGCCGACCGAGCCGACCTGGCCGGACTCGAGCGCCTGCACGAGCGCGGCCTCGTCCATGACGGCGCCCCGGGCCGTGTTCACGATGACGACTCCGCGCTTCATCTTGGCGAACTCGGCCGTCGAGATGAGGTGGCGCGTGTGGGCCTGGCCGCGTCGTCAGGTCAGCGATCCGGCCACCAGACGGGCATGGCGCAAGGGAGAAGCATCATGCAGCGCACTCACGTTCAGCGGCAGATTCAAGCTCAGCACGTCGCTCTCGCGCAGCAGCGTCTCGAAGTCGACGTACTCGGCCTCGGCCTCCTTCTCGAGCGCCGCGTCCAGCCGGGTGCGGTTGTGGTACCGCACCTTGACGCCGAAGGCGAGGGCCTTGCGGGCCATGTTGCGGCCGATGCCGCCCATGCCCAGCACGCCGAGGACCTTGCCCTGGGGGTCGTGGCCGAGGGCGGGCAGGGTGCGGCCGCGCCACTCGCCGGCGCGCAGGGCCGGCAGGGTGACGGCCAGGTTGCGCAGGGCGCCGAGCATCAGGAAGATGCCGACGTCGGCGGTGGCGTCGTCGACGGCGGTGGGCGTGTTGCTGACGCGCACGCCGCGCGCTGTGCACGCCGGCACGTCGATTTGGTCGTAGCCGGCGCCGTTGTGGCACAGGAAGCGCAGCGACGCCGGCAGCGCGGCCAGCAGCTCGGCGTCCACCCGGCCGGTTATCGAGACCGAGTCGAAGGTGCGGTAGGCCGCGGCCACGCCGTCGAAGGCGCCCGCCGCGCACTCGGCCAGGAAGTCGGCGCGTTCGGTCGACTTGGGCGTCAAGACCTCGGCCAGGTCGGCGATACTGGACCAGGCCTTGTGGGCGCTGGAAAGGGGGGGAGGGGGGGGGGGGAGGGCAGATGACAGGGTTTAGCGCACGGCGTCCTTTCGAATAGGGGATTGGTTCTTGGAACGGAACGTACTGGTCGATCTTGCCCAACAGGAGAACCCTGGGCCGAGCATCGGTCGCGGCCATTCTTTTTGCAGCTTTTTCTCTGTGAGATGGCTGTCTATCTACATTCTTGACTGTTAGCAACGGTCCCGCTCGGCGCTGACGTTGCAGTGATGCCTTCCCACCTACCTACGTCCTACTTGACTGTGAGGATGCAGACTCTACCTCTACATGGAGTTATCTCGAGCTGCACTGCACGGCGGGGAGGGCGTGGGAGGGAAGGCAGAAGTCGACGATGTGAGCGACGCGCGGGAAATCTATCGTGCTTTCCGATGTACTTATGCGCGCGATCGCGGGGTAACGAGGAAACCTCGACGATTTCGCCTGACCGCTGCGGGCCTTGGCAAGGAGACCCCTGATCCGAAGGGTCGAGTGTTCCCGCACAGGCATGTCGTCGACGTGGTGGTGCAGGCCGAGATATCCGCTTCGCCTTCTCGTTCCCGAGCCTTGGGAGGTAGAAATCACTCACTCAACGCACTTCGCGCAGCCTTCGCACGCTCAGGGTCGTCCTTGCTCGCTTGGTCATGGGCGGGGTCGGCAGTGGAGAATGCTGACTGTGTTTCTTCTCTTCTCTTCTTCTCTTCTCTCTTATTCCCTCGTTCACTCCAATCTCTCGGTCTTGGTTTGCGGCTCGACGACGACCTATCGCCCTATGCCCTCTGGTGTGAAGTTACCCTCCCGGTAGCAGGAAATGATCGGATGGCGAGCACAAAAGTAGGCGTATTCGGAGACAAACATAGAGAGCACCCGAGTGTGCGTACAGGCCAAAGAGTTTACCAGTCATGCTGCGAACTGGGCTTCTCCTGCCGACGCCTGCTGCGTCTGGTATGTCTGTGCTTGTTGTTGTTGTTGTTCTTGCTGCGTATGCTGCAACACCCAGGCCGCTCGGAAAGTAACGCTCGCCGGCCAAAAAAAAAACAAATTCTCTAATTCCAGACGCTGGCGAATATGTCAAGTCTTGCTCCACGAAACTGATAAATTGACCAAGGGGATGCCGGTCGCAAGTATTACAGAGATACATGGCATCTGCGGCTCGAGGGACCGCGCCGTTCTCGCCCGAGACCGGCAGACGCTGGTACGTAGGGAACGGGGGAGTGATTAGGAATTACGATGCAATCGACGCTGGGGCAAAACAATGCATCGTTATCATGGGAGCCAAGGGAACAAGAACCCGACAGCTTTTGTAAGAGATCCCGCCTTCCAATGCACCGTAGACTCGCGGTCAAGAGGAAACTGAACCACCAGCACGCTCGCTCGATGGAAATGTGTGATATCGTACAGGGCCGGCCGTGCGAGATTGCTGGCCGATGCAATGCTGCTGCTGCTGAAATGATCCTGAGTTCCGTATGCTAGATCAGGGACTAATGGGGAGGGTACTGAAACGTCGGGTAGTAATACAAATCCATACAGCAGGATTGATTGCTATTCCTGCAAGTCGTCGATGCCGCCGTATAGACTGCTGCTGATTCCCATGTCGTCGCACGCAAGATCAACGCCGGCTAAATCGCTCGCGAGTTCTTGATGACATTGACCCCGGGGCGCACAAAGGCTCGATACGCCAGCTCGGAAATCCGCCTGACCACGTTGGTCGTGCCGCCGGTGCCCTGAGACTCTTCGCGAATAAATCGGACCGCGACTGCCAGCTTGCTGTGCACATCGCCCGCGTCCAGATGGGTAGGAGCCGTCTGTTCGGCCATGGCCGGGTCAAGCTGACCAGAGAACTCCCGAAGAACGGCCATGCTGTACAGCACATCTCTGTTTTCACGGCCGTCCAAGACACTGCGCATCTCACCCAGGAAGTGCACGCGGCTGTCGACGCGGTCCGGCAACGAGTTGGTCTCCAGCAGGTACTGGCCAAGGCAGTACCAGAAGTGGAACTCATCCGAGCGACGCTTGAGCATGGAATCGGCAGCGGCCTTGTCCGCAGGAGGCGGTGGTGCCGTCAGAGGATTCTTCCACAACGTTGCATTGGAGAGAAGAGCCGTGACAGCGACAACGCGAGCACGCGCTTCGGTGGCGTCGTCGTCTGCGGGCAGCTGGTCAAGAGGCCGGTGGGACAACTCCGAAGGAGGAATGGTGATGGGCAGGTTGGCGAGAGCCCACACGAGGCAGGATTCAAGGTGACCGGCTGCCACCATGTCGCGCGGGTCCGTGGTGGTGATGGTATTGATAGACTGGAGGAAGGTTGCGAAAAGCTTGACGAGGGCTTGGTTGGCAACGAGCACGTCGGGTACGGGTACTGCGTTGGCGTCACTCTGGGAAAAGGCGTACCACGTGTTTTCGAAGAAGCTGGTCAAGCCAGGGCCGTACACCTCGAAATACAACTTGGACGCTTCATCCACAGCGTCCTTCGGCGGCGGCGGGCCGTTGGTGGGCGGGATTGGCCCTCCCAGGGCAATGAGCTCATCGACCTTCATCTGAGACAGGGGCCGTGTGAGCTCCGAACACCATCGGCCAAAGTAAAAGAAGGGGCAGTCACCTCTGGACAGACCTGGGACAGCCGTGGGGGGGTCTGGCCTCTCCAACTTGTTAAAATGACCGGACTGAGACGAAGGGGTGCCGGAAGCTGGTGACGGCCCGCCCAGCTGGAGAGCAGGATCTATGTAGTCGAAGCCGCCCTCGGACTTGACGCTGCGTGCTGTTAACGGCGGGGGGGAGCAGAGCGACGTGCTTGTGTCGACCGGCGGCGGGTATGATGAGCTCGGCACGACCGGTGTCTGCTGGTACGGGAGCGGGGGTGGTGCCGAAGCTGGGATGTTCGGGTTCGCCGCAAAGCTTGCCGGGGCGGGGGGCCCTTGGCTGTTATTCGGCACCGGCTCGAGCGCTGCGGGGCCCTGCTGCTGCTGCTGCTGCTGATACTGCTGCTGCTGCTGCTGCTTGAAGATGGGGTCGTATCCCAGACACTCGCGCTTCGACTTTTTGCCTGTATGCAGTCTTGTCAGCACGGCAGAATGCCGCAGAGCTACCCCGGAGCCGGGGAGAAATGCAGTGCTCACAGTTGTTACAGGTTGGGTGACCCTCGTCGCACTGGAAGTTGTCGACGCCTTGTCGTTAGTAGCTTTTTTTAACCGAGAGGCCGTTGGGAGGCGCTCGCTGCGAGTGCGGCGAAAGTCAAAATAATTCAACATATTCCACGGACCTTTATACGGCGCTTGCGGCAGGTCAGACAACCTGTCTTCGTCCGACGTTTAATCTCCTGCGCGCGTTCGCCCGTCAGCACGACAAGCGGGGAACATTATGGTCTGCCACATATACGGATGCTGTACCGGTACCTTCTTATGTCTTCCTCCGCTCAGGGCAACACGTGGATCGGCGACAAGGTTCGGCGGTAATTGGTATCGCAGGACGTTGGGATCGTGCGCGATGCCGTACGGGCTGTGAGGGGCCGAGTGGTAGTAGTTCATGCCCATGGGGCCGGCGGGCATCGGGGGCGTGATCGGCAGACTGTGTGTTGTTTGCGGCTGCATGTGGTCGAGTGTTCGTATGTTCGGCAAGGTCATGGCGCTCTGCAGGGGCTGATTCCCACGGTAGGGCTCGCCAAGGGGACTTGGTTGCGCGGGATAGGCGTACTGGGCGGCAGGGTGAGGCACCGCGCCCGGCTGATAGCCCGGCGGACTGGGGAAGCTCGTGGAACTCGGGTAGGCCAGGGGCTGGCGAAACGGGCCAGGTGGTGGCTGCGGGTTCGACATCGGTAGCATGTGTAGCGACGACGTGCCGTCCCACCGTGTCCCGTCTCGGTCTCGGCCGTCGTCGCGGTGCACGATCAGGCTGCCGGCGCCGGCGACCACGGGGCGGTCGTCGGTCGAAGCGTCAGGACTGCTCGCAGAAACACCATGCGCCGTGTCGCTGCAGCTGCTGCCTTTCCTGCTCGCCCAAGCACCATCTGTCTCGGCGGCCGCGATGTTGGCGTGCCGCGCCGCTGCGCCGTGGGTGCCCCTGACGCTGGCGTTGCTGCTGGTGCTGCTGGTGCTGCTGGTGCTGCTGGTGCTGCTGCTGCTGCTGTTGCTGCCCGCGTCGCTGTGTTGTGGGGGGCTGGGCAGCTGGTATCGTTCATGTGCGGCGCCGACAAGACGCGACGGGTTTGCCGGGAACTGATGGCAGTGCAGCCCGGCCTCTCGACTGCGATCCACAGGCAGCGATAGCGATGGTCGAGTATGGCCGCAGGGTTGCGCCAGCGCCATATTGGGAATTTAATTAGATTTTTTTATGGAGCCACGATTCCTCCCAGAAAAGCGACAAGGGGGGTGTGGACGGGCGACGCGACCTGGCCCGGCTCTGGCCCGGCTCTCTCCTGCGTGTCCCGTGTCCCGTGTCCCGTGTCCCGTTTCCCGTGTTCCCCCCCCCCCCCCTTTATGCCTCCCCTTATGCCTCCCCTTATGCCTCCCCTCCTGGCGCGGTGCATGTTTGTGTGCAGTTCCCTCACGCGCAGCATCTACACTTCGTACAACGGGCGAAAAAAAGCACTGGTTTTACCTTGAGTCCTTGACCGTCCAAGCTGGACAGCGAGCTGGTGATTCGTCCGTCTGTTCGGACCTACGAAATCGTAGCTAGTAGTAGTAGTAGTAGTAGTACGGATGCCCACGTCCAAGTACTTTGCATGGCTCCATCCTTCTGCGTCAGTAGTAGTCGTCCGTCTTCCCACCTGGTAAACAGCACCCCGTTTGTTCCCATCGCTGATCTCGATTCAGTCCTGCCACGGGCTGTCTGCTGCCTCTAGCCGTACGAAGAACCCTGCAAGAATATCATTTCTTGCAGGACGAGGCGGGCTGGCGAGCAAATGGCAACATGACCGTAATCTCGCCGCATGCAGATCTTTTACTCGACAAGTACTCACTCACCCTCTCATCAGTTAGCCTCTTCCGCCGTGAGTATCGTGGCGTTTGGCCGTCTCGGTGTCTGGGCTGCGCCGGACTGAGGATCAGCCTGCCTCTATCCGTACACTATGTCGAAGCCAATATCTGGTCCCCCTGGCATACAGGCAAACATCCGCTGCTAGGCCGCTTCTGCGCCCGAGCGTGCATGTCTTCCCTTTCCTATCGTGGTCCGAGACAACGATCGTCCTCTATTCTCACATCCCCCTTCTCCCACATACTTCGTACTCGAGGACAGCATGTACGCAGCAGCCCGGCCTCCACGGTCTAAACAAAGACTTGTCCTTCTCTCCGAGCGGCTGATAGAACCAAGACATGATACCCGACACTCGGTATCTCTGCTGCACGCAGCAACCTGTGTGCCGCTTGGGTTGACCGCCTTCCCCTTTCATCCAACCTATTCTTGATCCATTATTTCCGTCAAGTCGAAGACGGAGAACAATCTCCCATGTCGGCGCGAAGAAGGCGTCAGCCTCCCCAAGTTTTTTCTTTCTCCATCTGCTGCCTTTTCTGGAGCGAGAGCGAGCACGGGCTTCATTGAGCCGGTTTAGGTCCTGACAAACGTCGCAAGGAAGTACAAAGTACGGAGTAGAACCTTGGTTGCCAAGGTACCGAGGAATTTTTCTCGACCACTTCCAACTTACCACTCCCGGTGGGGTACGGAGTCAGGTCTCGGTAGCCGGGTCCTCGGGCCGGACGATTGCCTCCCGGGAACCTTGGCCGGGACGAATCCACCAAAGAAGTGGCCCACGGTAGTGTGAAGACCAAAATATCATCAGCACGGTGGAGAGTCATGCAGCTTCAACTGCCACAGCCTCGGCTGTTATACAAACTGACATCTTCCACCAAGGGATCAAGCTGCAGGCAAGCATTTTAGCCGCAGCAACTAAACCCATGACGTTATTGTCCAACTGGGTCTGCCAATAGCCGTTGCAAGCGTGTTTTGTTCGCAGATTATCGCGGGGAAACCTGGGGGGAGGGGTTGGAAACGAGGGATAGCAACCCCGGCCGCAGCAAGCAAGCATCTACAAATGTGGAGTATACGACCGTCTTCACTTGGCACTGGTACCACATTGCCTTGAACTACCTGTTATTGTTTCCAACAAGTTCCATCTTGCAACTTAAAGCGCATCTCACACAGGGTCTCTACACAAGTCCTGGAGTCATACGAGCTTCTTCCTCGTGTTGCAGGGGCATGTACTCCGGGTGAGATACCGACACGCCTGAGCCACGGATGCACGAATCAGGACTCCCGAAATCAGGCGCCAAATCGCGCCAAAAGATGCGCATCCGCAACAGGCCCTCGACCCGGCGAAGCTTGCAAGTCTTCGTTGTTAATCGAGGTGTCGCCGGCCATCGGTTACGAAGTATGAAGTCTTGGGCAGCAAGTCAGCCTCGAGTCACCTATGAGACCTCGACTCCCGAAAGAGTCTTATGACTTATGGGGTACTCGCTATGCCAACTACGTATCATGGCATTCACAAATCCCCATGTTGCGTATCGGCATGACATTCACATATCCATGTTGCGTATCGGCATGACTCGCTGCGTGTTTCTACATGTCAGTAGTCGTTGTTCGAGTGGCCTGGATCAGGTAGAGACTCAGTAGTCGTTGTTCGAGTGACCTGGATCAGGTAGTAAGTGCTGGCTGCTCGTGCAGTCATTCTGCGACCGAACTGCGACCGGACGTTCAACGTCCTCGGCAGTGTCTTGTTCAGATCCTTGCAGCAACGAAGCACATAGAAGCCCAAGCCGCCCACGGTTGAACTGAGCAGTCGTCACGTCCATCTAAACAGTGACATTCCAGAGCAGGCACTCTAGCAACATCTCGTCAACACCAGCAACATCAGCAGCTTTGTCGTCTTTCACCATGAGACCTTCCGCCATCATCCTCAGCGTTCTGGGCCTCGCCTTCTCCGTTTCGGGTCAAGGAAATATCGATTGCAGTCTACCCAACGCCTGCGAAAACAACTGCTACAACCCCCAGGGCACAAATGGCACCTGCTATGAGGGTTCCTCCGGGTGCGTCTGCACCTATTAATGATCGCTTGCCCACTTAAAGGGCAGTAGTCCATGTCGACCGCGACACTTTGACGTTTCTGAGACATCAGACGAAATCCAACCAGGGCTGTCAGAAATGTCAGTGCGAACCGAGACAGACTGCCAAGGGGGAAGGAAGTGAGAGTGCGAAGTGCGGAGTGCGCAGAGAACGGTGGCAGCACGTACGCTGGCTTCAATTCGAATATAGATGCAGTCAATCAATCAATCTTCTTCTCCAGACTAGGCACATACAGTCTAAGAAAATCTCAGGCAATATGGAATATACCGTTTGACATTTAGGGAACCACGCGGCAGTCGTCGGCAAAATCCTCCGCGGAAGGAGTACCCGAGCGAGCGGGTTGCGCGGCTAGATCCCTGCCGCCGAGCGTCTTTACGCGGATGCTTTGTCAGCGTCAGGTCCCGGACACCTTACACACACAGTTCCATCACAGGCGACGGTCCGATCGCTTCCCTCTAGTTGGAACATAATTTCTCACACTGGCGGGATCATTCTGGACCAGCCAAGCCGCACCTGTGGCTGTAACAACGACGAGGAAAAGGGCCGGGGATGGCACAATGTCCCAACCACCGTCGCAGCCGCAGCTGACACCTCAGTTGTGTTTCTCAACCACCGCCTTGAAAGGTTCGGCCCACGTTGTGCATCTCGTCCCAAGGACCGTCCGCTAAGCAAGCGCTGCAGAATTTTTCCGGACTTCGCGTGGCTCGATCGACGACTCGATCGTGCAGAACCTCAACGCGCTCGCCACGCCGGCAGACGCGGGTTTCGACCCCTCTTCAACCTCGCAACGCGGCGCCGGCCCTGGGAGGCGCCAGCTAGATCCTCGATCCTGTCAAGATTTCAAGCTCAGGGTGCTCTTTCCGTCGTGGCACGCGCGTAAGCAGGTGCTGAGCTACTGCGCCGTGGTCGCGACCAGCCCGGACCCCGATGACCCAGACGTCGCGCTGCGGCGCACGGAAGACGAGGCGCAGAGGGAGAAGACGGTCGACGAGCGTCTGGACCCGTATTCGGCCCGCTACTTTCCCCGGGAACCTCGTACGGAGCGGCTGGCGGCCTTCATCCGGCAAGAGCGGGGTGTCGAAAGTATTGTCCGCGCGAGGACGTGGGAGGTCGTGAAGGAGCGGTGCGGGGCGTCTGACGACGACTGGCAGGTGGCGTTTGGGAAGTGGAGGGCCAGCAATGGTGACATGGCCGACTCGCAAGGGCGCAGAGCTTCTTGACGTGGTCGCTTTCTGCAGTGGAAGGAGAACAGAGGACGGAAATCTGACATGAGCTCATCAGGCGGGACTCCGAGAACAGAGGGGCCAAAAAATCCATTTTTGAGTAGAAGATTCGCGAAATACAAACACGTTGGCCAATGCCGTGGCACGGCCTTCGGCTCTGATATGCGCGGTCTGCATGGCTGAGGGTCGTATGTATGGATGTGCTTCTAGTGGGGCGTACGTGCCCCACTCCAGAGTCCCACCGGCGCAGTCGAGTCGCAGCGTCGATACAGCTCGGCTACTTTCTCTTTGGCCGCGGCGCAACCTTCACACCTTCGTTCCTCCGCCGTGTTGCGCAGCTGTGTGGTTGGAAGAGCTTCCTTTAGCCTTCTTCCCAATTTTCACCCTGCCCACCCACCTTTAAACACACACGGTGAGCTTCCTCGCGAGCAAATTGCACGCGCCGTCTTTCCGGCAAGCGGTAGACTAAACAAATTCTGCCAGCGTGGTTGGCTTCCTCGAGTGCCAGGTTCAGTCGTCACATCCGTCATCATGCCACCCATCTCGGCTTTAAGCTCTAGAGAGCAAAATCTCTTTCGCACTGTTGTCCGATACTACGAGGAAAAACAGCACAAGCGAGCCCTCAAGGCTGCCGACCAGATCTTGAAGAAGAATCCGAAACACGCCGATACTATATCAATGAAGGCACTGATATTCAATGGGCAGGGCAAGACGGAGGAGGCCTTTGCCCTGGCGAAAGAGGCTTTGACGGTGGACATGAAGGCGCACATGTGCTGGCACGTCTACGGCATTCTGTACCGGACAAACAAGAACTTCGACGAGGCGATCAAGGCATACAAGTTCGCCCTGAAGCTCGAGCCAGAGTCCGTCCAGATCCAGCGGGACCTGGCCCTGCTCCAGGTGCAGATGCGGGACTTCCAGGGCTACATCCAGAGCAGGCTAACGATGCTGCGAGCCAAGCCAACCATACGGCAGAACTGGACGGCTCTGGCTATAGCGCATCATCTTGCTGGTGACCTCCATGAAGCCGAGCGCGTTCTTGCCATGTACGAAGATTCCGTAAAGGTCCCTCTCCCCAAGACGGACCTCGAGAACTCGGAAGCCGTCCTGTACAAGAATTCGATCATTGCAGAATCAGGGGACATTGAGAGAGCTCTGGTACACTTGGAGTCTTCGGCAAGACGGAGCCTGGATCGCCTGGCCTACATGGAGCTTCGAGCGCAATACCTGGCGAAGTTAGAGAGGAAAGAAGAGGCGGCCCTGGCATACCGGGCCCTGATTGACCGCAACCCGGACTATTCGGACTACTACACCGCTTTGATAGACGTCTTGGGTCTGGACGTGAAAGACGAGGCAAGCGTCAAAGAGTTCTTCAGGGGATACGCAGAAAAATTCCCGCGCGCCGACGCAGCGCGCCGGTTGCCGCTGTATTATCTGTCTGGTTCGTACGGGCTTCGCTACTTCGATTATCTCTGTTCGCTAACCGCTCTGCAGGTGACAACTTCAAAGAAGCTGCCATGGCCTACTTGACACGCATGTTTGACAGGGGCGTGCCTTCCACCTTCGCCAACCTCAAGCACCTGTATCAAGACTCGTTCAAAAAAGAAACCCTTGCGATCCTCGCAGAGGAGTACTTGGAAGCATCCCGAAGCAGTGCTGGCGATGCCGAACCAAGCAATGACGATGGCTTCAAAGATCAAGGCGCCGCCATTTACTTCCTGGCACAGCACTACAACTATCATCGGAGTCGTGACTTGGCTAAAGCCATGGAGTACACTGAAAAGGCGATCAACTTGAAGCCGACAGAAGTGGATTTTCACATGACAAAAGCGAGGATACTCAAGCACCAAGGCAACTTGCAGCAAGCGTCAGAAACCATGGACTACGCTCGGTCGCTCGATGCGAGGGACCGCTACATCAATTCCAAGGCTGCCAAGTACCAATTGCGCAACAATGAGAACGAGAAGGCGCTTTCCAAGACCCTGGGTCTCTTCACGAGGGCAGAAACCGTGGGCGGCCCCCTCGCCGACCTGATGGAAATGCAAGCGGTCTGGTTTCTGGCCGAGGATGGCGAGGCGTGGGCGCGGCGGGGGAATTTGGGTCTGGCCCTCAAAAGGTTTCATGCCGTGTACAACATCTTTGATGTCTGGCAAGAAGATCAATTCGACTTCCACACCTTTTCTCTGCGCAAAGGACAGATTCGCGCCTACATGGACTTGGTGCGTTGGGAGGACAGACTGAGGGAGCACCCGTTCTACTCGCGCGTCGCCCTGGATGCCATTCGAATCTATCTTGGCATGTTTGACAAGCCCAAGAATGTTAACGGTGTGAATGGGACCGACGGAAAAGGCATGAATGGCGATGACTTGGCTGAGAAAAAGAAGGCTGCCAAGAAGGCCAAGAAGGAGGCGCAAAAGTTGGAGAGAGAGACGGTTGAGAAGGCGGCTAAGCAGGACCCGAACAAGGCTACGGTGCAGAGGTCTAAGGACGGCGAAGAAGTTGCGAAGAAGGACGACGATCCGAATGGGCAAAAGCTGGCGGAAACCAGTGATCCACTTGGAGACGCCATGAAGTTTTTGGGACCCCTGATTCAATTCACACCGCGCAACCTCGATACCCAGCTCGCGGGATTTGAGGTCTATCTTAGGAGAAGTAAGTTTTGCTTGACGGACCAAGCAGGGAGGAGCAAGTACCCTAACATCTGAGTTCAGAAAAATACGTCCTTGCCCTGCGCTGTCTCAACGCTGCATTGAGTCTGGACCGGCACCACCCTCGGGTTCACGAGCAGATTGTATACTTCCGCAGGACGGTTGACCGAGTGCTGCAAAATCTCCCTGCCAAGGTGCAAGCCATTATCGAGGAGGAATTCACAGCCGTGCCGGCCGCTGCCGACCTCCAGAAGCTCAACGCCGACTTCCGGCAACAGCACCAGGATAGCCCGGAGCACTTGTTGTCTGCCTCGAGAACAGCGCGGCTCCTGGGCGAGGATCAAGGGAATTGCGAGAACGAGTTGATAGACGCGCTCCAGCTATCGAGCATCTCCTTTGAGCACGCAGCGGCCATGCTGGACACTCTACGACAGTGGGGCGGCAGCGGTGCCACATCCTTCCAGCAAGCCGCGCGAGAGAAATGGCCCGAGGTCTCGGCGTTTGCCTGAACCGACGCAGCGTCCTCTCCATCCGAGGCAATGCGTCGAAGCATATACGGCAACGGCTGGCGCAAACGCTTCGGCCTGTACAAAATCGTCGTCATTCTAGCAGGGCAGGCAAGGATGCTGAAAGCGAGGATAGGAAGGTGGTCTGGCAAAGGCGGTAGGGAGAGAAAAAGTAGGTTCGGACAAGAAAAGGGGCCATTTGTGAAGAGGTGCTTCATCACGTTGTCACACACATATATAGAGATGGCTCCATCAAATGCCGGTGAGAGGTGAGAGGTGAGAGGTGATAGGTGGACGAGGTGCTAGAGATTTACACCAGACACGAGTACAAAGCAAGACTGGAATGGAACCTGGGGACAGCAACGCTCGGCCGGGCGCTGCGCCGCACACCCGTGGCTTGGCTTGGCCTGGCCGGCGTCCAATGGGAACTCAGAGGGTGGGTGCGCACCCCACTCGCTGTACGAGAGTCTTTCGGCCGGGCCGCCGGGCCTAGGCCGGGAAGGCACGAAGTACGGAATACCTTGTACAACAGGAAGCAACCTCAGGCCCTCCGGATCGTGTTCCTCTGCCGACCTAGTAGAGACACACCGAAGACCCCGTCGCACAACTCTGTGCTGCGCTCGCTGGTCTGGCCGGTCCGTCGTCTACTGCCGGTCCTTGGCTCCAACGACCACGAACCACGGGGTTCCATGGCGGCGCAAGCTGGGAAAGATGCGGGAGGGGAGGAGTCGCCGCCCGTCGAAGCAGCGCTATGTTTGTCGCCCCAGGTCTGCCTGAGACTGGGAGAAACTGGACTTCACCTGCCCGGTAAGCCGGCGGCCTGTCCTTGAACCCCGGCCCTTGGATTCGGTGTCGTCGTGCCTGACACGATCTGCATCCTGTTTTCGGGCGGCAAAGATTCAGAAGAAAGACGCATGTGTGGCGTTGTGATCCCAGGTGACTGGCCATCACCGAGACCACCTACGTACGCATTGTTCGCTTACGCGTCCCCTGCCAGACTTCGGCCCGCGATCAAGAGAATTGGCCTACTACGACGTCCTCTGGGCCCACGTCACCAACGACCGGGCCGCCATGGTCATCGCGTGGGCTGAGGCGACGCGCAAACAAGTCCTCGCCGTCAAGCAGGCCCGGTACGCGCTGCCAGAGTCCCCGGACGACTTGAACGTCGACGTCGATCGCTGGGTCGAAGCGCTGCTCCGCAAAGCGTACCGGAACGCCACGCGGCGGAAGCGGGCCTGGGTGCTGCTCAACCCGCACGCCGGGCCGGGGGGCGCAGACGCCATCTGGGAGAATCAGGTCAAGCCCATCTTCGAGGCGGCCCATATGTCGCTGACGGTCGTGCGGACGACGTGCGCGGGCGAGGCGGTCGGCTTGGCCGCCGAGGTCGACATTGACGACTTCGACATCGCCGTCCCCTGCTCCGGCGACGGGCTGCCTCACGAGATCTTGAATGGGTTGGCAAGACGGAAGGACGCGACTCGCGCTTTGTCGAGCCTGGCGGTTTGCCTCATTCCGTGCGGCAGCGGGAACGCGATGAGCTGCAACCTGTACGGTACCCATCAGCCCAGCGTTGCGGCTCTGGCCATCGTCAAGGGTGTGCCCACGCGGCTGGACCTGGTCAGCATCACCCAGGGGGACAAGCGGTACATCAGCTTCCTGAGCCAGGCCATGGGGATGGTAGCAGACCTCGACATTCTGACGGAGCATCTGCGCTGGATGGGACAACACAGGTTCACGTACGGCTTCCTCAAACTGGCTTTGCAGCGGAAAACCTACCCCTGCGACATCGCATGTAAGGTAGAGATTGAGGACAAGGCCGAGGTCAAGGAGCACTACCGCAAGAGGATCCAAGAAAACGATGCTGGCGGGGAAGAATCGTCTTGTCGTGGCGGCGGCGGAGATGGCGGCAAAGATGGCGGCAGCCAACGGTCCGAGTCCTCTCTCGCCTCAGACGAAGTGAACATGGGCTTGCCGCCGCTCAAGTACGGAACAATCAATGACAAGTTGCCTGAGGGCTGGGAGCTGGTGCCGCACGAGAAGTTGGGCAACTTTTACTGCGGAAACGTATGTGATGGTCACGATGCTTGCGGTCTGTGGAGAGAAGCTAATGCTCCGACAGATGGCTTACATGGCACCTGGCGCGAATTTCTTCTCTGCGGCACTGCCCAATGACGGCATGGTCGACCTGGTGACGGTGAACGGCGACATTAGCCCTGCCGAAAACATCAAAATGCAGCTGGCTGTGGACTCGGGCTACTTCTTCGATAATATCTTGGTGGACTATCGCAAAGTGTCCGCATACCGCATCGTGCCTCGCAGCGGAGACCAAGACGGGGTGATCAGCATCGACGGAGAGAGGGTACCGTTTGAGCCCTTGCAGGCCGAGGTCCATCAAGGCCTTGGGTTGACCTTGTCAAAGAACGGCATGTATGAGGCGCCAGGCCCAAGGAACTGGAACAAGGCGACAAACACCGAGCGCCTTATGGCATAGTGGCACTGGCGCTCCGGTCTCTGGCGCTTTCCGGCTTACTGTGTGGCCAGCACGCCTGTCCTGCTTTGGCGAGGCGCTCGCACATGGTGTGCGAGGCTGGCGCGTATGGGCCGCTTGTGGTAGTGCCTGATGTTCCCATCTGACACGCATGACGAGAGTCAGGCAGTCATCTGGTCTAGGAAGTGGCAGAACGCTGTCGCGCCTCGGATGAAGAAGCCCGGTGCAAGGGCAAGACCCCGGTCCGGCTTCAAGGCCCGCAAGCGCGCGTTGGGGTGGAACAGAAGAGCCGAGAGGGGCAACGTCCTTTGCGGGTACGTGATGATGGCTCTCGTGGCTTTGCTCGCTTTTGCCTTTGGTGCTCTTGTTTTCACGCCGTCTTCGGACTTGTCGACCTCTGACGGAAACCGTTCGTCGGCCGGTCCCTGTTTTCCGTTTGGAACCCATGATACCCAGCACTGTCGTGTACATCTTTAGCAGGCATCAGTCCTCGGCCATCCGTGAAAAAAGCATCAGCGTTGTTGGAATGAAGAGATTTGATGACCTTGGCGTGCCAGCCTGGCCTTCCCGGCTAAGAACTGCACCTGCACCTATGCTGTCCGCTTCTGGGCCCCAGATCCCAAGAACTCCTCTCATAAGTAACGCCTTGGACATGCACAGAGGGAAACTCGCGACGACTTTGGGATCGGTCTAATCTTCGAAGCCGTCCCAGCTACTGTATTCTGCTGCGTCGGCCATCTCGCCCGCGGCGCCAGCTGCCGCTCCTCCCGCTCCAGGCAAGCGGTCGTCGGCCAACGACTCTTTACATCGTTTTCTGACTGCAGGGCTCGTCGTTGCCTTCTCGAGCTCGTCTACCATGTCGATGATTTGCCGGAGTATGGATTGCGCCTGCTCGTCCGCCGGGTCCAGCAAGCCGGCCTTCTCCGCTTCGTCCACCCAGATATCCAACACATGTAGCTTCAGCCCCACCGGCGCGTTCGGCGGCGCAAGAGCCCCGAAATCCGGGTCCGTCGGCCTCTGCGTCTCCTCCCGGGCCAACGGCCAGTCGGCCAGCAAGGCCAGGACCGCGGCCGTCCTCTCGACATCCCAGCGGCCCGGCGCCGCCCCTTCGGCGCGCCGCATCCAGGCGAAGCTCGCGCCGAGCAGCCGCCGGACCAGCAGCATGAACTTGTCGAGGCGGCGCGCGTCGACGGCGGCCCACTCGCGCGCCATGGTGGCCCAGAAGCCGCGCAGCCACGGCGCGACGGCGCGCGGGGCCAGCGCGCCCAGCACCGGCCCGGCCAGCGCGTCGCACAGCGCCTGCTGCGGCACCGCGCCGTCGCACATCCACACCGCGTAGAAGAGGCCCTTCCACAGCTGGAGCACCGCGAGCGCCGGGAGGGCCGCGCCGGCCTGGCGCGCGGCGAGGAAGGCGCGCAGGGAGTCGAGGGAGGCGGTGCGGAGTTTGCGGTCTGCGGATGGGGAAGTGGGGGGTTTAGTTTGGGAGGTTTGTTGGGGGGAGAAGGGTGGAAGGGGGGGGGGGGGGAGAGACGTACTGCTTGACGCGAGGTTGCGTATAAAGGGCATATGGTGTTCTTCAGCCGCCATGTTGGGCGATTGGACGCTGACGTCGCGGGAGTCGCGGAAAACTGGGTGGTTTGCGCTGTGCTAAGTCATGGCATTGCACGGCAGAACAAAATGGCCTCGGAATGGGCAGGAAAATTGAGCAGGGTCCCTTACAGACGGCCCATCCTGGACCCTAACCCTACAAGCATTGCTCAGGGGTTAGACAAACCACCTAAGGAGACAAGAAGCAATGCAACACCGTCTTGACATGTCAAGAATTTGTCTTGACATGTCAAAAAGTGGCTAGAACCGCCGTTCGAAACGGAACGGGCTGTCGTCTTTGTTGAGCTACCCCATGGTCCCATGGCACTGGAGAGGAGGGGCCTTGTGACCGGCCTTGGCGGCACGTTCTCGAACGGCTTGTCAGCAACCAAACTGGGCTCGCGAGACCAGTTTGTGTTCTGTCGTCCTGTGCCAGAATCTGAGCGTCCCCATGCATTGCTTGGGCTTCTGCACGGCGGGAATTCGACTTGGGCCAACCACCCTTTGGACCCTTCGGCTCCTGGAAAGACCTAGGCAAGTCGCGCGGAGAGCTGGACTTGGCCTGAATTAACAACTTTGGGCCGGTGTGTCGTGACGTTGCCGTGCTTCCTCTTCCGCGTCCAAGGCTGGGGGGAAAGGTTCAAAGGGTGAGTGCCGGGTTCAGGCTACCAGGCGCCGGTCCTCGTCCCATCTAGTAGTGTCGAACACCACCACTCGCTGCCGACTTCCTTGCCGGGCCCCCCTCCCTCATCATCCATCTACTTCGGGACAAGAGCACCGCGGCGGATGGATACCCGGGATTCCTGACTGTTTCGCTTATATAGGCCAGCGTTCGGACATGTTGCCCCAGCATGGCACACATACGAACAGCGAGCGAGCACAGCAGAGACCCGCCAGCAGACCACCAAGATGTCGACGTCGCACTCTGGGCCCGCGCCCGTCAGCCTGCTTGCGCCCAAAAGCCTGGCGCACGTTTTCCTCCGCACGGCCCGGTTCGAAGCCATGGTCGCCTTCTACCAGACCATGCTGGGCGCCCGCGTGGTGCACAGCAACGAGCGCCTTTGCTTCCTGAGTTTCGACGAGGAGCACCACCGCCCTGATGCGCATCCCCGGCGAGCCGCAGCCGCAGCCGCAGCCGGGTCTTCCTCTCGGCGCCGGCCTCGATCACGTGGCCTTCACCTACGGCAGCCTGGCCGACCTGGCGACGGCGTACCGGCAGCGCAGGGCGCGCGGCCTCGTGCCCTACTGGAGCGTCAACCACGGCATCACGGCGAGCCTCTACTACGTCGACCCGGACGGCAACAAGGTCGAATTCCAGGTCGACGCCTTCGCGTCGCCCGAGGAGCAGACCGCCTTCATGCTGTCGCCGCAGTTTGCCGAGAACCCCATCGGCGTCGATTTTGAGCCCGAGGCGCTCTTTGCGGAAGTGGACGCGGGCGTCCCGGAGAGTGTGCTGCTGGTCCAGAAGGGTATCGGACCGAGGGACGCCGACACGGTGCCGCGCTGTCCGAAGCCCTTGGTGAAGACGAGCTATGATGTGATAGAGGCGTAGGCACTGGTACTGTGCACTGTGCACTGTGCGGGTGGCCGACGCGGTCGCGTGCTGGCTGGCCATGCATCGATTTGTCTAGAAATTGACGACAGAGAGAGCTCGCACCGATCAAGGATCTTTTACACGAAAACAGCTTGACATGGAAGTCGTGGGTGATCCAATTGTAACTATCCTGGCCTGACAGAAGATGGAATCTCTCACATCTCGGCAGAAGAGCAGGAGACTCACGGCGACAAATAGACAGCATGGACGAGACCTGAATCCTAGGGAGGGCGGTAGCGTAGAGCAGGAGATAGCAGGAGGGTAAAGGCACGGCGGCCCACGGGGCGCGACGCGCTCAGAGACCAATCAGCTTGAAAGCGGCAATAAAGCCCCAGGCGACCGATAGCGCATCCGAGAACTTGACGACGTTCTCCGTCTCGGCGATGGCGTCGTTGTAGTCGTCCATGAAGGGGATCTGGTGCTTATCGGCCCAGAAGCCGTGCATGTACTGCGACGAGAGGCGTTCGCCAAGGCACAGGCCCGCGGCCGAGGCCACGCGCTGGTAGCTGAAGCCGTCGGGCACCAAGAAGAGGAACGCCACGCCGCTGATCAGCGAAACGGTCGTCTGGTGGCGGTGCGGAACGGGGCGCACGATGGACACGCGCCGGCGCCGCTGGTCAGCACGTGGCGCTAGGTACGTTGGCTTGGCTGGGGCATGAAAACAAAAAAAAAACAAGAAGGAAAAAAGTGATAAAAAAAGAAAAAAAAGAGAGAAAAGAAGAAGAAAAGGGAGAAAAAAAAACATTCTCACCATGGCGAAGCCGACGGCCACCGTCTTCCGCGTATCCCGCAGGCGCGCCGCCGCCGTGCTGCTCCACTCGGCGGCCGTTTGCGCCTTGCCCTCGTAGGTTTGCAGCTTCGGGATGCTCTGGGCCGAGTTGACCAGCGCGTAGCAACTCAGCACGACGATGACGCCGGCGACCAGGCCGGGGATGAACGCCATGGTTGGCACGGAAGGGCTTTTTTTTTTTTTTTTTTTTTGCTGGCGAGTCGTTGGGAAGGGGGGGGGGGGGGGTACGAGGTACTGAACAAGTAATGCTTGCTGCTGGCTGGTTGGCTGGCTGTGATGTGGAGGTACTCGGTACTCGGTGTGGCCGTCGACGAGAGAAAGTCAGGTCAAAGTTTTGTCCCCCACGGATTTCGGTTTTGTGATGTCATGGTGCTCTCACCGCGATCACCGCATCTCGTATCCAGGCCGTCAAAGCTCAAAGGCTGGGAGGAAACTAATGCTGTGCCAGACAATCCAAGCGCGCAGGTGCGTGTCTTGGCGGCATCTCGTGAGTTGTAGTTCTTGCCGGGGACACGGGGAGCTCCGGTGAGTTCATGTACTCGGTACTTGAGCAGCATACGCCGCACGTGATCTAGATGGATCCTACCTTGGTGCATGCCCAAAGGTGGTCTGACATCATTGCAAAACAGCCATGGAATTCAGAAGCTGAGATCAAACGACGCGTCCGTGTTGTCATAGGCTTATCCTATGTATGGAGTGCTTCGTCCGTTTCCATTTCTTGGTGCCTACGTAGTATAGTGTCTGGATCGGTACCCATATCTACACATGATAGATTGTAGAGTATGTATTGACTTTCAATTCCTACACCCTGAAATAGGCTGCGGAGTCCAAGTACAACCGTCGACAGCGTTGTGCCGACGTGGTGGTGATGCTGCGGTCGATTGTGCCATAGGTTGCGGGCCAGCGGCTCCAATACAGTCTCTCGCCTACTACTACTTCGTCTTCCCATCATACTGTATATCCAGCGTTGCGTACTGCGTTTGCATACAAAGCATCATCCGGCCTATCCGCGCAGTATGGCACATGGCCCGAAGTGCGCGCTGGCTTGGTCCGCGCTAGAACAGAGCAATCTCCACCACCAGCTCCCGCGCGGCCGCCTCCAGGTCGAAGTAGTCGGGCGCCATCTCGCCGTCCTCCCAGGCGGCGGCGAACAGCTTCGAGACGATGCTGAGGTTGTAGTTGGGACTGCTCGGTGCCGGGCCCGTCGGCAGCACGCGCCGCACACGCTCCAGCGCGGCCGTCCACTCGGGCCACCGCCGCAGCAGGCCGAGCTCGCACATGGCCATGACGTACGGGTACATGGTGCCGTTGGCCACGAGCAGGTGCCGCGACTCGTCCTGGGCGAGCCCCACGCGCAGCGCGTCGAGCGACGCCACCAGGTGGCACAGGAGCTCCTGGTCGGTCGGCAGCGAGAAGTCGCCGCCGCCACCGCCGCCGCCGCCGCCGCCGCCGCTGTGGCCGTCGTGACAGCTGCGGCACGTCGGCGAGTCGCCCAGGTCGAGCTCGGCCAGCTTCGCCAGCGGCGGCTGCCGCGGGCCGTTGCTCCGCCGCCGCGCGGCGAGCATGGCCGCGTACCGCCACGCGTCCCACAGCTGCTGCTGCAGGAGGTGCTCGCCCACCTCCCCCGGCCACAGCCACAAGGCCCTCTCGACATCGAAGGCCCGGGACCGGTCCCCGTCGTCCCCGGCTCCGTCCTTGTCGCCGTCTTCCGGCTTCCGGCCCTCCTCGTCCGGCTCGGCCATGGCCAGTATGTCCAACATGCTCCGCGGCAGGCCCGAGACGGTCTCGACGCCGCCGCGGCGGCGCCCCGTGGCCTGCAGCGCGGCGCGGCGCACGCGGCGCCAGATGCCCATGCACGGCGTGCGGCGGCCGACGACGAAGCCGGGCATGTCCATGACGCCGAGCACCTCGAGCAGGTGCGCCGTGTGCGGGTCCGGCGGCGGCACGGGGCCGAACAGGTCGGCGCGGCTGGGGAGGTCCTCGCCGCGGCGGATCCGGTACAGGTCGGCCATGTAGGCGAGGTTCTGCGTCCAAGGGACCGTCTGCAGGAGGTGCGAGGGGCAGTGGCCCAGCAGAGAGCACAGCAGCAGGCCGGCGCACAGCGTGCTGGGAGGGCGCAGGACGCCCTGGGTCTGTTGCAGGTCCGTCTGCAGCGTGTGCACGGCCTTGTCGACGGCCTGGTGGAAGCGAACCGAGGAGCTGAAGCCGGCCCACGACAGCTGCAGGGCGACGCACACGGCGCGGATGGCCTCCGAGTTGTGTATCAGGCTGTCCAGGCCCTCCTCGGCATACCAGTCGCCCATCTTGGTGGAGTAGAGCACCTGGATTGCGCCGGCGTCGAAGACTTGGCGGCCTCGGCGTCAGCCTAGGCGCGGGACCGAAGCGTCGCGAGACGATGACGGGGAGAAGTAGGAAGGCAGTAGAGGAGGTGTGGAGGGAGGAGACATACACTGTGCCAGGATGGCCTCGTCATCCATGTCTTCGACCGGCAAGCCCTCGGCCCTCGACGCGGGGGGGCTTTCCAGCTGCTGCTGCTGTTGCTGCTGCTGCTGCGCAGGACTCGACGAGGCCGACGCCTGCGGCGAGGCGACGGGAACGGCGGCGCCGGCGAGGCGGCCGCGCGACGCCACGCCCACGTCCCACTGCAGGCGCAGCGTGTAGCCCTCGCACACGACACCGCGACGGCGGCAGGCGGCGCACGCGGGCCGGGCCTCGTCGCATTTGCGCCTGCGGCGCTTGCAATTGCCGCAGCCGCCGCGCGACCGGTGCCAGTCGCCGCCCCGGCCACGCCGCTGGCCCTGCTGGCTGCTGTCCGGGCTGCCGGACGAGGACGGCGCGGCATGGAGGGTATTGCTGGGGTCGGTGGAAGCCGGAGCCGGAGCCGGAGCCGGGAATAGGGCCGGAGCCGAGGCCGGGGCCGAGGCCGAGGCCATGAACCTGGGGGATGCTTGCTTGCTTTGCTTGCTGATGGACTCTAACCGACCGACCGACCGGGTGGGCGCGGGTTGGGAGGTGGCCCCCGGTTGTCGAGCAGTTCGGTCTGCGACTCCAGGGTCCGGGAACGGCGGCAGCGTTGCCCTTTTAAAGCAGGCGCACGCGCTCGTCCTGCCGAGGGTCCAGTGCCTCATGCACGCACGACAGGGGCACGACAGGGGCACGACAGGGGCACGAGGGGGGCACGAGGGGGGCGAGTGAAACACGCAGTGGCAGTCGGACGTCTGATGACCTGGTTCCTCCCCCCCCCCCCCCCCCCCCCCCGGTGCATATATATATCACTGTTGATTTTCGTGTCCTTGGTTCAACGGGTGGAAAACCAGGCAGGACGACCAAAAGTACCTCGCAGGAAGCACCACCTTTTTCTTCTTCACCTTCCTTTCTTTGCTCTCCCTCCCTATACCATATTCATAACCCATGTCTTGACGAAGTCCTGTGCCCCCGTCTTCGGCATCGAGGGTCGGCATTCGACAGTCGAGGCCAACTATCTAGACGCCCACCGAAGAGGCAAAAAAAAAAAAAATTGTTGGTCCTGTCGTAGCCTCCTCGCGCCGTCTTCTTTCGTGTTTGTGGCCTGGGGACGACTCATCCCCCAGTCTCCCATCAAACACGATCCGATCAGGGCTTTTTTTCCCCCTGATATATTCCATCATCCCTCACTCGCCTGCGAAAGTAGTCCTTGGTCGAAGCCATGTCTCAGGCCCTCTGAGTCCCCGGCGCCGCCCCTGTCAGGATGAACGACGACTGGCAGGCCTTGGTCGGGGCAAAGCAGCGCGAGCTGGAAACGGCCATCCCGCCCGAGTGGCGCGTCCCCCAGGCCGTCTGGGCCGAAGGGCGCGAGAACGGCCGTCTGATTGAGCAGGGCGTGGTGGAGAAGTGCGGCATCCTCAGCCAACGGGAGCTCGACATGACCGAGAGCTACACCGCCGCCGACTTGTTACACAAGCTTGCCACGCGGGACCTCACGTCGGTCGAGCTGACGACGGCCTTTTCCAAGCGGGCTGCCATTGCACAGCAGTTGGTGGGTCTCGTCGACACCCAAGGCGGCCTCGTGCCATGCCCGAGTCCGGGTTCGGGAAGTCCGAGCGGCTGCGACGGAGCCGGGTCTGACTGACCCTGCCACAGACCTGTTGTCTCACCGAGATCTTCTTCGAGCGGGCGCTGGAGCGGGCGAAGTGGCTGGACAGCCATCTCGAGCGAGAAGGCACCGTCTTGGGGCCTCTACATGGTCTGCCCGTCAGTGTGAAGGACTGTTTCCAGGTCGAGGGAACGCACGCCACGTGCGGCTTCGTCGCCCTGCTGCAGCAGGAAAAGTCCACGGCCAACTCGGCCATGGCCGAACTGTTGCTCGACGCCGGCGCAGTGCTCTACGTCAAGACCAACATCCCGCAGACCTTGATGGTAAGAGAGAGAGAGAGAGAGAGAGAGAGAGAGAGAGAGAGAGAGAGAGAGAGAGAGAGAGAGGGAAAAAAAGAGAGAGAGAGAGGGAAAAAAGAGAGAGAGAGAGACAGACACTGACGCGGGTGCCGGACCGCAGACGGCCGACTCCGAGAACCACATCTACGGGCGCGTCCTCAACCCGCACAACACCCGCCTCACCGCCGGCGGCTCCACCGGCGGCGAGGGCGCGCTCCTCGCCCTGCGCGGCAGCCCGCTCGGCCTGGGCACCGACATGGCCGGCTCGACACGCATCCCTGCGCTCTGCTGCGGCGTCTACGGCTTCAAGCCGTCGCCGGGCCGGTTGCCGCTGCGCGGCTCCGCGCCCGGTCCGGGCCCTCCCTACCTGCTGCCGGGCTTGGACGCGGCCGCGGGGCCCATGGGCGGCAGCGTGGCCGACCTGGCCCTCTTCATGCGCGCCGCCGCCGCGCGCCGGCCGGAGCGCTTCGACCCGGCCGTGCTGCCGCTGCCGTGGCGCGAGCGCGCCTGCGCGGCCGCGCCGGCGCCGCTCCGCATCGGCCTGCTGCCCGAGGACGCCGCCTTCCCGCTGCACCCGCCCGTGCGGCGCGCGCTGGCGGCGGCGGCGGCGGCCCTGGCCGCGGCGGGCCACGCCCTGGTCCCGCTGCGGGCCGAGGCCGCGCGCTCGGCCGACCGGGGCACGCGCATCGCCTGGGGCTTTTTCGCCCTGCACGGGTCCGGCTTCGGCGCCGACCTGCTGGCGGCCGCGGCCGAGCCGCCGGTCGCGTCCGTGGCCGCCCAGTGCCACCCCTTCGGGCCCGGGCGGCCGCCCATCGCGCCGGACCCGGACGCCGACGGGGGCGACTGGCGCGCGACGCTGACGGCGCTGGCGGCCGCCCGGGGGGCATACGCCCACGCGTGGGCGCGGGCCTGGCGGGAGGAGCGGCTGGACGTGGTGTTGGCGCCCGGGGCGCAGGGCACGGCGGTGCCGCATGATACCTTTGGCCTGCCGCCGTACACGATCATGTGGAACGTCATCGATGTGAGTTGAAGTTGCCGGAGAGGAAGACGAGCCCCGAGCACTTGGGTACCTGGGAGGCGAGCTGAGGTGAGTGGAGGTGCCTGGGCTGATCCCGTGTGTCCCAGTACCCCGGGTGCGTCATTCCGTTCGGCAGGGCGAGCAAGGAGTTGGATCCGGATGCCGTCGTGTACGGCGTGCCGTTCCAGCCAGACTGTACGTACGCCCGACTGTCGTCTCCCGTCTACCCTCTCCCGTCTCCCCCGCGACTCTTCTCACCTCCCCCCCCCCCCCCACCTTGGCCCTGGCCCTGGCCCTGGCCCTGGACACGCAGAGACATGCTGACAAGCGGCGTGACAACGCTGTAGACGACCCGGCGGCAACGGACAGGGCACCATGCGCTGTGCAGGTGGTGGCGCCCAAGTT
Organism: Phyllachora maydis; assembly: GCA_029339225.1. Taxonomy (NCBI): domain Eukaryota; kingdom Fungi; phylum Ascomycota; class Sordariomycetes; order Phyllachorales; family Phyllachoraceae; genus Phyllachora; species Phyllachora maydis. The sequence continues at coordinate 941,209 of JAQQPM010000006.1, read as the reverse complement.
CAAAGACGAGGAGTGCTTGCGGGCGGCGGCCATGATCGACCATGTGTTGAAGCAGGTCACGATTTCCTGACGGCTTTACCCAGGCACTACTCGGTTCCCATCAGCACGACGGACCTGGGACATTCGATAGAAACAAAATGCTCTCTGCTCTTCTCCGTCCGGTGCACGTTGCTTGCCGGCTGCCGTCTACGCATCTGACGTGAATGCTCAAGTGCAGTATTGCGAGCCAAGCTGTCTTGAGACTCGTCCGAGTTCGACCTCCTTTTGGGTACCCAGCCCCATCATCTTTCTCATGGCACACACTGATTTCGCCCTTCTAAGGTGAACGCGGTAGCGACTGTGGGAATCTGAACCGGCCAGAATAGAGAGCCTCCTTGCGCAACGGCCCCGTCACAACCCCAGAAGCAACACGACAAGACAGCGCCCGGATCGACCGGATCGACCGTCATCAACCCATCACCACTCTGCATCCATCCCCCTTCATCCATCCCCTTTCATCCTTCCCCTCCTCGGCTGCTCATATCTCTTGCCCTCCCCTTAGGCAACAGAAGGCGGCTGGGACGGCTCGGCCGCACCGGTCGGCGCCCCGACGGGCGACCCCGTATGGGTGTGGTGCGGCTTCCCCGTGTCGTGCGGCGCCCCCGAGTGGTGCGGGCGGCCGGTCGGGTGGCCGTGGCCCGGGCGGTGCGGTCGGTCGGTGCCGGTCGGGTGGTGCGGCCGCGGCCACACGCCCGTGGGCTTCGCGACGCCCATCGGAACCCCGGCGGGCAAGCCCGGGTCCATGGGCGGCTGGGGCGCCGCGAGGGTCTGGTGCGCGGCCAGGACGGCGAGGACGGCGAGCATGAAGCGATTCATGGTGGCGGTGGCGGCTTTGCGTCGTTGGCGGGCTGGTGCGCTGCTGGCTCGGCTTTGAAGATGGGACTACGTCGGTGTCGAGAGGGAGAGTTGGGGCGGTGAGAAGGAGGTCGAGTCGGTCTTGCCGGCTTGCTTTTATATACCCGTTTCGGAGGCAAACCGCTCACGGCCTGGCGGCCTCGAGAGCGAAACCCCCCCCCTCTCTCTCTCTCCCTGATGGTGATGATGAGGATGATGACGACGACGGGAGCATCCTGTTGATTGCTTGGTATCATGACACAAAGGAAGAACATGTCCCCGTCCGTATCGGTGAGACTTGTGACTGACGGACGTGTCACAGGTCGGAAGGAATTCTCCGTCCACTCGGAGCCTGTATCCGTGCCCAAAGAAGAAAAAAAAAAAAGCAACGGCGTCTGGCCGTGCCAACAAAGCCGTGTTTTGCGTACTCTGTTGCTTCTTTTTTTTCCCCCTCCGACACAAAGCTTGTCCCGTTATGCCATGATTTTGTCTGGATCACTTCTGGTGCTTTTCTTTGGTTCCGCCAATCGATGCCTTTGAAGGTCCTAAGCGCTGCGTGATGGTCGGGAGACATGTTCCGGCTCGGTGGTTTCAGCCCTCTCTCTCTCTCTCTGTACGACGTTGCCCGATCGGGAAGTGCAGGTCGGGCTCGGAAGCACAGATTCCTTGGCAATCCCGGGTCTCTGGGGCTGGCTGCCGCCGCCGCCGTCGGACTAGATGGTTTGATGATTCCATCATCGACCGGACCGCGAAAGACCGAGCCCAAAGGGCAGGGATCTTCACACCGTCGTCTCACGTACATGATCCCACAGCCAAAGAGAGAGAGAGAGAGAGAGTGTGTGTGTGTGTGTCGCCGAGCAAGCCATTGGTAGATGTTGAGCGAAAGGGAACGAAGCACGTCCATCAAGTGCAGCAGAGGCTGAAGTTGCTGGCACCAAGTACAGATCACGGTCGGGGTCTTGGACTCTGGAATGCTGGACCTGGACCTGGACCTGGACCTGTCAAGTTCATCACTCAAGTGATCATGTGCGGAAAGGAGTATACGAAGTAGAAGAGAACGCATACTCGGCGGTATATAGATCGTACTTCGTCACCCTTCTGCGCACACCGTCCAGCTCCTCGACGTCCTGGCCGCCAGTCTCCTGTCTCCTGACCAAGAACGACCCGCCCATCTTCAAGGCATGATGAGGATGCTGCCCGGTGTTGGTGATGCCGTTGATCATGTGCCAGGGCGCGATTGCGCGACTTGGAAAATAAAGTGGGCCGGGCTCGGGAAATGCTCCCACATTTTTCCCAGCTCCGCCGTTCGGTCCCGGAGCTAGCGGAATCCGAAAGAGGTCCGAAAACGGCCGACCTAACGCGCGTGCCAGGTAGAGGTAGGAGGTACCTAGGTACTTCTCCGTATGACCTCTCGCCTCCACACGCCCGCCCCAAACAAACACCCTACCGCCCCAAGCGAGCGCCATGGACTACGTCGAGCAGCGCATGGCCCAGGAGGCCGCGAAGCAGGTCGGCAGCGAGTGAGTTTCTCGGACCTCGGCGCGAGCCATCGCCCGCTGCAACCTGCACCTCGACCTGCTGACGGCGAGCGAGCCCCAGCTCCCTCCTCACGCCGGTCAACCTCGCCCTCCTCGCCATCGTGGCCTACACCGTGTACGCCTGCTTCTTCCGGCACGCCCCGGCGCCCCTGACCGCGGCCGCGCCCGACGCGCCCGCCATCGTCTTCCGCACCTTCACGCCGCGCTCGCTGCTGCCGTACAGCGGGGCCGACGGCGGGCCCGTGTACATGGGGGTGCGCGGCCGCGTCTTCGACGTCAGCCGCGGGCGCAACTTCTACGGCCCCGGCGGGCCCTACGAGAACTTTGCCGGCCGCGATGCCTCGCGCGGCCTGGCCTGCCACCGCTTCGACGAGGGCGTCTTGACCGAGGACCTCGACGGCCCGCTCGACGACCTGGCCGACCTCGGGGACGAGGAGATGGAGGCGCTGCGGGGGTGGGAGGACACCTTTCTGGGCAAGTACCTGGTTGTCGGGAACTTGGTCGCTGTGGCGCAGGAGGGGGAGGGGGAGGGGGAGGAGCAAGAGAAAAAGAAGGGTTGAGAGGAGGGTGTGGAAGTACAAGGTTGGGAAGTGCGAGTGGTGCGTGCGTGTCCTTGAGGAGAATCGGCTCTGTCTGGATGATGCTTCTTCATGATGACCCTTGTGTGTACACCTTCTTCGTCCTCATCTTCACACGTCACCAGGTTGCACGACCTACAGCTTAAAGTCGGCATTCGTCTTCTCCCACCCGCTCGGCGTCGGCGCCATGCCCGCCACCCTCTCCGCCAGCCGTAGCTTGAGCGTCTTTGCCTGGTCCGAGCACAGCTCGTACATGGTCGACAGGTTGAAGAGCAGAGTGTGCGACGCGTAGCCCTCGTCCACCAGCTTCTCCAGCTGTGCTTTCCCCTGCGAGATGAAGAAGAAAGGAAGAAGCGTCGAGTTAGTCTTGATCGCGCGCGAGTTCTCCATCCCACCACACACACGCGCGCACGCACGCACACACAACGCACCTCCTGCATCTTGCCCACGTACAGCAGACACACGGCCAGGTTGACCCCGGCCATCTCGGAATCGCCCCCGGCCGCCGCGGCCGCTTGCACATGCCGCCACTTCTCCAGCGCGGCGCCGTACTCCCCGTCCGCCATGTCGCACAGCGCCGCCACGACCCGGTCGCCCCTCTGCCCCGGCTGGACGCAGCCCCTCGCGGCCTCGACATCCCCCAAGTGCAGCCACAGCAGCGCCCGCGCGAGCGCCAGCCTCCCGCCGCCGTCCCCGCCGTCCCCCTCCCGCAGCGAGGCAAGGTGGCAGGCCGCGCCCTCCAAGTCCTCCATCTCGATCAGGACGCCCGCCACCCGGAGGCCCAGATCCGCCAGCCGCTCCCTCCACACCGTCTCGGCCTCCTCGGCCTCCTCGGCCCCGGCCCCCTCCTTCGCGCGCCGCGCCGCCGCCGCCGCCGCCGCCGCCGCAATCCGCGCCCGACACTCCCGCGCCATCTCGAAATAGCTCATGACCGCCCTCCTCGGGTCGCCGAACCCCAGCGCCTGCAGCCGCACATGCAGCAACCTGAGCGCCCACGGCACCGCCGCCGCCGCCGCCGCCGCCACCCCCTGGTCGTCGGCGCCGGCCTTCTTCTGCCCTCGGCCAAGATCCGCATCGCCCAGCGCGCGCGCCTCCTGCGCCGCCATGGCCGTGCCCGCCGGCCCCAGCAGCGTCAGGCACGCGAGCCGCGTGTACAGGAGGTCGTAGACGGCGGGCGCATCCGAAGGCGCCACGGCGCCCGAGGTGAGGGCGCGGGCGGCGGCCGCGGCCGCGAGCCGGTAGTGACCCTGCGCCAGGAGGGTCGGGAGGGGCGTGGCGATGGGGGGCTGGGCCGGGGAGGTGCGGAAGGGGGCCGGGATGTGCTGCGTCGGCAGGGCGTGGTAGACGTCCGGCCGGAGGAGGTGGGACAGGTCAATGGGCGGGGGTGCGGGCCGGGGACTGCGGCCGCCCGGGGAATAGGGGACCGGGCTTTCGCGGCCGAGGGGAGTGGTGGGTCGCGGAGTGCGTGGTGGGTGGGAGTGTGGTGGTGTTTGTGCTTGTGCTTGTGCTTGGGATCCGAGAGGCGGGATACTGTTTTCGATTCAGCATCGTCTCCCTACCTGCGTCGTAGCCATTATAGGAGAGAAAACCACCGGCGAGACTTACTCGTCTACGTCCAGCGGCCCTCTGGCTACCGAAAGAGGTCGAGCCGCTGAACAAGAGGCCCGAGTCAGCGAGTTTGTTCTCCCCAGGCATGTGAAGCGCCAATGACCGGGCCCGTACCTTTTGCTGCCGAGCGCGTCCGGCTGTGCCCCTTGACAACAGAGCCTTCCGCATTATCCATGGTAGGAACCCTCTCGCACGTTGCGGAGTATACGGTGTTGATGAAGCCGGAGGAGGGACGAGCCAACAGCAGTTTCTGTCGACTGTTTGGGGGGGGGGGGGGTGGCTTACGTAATCGAAACTCTGCGTTCTCGAGTGAACGACAACTTTTCCACTTTTTCATTCCCCTTGACCTGTCTCCTGTCTCCTGTGTCTCTGGGCATCCGTTCCCTTGTTCCGTACACGCAACCTCGGTACTCAAGCGAATGTGTCGTCCGACAACCCCGAGCTTGTCCGTACACCAGAAGCCCAAAACAAAAAGCACCCTCATCAAAGTCACGTCAGACAGTTCTGGGTCCTCGCAACCATAAACACATTCTTGTATCACAACCGAGCAGAACGCGGTGCCGTGGAAATTTGGTAAAGAGACCAAGCAAAGAAAATGTGGCCATTTTTCAAACCCATCCCGTTGACCCGTCCCGTTGGCTTCCGTCCCTACCAATCCTACACCACCAGAGAGACGATGGCCGTAACCCCGTCGTTCCGTTGCGAACCGAAGCAAAATTGGTCTCAAAAGGCAGAAACGAAAGACGTATGGGCAACAGAACACGCCTTCCTCGCAGCCTACTGGGGCGGCGATTCGGTTGGTAGCCGTGAACATTGGACCCGAGCAGACCAGAGCAGACCAGAGCCCATCCATGCATGCATCTCTTCCATCATTCTCGTATCCATCTCATCCGTCGGGCATACATAGGCCCCTTGTGAATCACCCAGCGGCTAGCCCACAATCAACGACGACAGGGCCGGAAGCCCGGGACGCACCAGTGCGGCATCGGGAGCGCCTCCCCAAGCCTGCCACCGCCCAGGCGGCCACCTCTAGTGATAGTTATTTCCCCAGCCCCGCGTCGCCTGCTGCTGGCCCTGGTTACCGTAGTAACTACCGCCACCGTAGCCGCCGCCGCCGCCCTGCTGGCCGTAGCCGCCGAAGCCGCCGCCGCCGCCGCCGCCGCCGCCGCTGCTACTTTGGTGAGCCCCCGCGCCGACGCCACCGTAGCCGCTTGCCGCCGCCGCTGCCGCCGCCGCCGCCGACTGGTGGTTGCCGCCGCCGTGCAGGCCGTGGCCGTGGCCGTGCAGGTTGCTGCCGTAGCCGGGGTAGCCGCCCATGCCGCCGGGCTGGCCCGCCTGCTGATGTTGCTGCTGTGGGGGACCCTGCACGCCGGGATTGTTGGCGGCCGAGCCGGGCCGGGCGCCGCCGAGGGACGGGCTGGGCCCGCCCGCGCCCTTGGTCGTATCGCCGTACGGCTTGAGTTCGTCGCCGGGCACACCGCTACCGGGTTGCTGCACGCCGCCGCCTTGCGAGTAGCCCGAGGCGCTGCGGTTGAACGAGTCATGCATGCCGGCGAAACCGACGCTGCCACCCAGACCTTGCTGGCCGCCTGCCCCAGCGCGTCCGTACTCATTGCCGAGACCGGCGGCGCCGGCGCTGTCGCGGGCGCTCGTCTGACCGAACGCGCCATTGGCGGCAGGCGAGGTGCCGTAGCCGTGGGGGGCCTGCATGCCGTACTGGGGATGTCCATAACCCATGCTGTTCATGTTCTTTCCATAGGAGGCGCCGTAACCCTGCGGAAAGTTTTGCCCGTAGCCCATGTAGTTGGCGTAGTATGGGTTTGTATAATAGGGGTGGCCGCCGCCGTAATAATCGTGCGGCTGCTGGCCGTGGGACTGGGTCTGGGCATGTTGACCGGCATGTTGACCAGCCTGCTGTTGTTGGCCCTGGCTTGGGTTCGGCGTGTTGGAGCCGCTGTTGTGCGCGTCCGGTCCAGGTGCAGAGGCATAGCGCGACGTCGCGTTCTGGCTGCTCTGGGGGTACTGGCTCAGCGGGTCAGTCTGAGGAGCGCCATAGCTGCCATAGCCTCGGGCATGCTGCTGGGACAGGTTCTCTTGTCCCGAGCCGGGCTGCTGGCCGTAGCCCTGGCCGTAGTAGCTGTAGGATGGCCGGTTCTGCGGGTCAGCCGAGTACAGGCTCGAATAATCGGCAGGAGCAGCAGAGCTGAAGGCGCCACCAGGCTGCGGCTGCGGTGTCTGTTGCTGCAGTTGCGGCAACGACTGGCTGTGCAGGCTGTTGTCGTACTGGCTCTGCGTGCTCGGCACACTGGCATGTCCGAACGAATCGAATGGTTTCGGGGTGGGGAAGGTGGACTGCTCTGGTGCAGGCTGGCCGCCATACCGACCGTACTGGGATGGCTGGGTGGGGCCGTGTGTCGGGACTGGGCGCAAACACGTCAGTCTGCGATGCCATGTTTCCCCGAACACGAGGGAGGAACAAGGAAAACGGACCTTGGGCGACAACACTGGGCTGCGAGGGTCCGGTGGGAGGGGCGGTAACTGCACAGCAACGCGTGTTAATCTGTCTGCAAGCAAGAACCATGCGGGCACTCCGAGCAAGGCATACATACCGGCAGGAGCAGACGGAATGACGGGCGCCGGTTTCTGTGCGGAAAAGGCCTCTGGGGCCGGGACCTGGGCCGGGACCGGGGCCGGGACCGGGGCCGGGGCCGGCTGCGCAGGTGGCAGCGACGTCCGCGGATGGGCAGTGGGGGAATCGTCTGGAGGCTGGGCACGAGTCTCGGGTTCCTCCCGGTCGCCATCGATGTCCTCATCGTCGAGTCCCAGGGCGCCGAACTGGAGGGTGGCGTGTTCCACCTGTTCGCGACCGCGGGGCAGGCGCACTGCCTCCTCTTGGTCCAGCACCCGGCGCTGGTAGCTGGGCGTGCGCGTCGACAGTCGCTCGGTCGCCTTCAGCGCCGTAGCGGCATGACCACTAGCCGGAGCGCGCTGTCGGTGCTGCTGCTGCGAAGCCGAAATGGGTGTTGCTGCCGGACTAGCTCCAGCAGCACGCGGGTCGTACGAAGACGCCGCTTCGCTCTTCACCGTCTCGGTATCGGGTCCACGAACAGCATCGTCATTGATTTGCTCCACATTCGTCTCGGTCAACTGGTCCTTGGGTGGAGGCAAGGCCGCCTCGGCCACGACGTGCGATGCCTCGATAGCCTCGGCGGTAGACGCTGACGCAGGCGCAGCAGCCTCGGGCTCGGCCTGGGCCTGGGCCTGGGCCTGAGTGGGAGCCTCCGATTCAGGTTCGGCAAATGCGGGCTCGGCCGGCGGGAGTGGTTCCATGGCCGGCTCGCTCACAGCCAAGACAGCTGTCTCTTTGGGCTTGGGAGCCGGCTTCGGCACGGCAGTCTGCCGCAACATGCTAGCCCAAGTCTTTTGGCTGCCCTCCGGGATGATGCTCGTCTTCGGCGCAGAAGCGGAAGGGTGGGAGGCGGCAGGCGCCTGAGCTGCCGGCGACTTCTCCGTCGATTCGGTCGGCTCGTGGGTGTCCCAGCTTGTCGAAGGTGGTTCGCCCCAGTCAGCGCCAGTGCTCTCGCTGGGCTGGGCATTATCCCAGCCGAAGCCGTCCTCGGCAGGAACGGACAAGGGCGCGTTCTCCTTGTTGCGAGACCCGTTGGTGGTCGCGTGAGCAGACTTGCCGCGAGCACCACCGCGGCCGCGTCCACCACGACCACCCTCTCCGCCGCCGCGACCCCCCCGGCCAGCTCGATTCTGCGTGGTTCCGGTTCCGCTTTCGCCTGTCGTGGTCGTGAAGGCATCGCTCTTCGCTTTGGTCCGGGTCCGTTCCTTCTTCTGGTTGGAGACTTCACCCCACTGCGAAATGGTGCCTGGTGATGAGAAGTGAACACAAGTCAGCCATCAATCAGGCCCAAGCGCAGGGGATACAGGAGCTTCGCTGCCATGTACGCGAGATGGTCTCCTCCTTCCAGAAGACAATCAGGGCGGGAAGCTGAGCCAGAAAGCGGTCGCATTCGGGCGAAGCTCTCAACATACCCTCGAGGATGCGGGTGACGGTCACGTTCTCATCGCCGTTGGTTTCGTGCAGAGCATACAGGATGTCGACCTCGGACCAATCAGGGAACATCTCCTTGACGGCGCCGACCTTGCTGCTGTATTTCTTCTTCAGCTGGCCAGTGTCACCTTGGTCCTCGATCGATGGCAGGGCCGACTCGGTCTCATGCGCCGCGTCGCCGTTCGTCGCCGGCCGATTGCTCGATCGAGCGCCTCCGCGAGCTGCATAGCCGCCTCGGCCTCCACGGCCGGAGCCCCGGCCACGAGAGGGAGCTGGTCTGGCTTGGACCTCAGACATGCCAGGCGTGCGTGCTCTGGTGACGGAGGGAGGTGGTATGGGTTTGGGAATTGGGATGGTGGTCGACCGTGGAACACGGCTGCGCGCGGCTGTGAGAAGAAAACTGGTGCCCAAGCAGACAAGACGGGTCGTCGCATACGGGAAAGAAAACAATCGTGGCGGTTGATGGCTTTTTGCAGAAAGCTACGTCTTCGTACTAGTTTGGAAGAAGCGCGCACACGAGCTTTTCCTTGCCGACTCAGAAGTGGCCCCCCCCGGGAAAAAAAGAAGCAGGGGCCACCTGCAGCAGCCGAAGCAGCAAAGCACCTAGGCCACACCCAAAGTTGGAACCGTGGGGAGTACGAAGTACTTCCGTACCTCTCCACACAGTTGACAGTTGCTGGTGAAGCGCGTGACAAGCTCCTGACGCTTGAACGGACCTCGCGGCTGCTGCTTTGGACGAATTACGACAGACTGACACACCTCACACCTGCTGCAACCTGTAAGTCACGCGCTCAACGCCTGCTCGTGGGTCCGAGCTGTTTGCATCGCATGCATCTGGTATGTGAAGCGAAGCGGCAAGGGGCAAACACTGAAGACGTAGAGAACGTGGCGAATCGTCATTGCTTCCCCCGTCGTCTCTCTCTGTCTTGCATGACAGGTGGGAAATCAACCTTTTCCTCATCTTACCTCAGCAGTGCACAGACCTCCTCCCCCCCACCCCCGGCTGGATATGATTTCATTGACGTATCACGAACCTCGCCGACGACGGTAAAGCTGCTCGCTGCAAGGCACAATGTTCAACACGAGGCCGCTGAGCTCCTTCAAAGACATCTTCCCCTCCATCCACCAACCGCTTCCCCTCAACAAGAAAGAAGCCGAGCATCTGCTCGCGACCCTTACGGCGAGCTTCCGCAAGAACCTCGACCGCGAGCACGGCTGGCCGCCGCCCGAGACCAACAACCACCCGGTTCCTCTCGTCGACCCGAAAAATGAAGTCCGCCGCCCCACCGACCACCACCTGCGCGCGGTCCTGTCCAACCCCCTCTTCGCGCGCGCGCGCCCCCCCGCCCGCGACGGCGGCCTCGGGGACAAGCCCCGGGCCGCCATCTTCGACGAGGCCGTCGCCAGGGGCCTCATGACCATCCCGCGCGCGCACGGCTTCCTGCTCGCCAACAAACAGGACGCGCGGCAGGGTCCACACGCGAGCGTGGCGAGCGGTATGGCCGCGTCGGGCGCCGGCCGCCGCGTCGTGCAGTGGCTGCAGTCGTCGGGACTGGAGCGCGACCTGGCGTTTGTCACGCCCCACGAGAGGTTTACCCACATCCTCGTGTCCTTCATGCTGGCCGAGGGGCTGGAGGACTGGGTGTGGAGCTGGCTGGACCGGCTGCTGGCGGCGCAGAAGATGCTCGCCGTCGACGAGGTAGACGAGGGCCTCCAGAGCAAGCAGGCCCCGACGAGATTACTGCTGGCGATTATCAATGCCAAGGCGGAAGATGTGAAGCTGCACGCGGCCTTTGCCGCGGCGCTGAAGGGCCAGGAAAGTTTAGACGCGCGGTCGATGCCTTCGATCTTCTTGTGGCCCGCATGGAACCGGGTTGAGTGGAAGGCCACGGTCCAAGCGTGGAGACATGAACTACCTTCTGAGGAGCTATTCGATGGGTTCCGGGCACTACGGCACCGATTCGGGACGCGCAAGACGTCGTTGCAAAGTGCCCATCTCAACCTCCATCATCCGTCGAATCCGGATGCAAGGCGCGCTCTGGAAATGTTAAGACGAGAGAAGTGGCCTCAACAACTCGAAGCGCCACAGTCCTCCCAGACGGACAGAAAAACGAGGACCTTCCTCACCAAGATCATGTCCATGGGTCTGGACACGGTACAAGTACTCTCGAGACAGGGCAAGCTGGACGAGGCCCAGGACATGTTTTCGCTTCTCCAATCCAATTTCGGCGAGCACTTTCAGACCTTGCGCTTTGCCGTGTGAGCTGTTGACAGCCGGAACAAAGCCCCTTTTCCCGTGACTCTACTCAGCCCGTCTTGCGAGCCGTGACTTAGTCTATACAAGAACTGCAGTTTGGATAGGTAAACGCTCGTTTTGCGGCCTTTGACTCCCTTTTCATTTCCATGTCTTCCACGTGCTCCGATGTTCTTTCTTTCCATCTCCTTTGCATGCTTTCTACCTGTCCTCTCACTCCATCTTTACCTTCCCACCTTCCTACCCAAACCCTCCCCTCCCTTTCTTTCCTCTGAACTTTTCCATCTTTGCCAACGGCAACAACCAGCATCACAGTCTGCGCCCATCTCTCCTGCCTCACTGCTCCTTCTTCGTTCAATTCCCAACCATGGAGGACTGCCACGCCCTGGCGGAATCGTCTCCAGACACGCGGCGCCTCACAAGATTGGGTCGGGGCACGTTCGGCAAGAACACGGGACCGCTTCCCGATGCCTTCGACTGGACAACCCTGGAGCTCCCTCTGCTTGGGGAGCAGTGTGAGATCCGGGGGCTATCAACGGCAGGCACGCGCGACGACCTGGTCGTGCGGCTGCTCGACCATGACCAGGCCGCAGCAGAGCCGACCCCGTCGACCGTCCTTGCGCAGCCGGGCAGGAAGTCCCGACCCGAGCCCCCCCGTCAGGCCGGGGATGGAAAGCGTGGGCGGCCGTGGCAGCAGTCCGGCGACGAGAACTACCACAGCCTGATGGAGCAGATCCAGGACGAGAGGCTGCATGTGACAAAGATCCTCGACATGACCTACGCCAACATGCAGCAGAGAGAATACGTCTTTGCGCGCGCTCCGTACACCAACGGCAAGACCTACACGGCCAAGATTGGGGATAAGCTGACTTGCAACTGCGGTGCCAGCGCAAGTCACCAGTCCCGTCTCTTGTGCTTCTGTGCGTGCCTACTGATGAAGACGCTCGCAGACGCGCGACAGCCCCATCTGCGAGCACATCCTCTGTAAGCTCCCTTCCGGGCCGCCCATCCCGACCACCAGACCTCTTCAGCTGACATGCCCCCCTCCCCTCCCACCAGACATCCTCCACCACATCCTCCACTGCAAGGAGCCGACGCTCTTGCAGCACGGCCTCACGCCCCGCGAGCGCGCCCACCTCTTCCGCAACGCGCCCGTCGTGCACTTCACCAGCCTGGCGGCCAAGCGCGCGGCCGGCCGCGTCAGCGACACGCTCGGCCCGCAGGACTGCCTCTGCCCGGTGTGCTTCCAGCCCGGCGACGCCGCCGCCGCCGCCGCCGACGTGGCGGTCCGCTGCCGCGCCTGCTTCCACTACGTCCACCGCCGCTGCCAGAACGTGTGGCTCGCCGCGCGCGCCTACGCGCCCCCCGTGTGCGCCGCGTGCCGGGCGCCGTGGGCCGGCATGCCGGGGACGTGGGGTGCCGAGGCGCTGGCGGACGAGCAGCCGGGCGACCGGCCGGCGGGGAAAGGGAAGGGGAAGGGGAAGGCGGCCGGTGGCGGGCCCAAGACGCGCCCGAGCCGGCGGGGGACGGATCCGCCCAACGCGCTACGTGAGGCGGCGAGGACAGAGGCGCGGAGGGTACGGCTTCTGCGGGCCCGGGGCGACGAGGCGGCGCGGATGGCCGAGGAGGAAGACGCCGAGGTTGCCGCCGCGAGGGAGAGGGGACCTGTCAAGACGGAGGGGGAGGAGGCAGCGGCGGCGGGGGGGAGACCAGGCGGAACGGCGACCATGTCCGGGAACAAGGGAAGGGGGAAGGGGAGGGCTAGGGCGAAACGGCCGGTGAAAAAGAGGCCGCGGAGGCGGTACGGTGCCCATGATGATGAGGAATGGCAGGCTTGACCTTTTTCTCCCTCTTTTTCTTCCGTCTTGGTCAGGGACAGCAGGGGTGACCTTGACTTCCACGGGGATGCGCACATACTTGGCAGCCGGGGTCTGTCCTTCGAGAACGTCTTCAGGCCTGGGAGAATTCACAGTTCCGAAAGAAAGGCAGCCCAGACGGAATGAGGAAAATGACCGACGCCAGGAGGGTTCCGGTGGGCACAATGTACTCGGTGAACCTCGCGAACTCCCGTGCCATAGCATACATGGCATCATCCGGCCTCAACGTCTGCCCCCGCCCCACGCACGCAAGCAATACCACCATCACCACACCCACGTTCTCCTGCTCGCTGCACCTGTGGAAGCAATGGGAGCGGAGCATCCTACCACCCCAGCATCGAATGCGTCCTCACCCCCTTGGGCCCCAACTCACTATGTAGCAACAAGGTCAGCCAAAGCCGGCTCCCGGGTTTCCGGAGGGGGGGGGGGGGACTTCACTCACTTGTAGTCCACCCGGTGCAGGCTCATCAGCCGCTGGCTCTCGACGCCCTGCGGGTCCAGGTTGTGGATGCAAAAGGCCAGCCGCGCCGCCACCTGCGCGCCCAGGAACATGGCCTCCTCGAAGCCGTTCTTGGTCCACTCGCTCAGGTAGGTCGGCAGCGGCGCCAGCTTGATGCTCGTCGGCGTCTGGCTGTGGAAGTGGTGGTGCTGGTGCGGCTGCTGGTGCGGCTGTGGCCCCGGCCCGTACAGCCCCGGCGTGCTGCCCTCGCCGGCCGGCTGCTGGTAGTGGACGCCCGGCGTGCCCATGGCGCCGCCCAGGTTCGCCGTCGTGGCCGCCTGCAGCAGGGGGTTGACGCCGCCGCCGCCGCCGAGGGCGGGCGCGAGCGGGGCGCCCGGCGGCGGCGTGGCCAGGCCCGAGGGGGTCTGGGCGCCCGTGCCCGAGGGCGTGCCCAGGCGCGAGGGCAGCTCGGACGAGAACATGGTGGCGGTGCTGGGCGAGACGAGGTGGCGGGCCGTCAGCGTCTGCAGGATGTTGTCCTTGAGCCCGCGCACGCGCGCGCCGTTGCCGACAAAGACCAGGTTCTCCCAGCACGCCGGCCGCATGTACATGTCCTCGATGCCCTGCACGGCGCGGTAGATGGCCGTGGCGATGCGGTCGATCTGCGCGCGCTCGGCGAAGAGGAAGCGCTCGAGCCCGACCTCGAGGTCGCGCCGCACGCGCCGCAGGCGGTGGCCGGTCGAGCCGGCCCCGGCCCCGTTGGTCGCTGTCGTGGGAGAGGCGAGGGGCGCTGGTGCGGGTCCGGGTCCGGGTGCAGGTGCAGGTGCAGGTGCAGGTGCAGGTGCAGGTGCGTCGCCGTTCGAGGCTCGCGGGTCGTCGGACGCGGCAAAGTCCTTTGTTGCCACGTCGGTCATGGCGGCTTCCGCCGCTGGCGGACCCATTTTCGGCTTGGGCGTGGGCACCACAAACTCCTCCACGCTCAGCGCCTCGTAGTGGAAGACCGTCTTCACTCGCTTCGCATTCGGCAGTTTGGCCAGTCGTGCCGCCGCATCTTCCTTCTCCTTGCCTCGCTTGCTGGCCTTGGCCTTCTCCGCCTTCTCCCTCTCTTTCTTGGCCAAGAACTCTCTCGTCTGCCCGGTCGCCACGATGTTGGCCACGTCCAGCACGCCCTCGTCCTCGGCAGATTTGCCGTCTCCTCCGTCTGCCAGCTCGTCGTCCAGGTCCTTGCCCACATCCCCGCCCGCAAGGCCGTCCTCGGGCAGCTCCATCAACCGCATCTTCTCAGCCGTATACGGCAGCACCTCGCACACGGTGCTCTTTTTCATCTGCTCCGCCATGTCGTAGCTCCACGTTTCCGTCCCCCCACCGGCGCCTCCACCTGCACCTGCACCTGCACCTGCACCTGCATCGCCTTTTTTTCCCTGCAGCAGCGCCAGCAAGCGACGGGTGAAGACCTCCCCCCCGCTGATGCCATCGGAAACGTCCTCGTCGTCCGGGTAGGCGCCCACGGTGCGGTGGCTGACAACGCGGCTGTCGTACAGGCAGGTCACGTCGACCTTTTCGAACCCGATATCGACGACGGTAAGGCTCGGCCACTTGAGCCCGTACTGGGTGGCGACGCCGCTGTGGACCAGACACAGGGCGGGCGTGCGCGTCTTCTCGAAGACGAACTGGGCCACGTCCTCGCAGTCGGGCCGCGTCCACTGCGGCGCCGCCATCAGCAAGATCGGCGTGTTGTGGTACGTCGTCGTCAGCTGGCCGTGCACGTGGTCAAGGAAGGCGAGGAAGGCGTCCATGTGTACGATGCGACCGGCTGTGGACGGGGGGGGGGGGGGGGATGCAAGAGGAGAATGGTTAGCAGGGGTTTGAGTCGGAGTCAGGCGCCGCCGCGCGCAGCAACAGACCTCGGATGGGATAGACAGCGCCCTCGGCCGAGTCCGGGTCCTCCACCCACTCCCAGTCCTCATCCCCGCCGTCGCCGTCCTTGGGCGCATGGCTGTTGGTGGCGGTGGTGGTGTTGGTGGTGATTGCGGTCGCGGTCGCAGTCGTGGCTGTGGGGCCGCCCTTCTTGCGCTTAAACGTGTGATAGGGCCGCCACTCGTCCGTATCGTCGTCTCTGAACATGCGCGTCGGAAAGCGGTGGGCGGGCGGGGTGAGCTCGCTGCAGCCCAGCTGGGCCATGGTGGTCTGGCTGCCGGGGCAGATGACCAGGACCTGCTCCTCGCGCCATTTGCCCTGTTGGCTGGACATGGCCCCACTCCTGCCGGGCGGCGTGGACGGTGGACGTGGGATGGAACTGACGCGCGATGGCTGTGGGAGGCTTGAGGGAAAAAAAAAAAAAAAAAAAAAAAAAAAAAAAAAAGAGGGTGGGGGTCGAATCTTGGGGGTAGACTTCGCGTTAAGCGGCTTGACGCGCTGGCTGCGCGCGACCGTGACAGACCTTCAACTTTGGAGCGCACGGGCCCACGTGTGGGGAGCATGACTCAGCAGAGAGAGTACAGGGCCCAACATGTACGAGGTAAATAAATCTACGAAGCTGTGTCTTGTCTGTGTGTGCATGTGTTGCATGTCTCTGCCTCCGCTCCGGGTTTTTCATCCTTCCTGTCAATGTTCCTACCACAGCGCCAATGTCGATGCTCGCGCCTCCTGCCTGTCAACGCTCGTCAAGACTACGTAGACTCGAGCCAGAATGCTTGCTTCGGACTTTTGCTGTAGCCGCTGTACTTCTTCCTTCCACGCTCACACCAGAATGTTGTCCATCACAATGTCGCACAGCTCATCCAGTGTGGGCCATCGCCCCTTGCGGAGCCTGTCCACCCACCGACGCGCCAGTCCCAGCGCTGCCCCCCGGCCCTGCCCCGTCTCGAGGAAGACCTTCTCGGCGCCCGACAGCTCCCTGTCTTCCGTCTCCAGCCACCGGCGCTCGGCCTCGCGGCGCGCCTCGCGCAGCACCTTCTCCGTGTCCTCCGACTCCCACAGGCTGCACCGCTGGCACTCGGTGCACGGCGCCATCTGCTGCCCCCCGCCCAGAGGCTGCGGGCGGAAGTGCTGGCAAAAGTGGCGGTAGCCGACGTCGGGACCGTCGCCGTCGCCGCCAATGTCGCGCCGGCACACGTAGCACATCTTGTAGCCGCACGGGCACGTCAGCTTGTTGCAGCCGGCCGTCTTGACAAAGCTCGTGTTGCAGCGCGGGCAGACGCGCTTGATGGCCAGGCTCATGGCCGTCTCGACCTGCGTGCGCAGCGCCACCAGCGCCGACTCGTGGCACACGTGCACGTCGACCCACGCCTTGCCGCATCCGAGGCACGACGCACGCCCGCACCCGGCGGCCCGGCACACGAAGCGCAGCCCGCGCCGCCGTCGCCGGTGCCGCGCAATCGAGGCCCGCAGGGCGCGCGCGAGGCCGTCGCCGGGGCGCGAGTGCGACGTGCCCAGGACGAGGGCCACGAGGGAGGCGAGGAGGACGGTGGCCAGCAGCGCAGGCATGGCGCAGAGGAAGAGGACGAAGAAGGCAGCAAGGGTGAAGAGGTTGTGGGCGCGGTAGCGCAGGCAGGCCTCCCCGCGGGGCACGTAGAGCTCGTCGACCTCGGCGTAGCTGCAAAAGGGGCAGCGGACGAGCGGGAGCGCGCTGGCAGCCAGGCTGTGCTCGGCGAGGCGCTGCTCGAGTCTGTGCAGGACCTCGGCGCCCTTCCGCTCCGCCATCATGGCGCGGTGCATCTGCTCCGTCGAGATACACCCGGGACATGCGTTGCCGTCTGGGGCCAGGCACTTCAGCGTGCCGGTGGCCGGGTTGATGGACGCCTGCCATCCTTGACCGAACACGGCCTCGTTGATGGCGTGTTGTACGCAGCCGAAGCAGATAGTGTGCCCTTCTTCATGGCACGACGTCATCTGCTCAAACGCACAGTCCGAGAAGCAGCAGGCGCACTCGAACATGCTGTCCAGTGCTTCGGCTTCCTGCTCGTTGAGAGACTGGGCGAGCGCGAGGTCCTTGGACTCCTGCTCGGCCCTGGCGCGTTGCTTCAGCGGCAAGATGAGCGCTTGGAAGAGTTCCCGGTCGAGTCCGGCGTCGCCGGTTGCCTTGATGTACGGCACAAGGGATCCGCAGCCCGAGGACTTCCAGAGCACCAGCGGGTCGTGCTCGGCTTCCCACGAGGACACCAGCCTTCTCCGGAAGAACAGTGACGAAAGGGCAAAGCGCCAAGACTTGGACGACAGCTGCACAAGGGTGGGCCGCGCCTCCAAGTATGCAAAGTTGGATTCGGCCAGCACGGCGTTGATGGTGGACTTGGAGAGGCCCTTGAACTCGTGCCAGGCCAGGTGCCCAACAGCCTTTTTGTATTCCTCGCTCCTGAACATGTCGTGTGCGGCCGGGCGAGCGTCGGGGCCCTCGACAACCTTCCAGCGTCCCTTGACCGACTGCACGCGGTTCTTCAGCAGGGCGTCGGCGACCAGTGCCAGACGCGACTCCCCCTCGAAGCTGGCCAGCATCTCGCGGAAGACATCGAACTGGATGTCCGGAAAGACGGCGGCGAGGGCTTCGAGACTCGCGTTGAGCTCGCGCAGGTCCGGGGCGTCGGGCGCGTCGGGCGGCTGCAGATCCGCCTCGTCGAAGATGAAGGCCGCGGGGGCCGGCGAGGTCGGACGCGTGGCCTTGGCGAGCGCGCGGTCGCGGTCGCGGTCGGCCGACGAGCTGAGCAGCGCGGAGAAGACCATGTTGGCGGCGTCGTCGGAGGATGGTGGCGGGCGAGCATGCTGGTCATTGACGCGGGCTGGGCAGGGCAGCAGCAGCAAACAGGTCGGCGGTGTCCTCGGGTCGACCAGACAGACACCATGGGCCGAGCAACTACATCAACACAGGCCAGGGCTCGAACGGTCTACCCATACTGGCTGCTGTGTGTGGCGCGTGAACAATGCCTGTTGGATTTTACGCATCGTAATGATTGAGAGGTACATGCTTCGTACTAGCGAGGCCGCTAGACTGCAGAGGGACTGGTCACGATTCGACTCCGAAGTTTAGCCAAGCAGCATCATCAGGAAGGGCCGTTGCCGTTGCCGCCTCTGGCAAAGACGCCTTTCCCTTTCCGGCTTTTCATTCAATCCTGCCACTGTCAACTTCCGTTCGTTTGTCAAACTGCAGTATGGGTGTCTTTCTTCCGTCGGTCCGATGCAGGTACTTGGGCGGTCATTGGACATATCCACCTGACTGACCAGGGGGGTGGGGGGGGAGGGGTTCCAGGGGCTGTGAAATCGCGGTGTGATTGTGTGGAAGCTGAGAAGCAACTCACCGCCGACGTCCTTTTTTTTTTTTTTGTGTCAGACGTGAGATGAGCTTGTCGTTGACGGAGTACAATTCTCATCCTGATGAGCGTACTGGCAAGGCTGACTGCTGACATTTCGGACCTTTATACACGACGGCGCAACTACACGTGCCTGCTGACGGCATGCAAGATTGCCGAACAGTCCGCATTTGGACACCAACAGGCCGACGGGCCAAAAAGGCGGAACGGAAGCCACATTTGCCCACCGCCAGTTTGGTCCAGCAGGCACAGCAGGCCCAGCAGGTCGCCGTGCCTGGCTGGCCTGGCCTGCATGGTTCGAGACGAGACGGGGCTGCAGCGCGCCACTAATGCATGCTGGAAACCTCTCTCTCTCTCTCGGAATGGCAGGGGAGCTACGGGGCTACGGGGCTACGGGGCTACGGGGCTACGGAGTTCGGAGCAGGTGGGTGATGAGATTGTCTGGGAGCTCACCGACTTCTCCGTGTCTCTCCTTCTCCTCCCTCCTCGCTCTACAGTATAGAGAGAGGTATGTAGTTATTTCAGTCCCGCCCCCGCGGCCTTCAATCCTGGGCCCCAGCGGCAACCAGAGCAGAAAGTGACAGCCCAGGACTCCCCGGTCCAGGACGCGCGCTTCTTGAGAGGAGTCCGCTGCACCCTGCTGAATCCATTCACAGGCTGCCATGACAGACTCACATCACGACCTGAGAGATCTTCTTTGTTCCCGCCTTTTTCCCCCAGACCTAGATATCTCCTTTCCCGCTCGTCCGTCCGGGCTCTTCCTCTCTCTTCCTGTTTGTTCGCCGTCTCCCAACTTGATGAGGCTGCTCCTCTCCCCCCGCTCTAGGGCATCACTTCATCCACAGCATGGACACCCTGCCCGTCGAGCTCATCCGCCTCATTTTCGAATTTTGCGATGGCCCGTCCGTGCGAAGCCTCCGTCTCGTGTCTTCCTTCCTGGCCCAGGTCGGCTACGACTACCTCATAGCCGCCCACTTTTACGGCCTGGCCTACCGGAACCACGTCAAGAGACTTCACGCCATCGCCTGCCATGAGCGTCTGAGAGGCAGCATCTCTGTCATCACCTTCAATTTCTCCCCGTTGGCCGTGCATCACCAAGATCTCGAGCGCCAGAGCGCTGATCTGCCGCCCTTCCACACCCAAGCCGCCCTGCTGGAAGAAGCCCTCGCCGCGCTGCCCAACCTACAGGAGCTGGAAATTACCTACACCAAGCCTCCTCGCCCGCTCTCTCGTACGGGCGAAGCATCCCCCACAGTGGCTCACTCGCCCCGCCGCGTGTGCGACCGGGACCGCGCTCTCGCCCGTCTGACCCTCAACGCCCTCATCACCGCACTGCGGCCCACGCACCTGACGGCCCTCACCCTCGACGGCGTCCCGCTCGAGCTCTTCCGCCAGGCCGAAGACCGGCGGCACTGGTTCGGTTGCGCGCGCGCGCCGCTCGCGCACCTCACGCGCCTCGACCTGGCAGTCGACCCGCCGGCGAGCCTGTACCCGTCGGCGCGCTTCCGCGCCGTCAATGGACTCGGCCGCGTGCTGCAGTTCACGGGGCCGCGGCTGCGGCGGCTCGCGCTGCGGGCACGCCCCGCGCACGCCCCGCGCGAGAAATTCGCCCTGTGCTTCGACGCGCTGCTCGGCGGCCAGGGCTTTGTGTGGCCGTGCCTCGAGGAGCTGGTGCTCGAGGGCCTGAGTCTGGCCGAGGCGGACCTGCGCGGGTTCCTGGTCCGGCACGGGGCCACGCTGCGGCGGCTACGGCTCGGGGGCCGGGGGCTGGCGAAGGCGGGCGAGGCCAGCGTCGGCGGCATCCACCTGCACGAGGGCATGTTCCGCGCGCTGTTCGCCGGGCTCAGGGGCCGGCTGCCCGTGCTGGAGCGGTTCCACATGGAGGGCGACTTTGGCGCCGTGGACGCGGCGGCGGCGGCGACGTTGGGCACGGCGAGGGCGCGAGGGCTGATGCAGTTTCGGGCGGTGGCGGCGGAGGACTGGGCGGAGCTCGTGCCGGCGGAGCAGAGTCTGGGGGAGGGCCAGGGGAGGAGGATGCTGGACTCGGTGGAGCTGGAGAGGTATCTGGTGCGTGGGGGGGATTTTCCGCGCTTGGTGACGCGGGAGGACTGAGCCGAAGGAAGTCGATTCCTTGGCCGGACGTTTTGATCTTTGCATCTTCCCCATCTGGATGACGGCCATCTGGATGACGGCCAAGCTGCTTGCTTCTGGCTGGCCTTTGGTTAGCACCTGCTCTTGTGCTTGGCTACGTACAGCTACCTCTAGCTAGCTAGCCACTTAGAGGGACCTACCTAGGTTCTCACTCGGCTTGGCTAGCAACCCTTGGCTGTCGGTTGGTGGAGCCTGAACGTCATTGCCGGTCTCTTACTCACTGCGCGCCCGGGACTCCCCACATGTAATACCAGCCCCGACTACCTCCATGTACATGCATGTATGGTTTTTTATTCTTGTTTGATGACTGCGACCGAGCGCGCAGGTTGAAGAAGGAGTTGGGTGTACAGTACATACGAAGCACTTCGTACTGTGAGTAGCAGCTGCATGGACACCCACTCTCGAGGAGCAAGAGCTCCGCCGCGCACGGGCAGCAAGAGCTGGTGGCCGTAGAAGAAAAGTACATTATCACTCTCGGTCTTTGTTCTTTACTGCTCTGCATTTTGCCGAGACATGGCTGATGACTCTTTCCCGAGCGGAGCTGGCGGAGCTCTGGGAAAAAAAAAAAAAAAAAAGGCGGTCGTGGCTTCTGTGCTCGCTTTTCTTTTCGGTTTATTTTTTACTAGTTTTCTTCATTGGTCGTACGGAGGAGATTGAGGTGGGGACATGGACCTGGATGGACCAAGGTAGATGATGCAATGCAGCGGCGGGAAACGCGACGGATTAGAATTCACGACTGCATGTTGTCGAATTTGTTGTCGTTCATGCAGGAAGCCGAGGTGGTCTTGGCGACACAGCCTTGTGGCAAAAGGCAAAAAGGCAACAAAATCAAAGATGTTGAGGTACTAGTCTGAATGAACTAAATCTCGATCCCGACCAATGAATGATACGTAGTGGTAGGGAGGTAGGTAGGTAGGAATTGGGCTTGGCCAGGGGCATCTAGGATGGAGAGAGGAAGGCGCCGGACGCCTCACATTCCAATTCCAGTCCGGCTCCCTCGGTGGGGGAAGGAAGAACGAACACACACACGCACACACAGACACACAAACAGACAGACAGACACACACACGCAAACCATCTCCTTCCTTGCAGCTGGTCTCTTTACTAGAGCCTTCTGCCTGCGGGGCTTTCTACTGTTTTTTTTTTCTTTTTACCCTCTTGACAATCGGTACTTCTCACATCCATCCATCGTCACGAGGCGCGCGCCCGCGTGTGTGTAGCGAATCACAGCGAATCCCAGATTGGCACATTGGCGTCGCATTCACTCACGTCATTTGCCCACTTCGCCGCTGCCTCCACTGCCCTGTTCCCCGCTTGCCTTGCCGGGCTTTGTGTGGGGAGGGAGGGGGGGAAGGAGGGGAAAGGCTGTCCCTGGCTGGCTGGAAGGAGAGCCTGCTCTGCCCGCGGGTGGGGAGAGAAGAGTGGCGCGGAGAATTAAGCATTGAAAAAAAAAACCAGTTGAGATCAAGGCTTGTTGTCGCCGGGTCGCGCCATCTCCCTGGGCCTGTGCCCTCGCCCCTCGAAGTCTTCGTCCCTCGGGAGACTCGGGACCGTGGTGAGGCCCGCGCGACCGACCACGACCAAGGATTTCTAGAGCACAGGAGAGAAGAGACTGTCGCCATGCAGCGAGTCTCGGCACTGCTCCCGTCATGGGAGCGCTCCAAGCCGGTGACCAACGGGGCTCCCAACGCCAAGAGTTCCAAGAGTGCCAAGGTCCTGCCCACAGCGCTGGACAAGGTCTTCGGCTGGACGGCTGCAGTATCCCATCGCGGCCACAACAGCACGTATTCTGCCCCGGCTCCAGCGTCCTGTGGCCGCGAAACCTACTGGCCGCAGAGCCTGGACCGAGAGTGCGAAAAGGCGGCGCGCATCCTCAAGTCGTTTTGCGGTACGGGGGCACCCTTGAGTCTTTTGTTGTTCCATGAGGTGCCGGGCCTGCCTGACCTGCCGCTAACCCATTTGCCGCCACTCTTCCAGCCGATGGTTTCCTGTCCGAGGACAGCTCGACGACCTGTCCCATCAGCCCGGCGACGACCCCGGCAGCCCCGGCAGCCCCGACCCCGGTGCAGCGGTTCAGCACCAAAAAGATACCGCCGCAAATCATACAAAACGCCTACGGTCTGGCCATCCTCTCCTGCATGCGGTCCGGACTGTGGCAGTCTGGCTCGGGCGGCTCCGGCATCCTCATCGCCCGCAAGGCCGACGGCACCTGGTCGCCACCGGCCGGCATCCTCTTGCAGGCCGCCGTGCTGGCATTCGTCGCCGGAGTCGATATCTACGATTGCGTGCTGGTCATCAACAACGTCGCCGTGCTGGAGCTCTTCACAAAGTCCCGGGTAGTCCTGGGTACGGACGTCAGCCTCGCCGTGGGACCCTTGGTCACGCCGGGATCCACGCTCCTCAACATCAGATGGAAAGAGCTGGAGAACAACGTCCTGACCTACTTGAAAGCTAGGGGCAAGCACCAGGGCGTGCCGCTCGACGGGTGTGTGGTGCAGGAACGGGGCAACGAGAACCAAAAGTTCTACGATGGCCAGTTGAACACGCTCGACATCCTGGCCGGCAACATCGCCAAGAACATACCCGAGACCCGGGCTTTGTTCGAGGTCATCAAGGCGGCCGAGGGACGGTCTGATTTCGACCAGGCGCTCCTGACGACCTTGTCGGAGCAGCCGGCACCCGGCGACGCCATCATCGAATCGCCCGACGAGTTGGTCCTCTCACCGCTGGTCTCGCCACAGACGCTCAACTTTGGCATCCCCAGTCAGGACGACCCAGACCCCTTCGGCGTGCTCGCCCTGGAAATGGCGGGCTTGGAGATCCGCGAGGCCGGGACGCACTTGCGCCCGACTAGCAGTCAATTCGAGTACAGCCCCAGCCCGAGCAGCCCTGTCCTCTCCAAGTTCAACCGACGAAGCGTCGACACGTACATGTCCAGGAGCAACAGAGGCAGTGTCTTGTCGTCGAGGACGCAGGCCACCGCCATGACGGACGCTGGCGCCCAGGCGGAAATGGGGGCCCACCACGGCTCTCCCACGCTCCCGGTTGCCGTCGAGTCGAAGGAGCCGGACTACACCAAGATCGACTCGAGCACGATCGAGCACTTGAGTCGGCCAGTGTCGGGTCAGGATGTGACGGCGGAGCCCCTTGCCATCGAAGCGCCGACGACACAGGCAACCAATCCGGTTGCCGTCGCCCAAGACGAGCGCGACTGCGACGCCGACGATGAGGAAGAGGACGAGGACGAGGAGGAGGAGCCCGTCATCTTGGAGGTCGCCACGGCCGCGCAGCCCCCGCGCGCCGCGATCCAGGCGGCGACGCAGGCCACGTCGGTCATGCACGCCAAAGGCGCCCTGGTCACCATTCCGAAGCGTGTGCCGCCGCCGCTGCCCACGCGGAGCCCGGCGCGCAGCTCGCGTGGCAGCAAGAGCGACATTGGCGACGTGTCGGCACTGCGTAGCCCGCTGCGCACCTCGTTTCAGTCGGCGGACCTACGGGCCGAGAATGCCATGTCGGCGCCGGGCCCGGGACCGGGCATGATGCGAGAAGCCGCCACCCCGGCGTCGTCGCGCCGTTCATCCCACAGCCACATGGTCACGCTCCACCAGCGCACCGGCTCCATGGCGTCGGTGCCCGAGTGTGGCCAGTGGAGCACCCCGCCGTACACGCCCATGTCACAGCGAGACGTGCAGGCGTCGCCTTCGACCACGACAGCTTCGTCGTCGTCGTCGTCGTCATCGGCGGAGGAAGAGGAAGAGGAGGAGGAGGAGGAGGAGGAGGAGGAGCGTGAGCCCCGGACGCCGGTGCCAGAGGAGGAGCACGGAAGCGAACGGTTCTGTCACGCGAAATCGGGCGGCCTGACGGCTACGATGGGCGAGGAGAACGTCATTGCCATGGTGTAGCGGGAGCGCCGGCAGACCTGGTTTTCATCCGATTTGTGCGACTTGGGAAAGGCTTGGCGTTGGACTGTTTGGGTAGGTGGGTTGGACATGGGCCATACTTTCTTTCGGCGGCGTTGCATGGGGGTTGAATTTGCTGGCGGCATACTCGGATGTGTCTCACGATCATTTTTTCTTTCGCATGGCACGGGCGAAAAAAAAAAAAACGCTGCGTGCGAGTCCTTCCTTGTCTATCCATCTATACCCTCCTTTCTTGCGTCACGTACGGCACGGTACCGTACCTACCACCGCACACACCTCTACTGGTAATGTTGTTTGATTTTTTATGGCGTGGCGAGGATGATGGACCGGGGCAACACTGTGATATTCAGTTGGATCGGCTATGACGGATGAGACCGGTTCTCTTCTCTCTCCCTCTCTCTTTGGCTTGACCGTGCTTTGGCTGCGCAGCATAGGCGGCGTTTTGCCCACGGCATCTGGCCTGGGCTGGTTGGTGCATGGGGCAGGGAGTCAACAACCCAGGCTCACTTTTTTTTTTTTTTTTTTTTTTTTTTTTTTGCATAGCTACACGGCATACATAGAAACCAAAACCATGCCATTCTCCCTCTTCCCCTCTTCACTGATCCCCGTCCACCAGCTCGACCGCGGCCCCACCGATGGCCAGCTTGCCCGTCTCCTTGACCTTGGTCTGGAAGACGACGCGGCCGCCCTCGCGCCACATCTCCGTCACGAGCGTCTGGCCCGGCAGCACGACGCCGGCGAAGCGCACCTTGATGTTCCTGAACCGGCCAAACTGCTCGTAGACGGCCCGGCCGGCGATCCCAAACGAGCACAGCCCGTGCAGGATGGGCGCCTCGAAGCCCGCCACGCGCGCGAACCCCGGGTCCACATGCAGCGGGTTCCAGTCCCCGCTGAGGCGGTACAGGCAGGCCAGCTCGTCGGCCACGCGCTCCTCGACCACGCGATCCGGCCCGCGCCCGGCCGGCGGCCGGTTCGCCGCCGTGGCCGCCGCCGCAAACGTGCTGCTGCTGGCCCCCCCGCCACCACCACGGGCGGGCGGGGCGGTCTTGGGCCCGCGGAAGCCGCCGCTGCCGCGCAGGAAGACGGCCGTTTCGGCGTAGAAGAGCGGGGCACCGGTGGCGGCGTCGACGGTGTCGACGGCGGCGCGGACGACGGCGGCGCCGCCGGGGCCCTTGTCGACGACGGAGAGGAGGCGGGCGCGCGAGACGAGGCGGGCCGAGGTGGGGAGGGGGTGGCGCAGGATGGCGAGGAACTGCTCGCCGTGCAGGAGGCGGGCGGGGGAGAAGTTGGGCACAAGCGCGTCGAGGCTGTAGGGCGGGTCGGCGGCGAGGGAGGGGATGACGCCGAAGGTGGGGAGGAGTTGGAAGTCGTCGTCGCCTTCGCTGGGGGGGCGGGAGGGTCAGGATGGGGGGGAGGGAGGGGAAGGGAGACAAGGGCGTACTAGACGTATTTCAGGTCCGTTCGCTTCGCGCCCACGCCGAGGTTGTAGAGGATGGCGTCGCGCTCCGTGTACGTGAACTCGGTCGGCTCGCCCTCGGCCTGGAGGGCGTCTTGGATGGCATCGAGGTACTGGTTTGATTCACTCTGCAGCGCGGACACGGCATTAACCTTCTTCCATTCCTTCGTGCGACCTGTGTGAGCGGATAGATCGATCCCCTTTCCGTTGCAAGAACCGATTTTCCTTCTTTTAGACTACATGCAAAAAGCCAGAAAACAACGACGACGACGACGACGACGACGACAACAACAACAACAAGAACAACAGGACATGTGGTTCATCATACCTTGGCCCCGCCGCTCTTGTTCTCCATGTTCTCCATAATCTTCTGCACGCTCTCCTGCGTCTGCGAGGGGTGGTCGGCGCGGGCGTCAAAGGTGGCGATGTCGCGCCACGCGGCGGCCACGGCCTCGGGCGTCAGCGGCACGTCGACGGGGAAGCCGTGGCCGCCGGAGCGCTGCCACCGCGTCTGGCCGATCCAGCCGCTGCCGACCTCGTACAGGCCGCCCGTCGGCGGCTTGGGCACCGCGTCGCTCGCCAGCGCCAGCACCAGCGGCGCGATGTACTCGGGCTTGAAGGCCTGCACCAGCTCCTCGGGCAGCACCGTGCGCGTCATGGCGGTGCCCGCGTTGGGCGCGATCGTGTTGACGTAGATGTTGTGCTTGAAGCCTTCGATGGCGAGGGCGCGTGAGAAGCCGAGGATGGCGCATTTCTGGCCGAAAAGACAGGGTGGGTCAGTGGGATGATGGAAAGGTGGAAAAGGAGAAGAAAAAAAAAGAAAGACAAAAAAAAAGACAAAAAAAAAAGACAAAAAAAAAAGACAAAAAAAAAAGACAAAAAAAAAAGACAAAAAAAAAAGACAAAAAAAAAAGACAAAAAAAAAAAAGAGGAGGGCGGGTCCGACTCACTGCGGCTGCGTAGTTGGCCTGGCCAAAATTGCCGTAGATGCCGCTCGTCGACGTCGTGTTGATCACGCGGCCGTACTTTTGCTTCAAAAAGTAGGGCCACGCCGCCCTCGTCACTTTGTACGTGCCGCGGGCGTGGACGTTCATGACCGGGTCCCACAGGCTGTCGTCCATGTTGTTGAAAGCCCTGTCCCGGAGGATGCCGGCGTTGTTGACGACAATGTCGACGCGGCCAAAGTTGTCAATGGCCACCTTGACGACGGCGTCGCCGTCCTCGGCCGAGAACTTGGCGCCGACCGCCTTGCCGCCCATCTTCTTGATCTCGCCGACCACGTCGTCCGGGTTCGCCAGGTCGTTGACGACGACGGCGGCACCGTGCCGCGCAAAGGCCAGGCAGTAGGCCCGACCGATGCCGGCGCCGCCGCCGGTGACGAGGGCCACGCGGCCCGAGAAGTCGAGCCTCTCGCCCTGCTCGTTGGGGCCGAGCTTCTGCGACTCCTCGAGCAGGGTGACGAAGTCGTTGGGGCCCGAGGGGTACTGCGGCTGGGAGAAGTCGACGACCTGGCTCCACTTCTTCAGCACGGCGCCCGGGGTGTAGCTGGCGTCGGCCTTGAGCAGCTGGCCGGCGGACCGCTCCCAGCGCAGCTTGGCCACGTGGCCGCCGCCCACCTCGAAGATGGCCCCGTTCTCGTCCGTGTTGCTCTTGTGCACGAGGAAGCCGACCAGGGGGACGACCCAGTCGGGCTTCATGAGCTCGAGCATGTCGGGCGGCAAGACGGTCTCGGTCATGCGGCTGGCCGCGATGGGCGCGATCACGTTGCTCACAATGTTGTACTTGGCGCCCTCCTTGGCCAGCGTCTCGGTGAAGCCGACCATGGCCAGCTTGGCGGCCGAGTAGTTGGCCTGGCCAAAGTTGCCGAACAGGCCGGCGGCCGAGGCCGTGTTGATGACGCGGCCGTACTTTTGCTTGCGGAAGTGCGGCCAGACGGCGCGCGCACACTTGTAGGCCCCGCGCACGTGCACGCGAAAGACGAGGTCCCAGTCCTGGTCCGTCATGTTCTTGAAGCTGACGTCGCGCAGGATGCCGGCGTTGTTGATGAGCACGTCGACGCGGCCAAACGCCTGCAGCGCCGTGTCGACGATCTTATCGCCGTCCTCGACGCTGTTGTAGTTGGCCACGGCCTTGCCGCCGGCGGCTTTGATCTCGTTGACGACGACATCGGCAGCCTGCCAGTTCAGTCGATCAGTTTGGCCCGGGGGGGGGGGGGAGGATAGGATGAGCGGGCTCGTTACCTTGCTGGAGGAGCCCTCGCCCTTGAAAGAGCCGCCCAGGTCGTTGACCACGACGCCGGCGCCCCGGGACGCGAAAAAGGTGGCATATGCCTTACCCAGGCCACCGCCGGCACCCGTGACGATGACGACCTGGCCATCGAATCTGAGCTGGTCGACCATGGTGGGAAAAAGTGGAGAAGAAAAAAAAAGAAAAAAAAAACGAAAAAAAAAGAAGACAGGGAAAGCGGGGGAAAGCGGGGGATAATATACTATGCCGAGTCGAGTGTTGCCTCGTCAAGACAAACTGGACACAACTTGGACACTGGTGACTGTGACTGGTTGGTGCAAGAAGACGTGGGCAGGCGGACGAGAACTTCTTGACGTCGTATGTAGGTAGGTAGGTAGGACGTATGTGACTCGCAGCTCTAAGCCGAGGCTCGGGAGGGATCAGGGGCCGGATCTCTCTAACCCCTGTCGCGCTTGTGCCCGATGCGGGGCCGCGCTAAGCCGCTTTGGCATCTGTGGGGTTTTTCACATGCAACCCCCCCCCCCCCCTCGACGGCGCTTGTGGCGAGGATCTTCCTCGTGGCTCTCTCTCCCGTGACCGAGAGCCTTGAGCCTTGAACCTTGAACCTTGCGTTCGCGTGTCAATGTAAACCCGCGGATGCCCCGCAGAAGCGTCTCCCGGAAAATATGAATATGCACGCGGCCCACGCTTCCGCCCCCGCTTCTGCCACCATGTCCTCTTTTCTGAGGACAACCTCGTAAACAAGCCGCGCCAGAAGGGGGGGCGGGGGGAGGCCGGCGGCCACGCAGTCCAACATGTCCCAACCCGCCGTCGTGGACGACAACGTGGACGTCAAGTCGACCCTCGATCATATCATCCCCTTTATCCTCTTCCATCACGTCGCCCACGAGCGATCCTTCTCCCCCTCCTCCTCCTCCTCCACCTCCTCTTTCCCCGTCCACTCCCCCCCTCCCCCCCTCCTCATCGGCCTCAACGGCCCCCAAGGCATCGGCAAAAGCACCCTCGCCGCCCTCCTCGCGGTCACCCTCGCCGCCCCGCCCTACGACCTCCCCACCGTCGTCCTCAGCATCGACGACTTCTACCTCCCGCGCCCCGCCCTCGCCGCCCTCGCCGCGGCCCACCCCACCAACGCGCTCCTGCGCGTCCGCGGCCAGCCCGGCACCCACGACGTGCCCCTCCTCCTCTCCGTGCTCACCCGGCTGCTCCACCGCCCCGACACCATCACCTCGCTCGACCCCCTCCGGCTCCCCAGGTACGACAAGGCGGCCCACGGCGGCCTCGGCGACCGCATCCCCCCCTCCCAGTGGTGCGCCCTCGCGGACGCGCCGCGCCTCGTCCTCCTGGAGGGCTGGTGCGTAGGGTTCCGGGCGCTCGGGCGCCGCGCCGTCGCCGCGCGGCACGCCGCCGCCGCCGCCACCTCCTCCGTGCGCCGCCACGCCCTGGACGACCTGCTCTTCGTCGACGGCCAGCTGGCCGCGGCGGACGGGTACGCGCGCGCCTGGGACCTCTGCGGCGCCCTGGTGCACCTGGACGCGGCCGACACGGCCTGGGTGTACGAGTGGCGGCGAGAGCAGGAGGCGGCGCTGCGGGCCGCCCGGGGCGCCGGCGCCGGCATGACCGACGAGGAAGTCAACGCCTTCGTGGACGCCTATTACCCCGCCTACGACTTGTACACCGACCGGTTGCGCCGGGGGACTTTCCGGGAGGGCGAGGGGGCGAGCGGCCGGCACTTGAGGTTGGTCATGGGGAGGGATAGGACCGTGAGGGAGCGGATTGTGATCTGAGAAGGGGAGGGAGGAGGGTTGCCACGGTGCAAAAAAGTCTGATTGCTACAGAAGCTACATACATCTCTTGCTCGTAGAGTTTGTACGTAAGGAGGCCTGTTGTGCCGTTTGTCCCCGTGCCAGCCTAGGTTTCTGTAGCGTCCGCCGTGACCGGTAGAAGCCCCTCCTCAAAAGTCCAGCTCCGTCGCCTTGCCTTGCATCATCGACTGCCCCTCCTGCTTCAGGTCGCAGAGCGTGCGGCCGATGCCCTCGGTCTTCCCGCGCACCGCCTCCTCGCGCGCGTCGACCTCGGCCTCGAACTGCCGCACCAGGTCGCGCTTGGCCCGGCGCGCCGTCTTGAAGCCCGCCACGGCGGCGGTGAACTGCTCGAGGAACCAGTCGCCCGCCTCCTCCCACTCCGTCACCGACAGCCCCGTGAAGAACTGGTGCTGCGTCTCGCTGTCCTTGGCCCGGTAGTGCTGCAACTTGGCCTCGAGCGTGCCCGCCGACGGCGTCGCCGTCTGCCGGTCCGCCGCCTTCTGCGGGTCAAAGTCGAATGCCTGTGCGCGCAAGTCCGCGTAGCTCATCTGATCCAGCTCCGCGTCGTTGTAGTCCAGCGAAATCCGGTCTTGCGACCGTTTCTTGCTCGGCTGCGCCGCTGCCGCCGGCTCCTTGGCCCGCCGGCCGTGCGCCCCGGTCTCGTGCCGGCTTTCCTGCATGTGCCCGTTGGGCAGGGCACGGGGTTGGCGTGAAGCCCGCGGGGTGTCGTGCAACGACACGTCTTCCATGTCGTCGTCGGACTGCTCGTCGCTGCTCGGCAGTCCGACGGCTGCCCGGGTCTTGTCAAAGTTGGCGCTTACCTCGTCCAGCGGGCCTAGATGTTGAAAGCCGGTCGAACGCTTGGGGGCAGCCTCTGGAGATCTCTCAGGGGTCATGCCCGACGAGGGCGAGTCGGGTAATGCGTGTAACCGTTCGGTAAAGGAACTCCTCTTGTTCTCCTGGCCGTCGCGTCTGGCGCGTCGTAGGCCGGACTTGGTCGGCGTCGTCTCATAGTGCGGCCGCTGGTCCTCAAAAGCCACCTCGGTCGGCTTGGGCACTTTCAGACGCTTGCTATCGGCAGGTGTATCGGCCATCATAGGTCCAGACGTCGGGCGAGGCTCGTCGGCTGGTCCGTTGACCACTCGCAGGAAGCCGTTGTGCCCGATCACGAACGGCAAGTCTTCATCGTCGCCATTGGACCGACTCTGCACGGGCTGGCCACGGTACAGCTGGGATGCGCCACGGGCGCGTTGATATGTCCCAGCCTCGCTATAGGAACGTCCATGACCGTTCTGGCTGTCCGAGTCCTTCGGAATGCCACGCTCCGAGTCCGTGGCAAACATGGAGCCCACAGTAGAGTCCTCCCACGCACCGCCCAGCTTGACTTCGGGCCCACCCTGCTCCGAGTTGACAGTCCCGGTGCGCTGCATGGCGTGCGGTTGCACAGCCGGCGGCGGGGTCATGGTGCCCCGTGGCTGCTGGGATGCCGACGCGTATCGGCCAGTCCTGGGCATGAGCAGTCGCGCCGCCTTGACCATGTCCTGACGAGCCGAGATGTCTGGCGGTGGTTGGAACTGGGGTGCTCCGAGCGAATGGCTTGCTCCTGCTCCTGTGCTGTGCCCGGGTGCCGGCGTCGCAGGCAGCCCATATGCTTCTGTCCTTCCGTGTGGGCTTCTCAGGCCACCACCAGCCATGGAGCCATCCGGCTGCGCCTGACGGCCAAACAAGCCCCCCCCCATGTTCTGAACCATCTGCCTTGCGGTTGGCATCATCCTAGCATGCGTGCGATAAGCCACGCAGAGGAGAAGACGAGTGATGCGACATGGGAGAGAAGATGCGCGGGGAAAGGGGGTGATGAATGAAGATGGAGGATGATCCTCTGGAGGTCTTGGTTGGATAACGTGCTGGCATACCTCGGTAGAGTCGAAACGTCGCGGTTCCAGTGTCGCGCCGTCGCCCGAATTTGCAGGGCGGTGCGCGCTAACCCTAACCCGGGAGACACGCGGTCAGGTGATATTTGCCCCACCCCTTCCCGCCGTTCGACTGCTCCATTGGCCAATGTTTGACGATGCAACAGGAGTTGAGCACCAACAACGACCGTGGCATTCGATTTTCATTGGCCTTCTTCTTCCGGTCGAGCTAGGTAACGACCTCTAGACAAAACCGGCAAATAGTGGGGTGGCCCAGCTGATGAGTGGGGCACGGTACCGATCCATGTAGACTCGGAGGATTTCATACCGGAACGACCTGACGTGTCTCGCATGAGTCCATCTCCAACAAAATACCTACTTCGTACGGTCAGTCCACCATAGAAAGTTGCTATGGTATGTCCCCACTCCGCGCCGGTCCTTTGAGGTTCTCGTTGGCACCAGCAAAGCCCAAGTGTGAAAGTAACCCAAAAAAAAACGCCGTCCTCGTGTCCTGCATAGAGCTCCGAAGCGCGCCTCTACACTTTCTCGCAGGAGACCAAGGACCACCTGCGCAAGTTCCGCCTGGGCACGTCGCGGTCCAACGAACCGCAAGCCGTCATCTGTGCGCGTCCCTCCAAATCAAACCTGCGTGGCGCCCTGGATCATGTGACCCAGTCAGCCGATGCGACCGGGGCGACGGGGCGCTGATGCAGACAGACCTGATCGACAAGGCCACGCACGAGATCCGCCAGGACGACGACCGCACCGTGTACACGTCGCTCGACGAGGTGGCCGACGACCTGCCGGACCACGCCCCGCGCTTCGTGCTGCTGAGCTACCCGCTGACGCTGGTATGTCCCGTCCCGTCCCGTGCCCGAGCCCCCCGTTACCTTCTTTCTCCATCCGGTTTCACCGGACCTTGCGGCTGCTGACCGAGCGCCCCGGTGCCGGTGCTGCGCCGTCCACAGTCCTCGGGTCGCGTCTCGGTGCCGTACGTCCTGCTGTACTACCTCCCCATCACGTGCGGCAGCGAGCTGCGCATGATGTACGCGGGTGCGCGCGAGCTGATGCGCAACACGAGCGAGGCGGGCCGCGTGCTGGACGTGGAGAGCAAGGAGGATCTGGCCGAGTTGCCGGGCCGGTTGGGCGCGGCGGAGTAGGAGGGGGGAAAGGCACGAAGAGGTGGTAGTGTATCCCTCTAGACAACACTTGTTTTACCTCTACTCGGTAATCCTTGTTTTGTCGCCTACTCTGACGCCGTAGCAATCGCAAGAGGACTTGGACTTGACTCGGTTTTTTTCCGTGAAGGGGAAAAGCTGCCTGAAGCTTGTCGGCAAGAAGCAACGAGTCCAGGGCCATTCTCGCCATGTAATAACACCAAACAGCCGTTCAAGTGCTTGGGTGATTATAGACGAGGAACGGGCTCTGGCTGAGCACTGCTAGTGGCGCAATCCGGCTAGTACCTAGGTTGCGATGTGTGTCTCATTGTGGAGATGAGTGCCAATCTCGCGATCCGGAACGGTCGGAGAGCCACTGCAAGTTGCAACGTGCTAAGCTGCAACGGCGACCGGACCCGGCCTCTTGAGGCGCCAAGAACCGCGCCATGAGGAAGACGTACCTCCAGAATGAAAACGGTTGACGGTAGCAGCGGTACATGGCCGCCCGCACCCACTTCCGCGTCGTTCTTTGCAGCACGCAAAGAAGGCTGGGCCTTTGCACAGAGATGCGGCCCCCGTCTCTCGATCCTGTCAGTTCTCTCGATCCTGTCAGTAAGGGAGACATGGTGGCCCGAAAGTCTCGCGTCAGTCGCGCGTGACTTCTTCTTTGGGCCGGCTGACTAGACGGCGCCAGCTCACGCCTTCGTTAGCGTCCACTGGCAACCCATGCAAAGCCCAAGGATTGGCTAGCCTGCCAGATCCACCCCACTCGCCTTTTGCGTCTTGTCTCTGTCACACAGGCCGATGTTGGCACTGCCCGACCACCGTTAGTCCGTCTCGTCATCTCAGAGCGAGCGCACGTTGTACACGGATTCAGGGCGGCGGGGACCAAGGTCACCTGGCTGCTGCATCCCGGCAGCCGAAAGGGTGAGACAAAAGCATGGATGGCATGCGCGAACTCAAGAGGTAGTACACGCAACTTCCCTGCCCAGGTCGGGTGATGATGGCATTTCATAAATAGACACACCCCCCCCCAGCCCCCGATACATCATCTCCCTGTCCGTTACCGGCGTTTCGGAACACACACAGAGCAGTCGTCATCCGCCCATGCACACGCCCCCCCTGCGCACCACCCTCGGTGCCGCCACCCCTCCAGCTTTATCACCATATCCGTCGTCCCAAAACGCGGCGCGATAAGGCTGACCACCGTGGACCAAGGCCGGTGACGGATGGCCGTCCAGACAGTCCGTCTTTCCCGATGCCTATCTATACCTAGACTACTACCACGACACGCGCACGTTGCCCCCGTACTTTCCCTCAGATGAACCCGTCGTCCTGGCCTTTCTCCTCCACATCTCAAACTGCCTTCAACCCTGCAACATCAGTGCTCAGCATACCTACCTACCTATCTTGCCGACCACTTTGCCTCCGCTCTACGTTATCATCGTAGAAAGAATCATCGTCATTCCAGCCGATTGATTTCGTTGTCCTGCGCTGTTCATCCCATATCCCGCCGTTGTCGTCGACATCTGGCCCCTCTGACTCATCCGGCAAGTTCCTTTGTTGCGAGAGCCTGCCACCCGCTTCTTTCGTTTCCCCGACGACTTGAGAACAAAGGCAAAGCGCTGCTCAGACACCGCCACCCGTCGTCGGTCATCTATCCCGTATCTCTCCTGCATCTCCCCTTTCCCACGACCTCTTAGTTTGGACACAGGAAGCATCGTCGACGCCTGTTCAGTACGTCAGCGGTATACCACCACCTCCCACCACCACGTCAAGTCCTCCGCGTGCCATGCCGGCCTCCGCCCTCGACAGTTCCACCCAGTTCGACCGCGACCTGCGCAGTGCCAACAAGGAGTGGAAGCGCGCCAAAGACTCGTCCGCCAAGTGGTCCTTTGGCGTTCGTCCGGCTGCGGGTGTCCGGCCGAAGTGCTGTGGCCCTGTCGCGAGCGACGCCCCGGACAGTCTGCCGCCCAAGGTGCGGCCGCACGGGAAGGCATGCGACCGGTGAGTCACCCCATTCATCTCCCTCCTCGCCCCCGTCCATCCTTCTGACGAGCGCCAGCTACCCGTCCCCCAAACCCTCCCACAACGTCGTCAAGATGCGCGCCAAGGGCCACAACGCCCATCTCCCCGCCGGCCGCCTGCGCGGCAAGATCCACGCCGCCGCCGAGATGCGTGACCCGCACGCTGCGAGCCGCTCCCTCGACGACCTGCTCCCGCTGTCGGCGTCGGCGGCCACGCGTGTCGCCGATGCCCTCGAGAGCCACATACTGTACAGCTTCGACCGCGCCGAGACGACGCCCGGCCGGCCGCTCGCGCTGGACGTGTTCGTGACGGCCGGCGCGCGCGACACGGAGCGCCTGGTGGAGAAGGAGTACGAGGTCCTCGACGCCAACGGCGAGGCACTGCGTGGGCGCAAGGCGCGCAGGAACTTGCGCCAGGCGGCGGCCGCGCAGCACGCGGTAATGGAGGATGAGGAATTCGAGCTGGTGTGATGGCCGGCGAAGACCGTGGGCTGATGGGTTAGAGAGAGAGTGTGTGTGTGTGTTGTTCCTTCTTCTTTTCTTTTCATCGCTCCACTTCGAGAAGAGACTCTTCCTCCAGTTTTCCTTCTAAGCATACCCCTACTTCCCGAGGCTCTGTCGTTCTCGCGTCCAGTCACAAGAGTCTGCACAAGCCTGCCTCGTTTCCACACACGGCGCGCCTCATCTGCCCCACGCGGACCGGTCCTTGACGCGGTCAGGGGTTCATCACCGGATAGGTTTCTCGCTGGGCCGGTGGGGCTCTGCGGGCTCTGCTACTCGACTACCCACGTGTGGAGAAGCGGGGCGATGGGTGGGGGCGATGTTTTTTTTTTTTTTTTCGCGATGACGCGGACAACGCCGTTCGGGGGACGGAGCAGGTCCACCACGGGTCCAGGGGGGGTGTGCTAGGATCGGGACCTGCCTAGAGGTTGGTATTGACCTACTCAGACAGAGCTCATCCTTCCCATGCACGCATGCGCCACTCACGTGCAAGTCGGCTGGGTGTGCCGGATGCGGCTTTCGCGACGTAGAAGCGCTTGGAAACACATGCCGTCGGGAGGCAATCAAGACTTTCACAGCATTTGCGCCTGTGCTTAAGGCCGGGATTTCCCGGAATACTATGGCTGAACTGCAGAACGAAGAAGCCCCCCCTCCCCCTGCCAGACTCTGATGCGTTGCGTTGCTGGATTCACGGCATATCGTAGCAAAGGCAACGCAATGGCAATGTCGACTTGGTCGTGCACCGCGTCCTCCTGCAACCGAACGGCCGTCCACGCGGACGGAGCGGCAACTCGGTTTTCCCCTGTCCCCGTCTCCTCTCCACAAGACCACCGTCGCAATGCTCGACAACAAAGCACCGGCCGTCTTCAACAAGGAAAACCCGGAAATCCCGGAAATCCCGTGGCCCGTGAACCACCACCGCACCGCTGCCATCCATGAGCGCAAGGCAGCAGCCAAGCAAGAAGGCCGCTCAAGGCGCCTGCTTCTGCGCCGCCGACGGCTGCGCGGACCTGGACACCTAGTCCTTGGGCCGCAGCAGCTTGTCACCGCCAAACGAGCACACCTGCTTGACCATCTGGACCCACTCCTGGCGCGTCAGGTGGCCCGGCGCGTCAATGCGGTCCTTGAAGATGCGCATGAAGTTGCCGATCTTGATGCCCTGCGGGTGAGCGCGCACCGCGTCGATGAGCTCCTGCGGCTGGATGCGGTTGGCCGGGGGGGCGCCTGCGGCCTTGCTGGGGTTGGGCGAAGCCGGTTTGTTGGCTGGAGGGGGCGGCACATGGCAGGGTCAGCATGACATTATTTCAAAGTCGTCCATGTTTCAAGCGAGGGAGCGGGAAATGGCCACAAACCTGCAGGCGGAGGGGCGGGGCTCCCCGCGCGAGAATCCGCGGGCGTGCCGGTCGCGCTGGCGCGAATCTTGGTGGCCTTGAGCTTGCGCCCGGCGTCGGAGCCCTCGCCGTCACTAGCGGCGGAGGCGCCCTTGGACCCGCGGTTGGGCGGCAGCGGCGTCGTCGAGCGGCTCTGGGCCTGGCCCAGGGCCGAGGGGGCCTTGACACCCGTCTTTACCTTCTTCTTGCGCGAGGACTCGTTTCCGCTAGACTCGGAAAGATTTGGCGAGCCGGGGCGCTTGAGCGACTTGCCCTTCTTCACATTGTCTGCTGACTTCTTGGCCCCGGACGGAGTAATCGTGCCTTTGGAGGTGCCGGACGCGAGCAGGTCCTTGCTCTCGGCCTTCTTTTCGTCCTCCTTCTTTTCCTCTTCTTCCTCGGTTTCGGATTCCTGTGTCATGGACTGTCAGCACGCGCCCAGTGGCTCAAGCCACAGCCTCATCTCCCAACGTACCGAAGAGTCTGTGAACGGGTTATTGTCGTCGTCTTCCGAGTTGGCGGCATCGGCGTAATCCAGGGCATGCTCGTGCTTTGTGAGGCCTCGAACTGTCTGCTTGCCCAGCATCTTTCGCGCCTTCTTCTCCAGTTCCGCTATCTTCTGCTCCTTTTCCACCTCGTGCTCGTCGCCCTCGCCGAAGTGGTTTGCACTGAGGTGATCTCGTCGGACACGATCTTTGGACTCCCTCGTGTCCTCGTCGTCCGCCTCGAAGCCCGCGGTTTCGTCATCGTCCTGGAACTCATCCACATCCACATCAAGATCGTAGTCATCCTGCCGCTCCGACCTGTGGGTGGCTCTCGAAGTGGAGCTCTCCTGCTTGACACGGGGCCGACCGCCGAGGTAGGTTCGGTACTCTTCCTTGGCCGCCTTCTCCTCGTTTTTGGATTTGTCCATCATCATCCAGCGCGTCAACTTGCCGTCCTGCATCATAGCTTTCTCGGCCTCCTCGAGCGTCATGGTGGTGAAGTTGGGCTTCTCATCGAACTTGTAATACCGCTCTAGAGGAAGCATCTTGAATACCCCATCCTCTATGTAGAATGCACAGTTGACTTCAGACAGAGCGGCGATGTAGCTGCCCACCCACACGCTCTTGCCGTCAGCGTCCTCGATGTGCCAGGGCAGCGTCTCCTCGTACTTTAGCCCTCTCTGCTTGACGTTGCTCTCGGAATCTTGGCTGCTCCAGGCAAATGCTTTCTCCTTTTTATTCTTCTTGACTTTCGGTTCATTAGGTTTGAGGACCGGAGCAATTTGCGCCTGCTCTGCGGCCCGTTGCGCATCCCGGTCCGCCTTGATTTTCTGCTGCCTCTCCTGCTCGGCTTCCTCCTCGGCGTTCACAGGAACCATGCCCTCCTCCTTCGGAACAAGCTTGCCCACCGGCGGCAGCCGCGGGTCGCGGCGATGCAGCGACACGGGCCGCGGGAACTGTTCCTGCTTCGTTGGGTCCACGTCACCTCGCTCCTCCGCAGGCCGGTTGAAGCGCATAAGGTGGTAACGGATGCCGTCCAGAAGGTCCTTCTTGGTCGTGACTAGCCTGAACTCGCCGACCTGCACACCCGGCGGGGGCGGATCGCCCCAGCCCCCGAACTGCTTCCTGCGCTCCTCCAGCGCCTTGAGCGCCGCAGTGCTCTTGTGCTCGGAGCCGGCGGCAAGCTCGCCGCCGACAGAGGGGGCGGTGAGTTTCTTGGTCGCGGCCGCTTGAATTTTTTGCGGCCGGCCCATCTGCGGCTTCGGCGGGGGCTTTCGGCGCGCAAAGGGGTCGGAGCTGGCCTTCTTGATCTTGCGTTGGATGGTGCCGGGCTGGGGCGTCGGCCGACCGTTCGGGCGGTTGACGCCACCGGGAGGTGTTGCGCTCATTGTATCGACGTCCACGGAAGGCTGCTTTCTCCGACGTCGTGATCGTAAGGGCGGTCAGACAAGCCGGGCGCAGGGAATCAGAGATGGGCAGCGATGGAGGACGACGACGTCATGAAAAGCAAGAAGCTCAAAAACTCCGCTGCTTGCTGGACGGAAGAAATAATGCGTGAATAAGACTATCTATCGCTGCTGCAAGGAGTGGATGTCGCAAAAGACACGACAATAGAAGGCGAGATCAACTAACTATTGTCTTGCTCCCACCCGGGATTCACATGGAGGATGTCGTCGCCTGCGACAGCGCGTGACAAAGGAATGAACTGTGGAACGCACGGACGCCACTGTTGTCAATGAGTGTGGGGCATTTCGACGATGGACGCGTGCGATGGGAACACGGAGAACCGACCTGGTAAGTAGGTTCCTAGAAGTATCTATATGCTTTGTATCTGCGGAAGAACTACCTACCTCTACCACGTACTCTGTACGGTATTCCATCGTTGACGACCGCAAAGCCGGACTATTGTAGTTCCTTGCTCAAGTGCTGCCGATGCGCTGCGTATGTTGTTCGTGTATTGGTCTCGCGCTCTTTGCACCAAAAATACCTAAAGTACTGTGCATACCTGACCCGCAGTGATATGCGCGCTAGCACTCCGTACTCGCAACTCCCGTCAAGTCCCAAACTCCATCCTGGCCGCTGCGGCCCGCCGTCGACTTGGTGCTCCAGTACAAAACTAGCTAGGTAGAGGTACCTCTACGAAGCACTTCGTACTGTGATCCCAACCTCACACTCATGCATGGCCACGCCATTTGCCCCCCTTTTCCCTCCCCTTTTCCCCGCCGACAGCAAATAATTTCCAGGCCTGCGCTGATAATCTCGCCTGGGACCAGATCTTGTCCGCCGTGACGCGGGGCTAACCTTTGGACCACACGGATGGCCGACCTTGTACCTCGACTGTTTTGCTCGTCGAGGCATACGCAACCATGGCCACGTCAACTGGTCCTGACAGCGGCCTCGAGTCGCGATTGCGCGGCATGATCTTGAGCAACTCACTGGCAAGCAAGGACGACGGACAGATGAGCAACGGCTCAGATGCCTCGGGGTCGGCTACCGGTTTGATTAACTCCGCTCACCCTCACCGCGACTGCCACCAGTTCGACGGCACCGGGAAGATGGTACAGCCAAACTCCATCAAGCGTAGTCTCAACCAAGCTCAACGCATGCAATCGTCCTCCCAACCATCGGTTCCCGCACACCCTCAAGCACAACCCGGACCAACTCATCACTCGGCCCAGCGACTGCAGTCGGCCACCTTCGCATCACCCAGCTCATCTCAGCAGCAACACGAACTTCCATTGCTCTACCAGGGTCAGGTCCCTGGCGAGGCCAAGCACCCCGATGGAACGCATGTCGTTATGTGGATGGCACATTCGGCATATCCTCGTGTGCCGCAGCATCGCGTGTACACCTGGCGTCCGAAGCAAGTCAATGGCACACTGCATCCGCCCAACAAGCCGGCTCCGCTTTCACCGGCTGAATTGAAAGCACAAAGTGACCACCTGGACCATTGGTGTAATACCACTGTCCCCAGCTTCGAGATCGAGCCGTCTGATCTCATGGAGAAGGAGACCTTTCGAATCAACATTGAGCAAGTGTGTCGGCAGGTCGTTTCGGATCACGAAGCAACCCAGAATCCCGGGAGGGAGTTCCGTCCAGACACTGTGGAGCTCAAGTGTTTCGGCAGTCTATCCTCTGGCTTTGCTACCAAGTCCGCCGACATGGACCTTGGACTTTTCTCGCCGCTTTCACTCGTGCAGCCGGATGTGCCCGGGTCGCCGATTCCCAGACTCTTGGAGAAGGCGTTCCTGGAAATGGGGCTCGGTGCTCGTCTCTTGTCCAAAGCGAGAGTCCCAATCATCAAGCTTTGTCAAACGCCGCCCGAGCAGCTCAGGCTCGCAATGCTGGCCGAGCGGGAAAGGTGGGACAAGGGCATTGAAGAGGACGTCGAGGTTTTCGAGTCGCAGGAGGATAACCCGGACTCTGACGAGGATGCTCAACAAACCCAGCCACGCAGTGATCCCGGAGGTGCAGAAGGTCGCCCGCCTCAAAGCCACGGAAAGGTGGTCGATGCCTCTGACCACAAGTCGGACAGTCCGAAGTTGCCCTGGGAAAGGCTCAGACAAGGCAACAGTAATCTTGAGACTTACTACGAGAACGCAAGAGTTTGCCTTCGCAAGGCTGGCGGACACGAAATCACTCAAGCCAATGCATCCAAGCTGACGAATCATGAGTATGACATTCTCAACGCGGTTTGCTTAGCATTTGTGGACGGACTGGCCGATGGCAAGCTTCGCGAGCGACTTCTTGGTTTCAGATCGCTGCGCCGCCGCGATCTCTCGCCGCCGACACGGAATCGACGATCGCTTGTGGGTGTCTACGGACAGGTCAAGACAGAGAGTCTGCTAATGTCTCGTGAATCGCGCAAAATCTACGACGGAAACATTGTTTCAGAGCCCCAGGCGGCAACTGCGCTCCAACTTTGGCACGAACTACAGGACCAGCCTTCGTATGGCTTGAATCCGCTGGACTTCAACAGAGACTTGTGGCTTACGTATGATGAGCTCCGTAAACTCCCCTCAGTGCGACTCGAGGCTCTTTCGCAAGATCACAATGAGACGATCACAGCATACGCAGGAAGGGCCGAGACGCTGCTGTCAGCTCTATATCAATACACTCGGTCTGGACACAAAGAGCAAGTACGTCAAGTGGTACTTCATCGCTATGTGGACGGTATGCAGAACGTCTCTATCCGGACGCAAGTTCGCCAATTCCTCGAGGCCAGGCACGTCTACTTGCCCAGCCTGCGTGCGGTCATGCGGAGACAAGAGAGCCTTCAGCTGGCATGCGATTTTGAAACGGCCTTGAATAAGAGGCTCTACAGACTAAAGAGCGTGCCGATCATCCAAGCATACATTGACCTCCTCCGATCCCCGCTGGTAGTGAGTCCGCAGCCCAGGCAATCAATGCCAGACCATGTGGTCCCGATGCACCAGCCTTTGCTCAACGAGATACGCCAACTCGTGCAACCATCTGATCTCTTGAACAATACACGGCACCCGTTCCGCGAGGATGCGCTCGAGATACCCAAATCCGGTGTTGGTGTCCAGTGCGACATCAATTTCTCAGCGCATCTCGCGCTCCACAACACGCTGCTTCTCCGCTGCTATAACCACACCGACCGTCGCGTTCGACCGATGGTACTTTTTGTCAAGCATTGGGCCAATATTCGCGGCATCAATACGCCGTATCGGGGTACGCTGAGTAGCTACGGCTACGTCTTGATGGTCCTGCACTATCTCGTCAACATAGCCGACCCTTTCGTTTGCCCCAACCTCCAGAAGCTCGCTCCCGAGCTGCCGCCGGGCTCGCATATGTCGGCAGAGGAAATCGACAAGACGTTCTACTTGCAAGGTCGCAATGTCCGCTTCTGGCGCAACGAGGAGGAAATTCGGCGCTTTGCGGACGAGAACGCGATCAACGCAAACACGGAGAGTGTTGGCCAGCTCCTGCGAGGTTTCTTCGACTACTATGCGCACAACGCTTTCATGGCCTCTCTGCCGCACCGTCGTGGCTTTGAGTGGGTTTGCGACGTGCTCAGCTTGCGGACGCAAGGTGGCATTTTGAGCAAGACTGAGAAAGGCTGGCTTGGTGCCAAGACGGTTTTAGAAGTCCAGCCTACGGGGGCGATGCCCCCTAATCCGCATGCGAGTGCGCCGTCCAGGCTCGGAAACGGACTCGGACCAATGGGCGGCGCTGGCTCCTCCACGGCGACAGCACCGAAGGCCAAAGAGGTGCGCCACCGGTACCTTGTCGCCATCGAGGACCCCTTTGAGCTGGAGCACAATGTGGCCAGGACGGTCACGCAGGACGGCATCGTGGCGATCCGCGACGAGTTCCGCCGGGCGTGGCGCATCATCCAGAGCGCAGGCAAGGGACAAGCGCTGGAGGACCTGCTCCAGCCCGCGGTAGTGGTGGACCCAAAGC
This sequence comes from Phyllachora maydis, assembly GCA_029339225.1. Classification (NCBI taxonomy): domain Eukaryota; kingdom Fungi; phylum Ascomycota; class Sordariomycetes; order Phyllachorales; family Phyllachoraceae; genus Phyllachora; species Phyllachora maydis. The sequence goes on along the minus strand of JAQQPM010000006.1, from coordinate 898,229 downwards.
AAGAGAGAACCTCGAAGCAGGATAGGGCGCGGGTTGAGGCGCTGCTGAGGAGGTTGCATGGGGATCTACCGCCGCCGCCTGCTCGAGGATACGGAAGGCACTAGGGCTACGTCAGGTAGAGTACCTAGGAGGTGGACTTGCATGAGAAGCAGCCAGCAGGCTTTGGCTTGCGCTGCGTTGCCTTGCATATTTGCATTGGTATGCTAAGATGGTGAGTGTCGGAAACGGGCACATTTTGTGTGAAGAAAAAGGGGTATCTGACGGGATGTGGGTCATGCGGCAACGATTTGGCAGGATTGATGACGACTGGACTGGCTGGCACCAGACCGTGAATGCCCGCACAGCACGGCTTTGACAGGAGCACAGCCTTGCCTTTCAAAGGCACGATTTACTAGGTACCTCTACCCAGTAGAGATATCCTCAGCTTCTCGAATATCGTTGTAAATGTACGGGCCTGCTTATGTCACATCAGCACACCCCACCCCAGATCCAAAAGTGGGTCACGAGCAGCCCCGCGCATCCTCCCACTTGTGCGGCGCAAACTTTTTCTCCCGCCAACATCCCTTTCACGCCATGCGAAACACTCTCGTCTTCTCGGGCTCGTCGTGCCCAGTCCTTGCGTCCAAGATATGCAAGAATCTGGGCATGGAGCCGGCTCTGGCCGAGCTCTCGCAGTTCTCCAACGGCGAGACGAGCGTACGCATCCTCACCAGCGTGCGTGAGAAGGACGTCTTCGTCGTGCAGTCGGGCAGCCCCAAGATCAACGACACCATCATGGAGCTCCTGATCATGATCTCCGCCTGCAAGGGTGGCTCTGCGAACAAGATTACCGGTATGCCTCTGGTTCTTCTCTTGAACTCCCGTTCCGTTCCCTGGGAGCCATCGTATGTCTGGCTCCCGGATTGACGAAAGATGCCATGTTCCCCATCCACAGCCGTCTTGCCGTACTTCCCGTACAGCCGCCAGTCGAAGAAAAAGTCGCACCGTGGAGCCATCACGGCGCGGATGCTCGCGAACCTGCTGGGCGTGGCCGGCGTCAAGCACGTCGTCACGGTCGACCTGCACGCGTCGCAGATGCAAGGCTTCTTCAAGTGCCCTGTCGACAACCTGCACGCCGAGCCGCTGATCGCGCGCTGGATCCGTCTCAACGTGCCCGGCTGGAAGGAGGCCGTCGTGGTGTCCAAGAACGCCGGCGGCACCAAGCGCGTCACGTCCCTGGCCGACGCGCTCAAGCTCAACTTCGGCCTGGTCACGACGGACCGCAGGCGCGGGCCGCACATGAATATGTCGGCCAGCATGATTATGAACCATCTTGACGGCATTGAAAGGCAGCCGCAGCTCGAGGCTATGGGCCAGGCTCGGCCCAACGGACGGGCCGAGATGGAGAATGGCATCGTTACTGGTGGAGCCATGGAAGGGCTTCGGATCTCGCCTATTGCCGCTGATCCACGCAGCTCGTTGCGCAGTGCAAGCAGTAGACGACGGTTCTCGCGGGATCACGCATCGCTGTCGCAGGCATCTACTCTGGAGGAAGTGGGCGAAGACACGGAGGGGGAAGATGGCCCTGAGTACAACGATCAGCGCGCCCACGAGGTCACGCACGGAAGGCTCGTCCAGGGCCACATTGTACCGGATGACTTCCCATCCGAGACCACGTCTGCTGCCAACACCAGCGTTCCGGATGAGGACCCAATGACGCTTTCCCACGCGTCGGAATTCTTCACAGCACAACCGCACGCCCTGGGCGGTTCGGGTGATGCTGAAGCTAGCTCCGACGAGGAGGACGAAATGCTGCGGAATCCCAAGGTGGAGCACATGATTACCCTGGTTGGCGATGTCAAGAACCGGACCGTCCTTATCGTCGACGACATGATCGACAAGCCTGGTTCGTGGATCGCCGCGGCCGAGACGGTCGTCAAGCGTGGCCACGCCAAGAAGGTTTACTGCATCGCGACGCATGCCGTCTTTGGCGCCGACTGTCTTGAGCAGCTCCAAGCGTGCGACTGCATCGACGCCATCGTGGTGACGAACAGCTATCCTCTCCGCGAGGAGAAGGCCCGCAACGCCACCAAGCTTGTGGTCCTGGATCTGTCATTCCTGCTTGCCGAGGCGATTCGCCGTAATCACTACGGCGAATCCATTTCACCTCTGTTCCAGCACATCGCTGATTGATACGGTTCGGGGACGCCCAACGCGGTTTCTTGGCTTCTGTACGATGTGTTTTTTTTTTCCTTCTTCGCATTCATGACTAACGACCGGCGAACATTTCTAAACGTGAAGCAGCCGCCTAGGGGCCATGTTGGCAAGGACGGGAGCGCGGCGTTTCGGGTCGGTGATGGTACGAACCCTTGCGGCGCAATGGGATTTTTCACACTTGGGCATGCGCGCCTGGACTCGCTTGGAAGCAGTCGGATGGATACCTTTGAAGAAATGGTAAAGGTTTCTTTCCAGGTCCGTCTGGGCCTCTCCTCGACGGTGCCCAGCGACGGTAACTCCCGTCGCTGTCTTCTTGGCCTTGCCCTTGGCACGACACGTCTGCAATTAGATTTTCAGTCCCTTTCCCCCAACCTCTCGGCGAAACCCAACGATTGCCACCACTTACGGTGGCAGGAGCTTATGTCCATCCCAGGAACTGCTCTTAACGGAACGTTGGAAGATCAACTGTCCCTCTGGGACTGATCGAGACAGAAGGCCTCGTGTTCAGATCCTTCGGGGTCGCTCCCATTTGGGGGAATGGGCATCGGGCAAGAGAACACTCGATACATTGATCATCAGCCTTGTATCTTTTTCTCTGCTCAATTTCTTCGTAGGCAGCCGAGCGTAGGGCATAGGACAGTGTCTTTGCTTGACGGTATTGTCTTTACCCCCCGTCATGTCAAGTCTTCGCCCCGGACAAGTAGCACGTTGGGAACTTACCGGTTCATCTCGTCAATGGGTGGTAGGTAGAGGCGGTTGTCACCATTTCTGCTCTACGAACGACGTTGTTGAGCCCCACATGAAAGCTCGGTTACTTTGTCAGTAATCAGTAGTAGAGGTACTTTGTACCTGGTACTCCATTGCCGCTCGCATCACTTACTGTGTACTAGCAAGCAAAGCTCACGTTGTCCCCCCAGATAACCAATCATTCAGGGCCGTCTCACTGCCTACATATACATGATTCGGCCATCCCCAACGCGTTCCCTCCGCCTCATCAGGATGAGCACCACGGCCACCAGCCCTCCCTCGCCCGGGCCCATCTTCTTCGGCCCCCACGAGGTCACCTCCCAGGTCTTCCTCCAGACGCCCCTCTCCTTCGCCCTCGTCAACATCAAGCCCCTCCTGCCGGGCCACGTGCTCGTGTGCCCGCGGCGCCCGCACGCGCGTCTGACGGACCTGGCCCCGGCGGACCTGGCCGACCTGTTCGGCGCCGTGCAGCGCGTGCAGCGCATGCTGGCCCGGCACTACTTTGCCGGCGGCGGCGTCGCCGACGGCGCCTTCAACATCGCCGTGCAGGACGGGCCCGAGGCCGGCCAGACGGTGGGCCACCTGCACGTGCACGTGCTGCCGCGCGTGCGGGGGCCCACGACGGCCAAGGCCGGACCGGGGCCCAGGGGCGACAGGATCTACGAGGAGATGGCGGCGGAGGAGGGCAATGTTGGGGGCGCGCTGTGGGACCGGGAGGCGCTGCGGGGCGGCAGGCCGAGGCCGGGGGGAGCATTCCCCGAGATTGAGGATGCCAAGAGGAAGGCGAGGGGGATGGAGGAGATGGAGGCGGAGGCGGCTGTCTTCAGGCGGGTCTTGGAGGATATGCAAGGGGGAGAGGGTGGGGGACTGGGCAGGTAAGCGTGGGCCGAGTTGATCGGGGGCCGGGTTGGACGGTTCATGCATCGAGGACCCCGAAAGGCCAGCCGAGAAGAGGCAGGAGACGGATAGATAACGTAGGGGGTGGTCAACCATATGGACCTAGTCCGCATGTAAGCACCTAACGAGCACATGCATGGCTAGATATATCCTGTGGTGTCCCAGGCAGGCACTTGCTTTGCTGTCTTTGGCTCAATCCCAGCCCAGCTCTCGCGCGTGAGACCTGAACTGCTCCAAGCTCTGCGGCCGAATAGAGTGTATCAGTCTCACTGACCCTGTGCGACAAGATGCCCAATTTACGCGTCCTCTCCACTTGCACAGCCAACCCAGGCCGGGAAAGTCCTGACTTTAGCATACAGCCGATGGCCCATCCGCACCACCCAGCCGTGGTACTGGGCCGCCTCGTTCGGGGAACCGCCATCGCCGACGTGGATCGCCCGGAGCACGCGCCTGATGGTTGCGTGCTACCGCGGCAACGAGGAGGCAGGGCTGATGCTGCTCGACGCGGGCGCGGACCCGTGGTAGGTGGATCTCAGCATGCAGCAGTCGTCATATGAAGACGCGCGCTGCTGGCGAATGGAGCGGGTGGTGGAGCGGATGGTAGCTGCGGCGGTGTTTGGAGTTGGTTGTCAAAAGAAAAACAAACAAAGCTTGCTTCAGCCTTAAACTTCGACTGTGGTGCCTGACAAAGTCATCTTCTGCTTATCTCAGTAGCTCAGCGCTCATAGGTGGAAAGCAATTTTGGCGCGGACCCACACCATCGCGCCTCGACTCAATTCGTAAATTCGTACCATCACAACGCCTTGGCCATCGCGTCGCACAACTCGCTATCCGATATCACCACGTCGCGATGGAGGCCTTGCTGGGCCTGGGCCTGGGCAAGGGCCTTGGCCTGGACGCGCCCGGCGGTGGAAGTTTACGCTGCAATTCGGTCGCGGAGCTCCATGACCAGCTGCGCAACCTGATCGCCAGCAAGACGTCGCAGCATCGCGCCGAGCACGTGGCCGAGACCTTCGTGCTGCCATCGCACGTCGAATTCGACGTGCCCGTGTCCGACGGCGGCGAGAACCAGGACCCGGAAAAGATGGACGGGTCGCTCACAGGGACGCGCCCCGCCGCCGGCGCCGCCCCCTCGCCCGCACCGATGAACGGCGGCGGGGCCCAGCCCAGCCGGCAGATCAAGGCCATCGACACGCTCCTCAACCAGCCGCAGAACGACCCGGTCGCGCAGGCGTCGGTCGCGCGGCTCCTCATCGGCCAGATTGGGGCGGTGGACCGGAGCACCTGGACGGTGCGCCATGTCTCGCGGAACACCCAGGGCTGGACTTTTACCTACCACTGCAAGGACTCGTGGCAGAGCTGGACCCGTCAGGTGGCCAAGAAGCCGGCCAAGATGGCCATAGGGGAATGGAGCGCCAAGGATGGCCAGGATCCGGTCAACATGAGCAGGCCCGCGTTCGACTGCCGCGGCATCGTCAGGATCGCCTTTGTCAGGAGCAATCGATGCATCGAAGTCACGTATGAGCACACATGCCTACACACCACCGTTGCGAAGCTGGCAGAACTCCTGGCGCCCCCGGCGCCCCCGCCGCCACCAAGGGTACCGGCGGTACGCAAGGAGCAGCCCCCGAAGACCCCGAAGACCCCGAAGACCCCGAAAGCGCCCAAAACGGCCAAGGAGACCAAGACGCCACGGTCTACGGGCAGGAAACGGCGAAATGAGGATGGAGACGAGGCAGGCAGCAACCCGCAGCCCCAGAACAAGAGCAGGAAGAGAGATTCCTCGGTCAACCGTGGTGCTGTTGAGTCTGGCCGAGCTGCCGGCACTGCGTCTGCAGAAGGCGAGGTATGTTCCGCTTGTCATCCAAGCCATGTTTGGGCAGTCAGGGCTAACTGTGAACGGCAAGGCCTCTGCTGCTGCCAAAACCCCGTTCGAGCTCAATCTACCAGAAGGCGAGGCAGAACGCCGAAAAAAGGTGGCCGTCGACCTTTTGATGGCAAGCGGGATTAACCCGGAAAGCCTGCACGAGGATCAGATGAATATCTTCGCGAATCAGGCCCCGAATCTGCAGCAGGAGTCTTTGGCCATGCTGCAAAAATACGGAGCTGAACGGCTCCGGATTGTGCACCCAGAGAACAACAACAACAACAACAACCATGGCTCATCAACAAGCTCAGACAAGAGCACCCCTTCCAAAACAACGGCAACTCCTGCCAGCGGCAGCACTCCGTCGAGCAGCGGCGAGAAGCGGCGCCCGCGTAAGAAGGCCGAAGGCGATACGGATGCATCGACGGCGACGCCAAAGCGCAAGCGGGTGCCGAAGCAGACCAGGGGTCCTTGCGAGTCTTGCAAGGCCACAAAGGAGCCGTGTGATCGTCAGAAACCGGCGTGTAGCAGGTGCACCGCTTCATGTTCGACGTGCGTCTATGGACCGCCAGTCCCGAGAAAGCGCAAGTCGGACGTACGAGACGCTAGAGATGCGCACGCAGCTGACGCCGCCGGGACCGGAACGGCAGACGTGCCAGCAGCGCCCGAGCCGGCCGCGCCCGAGCCGGTTGCTCCCGAGCCGGTTGCTCCCGAACCACCGGTGGTGGAACCGGGCGTCGAACCACCAGCACCAGGCCAACACGTAGACGAGGAACCCGACGACTTGCCTTTACCTGGCTGGAGCATGGACCCCGTGCAGAACAGCAATGGTGTGCCTCAGGAGCAGGACATGTCTGCTCCTTCCATGGAAGCACCATCCATCGACCCTGCTCCCATGTTCTCGGAGCCCTCGAGCGGCCTGTATCGAAGCGAGTCGGGCTTGATTTTTCCAAGACCTGTGGCCCAAACCGACATCACTCAGCTCAGCCAGGGGCATGATCTCTCTGCGAACGGCTTTGTCTACCCCCAGAGCTTGACGCCGCCATCGGTCTCTACACTGCCGGCCCAGCATTCCTCGACTGAAAGGCAGCCCGCCGTCGCCTTCTCGGAGCAAACAGCCCCTCCGTCCACACATGATGCCTATGCTCCCTCAGGCACGTCACCACGACAGGCGCGTGCGAAGTCGCGGCGAAGTCTACTGACTGAGCAGCCAGCAACCTACAGGGAACGCGAACCGGCCAGCAATACCAATGCCTCGGCGACTGCTTGGCAGACGGTCAATAACCACGTACCCGGGCCGGAATCCTCGTCGCTCGTCATGGCGCCAGACTCGACGACGGCAGCGTCCTCGACCGAGGTCTCCTCCACGAGACCGACTAGCTTGCGCCTGCCGGTTCAAGAAACGCCTGATCCGGTTCCGACGACGTACAGCCAGTCCCAACCGCATGCATACAATACCACGCATCACGCCCCGTCCGCGGCGGCATATAGCGCGTCTAGCCAAAGGGACAGCCAACCGTCCCCGCAGACGCAGACGCGCAACTCCCCTTACCAGGCGGCCGCGCAGCTGGCCCTGGCAAAGTCGCGCCAAAGCCAGCGCGCCCAGACCCTCACCCCCGTGCAGGATACGAACCTGCGCCAGCCCGTCCAGGCGCCGGCCGCACAGCCCGTGACGAATGCCAGTACCGCATACACGTCCAGCAGCACCGCGGCGTCGACCTCCGGTGTGACGTACGACTTGTATCCGCAGTACTCGAACACGCGGGCCGAGCCAGCAACCAGCCGGCTGGCCTACGAGCCATATACGAACCAGCCGGCGTCCAACGCCAACGGCCAGTATCAGGCCTACAGCTACAGCAATCGGTCCAGCAACACCGCATCGTCTGCCAAGCCGAACCCCGTCTCGCAGACCATATCAGCTTCATACAACTCGACCGTATCCCCGACCGCAGCCCAATGGAATACGGCGTCGACCCAGAGCAGCCACGCCCGTTCCTATTCGAACAGTCGGGGCGCCTCTGCCAGCACATCCTCCCAGCAGGCCCAGCCACAGATCCTTCAGAACTTGAACGTACGCCCCCAGCAGACAACTAGGACTCAACACTCTGCCACTTCCAACCAGAGCTACGCGCAGCCTGCTCCGTCAAGCAGCGCCACCGCCTATTCGTACCCGACACAGAACTCGTCCACCCAGCAGCAGCAGCAGCAGCAGACCAATTGGTACGGCTTCTCCAACAATGCCACCAACTCGGCGTCGTCAAGCTACGGGACCCGGTCGCGCAACAGCGCCACGAGCGGGTACACGAGCGGCAGCGACGCCCACGGCCACGGCCACGGCCACGGCCACGGGACGAGCGCATACGGTCAGCAGCAGCAGCAGCAGCAGCAGACGCAGACGCATCATCACAATGCGTACGGGCTGGATGCGGAACACAGCCTCTACGGCTTCAACAACGCCGGCCACTAGGAGGATGCCACTGGGGGGGGGAGTCGAGAGTCCGGAGGGCATCGAGAGTCCAGGTGTTGCCGCAGCAGGAAGGTGAGCTGGCTGGAGAAGAGGGCGGCGGGGACGGGGAGGGGGAAGGGGGAGGGCAAAAGAGTAAAAAAAAGGGCGGCTGTTGGTTGAGTGGCTCTCCAGATGGATCCATGTCGCTCGTGCTGCGGATTACGGTTCTGCTGGGCCGTGGGTGCTTGTCGGCGGGAATGCCGCGTTTGGGCTGGATTGCACACAGTGCGTTTTTCTCAAGCTTCTCTTCAAAGCAGAGCATACCGCCCTTGACATACTGGGCGATGGGTTGTCATCGAGTGGTGTCTTTGTCCTCTAATTCAGGCACGAGCATGGGCAGCCCGAGAAGGCGTACATCAAGGGCCACCTCAGTCTCGAGTCCAATGTAACCAGCTGGGATTTCGGACCTTTTCAGATCATCCTTATGCAAGTAGATAGATACCAAGAGACCCCGAGCGCTGCCATGGTGGCTCGAGAGGGGAGAGATTTTGCGCCGTGGCATCTCTCGTTGTGCATCTGCGGGCCGTGCGTGTTACTCGTCCATCTGCCATGAATACGACAGCGTCTTGTTCATCTCGCGCCGGTTCAGCGCCTTGAACCTCTCCGCCTCGAACCCGTTCCCGCGATCCACCCCATCCCACCGGTACCCCGGCCGGATCCCGTAGCGGTTCGGCATCGCCGCCCCTTTGTACACCGGCCTTCTCCTCCCCCCCCGCTCCTTGGCCCCCGCGCCCCCCTCTCCGCCCGCGGCCGCGGCCGCGTCCACGTCCATGAACTGCGCCATGGGGTCGTTCCACCGAGCCTGCGCGCGCATCTCGCGGTTCATCTCGGCGTCGTCGCGGCCCCGCGCCAGCGGCATCAGCGCCGCCTCGTCCAGCCGCGCCCGCCGCGCCGCCGCCTCGGCCAGCTGCACCTCCCCGCGCAGCGCCCGCCGCGCCGCCGTCTCCGCCGCCGCCGCCTCGCGCTCCGCCGCCTCCCGCCGCAGGTCCGCCCGCCGCAGCGCCACGTCGATGCGCCGCCCCGTCGCGTCCCGCATGATGACCCCCTCGCCCTCGCCCTCGCCCTCCCCGTTCGTGCTCTGCTCGCCCGCGCGCGCGCTCGCCCGCTGCAGCCGCGCCAGCTCCCTGCGCTCCCGCCGCCGCCGCCGCTCCTGCTGCGCCGTCAGCCCCGCGGCCGACTGCAGCCCGGCCTTGGCCCCGTCGGCCATGCGCGGCCCGTCGGAGTCGGAGTCGTCCGAGCCGGAGTCGTCCGCGGCCGACAGCGCGGCCACGTCGCCGGCAGCAGCGCCCGCCACGACCGGCGCGTCGTCCTGCGCGGCGCGGCGCGCCGCGTCCTCGGCCGCCGCCGAGGCGAGCACCGCGTCGGCTGCGGCCTGGGCGTCGTCGTCGTCATCGTCGCGTGCGTCCTGCAGGTTGCTGCTGCTGCCGCCGCCGACGCGCTTCCAGCCCGAGGTCTTGGCGCGGCGGAAGTCGGCGGTCGCGGCGGCGGCGACGACGAGGGGCGCGTCGGGGTCGTTCTCGGCGGAGGGGCGAGCCCAGGCGTCGTCGTTGTTGTCGTCGTCGTCTTCGTCGTCGTCGCGGATGACGAGCTGGTGGGCGGTGGACTTCTTGTTGGCGCTGCGGCTGGCGCTGGAGTGCTTGAGCTTGCGCTTCTTGCCCGCGGCGGGCTTGGCCTCGACGGTGAGGTAGTGCGCGGCGAGGTAGGCGGCTTTGTCGGAGGGCATGGTGAGCGGTTGGGTGGTGGTCGTGGAGGAGGTTCTTGAAGATGGCCTGTCACACGTTACAGGGGAAATTTCTTATCGGCTCGGGCCACCACACAGGTGCTTATCGCGTGTCCTGAGTGGCCCATGACGTGCGAGTGGGGCGGCCTCGACCGACATTGTAAGGCCAACTTTGCCTTCTTATACATACACCCTCTCGAAAGTCGGTATTAAACGCGCTTCTATACGTCCTTTCGAAAGCCAGTATCACGCACCTTCTCAAGAAATCCTTGAAAGTCGGTATTGTATGCCTTTGAGAGGACGCTTGAGAAGGCGCTCGATACCGACTTTCCGACTTTCAAGAGAAGACGCAAGAGGGCCAGGAAAGAATACAATGATCTATAAAGGAGTAAATGAGTAGTCAGCAACAGATAACACTACGAACAACTATCGCGAAGTCAATAGAGTTCCACAATTCCACGTTGTTCCACAAGAGTTGTGTAGTGGAGAGGAACGGGCCCCACTCTTACGTCGTTTGTTCAACGCACAGCGGGGACGCGGCACGTTCGGAACTCCGCTTTGCGAATCCCGTTCCCCAGGCTTGCCAAGTGCTCGATGAACTAGGGTAGTTCGGGCGACCGGGGGCACCATCGAGCCGGAAAACGGGCTAAGACAGGTCGGGCAACTTTGCTTACGCTCGGTCGATGGAAAAACCAGGTTGTCCCTGGTCGCATGGGCGTCGTGCGTGGCCCCTACTCGACCTCACTCTCGTTCCTCGTTCCTCGTTCCTCGTTCCTCGCCTTGTCAGCTGTCGCATGATTTTTACTTCTTTGTTCGCCGTCGCAGATTGATTCTGGGGTTTCCTCCTTTGACCTACAGCACCTCTGCCTACTAACGCGACGTTGGCCGCATCGTTCGCAATCGTACCATATGCACATGAACCACGCGCTCGGGACTCGCTGCACCTGTGGGAATAAGATGACATAGAGGCGTTGTGCAGCACCCCGCATACTGCAGGATACTAGGCAAGCTTAAAAAGCAAGCTTTCGAACCATGGCGTTGACGGCGCGCAAGTCGGCGGCAGGCCCCGACAACAGCGCCTCCGGCATTTCAACCGACGACCACGTTGCGCCGGACGCCACCGAGGTCACCGCGCTGCTGGGTGCTGGCACCCGCCGCGACCAGCATGGGGCTGCCTGGGAGGGTCTGATTGACGACTTCGAGGGCTTGCCGTGGTGGGAGCGGCCTTCGGTATGTCTTGAGGTTGCGAGCAAGCTGATCGATCGGTGGCTGATCGGGGGCCGGGTGTGACTTTTTTAGGTATACTGGCTGATGGGGCCATTCGCCCTCTTCACCTTGGCCTTTGGGGGCTGCATCGTGCCAAAGCTCAACCTGTATGCATCTTTGTCGAGGTCGTGAGGCCGCAGAGATAGATGCCCATGCGCAAGCTGACCGTGAACTGCCCCCCCCCCCCCCCCCCCCCCACCCAACAGCATCATCAACCTGGTCTGCGTGAGGTACTTATCCGAACGTCAAGCGCTGCCTTTTGCAGTCACCTCGCCCCCAGGAACGCTCGGAGAGAAGGACCCACAGTGCCTCGACCCGGCCGTGCAGAAGAATGTGGCAACCTTCATGCTCGTCCTCAACTTGATCCTGGGTGTCCTGAGCGGTCTCACAGCACCCAAGTATGGGTCTCTGTCGGACCGCTACGGCCGCAAGACCCTGATGGCCTTGTGTTCGGTCGGAGGTCTCTTCGGCGAGGTCATCACTATTCTCGCCGCCAAGTTTCCGGATACCATCCACTACAACTGGCTGTTGGTGGGAGCTTTCTTCGATGGCTTGACGGGCTCCTACACAGCCGGCAGCATCCTGACGCACTCGTATGCGAGCGACTGTACGGCGCCGTCCACGCGCAGCGTCGCCTACGGATACCTCCACGCCTGTCTCTACTTTGGCCTCGCCTTCGGGCCCCTCCTCGCCGCCTACCTGGTCGAGAAGACGGGCGCGCTCATCTCCATCTTCTACGTCGCCCTCGGCTGCCACCTCTTCTGGATCTTCTTCGTCGCCTTCATCCTGCCCGAGTCCCTCTCGAAGCGGCGCCAAAAGGCGGCGCGCGAAAAGTTCGCTTCGGAGCGCGTCCCTCCCGCCGTCCCGCGCGCCGTCGCCGCCGTCGCCGTCTACCTCCCCTTCGGCGGCAAGGCTTTCAGCGAGGCGCTGGCCTCGCTCGCCACGGCCAACCCGTTCGCGCCACTGCACGTGCTCGTGCCCAAGAGCCGGCCGCGCGTGGGCCGCAACATGCTGACGCTCGCCCTCATCGACACGGGCATCCTTGCCGCCACCATGAGCTCCAGCACCGTCACGCTGCTGTACGTCGAGTATATGTTCGGCTGGCGCACCGCCGAGACCTCGCGCTACGTCTCCCTCATGTCTCTCGTGCGCGTCACCGTCCTGGTCGGCCTCCTACCGCTCATCAACTACCTCTTTCGCACGCTGCCGGCGCGGCGGGCCGCGCGCAGACAACAGAAGCCACAGATCGCCACCGCCACCGCCACCGCCGTGGTGCCGGCGGAGAAGAACGCGGGCGCGGACGCGCTCGACATCTGGCTGCTGCGGGTCGCGCTGGTTTCGGACATCGTGGGCGTGATGGGCTATGTATTCGCGCGCAGCGCGGCCGTGTTCGTGGCCTGCGGCGTGGTCACAGCGCTGGGCGGACTGGCCTCGGCAACGATCCAGGCGGCGCTGACCAAGCACGTGCCGGCGGAGCGCGTGGGCCAGGTGCTGGGCGCCATCGGCCTGCTGCACGCGCTGAGCCGCATCATGGCCCCGCTGGTTTTCAACGGGCTGTACGCGGCCACCATCGAGGTCTTCCCGCAGGCCTTCTTCGTGCTGCTGGCCGTCATGTTTGCCGTGTGCTGCGGGGCGAGCCTTTTGGTGCGGCCGCATGGTGAGTCGTCTTGATCCTGTCGCCTTGTTTTCCCTTGTGAGGATGGGTTGGTAGTGGTGGTGATGATCTTGCTGACCGGTGGTACAGTTTTCATGCGAGAGGGCGAGGAGGACGAGGAAGAGCCGGTGCCCCCGACGGCGCTGCCACGGTCCAACTCGGCGGTGCAGAATGCGCTTGCGGACGAGGACTTCACTCCTCAGTAGACGTGTTCTCGAGACGTCCCCCACGCCCGCCCGCTGCGCTGTCGTTCAACATCTACGATCGATCCTTTGCCCTGGCCTTTCTCTGGGTGGAAACAGTCCCGGACAACTTTCGTAGAAGACACCATTTTGTAAGAAAGAAACAAGGAATGTGTGCTGGCGAGACCTAGCTTGCTCGAACTGGAAAGCGTATATATATATATTGTCGGAACTAAGGCACAGGTGACGTTCGGCATCGGGTAATCGCAGCGTTCAGAGCTTTAACGAGCTCTGATTAGCGATACGAATACGGGGTTTACGACAATGGCTTATAGCGCTCTTTCCGAGCGCTGACAGCCTGATCTTAACAAGCTATCGCTCTGTAATTAGTATGTTTAATACAACGATTGTATCCGACCGTTGCGTATGGTATTTATAATAGGGACTGTCCTAATAAGGTAGTTAGAGCAGGCAGACTTCTATTTACCGATCGATTTACCTTTTAGTTACCCTTTTATATATATATACAGAGACTACCAACACTAATCAGTATCGCTAGTAGGTAGTATAGAATAGCAAAGTAGATTAGTAGATCTAGTAAAAGCTTATATTACAAAGGTAATAGTTAACCTAACCAGTCTAAAAACATAGGATACTAGAAAGGGAGAGTAAATAACCTTATACTACTTCTACTAACGCTTAGTTTAATCAGAGGATTAACTAAGATAATAATCATTACTACTTTATAAGTCGGCGATTTATAACGATAAAAATAGTATCTATACCTAGCCTTATAGAGCTTATACAAGCTTTAAAAGAGATTAAATTAGAAAGCTATATTTACTCTTTTAACCTATCTCTTTTCTCTTAATACCCTCTATTTATCAAGCTAAAGAGCATAGATACAATGCTCCTTAACTTGTAGATTCTTAATTTTATTGCTTAGATTAATAACGACTCGACTAGTTATAACCTTTATACAGCTTTTTATACGGATTTCTATAACTAGGATATAGAAGACTAGGCGAAAGGGCTTCTAAAGCTTAAAGCAGTACTACAAAAAGCCCTTATTAATAAGTTAGTACTTATTAAAGGGGTATTCAGAGCTCCTCTTAACGCCAGTCTTATTATACTCGCCTATATATTAGAAGAAGACTTTATACCCCTACCTACTAAATCCTATAAAGATAGCTTAAAGGAGCTTTTATTACAATAACTATCTTATTAACTAGAAATATAAGAAGAACGGTTAATAATAATAGAGACTACAGAGACTCGTTTTAAACAACCTATTTTACAAACACTATACGCCAAGACAGTATATATAGAAAGTACTAATTATATATACCTTCCACCTATTAAAGGCTAGGTTTAGAATATTAATAGCAAGTTAGCAAGTACCTTTGCAAAGTTATAGGATAAATAGGGAAACTATAGCAGTAAAGATACCGAGATTCTAGATAATAAAGTCAAGTTCTTTCTATAGTAGTACTACTCCTTATAGATAAAGCATAGTTAGCTCTATTATATATTCCCTTTAATACTTTCTAGGCGCGTAAAAGATTAGTACATATAGCATATATTAAACAGAACGTCTTTTACTATTATATACAGTTGCCTCTAAGGATACTTCGTTAATAAGGTAATATGCTTAAAATGCTTTAACGAATAGAGTATAATTACTTTTAATATAGTATCTAACACACCTAAGAACTCTAGAAAGTCAAAAATAGATATCCTTAAAGCGCTATTCAAGAAATTAGTACAGTTACAAAAGAGCCTTAGTATAAGATACAACGACGAAATACTAGTTCCTATACTAATTCAAGCAGTAACTAGCGTATCTAGGCTTAATAGCGCGCTATTAAAGCCAGAACTTAACTTTAACAAGCTCTACTCTTAACTCCGAATAGCCCTTGCTATTTATATATGGAAAAAGGGCTTATCGGCGTTTATAATAGACCGATAATATAACAATTAGAAGTACGGCTAAGTATAGGATAGCCTAATAAGAAGGGCTTAGGCACGGAATATAAGCTACTAGAAGAGAGGTAAAGAGATAAAGCAGACCTGCTATTAGATCTATAAAGAAGAAGGTTACCAATCTACAAAGCACTTAAAGGCTACTTAAAACAAGCAGAAAAAGCAGTAGTTAGAGAGTTATAGAATCATATAATCGAAGGATAAGGGTCGCTACTAAGCCTTCTTAGTCGATGTAGAAGGATCGGATTCTAAAGAGGAAAACAAGCGGCTAATATAGTATTTAGTTAATAATTCTAAGGAAGAATCTAGTAACAAAGATATAAGACTAAGCATAGTATATTATATAGCAACTTACCTCTAAAAAGACGCTTTTAAACACTTAATTACTAGGTATAATCCTAGATTAACCCTGCTAAGTAAGTAGTTAAACTAGATTTTTATACTTAATAGATATTCGGCAGAAGAATTCCAAGGTATTCTGCTAGATACAAGAGCGGCGGATGTCTTAACTACTGGGTTTAAGCAGTTTCTAGCGCTATAACACTAGCTCCCTAGGTTTATACTTAACTAAAAACAAGCCGGCGAAACGTCTATTATCTTTAGTAGCAGCGAGCTACTAAAGTCCCTCAGTACTATAAGCGTAGACACCCCTTTCGATATAGTAACGTTCTATATATTAGATCTGCAAATGCCTTTTCTACTATATCTTAAGGATATAGATAATCTTGGCATTTACCTGAATAATATAAATAACAAGCTTAGGAACGATAAAACAGGAGTATGTATCCAAGTGGCCCGTAAATAGGGCTATCTATAGATGCTAATTCAGGGATGCGAAATCGCGATAGCCACTTACTTTGCTAGACCGGATAAGCTGCCAGAGTACTAATTAACCGAAGCTATACTCCGGCAACTCTATCGACAATTTGGCTACCCTAGGGCTAACAAGCTTTACAAAATCCTAAGCCATAACTACTAAGACGTCGATATAGCGGCTATTAAGCTGCTAAACAACAACTACCACTATTGTTAGATTAAAGGAGCAGTACCTTAGTACTTTCGATTCTCGCTTTAAGCATACAATAACTTCTCTTTTAATAAAGAGGTATTAGTGGATATAGTCGACTTAGTAAGCTACAAATGCCTTTATATAATCGATTCTGCTACTTCGTTTCAGGCAGTAAGGTTCTTAAACGTATAAACGGTAAAGGAAATGTAGGAGCGCTTAAAGAAGTGCTAGATCAATACCTACCTTAGCCTACCCAATATCTTATACTATAACTAAGGGACCAACTTTATAGCTAAGGAGTTCTAGGCAGAAGCTAAGCTTACTAGGATCACTATTTACATTATCCTAATCAAGGCTTACTAGTTAATCAGGCATCTAGAGCGCTATTATACGCCACTATATAGGGTATATGTTGGAATACTAGCCATGACTGCGGGCCATATGTGCTGGGACTATAGACTCTATATAGTGGACCCTAGCCGACGTAGATCGTCAGGTAACTACCTAGCAATGCGGGTCGGACTAGGATCATTGTACAGTATCTACTATACGATAAAAGGAATATATTAGGGGCTAAAATCTCTTTATCTATATACTATAAAGAGATAGACATGAATAAATAGACTATCTAAACTACTATGTACTAGTACAAAGAGCTACGAATACTGATCAGTAATTTAGTATTAAATTACAGATTAGCAATGTAAAGAGACAAGCGTATATAGGTTAACAATTCTATTCTATAGTAGTGTATACTAGGAATAGAAGAATCATTGCTATATCTTGTACTAACGCCTCTATTCGACTTCCCTTTATAATCAGCGTATATAAGGAGGAATCTTAAAGAAAGAAGAACTGTAGATATCAGCCGATAGATCGTATAGTTATTGTATAACATCCAGCAGTTATATGCAACTATATAACCCCGATAACTCAGTATTTAGAGAACAATACCTGTTCTTATATCAAATATACTAACCTAATCCTCTATATTAAGAGAACGAACTAACTCTCTTACTAGATATAACTTATATCTACCTGATAATACTGTTAAACCTACAATAGTATTTATCAGATATCCATTATACGACAGATACTATACAACTCGACACTTATAATACTATAATCAGCCAAGATATCGACCATTAACCTGGCAGAGAAGTCGGAAGCCGACGAATATCCTATATATAAGGAAATCGCTTATGGCAGTATAACACCGATCTATATATAGAAGAAGTATATCGATACTAGACAGTAGTATAACGATATTACTATCGAACCTAGATATATATACTTAGAGATATCCCTAACGACTAGGTTTGTACAATGCCTAGCCGAACTTAGGTACGGTAATATATACCTTGATATAATAATTGATAATATAGGAGAAGAACTGGAAAGCTGGATATCATACTAACTTAACTTCGTTAACAGTATATTTCGTAAGGAATTCCTAGCCCTATTTAACAATAAGGGTTTCTATTTTCAGAAATAGATAAAGATTAAGAGACTTCTTAAGATTATTAACTATAGGACTTATTGTAAGACTAAAGAAGAATAATAACCACCTCCTCCTATACTACCTACTATACTACCCCTACCTATACCGACTACCCTAAGACCTCTATAGCTAGACAGTCATTCTATAATATTCGATCTATACACTCTTCCCTTAATACGCATTGTATATACGACATTGTTAGATAAAAAGAGAACTTCGGCATTTTATAAGTAGTAGGACAAGACGCGTAACTATTTAGGTACGCTATACGATGTGCTTGCCAACAAAACGCAATGGTTTATTAATATATATTACTAGCTTAAGATCAATAAGAGCTAGTATGCGATAATCTTCCTAGACATTCTCATAGGACAAGCGGCAGATTACTTTCTATATTATATTAGGCCTAGACAATAGTAAGATAAGATATATAATATGCTAGATAAGCACTTTAACACTAGCATTAATAAGAAGGAGTACTACAACCTATGGACTTCAGTCACCTATTATACAATATAGGCCGAAAACCAAGATAAGAAACTGCTGGAAATCCTAGATATACTGTTCGACAAACTTACTCTAGTCCAACGAAACCTAAATCTAACTTTTTAGGGTAACGACCAACTTAAGATAGCCGTTATATAAGCCTGTTAAGGAATCTAAGAATTGGAAGAAGGGCTTTAGAGGGACAACGTCGATATAGCAGAACAACTATTTACCGCGCTATATAAATCGTACTATACTGTATAGATACGGTAGACAAGCTTTATAACTAATATACTATCCTCTAACTATATATATCGACGATACTATAATTCCCGGAAGAATTACTTAAAGCCTAACTACTAGTATCGTTTAAGGGACAGTTTACAATTTAGGAAGTACAACAAGTATAAGAAGAAGTCATCGTATAATAAGAAGAACACGATATCAGGTATATACTAGATACTAAACTGCAAGATCCCTAGATATAAATCATAGATATATAGCAAGGAAGAATAGGAATAAGCGAAAAAGCATTATCTTATAGCAGGGATAATAGACGAATTACTTATAGTATATATCGCTGTATATAATAATGGCGACTAACCTAATACTAGTAGCTCTAGCAGTAAAGATTCTAAGGCTATAGCGAGTAACAACGATAAACTACGAAAGACTAGCACCTATTTCCTCTAGAGTATAGCATTTATCTATACGATAACGGGTAACAACCTGTATCGTACAATAAGTTTTATCGATGCTAAACATTTTGTTCTTTCAAGCGTCTATAATATGGAATATTAGAGGTAGCTATAGGATACCGGCGCTATGCGAATCTCATCGTATAGTAAGAACTAAGCAATGGCACTTGTACAGCAACAAGGTATCGATATTAATTGGACGCTAGGCTTATTATCTATCAAATTTAGGGACGGCTAGAATATAGTAGCTATCGGCATAATTACGGTAGAGAACTCGATTGGTATAGTAACATACTATATTATAAAATCCAACATGCCCTTTCTGTTCTGTTTGGACGATATAATATAACTAAAAGCGTACTACAATAATATAGAAGATGTTATTATATAATAAGACAGGATAAGGATTCCAGTAGTCCGTAAATAGGGCTACCTATTCTTCGACCTTGCTAAAAGCGAATATGTTCTCTATATAACTAAAGGATAGCTATAACGACTATATCGACGATTCGGGCATCCTATAGCAGATAGATTATATTATATGCTAAAGGACTTATCAAAGACTAACAATCGTACGATAGATATCCTTAGTAAGATCTAAGATTTCTGTTATTATTGCCAACTCTACGATCTAGCGCCTATATAATTTAAATTCAAGCTAAAGGATAACTGCGATTTCAATTACGAAATTATTACTAACATTGTATAGCTTAAAGGAGATAAAGCCCTCTATGTTATTAACACTGTAATAGCATTTTAAGTAGCGATTTTTCTAAAGAGCAAAACGGCGAAAGACATCTAGAACGCGCTATATAAGTGCTAGATCTATACTTATCTTGGACTACCTAACTACCTATTGTACAACTAAGGTACGAATTTTATTGCCGAAGAATTCCAAGGTATAGCCTAACTAAATAGCGTTACCTATCGTGCGGTGCCTATCGAAGTATACTAGGCAATTAGAAGTATAGAACAAGCGTATTACCTACTTCGACAAGTATATAAGATCCTAAAGGCAGAACTAGGATATAATATAGACAAGCATACTATCCTCTAGATATCTATTAAGGTATTAAACGATATGCCTAGACCTAGAGGAATTATACTAATACTACTTGTTTTTGGCATATATCTATAAATATCGTACGACTTAGCTCTTTCAAAGGATATTGCCGAGCAAGGAGCGGTAGTACGAAAAGCTATAAAGGCGATTTGTAAATTCTATGTAGAATTAGATATCAATCGTGTGATAGCTACCTGAAATGGACTATAAATTTCAGACGTCCTCTTGCTCCCTTTATAAAGTAAAGTCCTAGTATAGCGGGAGAAACCTAACGGTTCTAACCAGGCTAGATAGGAAGGGCTATACCGAATTAAAGCTATAGACCATGTAACTATAACGATTATAGGGAATACTAGACTATAGCAATTCCAGGCAACTTACGTCAAGCTATATAACAGACCTAAGGAGACGGACGCCGGATAACCTATATTATACGATAATAAGGCTATAGCGCCTGTCTAAGAACCACCGGCAAGATATAGACGTAGACGCCTAGTAAAACTATCTAAGCTAACACCCCTAATTAGATTCTCGCTATAGACCTATGACTAGTATTATATAATAGACGTCTTTCTAAGTAAGAAAGAGATGGACGACAGATAACTAGCGACTGAACTCTAGGAAAAAGGGATTATTACTATACCTGGAGTACCGTTTAAGGAATTAGATATAAAGGAGATCAACGATCTTATCGCCGCTAGTATCTTTAAGTTTATTAAATTTAGCCTATAAGATTAACCAGGACAATATATCTATAGTACCTATATAGTATAAGGGATAAAGGGCGATAAAGAGAAACTATATAAGAAATTAAGGCTTGTTATATAAGGATTCGATAACGATAGGAAGGATAGTATCCTGACGTAGGCACCTACCGTATAACGGATAAGCATACGACTGATAATTACGTTAGGCCTATTACTAATAAAGACTTTCGGTATAAAGTATATCTTCTAGGATATCATATAAGTATATATTCAGTTAAAAGATACTCTAGTCTAGTAGATCATTGTACAACTGCTAAAGGAGATGACAGATAAATACCCGGCAGATATATATATACTAATTAAGAAGCTACTATATAGACTAGTAGAATCGGGACTCTTTTGGTTCAAGATATACCACGACTACTATACTATAGCACTAAGAATGAAAGTCTTATCGTACAACCCCTACCTACTCTATATACCAGATAGCAAAGATCCTATATAATTCGGAGTTACTGCTATGTAAATAGATAATACTCTTTCTTTTAGTAGTAAAAGCTTTGCTAAGCTTAAAGAAGACGAACTTCAAAAAGCGCAGTTCCGTATAAAGCCGACATCGACCCTATCGTACAACTATAATATTAAGTTTAATGGAGCACGACTTAAGTTCGACAATAGCGATATTATTTTTACCTACTAAGGATAGGTTAAGAAGATAAGAATCCTAGACATAGATACTAAAGACATAGCCTAGTAATATATTTCAGAATGTATAAAAGGAGCCTATCTAGCTAGCATCTACTAGCCTAAGGCATTATACGACCTGTCGGTTGCAGCGCAAGTTAAAGCACTGACAAAGGACAATATAGAGAATCTGAATAAGCGGTTATAATAGCAGATAGATAACGCCACTTAAGGACTCTAGTATATACTACTAGACTAGAAAGATATAAAGCTGTTTATCTTTACCAACAGCTCGTTCGCTAATAACAAGGACATAACATTGCAGATTGGAATAATAGTAGTTTTAGCTACTAAAGAAACGGATATAGATTCGGCTAGCTATTAGGCAATAGCTAGTAAAGATACCTATTGTATAATTACCAGTTTCACTATCTATAGAAATATTATTTACTAGTCTTTAACAAAGTGCCATAGGGTTATAAGAAGTATACTAGCTAGCGAACTTTACAGTATAGTTTCCAGCCTAGATAGCGGCATTTCTCTAACAACAACTCTTATACGACTAACATTAGCACTTAGATTGCCAAAGATCATAACTGTCCTATGCTATAACTTAAGGTTATTATATCAATGTTTAGTCAAGCTTAGTATAACGACTAAGAAACGATTAATAATTGATATCCTAGTAATACGAGAATCCTATAAGAAGAAAGAAATTAGAGAAGTCTGCTGGATTAACAGCCGTAATAATCTAGCAGATGCAATAACGAAAAAGAATCCAAACCGGGCGCTCGAAGAATTAGTAAGCTATAATAAGCTAAGCATTCGGATAAAGGTATACATAGAGGATAAGAATTCCATAGCTAGATACTAGCATATATTATATAATAGGGAGCAGTAACGGTAGCAATGTACTAGCAAACTTACTGGATATTATACAATGCATTCTAAAGACTAGGACTGAATAACAAGAACTTAATTCTAGCGGTATAGGCATGGCCACCGTACTTAAACTATCTACGCCATCCTAATAGACTTGCCTAGAGCAGTAAGGGCCTTGCTAGCTATAACAGACAGCTTAGACAACTCCTCCTTTATATCTATAGGCACCTTATTATCCAAGTCTAGCACCTATACAACCTTATAGCTAGAATCCTGTCGTACAACGAAGCTCGGATAGTTAGCAGCACTAGATAAAGCTAGCATACTGCTATAGGTACGGTAGCTAGCTTTAAGGTAGCTGTGCAGTATTGTAGGTAAGTGCTAGCGGCGGCGACGCAGCGTATGCGGTATTATCGTACTGTACTTACAGAGCAAGCCCTTTCCCTAGAAGTAGCACTTAGCGTATACATCGTACCACTTACTAGCCAGGATAAAGCAGCCCTAGAAACGATACTTACGCGTTATCTTATAATAATAATAGGCGTATAATATATACCGCTCGCTGCGAGAAGCTATTAGGATTATATGCTAATACTACTCCCTCTTTATCATATACTTTAAGATGTCCTAAGGGTTCTGCTATATACTACCAGTCTTATAGAGCGTAAATAAGACATTTTTCGACAGCAGCGCATATATAGCGCATTCGAGATCCTATCTATAAGCGATAAGTGTCGTGCAACTAGCAGTATAAAGCGGCTATCATATAACAAGCGTCAGACTTATATCAGATATAAGCTTTATAAAAAGATCGCGATTAAAAGGATCCACCGTTAGGATTACCATAATTCGATAGGTCCTATCTATATTCTTATATACGTTTATAAGGCCAAAGTTCACGTATATATCCATATTAAAAACGTCGATAAGAAGGAGCGAGTTGACATTGTTATACAGAATCCTAATAGCAGCTATTATATAAGAGGTATTGCAAGATAAAAGACAGAAGATATTAATAGTACAAATTAATAGTAACAGCGAATAGAAAACTTGATCAAGAATATAAATTCGTAATATAAAAGGGAAAGGAAGAGAAGAGGAGGGTAAAGGCAAGAGAACAAGCCTTTATACCCTAAGGAAAAGGCATAAGGGAAAGGGCAGAAGCAGGCGTATAAACTGATTAATCACCTGCCTATTGTTCTTTTTCTATTATGCAAGACCTATTTTCCTATTATGCAAGACCTACTTTCCTATTATGCGAGATC
The DNA here is from genome assembly GCA_029339225.1 of Phyllachora maydis. NCBI lineage: Eukaryota > Fungi > Ascomycota > Sordariomycetes > Phyllachorales > Phyllachoraceae > Phyllachora > Phyllachora maydis. The sequence goes on along the minus strand of JAQQPM010000006.1, from coordinate 874,916 downwards.
TATTATCTCCTTAGTACAAGAACGGGACTTTGCTTATATACTTCCTATTATTAACTTCCTCTAACTATACTAACGCCAGAAACGCGACTATAAGCGTAGGATTATATATAGAGGGTTATACGCACAATTAGGTTACTACCGTACCTTCCCTAAAGAATCCCCCGATTAAATAGTAGGTATTATACGATAACTGTCATAAGATACTCTCCTATGTCTAACACTTACTATACATACCTACCCTTAGACTCTACAGACGTACCCCATATACTCCCTATTAACTACTATATAATTGGCATTATACAATAGCACTTATACAACTAGTACCTAATAGTCTATACCGACAAAAGAAAAGACTGCTAGTATTGGAATACTAGCTATAACTATGGGCTATATATGCTAGGACTGCAGACTCTATATAGTGGACCCTAGCCGATATAGATCGTCAGATGACTACCTAGCGATGCAGGTCGGACCGGGATCATTATACGGTATCTACCGTACGATGAAGGGAATATATTAGGGGCTAAAATCTCTTTACCTATACACTATAAAGAGATAGACATAAATAAATAGACCACCTAAACCACCACGTACTAGTACGAAGAGCTACGAACAGTATATAAGATTATCTTAGAGGAAATAAAGGGTATAGTCTTGCTAGAAGCCTGCCTCTAGAGCGTAATAAGCGCAGTTAATAACACGGCCGGCCTAAACAGACTTATACTAATACTGCTAGTCTTTAGAGCGTATCTAAGATTTAAAATAGATTTGCCCCCTTCCCTAATGCAAATATAGCATATAAGAGCAGTACAAGCTATAATAGCTAAGCTATAAAGAATCAGAGACCGGCAAAAGATCAATAACACATTAGCATAGTATAATAGGCTAGATACAACCGATATATTGCCGCTTTCACTCCCCTTAAGAGCAGAGGTTCTAGTATATAGAGAGTATAAAGGGTGGCAAGGGCCCTACAAAGTGCTTAATATAACCAATATAGAGGTTATAGTCGATATAGTAAATAGACTAGTAACCTTTCGCAATATAGTGGTTAAGCTGTATAACCGGCTTACTAAGCTCTTAAGTAGCAACGGTAAAGCAACGGACAATCAGGAAGAGCACTAATTAGCGCCCTAACCGCTTAAGTACCCTGCCCTACTGCAAGGTAGAAGATATAGCAGACCTTTAGGGGCGAAAAACAAAGTAAGCCGAAACCCTAACCCTGAAAAACGCGTTATACATTTAGAAGCGGCGCAATATATAGCTAAAAAAGAAAAGAAGGACTATACTTTAGCTGTTAAACTCCGAAAATAAGGAGTAATTACAGCACCTAGAGCTCCCTTTAAGCAGTTAGACGCTAAAGAAATAAAGTCCTTGATCGAAACAGGGGTACTTAAGGTAGTACCTTAGACGCCGGATCTTAAGGGGATCCGTATCTTTAGATACAGGCTTATAAGGGAAGTTAAAGAGAAGTATACGCCTTACCTATACGAAAAGTCACGCCTTATAGCATAGGGCTATAGTAATGCTAATAAAAAGAAAATACTTATATAGTCGCTAACGATCTAACAATACTTGCAATATCTACTCCTTGCCCTAGCGCTAACACTACGATTATAGCTCGACTATATAATTATAATACGCGATATTATACAGGTATATACACAGTTATAGTTAGAGTTAACAAGGCTGATTTATATAAGGCTGCCCTATAAGCTGCGCTATAATTACCTAGAAGGGCATGTTATACGCGTTAGAAAACCTTTATATAGGATTGCTAAGAGCAGTCTTTACTAGTTCCTAACGTATATACAATAGTATAAAGAGCGTATATAAATAGGCAGTTCCCCTTACAATCCCTGCCTCTTATTAACTAATTTAAGCAAGTACTTTAGCATTATAGCGCTATAAACAGACAATACCCTTAATCTTAGCACTAAGGAATTCCTCTAGAAAGAGGAAACAGAGCTTTAAAGAGCAGGCTTTCAGGTAAAACCCCTAACGATTTTAGCGGCCAGAGATTCTGGCGATTTTAATAGCTATAAGGTAGAGGTCTAAGACGACTACCTTATTATACGATAAAAGGGACAGGCCGGAAAGCTATAACTTGTCCTTACTGGAAAGTCTATACACCCTAAGTAGAAGAAGGCGTATATAGAACAGCGAGCATATAGAGCATATATTACTTTAATATGCCAGCTAGAGGCGGCATTCGACTACGCCTGTATAGCATAAGCTATCAAGCTATAGCAAGGGGACGTTAACGCCTTGAATAAGCAAATTTAGTAGCAAATCGACAATCCTAAGCATAGGTTACGCTACATTTCTCTTAACCTAAGTACCCTTAAGCTCTTTATATTTGTTAATAGCTCTTTTACTAATAACTAGGATCTAAGCTCGTAGATTAGGTTTATAATTATTCTTAAGAACAAAAGCGCTAACAAGTAAAGGACGATATTTCGGCTATATAGTAACATCGTATACTAGTCCTCTATAAAGTACAAGTAAGTAACCTGGAGTATACTAGCTAGCGAGATTTATAGGATAAGCTAAGGCTTTGACATTACTTATATTCTAAATCGAACGCTTAAAGAGATCTATAAACGTCTTAACCTAGGCGCAGGTCTACCTTTAGTTCTATATACCGACTCTTTCAGCCTTTATAAGTATTTGGTTAAATTAGGAAGTACAACTGAAAAGCGTTTGATAATTAACGTAATAGCGCTTCGTAAGAGCTATAAAAGCAGGGAAATCAAGGAAGTATACTGGATTTACAGCAACGATAACCTATTAGACGCAATGATAAAGGCAGTGCCTAATAAGGCACTAAAAACGCTGATTTCGACCAACGAAATTAACATATACGTAGAAGGCTAGGTCGAACACGTAATTCGTATATAGAGCGGGGCTAACACTAATAGTAATACGCTGTAATAGCGGTATATAGCAGCAACATAGTCGTACAACTATATACCAGCTACTATTAAAAGAAGAAAGAAAGTCGAGGGAATAGATAGATACAGTATAGGGAGTATATAATATAACAATTGGAAGAGCATAAGCGGAATACAATATAGCAAAGCAAAGACTTTTAATTATAGGGGATACGTCCCTAGGCGCGCAAACAACGTACTAACAACCACTTAAACTAAGCTTACTATCCTGCAAATACCAGCTTAACAAAGCGCAGGATAGCCTGTTTAGCCTCCTTCTTCCTCTCTATCCCTAATATTATACATATACCGGCATTACTGCTGTTTAAGAGGGCCTGATCCTCCTTCTACGCCTATAGGGCACGGCGAGTACCCTAGCGCTAATTACTAAGCTCCTAGATACTAGATTAGCAATGTATATCGAGCAGATAATACAGTAATAAACGCTTACTAATATAAGATAACTAGGATCGACATATCGTGCTAGAAAGTAGCGTATTATAGGCTTAATCTCTACTAGGCTAGGTACAATATTAGCTATAAGCCTATAATATAGTAACAAAAGCGTATTCGAATAGAGGATACACTTATATAGGGCAGTAGCTATAGCCCGAGCTATAGCCCTGGCAGCGCCGGCTAAGCAGCCTAATATACAGCTTATCTAGCGCTATAGCAGGGTTTTTGCTATTTAAGGCTAAGCAGAGGTACCCTAGGTAGTAGGACATACGTTTTATACCGGCAACGTATATACGACGCTGTATCGCAACTAATAGGCAAGTATTAAGAACCGTATCTAAACAGCTAATAAAGACAACCTACTACGCTAATACTAGGACTAGGCTATAACTTAGCTATTACCCTTAAAGGATATATGCAAAGTAGCTACTATACTAATGGTTAGATAGGGCAATAGGAGCTTAAAGTAAGCATATAAACCTTCGTCCTCCTTGCCTTTACCCCCTATGTCCTTCTCTTCCTCTACTACTTCTTTATCTTCTTCTTTTTCTTCTTCTTCTTCTTCTTCTTCTTCTTCTTCTTCTTTAGCCTTAGCCTTAGCCTTGGTATATAAAGCCGTGCAAGCAGATAATACTGCTTTTTAAAAGGCAGCTAAGCAAGTATATTAGCAAATAACAAGTATAAAAAGCAAACGATAAAGTATACCAAAGACAATAGGAGAGACGGTATTATCAACATCATTAATAACAGCAGTAGTGGCAGTACTGGCACTAGCAGGCTTAGCGGCGGCAGCCTTGGCGGCGGCGGCAGGTATAGCAGCGGCGTTAGTAGCCTTGGCAGGCTTAGCAGCGGCAGCATTGGCGGGCTCGGTAGGCTTGGCAGCGGCGGCATTGGCGGCCTTAGCAGGCATAGCAACGGCGGTACCTAGCGCTTTATCGAGCAAAGGTAACGCCTCTATATATATAAAGAATATGTCTAGTATAGCAGTAACGTTACTAAATAACAACACTTAATTTAAGTTAGTATATAAGTAACGAACGGCAGTCCCTACACTTGCTAGTATACTTATTAGTATTATTGTTATTACTACTATTACTATTATTACTATTACTGCTATTATATAAGGGAAGAGGAAGCCTAAGCTACAAAGGCAGTATGCCCTCTTTATATATATAGAGGAACGAAGAGCCTATAGGCAAAGAGCACTATAATACTGACTTCCTCCCCCTCTACTATTGTTCCTTACTATTATACAATCTATTGTTTTAACTTTAAGGTCTTATTACGCGAACCTATTATTGTTTCCCTTATATAGAGCGAAGAGCTTACTAATCCCTATATACAGTTACGTATACGGTCTACCCTTTTAAGCAACGTAGCTATTAGCTGCTACCTAGGCAGTAGATAACGCGTTTATACAAAATCGTTTTAAATACTAATATCTCCTTTATTATCCCTTTTAGAACATTAATTAATAGATAGTCCTCTACCGAAAAGAAAAGATAGCTAGTATCAGAACTAAGGCATAGGTAACGTTCAGTATTAGGTAATCACAGCGTTTAGAGCTTTAACAAGCTCTGATTAGCGATATAAATATAGGGTTTACGACAATGGCTTATAGCGCTCTTTCTAAGCGCTAACAGCCCGATCCTAACAAGCTATCGCTCTATAATTAGTATATTCAATACAACGATCGTATCTAACCGTCGTATATAGTATTTATAATAAGGACTGTCCTAACGAGGTAGTTAGAGCAGGCAGACTTCTATTCACCGATCGATTTACCTTTTGGTTACCCCTTTGTATACACACACGGAGACTACCGACAATATATATATAAGACCCTACAAAGTACATTTTGTTCCAAAGTACAAAGTACACTAGAGGTAGAGGCATACACATATTTCCCCCTTCATTGCCCCGGCAGTACTTGCTGGCCGGCAAAGAACTTCTTCGACTCCAGACACCTCTCACTCTTGCAGCCCGGGCAACGCAGGCTCATCTGGTATGAGCAGGCCACGCCGCTATCGAGGTGCTCCTTGGCCAGCTTCGCCAGCGCGTCGATGAAGATGGGGTTGTCGTTGAGACTGTCCACCCGCTTCACTGTGTCCGCGTGGCCCGAGCCGCCAATGACCTCCTCGTCCAGCTCGAACAGGGTCTCGATGTGGTCGGATGTGAAGGCGATGGGAATCAGGACCAAGTCCTTCTGGCCCTTGGCAATGTACGATTCGACAGACGTGGATGTTTGCGGTCCGAGCCACGGCTGCGGCCCGACTTGTGACTGCCAGCACAGCCGGTAGGGGTTGGAGAAGCCCAGGCGTTGCATGACCGCATACACGGTTGCCGCGACCTCGGCGGGATAGGGATCTCCTGGGGTCCACAAGATCAGCACCAGCATGCCATGCTTGCCCCGGTCGAGAGCGACGACGGACCTCTGTTCACCACCGTCATGGGCAAACTGTGCGCGGAGAAGAGCAAGACGGCCTTGCGTCTCCGCTCCTCTGGGTACTCCAGCAACTTCTCCTCAATGTTCCGCGCAAACGCCTCCACCAAGCCCGGGTGCGCCGGCCACCGGTCGATGACGCTCCACCGGATCGTGCCGTCCTTGCCATCGTCCAGCGGGCCGGCCTTGCCCTCCAGCCGCTGCCGCCACTTCCACAGCTCGTTCAGGCTGCTGCCCGTCGTCGAGCACGAGTACTGCGGGTACTGCGTGAAGGCGACGGCGCGGCCGCCCTTGCCGTGGCCGAAGCCGTCGGCGAGCAGCCGGTTGTACATTTCCTCGGTGAGCGGGTTCGCGTAGCGGAAGGCCACGTACGGCCTGTGCGGCGCCGTCGCGGGCGAGGTTGCGTCCAGAATCTTGCACATGGCCGACGCCTGCAGCTCGGACCACTTGCGAATGGGCGACCCGCCGCCTATCTCGGCGTACTGTTTCTGGATCTTGGGCGTGCGGCGCCGCGCGATGTAGGGGCCGAGGTAGTTCTGGAGGGGGCCGAGCGGGATGAGGTCTTTGTCGGCCTGGTCGTGCGTCGTGTCAGCGCGGTGTGGGCCGGGGGGAAAGGAGGGGGAGCAAGACGGAGCAGAACGCACGAAGAGTCGGCTCAAGAAGTCGCCGACTTCGTCTGTCGTGGATGGACCGCCCATGTTGAGGAACACCATCGCCGTGGGGCCCCGGGATCCCGTCGGGGTTTGCGTGACGGGGTGCACTGCCGTTGCCAGGGACCTGCCATGATGGTGTAGGGCCAGCGACTGGGCTTGTACCCTCCTGGAGAGTTGGCGCGTTGAGTGTCTCCAAGCCATGTCCATACCAAGCTTCGATGCAGGAAAGACGGTGGAACGAACCGGCGCCCGTTTCTCTTACCAAGAGGTGTATTGTATATATGTATACCTCGGCGCTCGGCATTGCGGGGTCCGGTCATTGGGTCACCTGACTTTTGCGAAGTACCTCTGTCCCCGAGTCACGCGCTCCGCGCGCGAGAGAGAGCGCGTCTTGACCTGTTACCCTGCATCTTTGGTTCGGCCCTCGCTACCATGGCAGACGATCGCAACAGGGTTAAGCGTGACGACGAGGAAGAGCAGGAGGAGGAGGTGGACGAGACTGTACGTGTTTCCACTCGTGTTCCTCGAGCTCGACTAAGACGACCCGACAGGCCTATGACAGCCAGAAGGATGCCGTCATCTTCGCCATCGACGTGAGCAAGTCAATGATGACGAGGCCTTCGGGGAGCGGCAAGACGGGCGACACAGATAGTGCTCTCATCGCTGCCCTCAAATGTGCCTGCCAGATCATGCAGCAGCGCATCATCTCTCAGCCCCGAGACTTGATCGGCATCCTCCTCTTCGGCACGGAAAAGACAAAGCACAAGGACGACGACGAGGCTGGCCGACGCGGCGGTGTCTATCCTCACTGCTATCTCCTCACCGACCTCGACAGGCCCGCTGCTCAAGACATCAAGGCCTTGAAGCGGCTTGTCGAAGAGGGAGAAGACCCCGATGGCATCCTGGAGCCCTCGGAGGGAGGGGTCTCCATGGGCAGCCTGCTGCACTGCGCGCTGCAGCTGTTCACCACGAACGCGCCCACCTTTGGCTCCCGGAGATTGTTCATCATCACCGACAACGATGCTCCTCACAATGGCAACAAGGAGGAGAAGGCGGTGGCAGCCGTCCGAGCCAAAGACCTCTTTGATCTCGATGCCAGGATCGAACTATTCCCCATAAGCCATGACGGCGGGGACTTTGACTTGTCCAAGTTCTACGACGTAAGCAAGGGGCCGAAGAAGGCTAGTTACGACCCGCAGAGCTGACCTGGCGTTAGGACATCACATATAAATCAGAGGACACAGAGGCAGGCGTTGCCGAATTCCATACGTCCAAGTCCGGAGATGGCTTAACGCTGCTCAAGTCTCTGATATCCAACATCAACTCCAAACAAACGCCGAAGCGGTCCTACTTCTCCACTTGCCCCTTCGAGATCGCCCCCGGCTTGACCATCTCCATCAAAGGCTACTTGCCTCTTCACAGGCAGGAGCATGCACGTAGCTGCTGGGTCTACGAGGATGGTGAGAGGGCGCTGCTTGCCGAGGTCGAAACACAGAAAACTCAGCGGTCGACCGGCAGGGCGGTGGCCCAGGAGAAGGTCAGGAAAGCCTACAAGTTCGGCAATGAATACGTGCTCTTTGATCCGGGGGAAATCAAGGAGCTGAAAAAGTTTGGCAGTCCCGTCTTGCGCATCATCGGCTTCAAACCAAAGGCCATGATCCCCATGTGGGCCACGGTCAAGAAATCCACCTTTATCTACCCCAGCGAGGAGCACTTTGTCGGCTCGACCAGAGTCTTCTCGGCGCTCTGGTCCAAGCTGCTGAGGGACGACAAGGTGGGCATTGCATGGCACATTGCGCGCCAGAATTCCCCCCCCGTCATGGTGGCCCTCATCCCATCCGAACAGCACGTGGATGTCGGGACGGGCACGATCTTTCCACCGCAGGGCCTCTGGGCCCATCCTCTCCCGTTCGCAGACGATCTCAGGAACCTCCAGGCCGACAAGTTGCCGGAGTGCACCACCGATCTGCTCGACGCGATGCGGACCGTCGTGGACAAGTTGCTGCTGCCCAAGGCGCGGTACAACCCGGCCAAGTACGCCAACCCGTCGCTGCAGTACCACTACAAGATCCTGCAGGCACTCGCGCTGGAGGAGGAGGTCCCCGAGGACCTGCAGCACCACCTGATCGAGGACGTCACGGTGCCCAAATACAAGGTGATCGACAAGCGGGTGGGCGAAGACCTGGCCGCGCTGAAAGAACAGATCGCCGCGGCCGCCGATCAACTGAGGGATGTGCGGGCCATGAAGCGGGAGGGTGACGAGGCCGACGACAGGCCGGCAAAGCGACCCAGGGCCGGCGCCGCTTCCAAGAGGGGCGGGGACCTCATGTCGATGACCCAGTTGAAGGCTGCACTCGCCCGCGATACCATCAAGACCATGACGATACCCGAACTCAAAGCCATCCTGTCGGGCAAAGGCCTCGCGCTCTCGGGCAAGAAGGCAGATTTGGTGGAGAGGCTGGAGCAGTGGGTTGCGGAGAACCAGCGTTGAGCTCACCCGCGCGCCCCGGCATAGTGTGCAGACGAAGTGAACGACCACACGCGTGCATGCATGTGTTCTCCCTATACCGACCATCGCGATGAACATGGCCGGCGTACGGCCGAGAGTTCGAGCATGGCATCCACCTTGAAGCAGGTGAGTGATTCAGTGGGAGCACGTGGAAGCACGCGGTCGCCCGGTGGCGAGGAGCACACGCCGCAACGCCGCGTTCGTGCCAAACTTGGCCATGTTGCCCAGGACGACGACGTCGTTCTTGACGGGGTCCCAGCGCGCGGCCTCGAAGCCGGCCGTCTGGCGGCCGAGCCGCGGCGTCGCCGAACCGCCCGGCCTTGCACCACATCATGAACTGCTCGGCGCTGCTGAAATACACGGGGCGTGTAGTCGTGCCGGTCGTGCCGGTCGACCGGGTGGCCGAAGAGCGCCGACACGGCCGCCTTGGGCACGGTGAAGCTCTTCTTGCCGTGGTGGGCGCAGTTGCACCACTGGCAGGACTGGCCGTCTTGCTGGGCTTGGGTCCCTTGGGACCAGACTTTGTCTTGGCCATAGGGTGGCTTGGGTGGGATGCAGTGTTCCTGGAGTGCTGCTGTTTTGGTGTGTAGCAAGAGTAGAATGGATAGAGTACAGTATCTTTCCGGGTGGTTGTCCATGTTCGAGTTCATATAGTGCGCAACTCCCTACTGCCGAGCGCAGCCGGGCGCAGCCGAACCTAGCCGCAACAAGGTCCGCCCCATGGGGAAGGAGTCGAGGGTAGACGTGAGTGGTAGGTAGGGATGTAAGAAAAAGGTCCGATACGATCGTATAACAAGGCGCACAGGCGTAGTAGAGTAGACCTACAAGGGGCATTGGGATTATACCAACAAGGTGATCATCAGGGTCAAGATATCTTAGTCTGGAGATACTGATTCCCCTCACCTGTTTCTTCCAGCTACTACCTGTGAAGCACTTCAACCCTGAGCCTCCCACATTGTTCATGACAGGGCCCCAAGCAGTCTTACTGTCTCTCTGTCTGGGGCGCGTATGCCTCCCGCCGGGGGTGGCTCGGGGAGGCTTTGGGTTTCCGTGTCGTCGGGTTTGGCGGGCAGATGCATGGATCCGAGGTGGGATGGCCATGGAACGAACGGCATCGATAGCAAGACGTGCTTTCAGCCCCATAAGTTCTTCCTAGATCAGAACTGGCATGGATAGAAACCCCCTCTTCACGAATAGATTACACCGGCATAGGACCATACCGCTACGGCATTGTCAATGGCTGTCTTCGCAGAACTTGTTCCTCCGTGCTGCCTTGGTCCCATGAACCAAGCCGGCCGACGAAAACAGGACGTGGGACAGACGTAGGAGTATGCTGCTACCCGCGAACTCAGACATGTACAGAAAGCGCATCTGCAAGCCGCATGCGTTGCGTTCGCGAACGCCCTCCCCACCAACGTCGAGTGGCGCCGATGCTTCATTTTCCACCAAGCGAGAGCGACCCCGTGGCTCCAGCCGAACAAACCCGCCACGTTGATCACACTCTCTGCTAGGGCTGATCGGCGATGGCGTCGTTACTAAGACTCGGCTGCGATCAGATCCGGCTTGGTATCTACCTTCTTCGCCGCAGGCACACCGTCCTCCGCTGCAGCCTCCTCATCGCGAGGGCGTTTGCCGTTGCTCTTCGTCGCAGCTGCGGCGTCTACTTTGGCCGCAGCCTCGGCAGCCTCGGCCTCCCGGATTTCCTCGGCCGCGACATCTCGAGGCGGCTCTTCGTTGCGCGAGTCGTTGCGGCGGCCGCCTCGGCCTCGGTTACCGCCACGTTGCCCACGTCCACGGCCCCGGCCGCGACCCCGCTGGCCGTGCTTGTGCTGGCCATTCTTCTGGTCGTAGTCCCTGCGCTCCTTCCAGTTGTCCTTGTCGAGGGACTTGCCGCCTCCGCGTGGTTTGAAAGCACCCCTGACCTTGCCCTCCCAGAACGACGACTTGTAGCTCTTGGACGGCTGGATCTTGCCCTCCTCAATCAGCTTTCTCTTCATTTCGACATACGCCTGCTTGCTCATGATCTCGAGCTCCTTGCCTTCATACGTCGGCTTGGGGTCGAGCGCTAGGAAGGCCTTGGCCGCCTCCTCGGTCTTGTACTCGGTAAACACCGAGCCCTTGAAGGAGCCGTCTTCGGCACGGCGCAGGCGCACCGCCTCGAAGGGGCCAGACTTGAGAAACCAGGCCTCGAGCTTGAATTGTGTGGTGGGCTCCTCGTCACCGAACCCCTTCACGTACACGCTGCGGGCGTTCTTGTTCAGGTTGTGTTTGGATTGCTCGTAGGCCTTCTGGCGACGGATCGTCTCCTCGCCGTCCTCGCCCTCGACCACGAGAAACTTGCTGACGCGCAGCGCCGCTACGACAGCCGAGTACGGCTTGAAGCGCTGCATGCGCTTGAAGCTGTGGATAGTCTTGAGGCTGATTGGCTTGTTCTCGAAGCCACCAGTTTGCTCCCAGAGAAACTTGTCCTGGGGCAGGTTTTGGTCACCAAAGTAGAATTCGACCTTGATGCTTGTTAGCCCGGAATGCACGGATCGACTGTATCGCAGAGTGGAATTACCTGGCAGCGAATCTCTTCAGGGTCGTCCGAGTCCGGCAGTTGTGTGGCGTCGAACTTGCAGTTGTTCTTGCGGTTCTTGCGGTTGCCAGCCTCATCAGTCTTCACATCGTCGTTCTTCGTATCTGCGACATCTGACTCCTTCTTGACCGCCTCGGTCGTCGCGGCTTCTGCCGCCACAGGCGCAGCAGCAGCAGCAGCAGCAGCAGCAGCAGCAGAAGCAGTCTGGTCTTCCGTCTCCGTCTTGACCTCGACCCCCTTGTCTGCCGCCACAGCTGGCGTCGCATCTTTCTGAGTCTTCTCCTTGACCTCGTCAGTATGGCCCGCTGCAGCAACTTCCTGGGTGGGCTGCTGCTCGGTCTTGACAGGCGCAGAGGCCTCGGACACAATTGGGTCGGAAGACATGATGCCGGAGTATGGGTTGACTCTAGCGGGTCGACTATCGCATGCAACTGCCGCTTGCGAAGTGCGAGAGAACGAGTCCAAATGAGAGAGAGAAAAGTGTCGGGCGATGTGTCTCTCTTTTTAGCGCAGCGCGGCCACTGTCAGTGAGGCGTTGACAAGGTGGTTTGGTGGCGGGGTACGTCGAGAGACAAGAGTCACTGCTGGGTTGACTGATTCCGGTGTGTGACGGATGTGAAAGAGCAGAGCGGGTGCGACTCAACTCCAGATGTACCGATGGATAGATATACCCGGCCTTGAAAACTTTGGTCTTCGCAAAGCCCGCGGTGATCTTTTGTGAAATTAGCTAGAGCTACCTACTGCTGCTCCCAAAGTTCTCCACCAACTGCATGCTCTCACCGCCCCAAGCTTTACCCCACCACAGCTCCCCCGTCGCCCCGCCGCCCCGCCGCCCGACACGGCCTAGCGTACGTGGTAGGGCACGTATCCTCCGTACCGGCAAGTTCCTGAACTTTTTGCCGATATTTTTGGCGATAGGGGCACGTCACCAGTAGCCGGGTGTTGATATCTTCGAGAGCCAGACATCACCACACCCCAGATAGCGAAGATGAGGAGACCAAAGAGGTTCTACTACCTCAAGCGGCCGGTACGCACAGTCACCGGCCCCGTCCTGCACACCGGGGGACGCGCAGCACTGCTAACTCGCCGGCCCAGAAAGTGCGCCAGTCCTGGAACAAGGTCAACCTCTACAACCTCTCGCGCCTGCGCATCGACCGGGCCCTCCCGCGCCTCACCTTCTTCCAGCAGAAGTGGTACGCCAAGTCGCTGACGCGCGCCTACCACGGCGAGCACATCACCGAGGGCAAGTGGGAGCGCATGTTCAGCCGCCGCCTGCTCTCCGTCGTGCACATGCACCCCCGGTACATGGCCGCCCACGACGGCAGCGAGCAGGCCGCCGGCCGCGGCTCCGGCCGCGACCGCCCGCCCCAGCCACCCAAGCGGAGTTCCGTCGAGCGCGTGCTGCACGAGCTGGACGAGGGCGCCGGCGTGCCCCCGCCCCTGCCCGACGACGGCGAGGACTCGTCGAACCTGAGCCGCAAGGCGGCCACCAAGTCGCCCGAGCAGCAAAAGAACACGCCGTACATGCAGATGGTCTATGCACCGCAGGAGCGCCGGCTGGACATTGCCGTCTTCCGCGCCCTGTTTGCGAGCAGCGCGCGACAGGCGAGGCAGATGGTCGTGCATGGCGCCGTCAAGGTCAATGGCGTGAAGGTGCGATGCTTCTTACCGCATCTGTTTCAAGTCTCGCCCTGTCTCTCCGCGTGCTGACTCCGGCCCGGTTTGTGATTCCAGATGCCCTACCCAGCCTACCTGCTCAACCCCGGCGACATGTTCCAAGTCGACGTCGACCACGTCCTCTTCGCCACCGGCCAGAAGAAAGGCGAGGGCAGCTTGGATTTCCCCCCCATCGCGCCTGCACCCGCCGACCCCGCCGACGAGCCGGACGCGGGCGATGCCGAACCAGTAGCCAGCGCCGCAGCCCCCGCCGAGCCATCCGTAGCTAGGACAGAGAGGCTCAACGCCGGTGATGTCTTGAGGCGCCTCAAGCAACTGAACGAGCGCGCGCGCGGCATGGTCGTGGGTGCGGCGGGGCGAGCCTATTCGGCCAAGAAGAAGCGCGCCTTCCGCGCCCTCATCCAGGACATCAAGAAGGCCATCAGCAGCGCCGGGCGGCAGAAAAAGGCCTCTGAGAAGGCGCGGAAGGGCGAGGGCGAGGGCGAGGGCGAGGACTGGCAAGAAGAGGACGACGACGACATCAGCAATCCCGTCCCCGCCCTGACGGCCCAGCTTCAGGCCATCACGCTGGGCGACCCGGCCCAGGCGGCAACGGCGGAGCAGCAAGACGGCGCCCAAGACGGCGCCGCCGAGGCAGCGGCCGCGGCACCCGAGAGCGTCGACAGCCTGACGGACGAGGAGCGCGCCTGGTTCGAGCGGCTGGAGGCCGAGGAGAACGAGAACCCGCACGACCCGACCAAGCGCTACCACACGCCGTGGCAGCCGCGCCCCTACATGTCGGCCTTCGCCTTCGTGCCGCGCTACCTCGAGGTCAATCCCACCATCTGTGCGGCCGTGTACCTGCGCCACCCCGTCGCGCGCCAGGGCGAGGCCGAGGTGCCGACGCCGTTCCCCTTTAACGTCAACCAGCTGGCCTTCAACTGGTATCTGCGACGGCGGTAGAAACATGGGGCTAGGGAAGGATCCTGCAGAGGTGGGAGGAAGACGGATGGGTCACCCTACCGTCGCGCGCGATGTTGGGTGTATCTATAGCTGCCGGCCACGTGTCTGCGGCGGACATAGGTCTCTAGATCCAGATAGCTGTATTCCCCAGATGTATTATCACCGCCCTCTCGCGACGTATACCGGCCCTTGCCCGGGCTCCAAGTAGGGGAGGATGAGGTGGCCCAGCGCACCACTACATGCTCGCCACAACGGACTTCATGCACACACTCACACGCAAGTCGGGGGTCATTTCGATGACGACGGCAGCCCGTCCAATTTCATTGCAGACGCAGGAGACTAGAGCTAAGACAGAGCTCGCGAATGGTTCGACACGACAAAGGGGACAAAAGGAAAACAATAAGCGCGAAGAAGTCGAAAGAAGCCAGAACAAAAGAGGGGAAAATGAGAAAAGAGTAGAAATAGCTGTCTCCGCCGAGTGATATGGTCGGCGGGGAGACAAAACCAAAAAGTAGAAGAAAAAAAACATTTTCGTTGCCCAGAAAAAATGTGTAGGGTAAGCCGGAGATCCAAAGAAAACCAAGGACACACACAGCAGCACACACATGCCATGTTCCGCCGGCCCCTCGCCCCTCGCCCCCCCCCCCCCCCCTCTCCCTCTCCCTTCCTCCCCTCCCTTCTTGACTATCTCTGTCCCCGCCGGGATCTGGGACGGTGGGAGTATAAGTACAGAACTGGATCTTTGGTCGTAAATCTTCTCGCGCCATGGTCCCGCTTCCCCTGAGGTATCGGTATCGCCCACTCCTTGGTCGCTGCCATCCGTGCTTTGGGTCGGCGTCCCGGGCCCACCATGGCCAAGTCATCCATGCCAAGAGCAAGCAGACCCTGTTCCTCGGTCGAGTGTCCATACAAAGAGATCCGGATGACTTGTGCTTGGTTTGGTCGTTCGTTGATTATAAATCGTATTACGAAAGTGGACACCGAGATACTGGTGTGCCAGGCGTAGGATGAGCTGGTGCGTCGATGGCTTCGTTCTGACGGTGCACAGGCTGTCCACGCCGCCCCAGTCCTTCCCTGCCCTCTTGCCTCTCTCCAAAGCAGATGCTGTGGTTATGTGTGCTGGGGATGCAAGCGTTGCCGGAGGAAACGCGCCGTCACGAGGAAACCCCGAAACCAATTATATCTTGGTAAAGTGTTCAAGATCCGCCGACCAAGTCCCCATAGCGAAGCGCCAAGAAGAACACAGCAAGCAGCCCGGCCCCATCTCCTTCGGCAGGGCACGTAGATCTAGAAACACCAGTACGCATACCGACCAACACATTGTATTTTCCGCCCGTGTGGCCTGCTTGCTTTTGTTGGAGAACATTAGGAGGTTAGAGAGGGAACAGCGGAGAAGGCAAGATTAGAAGACAAGACAAGCGGTGGGATGGTATCAGCGTCATGGTGCGGAGGCTGCGTACGGAATACGGCAAGGAAAATTTGGCACGACCTTATCGGAGCGAGAAGCCCTTTCGCTTGGGCTCCTTGTCCAGCGGCCGGCCACTCTCCACTCTCGACTTCTTCTCCTCGAGTTCGAGGCGTTGGCGGTCCAGCTGCTCCTTCATCTCCCGATGGCGTGCGTACAGCTCCTCTTCGCTCTGTTTTAGCTTCGACTCCTTCTCAGCCACCTTCTGCTGGAAGACCATCTTCATCTCGGCCTCCATCTTGGCAAGCTTTTGCTCGTGCAGAAATCGTTCCTCTTCTTGCTTCACCGCCGGATTGACCTCCTTGAAGACGCTTGGGTCTTGCGAAACACCCATAGCAATGAGTTTATCTGTCCGGTAGTTCTCGTAGAGGAAGTTGTTGGTGTTCTCCTTGAGCTCTTCCATGTGCGTGCGGATGAGCATCTGGCGGAGCTTGACGAAGTCGCAATGCTCCTCGTTGTCGACCTCGATGACGCCCCAAGGATAGCGACGACCGCGCACCTTGCGCCCATCCGCGTTGGTGATCTCGTTCGTAGCACCGACAACCGCGAAAGGAACCTTGGACATGATCTCGGTGTTTTCGGCAATGGTCTCCTCGTCGTCGGTCTCGTACCGCGGACCCTCGAAGATGTGGACCTTATGGAACTTGATGTCGGCCAGGATCTGTCATGCATTAGCGTGTGTCACACACGGCAACCAGGATTGACTAACCCTGGCCTTGAAAGCCGCAATCTCGTCATCCGTCAACGTGTCCGACTTGGCAATGACGGGGATCAAGTTGACCTTGGTGTGCAGGCGCTTCATGACCTCAATGTCAAGAGGCTTCAAGGAGTGACCAGTGGGCTGGATGAAGAAGACGCAGGCGTGGATGCGGTTGTCGACAATGTTCATCCTGTTGACCTTGTTTTCGGCGTCCAAATAAGCGTCGAAACGTTGTTCAATGTTATCCGTGATCGGACGCCAAGACTCGTCATTGTTGACAAAGTCACCGAATCCAGGGGTGTCAACCACCGTCAAGCGCAGTCGGACGCCCGCTTCTTCGATATCCGCGCTGATGGATTGGATGGTGACGGTCTTGGGGATAATGTCGAGGCTCGGTCCCTTGCGCTCCCTGGGCGGGTACAGCGACGTGTTGAAAAGCGTGTTGACCAGTGTCGACTTGCCGAGGCCCGATTCACCTGTGACCTCGTTAGACAACCAGTGCCAAGTTGAGTACATGTGCATGCGTATCCACGGACCAACTACCATGACGTTGAAGTTGAATCCCTTGCGGACGCTCTTGCGGTGCCATTGGTTGGGTAGGTTGGCGAAACCAACGTAACCCGTCAACTTTCTGCGAACGATGTTTCTGTTCTCGGTGACCGAGGATTCTGTTCACACAGTCAGTGCATGTGCTCCTGCAACGTTGCGGAAAAGACTTGCGGGTCCCGGTTGGGGGCGCAGGCGCCGTTTTGGAGGGAACCGGAGCACCATTCGCTGCGGAGAACAAGCCAGTTAGCCGAGGTCCAGGATCCGCCAGCGCAAGTAGCCGATGTGACAGCTACAGCACGGGGTTGGTGGTTTTCCTGACAAGCAGCGACTGGTTTTCCCGGGACTATGGCCATGTCGTGTGCGGCGGCCCGCGGGTACAGCTCGTCGTAGGAAAGCGGCTGCGTCAGGGGGAGCTTGGGGGCCGGCTCCACATCCAACATGCTCCGGTAGTGACGGATGGTGGTGCTGGTATTTTCTTTCATGTCGTGGAGTGGTAAACTGTTGATCCTGTTGCCGGGCACAAGCGGAGGGGTGGAAGTGCCGCGGGTCGAGGCGGCTTCGGTGGAGTCGAGCGACATGAGACTTCTCTCGAAGTGCACGCTCTTGTTCCGGCCCTTGGTGACGTGGTGAACCACTGTGGCGAAGTGCATGGCATATGACGGTGCGGGCAAGTATTTCGGTGTGTTGTAAGAAAATCCTCAACCAAAAAGGGTTCCCAAGAAAAGGTAGATGGTAATGAGGAGGTGCCCGCGTCGTCTGAAAACGAGCGTCCAAAACTGATGGTGATGTGCGTCCGAGAAGGGCGAGAGAGGGTCGAGAGAAGGTCGAGCGGGCGGCCTCGTGTCTTTTCAATCGACGGAGCTCGAGCATGGCCCGTTTGTCGTTTCGGGAGGCGCATCCTGCACGTTGCTGTCGAACCAAGGGCAACAACTCCCGCGTCCAGGGTGAAGGCGAGCGAGGCAGCAGCGAGGAAGTAACAGAAAGAGCTTACCGGCCTCCATTTTGCAAGTGGCAGACGTTGCGTGCTACGCGGTGGGCTTGGGAAAGTGCGGGATCTGGGCTGGAAAGACGGGGTCAGCGAACACGATCGAGCACGAAGTGACGAAGTGGCAGCTCGAGACAGGAAATGGACAAAGAGCACGACAAGAGCCGGCGTGCAACCAGACCGCGCTTGCCACGGATACGCAAGGCTAGAGGCAATTAAGCTACTGTGCGCTGAACGTCTCCTCGCGCACGGCAGAGAAAGCGCACGCGCAGAAATCGAGAATCGGGGCATGTGGAGTAGGGAAGAGGGTTCGAACTGGGCCGTCACAGCCCATGGGAGACACCAAGACACCGAGCATGCGGGATGGCGACGCTGGAGAAGAGTTTGCAGTTGGCCCAGGCACGTACCAGGTAGGGAGGCAACAAAGAATTGAGGCGAGCTGAGGTCGCGGTGTCGATGGCGTCGCAAGTGTGCGAGTCTCGATGGCAGTCCGTGGCACGG
Organism: Phyllachora maydis; assembly: GCA_029339225.1. Taxonomy (NCBI): domain Eukaryota; kingdom Fungi; phylum Ascomycota; class Sordariomycetes; order Phyllachorales; family Phyllachoraceae; genus Phyllachora; species Phyllachora maydis. Next base: position 856,525 of record JAQQPM010000006.1, on the reverse strand, counting down.
GCAGGCGAAGAAGTAGCGAACGACGGTCAAATCAATGGCAAGGTGAAAGGGACGTAGGGGAGAGGTTGTAAAGCACTGGGTGTTCGGGAGGGAGGGGGGGGGGGGCGGAGGGGGGGATAGAGAGTGATTCGGTTGCGCGGGAGGATTTCGTGGCTCTTTCTGGTCCGGCACTTTGCAGCAGGGCAATATCCGTATGAGCATAGGGGTTGTCGTTCCAGTACGAAGGAAGTACGAAGTACGGGGATCGGAATGGGTGCACAGGCCACAACGGTGGGCCCCGCGCGACAGGGGATTGACAGGGATTTGGGCATGATTGGCTAGCTTCAAGATTGGACCCGGGGGGGTGAGGTGCAGTAGTGACTCCCTACCACTTGCATTTGTGACAGCTGCTCAAGCTAAGGAAAGTGCTTGGCTACTGCTGCCTAACGTAGTGCTTCTTGGCTAGAGCAAGCGATGTTTACTGAGAGAGAGGCTTGTCGCGTTTCGTCTTGCGGAACCCGAGATTGATCAATCATCAAACAGAACCAATGCGACTCTCTTTGTTTTGACTTTGGTTTGTGGATGCCATCCTCCTCCACCAGAAGGGTAGACTCAATACGCCATCGCGCCAGGATTCGGCTTTTTGGTTGTTTTTTTCTTTCCCTCTTCATTTCCCCCCCGATGCAGTACGGAGACATGTCACAACGCCGGACCCAAATCTGCCGCCACGTTAGGCAGGTGCTCGGTCGCACAAGTCCATTATGACCCTATGCCCTTTTCTCTTCTCGGTGTCGACTGTCAATGGCCCATCGTCTGCACTCGTGCGCGCATACGGTCGTGCAGTCCCAAGTTGCGGCGGAAGATGGGCCGGGAATGGGGTGGGACTGATGACCGAGAGACCAACTTCGCCAGTCTAGAGCTGCTGTGCCTTGAAGTCTTGTCACCATGTTCCGTTGCATCCTCCTGGCCGGCATCGCCGCCGCCGCCGCGGTGCGCCCCCGGTCCCTCACCAACTTCGTGACCTTGGGCGACAGCTACACCGACAACGGCCGCCTCGACTACTACCTCGGGCACGAGGACAAGGCCCCGCCCGCCGGCACCCTCCCGCCCCCGTCCAGCGTGGCCGCGAGCGGCGGGCTCGCCTGGGGCCAGGTCGTGGCCGCGCAGACGGGCGTCAACTACGTCGACTACGCCGTGTCGGGCGCCACCGGCTCCGACGCTATCGTGCCGCGCTTCCTGGCCGCCCACAACCAGACCGAGTACGCGGCCAAGATGCGCGAGTACACGACCCTGGTCAACGCCGTGATCGCGGCCGGCGTGCCCCTGCAGCTCCTGCGCCAGCGGCGGTGGCCGGGCGCCGTCTTCTCCGTCTTGGACGTGCACGCTCTGCTCGTCGACGTCCACAGCCACCGGCGGGCCTACCCCGACGCCCCGTACAACACGGCCGGCTTCTACCACCACCGCCCGCCGAGCCGGCAGAACTGCACGGCGCTGTCCGACCTGGGCCCGCTGTCCGGCTTCAAGTGGTATGACGAGCTGCACCCGTCGACCAAGACCGGTGCGTTGGGCCTCGCGCCGTCCTCGGGGCGGTCAGTGGTGGCGATGGAGCCTGTGATTGCTGACGCTGACGCTTCGCAGCTTCCATCGTCGCGCAGCACTTGATTGACGTTGTGTATGGCAACTCGACTTACGGAGTCACGTACAGCCTAGCTAGCCAATGATACGGGGGATGTGGCGGCTGGCCAAGGGGCTCGAGGATCCATTACTGGCCTGGGCTTGCAGGGTATCCACGACGATGATGGCCACATTGCTGTGGCGGCCCGGGGACACGTAGACCATCCATAGCCTTCTCCCCATGCCCCCATCTTCATGAACCTCACACAAGGCCGGTAGTAGTAGGTCTGGCAAAGACCAATCAATCCTACCTGCTTGTGCGACTCACCGGCTGTTCGCTCCCGTCCGGTGAATGGCTGCCAAGCCTTCTATGCCCACCCAGCAATTGGTATAATTCACATCCGCTCAGCCACAAGCACTTATTCATCCTGGACGGACAGGCCGCGCGGTCGACACGAGTCTTATAGCCTTGCCCGAGACTATCCTAGGTCCTTACGTATGTGAGGAGCGACACCGGCCAAGTTGTCCACGCTGTTCACACGTCATGCGAGCCAGCGCTGTTTGATTCAAATCCATATGAAATTGACCACCGGAGGGTTTCGACCAAAGGGCTTTACGTAGTGACAAAGGCAAAGCCCAGTTGCGCAGAGTTGGCGTCGATACCCGTACATGCAAACGTAGAAAACACTAGGCGACAAGAGGATCGTGTCGGGAAAAAAATACAACGCAAGGACGCGTCAGGCAGTCGAGCCAATCGAGTCATCAACACCAATCGTTCCCGCCCCGAACCCTCGCATCCTCGTGCCTGCTGGTCCCCTTGGTACCATTCACTAGCCCGCCCGACCACGATGTCAATAATTCTCGACGTAGGATTTCCTTCATCATCCATCCCGTATCACCGGTAGGCAAGGAGAGTCAAAAGAATATCAGTCCACGCCTTCCTGTCCACTTCGTTCGGTTGTTTTGTCCAGTTCATTAGTCGTCCTACACGGTCGACGCCGTTCATGTCCCCTGTCCCCCTACGGGATGCAAGGGCCGAGCCGTCAATTTCTTGAGAGGGGGCATAGGGTGGTAGTCAAAGAGCTGCACCAGTAGACTCGTCTCGCGACTGATACATGCTCGTCGTAGCCATTGACCCGAAAAACCATACCAGCCCGCCCACAGCGCTTCACCAGAGCTTACCGTGGGTGGGCAAGCCCGTAGCCACATGGATGTTCGTCATCTAAGCGGCAATGAGCGGCTCCTCGGTCTTGATGCTTACATCGTGCTCGAGGGGTTCCTCATGCTGCTTGAAGTCCTGCTGCGGGGCCGCCGGAAAGTCCGACTCGTGAACATTCGCCGCAACATCTTCGACCTTGTTCCCACGAATCATGGCCTGGGCCTTGGCCGTGTAGTCGCCCATGTACTGCTTCGTGATCTGCGTTGCCTGTTCCGTGTGCTTCTGAGCAACGTTACGCAGCTGCGAAGTTTGCGCCTGCACGACATCACTGGCTTGCTCGAGGAGGTGGTCGATCAGCTCCTGGTTGGTCCTGTACACGAGTGGCACGGCGAAGAGAACGGTGGTGGCGATCAGAGCCAGGCCCCAGTACGGCACGATCTTGGCGAGGAAGAAAGAGCTGAGGGCTCCCAGAGCAGCCTGCGAGCAATTTCGAGGATTAGTCGAGTCCGGAGAGGCAACGTCATTGCTCGGAAGATGGTCTGTAGACCGTCGACAGTGCGCGGATGACATACCATGACAGAGACGCCAATGTTCTCGACAAACACGATCCGCTGCGTCTCAATAACGAAGAAGTTGGCAAGCTCGTGCACGTCGCCTATCAGGGCATCGAGAGTCTCCCTCGGGAGCGTGTAGTACTTGCGCGGACGGAGCTGCGTCGCAAAACCGGAGTTCAAGAGAAGCTTGCCGGATACCTCAGCAGCGATGGTAATGCCGAGGGTCATCCACGTAAGTTTCAGGCCCCATCGGAGAACATCCAGATACCGAACAGCGAAGATGAGCGAAACGAGCGAGGCATAGGCAATACCGGAGGCACCTGTCCGGCCTGGTCAGTGAACATTCCCGGCCTGCCATTGAGACGCGTTTTCACGTACGAGGGTTGTTCCATGAGAGCAGCTCGGAGAAGAACGAATGGTAGTGGGTCAACGGCTGACCGGTCGCAGCCGGGTTGTTAGGGGTTTGTCGGGCAGCCGCGAGATTGGAGAACTCGGCAGAGGTCTTGGCATGCTGGTCCTTGACGTTCTGGGCGACCGGGCCTGGACGGCTGTCAGTGTATTCCCCTAGAAGTTAGAACGGCAGTCGCGACGTACCATTGGCAACGGTATCGTAGGCAGCGGACGCATCTACCAGTGGTCAGTGGTTGGTCATGCACGAAGCTCGGCAGGAAACGAGCGCGTGTCCCGGGTGGGGGAGGGGGGCACGCTGGGAAACTTCGGAAATCAAAGGTCAGCGAATGGTTCGAAGCGGTTTGCAGTCGCAAGATACACATACCATACTGGTCTTCAGCTGATCAACAGCAGACTTCCCGTTTTCAGCCATGGCTAGTAGCTGGGCTGTCTGTTGCGAGGTGATGTGGGCCTGCGTGAATGACGACAGCTTTCGACAGCTCTCGGTTGGTAGAGGTAGCTCGCCGCTAGCTCGGGATGGAAAGTGCAGGTGGTGGGTGTGCAGAGGTCGACAGCTAGACCTTGAGTCTGGCTGGATAAGTCGTTGCAATAGACTTTTGCGTCACTGTGTGAGGCAGCTGGTCCAGATGTAAGGAGGAGAGAGTTTGCAGATAGGGAAACGGTGAAGTAAAGGATAAAGGCCTAACGTCAGGGAAAAAGTGTGACGCCGGTAGGTAGGTGCGCGGGGCCCACTGTCCCGTCATAAAAGGTGGGCCTAAGCGTCCGCTCCTATCACACAGCATCCACTAACAAGTATCTAGCAGCAAAGCTGTGAATGGATCGCCGCTGCTTGTCTCATGCTGTCGTCATGCCCCGTGGCGTTTTTCTGCAAAGTCCCTGGGTCTACTCAATTGCAGAGAAACCTATCGGTTACCGGTCTGGAAATACATAGTAGCACTCCGCCTCGCATCGAGAAGCACGTGACAATAGCACCAATCAGCTCGCTGATCTTGGCTTCCGGCGCGGCATGCGGCACCAAGCTAGGTGCTTGATAGCACGTGTGATTAAGAGGGTGCTGTTGTGGTGTGTAATTGAGAAATCTACACTGGTGGCCAAACTGCTCTTTTGCTTTCTATCGAAGCACTTTCTAAAGAAGCAAAAGTTTGGAGCAAAGATGCCCGACAAATCATGATGCTACCCCGTGTCGATGCTTTCCCCAACTGGACACCATCCCGCCTGTATGCCGGGTCCTTGCCCGACATACCCTGGCGATGCTGTAGATAAAATTACGTGAACGGTAGCTTCGGCACTCTGTCCGCATGATGGAAATCTCTCCTTCATCGCCGCCAACCCCAAAATCCACCGCTTGCGGCTGCCGTAGGAGGAGTGGTTGCTGCAGATGCCGGTGCGGACGCCTTGGGTAGGGAAGAGTCCGAAACGGCGGACGAGCCAGTCAGACGTCCAAGCATGCCCATAGCAGCGGACGCCGCGCTGGACGCCACATTGGATGCCGCTGTGGCGGCTGCCAACGGTGCCCCCACGCTAGGCGGGGCCGAAGGAGGCACATCGCCAGGGCCCAGGCCGAACGCTTTCCGCAAGCTCTCGAGCTTCTGGATGGCCTCGTCGGCCTCCTGCCGCGCGATGGCCTCGGCCGTCTTGGCCTGTGCGAGCTCGAGGAGCAGGGCGTCGTCCTCGCTGACCGGTGCAGGCAAGGGTGGCATGCCGATGACGGACTCGCGTGAGGCTGCCTTCAAGAATGTAAGGGACGACGCTCGCTTGTTCGGCGCGACCGGTGCTTGTATCGGCGTGGACCTACTACGCCCAAGCTTCAGCTCGCGAAGACCGCCGTTGGGAGCCGGCACGCTGGTGCTGGATGTGCCTATTCCTGTAGTTTGCAAAAACCAGTTGGCGGTCTCCGACACAGGCGCCGACACAGGCGCCGATGTGTCCGAGGCCCTAACTCGCATCGTGTGAACCTGCTTCTCCAGCCTCTGCTTATCCTGGTGCAGGTTGCGGACATGCGCGTGGCTTTCGCGAAGCTGCTCCTTGATTGATGTCACCTCTTGCTCCATCTCCTGCAATCTTCGGTTACAGTGTTGCGTCTTGGCGACCTCGTTCGCAAACTGCTCGTTTGCTCGTGCCAATTCATCGCGGAGCTGATTTTTGGTCTGTGGAACCGAAGATCTTCGACTGTTGGGATCTTCGCGGAAGCGTGTCTCGACAACATCGAGAAGTTCGGAAAGGCGTTCGGCCGTGGGCAGGCTGCGCTCGTTGTCGGTCGCTGTATTGCGCGGGGACGTCGCCCTTTCGGTGCTTGCTTTTGCCCGCAGGCTGTCCAACAGGGACCGGACCGCTTTCTTGTCCTCGTCGCGCTCTTCTCGCTCGCGCTGCAATTGAGTCGAAAGCAGGACGGAATTGCGTTGAAGTTCGCTGAGAGCGGTGAGGAGGTCCTCGATCTGGTTGTGCAGGTACTTGTTGTCGTCTTTGCTGCCACGGCCGCTGTTCGTTGTGCTGGACGCCGTTGTCGCGGCGTATTTGGGACTCGGCGAACCGTAACCCGGCGCCGACTCCCGGGATGGATCCTCGGAGCTGTTGCGGGATATAGATGTCGCTTCGGTGGATGCAGAACTGAGTACGCTGGAGCCCGATGACGAGGTAGCGGAGATGGCTTCCATAGAGTTTAGGGTGGAGGCTAAGCTTTGTTTGGATGGGCTCCGTTGCAGCATGCTCAGCGGGCGCGAAGTCCCCGTCGGCCCCGATCCCGATGACCCAGGGCTCAACGTGCTTGAAGGTAGCTTCGGGGTGGAGGAGGAAGCCCAGAGACGGCCCAAGAAGCGGGAGGCAGCAGCGGCAGCAACGGACGTCCCCGTTGCATCTAGGCTTTTGGGGTTCGTGCTGTTGTTAATTTGGGACTCTCGATATCCCTGCTCGAGCGCCGCTAGCCGTTCGCGGCTGACGGCTTCTGACTGACTGACGAAATCGTCGACGAAATCGTCGGCATTGTAATGGTAGCAATCCCAAAGGCCGCGCGACAAAAGAAGCTGCATGACGTCGTCCATTTCCGGACATGCCATAATACGAGCCTCATTCTTTCGCATGAGTGACAGCGCCACCCGCATGATCGTCTCCGAGGCGCCTTCGGCAAACACCACGTCGTAGATGCGAAACAGCATAGGCAGGGGGCATGTCACGGCGAAGAAGGACAAGAACCATTGGGAAACGTAGGCCGGATCGACCTGCAAATGGGCCAGATGCGCCGACAGCGTGGGTAGGTGTTGTCGCAGAAGCTCTCCAAACTGGTAGATGCGGACGTGCAGGCCCGACAGGTCGGGGACGAAACAAAGGCGAAGATCGTAGGCTTCCATGAGTCTAACGCCCGGGGAAAAACGAGGTCAGCAAGGGTTCACATTCTCACTCAATCCGCTTTATTCCCGTCTGTCGGTGCCCGCAGACTTACTTGACCAGAACGCAGAACGCCTGCTTGTCCGGCATGTGCATCAGCAGAGGTCCAACCAGGAAAGCAAGCCCTTGGCAGTACCCAATCTTGGTGTCGTAGAGACTGAAGCACTTCAAGACGCGGCCGAGCATGCGTTGGCCGTCGCCGTCGGGATTCATAAACATGTCGACGCCGGGGAAGCTGCGGCCGAGATCCTTGCCGATAATACCGTCGTAGGGACTGGACTCGCCACACAGGCGGTCGAAGGCTTCCTCGAGCGCCGTGTCCCTGGATCCAGCCATGCTCTGCCAGACCACGCCCCGGAGCGGAGGTGGGATGCCCTTGCGAATCTTGTTCGAGAGCAGCGTGGGCAGGCGTGCTGCCGTCTGCTGGTAGTCCTTGACCAAGGCCATGTAGAACTCGAGATCGGTCATGGGCGGAGGTGGCAGCATCGAGTATCGTAGTGCGGCAGGGGTCGGCCCGTTGACCATCTGGCGCAATTGTGCCATTGATGGCGGTCTCGGTCGTCGACTGGGTGAATGAAGCTTCTCGATCACCGCTACTTTGACACTTTTCGCGTCGGTTGCCAGCCGATTGTTCTCCTGCTCCAGTCTTGCCAGAAGCAGCGCGGTATTCTGGGCCAAAAACGTCAGTTTCACCGCGACTCCGGCAAAATGTCAACAGGCCGGACAGCGTAGCTTACACCGGCATGGTCCGTGTCTTGGTCCTTCAACTCGGCTTCCTCGGTTTCTTGCAGTCTGTCCCAGTCTACAGCCTCAGATTCGACGCTCTGCCGCGTGCTGGACGAGTGTGCTGCACTGTTTCGTGCTGTGTGCAGGCCATGATTCGGGGGAGCCTGCTGCTCCTCCCCGTATTCATCGACTTCGTTGGGCTCCATTGCCAGGTCGTCGTGGAGGTCTTGACCGTACTCGAGAACCGTCGGTTGTGGCGTGATTGCGTCTTCGTCCTCCTCTTCATCTGTCTCCTCTTGTGCCACGTCGGCCATCGTGTCCGTCGGAGTCAGGTCACGACCGTGCAAGCTTTTCCACGAGGGCAGGGCGTTCGAAGCCGCGTCTGTATTCACTGCTAGGTTTGGCGGCTCTGAGAGACGCACCGTGACCAGCGAATCGTGGTCCATGGCCTTCTTTGACGGTATGTCATCAGTCGTTAACGATGTCTTGGGCGCAGCGGGCGACGCAGGCGAGGCAGGCGACTCGGGCGATGCATGGTTTGCTCGAGGGGTCGAAACCGTGGAATCGGAGGCAAGTTGATTGTCGACTCGGCCCTGGTCAAGCTCCATCCCCAAGCCGGGGGACGTCTGGATTGCTGTAGACGCGAGGCAGACCGGCAGGTAGTGACTGGAATGCGGAGCGTGGGCCGCGAAGAGAGGACACACACACTCACACACACACAGACACACAAAAACACAACACGACCGGCAGGAAACGGAGTGGCTAGTCAGGGACAATGGTTGTGGAGGTGGCAACGAGAAAATGATTATGCCCGAGGCCGCGAGCAACTCAGACCTCGTGATCTCCTTCGCAAGAGCAGCCTGGCCGGAATGTCCAACGACTTCGACGTCTTGTGGAGCGTCTCCTCTTCCTGCAGAGAAAAAGGACGGGCTGCAGGGGTCTCTCCTGCCGACCGGGGACGGGGCGAGTGGCGGCTTGCTAGGTGCCTAGGTCTCCCTTTCTTTGTTTCAGCGAGCGGCCGAAGTTGACTACAAGCCGGAAGGCGCGACCGTGAAATCGTCCATGCGGAAATTAGCAAAGTCGACGGTGCCAATCTGGCGACCTCAAGATCTGCGCTTCGCCCCAGGAGAAGTGGCGGTTGCATGTAGCCGTCGGGTAGTTGGCCCGAGAAATAAAAACGGGCGGTGGGCCAGGCTCAAGACGAACCGTTGCTACGAAGTAAACTTGCCCGTCGCCAGCCACTGTCATCCCAAAAGCTACCTCTAGCCCCAACTATCGTCCACCGGCCTCTTGGCCTCCTTTTCTATGGCCAGCGGTCGTGGGAAAGGCCACCCCCGTATGAACGGCTGCCGTTTCGGCTCTTCGGAACCCGGTGACCGACCAGTTCCCATGTTGTTATCCCTGTGCCAACTGGCCGCTTGGCAACAAAGTGTCGCCTAGCGTAAGCACATACGCAGAGTTCCAGGACACCAATTTCTTTCAATTGTATAGACCAACACACGTCCCTATCCGTGAGAGCAGTGTAATTCAACCGTCAAGTTGATCGAAACCGGGCACGCCCTGTGCTAAACCCTAACCCGTGACTCCAGTCTCCAGACGCCAAACCTCGTCCAAACGTTTTTTTCCTTACTACCTTCGTGACCAGGACAACCCTCTCGGATGAGGACCGCCGGGAGAAATTTCAGGCAGAGAGAATGTGCATAAGCTCCTGTGCCCAACCCAGATCGCGACAATTGACAACGATGCGAGACTGTTCCGTTGCTGGAAAATATGGTGAGCCAGCCGCGATACTGGTTCTGGCGCTCGGAAGCCACGACTCGACGACGCACGCCCGGAGACCAACAGCAGCTCAGGTCCTGGACCGATTGCTAAGACACGACTGACTGTCCCTGCATCATGGGAACAGCGGCGTTGGCCATCTGCGGGGTTCTCTGCATCTGTGGTCCCGGGACCGGGCTGCTGTGATTTGAGCCTGTTTGGGCGGGGACATGGCCATTCTGGCCTCTGGCTCCAGCTTGGCTGGGTTGCTGCCCGGCGCCTGGTCTCGCGTTCGAGCTTGCGTACTCTTTCTTTGGGTCGACCCCCGGAAACAGAGACTGCAGTTTCTTGTACAGTTCCTTGAGGTACCTATCTCGTTCTTCGCGATCCTTTTGCGGATCAAGGCTGTGGGGCTGTGTCGGGTCAGGCAGCATGACGACATCGCCTCTGAGCTTGATCTTCAGGCTAAGCGAAGGCGGCGTAAGGTGTGCAGGGTGTGGGACAGAATGAACCGACTTCTTATCGGCAAGGGAAGCCATATAGCTGAGATTTCCTTGAAGCCTCCGCATGCATCTGGCAACGTTGGTCACCACCACGTTTTCGAGAGGAAACCTTGGGGATTGTACTTACTGCTGATAGTCAACTTGGGCCAGTTTGTCCTGCTCCTCGCATTCGGCCTTCTTGTCAGCCGACCACTCGGTGGCCAACTCCTTCTTGAGTTCGGCCCTCGTGTTCTGCATCTGTAAAGAGTCAAGCAGGAGCTCCTGGTTGATCTCTAATATGATGCCAAACCGTTCCTTTTCCCGGGACTCCGACGCAGGACTTAACGGGGAGGTTGCGATGGATACCCCGTTGACTTGCGAAGGATGTCCAACCGGCGGGAAGGTCGGTGTCTGCGGCGTCGTCGCCGAAGGAAGAGACTGCATACCATTACTCGCCGTCTGTCCCTGCGCCATGCCCCCGGCCTGGGTGCTGGGAAACTGTTGGGTAGACATGCTCGTAGGCGTGCCCTGTGGGTTGTTGTATTGTAGTTGTGGGGACATGGAGGCAGCATTCTGCTGCGAGGGGTGCATGCGCTGCATCATCTGCTGTTGTGGCTGCATCTGACCGGCGCTCATCTGGTACTGCGGCATCGAGCCTGTCATCATGAAGTTCGGGGGCATCTGCGGTTGCTGCTGTGGAGCCACAGGTGAAGGTATATTGCCTCCATATGGTGAAGTTGTATACGGCGTTTGGAACGCCACTAACAAGATAGTGCACGTTAATACAGGAGATACGGATGACGTGAGCAACCGGAGCCAGAGCAATGCAGCGTGTCACAGAATCGATCTGGAAATGACCAAAGAGGTCATGAAACAGACAGAAAATGAACACACAAATGCAAGGCCTGACAGGGCATGGAGGGAACGACAGGACGGTAATTTTCGAGCGGAGGCAGGCGAAAGTAGGGTGCAAATGGCTGCAAACTGGGAGCAATGATCGATGACGAAAAGGGGGGAGGGGGGGTGCTTACTCTGGTTATTGGCAGCCAGGTGTGGCATGGCGGCGTTCCGCATGGCCCCGGCAGGGCCCGGGCCTCCCAGCATGGCCGGGCTGGGTCCAGAGGAGAATGTGCCGGCCTGGGATGTTATGGGATATTGCTGGGCATTGTACATGATTTGCTGGTGCTGCTGGCGCGGCTGGTGGTGGTGTTGGTGCTGGTGCAAGTTCTGGGATAGACCAGGCTGCATGTGAGGGTTCCGTGGATGTGGGGCGCCGTTGAAGCTGGCGCCTCCCGCCGTATCAGTGTAGCCAAACTGACCCGCGTACATGGCTTGCTGAAAGAGCCGAGCGTGGCGGACGCGGCCGGATACAAGCACCGTCGTTCGTGGACCAGTGGGTACCTCTGGCGTCAAATAGGTGGGGCCCGGGACACGAGATTGACGGGCAGACAAGCGTGACAGACGTGACCGACAGGACGGACGAGGCGTCCAGGTGACGTGTGCCGGTTTCTGTCGGACCCGGAAGGCGGGCGTGTGGTCGAGATACGACCGACTGCAACGGTACTCCGTACACTTTGTCTAGCTGCGTGTCTCACTCAATCTCAATCTGCAGGCGGAGGACGGTGGGAAAACAAGTGGGATCCTGGCCGGGCATCCGTCGACCGAAGAAGCCGAGTGGGCACTGGGCCGACGGGACCAGGCTGCCGGGCCTGAAGAATGAATCAGAGGTAGGGATTGGACGGATGGATCTCGGGCACACGCCAGACAGGTGGCATCCGTGTCGCGCGTGTGGCCGATGCCGACGGCCCCGGGGTGGCAGTAGGTAGGTAGTTTAGCAAGAGTAAGTAGCTTTGTAGGCAGACGTGGCTACACCTTTTCAAGGGAGGAAGGAATGGGACGGCGGACCGAGTGACGGCAGAAGCTTAATCGAGACGACCGGGGTCATGCAGCGAAGAGGGTGGGGGAGGGGGTGTGTGGGGGGTGAGCGGATTGGGAGGTCGGTCGTCCGTCGTCGTCAGAATGGTCTCGCTCGCTTTTCCTTCGGAGGCGTGCCCGGGCGCGTTTGAGCGGAAAGAGGGGGAGATGTGTTTTGCTGTTGTGCAAAGATCCATTCGGACAAATCTGTGGCGGCTACAGACTAACAAAAGTGGGGAGTCGCACAGGGATCAGGATCCGACTTTTCACTAACTACAGAGGTAGATCTCAATCGCACCGTATACCGAGGACTTTACTTTGTACTCCATGCCACAACCATTATGGCACCACGCGAACGACGGCAGGTTTTGGGTCGGTAGGTATGTCCAGAGCAGAGGTAGGTTCCAGGGTGGTGACACTGATTACTCTCCACACTCCAACGCAGCAGAAAATTGTATTTCTCAGCTTCACCAACTTCACAGCTTTCTAGCATGTTACAACCTGATAAAATCAACATGGTCACTGTCGGGATACCTTGTCGAGCTGGTCCTCGTTGAGCAACCGCTTTCGGCCTAGACAACGCGGCATTTTCAATTGTTATCTTCCGGCTTCACGGCCTATCAGGGTCTCCACCACAGGTCATGTCACGTGGGTTTCCCTTGCAAGGAAGACGGCCAGAAGTGCCACAGAATGATAATACCAGGACTCACGCGACTCATGTCCATGTGTGTGTTTCTAATGCTTGTGGAACTTGGCCTTGATGCGCTCCGTCAGCTTGGGCTTTCCTGTGCTCTGGTTTGCGTCGGCTACCGGATCCGATTCGTTCACTTTGTTGGAGCCGCCGACGTGCATGCCCTTCTCCTCCATGAGACCTAATCAAGTCGTGGCGGTGGGTCAGGTGGCTATCAGGACAACGGGATAACGTCGAGATAACTCACGATCTGCCTCCGCCCCAGCTCCAGGCCTAGTCGCATCAAAGTCGCCGCCATCGGCTGCCAGGCCCGTACTTTTAACATACTCACCCTCAGCGGGATCCTTCGCGTGCCCTCCCTCATGCTGTATTTGGCCAGCCGCCGCATCAGAACCGGCACCGGGTGCTCCGATCTGGGGCTCTCCCAAGTCGGCGCCAGAAGCGTCCGCGTTCACATTGCCGGCATCGCCGCCACGCTCGCGCGCGAGAATCGCGACGGGCTTGGGACCCGGGCCATCGACCTTGACCGGATTGTCGCCCGTGTCGAGACCGCCAGTGGTGTTGTCGACATTCTTCATAGGCGCTGCGTTTGCTGGGTGGGTGGAGGGATCGGCGGGATCGCGGGTGTCGTTCTGCTGCGCGGTGCTGTCTCCTGCGGTGACAGACAGGTCTTGTACATGGGAGGCATGGCCAAACACCCCGGCTCCTGCGACGCGGTCGACGGGGCCAGAAGTACTAATCGGGTTGGCGGATGTGGCGTTTACACCAGTCATGCCGGTGTTTGTGCCAGTTGCGCCAGTTTGGGCGCCAGTTTGGGTGCCACTTGTGCCCGAAATGCCGTCGGTTGCGCCCGCGACAACATCGGCTGCGGTCGACGAGCCCAGGCCGGAGCTGCCCGTGGTGGTCGCATCCAAGCTAGCACCGACTCGGGCGGCACGGTCATCACGGTCAGAGTCGACGCGGGAACTGTGCAGCTCTTTGGGTACGCCAGTGTTTCCGTACCCTCTACTTGTCGTGCCGGTGGCCGTCGTGGGCTGCAAACCAGTCGAGTTCATCTCGTCGGTAGTTGCTGTGGACGTAGAAGCTTCTCCAGAGGAGTTGTTGCGTAGGTTGGTCGCGGTGACGTGGTCAATCTGCTCTAAACGCCTAGGGTCTTAGCAACCGAGTCCCGGTGTGAGAGACGCCACAGTCTGTGTAGTACTCTGTGAGGGCGGTCTATCGTCAGTCATATTCCGGGGCTGACGTACGTCTGCGCACGACGTTGGGTTGCACCGCTTCCATAGCGACAAGGGGTAAGGGGCATGTGGCATATGAGGTGCTTACTGCCGATATTTCCGGCATCGAAAGGCTCGCCCTTGGAGACGTCGCCTTTCAGTCCAGAGATGGGCTCCTCCGTGCTGCCGTACTTGTCGCCCCACACAGCTTGCGCCGCAGCGGCTGCCATGTTATTGAGACCATCCATGACGTTGATGCGGATTGCTGCGCAGGATGACGGATGGCGGGAAGGTTAAAAAGGAGGGGTGGGTGAATGGCTTGCAACTCCCAAGAGGGAGTCCCAAGAGGACCCCACGAGGGAGAGGGCTGAAGCCATGTATTTAAAGGCCCCAGTCTGACGTCTTTGTCCTCCCAATGCAACACCTGGTCCTATCAACCCGCTGGGTGGAACTAGAGGTACGCGGCGTAGTAGTAGCAATAGTTAAGCATCCCGCCCGCCTACCTAGTGGTAGCTTGCTTCCATGGCCACCGTCGTGCACAGGAAGGATCGATCCTCGGACAATGATAGTTACCGGTTCGAACCATGCAGTCTTGTAATGAGTGCCAGGATGACGTCAACAAGCGGTCCTGCGCAATGACGTCACTCAGACGAAGTACTCGTGAACAAGATAACCAGCAGCCCAAGCAGCACGAGCACAGCGTTTGTGCGCTCCGCCAGCCCGGCCTGGCCCCCGGCCCCGGCACGTGGTCTTCTCTTCGTCGGCCCAAAAGCGGAAGGGCGCCAGGATATGGGCGGAGACGGCGCGGGCCGCGCCGCGCCGGATGGGGCTCGAGGAGGCCCCTCCCCCGACGGCGACGATGAAGCTCGCTGTGCTACCGTCGGCGACGGTGCCCGCGACATTGGTGGCCTGGGTGGCTGCCTATCGGGAAGGAGTCGAGGCACACTCCACGCACCCTACTAAGCAACGGGCTACGACACTTTGTCATAATATCTCATGTCACGGTCAGTGCCGTGAAGAAGAGGCAAGCATCAATTTAGTGTATCAATAGCTAGTTGATGAATGGCTGTAGAAATCGGTATCCCTCAGGGCACTTGTTGAGCTGGAAAAGGGGTGGTGCAAAACGGAGAAGCGCGCTGAGCCTACCTACTCGAAAAGCAACAGGATATGTGGCCCGTTTCCATTACGTCACCTGCACGTAATCACGTGCAACCAACCAGCCACCTTTCATGGGGCAAGCCACCGGCGCCCCGAACCATCGCCAGATCTTGTTGTGGTGTTGAGTCCGCCGACCTGGTTCCAAAGGGGGATAAAATCACATTTTATATGCATCAGATACCCTCATAACGGTCCCCAAGATCCTTTGAGTTTGCTCCATCAGAATCAGTCCAACCCAGCTGTCTCGTCACCGTCCGTCTCGGGCTGGCATTACTCAGAGGAGAGCTCCAGCTCCTCCATACGGCGACGCTTCGCCTCCGATCCTTCGTTTTCGTAGGTTTGCTGGTTCCACTTTGGTTTGCGCAAACTGTCCGCCAGCTGTTGTGCAACGCGATCGCCTTGATTGAGATAGTCCAGAGCTGCAACCGTTGCTTGGCGCAATTGACCGGTCTCCGCCTGGACATTCGACAACTGCAACTTCAAGTCTCCCACCTGGTAAGCATAGTTCGTGCATTCGCCATGGGTTGACCTGAGGGACTCGAGACGTTCGCTCAATTTGTTGTAGTGACCTTGCAACGCCACATTGTAGTCAGTCAATTGGATGACGCGTGTCCCTGCCTTGGCAACATCCCCCTTGTATTCCTCCATCATGGTCGTCAGTCGCGACACCGTCTGCTCGTAATCCTGGTTGGACACCTTCAGCTTGTCGAGTTCCCGCTTGAGCGCTCCTGTGCCCTGAGTGAGCAGTTCCACGGCTGCCTTAGTATTCTCCAGACTCTCCCGTTCCTGGGCCAAGGCTGTCTCCCTGTCGTGCACTTTGCCGAGCCCTATCTTGAGGACTTCTTGGGTTACTTGGTGTTTCGTTTCCATATCTCTCATGGCCGTCATGTCTGTGTGTCGTTCCGCCAATGCTTGCTCCAGCCGGGCTGTCAAGTCCCCCGTCTCGGTAGACAGCTGAGCGATAATGTCTGTATTGCGTGCTTTCTCATCCTCCAGGGTTCGCATGCTTGTATTCATTTGCGTCTTCTCATACGCCAGATTTTGAATCTGGACTCGCGTGTCGTCAAGTTGCTTCTTCTACTCCATGGCTTTCCTCCCCAAACCCGTTGCATTCTGTTTTTGCTCCTCCAGCTCCTGGGTAATCTCGTGCAGTTTGGTCTTAACGGCAGTGTAGACGTTCCTCATCTCATTCAATGCTTTCTTCAGGTGCGCCACCTCTGCATTCTCCAAAGGGGGGCCAGTCAGTATCATGTCCGGAACGCAGACTTCCTCCGTCTTCCCTTCGACCTCCAGGTTGACATGGCGTGCTGCCCGTTCCAGGGTGATGTGTGACGTCCACCGATCCCAGTCCCTCAAGGTCGGTGCACACATGTCCATCAACAGCAGCATGATAGTGCCCACGGAACGTCATGGGAGAGAGCACGGTAACGTTGAAGCGCGTCGGGTCAAAATGGCCCAAGGGGGTGTCGGACGCGGTCCGAGTAGCTGCGTACTCTGCCCGCACTGCAGCCGCCAGAGCCTTGACTGACAATCCGGGATCCCCCAAGGCTCGATTGTAAAAGTGGACGAGCTCTCTGGTCGTCGTTTCGACGATCAAGTCGAAGTAGCACAGCTTACTGGACGCCTCCTGCACGGAAAAAGCGTGCAAACCGCGGCCATCAGTAAAGTTCCCTATTATGTTATCCTGAAGAGCAATCAGTGTAACCTTGCTGTCGACATCGACACTGATTGCAACCAGGGGTTAATGTTCTGGGGCTTGGTGGTCCTTCACGAAGGAGACACCCACAATTACCAAGCCAATGAATGCTCTTCCTCAGCTATACGTCGTTCTTTACTAAGTTGGAAATGAAAGCCAGGTATCCTTCATGCTTGCCGTCCACCTTGCGGACCAGTAGTATCACTACTTACGTGTAAGGTTGGTTGTCCACCTGCCGGGCCTTTTCCTACAGGTTCTCAAAGATAGATGTAGAACAGGTGTATCAGACTTGTATCTGCCAAGCCAGCTCGAGTTAGGGAAAATAACGAAGTAAGAGGGTAGGAAGGGAAGGAAGAAGAGAAGTGCAAGAGGAAGGAATGTATAGGCCCGGAGCAAGTGGGTCCTCCCCCGTCGCCGGCGAGCTCGGGGCTCTAGCTTGCCGGCCAGCTGCCGGTTCGACCATATGACCCAGTGACGTGATTCTCTCCCCTCCCCGTTCCTTCCTCGCTGTCGTAGTGTCTCTCCGGCCCTAAGCGCCTTCGAGTTCGGTTTTCCAGTATCGCCACACAACAACCGTCCCCTCCAGGCAGTGAGGCCCCGGCTCGTCAGGTGGCGACAGCCACCTTCCATTATGATAGAACCCATGTCTGACAAAATTTCCATCATCGCCAACAATGATCACCGTTTGGTAGTCGTCCAAAAGAGCCTCCCCACCGAAGTTTTCACTCGCGTTGGTCCAGGTTGACCACGTCACCCGTCCGAAACGGGAGGGTCGCCTGTCGATCCAGCTCCAATGCCATAATCCCTCGGCGGTCTTCCGATGCCGCGGCCCATGTTGATCCTGGTTTCGTACCCGCCGTGTACCTCTTCAGGTTGTTCACCTGGACTTTCCGTGCTCTGCGGACGCCCTCCAGGTCTTGGATCATGACGGATACCGGCGACACCACCCGTGTGATCTTCCACGACCCAGTCCAACGAGGGTAGAAAACTGGGGTGCGTTTGTCGTCGTGCTCCTCGCGTTTCTGGCCTCGCCTGAATCTCCGAAGCTTCAAGTTCCTTGATGGATCCGTCCGTTCCCACACCCACTGGCCGGCGTCAAAGCCGTGACTTTCCGTGCCAGGCGTAAGCTGATCTTCGCGGTCGAGGGTCCGTGTCTGCGCATCCCATCGAATGGCGTCCCGACGATCCATGGTTGCCGGATGGCCAGCATGCGCGTCGCCTTCGTTTCCGGTCACATCCGAGTCCAGCGTCTCTATCGCGAGATCGTGATCCTCCGGAAGCCTCATTGGGCGCGTCGACCATCCAAGGAATATATCGGTACTTGAAAACTCCTGTCCCCGGCGGATTCTCCTGTTGATAGCGAGTGCGATCTCCCCGAGAGCCAAGGGCCAGAACTCCAGTCGCGAGTAATTCCGCTCCCGAGCCCATTTCTTGAGTTGCGCCTTGACGAGCTTAACTATCATTGCCGACAAGCTTTGGGTCTGCGGGTGTCCTACGGGACCATAAAGGATACGGGTACTGCGCCGCTCAAAGTAATATTTGATACCCTCAGCTGAAAAAACATTGCGTATTGTCCGACATAACTGCTTTCGGGTAGCCGAAAAGGTTCATGGGCTGCGACAACAATCTGACAGTTGTTACGCTGGTAGGCTCCATCGTCGGTAGTATAATCACAAAGTGACTATGATAGTCGACAATGACCTGGAAGTGTATACTTCCATCACTACCGGCCGGTATAATCCTTCCAAAACAACCTATGATAACCAAGGCCTATGGCGTCAAGACAGTGATCGGCCGGCTCGAAACGATGTTCCAGGACCTGGGGGCTACGCTCTTTCATGCCGCACAAGCTTGGTAGTAGCGAAACACGTCCGAGTATCGCATAGGCCACCAGAATCGTCCAACCAGGCGCTTGATATCTACGGCTATAGGGAAGTGGCCGTGGTTCTCATGCGCCCATCTTCGAGCTATGCTGACTTCATCCTTCAGAAGGCAGCGTGACAGGACCTGGCCTGTCCTTTCTCGTCGCCATAGCAAGCCGTTTGCCAAACAGAAATCGAATGCTCGTTTGACGATAGCCCGTCGGGCCGAATCCTTCAGAGTTCGCAGGGCGCAAATGCTATGCTCTAGGTAGGCCATGATGTCCCTGTATTATGACGAGCAACGAAACTTGGCGTAGGTCTCCCAAGGATCTTCATCCGAGGTATGACTCGATATGGCTACCAAGGTAACGACGTTGGAGGTAAACAACTACGGCAAGATGTCAGATTCTTCTTGATAAGGCAGTGGAACATCGCGTGTAGCATACTATAACTGAGATAGACCGTCCGCGATATATATGATCCTTAATGTATTTGGTTGATAGACAATCTTCAGGTTATATTCTCTTAGTCGTTCTGTCTAGCGGGTCACCTTTCTAACTGGATACCCTTTAGCCGACAAGGTCGAAATCAGATTCTGATGATCCGTATATACTATGACAGGATACGGTGACACGATCACCATGACTCTGCACTCGGCCAGGGCTTTGACAATCCCGAGCATCTCCCTCTCGCCGGTAGTGTATTGCGTCTCCGCATTCTCCAGTTTCCATGATCTAAAGGACAGGAAATCATCTTGTCCATGAGGCTGTCCGTGATCTCCGTCCCAACATCCATGGTTAGAAACTGAGCCAACACAGCGCCGATCCCCGTACCCGGACGACGATCAAGCGTCCGAACCAAATGATGATGTTGATTCACCAGAGCCGCCGTACACGCCACGCGTCTGACAGCTCCCTTTCTCGTGCTGGCCCCGGTCTTCAAGCGGCGTTCAAGTCGTCCAAGATCGTCCAGAACACAATGAGTTCTCAAACACGATGAACAAGACTCAAATCGAAAACAACAGAGAATGAGCTCAACAAGCGTTGCTGATAGGGATCCCTGCCTGTATCGCCAATTGGAAGTCGGTATCCCTCAGAGCACTTGGTGAGCTGGAAAAGTGGTTGCATAGAGGAAAAGGCGTGTTGACCGCTTCTGCGTGAAAAGCTAGCTGATAAAGCGTGCTGAACGCTTCTACGTGAAAGGCTAACTGATGTGTCCCCTTCCCATTACGTCATCCTCACGTAATCATGTGCAACCAGCTGCATGCCCCTCCCTGACCATCAAGCTATGCAGGGCGCACCACGTTCCTGATATCATATGCCATATAGCGGTGGCTGGTAACACTGGGATCCAGCCGTCAAAAGCCTGACGCGAGAGCTTGCTGGAAGCGGCGCAGCATGTTGTTCATGACGGCTTCCGAATAGGGAAACACCTGAAACTTCCCATGGTTCCTGAGAAATTCCTGGCCCTCCTCCTCGCCCGTGAACACATACTGCCTCGCCATGTTGCTCTCTTGACCCGGGACGTAAAGCACGTACTCAGTTGTCAGCGAGTCCCAAGTGTCCATGGCAGCGAACTTCTGAGGGGCGCCCTTGGAGACACGTCCGATGATGAGGATGGCGTCGCGATACTTGCGGAGCGGCTGAGGCAGGGGTTTCTGGACTTTCGAGCGCCAAACCAGCTGTCGCCATCGTGGGCCCCAGTACAGCTCCAGTTTGTCACCCTCCTCGAGCGATTCGATGGCAAAGTGGAGAATGACGAGCGCCACCATGATGATGGCCTCACAACCCGCCCGGCGCTTCGCATAGGCGGCATAGTACTCAGCCACGGAAACATTGGGCGTGAAGTAGAACATGCCGCGATTTTGGCTGAAGTCAGTGGGCGGCCAGCTCTTGAGTCCTTCAAAGCAGTTGAGTGAGCCGTCAGGGTTGAAGAGATTCTGGATGCGGCCCAAGTCGGTTCCCCTGTAAAGCGTTAAATGGCCAGGTATGTCGCGGACCCGACGAGCTGTCTCGGAATCCCAACTGTTGACCGAGATGCCAGGGGTATTGTCTCGCTGCATGCCCGAGACAGAACGGTGCCCTTGCGTCGATGGTCCGCTGCGACCTTGACTTGAACTTGCACTGGGCTTACCATCAGATGCAGCACTGCCGCCGTTGCCGCCGTACGTGACCGGGCGGTTGGTAGCCCGCCGAATCCCCATTTCACGCTCGCGAGATGCTCTCTGGATCTCCATGAGCCCGGCCAAGCGTATTTCCAACGTGTCCTTGATCCAGTGACGGCACGACTCTTTCATCCGCAATTCTTTGAAACCGGGATCCATGATGGCAGCCTGCAAGGAGTCACTGATGCCGCAGATGTTCATGCAAGCATGCCATTGCTCGTCGTCGTCTTTCCAGGCGTCCGTGTGATTGTAGAGCGGGGAAAGGACGAAGTCCCGGAAGATGACGCAGGGAAGACCATTGTCCGCATCGACTTCTCGGCGCGGGCCGGACGCGGGCCAGTTGCTCCATGATTCCCACACCTCATTGGCTTTAGCACTGGATAGGCCGATGTATTCCAGCGTTTGCCGGGAGATCAACTGGGCAGGAACGGCCGCAAAGGCTTGGGCGCCGTTGGGAGAAACGGAACGGCCGTCGAGAGGAATATGGGCATATTCCTCATCGCTGGAGCTGTTCAAGCGGCGCTTATGGCAGCGAATGACTCCGGGACCGGGTTGAAAGAAAGAAGCCCCTGCGACTGCAAATCGGCGGCATCGAGGGGAGCGAAAACGAGGTTCCTGTCGTGAGTGACAAGCTGCGAAGCCATGATGGCTAGAGGGAAGAGGGTGGGAAGACACGAGAGACTGGTGTCGAGACTTGTGGAAGGGTGGTTTGTAGGAGGGAGATTTGAAGGAGGGGGATTTGAAGATGGGGTGAGCATATAGCTACCTATGGGTGGCAGAGCTCCTGCTGACCATCCACACTGAGAAGGATAGTTTTATCTTTCCCGTGGGTGGCGTGCCAATAGGTTCTCCGCCACCCATGGTTAAGAGCAATCGGTGTCAGCATTCAGAAGCTTAAAAACTTCACCAGCCCACAAGCACCAGTTTCATCGTTTCCTCGTTTGACTAGGCAATGGCAGATGAAACTATCGGACGGTCAAAACACCAAAAAAAAAAAAAGGCTGACAAGTATCACGAGATTCATCGTCGACGAGGGCGTCGACGAGGGCGTCGACCTTTTTTTCGCAGGGGGAAGAGCTGCCTATGTCAGCAAACTAGTCAATTAGCGGGGCACAAACATCCTGGATAGATCGCCAGCTGTAGCCCTAGTCACACAATCAATCGAACCCACAACAACGATCAGAGGCATGCCCTGACAATCGGGGAGCAAAAGGTCCGCCACCCACGGGAATGCGTACTTTTTCCCATAGCCATGTGACTTAGCATCGCGTTTATTCCCTTTCTTCGGAACCCGAACTTGAAGAGAAGGTTGCCACTGCTACATGCTTCTTAGCAGGAAAGTCACACATTCCTCAGATTCTACCAAGTCTCCAGCTTCCATTTTACATCCTTCGATCGCCGTGCGCGTTCCTGTCGACATGTTGCTAGCCGCAACTGTCCGCATGAGCCGAGCGACGCACACGCTCAGTGAAGTGCCTACCCTACTACAAGAGAGAATCCCCGGGTTGACCCGCACCTCCTGCATTTGAGGTCAGCTGAGATGCTGATTCGTGCGAGCAATGCCAAACAAACTGCCAGATGTGTCTAGACATAACGACATTACAAGCAGGCGTCCGAGAAGGCAGTCGGTGCGCTCCTCGTGCACCTTTTCCAGATGAGCAAGGGGAATATTCCTCGACCGGTAATCAGTCATTACCTGCATCCCGAATGCCTCCGGCGCAGAATTGTCGTCGTCTCCAAACTCTCCCATCTCGAACAGTTGTCACACACTCAAAACCAGCCCGATGATTACTACCACAGTGGTAGCCACCAAGGCCCAAGAACCGTCTGGCCTTGTCCCAGATCCCCCGCCGTATACTGTCTGGTTGTTGGTCATGTTCTGTTGGTCCGAGAAGAAGAAGCCCCCGGCACTACTATTCGTCGTGTTCGTGCCCTTGACTTCAGGTACCACGCAGACGGCGTTCGCTGCCGCCGGGTCCCTGCACCTTCCAGCCCAGTCTTGTATCCTTGCTGGCGAGGACGAGTTGAAGTATGCCTTGACGTAGTTGACCACGAGTGTGGCGTCAGCAGCGGGGGGGCCGCCTGACCAGAGCGCGTTGCCGTTGCTCCAGTGCGAGAGCGCCAGGTGACCCGGCGACTCAGGCACGGCGGACCCCGTCATCTCGGCCAGCACTTGCCCGTCCGCCAGGAAGTCTACCCGGCCGGGCATGTAGTCGATTCGATACTCGTGGAAGTCGAGCGTCGGGTTGAACGGCAGATAGACCTTGGCGAAGTTGGGCGTCAGCTGCGCGTTGTAGCCTGCCTCGGCCGCCTCGCGAGATTGCAGGACAAGGTTCACCGGATAGCTGTTGTTGCTTGTATTGTAGTCCTTGGACAGGAATTCCATGTCGATCTCCTGCGTGTCGTTGAAGTACTGCGTCTAGAGTCAGCCATCTGTCTCGTCTCCTATGCTCGCCGGACAAATCGGGAGGCGCCGGTCTACGTACCCAGAAGAAAGCCGCACAAGTTCCCGGCACGCTTGTCATCTTCATGGAAGCGCGGAATGTTCCCCACCACACGTCGAGTCTGCTCGTGTCCATCTCCGTCGCCGGCACCATGCCGTCCACCAGCTGCGACGGCACGGTCAACTCCAGACCGGCGCTCTTCCCGTTGCTTCCCGTGCGCGAGTTGATGTTGCCGCCGGCGCCCGGGTTCGTGGCGACGTCGTCAATGTCGTACATCTCGCCGAACTCGCCCCGCGCCGCGTCCTTGGTCACGTTGAAGGCCTGGCGCTCCCAGTCCGTGTCCTGCGATATATCCACCACCTTGGTGAAGTCCGCCTCGATAAGATCGGTAAAGACGTATCTGTCTGTGCCGGCGCCTATCGTCGACGAGTACCCACATTCACAGTCTCCCCTTGCTGGTGTCGGGAACAGCGACTGCAGCAGGAAGAGTGATGGAAGCAGGAGAAGGCTTCGCCCCCTCGCCACGCGGCGTACTGCGGACAAAATCCACGCCATGGTCGCCATTGTCGCCATGTTGTTGCACGAACGATGAAGGAACCAAAAGAATGTCTTGGCGCGAGGGTGCGTGCCACGGAAAAGAGTAAGTGAATGGTACAAAGCGCTGACAGCACTCGACGTTCAAGTGAAAAGAAAAAAGGCAGGTTCTAAAAAACCTCTAGGTGGCAGAAGCCGTGCTCATGTGAAGCATGTCTTGTCGTGCGGGGCAGGAGTCGTGGAGCAGGAAGTCAGGCGCATGTGGTCTTCCCTTCCAACTGACATGGCCTGGCCTGCGAGCATGGAAGCAAGCGGACGAGAGACGATCCACTGGGTTGCAATTATCGCTCGGTAGAGATACCTACAGACGGCGATAGACGGCGGCTGACTCCCAGGAAATCCCGAGCTGTTGTTCTTGTCGAGAAGGAAAGGCCGATCGAGCCAACGCGGGTGCCTGCCGCGAAGCCAGTCGCACACACCATGTTGTACCTGTCAAGGTGGTTTTGCCTTGCAAAAGCGAGAAGGCAAGACAGCAGCAGCTGGTCCCTGCGCCGCAAACCGGAATCGCCCTGCTCAGTGCCCGGGACATGGAAGTCTACGGCGAGAATGTTGTGTGCCTGTCCGTCAAATCGGTTAGAGCTAACTAAGGGCGCTCCAGAAGAGGCGAGGACATGGGAATCGACCGCGCCGGAATCTCATACCGTGTCACGCATATGCGGAGAAGCCGTGCGAGATTGGAGTTGAGGTGAAATCAATTGCTGTACAGCAGTGTGTCTACACCGCCGCGCTTTCTTGACGCTGTGGTTGGCCGTGCAGTGAGGCCAAAAGGAGACGAGACGACACATGCCTAACCTCTACCACAAGAGAACGAACGTACTTCCTCCCAAGCCTCCACTGCCGTCGTCCAGCTCTCTCCTCTACCACCTGGCATTTCGGAAACCGAGGACATTGCACGCGAAAGCATGTGAAGAGGTAGGTAGGTAGTAGTACTACACTTCATGGGAGATGGCGCAAAGACCGAAAATGGACAGCTTCGGGCAAAGAACAGAGCAGAGATATGAGAGAAGAAAGGCGTCGAAACGGAAACAAGGAGAAATGGCGCAACTCGATTACAAAACAAGGTATCTGAAAAGCACTAAAGGAGGTAGCCCGACATAGTAGATTTCTGCCCAAAGGGAACTTCCTAGACACATTAGAAGTTTGTTAGGGGTGCCGTAGCTAATTTGACATGAGAGAACCAGAAAGTCTCTCTACTGGACCAGCCAACAGTGATTGCGTCGCCGATATTAGGTTGCCTACCGAGAGATACGCTTCAGTCCGTCATTATCCCACCACGTTGGGACTGTTGCCGTGTCTGGTCGCACCAAACCCGACCCGGTGCTATTGCCCACCATTTTCCGTGCCATGCACGGAAAGAATGCTCACAGTTGAAAAAAAAAACACCAAACGATCGAGAGAGGTGCCCCAGAACTGCCCGGCTCCCGTCGACGACGAAGCGGGTGCACCCCAACACGCCAAAAAAAAAAAGAAAACAAAAGAAATCGACAAGGGAAAAAGCGCAGAGAGGTATATGCATAAGAGGCTTCGGCCGACACTGGCGCGCAGAGAAAAGAATCAGAGATCGTCATCGTCAAAAAAGACTAGTACACACTGTCCTCGTCGGCACCCTCAGACGTCATGGACGGGGTGGAGACGCTGGACGAAGCAGCAACATCATCCATGAAGCCAATCAGGGCTTGGGAATGGAGTCGGAAAGACTCGCCCATCAAGCGGGTGATGCTGTTCATCATGTTAGAATGTCATGGCGCCGCCAATGGGGATCCGGTGAGCTTACCCCCAAACTACCACTTCGTCCAACAACGAGCCCCAGAGTCGAGCCACGATGGAGCTGAGGGACGGGATCTCCTCCCCCAAGTCCTTAATGAAGAGGTTCCGCACTTTGTTGTACATGACCATTTCCTCGTCCGTTGCAGCTTCCTCGTCGTGTTCCAGACGGTAAAGCCACATGCTGAGGATGATCAAGAGGTCCATGCCGCAAAGGGGATGCTCGATGCTCCAGTTTGTCGGAGAAGTGCGGGCGACCCAGCGCACCCCTTGGACAACAGCTGTGTAGATGCAGTTGTAGCACTCCTGGATAACCTTGAGCATCTCACTGGACCGCTTGACACGGTCCCGTGCATTTGCCATCGCAGCAGCGACTTCGAAGGAGTCGTGGTACCGAAGGGCCTCCTGAACCGACTTCAAATCCACCTCCAAGCGAGCCCGTGCGTTGCGAAACATGGCCTTGGCGTTGAAGATCAGCGGGTGGCCTTTGTGAGGCGCGCTCAGCGGCACAACCGTGGCCTCCGGCTCGCACAGCTCCAAAGACTTCTCCCACGTTTCTAATGCAAGCCTCAGCTTGTACTCGGTGACTACATCCTGGAGCGCTTCTGGGCTGCGCTTGTGATACCACACCTCCAAGAAGAGGGCGTTGATCATCACACGAGTGGCAAAGGCGCTATACTTCAGGGTCTCACCCTGGAATAGGTTATCGTGTGCATCCATGAATGTCACCCTGGATGCAGCCTTTAGCTGTTCCTGCCAAGACGCCTCATCGGCCGCCTGCGAGTTCCAGAGCGCTTCGGTTGACGGCAGTTGCAAATCTTCGAATTCGTTGAAGCTGATGGCCGGCGTGTGGTTGAAGGTGAGAGTCAACAGGCCGAAGAAAATGTAGACGGCATAGTAGGTACGACGACAACCCTCATCTTCTACCCACTCCTCTCGGGTAGGCAGGCAAGCGCCACGGCCCTCGCAGCGCAGCTTTAGCTCGTACCGGTTCCCGGAAACCATGTTCGCAAGAAGACTCTTGATGGAACAGGCCCACTCGAGTCCCTTGGGGTCTCCACTCCAGCTGGCGAAGATCATGTTGAGCAGCGAACTTTGCATGGTCCACAAGGGGCACTTTCGCGAGCTGAAGCATTCCTTATTCTGCAGGAATTGGTTGACAAGAACCTTGGAGCCAATGTGCAACATGTACGCCTGCTCTTGATCGAAAGCGTACAGAGACCCGATGGAAAGCACGGCGAGCAGCAGGGCAGGTGAAGCCTTGGTCGGCTCAAACGAGGCCGGATGTAGGAAGGGAAGGTGATGGTGGAACAGGTTGAAGTAGGTCGCCAGGTAGCGGTTGAGAGACGACTGAATCGGAAGGCGGAAACCCTCAGGTATCGTACGCTCACTGTCGCTACCGCGAATGTTTTCCAGTATCAAGTTCCTCTCCTCATCCGAGGCAACGGTTGGCAGCTTGAACCCGGGTATTGGCTGAGAAACATCGGGGGGGCTCGTTTCCAGGTTGGCCGTAGATGGCGATTGCGGGACTGGAGTGCCGGAAGCCGACGGAGGGAGCGAGTTGATCATGGATTGCAGGGCAGGTACCAGGCCATTGACATTTTGTCCGTCGAGAGAGGACAGCTGGTGCTGCTGTGCATCGAAGGAATCGCCAGAGCTGATGGAGTGCGGTTTCGAGTCTCCCATTGCATCCGGAAGGAAAGATTCCCACTGCGACGGAGCCAAGCCAATTGCGCCATTCGGGTAGGTTACCGAAGGCTCCAAGATGGCCGCGGCACCCTGGGGGAACGACGCGCCAAAAGTACTGTCAGAAGGACTGCCATTAGCTCGTGCAGCTGCCGTGGCTTTGTGATGCAGGTCGGCAACGAGCATAGCAGCGGTTTCCACGTCGAAAAGACCCTCGCCACCAGCTTCTAGCTGCAGAGCAGAAGCGTCAATATCGAGATCAGTCTTGGAAGGGCCGCCGACCGGGCGTGGAGCCTTGGGACCGCCGCGACGCTTTCCGTCGCTGTGCAGCGGTACGCCTCCATCTTTCGCGTGAACCGTTCTGTCATGTCGGAGCAGGAGGTCTCGCCGCACGAAAGTGCTCCTACACTTCATGCATTTGAAAGGCCGCTCCTTGGTGTCTGCTCGCGTGAGAGAGATGATCAGCGACAGTGTCAAGGGACGAACGGGCGGGCATGAACGCGCAGATGGGAGAATGGGAGGGGCAATGCGTTGGTAAGGGAGGGAGGGGTAAGCATGGAGGGGACCGATGCTTGGAGGGGCGGCTCGTGCCAAGGAGAGGAAAAAAGTAAGAAGTGGTTTGGGGGGTGCTTTTAATCTTCCACTTACGCGAACGCTCATGTCTGCTTCGATGCTCGCTCCTGCTGAATGCCCGGTTGCAGAACTGGCATTTATATTTCCTCTCGGGCGCGACTGAGGCCTTGCGCGAGGCCGGCGGCGATGCAGCGGCCGATGGTGGCGCCTCTGCAACGCTTGCACCCGGCATCTTGACGTCCGGTTGTGTCGATGCGGCGACAGAGTACTCAAAGATGGCGGCTCGTGTTCGAAGGCCAGGCTGGCGACAACAATCCAAACGGCGTTCGGAAGTCTTGATCTCTGGACCTCCGCAGAACGATAGTTGAGATCGTCTGGCTCCTCGCTCGCGCGCGTGATATCCCGTGGGACTTAAAGGGTGTCTGTTTGACAGTTGCGACGTTGATTGTTCATTGGCGAGATTATTGTCATGGAAAGAGCGGTGATGGGTCGGGCGTTAAGCTGGCCGCGGCCAAATTGGTTAGCACAGTCGTCTTGGACAAACCAAGCAAGACAGATGGCGTGGTGGATGCAGAGCAATGCGCTGCGCGTTGTGGCTGATGGAAGTCACTGTGACGGGATGAGGAGGGGAAGTTGGGTTTTTGGAGGGGAAGAGCCAAAGGAAAATCGATTTTTTGAGCGAGAGGGGGGGGGGGGGGAAGGACCTGCCCGGGTTAGGGACAGTGCACGGTACGCATTCACCAACACGGGTGGATGGTGTCAGGACTTCGGGAGGGGCTGCCAGGGAAGGAGGGATCGAAAATGAACAGAATCAAACGCGACGGGGGACGGCGAGCAATTTGGTCGACAAATTCGGCTTAGCGTCGCAATCCTCGGGAAGGAGCCGATGTACCCGGGACCATAGTGAGCATCTTCCGCAAGGCCAAGCAAGATGACCACGCTGTGAGAGAGCATGAAATCTTGCAGCGTTTCCCTCGAAAACTCAAGCAGCAGACACACAGCTCATCACTGATCATGGCCCAGCCAGGCCGATACATTCTTCTCCCGATTCTAGGAATTTCGAGCCTCTTTCCTGTCCTGCCGTACTGGACACCTTTCAAATTGGTGCACGTATCCGGTACTTCCACAAGGTGGGGTAATGCCTGATAGTAACGTGTGCATGCTGCAGGCTGGTGGCCGCTGCACACTGTGCGACGAACCATGTCTTAAGCCCTCAGGTTTCTTCACAAGAAGTATTGCGCCATGGAACTGCGAGACCCCGCTATTCGAGACTTCTAGAGCTAGCTCAAGCGTACGACGCGACAAAAGCTTGAAGCATTGGGGGGTAACGGAGATGACTGCCACTCCATACTCCGTTTACATTTGATGGACATATTGTCCGGGCGATGACACAAGCACGCTTTCAGTCCAAGCATCTCGTGATAGTCATGGCGACACGTCTCATTGGACAGAACTCTATCGAGCAAGATCGCCTGCCAACTGTTACCTCTTTGAATGGGTGCTCGAAAGTGAGGCTGCCATGCATTCGCGAGGCTCATTCTTGACCGCTCCGTCGGTTCCATGCAAGAAAGGATATACAAGAATGGAATAAAGGGGTCAGGTACTCCGTCACTCACCTCGCTAGGGTGAGTACTGTGACGACTTCAGAGTTCAAAGAGGTTACCCGACGGCTTTTCCGTCCTCCGTTAAAATGCGGGCTCCGTCCACTACCCGGCCGATGCCCCGCCCCCAGCCCACGTTGGCCCCTCTTCCGTTTTGCTCCTCCGCCCCGAAATGACCTGGGTGCCGACTGTAGTCCAGCCTCGGGATACAACAGGAGCTTTGTGTACACTCCGTAGGGAAGAGAAGGTGCAAACGAAGTATGTCAGCTGAAAGCCTCTCGCTGAGCGTGCCCCTGAGAATGGTGCATAGGTAGCGTTGGACAGTTCACGTCGACAGCATGGCGCCGTTCTGGTCAAGAGCGGGCGGCTGACTGAGGAGAAACAGGGCTGCCAGAGGAGCCACATCCATCCGGCTGGGACGCTGTCGAAAATAACTTGGGGGGGGAAGAAGAGGAGGGATAATCCCAGTTAGTGGTCTCGAAACCCAAACGTCGGGCCACCAGTCGTGCCCGTCTGCCAAGTGCCACGGCAACACGGGAGTGGCCAACACGGGAGTGGCAGCACATGATGCTGCAGAAGTACTGAAAAACTTGACGCTTTTTCTCAGTGTGTATCCAAACTCATGTACGTCTGCAGAACACTTTCATACAAGTTAGTTTATCGAACGCTGAGGCACACTTGCGCGTGCCTTTGACTCCCAGCAGTCATCTATCTACCCCGTGCCCCACGACGGGAGCGCCGGCACGGCACGTTCTGGCCCTATCCTTGCGAATTCGCGAGTAATATGTAGTTCGTGGCTTGAGCGTGTTCATCCTGAAAAACGGTATAACATCCAATTCCCTGAGACGAAGTACTTGTCAGTTGTCAGTGTCCTCCCATTATCAGATGTCTCGCAAATCATCAGCCCGCTTATTCGGTTCCAGAAGATATCGAGCGGACCCGGATCCCAAATTGCGCCAATCTAGGTGCCATGGCGGAAAGACGAACCGGAGCCTCTTGTAAGGATTCCGGGCGGGAACCGACCTGTGGATGCGGCTATGGCGAGTTTCCACAAACTCCTTCTATGTAAGATTCCTCTATGGATACTCTGTACGGAGGATTTCGTACGAATTACTTCTTGCTTCGTACGGGTTAAGAAGTAATTTGTACCAGGCACTTCTTTTGAACGGTTCTGCCTGTATCAGGGAGATCCGAGATAAGCCCATTAGGTACAGCTAGGCGCCGTGCCGTACAAAGTATAGATATACTTGGGCAAGCCTTCCTGCCGCCGTCGAAGAGGTGAGCCTTTAGTTCCTTCCATTTAAAAAGACCCATGATGCCTTGCTTGCCCTTGATGAGCAGATCAGGGGTA
Organism: Phyllachora maydis; assembly: GCA_029339225.1. Classification (NCBI taxonomy): domain Eukaryota; kingdom Fungi; phylum Ascomycota; class Sordariomycetes; order Phyllachorales; family Phyllachoraceae; genus Phyllachora; species Phyllachora maydis. The sequence goes on along the minus strand of JAQQPM010000006.1, from coordinate 825,749 downwards.
GGCCGTGGCTCTGGTGGTGACTCTCGTGGTGGCTCTTTTGGTGGATTGCCCAGCCACTCGGGACTCAGGAGGTCTCGAAGCAGAAAAGCCACCACTTCAGACAGGGATCATGAAATGAAGCGTCCCGGCACCGGGGAACGCGGCAGCCTTCCGGAGTGAGGTGGCCCACGTGCCAGGGGTAGAACTGAACGCGCGATCCCACGTGGAAAAAGCGAGAGGCAGCTAGACGGGAACCGACGACCGACCACTCCGGCTACGGCTGCGACGAGAACGCGCGCTGTGAGGTGGCTCAAACTGGCAATTCTGACGGCTATGCGGGATTCCTGCACATCGGGTTCCTGCGTTAGTCCTCGCGATCCCTCGAGATTGACCTTGACATGAACGGCAATTGTCCGCCGATCGCCATTCAGCATGGAACTGGCAGGCAACAGCAATGCCTTCGACTCACTATAAGCACACAGCGCTGTTGATGAAATCTTGGAGATCAAGATCAAGTACATTCGGGCAGATGGGCACTCCGTATTATCGACGTCCCCTTTGCTTGGCCTGTTGACCGCCTTACAGGCGGACATACAAGTCTAGCCGGGTTGGCGGTGTTTCCCAGCTTGTGGTGGGTTCAACATATCGCAAGGATGCTCAATGACGAGCGACCGGTTACATTCACCGCCATAGTACTGACCGCTCATCTTTACGCCTTCACGCTCTTGACTGCTGGTGACGTGGTGCAAGGCCCTCCGCCGTCCAGCACGCCGACCTGCATGGCAGCTGTAAAGAGACGTAGCTTTGTCCTTGTCATGTCTTGTTGACATGGACGACTCGCGCCAGATCATCTGGCTTATCACGCAATGGTACTCGACTGCTCGGCCCGGGCGTGGCACGAAGACACGGCTCGGCCAACACGATCCTCATTCCTCCCCCAACTAAATCTAGGCAATTCCGTTTTTTGCTGGCTCGGCTCCCCTAGGCGTGCGCGGACGCGTCCTGACTCCGTGCCCAGTGTGTGCTGAAGAGAGGGACATCATTGACGCCTGTTCAAACGACGGCGCGCAAGGTTGACTGAATGGTCTTTTATGTGCTTCCATGCATGGGAGCCACCCGAAGCAACTCTCTCCGGGGTCCGGCTGCCGAGGGTCGCGGCCGACCTCGCTGCGCATGTGCGCAGGCTGACATACTGAGAACCTGGCAGAACCGAGGGAGGATGAGAGAGGCGGGTCTCCAAAGACCCCTGAAGGTATCTCCATACCGATGGCCAAGCAGTCGGACAACGCTCCGCTTTGACATCCTGCGCTGCTGTGCCGCCATGTCATTCGCGGCGCATTCCATCCACGGTTGTTCTGCCACCTTTTCGGTCAAGACGAAGAGACAACTGGTTTACCAAGTCAACTTTGCGAGATCGGACATGGCAGTCAAATCCCGGCCACAGAAGCAATGAGAGGCGATGCTCGTGGCTCCCGCCATGAAAAAAAAAGGAAATTGTATAAGGCTGGGAACGTCGTGCGTCCTGTTGTGCCAGGAGAAGGGGGGCTGGTTGATTCTTGCGGTGCACTCATTCTTGTTACCTGAATCGCTAGGGTCCAACTAGGTAGAGTACGTAGGTTGTAACTGGTCGCGTGCGAATTGGAATTTTGGAAGGTGAGAGAGAGAGGTATTCTGCCTTGTATTCTAGAAAGGTGTTTTGACGATGAGGTTTGCAAACACTTTGCGGGAACGACGCGCTGGACTTGCGAACGGCTGGAAGCGCTCCTCCTCGTTGTGGCTGTGTGTGGAGACGCAAAAGCCAAAAAGATTCAAAATTAAAAAAATTTGTGAGTACTTCTAGCGAGACGGAAGATAAGCAAAGTCAGGAGGAGAGGGCGACCCGTATACACCTAGAGGGACCAACGACCTGAGTGCATGGCTACGGCTGTCCATGTGGAAGCATCATCAAGGCGTGACGGCCATCAATATGTGCTATAACGCCTCCTCCGGATGATCGAGGGCTTCCGATTCTCGAGATTGACGCCTGGAGGTGCCCCGTGCACCAAATAGAGTAGATACCTAGAGGGAGGGCCCTTGCGCTCGGACCACCTGACGCCCCCGGCCCCGTTGCCGAGCTGTGCGAGGACTCGGGAGGCAGCAGCGCCCCCGCCCCACGGACTGACTGGTAGTAGTTAGTAGGTGGCTAGGTAGTGAACACCATCGCTCCTCTAGCCCTTTGCGAGCAGCAACACCAAATGCTTGTCGACGAACTGCCCTTGACGGCCCCGGCCGTTACCATGTACGTGCGTGCGCTTTACGACTACGAAGCGGACGACCGCACCAGTCTCAGTTTCCACGAAGGGGACATCATTCAAGTCATCACCCAGCTGGAAAGCGGATGGTGGGATGGTTACATCAATGGTGTGCGCGGGTGGTTTCCGAGCAACTACTGCCAGCTCATAACAAGCGCGGACGCGCAACCGGTGACGGACGAGAACGGCGAAGTGGATCAGACCGAAGAAGACATCGACGACCAGGATGTGTACGATGATGGGCTGGACGATGACGAGGCGTCCGATCACGAGGACTTGTCGGGACTCCCGCTGGAAGGGTCTGAAGGCGACAGGTCAAGAGCCGATTTTTGGATCCCACAAGCAACGCCAGATGGAAGGCTGTTCTACTATAACACCATGACGGGGGAGAGCAGTATGGAGCTACCTCTGGAATCACCATCCTCGGTCAATGAGACTGGGCCCAGGGACCGCATGAACGTCAACGTGCCGGAACGAACACGGCCCCCGCCGGAGATGATGGCACGAGGATTGATGCAAGACGAGGAGGATGAATCAGACGTCACCTCGTCGGAGGTAGAGAATGATGGGCCACGGGTTGCAGCGGTAAGAACCCATCCCGTTATATACTAGCTATCAGCACCTTGCTTACGCCGCGGCAAGTCACGTACTCGTCGGCCATTCGCGGATTCGGGCCTTTCTCCAGCTGTATCGATGGATTCCATAAATGGACAGTCGCCAACCACCAGGAAGCGCAACGGGCCCTTGGGGACTGCGGGCCTCGGTCAGCCGCCCATGATTGCGTCGGCTACATCGTTCACAACCACGACGTTCAATCTTCCTACCGCTGCCACGATACCCCGCTCGTTTTTCGACAGTGGATCGACAGCACCGCTGTCATGGAGCAGATTGGTGACCAGCATGAAGAAGGCCATCGATCGATATCGCGACGCAGTGACTAACGGGAGCCGATCCGAATACGTTGCCCGCGCCGAGGATATTTCCGATCATCTCCGGCTTCTCCTAGCAGCCGGTTCAGGCACCACGGACAATCATTCGGGCCAACCGTCCATTATCTCGACTAATAAAGCCCTCTACCCTCACTTCCGCGATATGATGTCAAAGTTTTCCAAGCTCGTCATCTCCTCACACATTGCCGCTGCGGACTGGCCCAATGCCGAGTCTGTCCAAAAATGCCTGCAAGAAGCCGACGGCGTCCTGCTCGGCGTCTACAGCTACGTCGAGGTTGCTCGACAGCAGCGCGGCGAAGAGATCCCTCGGCTTTTCCCCGGTTTCGTCATCGGTTCCAATGCCGGGGCTAGCTGGCAGAACAATGGCCTCGGACCGCGTGACCTCATCTCCTCGAACTTTCTGGAGGAGGAAGAGGGCTATGTTGAGCCGACTGTACTTCTGGACGGCAAACTGCTGGAGAGAATCGATGAGCTGAAGCGAATGCTCGTGTCCAGCATCCGGGAACTAGACAAGAATTTGATTGTCCCGGACAAAACCATAACACCCTACAAACATGAGATCATCGGCAACAACGTGTGCTCTGCGGGTGGCAGAGTCATTGAGACATTCAAGCCATGGATTGCCATGATTGAATCCATTGATCTTTCGTCCCTCGGCAACAGTTTCCAAACCCCGCAACTGGTCGACTTCAGCACCAACAAACAGAGCCTCTACGATAACATCGCGGATCTTTTGATTGGGTGCCAGGCTGTTGCTGGGCCATTAGCTGACGAATGGTCCGAAATTCGCGGTCAAACTCTCAATGAGAGGTTGGACAATGTTCGACATATCGCGCGGACTCTGGAGACAAACTCTTCCCACACTGGGTTCTCGCTACAGCTTCTCTCTGAGCAGGTCCAGATCAACTTGCAGCAACAGGCAGAAGCACGGGTACGGGAAGAAAAGGCTCAGCGAGAGCAGCTCAAGCGTGGGGAGATGACGCCGTATGAACGGCAACATCAGCGGACGGAATCGCGTGGCATCTTACGTCCAGGCCTAGCGATGGCGCAGTCTTTCAGCGAGGGCGAAGCGGCCAACAGTTTCCGCAAGGGTGACCCCGAGAAGGCTAGGAAATTTTTCGGGGAGCAACCGCCGCCACCTATCGACGACGAACCGGATTTCCTGCGGCTCGACTGGGAGCATGAGCTCGTGTGGGATCGCAAGACGCAACCACCGACGATCAAAGGCGGCTCACTTATGGCTTTGGTGGAGCAACTAACCCGGCACGACAAGCACGACTCCACGTTCAAGGACACGTTTCTGCTCACGTACCGGTCGTTCACCACGGCTCGCGAGCTGTTTGAGATGTTGGTCAAGCGGTTCAACATCCAGCCCCCAGAAGGCTTGTCGCAAGCCGAGTACGAGATCTGGCGGGAGAAGAAGCAGCGGCCAATCCGGTTACGCACCGTCAACACCCTGAGGAGTTGGTTTGCCGATTTCTGGATGGAGGACAATATCGAGGAGACCAAGCAACTGATGCGGGACGTGTACAACTTTGCCAAAGACACGCTGAAGTCGACGGAGACGCCGGGAGGTCCGCTGATCACCACTTTGGACCTGCGGATGAGCGGCAAGGAAGCTGGTACGCGGCGGATGATCCAAACACTCAACCAAAACACGCCCGCGACGATCATGCCGAAGAATATGAAGAAGCTCAAGTTCCTCGATATTGACGTGACCGAGTTCGCCCGCCAACTGACCATCATCGAGTCGCGGCTATACGCCAAGATCAAGCCGACGGAATGCCTGAACAAGACGTGGCAGAAAAAGGTGGCAGAGGGCGAGCCGGAACCTGCGCCCAACGTCAAGGCCTTCATTTTGCACTCGAACCAGATGACGAACTGGGTGGCGGAGATGATTTTGGCACAGACCGACGTCAGGAAGCGGGTGGTTGTGATAAAGCATTTCATCGCGGTCGCAGATGTGAGTTCTCCTCGGGCCGTGGCAGCGCCCATGACGCGTTGTACTTGTTTGCATTGCTTACTCATGTTGTCCTGGAAGAAATGCCGGGCCCTCAACAATTTTTCCTGCCTGACGTCCATCATATCGGCCTTCGCCACGGCACCGATATCCCGGCTGAAGCGGACATGGGACCAGGTGCCGGCACGCGTCTCGACGAGCCTGGAAACCATGCGGAAGTTGATGATGAACACAAAAAACTTTACAGAATATAGAGAAGCTCTCCACGTCGTGAATCCGCCGTGTATCCCCTTCTTCGGTAAGTTCAAGTACGTTGAGGCCTGATGCTTGCGATGCTGATTGGTGTGAACACATGGTCGCAGGCGTGTACTTGACGGATCTTGTGTTCATCGAGGATGGCATTCCCTCGATCATCAAAAAGACCAACATGATCAACTTTGCCAAGCGGGCGAAGACAGCCGAGGTCATCCGGGACATCCAGCAGTATCAAAACGTGGCATACTCACTGCAGCCGGTTCCCGAGTTACAGGACTACATTCTGAGTAACATGCAAGCGGCTGGTGACGTACACGAGATGTACGACAAGAGTCTACAAATAGAACCGCGGGAGCGTGAGGACGAGAAGATTGTGAGGTATGTGAAGTGACATTGTTGCAGATATGGCGTGGAGCAAGAGCAGTGGTGTCTGGTTGATATTGCGCCGCGCCTGCCACAATTCAGTTCTTTTGTCCAAGGTCGGCAAGGTATTGCCGAGAGTACGTGTGCTTACTTGCCATTTTTCTCGGCGTCGCAGGGTCCTAGCTGAGTCCGGCTTTCTCTGAACGCCGGCTTGACCCCGGTCACGGCGTTATCGCCGATGTGCGCGCAGGCGGTTGTGACTGTTGTGCGCGTGTCCAATTTGCGCGACGTCGTGTCTATGGTTCTCCAAGAGCTGTGCGATGACGATGGCTGCCTGGCTCGAGTGGCATCCTGGACCCACACCGTCTTCTTGCTATGCGGTGTGCGACCAGGTTGAGACCACGGCATGTCCAGCTGACTGTGTCACACGGCACACAGTCAGGGCTCTCGAGGCCTTGGGAACGACACGCGACTCGGTCGGCACGTGTCACGTTGGCAGCCTCGCGTGGCTGACCAGGCGGCGGCGGCTAGCTAACCATGGGTTTGGAGCGGTGGCGGCTGGGCCTGGCCCAAATGTGTCGTTTGTCGTGATAAATCAGGCAGACCAGGCATGTCGGCTGAATGGGGGAAAAGCCTGCCTGGTCGCTGTCCACCAGCGGCAAGGATGGGTTGAGAGGGATGGCTTGAGGCAGGCGCATGTGTGTTTGGGGGAAGCTGAGAAGCCATCACTCTACATGGCTGTTTTGATGGTCACTGGCAGGGAGGGCACGACTATGCGCTCCTCGGCCACGGGACTACGGCTTCGGGGGACGCGGCCGGGCCTGGGGAGTAAGATTCATGACTTGGTATTCCAGCCTGCTCGACCAGTGAAGTCGAAAAATGAGACACGGGATTATGGGGGAAGGCGATATAAGGCGCGAAGTGATGTGTCCTTTCAACGCGAATACCATGGGATCTATATATGTACATTTTTTGTCTGCCTTTCTTTTGTCTCGGATAGGGGGAAAGGGGCAAGTACTCAAAGGGTACAGAGTGCCGTAGCATAAGCGAAGCAAGGAAGCGCACACAGCATCCAGAGCAGCATGTCAGCCACCTCGGCACGACCAGTTCAAACATCGAGGAGAGGAGCATCTTCCCCCTGCTGGCGCGCAGCATGCCCGAGTCGCCGAGGACCCCCGGGCGTACACCTCGAACCAAGAGGTCAGTATGCTCGGAGCCGAGAACAGAGATGCGGTCCATGCCGATGTGGGTGGGTGGATACGCATACAAAGATGCCGACCAATCGAATCGCGCCGAGCCCAGCGCGCCCTGTATTCAGAGTGGGGAGCTGTCGGAGTGACGGGACGGGTGTGTACTTGGTACCTAGCGAGGCAGTACCCAACCTCCTCCGTATCCCGCGGGGGCATCTTTCTCCCGGCAACAGTAGCCTCTCTCTATCTCTCTCTCACTCACTCACTCACTCTCACTCACTCACTCTCTCTCCCTCCCTCCCTCCCTCCCTCCCTCCCTCCCTCTCCCGTCGGAGCACTCGAGCGTCTTCAGCTGCGACCGCTGGCATACCGCGCTGTACACCCGCCAATTGATGTAGGCTTTTCCGCCCCTGGGCCGTTGCGGGACTTCGGACGAAGACTTAGCTCTACACACATCACACACGGACACACGCACACCCCACTCGTGTATCCAAATCCATCCGGGTGTAAACAAAGCGACTACTTTTTCCCCAACTACCTACCTACCTCCACCTACGCACGCACCCACCCCCGCCCACACCATGGCGTCGCTCAAGATGGAGCGCGACACGTTCCAGCAGGGCGTCAACAACGCGGCCGCCGCTCTAGCGTCGGGCGTCGACCGGGCCCGCATTCCGGGCACGACCGGCCGCCACCCGATCGCCGAGGAGATCGGCACCGCCCTCACGGGCGGGCGCCCGAACGCCGGCACCAAGGGCTACCTGGCGGCGTACATCCGGCAGCTCGAGGCGAACCCGCTGCGCACCAAGATGCTCACGGCCGGCACGCTCGGCGGCCTGCAGGAGCTGCTGGCCTCGTTCCTCGCCAAGGACCGCAACAAGCACGGCGACTACTTCACCGCGCGCGTGCCCAAGATGGCCGCCTACGGCGCCCTCGTCAGCGCCCCGCTCGGCCACGTGCTCATCTGGGCGCTGCAGAAGGCCTTCGGCGACCGCACCAGCCTGCGCGCCAAGGTGCTGCAGATCCTCGCCAGCAACCTGGTCATCGCCCCGATCCAGAACAGCGTCTACCTGGTGGCCATGGCCGTCATCGCCGGCGCCCGCAACGTGCACCACGTGCGCGCCACGGTGCGCGCCGGCTTCTGGCGCGTCATGCAGGTGACGTGGCTCACGTCGCCGCTGTGCCTGGCCTTTGCCCAGCAGTTCCTGCCGCCCAGCACCTGGGTGCCCTTTTTCAACCTGGTCGGCTTTGTCATCGGCACCTACATCAACACGGTCACGAAGCGGAAGCGCTTGGCCGCCCTGCGCAAGAAGCACTTTGGCGACGGCTCCGGCCGCGGCCTCGCCGGGCCCCCGCCGTCCGGCTCCATGGCCGGCCCTGCCGGCGACTACCCGCCCATGGGCCCCAACCCGTCGTACTAGACAGGGGGAAGGGGTAGGGGTAGGGATAGCGGCTCCAAGTGCCCTTTCGCTCGCCACCGTGGACCGTCGGAGGAGAGTTCACGGTAGGCCTGCTCACTGCCGAGCGTGGCCGAGCGTGGCGTGGCCGGAACAAGGTTGGGTTTTGATGAGAGACGAGGGGAACGCTGATTGTCGAGTGAGTTGATCAACATGAATTAGGAGTCTAGCAACTCGTCTCGATTGTCACCGAGACAGCTGACGACTATGGCATAGGCGTAGTGAGGTGATACCAAGTCTGGGAACTATGCTGGCCTTTTCTCATGTACTTGCTTTGTTTTGTTGCGAATAATCATGGATTCTGTTGCAATGGCATCACCGCCCTCGCTGCCCCAAATGGACATGGATTGTTGGAGCTACATATTGACAGCGTGTGGTCTCTCATCCTTCAGCGGGCCCCAGGTGGCCCTCGAGCATGAAGCCGGGGCTCCAGTACTCCCACTCGTCGCTCTGCTTGTCTATCCACAGCATGCCCTCGCCGACGAGATCGTCCAGCGCGGTCTCGGCACGCGCGCGCGCCCACCTCAGGTTCACCATGAGCATGGACACGCTGACGTAGCCGAGGAGCTGGGCGGCCTCGAGCACGGCGCTCTGGTCCGTGTTGAGTTCCTTGGGCACGGATCGGATGTAGGGTTTGTTGCCGACCTTGATGATCGAGAACGAGGTCCCAAGGGGCTTGAGAGTGCCCACGGCGCGGAGCACGTCGTCCCTGCGCGAGCCGGATGGCGGGCGTCAGTACGTTTGCGCCCGACGTAGGTCTTTTGTGAGTCAGAGGAAGGGAACCACACGCACTCGGTAATCTCGGGCGCCCCCTCGACACGCATGCGCATGAGCTTCTCGCGCACCTTGCGCACCTCGATCAGGCCGCCGTTCTCGCCGCGCGTCTCGCCGCAGACCTCGACGACGCGCACGGCGAGCTCAAAGTAGAAGTCGTTGACGGAGCGGCCCAGCAGCTGGGCCCAGATGGACGACGAAGCGGCGCCGCTGCTCGCGAGTGGGTCGACGCCGATGGCGGCGCACATGCGGGCGAACTGGGCGCGGAACGACGGGTCCGACCGGATATCCTTGGCGTGCGTCTGGGCAAACTGCTGCAGCAGCGAGCGGAAGACGGCCAGCTGGGTCTCGAGCGCCTGAGCATTGGTCGTGCGCAGCGTCGAGCCGTGGCTCGCGTACTGTGCTGACGTGATGCGGCTGCGGTCGAAGGCGGCGAGACCGACGCCCTTGCGGGACATTTGGGGCGGGAAGGGTTGGGTGCTTTGGCGCTCTGGCGGCGTTGGTGGTGGAGGGAAGAGAAAAGGAGGTTGCCCCTCCATCCTCCTTCCAGTCTCAAGCATTTGTCGTGGATAAGATAAGGAAACCCGTGGGCCGCTGCAGCGAGTGATTGACTCGACAAAAGAGGTTCGATTCTCGTCCACGACACGCTCACGCGCTCGTCTCTTCCTCCACCACCTCGCGTTTGCGCTTGCGTCGAGTGGCCCAGCCCGGGTCCTGACTTGGTCGCCATGGGTAGATGCCTCGGGGATGCGCCGCCCTGCTCTGGCGCGCTCGGTCAAAGATGGCTCGTGTCTCGGGGGCTTTCCATTGTTGCTGGAAGTCGGCGATGTCGTGCGTCGTCGTCCGCATGGCCTTGGTGAAGTCATCGTACAATTCTCTAGCTGTGCCGGCCGTCAGTTTTTTTTTTTTCCTTTCTTCCTTTTTTTGATCCTGGGGGCCAGAGAAGACGTACGCGACGACGGCTTCGAGACCAGAGGCGCGAGCAACTTCGGTAGTACCGTCCGGAGACCTCGCATCTGTGGACAAGGAGAGAAAGCTGTGATCAGACTGGGCCGCGACGGGAACATGGCAAGTGAGGTGTATATTTGGGGGGGGGGGGGGGGGGGGGGGTTGTGCTTGCCTTCAGGTACAAGTCCTTGAGTTCCTCGAGCTGGTCTTCCAGCTTCTCCTGCTCTTGTGCATCGTCTGTCGGCGCCGCGGGATCCTGGTTTGAAACAGTTGCAGCCATGATCAATGGCTGAATTGAGCAGAGGGGAGAAAAAGAGCATAGGCTCGCACGAGGACAGAGCAACGGACTTAGAAGTAGCCGGGCTTGGACCTTCCCGCCCCCTTCTCCACACACACACACGCCCCAGACTGAAGGTTGTACTTAGGAAGGCATGTAGAATTGTATATCTAGTAACGCGCCGGGTGACTTGCTTTTTTTCCCGCGCGCACCCCCCCCCCCCCCCCCCCCCCCCCCCACCTCCCCGCCCCCCACCCTCTTTTCGCGTTTTTCCCATCTTTGCTGTCCCCAACACAGTGCATTCACTGTCCCCCGGAAGGAAGCCGGCGACAGCGCATCCGGCAAAGCATATGGAGACGCCCACCTCGCAGCCGCGCCGGAGCCGCACCGCTAAACGGCTGCGCGTGTCGGAGAGCACCAGCGCCGCGAACGCGTCCGCCGAGCCCCTCTTCGCCGCGCCGCCCTCGACCTTTGCCGCCGCCCACCCTCACCGTGCGAATGGACCCGACACAGTCCCGCCGGCCGCCTTCGCGTCGCAGCAGCAGCATCAGCAGCACCAGCAGCACCAGCAGCACCCGCATCAGCACCCGCATCAGCAGCAACACCAGCAGCAACACCAGCACCAGCAGCAGCTGGACCACGCTCGGTCGCTGCCCCAGCACGCCCACGCCCGTGCCCATGCCCACGCCCACGCTCACCACCATCTTCCTGAGCCCGACAGTTTGATGCCCGGCTACAGCACGCCGCATACACAGTATTCAGATCCCCCCTCCCAGCTGACATCGGCCGTCGCTGCTGATGTCGCCGGCCTCAACGCAATCAACGCCGGCCTCGGCGCCGCGAACCATCACGCCGCTCACGACCTGGGCCACCAGCAGACCCCGACCCGATACCATCAACAGCAGCAACACCCGCCGTCCCAGGCCCAGACCTCGCGCCAGGCCCTACAGCAGCAGCAGCAGCAGCAGCAGCAGCAGCAGCAGCAACAACAGCAGCAACAGCAACAGCAGCAACAGCAGCAACAGCAGCAACAACAACAGCAACAGCAGCAGCAGCAGCAGCAGCAGCAGCAGCAACGCATTCAGTCTCAGCAGCGTGCCGCAGGCGTTGCGTCCACCAACAACATCCGCGCCGACGCTCGGAACCTCTTCCAGCAGCAGTACGCCGCGGGCGCCTCGGAAGCCGCCTCGACGGGGACCAGCACCGCCCCCGTGACGCCGGCTTCCGCCGCCGTCGCCTACACCCCGCAGCAGCAGGCCTGGGCCGCCACCGCCGCCACCGCCACTGCCACCGCCGGGCCCGGCATGGCGCCGCCGCCGGCCTCGTCGCCTGCCCCTGCCGCCGTGACGCCGTCGCTGCCCGCGCCGCCCGAGGGCATCTACAAGACGTTCGACGAGCTGATGACAACGGTGCAGAAGCACGCCAAAGACGCCGGCTATGGCGTCGTCAAGCTGCGCGCCAGCAACTACCGCGACAAGCAGGCGACGCGCTACGACCTGGTCTGCGACCGCGGCGGCGTCAAGTACAGCAGCACCGCCAAGAAGCGCAACCCGAGCACGCGTAAGGTCGACTGCCCGTGGCGTGCCAAGGCCGTTTGCGAGGTCCAGCTGGGCATGCAGTGGCGCTTCAGCGTCCAGAACGCCAACCACAACCACGAGGCCCGCGTGGCCGCCGCGCCCCCGGGCCAGGAGCACACCCCCGTGGCTCAGAGCATGCGCAGCATCACCAATAAGATTGACAGGCTGGGCCATGACATGAGCCAGGGCTTTCTGCGCTTGGAGGGCCTCTTCGGCCAGCGGCTGGAGAGCTTGGAGAGACGCATCAGCCTGCTCGAGACGGCGGATCGCCAGTCCTTGATGGCACCCAACGGCCAGAATAGCATGGGCACGCCGCCCATGCAGCCGCCGGCAAACATGGGTGGCGGGCCCATGAGCAACGGCGGCCTTGGCAACGGCCCCTTGAGCGCCGGCGGCCTGAACGCGGGGGCCTTGACGAATGGCATGACGAACGCAGGGCCCATGACCAACGGCGCCATGGATGCGGGCGACATGGGAACCGGCATGATGGACAGCCGCTTGCAGCACATGGAAGCCAGGGTCGGCGCCATGGAGGCCCAGCGAGCCAACGGCATGGCCGTGGGCATGACCGCAGACGGCCTTCCCATGATGGACGAGCTTATGGTCGGCTCATAGTCGACGCTCCCTTGGTGTACGGCGTGCTTCGAGGAAACCAGATTGCTCGAGCACGTGCCATGTTCTGCCCTTACTCCCAACGGCCATGTTATCAGACGGTTTCTCAGCTCCCGGAAAATCTACGGCTTGGTATACATGGTAGGTATGCTGGATCGGGCTTCAGGCCTTCAGACTAGGCCACCATCTGTCCCGCGTCTTGGTCCCAGGTCTCCTTGGCGTTTAGTTGTTTCCCAGTCTCGTATCGGTGGTGGTGTGCTGGCGCGCTCACATGCGAGAGCCGGCCGTCACACTTCGGGCTCGCCGATACGGCCCAGTTTGGCGATTTCCTACCTCGCAACTCGGGCAATTTGGCTTGGCCGCTCCGGAACATGAGTGCGCAGCGCTCGTGGCGCAACGGCGTACGGGTTGGTGGTACGCGGACACGGGTGGCTGGGGGCAAGAAGTTTGGGAAAAGAAAAAAAAAAGAAATCGACAGCTACACTAGGTTGGTTATGTCTATCAGGGGCTGGCTGTCGCAAGGAGGGGGGCGGGGGGCGTTGCTGCTCTTATGGGCTATAGAGACTGTTGCCAAGCCACAATGTACCATGTTGACCACCGAGGGAACCTGCCCAAGTCTTGCCTGGGCGTAACTGTTCAACGTAGCCGACCAGAACGGGCGGGCACCCCCCGACCCCGAGCTTGCGAGGGCGGAGGACGGTTCGCGGAAGCTTGGCGAAGATGTTCTGCGTTGACGTCGTGTGTCCAAAAAGAAGTTTCTCGAGATGCTTCCTACCTATCCGTTGAATCTTGACCGTTCTAGTAGTACCCTTAGCCAAAGATTGTTCTGTCCTGGTGATGTTGCCGGCAGCTTGAAACCTTACCGCCCATCGTATGCCCAGAGGAGGCTGTACCAACACCCCGCTGATGGACGCCACGGGGCAGGGGGTGTTTGTCTCGGGAATCCCCCGGGCCGGAGGAGGAGGACGACGAAACCGGACCGAACGATGGCGTGCCAGCCTCAAGAGCCTCGCTCTCGCTCTGTAACACGGGAGGGAGCCGCAGAGCCGGGCGTCTGGAAAAGTGCAGGGCAGGCAAGGTTGCGTTGGGCGGCACAGAGTGGGCCTAGACTGCCAACCAGTTCGGACGGGCTTGGACCTTGGGCGCGGGTCAAGCCATGCCTGCCTGCCTGTTGTTCACTTGGGACGGGTCGAGCGATGACAGTGACAGTAGCAAGTGAGACATGGTCGCTTTGCATTGCCCCTTCAATCATATTCCAAACTCGCTCGCTCGCCTCGCATTGCATGCCAGTATGCCATTGGTAGGACCACCTTACTCGCCGTGTGCAGCCGGCAAATCTCCCAAATGTGTCCAAATATAGAAGAAGCTAGGTGGTGGTGTCCAGACATCCACTGTCTGTCGCCTTGGGTTGCCAATTTCCGCTGATTTAGAACATCGCTATGGTTGTCCAAAATCAAAAGTACTGCTTGCTGATCTTGCATTGTGCCTGACCCGTAAACCGAAGAACAAAATGCGTCCACAAGTCAAGCCAGCTTAGACCAAGGTGTAGAAAATTATGGCCGTAGAGACATTATGCCGAGCCAAAGGAAATGCTGAATGAACAAGGCAGACATGTTAACCGAGGTTGGAAGACTGCTTCGTTACTTCGTGCCTCGGCATCGCTGTGGGTATCTGAAGCGTTCGAAAGACATGCCACGGGTCATTCCTATATTTCTTGTACCCAAACCTAGAGGTCACTGTCAGCAAGACTGCCTGCAAGAAGTCATCTCAACGAGTAGTGGCATAACAAACCTCGAGTTTCCCGATATCCAGTCGCTGTCTCCGAGCCTGAGTCTTGACCCCCATCATGATCATGTCCAGGTCGTCCTGATCGCCCATGGTGATCATGTCACCATCCGGCGAGTCCTCGTCTCTGACCTTGATCTTGAATCGCCGGCGTATGCCAAACTTGTCGCGAATGCGGTCCACAAGATCAGGAAACTCGACGGCGGTTCCTATCATCACATAGCGCACGTCTTCGGCGTGCACCTTCACGCGGACTTTGCTGACTTCGGGAATCTGCGAGCCGCCCCGGCCTGACGATCCGGACACGGAATTCGCTGGTCGACGGTTAGAGACCATCTCGAAATCTCCTTCGTCAAACGATGGATCGTCGTAGTCGCTGCCCTCATCGTCTTCGTCCCCGTATCGCGACGGCTGTCGGCTCCGCTGCCTCCGGCTGCCCCTTCGCATACTACCACGGCCACCACCCTGGTACATATCAAACAGCTCATCAGGATAGGACTCCTTATCATCATCGCGCAGCGGCGTCATTCTCCTATCGCTATCCCGTTGCGAATAGGCCCGCGGCTGGCTGGATGTGGTCGATGCTGCGCGCGAGTAAGCTCTCGGCCGGACATCTTCCGGCGATTGTCGCTCGAATCGGTCATTCGGTCGGGCCCTATCGATGTTGAGCTTGGCGGGCATGGGCCTCGTCCCGCTGCGGACGGACGCGCCACGCGACATCTGCTGTGGCCTGTCGTTCTCAGGCGGCGGGGTGGGCGGGAACACATTACGGCCGTTCGGCGGCTCCGACAGCTGTCGTCTGCTCTGGATCCCAGGCTTGACGAGGTTGGTGGCGGCGTACGAGATGTTTTCGGGCGACCTGTCGTCCTTGACATTTGCCTTGCCGGCCTGAAACGGGGTGTGAGCGAATGGGCAGCGTTGCCAGGCCAATCAAGCACGAACTCACATTCTTGATCTCCGATCCAGTAAAGCCGGTGAAGGCATTGGATTTGTCGGTCGCGGCCACCAGACGAGCCTTTCCGAGGTAATCTTTTGTCTTCAGGTTGCGCACCTTCGCCTCGTTCGGCCGGTAGACGACGCCGACCGGGATGGAGAAGACAGTGTAGCCCTGCGAGACCAAACTTGTGTGAGATTGCCTTCAACCATGCGATGGAAATTGGGATGCTCGACCCTTACCTCGGCCTCTTCGCGAATCGCCTCGTCAATAACATTGTGGTCCTCCACCACCTTCTCCTTCACAGCGTACGACAAGTCCTGCATGCCTGCGTCCTTTTGCTGCAAGTATATGTAGCACAAACCCCGGTTGAACAAGACCTCGCACGAGTAAAGCTTGAACAAGAGCCCCAACTGTGCATAGTCTATCATGGTGTTGCCGCGAAGATAGAGGAGCGTGTCGTTGAAGTTGGCAAGTGCCTCTTCGAAGTCGCCGAGCAGGAAATTGGACACGCCCTGTTGGAAGTAGGCAACCGCGAGGTACTGATCGAGCCGGATGGCACGTTGGTAGCATTCGACCTGCGAGAGTTAGTCCGTCGTAATTCATCGCGTGTTTGTCGTAGGGTCAGAGAGCGGGCGTGGCACGCACTGCTTGATCATGTTCTCCCAGCGTCGCATGGATGACGCCCATATTAAAGAGGATCTTGGACGTGTCGGCAATCTTCTCGAAGTCCTCCAAGGCCTTGTCAAACTCATTGTTATCGTAGCTGCCTAGGGCCGAGACCCAGGTCTCTATTTCCTGCAGCAGGATCAGCGCCGGCCACTCGCTTTACTCGTCACGATACCGCCTACCTGTTTTAATGACATAGTGGTGGCAGTCTGAATGGGTGCGGAGTGTTGAGTGAAGTTGGGTCAAGCACCGGGAGGGGGCGCGCAGATTGATATGAGGCGTGACTCCTCGACCGGCAATCTGCGGCCGTCGGCGGGTTGGTTTAGCGGACTGGGATACTGTGTGCGTCCTGCTACCGATCCACCCTGCCAGCCGGACACCTGTTGCCGGCTTCTAGCGCCTTTCCCGGCTGTCGTTTCCGTCAACTGCCAACCTTGGTCGCGGGCGCCTAGTTCCGGGAGAGTATCTTGCGAATGTGATGTGTGATTGAAAACCCTAGCACCCCAGCGTCCGAGCTCCTCTTCTGCCGTGCCGTGCCGTGCAGCGCCAGCCGGCGTGCGGGGTTTCGGTCGCACAAGACCGTCTCGCTCGCTCGCTCGATCGTCTGCGTCGAATGACTGCTTCTCGCGACTCGACGTGAGCAACCGAGTCGTGGTGATTGATGACGTGGTAGCAAATGCGCATGTGCGGAAGTAGACGACAAACTCAACGTCTGTAAAGAGACTGCGTGTAGGCGTTGTAAAGTCTCGTTCTAATCGGACCGGACGACGGACGACGTTTGGCTGGACGATGTTTGAAGTGGCACGGGTAGTTCTGCGGTTCATGCGCTAGGAACCATTTCAGCTGGTCTGCCAGGGGGCGAACGCTTGTTGCCTGTGCGATGCTCGGAAAGGAGCCCATGCAACTGGGGCCCAGGATACCTAGTCGCAAGACTCCTACTGCCGGGGCCCGAAGCAAGGACAGGGGCGCTAGGAGCAGGAGGACATAGAACGAATAGACGCCGGCGCGCACAGATTACGGAAAGGCTGCTTCCGGTTGATCGCCGGTCTCGAGGGCGACGGGAAGGATGGCGTTGTAGCCACGACAAAGCAATACTTAGCTGCGACTATGGAATATGAACACACATGCCAAGATAGGTGCCAGGAGATAGCTGCGAGAGAGGTATTGTACTTGTGGGTTCACATTCGCGTCTCTCAGACGCCGTGATGGTACTCGCTTTTGCCGACAACCTCAAATTCTGTAAGCGCTCGCCTCACCGACCTGCGGTCAAGTTCGCGCCCAGGAATACTGCCAGTATCTGGGATTATGCAGTCCGTAATGCGGTCTGGAACCAGCCTGTCACAGATCTTGCGAATACATAGCCCTGTTGCGGATCAATGGGGGACCACATCAATGCAGCTTGGGGCGGTGCCAAGGACTGCTGCGCAACCGCCCGCTTTCCTCTTCGTGACTGAGTACCGTCAAGTCCACGGCGCGTATTTCGGCCATTGCAATCTACTTGAACCGCGAAGAAATGTTTGGCCCACAGCGATTCGTTAAGCGCCACGTAGAGCCAGGCGCGTGTACAGACTGGCTATATAGATGTCCTATCACACATCTTTACTGCGGCGGTGAAGTCTTGGCCCCACTTGGCAGGCAGACCCGGCAGCTTCCCGATGTCTGCTGAACCTGTCGTCGATGCGAATCGAAGAAATGCGAGTCAAATTTACGCGCGACTCGAAATGTGCGCCCCCCCTGTATTACGTCCCGGCTGAACGTGACCAATCAACATCCATGGTCTTTTCTTCTTTCGGTCAAAGATACGGTAATGGCTGAACTGTCATCTTTGGTTTCGGTCTCGACGGGGGGGCGGCCAAGCCTACTCCTACGAGTCTACGACTTCTGCCCAGACTTCTTGAAACTTGGCCGAAATTTTGCACGTTTTAAATTCTCTGTCGCGCCGGCGCATCTGAACATTTCCGGATTCTTGACCAAGCCCGCGATTGGCGGGGAGAAATCTCCATGCCGCTTGCCGTACGCTTGCCAGGGTGAGTGCCAGACCCGCGGGTAGGCCTATAGTTGCATGATTCTAGTCGAGGCTCCATACCTGCACGGCCGTTCTATGGCTTGCAAGGACATCAAGTCTCTTGGCGTCGAAGTACGTCCGTTTATCAAATCAACATAGTAGCTTGCGATCGAAGCACTCTATACGCATGTCTTTTTGTTGCGTTGCCACCGCTCTTGCTGGACATTGGTACTGTGACGCCGGCATGCGTCATAGCTTACGTCGTGTGGCTCCATTTTCAACCATTGCTACTTCGTAGAATTGTTCAACTTAATCAAGCTTTTCGCAAAAGCTGGTACGAGCGTTGCATTCGGATCCACCGTCTGCTCATCGTCCAACGACCCCGGTAAATCGACCGTGTCCGTCAGTAATAAGACCGTAGCACATGACTTTCGCCCGTCACATTGGCGATAGTTAGCATTCAATTAGCATTCTCCGCCGTTGGCGCGTCTCCACGCGCTTTACCCCTAGCCCTTCTAGGCTTACAAAACGCTTCAAAGGCTACCACTATAGCGATCAATTGACCGCTAGGAAAGTAGCTCCGGTATATCACCGATACACAATACAGTTGGCATATAACGGTAGGCCTGATCGCTCTAACCATGCAAGTTTAAGCTTTCTGATACCATAGGCTACTTATTTTGTACTATCTATATACGTAGAGCGCGTAGAGACGCGCCGGCGGCCCGGCGGCGGAAACTGCTCGCTACACGCCACTTTGGCGGGCGGAAGTCATGTGCTACGGTCTTATTACTGACGGACACGGTCGATTTACCGGGGTCCATCATCCATCATCCATGTGTCTCAAAAAGCTTGGCACCGCTCTTAATCCCGAGTCCTGCTATCCGTGTAAAATTTCGTCGGCATAATCCAAGCTAAGAAAGCCCGAAATCTGAAAGGGGCGATGATACCCACTTTCTGCGTGATCTCCGCGCATCTTACAATACGTACATGCTCCCGATGGAAAAGCTTCATACGGCTGCGACATAGATCATGATCTTGTACGACACAGTGTTTTGCCTGCAGCGCGGGTTGCGCTTCAACGTCTGATCGCCGTGCTACCGGCAGTGCTCCGAATTCGGGACCCTAGGTTGGCAATTTGCTGGTGCGTGTTCAACATGCGGCTCGCTCCGTATGTTCATCGATGAAGCTGGATATGCACGCTCAGTAGGTACCGAGCAATTCCGTGCTACAGACCTGAGGTGGCCTGGCCAGCGAGAGGCACGAACCCTGACAGATAACCTGCCTGATACTACCAAGTCGAGACATTGGTTAAATCATACCTTTCTTCACTTCGTCTTTCCGCTCTTCCCACAACGTCTTCCCCGTGCACGAGCATACTGTTTTGTCGTTGTCCCACATGCCCGCGCTTCGCGCTATCACGCCGACTACAGTGTCGTCATCGTTAACAAGTAGCCCTCCTGGCGACTCGACTTGCCGAGAGACAATTATAGCATGACCAATAATCTCCCATACTTGGACGGGATGTTTGAAGAAGATACTGCCTCGACCATCCTTGTCTACGTCGACTGAACCAAGAAGGCCTCGTGGGCTGTTTGCCTCACCTTCAATCGAACCGGCCCATATGGGACCCGCGGACTGTGCGCCATCCTTGACGTCTCCAAATTCGCGGATGGTGGCGCGGTACGTTCCCGCACTCACACCGCGGAGCGTCAAATCCACAAGCGTTGCAGTCGACGAGACCTGGACCATGCGTGCGAGTCCGCGGACGTGTCGGTCACTGCCGTCATTTCTGACCTGCCTGTTTTTGCCGGCCCAGGAAAATGTCTCTAGAATACAGACTGCTGCGCCTGGTTCGCGAGTCAGCTGAAGTCATTCCCACGTCGTTTCGGTTCATTCGGGATCCGGAAACGGTGGCGGAATGGCAATAGGACACGGCACTGACTGTCAGAGACTCCTGAACCTCGAAGGATAGCATCTCTTCCTGTGGCCTGGATGGCTTGGACGATAACAGATGGCGGCGCTGCACCGGTCCCTGGAATTTAGCACGCGGCCACGTATTTCCACCATAGGACGATCAGGACCTGTTCGGTTCCACGAAACCCAACGAAGAGTTTAGCATACCAGTCCCTTCGATGAACACTAGCTGATCCTTGAGATTGACATCGAATGTGGAAACGCCATTGATCTTGGACAAGGACTCTGAAACCGCCTTGACGCAACCGTCACACGTCATGGGCACAGAAAAAAGAGTCTGTTTCAACTGCCATCAGCCACGCTTCGGACACAAGCAAGTAGCCCAATTCGCTTATGCGTGGAGCTTGGGACGAACCTGGAAAGGGGCCGTGGTACCCATGGCTGATTTGTTCAATGTGAACGACCTCGACTGCGCCTGGGCGCGTTTGGTCCTTCGGTCGGAAATATAGTAACACGTGCTCGCAAGAGCTACTGCTGCGATACCCGTAATGCCAGCGATATAGCGCGAAGAAGGCATGGCCTGCGCAAATCAGAGTGCGACTGAGAAGGACGGCTTTGTGGTGGGACTGATTGAAGTGGGCGTGACGGAATCAGTCCGTACTTCCATGTGCTCTGACATCAGCACTGTAGGTATGCCTGATGCCGGCGAGCAACTCCGCAATGGTATGATGAAGAAGGGACGACATGGAGCACGCCCATACCGAGAGGTGCTAGGGACTTCGTCGGATAAGTCACGTGCACGATCACGTTAAAGCATTCTTCGCTAGGCCTCGATAAGCGCGATAAGAGGAAAAGCTACAATCACGCATATGCCAGCCATCGCCAACCGAACAGCTCGTGAGTACTGGTCTAAGCGGTGTCCGCTTCTTCAAAATGTCACAGACGGTCGGCCTGGTAAGTTCAAGGCGCTCAACAAGGCCTCCTGCCCTTGCTATCGACACCCAAGCTCATGCGCCATGCCGCGCTCCTAGACACGCCTTGCCTACTCGCGAACCTGGCATCACATCTCCGCGTCCACGCCCCACCCGGGCCTCAGCACCATCAAGTCCCCGCCCGAGGCCATCACGCCGCCGTCGCTGGGGCGCCTCGCCAGCCGGATCGCCGTCCTGCTGATGGGCAAGAACAAGCCCATCTGGGACCCGTCGACCGACTGCGGCGACTACGTCGTCGTGACCAACTGCGCGGCGCTGTACACAACAGGCCTCAAGAAGTGGCGCAAGACCTATTACCGGCACACCACGCGGCCCGGCTCCCTACGCAGCGTGACGATGGACGTCCTGATGGAGAAATTTGGCGGCGCCGAGGTCCTGCGCAAGGCCGTGAGCGGAATGCTTCCCAAGAACAGGTTACGGACCAAGAGATTGGCGCGCTTGAAGGCGTTCGAGGGCAATGCGCATCCGTACAAGAAGAACTTGGTACGGTTTGGAGGGAAGCCAGTGGGTGCGCCGGGGTGGGAGGAGATGGTTCGGGGTTTACGGGAAATGGACATGGCGAGGATATGAAGAGACGGTGTGCGGAGTGGGCCTTGTACGAAAGGTATCGACACCCCTTGGCGTCGCCAGTACACGTTGTACGAGGACTTGGGTGCATCGCCTGCCACCATTGGGGTGGTGTGTATCATTCTACACATTTGTCCGTGACCACGAGCGTTTGAAGCTGGTGCTTCTTACGAGAATATCGTTCCCAAGATGAAATGGCGTCGCCTGTGACGAAGTTTCCGGGGTATGGACATGAGTGCGATGCCATGGGCCAATATCTTTGGGTTGTACTCTCAGTCACGAACAACTTCGCACTTGATGAACCCGTTTGGATCGGACTGAGGGGCATAAACCTCGGCATCTACTCCGGCATTCTTGATGCCCTTATGCCAGCTCAAGTCTGCGGTACGACGGTCATTAGCACAACAGCCTGATGCTCTCTACCGCCTCGCACGGTGACTCACCGATCTCGAAGTAATGCTTGTTGGGCAGGGAATAGCTGGTCTTCTTTGCTTCCGGGACCGCCTCCAGGATCTGCTCGGACATTTTGTACATGGTGTTCTGGACCGAAGCGCTGTCGTCGGTCGCGAACGTCTTCATGGTAATTCCGCGGGCCGCCTCCCAGGCCAAGTCAAACCGCTCGGCGCCCTGCTGCACGGCATGCAGGCCGGGAAACGGCTTCCAGGTCCAGCTGCAGTCCACGTCGGTGCTGAGAATGCGGTCCCACGTCTCGCCCAGGGTGGTGAAATCGTCGCGCACGAAGCCGTGGAAGGCCGAGCCCGTGCTTTTGAGCACCGTCAGCCCCACGATGCCGCTGGTGATGGCGATGCCGCTGCGCTGCACCACTACGGCGACGTTGCGCGTCTCCTGCCCATCGCGGAAGAAGCTGTGCGCGTGCGGCTGGCCGTCTATCACCATGCGAGTCCAACGGTGGACGACAACCTTGACGTGGGCGGTAGAGATGTGGGAATACGTGTCCAAGAAGTGCTGGCCTATGATGCTGGCAAAGAGCTCGGGAGGGTTTACGGGGTGCTCCTTGGCCTTGATGTAGATGGTGTTCTTGATGGAGTCGGTGGCAACAATGACACTGTTGTCGGCCTCGGTGAACCTGGCCTGGCCCATCAGCCTGTGGTTCCGAGGTTTCGTGCAGAGGGGGCTTACGCATGTTCAATCGCACCCTCGAGCAAACAGCATACGGTCATCTCCGTCACAGACTGGGTGCCGGCCTTCTCGTCCCTGTGGACTTTGCATACTCGGACGTTGTCCTTGCCATAGCGGGCATGAGCAAGAGAAGGCATGGTGACCGGTGAGTTTGCGGCTTGGATGTACAAGAGGGAGTGGCTGAACGACTCAGAGACGAATCTGGCCACCGACCGCTGCCCAAGGGTAGGAGGTAGCCTAGGTACCTGTAGCTAGCGGCCGCTGCCCTGATCAGCAAGGGCGGGAGGTGCAGAAGCTCGATCCGGGAATGTACGACCGGACGGCGCCGACCGCCCTCCTCCGGCCCGACTCGGCAGCGAACGGGGGCTGCCTGGGCTGCCTGGGGGTACCTCTAGCCAATCACGTTGGGCCCGGGCGGACGCCTCCCATTCTCGGTGGGGCACGGGAGCTTCCTTACCTAGAGGTCTGCGACGCCGGCTCTGAAACCCGGTCGACCACTGTGTTGGATCGGAAGACTACCTCCGCTATACTACAAGTGCTTAGTTGCCTCGCTTCGCCCTCATGCCCACAAGAACCTCTCTTGTTGTCGCGCGCACGAGATACAGTGACACGGGCAGCGTTGCCCAAACCGCGTGACAGCGAATTGCAACGCTGGCCCGACTGCGATCGACGCGCGTGATCCGATTGATGCGACGGCGCAGCCTCTCCTCGAATAGCTCGAAGCCGGTTATCCGCTCCTTCTGATGATCAGAGTCTTGTTTCGATGATCGGAAACACTGCTCTCGGACGCCCGGCTGTCATTCGTCTACGCGGGCTACTCGCGCCGTGAGACCGACAACTGCGCCGTCGAATGTGCGTCCTCCGGCGAGCGTCCCGTGTGGAGGACTAATGGCTGGGCCATCCAACAACAATGTCACCCTGTTGAGCGCCGCCGCAACCCCGACGCAAAAGTCCTTTTCCCAGCAATCCACAGCCGCGGTCAACAGCGCCATGTCGATCCACGCTCGGCCGAGCTTCGAGCGCGATGCCCTCCAGCCGCCCGCCGTGGGCGGGGGGCGGACCTTGGCTGCCTCGGCCGTCTCATTCGCTCCTCGGGGCTCATCTCTCAATCCCTCTCCGGTTCCGGGGAGCTTCAGTTCTGACCTACGAAGTCAAGTGAACCTGTCACGCATGGGTTCCAGGCCGGATATGTTCTCCCTCGAGAAGCTGGACGAGGCCGACATGACGTTGCAGGAGCAAACGCTGAGTTACTTGCGCGACGCCCTAGGCCGAGAACTGAAGATCAAAGAGGGGAGCGAGAACATGCTGGAGGCCCTCAAAGACAAGAAGGCGAAACAGACCAAGGAGCAGCGCCTGCGGGTCGAAGCCGAGCTCAACGCGTCGAATCTCAGGATCAAGGACTTGAGGCAAAAGATTGCCGATGCACAGAGGGCAAGGGCTACGCCAAGTACCCCGACGCGTGCTACGAGGACGGAGTATTTCAGCCAGAACCACATCGGCCTGCGATCGCCTCCGAGTGCGTCCAGGAGCGCCGCTGGGTCCGACGTTGAAGAGCAGACCGAGTCTCCAACGTTCGCGCTTGCGGAGATACTACAGGCCCTTGAGATAGGGGGCATGACACCCGACTATTACGTGTCCAGGGCCAATAACCTCGTGGATCTTTTCAAGCGCCATCAAACGCTGAAATACGACCTGGTCTGGTCGGTTTTTGGCGTGAGAATGCAGGGAATGCTTCTGAGCGACAGTCGGGAGATCGTGGCCTCTGGTTATCGGATGCTTCGATATGCCGTTTCGGACGTCACATCCTTGCGCAAGATTCGCACATTCAACACCGATTACCTGGTGACTTGGTGAGGCAGAAAGGCGACCTCTTGTGTCACGGTATTGGCTGACGGGTCCTTGCAGGTCCTTGATCAAAGATCGCAAGTCCGACGTTGAGCGGGAGCAAGCCCTCAAGTTTGTGCGCGCATTTCTCGAGGTGAAGGATGGTGTGAGAGAAGTATCCAGGGCCGTTGTCAGAACAATAGCCGCTCTAGCGGAAGACGCCGAAGAGAGGTTGCGGCCCATCTGCCTGGAGACATTGGCTGAGATTCTGGTTCGAGACCCGCGCCTTGTCATCGCGTGTGGAGGCTTGCCCCCTCTCCACGATGCCCTGGCAGACGGATCGTACAAAGCATCGCAAAGTCTCGCCGGGGCCTACCTCTACCTTCTCGATGCGCCTGAAAGACGGAAGTACCTGCGCGCTGGGCATGAGCTCGAAGTCCTTTTCACCGCTTTCACCGACGATTTCAGCTCGAGCGAACGCCTGTTGAAACAAGCGTCGAAAGCTCTTTCTTCGGCGTTGAGAACCTGGACAGGGCTGTTCAGCCTTTCCATGTACAATTTCCGTGCCATCAAGTCCCTCATCCAAAGTATGGTGGTTCAGAGGGGTCCGGCGCGGGAAAACGTCCTTGACCTACTGTATTCGCTTCTTCGCATCAAATCACCGGGATGGGCAACGTCCTTTCTAGCCGGCCGCCGGCTGACGACTTACGGCAGGGTGTCCAATCTCCGAGCTGCCCCTACGAAGGCGCAGGTCATTGTTGAGGAAGACAACGGCGAGCAGAACTTCGTTGAGCACTATACCGCTCTCCTCCTCACCATTTTCATCAAGTCTGGCCTGATACCTTCATTACTGCGTCTGACCCAGGACGTTGACGACGCGACGCTCAAGCGGAAAGCCACCCTGTTGATCGGAGAAGTCCTCAAGTTGTCCAGCCGCCTCCTTCCGCCTTCCTGGAGCGCCCAGCTTCACCTGCTGCCCGAGTTGTTCAATGCCGCAGCTCGTCTACGCGATGAAAATCATTTCACCGCGACAGGTGTGGTATACCAGATCAGCAGCGTCAGCAGAACGCTGTATAGGTCAACGCCGGTGAATTACAATACCATTGGAACTCCATCGATCAACGGCATGGATCTCAACCTCTTGGAAGAGCAACCCAAAAGTAGCGCGGCCGTCACCTACGACGAAGCAACCTTTCGACAACTCTTGATCGATTCGAACGTGCTGAGCAGCTCCAACTATGTCAAGTGGAACTGGGATGTCGTTTTGAAAATCATCGAAGGGCCTCTGGTTAATGGCAAGAGGCTGGAGGAGGCTGTCAAGGCGTCCAAATTCCTGAAAAGAATCGTGAGCTTCTATCGGCCGTTCAAGTACAAGTTTTCCGAAGTGAAGAGCTCAAGAAACGCGCAGAAATACGTCCGGGTCGGATGTGCGCTCATGCACACCCTGCTTCAGACGCCAGAAGGTGTGAGATACCTCACGGACAATAAGCTTCTCCGACAAGTTGCCGAGTGCGTGGCCCAGTGCGACCAGACCAGCGGACTCACGGCGCAGTTCCCCATGTTCTCGAAAGATCGACTCACCGACACGCTATGCGGCGGCTATTTTCCCATGCTGGGCGTACTGAGTGGTGATCCCAAAGGCATCCAGATGCTGGACCGGTGGCGCATCTTCAACATGATGTATCACATTGTCGACCTGAAGCAGCGGCTCGATTTGATCAAGCTCATGCTGTCGAACTTTGACTACACTCTCCAAGGCCATCCTCGCGTGCTCCTCTCGAAAGCGTTGACAGCCGGCACCAAAGACATTAGAATAAGCGCCACCAATGCGTTGCGGAAGTATGCAACCCGTCGGAGACTAACGACTGAGGATCAGGCGCCGCCCGACTCCAAGTGGGCCATCCAGCTGCTGGTCACACAGTTGTACGACCCTGAGATCGAGGTGTGCGCAACCGCGGTCAAGATCCTCGAGAAGGCCTGCAACAGCAAACACCACCTCGAGTACATAGTGGAATGTCGACCGGCGCTGGACCATTTAGGCGAGATAGGCGCGCCCCTCTTGCTACGCTTTTTATCAACCTCGATCGGTTACCACTACCTCGACGGTCTGGACTACATTAGCAACGAGATGGACGACTGGTTCCTGGGACGCAATGACTCGTACGTCAGCCTGATCGAGGCAAGCTTGGCTCGTTCCTTCATGGACCAGCAAAATGACCACACCAACCGGTTGAGTGTTTTTGATGACGAGCAGGAGATCGAGGCCGATAGCCACGTGCCGCCGCACTTTTACAGGGAGCTTACGCGGACGGAGGAGGGCTGCAGACTGCTCCGTGATAAGGGGCACTTCAGGGAGTTCGTCGACACGATCTACGAGCACGGCATGCAGTCAGGCGACGAGGAGATGTTGGTCAAGGTCAAGGGCTGTCTGTGGGCCGTGGGAAACGTCGGGTCCATGGAGCTCGGCGCGCCATTTCTCGAGTCATGCGACGTGGTGGAACATATCGTGCAGATTGCGCAACAGCACGAGGTGCTGTCTCTTCGAGGCACGGCTTTCTTCGTCTTGGGCCTCATCTCCCGGTCGGTGCATGGGCTCGAGATCTTGTCGGAGCATGGCTGGGATGCGATTACTACTTCGACCGGCACGTCGTTGGGCCTTTGTGTGCCGTCGGACCTGTCCAAGCTCTTCTCGCTGCAGCCATGGACTCACGAGTCTCTCAACCAAATCACGTTGCCCGACACGCAGAAGACACAGACGTCCATATTGCCGACCCTACCGTCCAGGCCCCGATCAGCATCACTGCTCAAGGCGCTGGCCGAGGAGGGCATTGAGATGGCGGTCCCCAAGGTGGAACTCGACCCCGATCCTACCAACCAGCGCGTTCTCGAGCTCATCATCGACTTGACCAACATGGTCCTGGCGCCCCGGGCACGGAAGGAGTTGCTGCAGATTAAGGCGTCGA
The DNA here is from genome assembly GCA_029339225.1 of Phyllachora maydis. NCBI lineage: Eukaryota > Fungi > Ascomycota > Sordariomycetes > Phyllachorales > Phyllachoraceae > Phyllachora > Phyllachora maydis. The sequence continues at coordinate 798,320 of JAQQPM010000006.1, read as the reverse complement.
AGAAAGCGCCTGGTTTCACGCAGCCCTACCTATTCAGGCGTGTCTTGGCGCTGCTCGAGGGACGCCACTACCATCTCACCGACCGCAGTCTGATCGTGGGCCTATTCGAGAAGAGCGTGCTCCGGTCCATCATACTCGAGGAGGAAGGCGAACGTGATGACAAACACAACGACAAGATTGAGGAAGAAGATCTGCGGACCAGTGCTGCGGCAGCGGCGGCACTGGTGGTGGAGTTGGAGAGCTCCGGCGACGAACAGCGCACGGAGCGGCAGCGGAGTATCAGTGACCCGGTCGATCTAGAGCGGAGAAACACGGCGCGGAGGTCTTCGAATGCGTGACGGTAGGCGCTATCCGGCACGTGTGGACCAATGGAGTTCTGGATATGTTGACGCCGCGCCGTTCGAATGCCACGGCCGATTCCTGTGCTGCTACGGCGCGGGCGTTGTTGTTCGCATAGAATCATTGTACGTTTGGCCCTGGCTTCGAACGCGGTGTCGGGCAAGAGGCTTGCATGACAGCCAGATGATGCAACGGGGTGGCTCGGCCGGGAATGCTTGAATGGATACCTCGTACGAGGCACAAAAGGTGCTTCGCGTGGCATTTGGTTAGGGAAATAAGGCGTTGGTCGGGTCGGTGCCGGGCTTGGGTGCCTCGAGATCTGCATGCTCATCTACAGTGTCTTGACTTACCGAGTCCCAGTCCCCCCTGGCATCACCATGCTACCTACGTGCTGCATGTAAAGATGGGATGTCCTTCCTCATCCATTGCATATTACGGGAATCGCGCCGGTTGCGGTAGACCCCGCTTTTGACAGACCCGAAATCCGCACGCAAAATCGCGGCGCGAGCCCGGCTTATACTCACCATCTGGCATCGCAAAAAGTTTCATCGAAGAGCCAAGATGGAACGACATTACGCAGCCGACCAGCAGATCCGCGACATGGTCTCCGGCAGGGTTCTCGTGATAGCTGGTTCTGACAGCTCCGGAGGCGCGTAGGTGTATCCAACCATATCTATTATCTATGCTTTCGTACCCAGTTTGGCTAAAATGGCTCTCGCAGGGGCCTCGAGGCTGATCAAAAGGTTCTTGCTGCCCATGGCTGTTACGCCATGACGGCCACAACGGCTCTGACGGCGCAGAACACGCTGGGGGTCTATGACATCCATGAAGTGCCACCCGACTTCCTCAGAAAGCAAATAGATGCTTGCCTGGATGACATCGGAGTCGATGTAGTGAAGACGGGTCAGTGGCGGGGGGGGGCATAGTCATGAGAGCTGGCCGTCTAATCAAGTGGCTCTCCACAGGCATGCTGGCCTCTGAAGCCACCATAATCGCGGTGTCCAAGGCCCTCAAGGATCACAATGTGGCCAAACTGGTTGTTGACCCCGTAAGGTCGCCGCCCAGGCTCATCATCATCACGTCTCTGCGGTGACTGCGCTACTAACGACTGTATCGACAGGTCATGGTTGCCACAACCGGTGCCAAGCTTCTTCCCTCCGAAGCCCTCCGAGAGCTGAGGACTAGCCTTCTACCACAAGCCACCGTTCTCACGCCCAACATCCCCGAGGCCCGGCTCTTGCTTGCTGATGCAGGGCTAGGTGAGATGCCGCTGCAGACGGTCGCGGACCTCGAAAGGCTCGCCCGAGCGCTGCAGACGCTGGGCCCGGAGTGGGTGCTCGTCAAGGGAGGTCACTGTCCGTTTCAGTCCGACGGTACCGTCGCTACTGCCGCCGCGGAGAAACAGCTGGTAGTCGACGTACTGTACGGAAATGGCCAGGCCTTCACCATCGAAACGCCTTATCACCACTCCAGGAACACGCACGGAACTGGGTGCTCACTCGCCTGTAAGTTCTGGGACCATGTCGCGAAGACGTCTCTAGCAGTCCGGTTTTGTGACGAGCGCGATAGCTGCCATTGCGTCGAATCTCGCCAAGGGGCTGGATGTTCCGCAGGCGACCAAGAGGGCTTGCAGATACGTCGAGGCAGGCATCAGGATGGCCCACGGACTGGGAAAGGGCAACGGCCCTTTACATCACTTTCATTCGACATATACCCTGCCATTCTCACCGTGGGTTATTGCTCGAGAAGTCCTGCTCACCTTGCTACGTCTTGTTCTCCGTTTTCTAATCATGCTCCTGGCAGCGACCGATTTGTTGAATATTTGCTGGAGCGGCCAGAAGTTGCCCCCCTTTGGGATCGCTATGTTTACCATCCGTTTGTGCTTGCCATGGGAGACGGAACTCTTCCGCTGGAGTCCTTCAAAGAATATCTGACACAAGACTACATTTACCTGGTGCGATACCCGTTTGAGACGGCTTGCCGCACCATCCAGTCTGACCCGCGAGTAGACCCATTTCGCCAGAGCAAACGCCTTGGCCGCGTACAAAGCAAAGAACATGGAGGACACTGCCGCAGTACTCGGATCCCCTTTCTTCGTCATGTCTCGAATCCAAAGCTGACGCGAGTAGGCAGCAAGTATAGTGACTCACATCTTCAATGAGATGTCACTTCACATCAGCTACTGTCAAGAATTCGGTCTCTCCAAAGAGGACATGGAACAAACGGAAGAGAGCGAAGGTCAGGACTCCTGTGTGAACAGTAACCCGGGGCAGTCTACGTGAACCCAAGCTGACAGCTTTGTAAGCCTGCACGGCTTATACGCGGTGAGGACAACTCCATCCACTCCCCGGCGAATCGGATCAGTCTGATGAACTTCTGTCGTGTCCTGTCTTAGATACGTCCTGGACATAGGGCAATCACAGGACTGGATGGGACTGCAGATTGCCCTCGCGCCATGCCTTCTAGGCTACGGGGCCGTGGCAAAACACTTGTACAGCGACCCCAGGTCGAAGCGTGAGGGAAACACCTACTGGACGTGGATCGAGAACTACGTGGCCGAAGACTACGTGGCCGCGGTCCGGACCGGGTCTGGTGAGGACGCCCAAGCGATCAACCAGCAGTCGTTTTGCGGGTTTTGACGCGCGACAAGCAGGGTTATTGGAGAAGCATGCAGTGCAACAAAGTCCGGCGCGGATAGAAGAGTTGGTGAAGGTCTTCGTCCATGCGACCAAGGTGAGCCGGTGTTGGCTGCGCTGACACAGAGCTGTGGCTTATATACTGATGAGCTTGCAGATGGAAATCGCATTTTGGGAGATGTATAGTTTCCAGTAACCGGCAACATGCGCGTACCTAGGGGGCTTACGAGCTACTGCGACGACTTGTGTCGTATACCCTTGCACGGGGCTTATGTAATCCCGCTCTTTCTCCCAATCAGACCTCGGCTGCCTGAGAACTTAGGCAGCAACGCTTAGCCTTATCGCACGCAATCTGTTGTGCAAAAAGTTTTCTACCGCGCTTCGCATCAACCATCTTCGCGTCGCCATCAATCTTTCCGATCGGTGCTTCTGGTCTCAATCGGAACGCTGCGCACCTCCGAGCGAATTCTTTTCCTCCTTGATATCCTGGAATCTCATCCCGGGTCTTCCCTTTAGATAATTTGCCTGCGCTCTCTGGACCCTTCCGCTTTCGATTGGACCTCTAACGTCCAATCAATCATCAATCACCTCACTTCTTCACCGTTCCCGGTCAATCCATCAGGGATTCATATTCCACTGACAGCTCAGTGAAAAATGTCTTACGGTGGTGGCGGCTACTCGTCCTCCCGCGGCGGCGGCGGCTACTCCAATGGCTACGATCGTAGCGGAGGAGGAGGCGGCAGCGGCGGCGCCGGCTATTCGAACAGCTACGGGTAAGTGCTTCTGATACTACTTGTCTCTTGGCTCTATTGTTATCGTCTACACCCCAGATCAGAGCCGCCCATATGATTCTGTTTTGTATATTCTGCTCTCCTCTTTCCCTGACACTCACACAATGACCAGTGGATCGAATGGCTACTCGAACGGCGGCAGTGGCGGCTACGGCGGCGGCAGCTACGGCGGCGGCGGCGGCGGCAGCTTCGGCGCAGCTTACGGCGGTGGAGGCGGTGGCGGCGACCGCATGTCTAACCTCGGAGCTGGCCTGCAGAAGCAAACCTGGGACATGAATACTCTGCCCAAATTCGAGAAGTCCTTTTACAAGGAGCACCCCAGCGTCGCCGGTCGCTCGCAGGCCGAGGTCGACAAGTTCCGACGCGATCACGCGATGACTATCGCGGGACGCGACGTTCCGAAGCCTGTGGAGACCTTCGATGAGGCCGGATTTCCACGCTACGTACTGGATGAGGTCAAGGCACAGGGCTTCCCAGCCCCCACCGCCATTCAGTCTCAGGGCTGGCCCATGGCTCTTTCCGGCCGCGACGTGGTAGGCATAGCGGAGACCGGTTCCGGCAAGACACTCACCTACTGCCTCCCAGCTATTGTCCACATCAATGCCCAACCCCTGCTTTCTCCAGGAGACGGTCCCATTGTTCTGGTTCTTGCGCCCACTCGTGAGCTGGCTGTGCAGATTCAACAGGAGATGAGCAAATTTGGCCAGTCATCGCGCATCCGCAATACCTGCGTCTACGGTGGTGTTCCCAAGGGCCCTCAGATTCGCGACCTTTCTCGCGGCGTGGAGGTCTGCATCGCGACACCAGGCCGCTTGATTGACATGCTGGAAAGCGGAAAAACCAATCTTCGCCGCGTCACCTACCTCGTTCTCGATGAAGCCGACCGCATGTTGGACATGGGTTTCGAGCCCCAGATTCGGAAAATCATCAGCCAGATCCGACCTGACCGTCAAACCCTCATGTGGTCTGCCACTTGGCCCAAAGAAGTCCGCAACCTCGCTTCTGATTTCCTGAACGACTTCATCCAGGTCAACATCGGTTCCATGGAGTTGGCTGCCAATCACCGCATCACCCAGATAGTGGAGGTTGTTTCCGAGATGGAGAAGCGAGACCGCATGATCAAGCACATGGAGAAGATCATGGATGACAAAGACAGCAGCAACAAGATTCTGATTTTCACGGGCACCAAGCGCGTGGCTGACGACATCACTCGCTTCCTCCGCCAAGACGGCTGGCCCGCTCTCTGTAAGTGCAACCGCCATTGGCTGCAATTTCAGTACGCTAATGAATGCACTCAGCTATTCACGGCGACAAGCAGCAGAACGAGCGTGATTGGGTCTTGGACCAATTCAAGACTGGAAAGAGCCCGATCATGGTGGCCACGGATGTTGCTTCCCGTGGCATTGGTATGCCTCATCCCTCCCTCCCCCTCCCCTCCCCCCCTCCCTCCAAGCTAGCAGCTTCCAGCACTGTCCGTGCTGTGCTTTACTCTTGCGTATTTAGGGGCTCCCTCGATTGCGTGAACTTGCCTGACCTCGTGCCTGGATGGCGCCATTATGCGGAGTATTGTGCTCGCAGCATAGCAGTGTACTGCCACTGCTCTTGGCGTCATTATGTGGAGTCTTGGACGCGCAGCAAAGTAATTTGATCTCTGCTGCTGCTGCACCATCCCGACTTGTACCTGCAACCTCTCTTCCAGAGGTGGTACAAGCGCGGTGTAGGCATGTCTTGACTCTGTTCAGAGATGTCGCCAAGATTCCCTCAGGGCCCGAGGATCCGGGACACTGGGTCTCCAGGCAACTCACTTCCGCAACAGACAGCCCGTATGCCAAGGATAACAGCAGTTCCGAAAGGGACGCACGGCTATATACTTAGACATTCGTGTCCTCCAGCCGTCACTGCTGGACGTTGCTGCACACCTTTGCCGGCCTTGCTAACCGCTTTGTTGCTAAGATGTGCGCAACATCACGCATGTGCTCAACTATGACTACCCCAACAACTCGGAGGACTACATCCACCGTATCGGCAGAACGGGTCGTGCCGGCGCCAACGGCACTGCCATCACCTTCTTCACGACTGACAGTAAGTTGCTCGTCTTTATGGCCTTTCTCGCGGGACCCTGAATGAGCGGAGCGCTCTAACAAACAATGTACCCAGATGCGAAGCAGGCTCGTGATCTCGTTGGTGTTCTCCAGGAAGCCAAGCAGCAGATCGACCCACGGCTGGCCGAGATGGCCCGTTATGGCGGCGGTGGTGGCGGTGGCCGCTACGGCGGCGGTGGTGGCGGCTATCGTCGTGGCGGCGGCGGCGGCGGCGGTGGTGGTGGACGAGGTGGTGGTCAGTTCTTCAGGTGATCAGTTTCCACATTGATCCGAGACTTACGGGTTTCGAACAGGCCGCAGCGGTGGCAACGCCATGCCCATCAGCAATCGACGATGGTAAGGTCCGTACCTCATGCCGGTGAAGTTACCCGTAAAGTCGGCGTACATTCCCTTGCGCTCTCGGCCTTGCCAGCACAGTGCCATGACGTGTATCAGGTCGGGTCATTTTCATGGCGCAACCTTAGACAGGATCTGATAGAATCTGCTTTGTGCCGTGTTTGCCGCGCGACTGTATGGTGTCTGGGGACATGACTGTCTGCTCTTTCGTATTATCTTTGACTCTCGACCCGTTCTTCTCTGCTACCAAGGGTCCGTTCTCTTGGCTCATTTCACGTTATCGAGGAGCTTATAAATGTCTGCAGAAGCGGAATTTCCCCTGGTTCCATAATAATAGAGTCTTCAGATGCTGGCTGGAGTGCTGTGCCGCCTCATCGTTCCAAGGCTGCAGAACGAAAGCTGTCGCTGGCGTGGGCTACCGAGAAGAATGACGGTAAGGAAAGGCATGCTGTTTCTCCCAACGCAAATGCACCGTGGTCGGGTTGACAGTGTTACAGGCGCCACGCGGACAGGCCCTCTCGACGGACCAGATATGGCACAGATCAGTAATGGATTTTCATGATGGCTGTTGTTGTGGGCCGACGTAGTCAAGAAGGCCAGACGGCGAGACCGAGTCGGCCCCTTTGCGTCTTCTGAGCACCCACTCGCTGACGCGTGTTTGTTACGTAGACTTTATGTACCCTGGTTGCACATGGCAAACTTGTGAAGCAGACAAACAACAAAGGCAGGGGAGAGAGAGAGATGCTCGGTCAACGTGTATGTCTGCTCGATAGATAGATGCCGCCGACCATGTTGCTGCCAATGCCGACGGCGCGACCGCTTCTCCTTCCCACCCGATCAACCGCTGAGGGCAACCACTGACAGACGTGTGTTGTCTCTCCGAGTCAGCCTGTGCGTATGTGGTCTACGACCTCCGTGCACCCGGTCTGCCCAACACATCACATCACAGTCTCTGACGGGGTCAACTCCACCGAGACGAGAGACTAGCATGTGCGACTGGCTCCCTGTCGCTCTGCCGCCGGTCCAGGCGTGCGTGATACGTCGTCGGCACGGCCATCGCTACCCCCACAACTATCGTTCCCCATGATCGAGCGAAGGTTTGCAGGCGAGAGGGCGGCGCTGCGCCAGATTACATGTGCTTGGCTGCCAGGAGCACGAAAGGGGAGGGAGGCCCCTAGGATCGGGATGTGGCTTAAATGGACTGGCAAGTACGCACATTCGACAGGCTCCGAGTGCTGCTGGCTCACAAGCTGCCCACGGGAGCCTGCTTCCCCACGGGAATTCCCCACGGGAAAGAAATGGTTTGATAGCGGCTCGTCTCCCTGGCGGACCTTCGTGGTTGGTTACCTTTTCGCCCCTTTTTCGATGCCCCCGAGCCAACATCGGCGATAAGCTTTGCTGGACAAAAGGAAAATATATACCACCTCGTGGGGGAGCGGGGAGGGGGTCGCTCAGCATCAACAACCGAAAGGGGCAGGCACAGCAAGGCAAGGGGGACGTGGCGCGCCCGGCCAGGGCGTGCGCACAGGCTTTGGCCGTGCGGCATGGAGGCCGTTGCCAGCTCTGCCCTCCCCTCGGCAGCGCCGGGAGGAGAGAGGGCGAGGGAGAGGGAGGAATGTACAAATCATGCGAGTTCGCGTGGGTCTTCTCCCCTCTCCCTGTCTCCCAGACCCGCTGGCTGGGCTCGGCCGTGCCGGCAAAGTTGGCATCCGCTCTGCTTTCTTCTCGAGACGGGTAGGCTACGCGCGAGGTCCCGCGGCGAGTCGCCCGCTCCGCCTGTCGACGCCTGCCATGGCAAGGTCCACCCAACTTCAGGCCTGATAGCGGCGTCCAGGGAGGGAACCCTGAGCGGCAGGTGAAAGCTAGCAAGGCTGATTCAGGACGGCCGCCATCGATCACGCGTTCTGGCAGATATACTTATTAGGACGATAAGCAGGTGTAAGTGACAAGAGAGCCGCAGTCCGGAAAGCTTTCGAAAAAAGGCTTCCTGCACGCCCCACCGAGCTCGTCCGAGCCGTCGTTAAACTGGACCGCTTTTGACCTTTGATAGACTGCGGTGGGTATTGAGCGACGTGCCTTGGCTAAAGCATCCCCACAAGGATCGGGTTCTGGACCTTGCACGCATCTTCAAACGGTCAAAAGCCTGTCGAGCAAATGCCATCCACGTGAAGGAGGAGTTTCGAAGCAAAGTCCCGAATCTGACTCTGCTTACTGCTGACAGAAAGCAGAACGTTGGAAAGGGGCAGCCATGTCGTGACGTACATGGCTTCTTGACCAAGTCGTCTCATTGTGCCATGTGCGCTTCTGGATTGATCTCCGAGGTTCTATCGTGGTGGCAGTGCTCTCTGTCGCCTGCCGCGTCGCCGGCCACGTAATCATTCGTTTGCGTCGTCGACGGTTTCGGCCCAGGCAAGTCATGGCCGATGCAAAGCGAAGATGGGGCAGTCCTTCGGTAGTCATGAGCCCACAGCCATGCCTGCATCCTCGGCGAACACCCACAAGGGACTGGAGCCCTCCAACAAGACGGGATACAGGCTTGACAGCATGTCTCGGCCGAGCCAGCCACAGGAACCTCCCCTGCCTTGCGCTTGTGATGGTGGCAAAGTCAACACAGCTCAGGGCCCGCTGATGGAAGCTTGGGTGATTGCACAAAGGTTCGCCTTCGTTGGGACGAAGGATGATTAAGATTTCAGACCGCCATATTGTGCACAAGCCCGCCCGTCAGTCGATGATGGCAGTGCCTTGTAGAGGTCGCGGAGCCGATCAAGATTTGCAGGACAGGCCGATGCGGTTGGCCATAGCAAGACGAGGTCCGAGATCCGAGGCCCATTTCCTGGAAGACAGGCGGCATATGGGCTCTTGCGATGACTTGCGATGACTCTCGGATGAGCCGGTACCCGTCAAGTCTACGGAAGCCAAGACTTCGTCACGGACTTTGCGTGTGAGCATTCATGGTTGACGTCCATCAGTGCGCGTCTCTGTCCGAGCACTGCATACTCTCCCGCCACGGGACGACGGGAAGCAGCAAGTGGCTGCTTGTGGGGCGCATGCATGACCTGCTTGATGATGGCACTCATGATCAGCCGCTATCGGTCGATCTCGACAAGATCTCGAGGCAGAACCCATTTCGGCACCGGCGGCGTGAGGAGGCAGGGACAGACCTTGGAGAAGATCAGACCAGACGCACGCCGCTCCACCACGGCCAACCGGCCGTCAGTCAGTACCTACCTACTTCTGAGTAGTCCGTGCTATAGCGGCCGCTTGGTCGGTTGTATACGGCGGTGGATCACATGGGTCACGTGCGCACCGGGGCATGCGAGCGGGAGCCGGCCTTGTACGTGCTTCTTGTTGGTTTCACGACGGGCCACATCCATCCGGGCACGTCTGCGGGCAGGCGCCGGTCTGGCGGGAAGAGCAACGGTTAGCGATACCGGGTGCGCGGAACGGAGAGAACCGGCTCCCAGGTTCCCGCCGGGCTCTAGAACACTTCCATCGACGCAGTAGCATGGCAGGAGGAGGCTACGGGGATGGGTGGTAGGACAGCCGCCGGGCCTCGCCTCGCGTAACGCAGCCATGGTGGAGTGGGAGGAGGTCCACACAGACAGGTCGAGGTACTTGGGCAGCGCGTACCTGGGCAGTGCGCAGTAGAGGTAGTCGGGTAGTCGTGCTCGACTTATCCAGACGCGCTAAGCCGCTTGGAGAGTTTGGGAAAGCCCTGGCCAGCCGGAAGAGGGAGGGCCCTGACTTCCGCATCCGCAGCCGAGCGCGCCGGACCACGCGATGCAACGGGAAAACATGGCTCGGAGACATGAGCCGCCATTAGCCATCAGATACGTTAACGTACGAGCCAGCCGCGACCACGTGGTTCGATGGGTCCGATGATGATGTGCAGAGGTAGAGGAGCTACGAAGTATACGAAGTAGACCGGAGACGACCACGACGACAAAGTGGCAAAAGCTGGCCGGGGCTGACGAGGCCCGTGATGAATCTGTTGCATGGGTGGCGCAGTGGGACGGACTGGAGGTAGGTGCGGCCGGAGATAGATAGGTACCGGGGTTACTGCCTACAAAGTATCCGGAGTATGGACGGCAAGACCGAAGACACAGCATTTCCACTGCCAGTGAGAGGGGGCCAGTGAGAGGGCAGCGTCAAGTGGCACATCGGGTGAACAGAGCGGCCCAAAAAAAAAAAAATGCCGGCATCCCGGCACGCCGTCGTGCAAGCGATCGGCTGACATGGATAAGCCGTCTGAATCCTTCCGTGGAGCTCCTACTCTCCTCTCTTGCTCACCGCAACATTTCCGCGTTTCCGTATCGATGCTGACTATGCCGCATGCACAAAGTGATTGGCCCGGTGCCAATCCACCCGCCTTTTCTCGGCAGCATGTTGCACGGCTCTGGATTGCCAGTCCTGTGGTGAAATGCAACCCAATGCCGGGTCCGGGCCGACCTCCATCGGAAGCGGAAGCGAGCACGCAGCCCGGCTGGCTGGCGGGCCAGCAGGCAAGACAGGCTTGCAGGTCATGCCTGCTGCCTGGGCCTTACGAAAAAAAACTTGGCACCTACCTCTACCTACCTCTACTCCTAGGTAAGCAAGAGGTAGATAGAGCCTTAGAGGTAGGTAGGTAATGAGGCAGAATGCCTCGCGCCGCGGCGGGACACACCCACATCGCTGTAGAGGTATACCGCGGCACACCCACAGATGCGCATCACTGCTTCCAGGACCGTTGATGCTGTTGCTCGCGGCTGGACCGCACGAGGGAGCTACTGAGCTAGTTGCATAAGTACTCAATTAAGCTTGTTTTTGTCGGAGCTCGCTAGCACCACAGTGGCGCGGCCAGATGTCAAATATGTACCTAGCTACCTTCTCTAAGTAGGTAGATACTTCGTATCTGTACACGTATCCAATCACAATTGTCTTGCTGCAATTCGGGCGACCATTTCATCGCAGACGTGAACCCGCGATCCCTTCCGAGTACTCCGTCACCCTGTGGTCTTCCGCTGCCCTCGCCTACCTGAACATGAACGGTCTGGAAGGTACCTATCTGTAGCTCGACTAGTTCATCCCGAGGGTCTGGGTCGCCATAGTACTGCCCGTTGCCCTAAACGTTCCCGCCGGCTGGTTCCAGTGTCCCCCCCTAACCGCACTTCGTCAAGCTCGTTCGCGGTAGCACCAGACTCGGGGCCAAGCTCGCTTTCGCGTAGATCAGCTGGACTAGCTACGTAGCTGGGCTGACAATGCTAGACGGCCGTTGACAAGTTAACTATCTGCAGTGCAGTAGCTAGCACGGCCACTTTGACGTCGCTCGTGTACTTCCCCGTTTTTCGAGCTGAAAGGGAGCCAGACATGGCGCTCTATGCCGTTCCCTAGCCTTGGTTTCTTGTGCGAGGCTCTTGGTGGAAACGTGCAGTCATGGTAATCTCTGTTCTACGTTTCAGCTCGAGGCCCTGGCCGATCACCCGGACTGTACCAAGGACATACGCATTGCACGCATCCCGTGTCGCTCGCGCATTTATGGAGTATTCCACCTTCTAGGACGGCCGTCGACGACTATCACTTCCAATTCACTAGCACGACAACCCGCCGATCCTGGTCGACTGGTCGGCAGCATCTTCTGTGACCCGGACTCGTCACGAGGGCGACGGTTGCCGCAGGGGGGCGAAAGGGGGGGGGCGGGGCAGGCTTCATACGTCGGGGTTCCCTCCCCAGTCCCCACCTCCGCTGGTTTGGCGCATCTGGAGCCAATCTCCTTAAAGGCCGGCAATATTCCGGGACAGGATTGTTGACAGCAATTGCCCTGCAGCAGGCAGCCGTGTGCGACCGGGCGACACGTGCACGCGCGCCCACAAGTACGGCTGCGGCTGGTCTCTGGTTGAAAATACTTCATTACAAGAGTATGACGAATCCCAGGGCGACCCTCGCCGTCGGCACTCGGCAGGTCGGCAGGGCAGCCTTCTCAGTACGAACACTCCGTACATACATACATACTCAAGAAGGGAGGGCGGCACCGGGCGGCAACGGGCGGCAAGGTAGTCGCCGCTCACAGGCCCGAGTCCCATTTGGGCTACTCCGGTCGCAATGCGCAGTACCTACCTACATGTCGTCACGCAGTAGCTAGAGGTACTTGAGGTGGCAGTATTGCAGTACATGCAAAGGCCTGTAGCGATGAAAAGGAAAGAAAGACGGCGGACTTGGGCCTTCCAAGATGACCCACTCTCGTTCCCGGGATCAGCAGTTGCGACCATCCAGAAATCGGTATTCGTCCTATGTCAGCAAGTACCTCCCCGCCCTCCGTCAGCTGTAGGGGTACTTTTTGCAAAACTCACATAAGTACCATCCATGACCCCTTGACCAGCCATTCGCCCCCCCCCCCCCCCCTCCCACCCCCTTCCAATTGAAAATTTCCCTTGCGTCGTCGCTATAAAAATCGACACAGCCGCACACTAGACTCATTTTTCTCTCGACAAACCTTCCCACCCCCCCCCCCCCCCCCGCGCGCGCCCCGACAAGAAGACCAATAGTGCAGCTCCCTCGCACCTTGCGTCGCGACACACCTCAACAAGGGGAAGGTGGACGGACAATCGGCGAGGCCACGCAGGAAGGGAGTCATTGAATCGCGTCCTCGGCGCCCCAGGCACGCGCGCAGCTCGCGCACAACGAGCCCCGGGCAGCGCACGTACTCCGTGCATCTCACATCACGCTTAACTCTCCTGCCCAACGGTCGCCACCGCGCTTGTCGTCGCTGGATATTACGACCCCTGAGCTTGGCTTCCCGCCGACACTCGCGCTAGTCGGTGGTCTAAACCAGATCGGCAGCGACAAGCTTGTCGCGACGCGTCGACAGGCTCCTGAGCGCCACTTTTTTAGTTCTTGAGCCACCAAATTACGACACTTCTTACGGCTGAATACTTTAAGGCCCGCGCCTGCGCTAGAGTGATTGAGAAAAACGCCGCCTATCCTTGCCCCGAAGGCCACAGAGACCGTCGGGTCCCCTTTCCCTGGCTAAGGAGAACGTGGCTTGGTGCCGCAGGACGGACCGTCTGTCCATATCACCATCCACGCCTATACCCCTGGTCCTCCCCACTTGGTCCATGTCCAACCCGGTCTTGCGCTATCCCTTTGCCGCCTGACATATACACTATCACATCGGTACAAGTCGTGCACCCTTGGTCTTGTCTTTGGTCGCCTGGTCCAGATCGCTTTACCCTGGGTCCCGGGATAGCTTGCAGTCACCTTGCCGCCGCTTGTCGCCTACTGCATGCTTCCGCGAGCCGACTCCAAGACTTGGGCACAGCAAGACAGACGGTGGCCACTCGAGTCCACGCTTTCCGCCGACCTGAGCGGCGCCGAACTGGAGAGCTGGACCTGAATCCCCAGCTCTCCGCCTCCGACGCTGTCTCCCGCTCGCCGGCCCCGCCATAGTCGGCCGCGCTATAGTATGTTTATGCTACAAGCGCAACAGCAGCAGCAGCAGCAGCAGCAGCAGCCGCCGCCGCAGCAGCAGCAGCAACCAAACGGGGTCGTCGACAATCATCCGTCGCCGCCCGACTCCGCCGGCTCCCACCAGCGGCAGGCCCCAGGCCAGCAGCCCGCGACGCTCAACGCGGACGAGCCCTCCCGCACGCTCTTGTCCTCGCTCGGCAGCCCCATGGAACGCAGTGCACCCGAGTACTCGCAGTCAGGTTTGCCTTCGCCCTACCCCAGCGCCTTCGGCGACAGCCAGTCTGAGGCTTCACCTGCAGATCACGCATCTGCGGCGACTCCCTACGCCAACCAGGAAGTGCGGTCCAACAACTACTCCTCCACGGCCACACCCACTTCCGAGTACGGCGTGTTTCCGCAGTCTGCGCGCTCTGGTTCCTTCCCGGAGCACATCCAGCGAGCCTACCATCCTGCAAGCAGCCACGGCGGCGGCAGCAGTGCAGGTATGGCGCAAACACCAACAAGTCCGTCCATGCCTCAAGATGGACGCACCCATCAGAGTATCCAACAGGCCAGATCTGACACCGAAGTACCTATAGATCCATCAATAGCAGCACCTAGTCCAACATATGCACACAGCCAATACTCGCCCTATGCCGCTCCGCCACAAGACATGTCATCTGGGTACCCGCATCCGGGGAGTGCTGGACTGTACCCTCAGGCTCGGCCGGACTGGACAGGATATGGGCAACAACACCCGGGATCTATCACGCCTGGCCATGCCGTTTTCCCGCAGACGCCAACATCTGCAGCGCAGCACGCGCGACCCAGCCAGGTAGGTTCTAAGGACACTTTCAATCGGGCTTGGGGTTGCTAGGAATCAAGGTCTGGGGTCTCGAGGACGTCGTGGCCGTTCGGTCCCGGGGTTTGGAACAACTCTCCGGCGGCCTGGCAATCTGCACACGTCAAGTCCCGTGTGCCCGAACCATTCCTTTTCGCAGAGCCGAGTGTCTGACTCGTTTCGCCGGCGATTTGGTACTAACTGCTCCTAGCAGGTTTACTCGTTCGTTCCCATACCCGGGGCTCAACAGCATAAAAGACCGAGGCGGAGATACGAAGAGATTGAGCGGATGTATAAATGCGGTTGGCAAGGGTGTGAAAAGGCATATGGGACGCTAAATCACTTGAATGCACATGTGACGATGCAATCGCATGGACAAAAGAGGACACCGGAGGGTAAGTCATGAGTTCCCAGACGTTGATCTTTTCAGCACTACCGTCACCGCCCATCTTCCTTTCCTGGCTTGGTCAGGCGCTAGCCTGGATATCCCTACATGGCAAACGTCTGTCTACCCGGTCCCCCGTTGGCGCCAAAAGCACTAGCGGGAACGGGGGTCAACCGAACTATCGGGTCGGCTCTATAGCCGGATGCGACGCTAATTCGACCGCACCAGAATTCAAGGAGATACGGAAAGAATGGAAGGCGCGCAAGAAGGAGGAAGAGGCACAACGCAAGGCAGAGGAGGAACGGCACCGCCAGGCTGCAGTAGCTGCGGCCCAGGCCGCTCAGAACGCCGGCGCAGACCCCCAGGCTGCCGACGGCGTTGCCCCCACGCCTGCGACGTACCCGGGCTCTAGACAAGTTCAACTTCCTCCCATAGGATACCAGCCGACCCAGTACCCTGCACCTCCCTCTGCTGGTCTTCAACAGGGCCTGCCCGAGTACGGAGGGAGTCACGTCTACTCGAGTTATCAGACACCGGCTTCGCCATATGCCCAGCCAAACCAGGGACTTTACAACCAACGTAAGTTCTGCCTTGTTACTGAATGGGTCTACACTCCAGCTAACGCATAGCCACAAGACAACGGCGGCCCGCCGAACCATTAACTCAGCAGGTCTGGCCATCATTATTAGGGGACACGGCATTGTTTTCTCACGTTTCCCCCGCGAGTTCGATCCTTTTACCGCATGCATGGGCGGAGTATACCCAGGAGGGCAAAGAAATAGGTGGTGGTTCTTTCAAGGAGGGGTGCTTGGCGACATGTTCCGTGCGTTCTGTTCTGCAGGCCTTGCTGTCGTTTCTTTTATTGCTGCATAGCCGAGCGGGAGCGAGGCGTGCCCTTTTTTAAGACAATCCATCGCGCGACCGTCCAGCGTCCTGTGAACCCACACTCGCCGCACCCCCTACATCTGACGCTCCAGATGAGCAGATGGGAGAACCACTCATACAAGCTTTGTGCCAGAGCAGTCGATTATATTGATGTCCGGAGCATGAAGATTTCACAACCAGCGCATACAAGTATCCACGAGCAGAGCAGTCACTTATTCGCAACCTGGGCAGCCACGAATCACTCTTGTGGCAGACTGGAAACAAAAACAGAGAAAAAGCTCCTCAGTGTCGGACGCAGTTGTTCTGCTTTTTGTTGCTCGTGACGTGAGGCCCATTCTCCTGGCACAGGTCCCTGTGGCCTAGCGAGCTGTTGTAGTCTCGTGCAACCATACTTACTCCACGAAGCCAGATCTCTCCCGAGTAGGGCGCCGACGGAGATATCACCACATGCCCTCCACGTGCACCATGCCCGGGGTCTGCGCGCATACCCTAGGCACAGACAGACGGCTGGCTTTGCATGCCCCGAGGTCGTGCGAGGCGGCACATCTGCCACCGTCGCACCCACCCGAAAATGAGAAGCGGCATGTGGGAGCGAGGGCAGCGAGTGGCCGGCCGCCTGGCGCCCTGGCAAGCGGCAAGCGGCAAGCGGCAAGCGACGGCTTTCCTGGCCACCCGGGGTTGGAGGAGGGCCTGCCTCCCCCGGGCAGCCCTCGGGTCCGCGTCAAGCACCCCGGTGCCGACGCAGATGGCATCAGGTCGACTTTCTTCTGGTGGATCCTTGCACCCCACGGGGTGGTGAGGCTTGGTCGCGTCGCGCCATGCCACGCCGGATGGAGCCTTGCTGCGAGGCGCCCACGTGCGCCAGTGTCCCTAGGGCCAACTTCCCTAGGGCCAACTCGCGTCGCCGCCGTGGCAGCGTGGGAACCCCCCCTCTGCTCCGGCGTGGCGCCGGCCGTGATCGACGCCAGGGCCGTGGTTCGTTAAAACTCCCCCAACCCCGTCGTGCCCCGGCCCCGGCCCCGGAGTCGGAGCCGGAGCCCGCCGGCGTCCATGGGGGCGCGATTCCGGGACATATACAGTCCTTTGCTGGAAAGCTTCTCTAGAGGAGGGGCACCTTGGCATTGGGGGTCCGAAATCGAAGAAGGATGGTCGACTAATTCTACTTCAAATCAGCTATCAATTGGGCTTACAGGCACTCTCTAGGCTGTATTTTGTAAATGCAGTACAAGAGTGACGTTGACAGGGCTGTGTTTTCCAGCCAATAGATGCCTGTTTCAAACTGCCGGAAATCTCGGCGACTGCCGGTCGGGAAATCTCGGCGATCGAAACACCATGATTGTAGCCGCGCGCTACCTACCATCGGCAAGTGGCCTGATGGCCTGACCTCTAGGCACGAGCCCGGCTGTTTATCTCGGCCCTTCCCCCTGGCTCGAGGTCGTCCCGGGGAGTTGAGAGAGTGCGAGAAAAGATGGTCTTTGTAGCCAGCCATCATAGGAGCTGCCTACTCGTGTCATGTCTCCCTGACCTACTAACAATGCTGTAGAGTAAGAAGGCTGCTTGGCTGCACTGCTATAAATCTATAGCCGGGATAGGAGGAATTATAGATAACTTATAAAGCACAAATCCTTCTCCCATTCTTATCCACGTTTCCCTCTTCCTAGACACATATATAGAGTCCATATCACCTCGTTCGTGGCCCCAAACCCTTGGAAACTATGAAGAAGGTTCAACTCCTCGCTTCCGCCCTCTACTTTGCCAGCATCGGCGCCCATCTCCAGGAGCGGACGACTACGTTGAATGGTTCCTGCAGCACCGGGGACGCATCCGCGCCGAATCACGGTGCCTACAGCATGCTCGAGATGGACAAAATCGTGCGCGCCTACAGCAGCCCAGAACTAGATGGGCAGGTCCTTACGCTCGCTCCGAAACAGTCGGATGCGAGCCACTGTATAGCAAGGGAAACTTGCCAGATCTGCTTGTATAACACGGCTTCCACGGGCACGGCCGAGGTCAATATATCGTATCTGCAGTTGGCGCATACCATCGACGCGATTGAAGACCAACAGTCAGCAACTGCGGTGCTCGGGACGAGGCAATCATGCTGCAACGAGACCGCATCTTCCACCTGGTACGTGCCCGGTACCGACAGTGATGGCCATACTCTGGCTAACGTGGAGAACTGGCACAGCTTTGGGGGCATCCGCCCCGTGCCCGGCTCTGACGTCGTCTTCGTCTTGACAAAGGGCACCGATTACAAAGAGGGCCAGCCCCTGCCCGCGTGTCCATCGCTACCCAGCCCTTGTAATGTGTATGGAGCACCTACCTCTACTTCTTCGGGACCCATCTAGAAATCGACTTGTTGGTTTTTTCAGCTTGGAAAAGTCTATCCCTGTGACGTACCTGCCTCTCTCTACCTGCCAAGCTTTCCCCGTGAGAAGAGGGGAAGGTTCGATCCAACGGCTGCCAGGCCAACGTTGAGACTGTACCTCTCTACTTCTAGGTAGGTACAGGAATACTTGATCGTACGTAGTATAATATCGCCGTTGCTCGAAAGAAGAAGAAAAAAAATTGGCGCAAGAGTCCATCATCCCCGCTATGTACGGGATCGCAGACTCGAGGTCCCCAGCAACACCGACTTCCAACCGACCCAATCAGGCATGGATATCGAGGGCTCCGTGCCGGGCGCCTTTCCCGTCGAACCGCACATCACCATCCAGACTTCCTCGGACAGCAAGATGACGACCATGCCGCCCGCGGCAGACGTCGACAGCGGCTACTTCCGCATCAACCTGGCGGCCTTGACCGACGAGGACGCCATGCACACGGACTCCTCGTCGGCGCCAACGTCGGCCGTCAGCCCGCGGACACCGCTGCCCAGCGCCCTGCAACGCGCCATGTCGATCCGCAGCACGGCCTCTTCCACGTCGAGCCCGACCATGGCCTTCGCCCCGCTCGCCGCCAGGCTGCAAAGGTCCGACTCGGCGCGGTCCGCCGGCCGCATGTCTGTCCGGTCTCACACGTCCGTTCGCGCCATCGGCGCACTCCCCTACGGCACACTCGAGGTCGTCCACGCCTCGGACGACCCCGGAGAGGACGAGGACGAGGATGGAGGGGCAACGGCGTCCGAGACCCTGGAGAAGCGGGACATGGTGCCGGACCCTTCAAGCGTGTACCTGGCCGATGGCAGCCTCTTTCTGGTCCTCGAGCATCCTACCGGGTGCACACTCGGATACGACAACATGGCGGCCACGGTGGAAAGCCCCAGGGTCCTGGGAGTCCGCGGAATCCCCCCAGGCGCGCACTTCTTTTGGCTCACCGGGCCCGGCCGCCTCTCCTGGAGCGGGTACTGGTTCGTGACGACCGACAAGAGCGATGTGCGGGTGAAGCAGTGGGATCGCTTCAACGAGACCCTCGGCGACGTGGCCAGCAAGTTCGAGGAACGCGACGCCAAGGAAAACCTGGATCTCGTCTACAACCAACTCATACCCTATACCCGCCACTTCGACGGCCATGATACGCCGACACCCCCCACGCGGAGCCCAGTCACTCCCGTCCCCGTCCCCTGCTCGGCCCAAAGCATGTCTCGGAAGGCCTCGGCTGAACCCGACTTTGCGGCCGACAGCGGCAGTCTATGGCACTTTCTCGCTTCCCATGTCACTGAAGAGTATCTGGCTCGTGTGACGGGCAACAGCCGGGCGCGAGAGTGGCTGGTGGATACAACGGACGCCGCACAGGGCGAGGCCCCTTTTCCTGCCGCGGACAAAGTCCTGAAGATGTCAGGAAGTACCGAGTTCCACTTCTCCCTGCCCGCACGCGACGTTGAAGACCAGGAGATGCTCGCCAACTTGTCCATCGACAGCGACGTCGCCAGACCGGTCGAAGCCGCGTCCGATCCCGAGCCACACGTCCAGAAGCTCATCGCGGCGGCGGGAGACTCGGCCACGGTGGGCGAGCTCCAGTTCACCTTTTTGACGGGCGCCCACCTCGCCAACTACACCTGCATCGAGCAGTGGTGGCACGTCGTCCTCCGCGTCGTCCTGCGCGCGCCGCGCCTGGCCGTGACCCGGCCCCTCCTCTGCCGGCGCCTCCTCCAGACCCTGCACGCGCAGATGATCTACAACGACCGCCACCTTGGCGACGCCGCCGCCCTGTCCCCGCCCAGCAGCAGAAGCAACAGCAGCGGCGGCCGCGGCCGCGGCGGATCCGATCTTGGCATCCTGGACGTCGTGCCAGGGAACAAGCGCCGCCTGCGCGAGGCGCTCACGCGGTACAAGCAGCGGCTGGACGGGCTGCTCCTGGGCCTGGGCGACAGGATCACGCCCGAGCAGGCCGCCGTGGGCCACGCGTTTGCCGATCTCGAGGCCCTCTTCTGGAAGCATGGCTGGGAGCTGCGGAGCCCGTACGTGCCCGGCGCGGCGCATGCTGCAGCGGGCGACGACGGCAGCGGCGACGACGGCGGCGGCGACGACGACGACGATTATGCCCCTGTCGTGGTGAGGGTGGATCAGGATGGCAGGCAGGCAGACTTGGTCTCCTGGAATTAGGGACCGGGAGCTGCGGGCAGAGGCAGCAGGGACAGCAGGGACAGCCGGGGCAGCCGGGGCAGCCGGGGCGGAGAGAGGAGAAGGTCGCTCAAGAAAGCCCTCGAGCCTCTGGGGAAATGGTTCTGCCTGGCGGAGTGAACGAACGGGCGGTGCCCGCCGGCCAAGACAGTGCACAAAATGTATAGTTCGTCCACAGGGAAATGCAGAGTATGCAATCGCTTGGGACGTCTTGAGTGCCCGCGGCGTCATTATGGCAACGCTCGGGGGCGAACAGCTTCCGAGCTGGCTGTGTGTAGTAGATACAAGTAGATGCCGACAGGGCACAGCCGAGGAATCTCACGCTTGTCCAGGTCAGGCCACAGAGCACGCATCTATCATCGGGCACTGCACGCTGAGTAGAGGTAGGTCTTTGTCTCGAGTCGTGGACACTGATATGGGCGCATTCCTGGAAGGCCCCATTGCTGAGCCCGGGTGCCACCAAGCCCGTAGACATGAGTGGCCACGCAAATGCTGTCATGAACATGAACCTTCCCTTCCCTTGGTGGAACCCTTTGGACTCCGATCCTCGTGTAGAATGTCCATGGTCTTGGTAGCTGCTGCTGCTGCTGCTGCTGCGAGAAGCAGAGCAAAAGCACCCAAAGACCAGCCCCAAGTAGTCCGACGCGGGCCCCCAACACTCCGTCCCCCACTCCGCCCCCCGGGGCTTAACGGTAAGACTTCTGGAACCTCGCGCGCGCACCCTTACCACCAAACTTCTTCGGCTCACAGCGGCGATTATCGGCCACAAGAAGGGTACGGTCGTACTGCACAAGGGCCTGCTTGAGCAGGTTCTTGGAGTGCTCGTCGACGTACTTCTGGAAATAGCTTTTCAACCAGTCAACCCAAGTTCCATATCTAGGATTCCAGAGCCTCGCGTTCACCAAAAAACAGAACCGCATACCTGATGACGCCCTTGGAAATCGCCTGGCGAATGGCGTAGACCTGGCTGGTGTGGCCACTGATGCGCTGTAAGCATACGAAAGAATTGCATTAGGGTTATCTCAGAGTCCTTACCCTCCGGTCACACGGACTCGGATGTCGAGGTTCTTGAGGTTGTCCTGGCCAAGGATGAGGATCGGCTCGAAAACCCTATGCTTGTTAACCTCCCCGTGCTCCAGCTCGCGTCGATTGCTGCGTGCTTACTTGAACCGGAGGATGGCTGGCTCCACAAGGTGCAGAGGCTTGCCTATTGCGAAGTCCCAGTGAGCTACTGTTCGTCGATTTTGTGCTTGATGCAGCAGTGTGGCACAATCATGTCGACTTCAGCTGCCAGAGCTTGCAGCCCACGCTTCCCTGCCATGAACGGTCCCCTCCGGTACACGAGCCTTTCGGACCACCTGACGTCCTGCAATCGGACCAGGGCACTTCACTTTTCGAGTCATCGACGACCTGACATAATTTCCACTCGCGGTATCGTCTAATCGTTTTCTTGAGGGCGTGGCTTGAGGGACTCGCTCGGCATGAAACCAGAAAAGCAGCTGGCAGAATACTCGTTGTACGTACCGTTGACCTGCGAAATACCTGTTAAATTGTTCTCTGATCTCGAGTGCCCGGGCATGCGATCACAGCACAAAATACAATGGAACACTCCAAAGGACCCACCTTGATCAGTCCCTTGCCCTGCTGCGTTGTCGCCAAAGCGATCGCCGTCTTCTTCTTCCCGAAGGTCTGTACTCGCTGCTTTGGCTGCGACATGATTACGGTGTAGGTATATGATGACTGTGGATCTGACCGCAAAGCAAGGTCGTGTCGTTGCGCAAGCCTCGTCGTTGAGGAGGAGAATGGTGATGTTTTGCGCCGCGTTTGGTCACGGAACGGAGCAATCGGCGTAGGTGAGGGCACAAAACCCTCAAAATCTGAAGTGGGGCTACCTCCCGCGGTGTGTGTGTCGGGTCAGCCACATTTTGTCAAGCCACTCTTTGACTAAGCGACTTTTCCCTGCGCCCCTCCGCGTGGGATTGGCCCCTCCGAATTACGGTGGGGGCTTGACACACATTCTGACCAAAAAATCCAAAATCGCCGAGCAATTGCAGACTCGAGTATTCGCAACCTCTACGTCGACATATTGCAAAGATGGCTCCTCAACGTGTGACATACCGTCGTCGGAACCCCTACAACACCACGTCGAACCTGACGAGGATTGTCAAGGTCCGTGGACTACACGTTACCTGGGTCTCGATTGCACTCTAATCCCAGACAGACTCCCGGTGGCGATTCGCGTATCCTCCACATCAAGAAGCGCGGAACAGCACCAAAGTGTGGCGATTGCGGCATCAAGCTTCCCGGCGTAGGTCCTGTCCCTTTTTCATCGAACGGAACGCGGATACTGGGCCTCGAGGTGGCATCGGAGAGACCAGCATCATGAATCTGCAGGGGATACGACAGCCAACCCGGCTAAGATTTGGTTTCTGATGCGCCTAAGGCTTGAAGGATCGTGCAATTTGGAGATGCTTGAGCGAACGATGCTAACGGTCGTGTTCAGATCCCCGCGCTGCGACCCCGCGAGTATTCACAGATTTCGAAGCCCCAAAAGACCGTGCAGCGCGCCTACGGTGGCAGCCGATGCGCCAACTGCGTGCGGGATCGTACGTCTCGCCCAGTATTCCGCCACCAAAGAACAACGAGGGCTGACCAACTGAACAGGCATCGTGCGAGCATTCCTCATCGAGGAGCAGAAGATTGTCAAGAAAGTGCTGAAGGAGCAAAGCGCGGCGGAGAAGAAGAAGAAATAGAGCGCGTTTGTTGCATGTTGGTGGCGGGAGCAGATGATGGGTCGGGTCATACGCTACGGTGTTCGGGAAAAGGCTACCTGAGGTCTGTAGCCTTGAATCGGGCCTGGACGCTGGATTCCTCTCGCCTTCTCGCGAGAAATACACTACAAAATCCGAATCTTCATGCGCATTCCCGTGCTGCGCCGTCGTACTTGTGCAGCTTTCGCACTACAGTCAGGATGTGTGAGCATGCTAAGATTGGATTCACATTCCCAACTGTGATGACTCTGGACTGGTGTCGCGTTTGTGAGCTGTTGATGGTTAGGTTCCAACGAGTGTCACGTAGAGTACCTCTAGAGATCGGTAGAGGTAGGTATGTGTAGGTAGTAGGATTACAGCAAACGCGGGTCCCACAAATGTCATTTGGATGACTTCACTCGAGTTGGTCGTTAGCGAAGAATACCCTACCTTGAAGATGCAAACTCTCTGCCATCCACACACGACTCAACCGTACATCCGGGAGTCCTCTTATCCTGTAATTTATACCACTGTAAATGGCATGCGCTGATACGCAGACGAAATGACACTTTCAACTCGAGTATACCACGCACAAGCTGCCTGTCGACGATTCCGCCTCACCAACTCCAGCGAGGCAGGCCTCAGATATGCAGCAGGTAGGGGCAGGAAGCGCCAGCCGCGCCAAGTGAGCCAACTACCCATGGACCACGCCGCGCCCGGCGTCGGGGGCGTGCCATGCATCCGCGCCTTTCACGCGGCCTCGCAGCCGCGGGCCCGGCGCGCTGTCGGCCACAACCAGGAGCCCGTGCCGGACGCGCCGCCGCCCACCGACTTCGGCAAGCTGGACATCCTCGGCCAGACGCCGGCGCCGTCTACCGCCGTGGACACGTGCCTGGCCGACGGCTTCGCGCTCGACTCCGGGCTCCGCATCACCCGCGGCGCCGGCGCGCTGCTGGTCGGCGGCGAGGCGTTCGCCTGGCGGCCGTGGGACCCGGCCGGACGGAGGCTGGTCAACGAGAAGGGCCAGTGGGAGGTGGAGGATCAGGCGTTTGCGTTGCTGGCGCTCTCCTGGCCGAGACCGGGTAGGTGCACGGTTGAAGACGGTGTTGTTGGGAAGCTGCTGACCGGGAGGGGGGCCGGCGTGGTGCTTAGATCTCCTCATTTTGGGCCTGGGACCGGAGATACGTCCCCTGAGTCCTCGGACCAGAGCTTGCATTGCTTCCCTTGGCATGCGCGTTGAAGTGCTTGACACGAGGAACGCCGCTGCGCAGTTTAACCTGCTGGCCACGGAGAGAGGCGTTGAAGATGTTGCCGCTGCCTTGATACCCATCGGTTGGAGGGAAGGGATCGGTGCGATATAATTCCGTGGGATTATATCCGTCATGTTCTGAAACTATCCAATCTTTCCAAGTCCGGCACACTGGATCCGTCCATGAGACTGAGAGGCCAGAGACGTGGCCGAGCTCATCATGTGTTGTTTACAAGCAATTCTCGAGCTGAACGCAGACCAGTGCAGACACATGTGGGAGCGGTCATGCAACATGGGCCAGTACATTGCAAGAGCCGACGCTCAGGGGTTGGCTGGCAGTATAGACCTATCCAGAACCTTTGATGGATCTTGACTGACTTCACACTCGATCTTTTGATTACAGCCGACTGACGACTGTGAGCCCACGATCGCCCTAGTCTAGATGCAAGCCGTGGTTCCGGCTGTGGCCTTCTGCTCGTGAAACAAAGAACACGATGGTGGCCCAGCGAGTCTGAAGCACTCGCCTCTGGCAACCTTGCACCCGCCTGAAGACCAAACAAAACGCAGCAAGCCGACCATGGATTCGCACATCGTCTTCCAAAACGCCCATCCCGGCAGTCAACCCTGGACTCCAAGCGCACCTCCAGTGAATTGGGTACCACCAGCCTGCCGTTGCAGATTGCCGATCCGGCCGCCGCCTCTGCCGCCGCCTCTGCCGCCCCTCTGGCCGCCGCCACGGTTGCGGCCACCCTGTCGTTCGAACGCATGGGCAGTGCCTTGCGTGCGCTGTTCCAACGTCCGCTCGTTGGTCTCGATGAGCGCACTGGCCTTGTCCGCCATCGTCAGAGCGAGGCTCTGCAACCTGCTCAGTTCCACGCCCTTGCGGAAGATGATCGTCTTTTTGACTTGGTCCATAGCGGCAGCGAGCTCCTCGTGGCTGATCATCTTGCTTACGACGGCCGAGACCTTGCTCTCTGCAAGCTCAAACATCTGTCCAAGGGTTCCGATGGATAGAGTGTCGTAGAAAGGAGCGTACGTGAAGAGGTAAGTACGGAGACCTTCCTCTTGTATCTGCTTGGCCAGCATGGCCTTGATGCTGTCAAAATTGGGCATCAGCTCCCAGATCTTGATGCTGTGGATGAAGTCTGTTGCTTTCCTCCACTCTCCCGCCGCCAGCGCTTTGGAGGCCTGCATGACGTGGTCCCTGGTGTTCTCTGGGGGGCCAGTAAATATTTGCCGTTCGTGGTACTCCAGCATACGGCGATAAGTCTTGCTGATGACTCGCTTCTTGACATCCGGCGACGAGCCTGTTTGGGCCAGCAGAGGAATCTCGAGAAGCATGCTGCAGGTCAGGTAGACGCACTCTAGGAGCTCCAGGTTGATGTGCATGTGGAAAGGCAGTTGCCGTTGCTTCTCCAAACGCTCTTGTTCCGGGCTGACCTGGTTGAACCTCTGGATCATGACACCCTGGGCCAGTAGCTCCTTCTGGCGGCCGCTACCACAGATTTCTTGCAGCGTATTCTGTGCGTCGTATACCAGTCCCTTTCTGAATGCACACAGTCCCACCTGGACTAGAGTACGATTGTACATGATCTGGCTGGTAACGTCGAAGTTTGGAATGTTCTCTTGCAAGTGGGACATGAGCATATTGTCGCGGGCCTGGTAGTACTCGTCGTGCAACGCGAGGAAGTAGATCTGACAAAGCATGGAGCGGCCCCGTATGCGACCATCGCTGTGGAGGAAAAGGTATTGACAGAGCGTGTTGATAAGTCGCGGAATATCGGACGACTGGTCACGAGGGGTTATCACAGAATCGACGTCGGCAGGCACCAAGTTCCACGAGTTCTCCTCCAGGATCTTGATGACTTGGGCCGGCTAAGTAGTGTTAGTACTTGCACAGCGTTCTCCAGAGGATGCATACATACCTTGAAATAGACGTGATCCAGGCGTCTCTGAACCACCCTATTCACACTATCCTGAGAGATGTCTAGTGACGTATCGCGGCGGAGCATCTCATAGTAGAGCTGGCTCTTGACGATGAGGTTGTAAAGCGACCCTTCATCTGAGAGCCGTTCAATGTACTCGGAGGTGTGGGGATCGATGGCTTGAAGGGAGCGAGTGAGTTCGTCATCAAGCCGCTCAACGTACGATACGACGCTTCCCGCAATATTGATATACTTCTGTCCCGGTTCCAGGACGGGGCCTTTCTCATCATCATCCCACTCCTCGGCGCCCTCGATGACGATATGGTCTTGGTTGCTGTCGAGAATCTTGAGAAGCTGCGTGAGTTCCTTCTCTGCTGCCTGCCACTGCTCTAGGGGCATAGAGGACGCCGCGCCAGTGCCGAGGTCAAACCGGGCGGATACCAAGGTCATGAGCACCCGTATCCGCTGATAAGGGGTGTTGGCTACTTCGTTCAGCTTCTCCATGATCTTGATCTGTTCGAGCCGGTCGGTATTTTTCTTTCCTCGAGACTCCATAATCGTACGCAAGTGCTTCAAGATACTCTCGGGGGTGAACTGAAGAGCCCGGCCACCCTTCCCAACGGTAGCGAAGCCTTCATCATCGCCTTCGGTAAAATCGGCAGTGATGGGCGCGAGTTTCGGCTTCGTCACTTTCGGGGCAGGCTCCTCCTCTTCCTCCGACTCCATGAAGCCATCTTTATCTGCTCGATACGCATCAATCTGTTCTTGATACTCCTTATTGTTCTTCTTGATGCGCTGTTTGACCGCGTTCAATCCACGGGCATTCGTTGCGTTCATCTTCTTGTTGGCGGGGGTGACTTTTTGCTTTGCTATGGTTTCGTTCATGACATCCTCCAGCTCAGCGATACACTTGATGTAGATCTTTGGTGCCTTTCCGGCATCTTGCAACTTGATAACTTGGCGGTTAAGCTTGTCGTATTCTGCATGTGGAAGCCGTTAGCTATTTGCGACGGAAAATTGATTTTACGGCAGACATACCGTTGGAGATTGTGACCCAGTCGTTGATTTTCTGCCCATTCAGTATGGCGGTGATGGTGGCCTCAAGTTCCTCGAATCGCTTGTCCTTTGCGCTCTTCACCTTGGTGGTTCCCTCGGTGTCGCTCGCCTCACTGTCTGAGGACACCTGATCTACCATGAATCGAGACGCGCCCTTCTTCTGGGCGCCTTCATCGTCGCTAGACTCGTCTTCAGACTCCTCTTCGTCCTCGTCCTCGTCCTCGTCCTCATCTTCCGAGTCGTCGTCGGAGTCGTCATCACTGCCGGCCATAAATCGGGAGGGGCCTTTCTTTTGGGGCGCGGTCTCGGTCTTTTTCTCCTCCTCTTCATTCTCCTCGCCGGAGTACAGAGACTCCTCCTCCGAGGACGACTCGCTAGAGCTGTCGTCGTTGCTGCGGAAGAACCGAGATGACATTTTGGCGACGTTCTTGGTCGGGCAGAAAGATTGGTCGCTTCGGCTCGGGATAGTCTGCCTACCTTCTAGAGAAGATGGGCGAATTATTCACCTGGCTATGTTCCCAGGCACGAATCTCTGACCGAGTAATCCCGGATTCGCCTATACTGCCCAGATTAGTGGATTTACGCACAGCGCACCGCGGGGCAGGCTCGAATTTTGTTTGTGGAGGGTTTCTCCGAAACAGTGGAACGAGGGGTTGATTTGCAGCTGGCGACAGCTGTCTTTTCTCCCTCTCCCCCGTGCAACGCGACTGTCACGTGATGCGCGGCAGGACGAAGTGTCGCCACAGCTCCACTTTGACGCAACGGTATCTCTAAGTCGCGACAGACGTTTTTCCTTCAGCCCCGGTCAGTCGAAGAGGCCGCATCAACAGTCGCGAGACACGGGCATCTTGTCGCCCCGCCATCGTGCAAAATATCCTTCAACTCGCCGTGGCTCTTGAATCGGCAGAGCAACGACTCGGTGTGCTGTATCGTCAACTGCAAGCGCGCGCTCTGTGCTCCCCTCCGCGACATCGGGTTACTACGCGCAAACCCCGATTTCGTGGCGATGAATTATCAACCTCCTCCTCCTCCTCCTCCGCCGCCGCCGCCGGGCTGGCAACCGGCACCTCCATCACCCCCTCCACCGCCGCCATCGAGTCTACCTCCACCCCCGTCGTTTCCGCCGCCTCTACCGCCTGGCTATCAGCCGCCGGCGAACTATCATACCGCAAAGTTCGCGCAAAAGAAGAAGGAATGGCTACGGAACCAACGAGGTCGTTTTGGGGAGAAGCGGAAAGCAGGATTCGTGGAAACCCAGAAAGCGGACATGCCACCAGAGCATTTGCGAAAGATCGTCAAGGACATCGGCGACGTTTCTCAGAAGAAGTACACGAACGACAAACGAAGCTACCTGGGCGCGTTGAAGTTCATGCCACATGCCGTTTTGAAGCTTTTGGAGAACATGCCTATGCCATGGGAGGCGGCCCGTGAAGTTAAGGTTCTCTATCACGTCAATGGATGCCTGACGCTGGTCAACGAGGTTCCGCGAGTGATAGAGCCGGTCTTCTATGCACAGTGGGCAACAATGTGGACTGCAATGCGGAAGGAAAAGAGCGACAGGAGACTTTTCAAGCGCATGCGGTTCCCCCCATTCGATGACGAGGAACCTCCGCTGTCATGGTCGGAGAACATCGAGGATGTCGAGCCTCTCGAACCCATACAGATGGAGCTTGATGAGGATGAAGATGCCGCTGTACAGGAGTGGTTCTACGACCACCGCCCTCTCTCCGACACGTCACATGTGGGCGGGCCGAGCTACAAAGAATGGAACCTGAGTCTTCCGCAGATGGCCAATCTATACCGGTTCAGTCGGCCACTGGTATCGGATGAGATCGACAAGAACTACTTCTATCTTTTCGAACTCAAGAGCTTCATGACGGCGAAGGCTCTGAATGTTGCCTTGCCCGGAGGCCCGCGTTTCGAACCCTTGTACAAGGACATCGATCCGAACGATGAAGACGTGGGCGAGTTCAATGCCATGGACCGAATCATTTTTCGAAACCCAATATCAACGGTGTGCCGTGTTGCCTATCCATTTCTCTATAACTCCTTGCCACGGAGTGTAGAATTAGCATGGCACTCTCACCCCCAGGTTGTGTACAATCGCTCCGAAAACCACGACCTTCCAGCGTTTCACATCGATGCCGCCATCAGCCCGATATCACCCCGCGAAGTTGCGCCCAAGAACCTTACCATCACTCATGAAGATGAATTGTTTGGGAAGGGAAACGACGAAGAGCCAGAGGACGTCGCTTTCGAGCTCCCCGGCGACATCGAACCATTTTTGGCGGACGAGGATCTTGCCAACCAAGACACTGCTGCCGCCATCGAGCTGTGGTGGGCTCCGTACCCCTTCAATCGACGATCCGGCCAAACGGTGCGCGCCGAGGATGTTCCACTCATCAAGCAGTGGTACCTTGAGCACTGTCCTCCAAGGCAGCCGATCAAGGTTCGGGTGTCGTACCAAAAGCTTCTCAAGAACTACGTGTTGAATGAGCTTCACACGAAAAAGCCCAAGGCTCAGAACCGGCAAAGCCTTCTCCGATCTCTGAAGCAGACAAAGTTCTTCCAGCAAACCACGATCGACTGGGTTGAAGCGGGCTTGCAGGTTTGCCGTCAAGGCTTCAACATGCTGAACCTGCTTATTCATCGAAAGAATCTGACTTATCTTCATCTCGATTACAACTTCAACCTCAAGCCAGTCAAGACCTTGACAACGAAAGAGAGGAAAAAGTCCCGCTTTGGCAATGCGTTTCATCTAATGCGCGAGATCCTCCGGTTGACCAAGTTGATTGTGGACGCCCAGGTGCAGTACCGACTTGGCAACATCGACGCTTTCCAGCTCGCCGATGGTATTCTCTATGCCTTCAACCACGTGGGCCAATTGACGGGCATGTACAGGTACAAGTACAAGCTCATGCACCAGATCCGTTCCTGCAAAGACTTGAAGCATCTGATCTACTACCGATTCAACGCCGACAATGTCGGGAAGGGACCGGGTTGCGGCTTCTGGGCTCCCGCTTGGAGGGTTTGGCTGTTCTTTTTGCGAGGCATCATTCCGCTGCTGGAGCGATGGCTTGGAAACCTCCTTTCCCGTCAGTTCGAGGGTCGCCACAGCAAAGGGGTCGCCAAAACGGTCACGAAGCAACGTGTGGAATCTCACTTTGACCTGGAACTCCGCGCCTCCGTCATGGCGGATCTTATGGATATGATGCCCGAGGGAATCAAACAGAACAAAGTCAACACCGTTTTGCAACATCTCTCCGAGGCTTGGAGGTGCTGGAAGAGCAACATTCCCTGGAAAGTCCCTGGCTTACCCGCGCCCATCGAAAACATCATCTTGCGCTACGTCAAGGCCAAGGCAGACTGGTGGATTTCCGTCGCTCACTACAACCGCGAACGCATCCGTCGAGGAGCCACCGTTGATAAGACTGTCGCCAAAAAGAACGTTGGCCGGCTCACTCGATTGTGGCTGAAGGCGGAACAGGAAAGGCAGCACAACCACATGAAGGACGGTCCGTACGTTTCGTCAGAGGAGGCTGTGGCTATTTATACAACTACAGTGCACTGGCTGGAGTCAAGGAAGTTCTCGCCTATTCCCTTCCCCAGTGTGTCGTATAAGCATGACACCAAAATTCTGATCCTCGCCCTGGAGCGCCTTCGCGAGTCCTATTCTACCAAGGGACGGCTCAACCAGAGCCAACGCGAGGAGCTGGCTCTGATAGAGCAAGCTTATGACAGCCCGGGAACTACCCTGGAGAGAATCAAGCGGTTCCTCCTCACTCAACGCGCCTTCAAGGAGGTTGGCATCGACATGAACGACAACTACAGCGACATCAACCCGGTGTACGACGTCGAGCCGATTGAGAAGATCAGCGACGCATACTTGGACCAGTACTTGTGGTACCAAGCAGACCAGCGCCACTTGTTTCCGAACTGGATCAAGCCGTCTGATTCGGAAGTTCCTCCCCTGCTGGTATACAAATGGGCTCAAGGCATCAACAACCTCGACAAGGTCTGGGAAACGGCCAATGGCGAGTGCAACGTCATGCTTGAGACGCGCCTGTCCAAGGTGTACGAGAAAATCGAGTTGACGCTGTTGAATCAGTTGCTGCGCTTGATCATGGACGCCAACTTGGCCGACTATATCACAGCCAAGAACAACGTCACGTTGACATACAAAGACATGAGTCACGTCAACAGTTACGGCATGATCCGCGGTCTTCAATTTTCGGCGTTCGTCTTCCAGTATTACGGCCTGATTTTGGATCTGCTGCTCCTCGGCCCGCAGCGTGCAAGCGAGATCGCAGGTCCTCCTCAGAATCCTAATGACTTCCTCCAATTCCGCGACAGGGAAACGGAGACCAGGCACCCAATCCGCCTGTACACTCGGTACGTCGACAAGATATGGGTCTTCCTACGGTTCACTGCCGATGAATCGCGCGACTTGATCCAGCGTTTCCTCACAGAACAACCCGACCCCAACTTCGAGAACGTCATCGGCTACAAGTCCAAGAAGTGCTGGCCTCGGGATTCCAGGATGCGGCTCATGAGACACGATGTGAATCTGGGACGTGCTGTGTTCTGGGACTTGAAGAACCGCCTGCCCCGCTCCATCACCACCATCGAGTGGGAAGATAGCTTCGCCAGCGTGTACAGCAGAGACAATCCCAACCTGCTATACTCCATGTGCGGATTTGAAGTTCGCATCCTGCCCAAGATCCGCAACCAAAACGAAGAATTCCAGGTCAAGGACAGCGTGTGGTCGTTGGTCGACAATGCCACCAAAGAGCGCACCGCGCATGCCTTCCTGCAGGTAACCGAGGAAGACATTCAAAAGTTCAACAACCGGATTCGACAGATCCTCATGTCTTCGGGCTCAACGACGTTCACCAAGATCGCCAACAAGTGGAACACGGCCCTCATCGCCTTGTTTACCTATTACAGGGAGGCCGCCGTTTCCACGATCAGTCTGCTCGACACCATTGTCAAGTGTGAGACCAAGATTCAGACGCGTGTCAAGATTGGGCTGAATTCAAAGATGCCCTCGCGTTTCCCGCCAGCCGTATTTTATACGCCAAAGGAGCTGGGAGGGTTGGGCATGTTGTCTGGCTCACACATTCTCATCCCGGCAAGTGACAAACGTTGGTCTAAGCAGACCGACACGGGCGTCACCCATTTCCGCGCCGGCATGTCGCATGACGAGGAGACGCTCATACCCAACATCTTCCGCTATATAATACCATGGGAGGCCGAGTTTATTGACTCGCAACGGGTTTGGACCGAGTACTCCCAGAAGCGTTTGGAGGCCAACCAGCAGAACAGGAGGCTGACCCTAGAGGATTTGGAGGACAGCTGGGACCGTGGCTTGCCGCGGATCAACACTCTGTTCCAGAAAGACCGCAGCACGCTCAGCTTTGACAAGGGTTTCCGGGCGCGTGCCGAGTTCAAGATGTACCAGATCATGAGAAGCAACCCCTTCTGGTGGACCAGCCAGCGGCACGACGGCAAGTTATGGAACCTGAATGCTTATCGAACCGACGTCATACAGGCCCTGGGCGGAGTGGAAACCATTTTGGAACACACGCTTTTCAAGGCGACGGGCTTCCCGTCCTGGGAAGGTCTGTTTTGGGAGAAGGCCAGCGGTTTCGAAGAGTATGTACTTTTCCATCGTTTGATGTTTGTCAATGTGGCTAACTGACGTCCTCCTAGGTCCATGAAGTTCAAGAAGCTCACCAATGCGCAGAGGAGTGGATTGAACCAGATCCCCAACCGTCGCTTCACGCTCTGGTGGTCTCCTACGATCAACAGGGCCAACGTTTATGTCGGTTTCCAGGTGCAGCTCGATCTGACGGGTATCTTCCTGCACGGGAAAATCCCCACTCTCAAGATCTCCCTGATTCAGATCTTCCGAGCTCATTTGTGGCAAAAGATCCACGAATCTGTTGTCATGGATTTGTGTCAGGTATTCGACCAAGAATTAGAAGCCTTGGGCATCGAGTCGGTGCAGAAGGAGACGATCCATCCTCGAAAATCGTACAAGATGAACAGTTCAACCGCCGACATACTGCTGTTCGCGAGTCACAAGTGGAGTGTGACGAGACCCTCACTTCTCTTCGACACCAAAGATCAGTTTGACGGGACCAGCAGTGCGAAGTTTTGGCTCGATGTACAACTTCGCTATGGCGACTACGACTCTCACGACATTGAGCGATACGTGCGTGCAAAGTACCTGGACTACACTACAGACAGCATGAGTTTGTATCCGTCTCCGACTGGTCTTATGATCGGGATCGATCTCGCCTACAATCTGTATTCTGCATACGGCCAATACTTCCCCGGACTCAAGATGCTCATGCAGCAGGCGATGGCCAAGATCATGAAGGCCAACCCGGCACTGTACGTCTTGCGTGAGCGCATCCGCAAGGGCCTGCAGTTGTATGCGTCGGAGTCCAATCAGGAGTTCTTGAACTCGCAAAACTACTCGGAGCTGTTCAGCAACCAAACCCAGCTTTTCATCGATGACACCAACGTGTACCGCGTCACCATCCACAAGACCTTTGAGGGCAATCTGACGACGAAACCTATCAACGGCGCGATTTTTATCTTCAACCCACGTACTGGGCAGCTCTTCCTCAAGATCATCCATACCAGCGTCTGGGCTGGGCAGAAACGTCTGGGGCAACTTGCCAAGTGGAAGACGGCCGAAGAGGTGGCGGCTTTGATCAGATCCTTGCCTGTTGAAGAGCAGCCAAAGCAGCTCATCGTGACTCGAAAGGGTTTGCTCGACCCGCTCGAGGTACATCTGCTCGACTTCCCCAACATCTCGATCCGCGCATCGGAGCTCCAACTTCCGTTCCAAGCGGCGATGAAGGTGGAGAAACTGGGTGATATGATTCTCCGCGCGACGGAGCCGCAAATGGTCCTGTTCAACCTGTACGACGAGTGGCTGAAGTCGATCTCTTCCTACACGGCTTTCTCCCGGCTGATTCTCGTCCTCCGAGCCCTGCACGTCAACCAGGACAAGACCAAACTGATTCTGCGGCCTGACAAGACGGTCATCACCCAAGATCATCACATCTGGCCTACGTTGTCCGACGAGGACTGGATCAAGATCGAAACGCAATTGCGCGACCTGATCCTCAACGACTACGGAAAGAAGAACAATGTCAACGTGACCAGTCTGACCAGCAGTGAGGTCCGAGACATCATCCTCGGCATGGAGATTTCGGCGCCGTCTCTGCAGCGGCAGCAAGCTGCAGAGATTGAGAAGCAACAGCAGGAGCAGAAGCAGTTGACTGCGGTTACGACCAAGACTCAGAACGTGCACGGCGAAGAGATCATCGTGACGACGACGTCTCAGTTCGAGCAGCAGACGTTCGCTTCCAAAACAGAATGGCGCACCAGAGCCATCGCGACATCGAATCTGCGCACGAGATCGAACAACATGTACGTGTCTCCGGTCGACGGCGATGCGGACGATATTACGTACGTCATGCCGAAGAACATCCTGAAGCGCTTCATCATGATTGTCGACCTCCGCGTGCAAGTGGCGGGCTATCTGTACGGCGCGTCGCCGCCGGACAATGATCAGATCAAGGAGATCAAGTGCATTGTTCTCGTGCCTCAAATCGGCGGTTTGCGCAACGTGCAGCTGCCCCAGCAACTGCCCCAGCACGAGCTGTTGAAGGAGATGGAGCCGCTTGGTATCATCCATACGATGTCCGGCAATGAGCTTCCGTACATGTCGGCGCTCGATGTGACGGACCACGCCCGGCTCTTGGACGCGCATCCGGACTGGGACAAGAAGAACACGCTGACGGTCACGATCGCCTTCACGCCGGGCAGCGTGTCGCTGACGGCGTGGGGCCTGACGCCGCAGGGGTACCAGTGGGGCGCGGAGAACAAGGACATTGGCAGCGACCAGCCGCATGGGTTTGCGACCAGCATGGGCGAGAAGCGGCAGCTGCTGCTCAGCGAGAAGTTCCGCGGCTTCTTCCTCGTGCCGGCCGCGGGCAAGTGGAACTATAGTTTCATGGGCAGCGCCTTTTCGGGACTGGAGAAGAAGCCGGTCCACGTCAAGCTCGACACGCCGGCGCCCTTCTACAGCGACGTGCACCGGCCGCTGCACTTTTCCAACTTCAACAAGCTTGAGGAGATGGACGTGTTTGTGGATCGGTCGGATGTTTTTGCTTGAACGGGAGGAGGGAAATCAGGATCAGGGAGCAACGCCGCCCTGGTAGGGAGGGTGCTTTGCTCCATGGTCATCTTTGGAGACGGTAAGGGAGCTAGGAAAGCCGAGAATGAGCCTGTGCAGGACCGGGCAACGTGTATTTTCCCTTTTTCGGATCTGGGTGTACGAAATAGGAAGCCGAACTTTTGACTTTCTGGGTGTGTTTAGGCTCGTGGAAAGAAACACAATCACGTGATCAAGGGAGGAATGAAGTCGCTTTGTCGCTTTGTCGCTTTGTCGCTTTATGGTAGTCATTTCGAGCGAGCAAGAGGGTAAGAATTCGGTGACGAGCATGGCAGAGCCTCTCGCTCACCCGACGACCTCGCCGAAACAGGCGTGAGTCGGCTGGGCACATATGCGCAGAGAGAGATTGCGTTTCAATGCATCATGCGCTTGCTGCTTCGTCAGCCTCGTGTCAGACGTACGAACGTTGTGCACGACCCTGGAGTCTGAACTGCGACAGACCGGCTATCGGGAGTGAGCAGTGGGGCCAGCGGGGCGAAGCATGTTGAGGACTGCGGGGGAAAGCCAATCGGAAGCGGGATGTGAAGTAAGCTCACGATTCCATGTCTTGACTTGAGATGAGTAGAGGTACCCTGGGTAGCAACTTGCTCCTCTACACTCCATCTGTATCCGTAGAGTACCATAGCTCACTCGCGCGCCAGAAGAAAGGGGAGCGAGCCCCACCCCGGCCAGCTGGCAGTTTGCATGCACGCGCGTGGGCGGGCGTCATGTTTTGCGTTCGGCTCGTTGTGCATGGATGATGGATCAGGACTCAGGAGAGATTGCAGCAGATGATTAGCAAGATATGCAACAAAGCTCCTCCCTCTCCCCCCTTTTTCCCTTCCCAGGGACCTGGATGGGGGCCTGGTCCGACGGCCTGGCTGTCTGAGCTCTGAGGACCCTGCGTCTCAGCCGCAGAAGAGGTGTGGCATCGGAGCTAGTAGTAGCGGCCACTAGCAGTTCCCGACGACCTGGTCGCGCCCGCGTCTCCCAGCCGCCGTGGACCACGCGTGGCACGGGATGGACACGGGCTGCATGGGTGGGAGCACCATGTGCTGACGACCCTGGGGTTCACGGAAGAGGGCAGGCTCCCCCGATCCCGATGGGCGGCCCGCCAAGGTCCAACGTGGATCAAGAGGGCTCGGGGTGAAGTCCTGAGGTGCAGGAGAGGCTGGACTGCTCTATATCTACCTACCTACCTACCTACCTACCTATCATGGGCACCGTGGGCCGTAACGTAACACAAGGCACGCGCGGGCGCTTCTTTCCGCAACTGTCACCATGTTGCATGACTGTCAGAGTGCCGTCCGACCGACGTGAAGGTGCGGGCCGGCACGGTAGGTATCACGGCTGAGCTCTTGTCTGTCTGAAATCTGAAACTCTGGCCATGCCGGACATGGTTGTCCATGTTCGCGGCTTATCGGCGCCGGTCTTTGGGCGCAGGGAAAGAAAGCAGGCACCAGTGCTTCATGGCCTACTTCAGAAGTCGTCTGATCTCGCTGTCCAGTACGTAGGTACCTACCTACCTACCAGCGGATAGTCCCGACCTGCCGCCCAACGGCGCTTTGAAAGAGGGGGGGAAAAAAGGAAAAAAAAGAAAAAAAAGAAAAAAAAAGAGAGAGAAAAAAAAGAAAGAAACATGTCAAAGGTCAAAGAAGCATCGGGTCAGAGCATCCGGGTCACACTTCCTCTCCACCGCGCGCCACGTTCCGCCGTCGAGGTTCGAGCCTCGCTTGTGAGTAGGGAAGCAGGGGGGGGGGGGGGGGGGGCCGGTACGGCTTGCGCATCTCCGAAGGCCGGCATAAACGGCAAAACTGACGTCGAATCTGGATGAGCTTCCAATCGGATTTGTACGATGGCGCTTCGGCTCCACGTTTGGCTCGCTTGCACGACCCCGGTCCCCGGCTACGTAGAAGCAGGCAAACGCTTCTGCCGTTCTGGGAAAGAAGCACAACAACAACAACAACAAGATCACGGTCATGCCGTCTGTCGGTCGTGGACGGGCATTACGCGCGGGCTCTCATTCCAAGGTTCGCATGAAACGCGCTGCCTTCATGCGCACATTGAAAAGGGTGTCCCCCAGGAGGCCCTCCCCCCCCCCCTCCCCGACTGGCATCATGCTGGTCCCCGGCGGAGGCGCCGAGGCAACGTTTTCCGTCCGCTGGTATGCTGTGCCGTGCGGGCGCCTGGTAGCAGTGTCATCGACAGGGCGCGCACGAGGAACGACCGAGGACGCGCACGTGAGAGCTCCGCGTTTTGTTTGGCCTTATCCTCGACAGGCCCAGCCGACAGGCCCAGCCGACATTAAGGTTGCTTTGCGACGCGCCATGGTTCGCTTCCGCTTCCGCTTCGCCGCTTCGCGCGGGCGAAGGTGATGGAAACACGT
Organism: Phyllachora maydis; assembly: GCA_029339225.1. Classification (NCBI taxonomy): domain Eukaryota; kingdom Fungi; phylum Ascomycota; class Sordariomycetes; order Phyllachorales; family Phyllachoraceae; genus Phyllachora; species Phyllachora maydis. The sequence goes on along the minus strand of JAQQPM010000006.1, from coordinate 760,419 downwards.
CCCCGAGCTCCGTCGTGCCGGTGCCCAAAAAGGGGTCGTATTCGGGGGCGGTCGGCGAGTGGGGTCGGTGCATGGGTCCATGCCGGCCCTCCTCGCCCCCTTCTTCTTCTTCCCGGACCGGACAGGGAGGACAGGAAGGGGGGGGGGGGGGGTCGACATATCATGCGGGCAGGGCCCCCTGGTCTGGCCAATGTGTGACAGACGCCGTTGCTCTGCGATGTCATAGGCCGTCCAGGCGCAGGTTCGATGGCACGCAGGCGTCTCTGCATTTGGGCAGCAGCCTGATCATTTGCTATCAGATTGCCGAAGGTGAGATTGGAGGAATACTGACAGACCCCGGCAGCCAGGGAGCCAGGCTGCGATACGACGCCGAGTCAGGAGCGAAGAACACTAGAATCAGACGAAGGACGGGAGACGGGAGACGGGAGACGGGAGAGAAAGAACGGCATGGAAGGACGAAGGACGAAAGGACGAAACTACGGACGAGCGCAGGTGAAGAACAAAAAAAAATTCATGACCCGTATCATAACCATAACCACCAAACTAACCTGAGGCGGTTCGGCCATTTCGCCATTGCTTCTTGTTATCGCCATAGCTAAATAACTTCCGCCCGGTAGGAAGCAGCCGAGAAACGAAACGACGCTCCGCCGCGGTGTGGGAGAAGTCCAATTTTGGAGAGACCAGGACTGCGCAACGCAACAAGTTGGAGAAAATCCTGGCGCAACCAAACTGGAGGCAGCACTCGCCTTTTCCTTTTCCTTTTCCTTCCCCTTTCCCTCACACATAGACACACATGCATACATACACACCTACCTCAGCCTACCTTTGCTCTTTACAGATGGGGTCGTAATGACTGTGTCGTCGGCGGCAGTGAGAGCTCGGTTGCGGCACGTTTCTGCATCAGAGCCTGGTTCCGCTCGTTTCACAATAGCTGGCTTTCGCTGTGCGTTCCTCTATGCGGTCTCTACTTCACCGGCGGCCCTCGGTTTCTGTGGCTGCCTGCCTCAGGGATCCGTCGGAATTAGCAATGAGCCCACCTCCCCACACTGGTCGCCATGCCCACCCCCCCCCTTTCTCCCCGGCGCATCACAAGTCAAGGCTATATCTGGCCTCGAAAGCATGGCATAAGAGGCTCAAATTAAGCTGCCGTCATCGCTTGGGCAGGCCGGATCCTCCGCATTCGGTCTCGGGTCAGTGACGGCGCGCGTCCCCGGCGCGAGTGAATCGCGGGTTTACGGGACCTCGTGGGAGGCCAGGCGTAGGGGCAGTGGCAATAAGCCCACTCCCTGTCTTATAAGCCATCCAAGTCCGCGGCTACCCTGCTACCACCTTGGGCGCGGCAGCGCTGCGGGAGATCAGACGATGTAATGCGGCCCACGCCCACTGCCCTACCGCGCTGCTGCTACCTATAAGTTCATGGCTGCCTTGCCCATCGGTCGGAAGCGTCGTGCTTGGCGTGACTGCACACACGCCTGACGCGACGCCTGCCGAACAGAGGGACAAGAACGGGACACGCTCTACCTACTACCTACCGGCCTGCTACTTGCCCAGGTTCGCCCTTCAACCTTCGCCCTTCGCCCCTTTGTCGGTCCCCAGGTTGAGCCGTCCTCGAGACGAGAGTCCTCTTCTCCCTCCCCGATCTTCGCGCACCTCGGCTGGTGTCAGCCCCCGCCCCCCCCCACCCCCCCTCTCCATCTCCATCTCGACCTTCTCTCGTCTCGCAAGCGGACCAGAGGCGTGCGCGCTGGCCATCACATGTTCACTGCTGCCGACTGCCCGACAGAGCCCAACACTCCGGTCTTCCACAACGTGACGGGAGCCGCCGACGACGCCGGCCCGCCGCATCACGGACGGCCTCGGACCCGGCCACGCACCGCGCACGTCGGCCACGCTGCCCTTCGGGGCCCCCGTCCTCTCAATACTTTCCATTCAGGGCCCGGCGACCAGCCAGAGCGGCCCGCTCTGGCGGAACCCATGTGTCGACGGCACGCTGGCGGGCAACTACCGTGTAGGACCGGACTACAATGTCACCTACTCACCACAAGAGCCGCATCCGGCCGAGCAGCACGGCCAGCAGCAACAGCAGCGGCAGCGGCAGCAGCAACAGCAGCAGCAGCAGCAGCAGCAGCAACAACAACAGCAACAACAACAACAACAACAGCAGCAGCAGAACACGTATGATAGCGGTGGTCACCACCACCGCGGCTCGCTCCAGCACCCCGGCCTGTCGCCCATCCACCAGCCGCCCGCGCACCCGGCACACCCGTCCCATCATGGCCTGCCGCAGCACTACAACCCCCTGCACCACCCCCCGCCCATCCTCGCCGACCCGACACACATGGGCGGCCACGGGGCGGCGCGCCACATGGGGCACATCGGGCCGTCGCCCTACGGCGGGCCCGGACCGTCTCCCCAGTCGGCCGCGGCCCCGCTCTTCCCTTCCCTGAGCACGGGACATGGCCCTCCCGGCAGCCTCGCGGGCGGCGGCGGCCTCAAGAGGCCGCGGCCCGACGACCTCGACCTGTCGTCCATCGGCGCCGTCGGCGACCTCGACCAGGGCGAGCTCGAGGCCATGCAGCCGACGCCGCTCAACAGCGCCTACACGCACACGGCGCCTCCGGCGTCGGCCGTGCCGCAGCACCACCACCACCACCACCGGCTGCCCGAGACGGCGCCGCCCCACAAGATGATGCGGCGCGAGGGCGAGCTCAGCGGGGCGCCCAGCGTGGTCGGCCAGCCCGGCATGCCCAGCCCGGCGGCGCGGCCGCGGGGGCCGAAGCTCAAGTTCACGCCCGAGGACGACCAGCTGCTCATCGAGCTGAAGGAGAACAAGAGCTTGACGTGGAAGCAGATTGCCGACTTCTTTCCGGGGCGGTCCAGCGGCACGCTGCAGGTCCGCTACTGCACGAAGCTCAAGGCGAAGACGACGCAGTGGACGGACGAAACGGTCAGTACTCGTGGGTGGGCAGCCATGCCGGCTTGTTCTCTCGGGCGCCCCCCCCCTCCTCCTCCTCCTTCCTACTGATGCCGAGTCTCCCCCCCCCCCCCTCTTCTAGGACCACAAGCTGCGCAACGCTCTACAGGACTACGAGAACGAGAAGTGGCGCATTGTGGCCAACAAGGTCGGCACGGGGTTCACGCCGGCGGCGTGTCGGGAGCGGGCTTCGCAGCTGTACGGCGACGACTTATAGCAATCGCTGTCTCCGCTGGAAGATCAAGATTTCCAGGCCGGGGACAACACCACTGTCTATACCTCGCAGTCGCGAGAACAACAGCCGCAACCGCCTCCGCAATTCAATGGCGCCGCGTTGGACAGACTGGGCTGAGGACGAGAGGCGGGCAAAAGCTGGCCGAGATCGCTCTGGGAGCCAATCCATCCATCCTCGGTATCACACCCTGTTCTACTGCCGTTTTTGGCACAACTGATTTTTTTCTTCGCGCGGTGGGAGAGAGGTTCATGACATGGACAGGCCCGAATCATGTTGGAATCTACTTGTAACTGTTGCTGTTTGCGTGTGTGTTTTCAGTGGCATTTACAACGGTCCCCCATGGTCAGCAGTCATTGTAATGTAGTAGTGTGCTCATGGTGGTGCACAACGCAAGCCTTTCTGCTGCTTTGTTTACTCTGCACTGGACGCCTGGCTTCCCGCCGTGACCAAATCCTCGCGGGCGAACCCCCCCATCCCAACTGGCCGCCCATATGGTCTCGCCAGGATCGATCCTTGGCGCGAAAGCCTGCTCGCCCAACACCTACCTACCTTTACCCCCCCCCCCCCCCCCTTCCTACGAAGTGCTTGCCCGGCGTGCGCTGGTGGGTGGCGCCCGCACCCGCTATGGATGAGATGCTGTGATTGTGACCGAACCCTGGCCGGTGTGTGTTCGGGCATATATGGGGCACATTATTGCGCGATGCCACGGGGGGAAGGGCCAGGCTCGCCCTGCCCTGCCTGGGCTGCGCGAGGGAGAGAAAAAAAAAAAAAAAAGTCTGATAGGGAGGTAGCAGTGTGGACTGGGGCCGGGGCATCCCATGGTCTGTGGGTGTGGGTGGGTGCCTCACCGCTGTATGTGTGTGTGTGTGTGTGTGTGTGTGGTGTGCGCGGCATGCGTCCTTTTGGAGGGAGGGGCAGTCCAAACTGGCACCCTCATCTATTCACTGCCTTGTCATTTCCAAATGAGGGCACTAGGCAACGGACGGATCGGGTGGGTGGGTGGGTCCTGGTGGGGTGAGGGTTCAACCCCGGTGACTAAGCTGCTGCTGCTGCTGCTCTACTCCCTCACGCACACAAACTAAACGGCTACTTTCTAGGCTTTCACTCAATCCAACATCGCTCAGGAGCGGCGGTAAGAGACGTCGTCATGTCGCGTAGAAATTTGCCGACATGCGTGACAGGCCTCTCTCTGCCTGGGTTGCCGCATATGTGGCCCCCCCCCTCCCCCCCAATCCCCCCATATCCATCTGCAGCGAAAAAAAAACACGATCCCCTTCTCGTTTATCGTCCGCAAAGTGGGGGAGCTCTGTGCCAATATACACACTATTGCGTCCTGTCCAAGTCCCCGCGACCTCCCAAGGCCTCTCTGCTGCTTGGGACGCAAAAAAAAAAAGGGGGGGGAGGTAGAAAGAGGAAAGCGTGCGCAACTTCTTTCGTCACATCCCCATCACACCGACTTTCCAACCACTCGACTACTTCGTACTACCGGGCGACCGGACTTTGGCGCCCAGCAGGGGGGGGGGGGGGCTTCCTATACTACAGCCCAGGGTCCGTGTGTTAAGGACAGGGCATGCGCAAAGCGCGCTTCCCACACTCCTCCTTCCGAGCCATGTACTCCACCAGCTGCTGCTCGCTCATCGTGGCGCCCCTCTCCACCAGAGACATCAGTCGTCCATGCCCAGTCACGTCCCGAATCCCCAGGCAACCGGCAGTCTCGACCAGCCACCCGTTAAACTCCCCGACCTCGGTGCCCTTGCCGGCCTGCACGTCTTGTAGCATCGAGCTGGTATTATCCCGGACCTTCTCACCCACCCGACGTAGCATGGTCTCCAGTCGCTCGGTCGAAAATCGCTCCACCAGAATCTGACGGTTACGAGCCAGTCCGCCCGCCTTGTCCGCCACCACCACGTCCTCCCCCTCTCGGGCATCTTCCTCGCAGACCAGGTCCGCGTTGGCTTCGTGCATGACAAGGGCCTGTAGGACGCCGCTCGCCTCCTCGAGCAGCCGTCCGATGAGACCTGCCAGCCCGTCGGCCGTCCGCCCGGCGAACAGGGCCCCGTTCTGGCACCCGAGCACGGCCGTCAGCGGGTTGATGACCGCGTTCACCACGAGCTTCTCCAGCTGCGCGACCCACAGCGCCGACCGCGAGACGCGCCGCGCCGCCAGCCCCGGCGCCGCGCCCAGCCGCGCCAGCAGGAACTCGGCCCGTCCGCCCGTGTGCGGGTTCAGCAGCACGGGGCCCATGCGCACGTCGGCCGGCGACGTGTGCACGCTGGCGAAGGGGCCGCGCGAGACGACCCCGTGCGTGGTGACGCAGTGCAGCCAGTTGGGGTGTTGGGCGCGCCGCGTCCCGCCGTCGTCGGCGTCGCCGTAGCGCAGCCGGCCGTAGGCGGCGCCGTGCGGCGGCCAGAGCCGGCTCATGCCGTTGTGCACAAAGGCCACGGTCGACGCCGCGTCCAGGTACCGCCGGAGCCGGTCGACTTCGTCCAGCGCGTTGGTGGCCTTGGTGGCCACGACGAGGTGCTCGATGCGCCCGCCCGTCTCGCTGCAGACTTCCCGCACCGGGCCCGTCTCCGGTCGTTGTTCTGTCCACCACTCGAGGTCATAGGCCGACGTGCTTTCCGCCTCCGGCTGGCCGGGCCGGAACATGTCGATCCCGGGCCTGGCCGCCCAGTGCTCCAGCAGAGCCCGGCGGTGGACGACGAGGGAGAGCTTGGGCCGGTCAGCCATCTGGGCGAGGCAGGATGCGTAGAGCCGCCCGAGGTTGCCCAGCCCGAGGATGTGTATGCGACCCCGGAGGTCGGCCGAGCCGGAACCGTCTGCCACCGGCTCGGCATCGTGTCCAGACCGTGTGGCCGCACCGCTGTCTCGACCCAAGTTCTCCGTCGTCCAAGCGTACAGCCGGGGCCCGCGAGACTGGTCACGCCCGAGCCTTTCCAGCCATGCCGGTGTCTGAGACATTTGTCGTGTTGTCGACTTGTGTCGCACAGATCTCAGCGCCCTTCGCGAGGCAACACGTCCCACCCCTCCTGGCCCGACACGCATGCAGCTGCTCGGCGAAATCATGGTAGAGGAATCCGCTGTGCTCGAACGTGGTAGGTATGTCCATCTTGTATGCTCCAAGGAGCGGAGAAAACGAAAGGGCACGGGTTTTTATACAGTCTAGCGGGATTAATATCTTCAAACTCGGTATATGCATACTCGATCCAACGGGCGGTGCAAGGTACTGCGGACCTAACTAAAACCCCTTTTGCGCGCCTGCCGAATGTAGACATTCGGGATCCAAGAAAAAAGAAGCGTCGAAAACATACAACACCGGGGATTCCCCAGTCGTCACCGACCTGAGTACTAATCCGGCCCTCACTGGTTTAACTAGGGGAGAGCGGACGGGATCCCGTGCTTTCCAGTGGGTATGGTCGTATGTGACGGTGAAGGTGGGCAGAGCAGTATATATTACATCAGTATTGCAGTGACCTCATCGGTCACCTGACACCGCGACAAAGTACCGTTGGTGCCGTTGTGCTGCGTCATCGTTTCGCAGGCAGGGGCTCGGGGCAAACTCCCTTCACCTTCTTCCACTTACACCAAGCGAAAAGGCAGTCATGATGGCTTCGGAGTCCGAATGCCCCAGGTCGCAAGAAGATGCCACCAAGACCAACGATCTCGACGAAGAAACATGTCTCCAACATCTGACCGAGAACGTGCGCGACCAAGACGATCTCGAGCGAGACATCAGCCTGCAGGCGAATCGCGCTCTGATCAAGGCCGAAGACGAGAAAGACCGGCGCCGGATTGAGCGCGCCGAGCTCACCAAGGCGAGATTCGAAACACAGAAGCGCGCCGCGGAGCAGAAGCTGCGAACGGCGGTCAGCCCTGCCGTGCAACTGCGCCATCGCCAAGAGGTCGCACGCATCGAGGCCGAGATGGAGATGGCGCGGAAAGACATTTCCGACCTGGAAGCCCGCATTCTCCAGCGGCACCAGGATGGCGCCGAGGGCGAAGGCGTCCCGGGCCATGCCGGTGGCAAACTTCCCAACGAGACCCAGCGCGAGTTCCTCCTCCGGACCGGAAAGATCACGCCCTTCTCTGTTCTTGGCGGCCCGCGACCTGAGGGGGTAGAGGGTGAGCTGGCCGATGCCATACTGGATGCCGAGGATGAGGCGGTCGCCGAGACAATAGAGCAGCGTGAGGCCCAGGCGCCGCGTTCGCACCGGAACCTGCGGCTCCCCGGTTTCGCCGAAGAACCGGGGCCTCACACCTCTGTCGCTGACGCTGAGAGCGAGTTCTCTCTCCGGCCTAGGAAGAGACGCAAGGTGGGGCCGGCTGTGAAGGCATCCCACGAGGAATACACGCCGCAAGTTTCGGCATCGGACCCTTCTTCCCCCGCCTTGCATGCCGGGCTCGAATCCGACTCTGATGATGTGGATCTGACAAACGTGGAGCCCGCAAAGAGCCGGCGCAAGGGCACAGCCAAGACGACGCCTGTTGTTGGCAAGGTCGACCTTAGTGGGATCGACGATGGTCACGAGAAGGTCTACCAGAGCAGGCTTCAAGACTGGGTGAGCCGGCGTCGACGTGCTCGTCAGAGTCACCGGGCCAAGCTGCAAGCAGACGCCGAGGACAGTGGTGACGAGGAGGAGGAATGGTTCAAGCCGTCGCCAGACCAACCGGATCACCAATTTGACAATGGCCTGCGGCTACCTGGAGACATTTACCCGTCGCTCTTCGACTATCAAAAGACTGGCGTAGAGTGGCTGGCAGAGCTGTTCTCCCGGGAAGTCGGTGGGATCATCGGGGACGAGATGGGCCTGGGCAAGACAGTACAGCTCATCTCGTTCGTGGCCGCCCTGCATTACAGTAAGCGACTGCACAAACCCGTGATTGTTGTTGCGCCCGCGACGGTCTTGCGTCAGTGGGTCAACGAGTTTCATCGTTGGTGGCCTCCGCTGCGAGTTTCTATCCTTCATTCTTCCGGGAGTGGCATGCTCATCGTGAAGGACGAGAGCGAGATGGAGGAGGACGAGGACGGTGCGGCCGATGGCTGGGACAAGCCGCAGAGAAGATCGGGCAAGGCGGCTCGAGATATCGTCGACCGGGTCGTCAAGAAAGGCCACGTACTCGTGACCACGTACGCAGGCTTGCAGACGTACAGCGACATCCTCACGCCCGTGGACTGGGACTATGCCGTCCTGGACGAGGGTCACAAGATTCGCAATCCCAACACGGCAATCACGGTTCACTGCAAGGAGCTGCGGACACCGAATCGAGTGATTCTGTCGGGCACCCCTCTGCAGAACAATCTGACCGAGTTGTGGTCCTTGTTCGACTTTATCTATCCGATGCGGCTGGGCACGCTCGTCTCCTTTCGCACCGAGTTCGAGATCCCCATCAAGCTCGGGGGTTACGCCAACGCGACCAACCTCCAGATCATGACGGCCCAGAAATGCGCCGAGACGCTCAAGGATGCCATCAGCCCGTATCTGCTGCAGCGCATGAAGGTCGACGTGGCTGCGGACCTGCCCAAGAAGACGGAACAAGTGCTCTTCTGCAAGCTGACGCCGGTGCAGCAGGATAGCTACAAGCTCTTCCTCAAGTCGGACGACATGAACGCCATTCTCAACCGCACGCGGCAGTCGCTGTACGGCATTGACATACTGCGAAAGATCTGCAACCACCCGGACCTCTTGGACCCCAGTCTGAGGCAGCGGGAAGGGTACCCCTGGGGAGACGCGAGCAAGTCAGGCAAGCTGCAAGTCCTCAAAGCTCTGTTGCCCCTGTGGAGCCGGCTGGGACACAAGACGTTGGTCTTCAGCCAGGGCACACAGATGCTGGACATGATCGAAAGGTTCGTGAGGTCGACCGATGACCTCCACCACCTGCGCATGGACGGCAAGACGGCCATCAAGGAGCGCCAGACTCTGGTCGACCAGTTCAACAACGACCCGAAGCTCAACGTCTTTCTGCTGACGACAAAGGTCGGCGGCCTCGGTGTGAACCTGACGGGCGCCAATCGTGTCATCATTTTTGATCCTGACTGGAACCCATCTACCGACGTCCAGGCGCGAGAGCGGGCGTGGCGGCTGGGTCAGAAGAAGGAGGTCGTCATCTACCGGCTCATGACTGCAGGCACCATTGAGGAGAAAATCTACCATCGCCAGATTTTCAAGCAATTCTTGACCAACAAGGTGTTGAAGGACCCGAAGCAGCGCACGAATTTCAACATGAACGATCTCCACGACCTCTTCTCCCTGAACTCGTATGAAGATGGAAAGACCGAAACGGCCGAGATCTTCAAGGGCAGCCAGTCCAGGAAGTACAAGTCCCAAGGGCCGACGGAGCTGTACCGGCCCGGCACCGACGGCGACCCCCGCCTCGGTCTTCCGGCCTCGCGCGATCATCACGCCCGGAACCCGGGCGGGCTGGCCGGCAGGGAGAAGAGCGAGCTGCATGGGATTCAAGACGTCGCTGCGGTGGAAGAATACCACGACGACGCCGCCGCCGAGGCGCCGGCGACCGAAGAAGGCCGGATCATGGAAGGCCTCTTTGCGCGCTCTGGCGTGCACAGCACTCTCGAGCACGACGACATCATCAACGGCAAGAAGCGCGTGCACGCGGACCGCCACATGCTGCAGCAGGAAGCCAACCGGGTCGCCTCCAAGGCCGCGTCCGTCCTGCGCCGGGCCGAGGAGGACGCCCGGGCCGTGCCCGTCGGCACCGTCACGTGGACGGGCGAGGTCGGCACGTCGGGCCGCCCGACCCACCTGCGGCGCGGCCGCGCCGGGCCCGGCTCCGCGGGCGTCCTGGACCGCGTCGCGGACCAGAAGGGCCTGGACGCGCCGTCGCGGAACCTGCGGGCCAAGGACTTTGAAGCCATGATCCCCGAGTTCATCAAGAGGCACGGCGGCCAGGTGCCGTCCAAGCTGCTGGTCGACCACTTCAACACGTACTGCGGCAGCACGCGGACGGCGGACGAGTTCAAGAAGGCCCTGGGCGTGGTCGCCATGATGGAGAAGGCGGGGTCGCGTATGCGGGCCATTTGGAAGCTGAAGCCCGGGTATCGGTGAGAGAGGAACGGCTGGTTTTTTTTTTTTTTTTTTCCCTTTTTTCCTTTTTTTCCTTTTTCCTTTGGTTGTGCCTAGTCGGAGATGGAGATACCCCGGTTGCCGTGTTGGAATCCTTGAGCCATCGCGAATCAACCGGGTCAGCGGGTGTCGAGCAAAGTCTACCGCCGGGATGCTGCACTGTAGCCATGCTGCTTGCTCGAGGTGCCTCTCCTCCCTCGGGCACACACACACACACACACACACACACACAAAGTCCCTGGGCACGTCCGGGGTCACCGTTCGCCCCTAGACCTGCCACGATCTACTGCCTCTGGGGCCTAGACCTAGACCAAGACCTCCTCCATGTCCCGGTGGACGCGCAGCCCCTTCTCGAACAGGTCCGCGGCAAGCCCCCGCAGCTCGGCCGCATCGAGCCCAAGCTCCTGCGGCGTCCCGCGTGCGCGGAAGGCCTCCAGGTACAGGTCCTTGTACCACGGCGCGGCGGCCAGCGCGCGGTACAGCACGGCGGCGGCGTCACGGCGCAGGCGACCGGTGCGGACGCGGGCGGCGGTATGGCGCACGAGAGCGAGCCACAGCGGGGCGCACGCGCGGGCGGCGTCGCTGGCCAGGGCGGCCTCGAGGGCGGCGCGGGCCGAGTGCGCGGTGCCGTGGGCCAGCTCGTGGCGCACGGCGAAGACGCGCGCGGCCACGCAGTCGTGCGGCGGCGCGAGGCTCGCCGACCGCAGCAGCGCGCGCAGGGGGCCGTCGACGAGGCGGACGAGGCCCGTCTCGGCCCAGGCCAGGAGCGACAGGAAGATGGTGTTGGCCGGGAAGTGGGCGGCCAGGCGGCCGAGCTGGGCGCGCAGGTAGTTCGGCTGGTAGGGCCCGTGGGTCGCCTGGTGGTAGAGCAGGCGGGCGCCGATCTGGAGGATGCGCTCGTGCGTGGTGGACCTCGCCTGCTGGTGAGCGCACAGCTTCTCCGAGAAGGCGTGCACGGCGTCCATGGCCGCCCAAATGTGTCCTTGGGACTGGGCCAGCGGTTCGTCCGTGTCTTCCCTCGAGACATACTGATGCAAGATGGCACTCTCGGCCAGCTGAATGGCCGGCTCCAGCTTCCATGGCCGGATGGACCAGTCTCCCGTGCTGGCCCCAGACTCCATGGCTTCTTGGTGCAGGATCAGGACTTGGGTGTGCACGGCCGGTGTGGTGCCCACGAGACGTGACTGGGCGACTTGCTTCTTACCCGACCGCAAATCTATCCACGCCTTTGTGTTCCACAGCAGCTGTCCATACGCCCCGTTTTCCCCTTGCGACTGGCATCTCTTGGGTCAGGCGAGAAGGGGCCATGAGGCCGTCAGAAAGCCGGGATGGGGGTTCACACCACTCACCATCTCGTCCTTCCCAGCTTCCGAAAGAATCTCGCGAGCCGCGTCGGCATCTCCTTCGAGAGCCTTGATCAGACCGTACGCATTCCACAGCTTCAGGTTGGTGCCATACTTCTTCAGGAGCCTTCTGGCCAGCTTTCTCATCGCTCTTGGGCCATCAGTCTCGCCGGCAGAGTTGAGCCATCGCACTGCCAGGTAGTAGTCGGCCAGCTCCCACATTGCACCCTCCATGACGAGGAAATCCAGGATGCGCATCGCCCACTCGGGATCCACTTGCGTCTCGTCCTCGGCGAACATTTCCTTCCAGCCGAGGGCGTACGGGAACCACTCGGGTCCAGCAAAGAGCGTGTCGGGCGAAAGGGCCATTCGCGCTCCATGCTGTCGAAACACAGGTTTTCGTGTCGGTGACGCGGCTGTTGGCATGACCGCGGTCGCCGTGTGTGCTTTGGCAATGTCTGCCGCCAGCGTACTACTTCGGCCGGACAGAAACGGGTCATCCCGACACATTTCCAACACTGGGCTGGACCCGATGGCGGTGGGCAGACCACAGAAAACGAGCCAGGCATCGACAAGATAGCGTCGAGCGTCCTCCAGCACGTCCTTGCGGAAGAAAATGAGCCATGGCTCCAGGTCGGACCCGAGCACGACCCTGCAAGGGTCATCACCAACGCCCTCGTCCATGTCGCGCGCCGGTAGTCGAGACGCAGCCGCCGCCTGTCGCTCGGCATTCCACCAGGCCATGTATCTGTCTGGCGTCGTTTCTGCTATTTGGATCGGACAGTCCGACTTGATCTCTGGCTTCTCCTCCGGGTGCGCCCTGTGATAAATCCAGCCCTTGGCACCGGGCTCGCCAAGACGAGGTTGTTCGGTGTCCCAGTAGGAGATCAAGGTATCCTTGATGGATTCCACATATTCCTCCTGCGCTGCCGGGAGAGAAAAGGCCAGTTCGAGAACGCCCTGCCAAGCGGCAATCGCCAGCTCCGTGTATCCGGCCTCGAGCACGTAGCGCGTGAGTCGCAGGAAGACGTAACACAACTCCTCGGCCGTCCTCGCTCGGGTCTTTGCCGACTTGGGATCGGCCTCTGCTCCGCTTAGTCTTTGTTGGAGCAGGCGCAGCCTTTCCTGGAGAAGATCCCTGACCTTCTCGAAGGAATAGGTCGCGTCATTGGTCATCTCGAAATTCAGACGGTCCCTCCACAGGCCGAAGCTGAGCCCTTCCGTTCTCTCCAGCTTGTCCCATTTCTGCGCGGACACGCCGGGGCCCCAGACTTTGGCCCCCTCCCGCATGATGCCAGAAAGAACAGCTTCACGGTCCGCGGGTGAGTTGGCATGGATGAGCGCCTTCTCATAATACCCAAGTTTCACCTCAGCCAGCGCCTTGGCTTCCTCAGCCGTCTGGGGGGCCTCCTGTTGCTCCTTTTCGCCCTGCATAAGATGATTCTGCATGCCGATGAGGGCAAGACGAGCCGCGATATCGCCCGGTTCGTCCTCGATCCGACGAGTCAGCTCTATGGCCTTCTTCCTGACATCTGCCATCTCGGGCACGTCTGGCCTGGGGGATTTGATGCTAGCGGAGCTGGCGGTGGAAGCACCGCTGTCTGAATCGCTGCTGCTGTCGTCGAACAGCCTGGTGTCGCGGACACGACCGAGGTCTCTCGGATGTTCCGTACCGGGTTGTTTCGATGACAGTGGGATGAAGTCCTCCTTGTCGTCGAGCCGGGGATGCCGACGGGGCTGTCCCGTCCGACGATGACTCGTTTTGGATACTCGCAGGGCGATAAGGGGCCTTTGATGCGTCATGGCGCCACGACGGCTGGACTCGCTGGCGATGGAAAACTCTTCCTTGCTGCCGACCGGGTGACTGACATAGAATCCTTCCGAGCCCATGATCCTGCCGTTGTCAAAGGGGGACCCGGTCGACACTTTCGAGGGACAACCATATTTCAGGTTGAGCGGATCGCCCTTTGTGTCGAAAGCGAAGAGCTCATTCTTGCCCTGGCCCTTGGTGGATTCCTCTTCCTCGCGGGGACTCTCCGCAGCCTGACGTGGTGGTTCCAAGCTGCGATGAGTCCGGGACCGATGAGCATGACTGGATCGCGGACGTTCCTCATGACGACGAGCCTTGAGTCTCTTGACGCGCGGCCCGTCGCTGTCTTCGGTGCGCTGTGATGACTGTGGCTTGAAAGAGCCGAATTTGGGAACAGCCCGTCGCTTCTCGGCCGCATCGTCCATCACGCGTCAGCTATGGCTTCGGTCAAGCCAAGCAGCTCTGTCAGCACGCAACGCAACGGGGTGAACGGAGTGTACCTATGTGAATTGAACGATAACCTCGGTATTGCGATAGTACCGTGCTCCCGTGCCCGGTGCCTGGTGCCCGGTGCCCGGCGCAAAGATTGAGATGGTGGCAGGTGCCACTCTGCAACGGGCGAATCTCGGGAACATGAGACGACCGAGTGGCACGACTCGTCGTCGTTTCCCCGATTTGCGCCTTTCGCCCGGAAGCGTACTTTGCCTCTATGAAGCATGAGTAAAAGGTATTATGCTCGACGACCCGCGGTTCTGCCGGTTCTGCCGAGCGGTCCTCTCCTTATCGAGGTATCTCTATCTTATCAGGCCGTCGTCACACTCGCACGGCATCGGCACCGTCTTGGCATCTTCACAAAGACCGGCGCTGAACGCACTGTTCAGTGCCAGTAGGGAAGTGGAGAGGCGGAAACAACGGCGCAGCGAGGACTGAGTGACTGCGCCTTCCATGTGCAACTTGCTTCTCCTTGCGCCTCCTCCTCCTCCTCTTCCTCCTCCTCCTCCTCCTCCTCGTCGTCGTCGTCGTCGTCGTCGCTCCTCTCTTCTCTCTTGCTCTTCGGAAGTCACCACTACCCATCCTCCTGCTCGACACTTCAAATGACAGGAACAATGCCGGCTCAATCCTGCGGCCCGCCCTCGATCCATACCGATCAAATCGAGGAAGAAGAGCAGGAGGAGGGCAGCGATGAGCACCAGCACCAGCACCATCGCAGATCCGACTACGGCACGAACAGCTTGGCGCCACCACGCGACACCAATCTCTTGTCCCTGCCGCCGTCGCCGACCGCCTACCGTCGCCGACCCATCATGAGCCGGCGCCAGTCCTCGACCGCCGAGATGGACGAGCGTTCTCCGCTCCTGAGCTCCCGGTCGCGCGTCCGCATCCAGGCCGGGACCGAGACGCCCAGACGGCCGGGCCTGTCGAGGAACGCCAGTTACGCAGGTTCGTCATGTGTCCCTCCCTGCTGCTGATTATGATGATGATGATGCGGGAGAGTGGTAGCACGAAGCTGACGGACGCCATCTCTTCCCTTCTTTTTTTTCCTTCTTCCCTGCGGGACACACAGGCAGCGTCAAGAGTACGACCCGTCACCATAGCCGCGCAAACTCGTGGGGCCAGCGTCTGATCCAGGCGCTCGCCGACCGCCAGGACTTGGCCTTTGGCGCCGAATCCAAAGGCTCCATCTTCCCCGACGAACGCGTCTGGTACGATCAGTTCACCTCGACCGACTGGGTGCATGACAGCATCGCCGATGCCTACCGGGTCAAGGCCCTGCGCAGCCGCAAGGACTTTTGGGGCCGCGTCTACAACCTGTTCGACGGCGCACAGGGATGGATCCTCAGTGCTCTGGTTGGGTTCGTCGTTGCCGTGCTCGCCTACGTCGTCAACGTGACCGAGTCGACCCTGTTTGACTACAAGGATGGCTACTGCGTCAAGGGGTGGTATATCAACGAGAAGGTACGGCCGCCGTCGCCCCATTTTTTTCTTTTCTTTTCTTTTCTTTCTTCTGACGAGTCTCTGCCGACGAGGTACAGAAATGCTGCCCTCTCGGCCCGTGTACGGACTGGCAGGACTGGGGCGAGCTGTTGCAGGGTTGGCCGTTGGGCGAGCAATGGACCGAGTTCGCCGTCTACGTCTTCATGGTCGTCTTGCTGGCCGTGCTCTCGTGCACCGTCACCATGGCCACCAAGACGGTGGTGCCTTCGGCGTACCGACTCGCCACCTTTGACGAGAACCTGGCCGCCCAAACCTCGGCCCCCCATCCGGACGCCGAGGGAGACGAGAACAGCGTCAGCCCACGGCAGACGGCGGCGCCGCAGCCCGGCTTGCCGCCCATGACGTATTACTCGGCCGCCGGGAGCGGTGTCGCCGAGGTCCGCGTCATCCTGAGCGGCTTCGTGCTGCACGGCTTCCTGGGCCTGAAGACGCTCCTCTTCAAGACGATCGGCCTGATCCTCAGCGTTGCCTCGGGCCTCAGTTTGGGCAAGGAAGGGCCGTACGTGCACATTGCCGCCTGCGTCGGCAACATCGCCTGCCGCCTCTTCTCCAAGTACGACGGCAACGACGCCAAGAGGCGCGAGGTCCTGTCGGCGGCCGCTGCGGCCGGTGTTGCCGTCGCGTTCGGCGCGCCCCTCGGCGGTGTGCTCTTCGGCCTGGAAGAAGTGGCCTACTTCTTCCCCGCCAAGACGCTGTTTCGCACCTTTTTCTGCTGCATCACGGCTGCGCTCACGCTCAAGTTCCTGAACCCGTATGGCACCCACAAGGTGGTCATGTTCCAGGTCCGCTACGCCACCGACTGGGAGTACTTTGAGCTGGTGAGCTTCATCCTCGTCGGCGTTCTCGGTGGTGCCGCCGGCGCTCTGTTCATCAAGGCCTCGCGCAAGTGGGCCACGTCGTTCCGTCGGATGCCCGTCATCAAGTCGTATCCCGTCGTCGAGGTCGTCTTGGTCGCCTTCGCCACGGGCATGCTGAGTTACTGGAACCCTCTGACGAAGCTGCCCGTCGCCAAGCTGATGTACAACCTTGCCGCCCCCTGCGACGACGAGAGCCGGCGAGACGAGGGCGGATTATGCCCATCAGACTCTTCCCAGATCCCGGCCATCATCCGGACCCTGTTCGTCGCATTTGTCATCAAAGGCGTCTTGACCACTGTCACGTTTGGTATCAAAGTACCAGCCGGCATCTATGTACCGTCCATGGTCGTTGGCGGTCTGATGGGCCGCATCGTCGGCCACTTGGTCCAGTGGCTCGTCATGGCAACCCCCCAATCTCACCTCTGGGGAAAGTGTGGCCACATCCCCGACTTTACTTGCATCCAACCTGGCGTCTACGGTCTGATCGCCGCCGGTTCTACCATGTGTGGCGTTACCCGACTTTCTGTGACGCTTGCCGTCATCCTGTTCGAGCTGACTGGCAGCCTGGACTATGTCCTTCCTTTCTCTTTGTCCATCCTGGTGGCGAAGTGGACGGCCGACGCGATCGAGCCGTTGAGCATCTACGTACGCCCCAGACCCCCGAGCCCTGCGTTTCGCGACCCGGAAGACGCGCACGGGGGGACCCGTGGCTGACACGCATGACAGGACCTCCTCACAGAGATGAACGCATATCCTTTCCTCGACAACAAGCACAAGCCCGTCTTCACATCGGATCTGGCCGACATCGTGCCGCGGGTACGGCGCGAGCGCATCGTCGACATCACAAACTCCCCGCTCATGCCAGCCGCGAGCCTGCGTACCAAGCTCGAGATCCTTCACCGTGCCGGCGAACTCGATGGCGGCCTGCCCATCATTCGCCACGACTGTCTGGTCGGCTTGATCCCGGCGCCGGACCTCGAGTACGCGCTGGACAATCTGCAAGACGAGGGCAGCAGTCTGTGCTTGATGGCGCAGGTCCCGAGTATAGATGACGACGACGACGACGGCGGGCACCATGACCCGACCGATTTCACTCCATTCATTGATCCGGTATGTTCCCGTCTCCAGCACCGAGCGTGTTTTCATGTCGGGAGGGGTGGATCCGTGGTGCTAACCGCAGGGCCCAGGCTCCGGTCGCCCTGGACATCCGCTCGCCCATGGACCTCGTGTACGAGTGCTTTGTCAAGCTGGGGCTTCGCTATATATGCGTTCTGCGGGATGGAAAGTACGCCGGCATGGTCAGTTTCCCTTGATGGTCCCTTCGAACCCATGGCGACGTGCTGACACGGACTGCGGCGGCAACAGACACACAAGAAGACGTTTGTCAAGTATATCCAGGAATTGGAGAGGAAAGAGAGAAACACATAAAGGTCTCTTCGGCTCTGCATACGATACGGCGGCGGCGCAACTCTTCCGGGGGGGGGGCTGACTGCATGCACGGTTCTGGTTGTTCAGGGGCGGCCAAGTCCATGGAGTTCGCGTTTTTTTTTTTTTTTTCCTTCCTTCCTTACTCCCTTGGCTTCCAAGACCCTGTTCCAGCCATTTTGGGCGCATCTGAAAGGGATCGATGAGCGTCTGGGTGGGCGGCGGCACTTGCATGTTTGGGTCTTTTTTTTTTTTTTTTTTTTTTCCTTGGCCGGGAGCCTTCTTTTTTGTGGCCCGGAGTGTTTGCTGTTCGCTCTGCGCGGTGCAGGGATGTGCATGGCAGGAATCCCGGAAAGCTGTGTAGAGGACAAGGAGTGCGATAGATACGGGATGGACACGTATACCGTAGCACCGGAAGACGTAGGACGTTGGACGTGGGGCATCCACCTTCTCCTACCCCTTCTTCTGCCTCTTTACCACTCGGTCCAAAGTGCCCTGCTTCTTCTGGTCCCGCTTCTGACCATGGCTGGACCCGGCACCCTGCGACGGCCGAGCCGTCTTCCTCTGCGCCTCGGCCTTCCTGCCGTGCCCGTCTCGGCCCGTGCCCGCGTGGTCGGCCTCGTCGGCATCCGCTCCGTCGTCGCTGCTGTCGGCGTGGCCGCCCTCCATCTCCGGATCGACGCGGTCCGCGTACAGCTGCTCCCTCCCGGACTTGTCGGCGAGCCTCTTGTCGTCGCCGCGCAGGCCGGCCGCGTACGCCTTCTTCATGGCCGCCAGGCAGAAGGTCCGCCGCGCGCCAAAGTCGAACATGGGCTTCGGGTACGTGGCCAGGCCCTTGTCCTCGTCGTCCCCGCCCCCAAGCCCGGCGCCGGCGCCGACGATGCGCACGCCGGCCTTGCGCTGGGCCGCCACGGGCGCCTTCCACGGCTCGTAGATGAAGCGGGCGTCGAGGCGGGCCAGCTCGGGCACCCAGCGGCGCACGAAGGCGCCGTGCTTGTCCCACCGCTGCGGGAAGGAGACGGGGCTGTAGACGCGGTAGAACTGGGCGAAGAAGGCGGTGCACGAGAGCCACTGCCAGTTGCCGGCGTTGCACGCCGGCTCGTGGTCCAGGAGCAGCTCCTCGAAGACGGCGGCGCCGCGCTCCCAGTGGATGTAGCAGCCGCCGCGCGTGAGGAAGCAGGCGACCGAGTGGCGGCCCAGGTCTGGGCGGGGTGGTGTGAGTGACGAGAGAAAAAGCGGGCGTCACGAGGGCGAATGGGAGGGGGAGACTCACGATGTATCCACCCTTCCTGCCTCAACTGCCTCATCAGCGCGTCGATCCAGGGGAAGCCGGTCCGTCCATGCTCCCAGCGGGTGAACCACTCCTCGGCCCTGGGATCATCCACCTCGTACTCGAACGTGGTCATGCCCTCGTCGTCCAGCCTGGACGGCAGATGCCACGGCACAAACCTGCAGTGCGGGTTCCCGGCCTCCTGGGTGAACTTGGGGCCGATGGCGGCCTGCGCGGCAAAGTACATGTCGCGGAAGAGCAGCTGCCCCTCCAGCGACTCGGGCGGCTGCGACGGGGCCTCGGCCTTGGCGCCGCCCTCCTTCTTGTACCGCTCGACCGCGTCGCGCACGCGCCAGTACAGCTCGCGCACCGACAGGGCGCCAAAGTGCAGCGCGGGCGACAGCAGGGTCGTGGCCGGGGCGTCGACGGCCGCCGGGCTCGTCTGCGGCTTGCGGAAGGTGGCGGCGTAGCGCAGGTCGGCCACGACGTCGGCCAGGCGCGCCAGGGCTCGCGTCTCGCCGCCGCGGTGCGGCGTCGTGGCCGGGGCGTAGCCCAGCTCGGCCAGCGTCTCGATGGCGAAGTCGGCGTGCGGGCCGGCCACGGAAGCGCCCGCGTAGGCGGTTTCCCGGCCCGGCGGTGCGTCCCCGCCGCCGGCGCGGCGCCACTTGGCGTTGACGTCGGGCTCGGCGGCCGGCACGTCCTGCTCGACGCCCTCGAGCGGCGTCTCCCCCGGATCCGGCAGCGCGTCGGGCGGCGGCAGCGGGCGGGCGACGGGGCCCATCTGGGCGGCGGCCTTCTGCAGCTGGGCGAGACTCATGGTGGGTTTGCCAGCGTTGCGCTGGACCAGGTCGTCGCTGTCCCACAGCGTGCGGCCGGGGCGCACGACAACCTCGACGCCGGCCCGACGGGCCGCCTCCACGACGTCGGCATCGCGGGCGCGCGCGTAGGCGTCCGTGTCCTTTTCGAACACGAGATGGGTCACGCGCCAGGCCTTGAAAAGCTTGGGGAGGACAGTCTGGGGTGCTTCGCGGACGACCAAGAGCTTGGACCGGGGGTTGAGGGCGGTGATGGAGGCGGAGAGATCGGCTTGGCAGTCGAGGAGGTACTGCCACCGGTTCAACCCGCCGCGTGCCCGGTAGACATAATGAGGATCCCAGGTGAAGATGGGCCAGAGCACGGCAGGGTCCAGTGCCAAGGCAGCGTGCAAGGCAGGGGAGTCGTGAAGGCGCAGGTCGGTGCGAAACCAGTACATGACACGATTCGACTTGGCCATGGTTGCGATGCGGGAGAGAAAGGAAGGAAAAAAGAGTCGGGATAGCGTTTGGCGAGGTGATGTCAAGATGGCTTTTTCAGCCTTTCACACCATAGTGGCTGGACCCTGGTACCCACTTTTGGTGCATCAGAAACATGCATTCCTCTGCCGGCCTGCTGCTCCCTGCCACTCTCGCGGGTGCGTGCGTTCCACGGCTGAGATTCCTGATGAGTACGATGTAGGCTACGGCGCTCGGAAGAAGCCGACGAAGCCGACGATGTCGACAACCAGGTGGGGGTGGGTGGGTAGGTGGAACCAATGACCCTAACCCTACGCACCGGGGCCGTTCTGCCCTCGAAAGCGCGGGGGGGCGGGGGGTGTCGGGCGGTGGCCTTGTTTTCCCCGCCACGAGGCACCTGTAGAGAACAAGTCGTCGTCCTTGGCCCAAGCTGGGCAAGACCTGGCAATACCTACTACCGGTTCTTTGCAAGCTGAAGCTGCTGCCACAGCATCCATCTGTCTGTATCTGCATCAGTCTTTGCGCGTGCGTCGAGCATTGGAAACCCCGAAGCCTGGGGGGGAAAAAAGAAAAGAAAAAAAAAAGCCTGTTTTCCTGTTTTCCTGTCTTCCTGTTTTCCTGTCTGCCTGTCTTTCTGTTTTCCTGTTTCACACACACACACACACACACACACTCACACAGTATGGAGGCCGACGGCGACGCGGGTGCGCCGGCCTCGATTGAGCGCAACCAGCAAGTCGACAATGCCATTCGTGCCATCCAGCACAAGAAACCCCTGCCCGAGATCGACTTTAGCATTCACACCATGGAGGACGGCACCCAGGTCAGCACCATGGAGAGAGTGTGCAAAGGTAAGGTAGTCAAGTCTTGCTGGCGCCCGCCCGCTTCTTCCCTTCGCTGACGAGACCTTGTTGCCGCTTGATCTAGACGTGCAAGCCCCCGCCATGCTGAAGCCGACCGACGACCAGTTCTGGTACGACGACAGCCGCACCAAGCCCAATATACAGTTCCTCAAGCAGCACTTTTACCGCGAGGGACGCCTGACCGAGGTCCAGGCCCTTTGGATCATCAAGAAGGGAACCGAACTCCTCCGGCAAGAGCCCAACCTCTTGGAGATGGAGGCGCCCATCACCGTGTGTGGCGACGTGCACGGCCAGTACTACGACCTCATGAAGCTCTTCGAGGTCGGAGGCGACCCGGCCGAGACGAGATATCTCTTCCTCGGCGACTACGTCGACAGGGGCTACTTCAGCATCGAATGTGTCCTGTACCTGTGGGCTCTCAAGATTCACTACCCCAAGACGCTCTGGCTGCTGCGCGGCAACCACGAGTGTCGCCACCTGACCGACTACTTCACCTTCAAGCTGGAGTGCAAGCACAAGTATTCCGACATGATATACGAGGCCTGCATGGAGTCCTTCTGCTGTCTCCCCCTGGCCGCTGTCATGAACAAGCAGTTCCTGTGCATCCATGGCGGCCTCAGCCCCGAGCTTCACACGCTGGACGACCTGCGCAATGTCAGTGGTCCGATGGGTCGCGTCCTTCCGCCGCGTGCGTCATGATGCCGTTTGCTGACGGACTCGGTCGCTGCAGATTGACCGCTTCCGCGAGCCTCCCACCCAGGGCTTGATGTGCGATATCCTCTGGGCCGACCCGCTCGAGGACTTTGGCCAAGAAAAGACGACCGACTACTTCCTGCACAACCACGTGCGCGGCTGCTCCTACTTCTTCTCGTACCCGGCCGCCTGCAACTTTTTGGAGAAGAACAACCTGCTGTCCATCATCCGCGCGCACGAGGCGCAGGATGCAGGGTATCGCATGTATCGTAAGACGCGTACGACGGGTTTCCCGAGTGTCATGACCATCTTCTCGGCCCCCAACTACCTCGACGTCTACAACAACAAGGCGGCCGTTCTCAAGTACGAGAACAATGTTATGAACATCCGGCAGTTCAACTGCACGCCGCACCCGTATTGGCTGCCCAACTTTATGGATGTCTTCACCTGGTCGCTGCCGTTCGTCGGCGAGAAGATCGCCGACATGTTGATTGCCATACTCAGCACCTGCTCCGAGGAGGAGCTGCGCGAGGAGTCGTCGTCGACATCGCCCGGCCCGCTCTCGCCGCCGCTGCCCTCGACCGCGGCGAGCCAGGACCCGGACTCGATCGACTACAAGCGCCGGGCCATCAAGAACAAGATCCTGGCCATCGGCCGACTCTCCCGTGTCTACCAAGTGTTGCGCGAAGAGTCGGAACGGGTCACGGAGCTCAAGACGGTCTCGGGCGGCCGCCTGCCGGCCGGCACGCTCATGCTCGGGGCCGAGGGCATCAAGAACGCCATCCGGACGTTTGAGGACGCCAGGAAGGTGGACCTCCAGAACGAGCGACTGCCGCCAAGCTCGGACGAGGTCAAGAGGCAGAGCGATGCCGACCTCAAGGAGGCCTTGGAGCGAGCGGCGCGGGAGGCAGAAAACGACAAGAAGCTGCAGACTCTTTCCAGGAGGTTGAGCACGTGAGTTTTTTTTTTTTTTTTCCCTTTTTTCCTCCTTTTTTCCTCCTTTTTTCCTCCTTTTTTCCTTTTTTTCTTTCCTCGTCTTCTCATCGGGCTCTGCTGCTGACACGCACTGTCCTCCTGCCGGTAGAGATCGCAAGCGATGACGGACGAGAGCCGGCTCTTTCCGTCGTCCTTCGGCAACCGGCGGCAGACAGCGATGATGAACCCCCCCCCCCCTTTTTTTTTCTCTTGTTTTTCTTCCTCTTTCCTGTTTTTGATGATGGCATGAAGATGACGGGCCAGTTATAAAAAGGCGGGACATGCATGTGCATGCAGCATTCGCATACCAATGTTCTTGGAAGTTCTCCATCTAGATACCGAGGCAGCAGCAGCAGCAGCAGCAGCAGCGAAAATGGAACATGAACGAGGGAATGAAACCGCCGCTGGAGCCAAACACGTCTCTCTGCCTTGCATCTGCCATGCGTGTCTGTCATGCGTCATACATGTCGTTGTTCCCACGCGCAGTGAAGCGCCGCAAGGGTCGTCGTGACCGATGATGCCCCAGACCAAAGTCCTGCCGTGCGGATGCAACAAGATGGCCAAGATACGAAGATGAAAAAAAAAAAAAAAATTCGAGAGAGGAGAGAGGAGCACACATGACTCACGCTCCAGCACCCAGCTCCGCACCGACGCCGCCTCCCCGCCCCTCGTCCTCGTCCTCTCCCTCTCCTTCTCCCTCTCCCCCGGCCCCTAGGCGTGCATGAGCTCGGGCACCTCGCTGGTGACGAGGTGCATGATGTAGGCGGCCTGCGGCACGCTGCCGCACTGGAAGCACCAGCGGCTGACGCGGCCGGCGAGGGCGCCGGAGCGCGGCGCCACGCCCACGCGGCCGTGCTCGTCGCGCACGTCCTCCCAGATGCTGCACATGATGCCCTTGGTGCCCAGGTAGCCGAACGACTTGGACCCCAGCACCGCGTCCAGCAGGATGAGCGGCTGCCGCCGGCGCAGCGACGTCAGCACCACGCGCTTCTCCAGCCCGTGGTCGAGCGTCAGCTCCTGCCGCACGCCGGGCGGCGGCCGCAGGATCTGCAGCACGCAGCTGCCGCGGTCCGCCCACCGCGTGCCCTGCACGTTGAGGTGCGCGCGGATGACGAGGGCCTGGTCCGGGCTGAAGGGCTTGGAGCCGCCGTTCTCGGCGCTCCAGCGGCCCGAGGCCGACAGCGAGAAGGACGCCGAGGCCGAGCCGCTGCCGTAGCCCGACGACGACGACGACCCGTACAGGCTGAAGGGGCCGTGCGAGCCGCCGCCGCCGCCGCCGGCGCCGGCGGCCGCCGAGCCCGGCCGGGACCGCTTGCCGACGGTCGACTTGTCGATGTCGAAGGACATGTTGCCGCCGCCGCGCAGCCGATTGAGGAAGCTGCTGGCCGAGACGCCCGTGGAGCTGCTGCCCTGGCTCTGGCTCGGCGCGCGGGTCGACACCCGGTAGCTGTTCTTGCGGGCGAACCAGCTACGACCGCGGCCCGAGCTGTCGCCGTCCCTAGAGCGGTCGCGCCCTCCCCCTGTCGTCGTCGTCGTCGTCGTCTGGCCAAACGAGCGCACGCGGGCCTCGTCGGCGAGGGCCATGTACTTGGCGTTGTTGAGCCGGCCGTAGTGCACGGCGTCGTAGAGGCTCTGTGTGTCCTCGGAGGAGCCGGTCCGGAAGCGCCAGATGGTGCTGTCGACGTCGCTCAGGCGCGAGTGGGAAAGAGGTCGGCCCCTGACCTCGAGGTCGAGCGATGTGCTCCGGCGGATCATGACCACGGGCGTGAGTCCGAGCGCAACGACGGGTCGGGCCGCGCCGCCATCGTTCGCGTCGACGTCGGTGTCCGACTGGAGCCGTCGCGCTTCCCGGTCTCGGCCGGAATGCACCACGTCGGCCTTGTGTACCTCCAAGCCGCCTGGGAAGATGACGATGGAGTAGGCCGAGGGGCTGAGTTCCTTCCACAGTCCCTTCTTATCGGACCAGTAGGACACCACAGCGGCGAACTTCATGGGCCCGGTCGCTCCCTCGTCTTCTCCGCCAAGCAGGCCCGCTTGAGACGCCGAGGCAGACGGCGTCAAGCTGTGTTCGGAGAGGACGGACTCGGCCGGGTTGATGAGTTGGCTCCCTTTGAGGCTGTACCCGGGTATGGTATCGGGAGGCTCCTCGTCGCTGAAATCATCCTCACTCGACGACGACGACGACGACGACGACGACGACAAAGTCTCATCCGACTGGTTGGACACGTCGCTGTCGGAAGAAATGTCGGATGGTTGGTACTCGTGCTTCAGCGGTGACGATGTCCGACGTTTGACTCGGCCGTAGGCCTTCAGGTCGACGGGAGGCGACAGCTTCTTGGGGCTTGACAGCGTCACCGGCGAGCGATGGGCTGGTGGCGGCGGCGGTTCATCTTCCGCGGTCTCGGACCGTGCCTTGTCCCGCACCTCACTCGTCTCGTCATCTTCGGACGGCAGGGCGGGCAGCGGACGGCCCTGGGGCGGTCTGAAACCGAGATAGGACTCCTGGGTCGGCGTCCTGTCCGGCGAAGGTAGACCGGCCGCCGGTCTGAGAGTCGTCGGTCTTGTCGGGGTGACAGGCGAGGTCGACTCTCCATCATGGTAACGGCGGCTCGGCGGCGTCTGCGGCTTCGCCACGGGCTCGACAGACGAGGCTGGGTGGTGTTTCTGCAGCTTACGGCCGCCCACGGGCACGTCGAATTCGATCGGTTTGGGAGAGGCCGGGGCGGCGTCTTGTCTGGTGCTGCGGGCATGACGGGATGTGCTGGGCGGCACAGGGCTTGTGCCCAGGATCTCGAGCCAGTCGCCCACCTGCTCGTCAGTGTCGGCGAACAGAAGCATGAGTTCGTACCATTCCACGCCATTGTGTGTGCCCCGAACCATGACAACGAGAGAAGCCGGCTCCTCCCCTCTCCGGGCCGAGATCTTGTCCAGGGGCACGGGGGGGAAGAGCAGCCAGGAACGAGAGCGGCTCGCGACGTCGCGGAGGAGGACATCGCCCTTGTCGGTCGGGACTCGCGGCCTGTCTCTGTGGATCAGCTCGACCTGGCATTCGAGCCGCTGACCGCTCGAGTGGGCAAGATCCAGCGAGAAGGCGTCCTTCGCAGCCACCTGTCGGCTGGGGTGGATGCCGACACCGTCCAGGGGGGATAGATTTCTCAGGTCGCGGCAACGCGACGTGTCGGTGTCGACGGCGTCCTCGTCCGTGATGCGCGCGCTCTCTTCGCGATGCCGCTTCCGTGCCTTCTCCTGCAAGGCCTCGAACCGGGTCAGGAGCGCCAGCATGTCCTTCTCCTCCCCGCCGACGACGAGTGTGGAGGCGGCCCTGAGGAACTTGGTCATGCACTTGATGCGCAGCAATGGTCGCTTCAGGAGGTGGGCCACGTCCACCCGCTCTCCGTCCTCTCCGAGCACGTCTCCGTCCGCGTTCCTCGGCATGGCATTGACCAGCGAGTCGGAGGAGTCGTCGTCGTCGTCGTCGTCGTCGTCGAGCCTTTCCCGTGCCGGCGCGAGGTTGACGATGAGGCCTTGGAACCCCAAGCGCCAGACGTCCAGGTATCTGTCGTAGACGTGATGGACCCTTTCGAGCCAGTGGACGAGGTGGTGCATGTCGGACGACGGCACCCGCCCGTGGTAGTTGCGGAGCTTTTCCAGCGCGATGCCCATGTTGACCACAGACCGGCCGAGTGCGTCCTCCCTGTCGTGCACGTCCTCGAGTCCGCCCGCCCTGTACGCGTCGTCGTCGTCGTCGTCGTCGTCGTCGTCGTCCAGCGCGTCTGCAAAGGAACGGGACCCGCGGTGGACGACCTGCTTCAGCAGCACGGGTACGACGCCATCGACCAGCGTCTTGAGTTCGCGCTGGTAAAAGTGCTCGTCTTCGTCAAACTCGCGCAGCAGCTCTCGCATCTTGTCCTTGTCCGTCCTGCCTGGCTTCGGGTGCATGCTGCGCGACGACTTCGACTTGACCGTCCTCGAGCGCGACGGCGGCACCAACTGGCCATCGTCGGGAAGCGAAAGAACCGAGACCAGGTCCGAATGTTTGGTGAGACGGCGTTTGAGCCCGTGCCGCTGGCTCTTCTGCCGCGTCGCCTCGGACGGCGGCGTAAGCGCTGTCGCTTGTGTGATGGTGGTTGGAGAAAGCGACGAGGTCACGGTGTCGGATCCGAGGGAGCTGCCATGTTCCTCCGAGACGATCGTCGACAACTCGTGGAGCCCGTTGGTCGGCGGCGGCTTTCTCCGCATCGCCGGCTCCTGCATCACCCCCACGCTTTCTCGTCCCGGCCATGACGTGGCCGAGGAGGGCGATGGCGACCGAGACTTGGGCCGTGGCCTAGTATGATCATCATGACCAGGAGTCCGTTCAGCCTCGAGGCCTCCTCCTCCTCCTCCTCCTCCTCCTCCTCCTCCTCCTCCTCCCCGGTCCGCGTCGACTTCCGAATCATGCTCCGAAGCCTCGCAGCTTGGGTACACGGTCGGAGGCAGCTTGTGGCCCCCGGACTCTCCCCTAAACGCGTGTTTGAGTGCCTCACGGAAAGGCCGCTTCAAGCTCGGCTTGACGGGAGACGACGAGCTTCTCGTCGCCCGACTCCTCTTCAACCCAGCGCCTGGACTGTCCGCTTTCGATGGCCTTGGCGGCGCCCTCTTCCCCGCATCCGACAGCCCTCCGGTGGCCAGAGGTTGCGAGCCTGCGTTGCCGTCGGGCAGCTCGGACGAGTGTGACGACGGTGGCCTGTCGCCTTCATGAGCCCAGTCCTTTTTTTCCACCGTGGACTTGGACGACTTCTGGTCTGCCAAGGGATCCACCGTCTTGTTCAGCCAGGACTCGATACTTGGTGGCCGATTGGCGCCTGGTCTCGGCGCGTCAAGGCCTCGGTCCTGCATGATTTCCTTGGCTCCGCTCACGACCTTCTTGAACACCTTCGGTACCGCCTTCAAGCTGGGGTTGCCTTGGGCTTTCGGCCTCTTGCCGCCACGAAGGGGAAGATCGAGTTCGCTGAAAGCGGAGTAGCCAAAGGGAATGTCGGCCAGTGTTTTGTTGCCGAGGTCGGTCGGTGGTGGTCTACAGTCCCCTTGCATGGAACCATCGGGTCGAGACGCGTCTGAATTCTCGGTCCATGCCGCCGCCGCGACGTCTTCCTCGGGCGGCTCTCGACATGGTCGCACCCTGATGCCGTCGTCCGGGTAGTAGTAGTTGGGTTCCACCGGGCGTACCCTGATCCCGTCGTCGTCGTCGTCTCCGTCGTCGTCGTCGTCGTCGTCGTCGTCCAGAGAAGGCTCTCTCCTCTTCTTGGTCAGCTTGATCCTGATACCATCGTCGGCGCCGTCTTTCGGTTGAGGAGACCCTGTTTCTCTCCCACCAGACGGGCCACTCTCCTGTTCCGGCTCCATGGGCCTTACACGGATCCCGTCATCCACAGGTGCCAGTGACGAGCCGTCTTCTTCCACAGTGATTGTCGCCCCCGACGACTTGTGCCGGAAATGATGGAATTTGGCCGACGGGGACTCGGGTATCTCCACCTTCATGGCCCAGTTCTTGACCTTGTTCTGCACCGAAGGAGCTGCTGCCGTTTTCTGCAGAAACTTCTTCGGGATCGGTGTCGGTGTCGGACTGCCTGAGACCCTTGGCTGCGCCCGGGGTGGGCTCTTGCTTTTCCTCCGCTTCTTCCAGTGCTCGTCACTAACGATGCGCTTCTTGGGAAGCACCGGCATCCGGATCGGGTCATTCGCCACTCTGCCCGTCTGCCTCTGCGGTTCGTCCCCGCCATCGTGAGCCGGCTCGTCTCGACCGTCCGAGACGCTGCTCTGCTCCGTGTCCTCATCCTCGGCACCGTTGTCACGCCCGGACGGTCCCGCACCACCACCACCACCACCACCCGGGTTGGGCTTCCGCCTCTTGTGCCCGGCCTTCCTCCGCATCTTGATCCTCACGCGGTCCTCCTCGGTCACGCTGGCCGCGTCGACATGCACGGCCACCTCGGTCGGCTCGGTCGCCGCCTCCTCGGCGACGGGGATCGACGTGGCCGCACCGGCCGTCTTCAAGGCCGCCGCGCTGGACTTCTGCCACGCCTTGACCCGGTCGCGCACGCCGCCGGGCTGCGGCACCCTGCGCACGGCGGCGGCGCGCATCTCCTGGCGGATCTCGTCGCGCACGCGCGCCGCGTCCATGGCCGGCACGCTCTTGCGCCGCGCCTGCTGCCGCGCGGGGCTCGCGGTCCCGCGTTGCGCAGCCAGCCGCGCCGGCGAGGGGCGCCCCAGGAGGAAGTCGGCCAGGAGGGACGGCTCCGGCTGCTTCTTGTGGTGCGACGCTCCGGCCGCGGCCGGGGCGCTCCTCGGTGGTGGGCCGGCAGCATTTCTCGCGCGGCGGGGACTCGGCGTAGAGGGATCGGGCCCGGGGGGGTCGTTGTTTGGTGGTTTGGGCATGGTCTGCAGCGAGGCACCACCTAGGCGGACCACCGTCGTTTTCCACGCACCGCGCTTGCTGTGCACATGGACGGAGATGTCGGTCGAGAAGATGGGGGAAAAGCGAAGGGGATTGAACCATGGGCTGGTCTGTAGCACCGTCAGCTTCCCGGTTTTGGCCCAGAGCCAAAATGGCATGCGTGCGAGCTAAGTAGCTATATCCCTATCCCTGTACAGGGGTGACAAGTAGTGCCAGAGGTAATAAGTATACTCGGTACTCGGTTCATGAGTGGGTCACCCCGCACGGTCCCCCTGTCGAGCCCCACATCTGGGTATCGTCTGTATCTTCCATATCTAGAGCTCCTCGCCTGGGAGCACAAAGCGGACCCTCTTCTTGGCCTTTGCACCCTCCAGGTCCAGCGGCTGCGTCCGACCCGATCCTTGCTCCCCGCCGGCTTCCTCCCTCTCCTCCTCGATCGGCCACACGTCCGGGCTGGGCTCGCGCCACGAGTATGGCGACCGCCGAGCCGGCCTGCCCCACGCCGCGCCGGTGCGGACCGGCGCTGCCGTCTCCCACGCGAAGTCGTCATCGTCCGGCCCGTCGTCACGCCGGTCGCTGGACTTGGCCTCATGGGCGCGGTCGAGGCCGCAGCGGACGAGGCGAAAAAACGACTTCTCGTCCGGCGTGGCCGGCATGTCGTCGTCCTCGTCCACGTCCTCGTCGTCCTCGTCGTCTTCCCAGTCTGGTGACGACGACGACGACGACGACAACAACAACAACAGTGGCCGCATCGGCGCGCGGGGCTGCTGCGGGAGCCGCAGGTTGTCCAGGCTCGATGGGCTGACGCTGCGGACCGTGGGCGGCGGATGCTTGGTGTCCTCGATGCCGGCGTCAAAGTCCATCATGATATGGCCCCCGTCGTCGTCTTCTCCTGGCTGGGACGTCGGCGTCAGGAAGTAGCTCAGAGGGTCGTCGTCGATGCCGGACAGATGGAGATCGTCGACCTCGGCGTCGTCGCGGTCGGCGTTGGGCCGGAGGCGCATCACGGTTGATGGCCAGGTCGACTCGTGTCGAGACCGGGACCGGGACGGATCGGATGAGGATGGCATCGTCACAATACGAGACATGGCCATATCTGCGTGGCAGCTCATGCCGAAACCGATCGTCCTCTTGGTCTTCGGGCCGGGTGGTACTCGAGCACTCATCGACGGCGCACAGCGAATTTGCGTGGTTACGAGTAGGCAGCAAGAGAGGCTCGCTTCCGTCACGGTACCGCGAAGAGTAGAAACGAAAGTGAGGGTCCAATAGCATAGGACGAGGAGAGACGCGGGCGGCACTGGCCCGACTCTTTATACCACCCACTAGGAAGGCGGCAGCCATGATTGATGGCTCTGCACACACACACACACACACATACACACACACACCACTACCTCTACAGTTCGGTGGATGGCCCAGCAGACAGCATATGCATCACGCGTCGAAGTCGCAAAGTGATCCGCGTTCCTAGGCTAAGACAAAAAATGCGACCATCTGACCGTGCACCACACCACCCGGGGTCGTCATGCCGTTTGTCGAGCGACGCCTCCGCGGCCGCGTGACTGGTTATCCGACGCTCGCGTGGGATCGGGCCATGCAAGATGCATCGCATCGCGATGCGCAACGCTAGGTACTAGGCAGGTATCGCGCATCGCCTGCCTGCCTACCCACCCAGCCACGCATCCACCGCGACAGTCCCTCTCGTCATCACCTGACCTTCTTTCGCTTTCTTTCTTCTTTCTTTTTTTTTTCTGACACGACAATACGGTCGTAGACGTGCGACACTGCAAGGTCAAGAAGCAGACCCGTCAAACTTTGACTCACATCATGGACACAAGGACTCATCACGGCCTTCTCGACGGTTCCCTCCCCTGGGCATGCCGACTGTACATTTCCCTGGGCTGGGCTGGCTCATCTCCTGGGAATATCCCCCATCTGGGCGTCGACGTTGCCACTCCGGAACCTGATGGACCGCTGCGCCCCCCCCCCTCCACACCACCGGCCAGCATATCAGTTTCGTCATAATAGGTCGAGCCTACAAAGAACTTCGACAGGTCACCACCCACACATTATACAGCCGACACGGGATGTGTTCGAGTTTGGCGATATATTGGCGTGGCTTGAAGTACTAGCCAACTCCTAGCCCAGCCCAACGTCACACTGCTCCACATCTGTCTGTCCTGCACGCCCAAAGTCTCACGTCGAGTCTCGCATTGGTCTTGTTTTCCGCCATTCACCCATATACTGCTACCTTGACCTACGGCCAACAATTCAAAGTCGTCCCTCTTAGCACCACGGTCCGCCAAAAATACCACTCAGCTCATGAAGCTACCCAGTCGAGAAATGACAAAACAAGGTGATGATGCACTGTCTCTGCAAGCCACAAGGTCGAGTTTTCTGGAACAGGAGGGGGTATCAAACTTTTTGGGTCCGCCAGTTCGCGACACAACCTTCGAACAAGCTCCTGACCCGGCACAAAAAGCCCGCGCCGCCCGTCCCAAAAAATTAACACGGCTGCTTGCCAACAACGGTACAGCGGTGGGGAGCGGTACGCAGTACATCGAGAAGCGAAACCCTCAAGAGTAGAAAGGTCAGAGAACATGGTATAGTAGGCCGTAGTGTCAGGGTCGCCCCTGATCAGAGAGACGTCAACCCAGTGTAGATAAATCATGTCGGTCCTGAACACAAGATCCAAGAGAAGGGGCAAGAAGTAAGTCAAGGCCCCGCTATTGTGAAGGAAAAGCCAAAGAGAAAAACAGCAGATGCCAAAAGGGGTCGAGAACGAAAGGCTCTTGCACCATCCAAACTCGCCAGCCTTGGTGGAATACGACCGCACGCCTCACGCACGTCAAGAACACGAGATATCATCAAACTTCGCCACGGGGCATCCCCGAAGCAGGGTACGGTCTGGTGCCATTACGGTGCTATTGTGGTGCCATTGGGTGTCGTCAACTTCGTCATTCTGTCCGTCCTCGATTTTGACCGGACGCCGACGTCACCAACGTCATGTGTGTTGCGGTCGTACCTTCAACTTAGAGGTAGCCCCCTCGGGCGGACTCATAGGACCCGGTACCCGGGTAGGCTGGATAGGGCGGCACTTGGGCGTAGCCGTAGTTGGAGTGGTAGCTCGGGGCGACGTCGTACGGACCCGTACCAAAGGGGTTGGCTCGCGGGTCGTACACCGAGTAAGACGAGGGTCGTGAATAGGAACCGGCTTGCGAGCTCGCACGTGTGCGAGGCCCGCCCAGAGCTCGGTCCATCCGGGTTCTGCCATCGTCCTGGTCGAGGTAGCTCGACTCGTCACTACCGCGACGGTAGGCGGCGACGCCGCCGGCGCCGCCGCCGCGTTGCGAAATGTTGATCTCGGCGCCATCCTGGCAGTGCATCTCGGCACCGCCTACCATGAGCGTGGTGTGGCCTTTGACTCGAATGGTGACATCTTCGTTGTCCGCGCTAGAGCGTGTCGTTCTCGTCGTGGCCGATCGTCGGTACTCGCTCTCGTGACTGCCCGAGCTCCTGGTCGACCGGCTGCTGCCTCCGTGTCTTGATGCTTTGCGCAAGTTTCCGTCCGTGAGCGGCAGGTTGGCAGCACCGTCGACGTCCTGTTGATATGTCTTGGCCATTTTGATCTGGTCCTCGAGCCCGCCGCTTGCCGGTGCGTGACGTTCCCCATAATATAGTTGTCGCCGACTGCTCGGTCCGGTCACCTCGGTGCGAAGAGTCACCCCATCATAAGTGTGAGACCGCGCATCCACGCTCGGTCTCCTTGGACGGGATCTGGAGCGGACCGACGGGGATGTCGGGGTGTAAGTGCGCCGGGGCTGCGGTGACAAGTCGTTGAACAGGTCGCTGTCCCCGTCGAGATCGTCTTCTTCAAAGCCCACGGCTTTGCCGGCCAGATGTGGGGGCGGTGGTCGTGCAAATGGCGAGGTAGCGGTAGGACGGGCGGACCCGGGCCTTCCGGGCGGTGCCATTTCAATCTTGGAGTATCTCTTTGACGTCGAGCCCCGCCTTACCACGGCCATGGCACCGTCGTGTGTATTTTCGTAGGGCGGCTGGCGATTCAATCTCTGTGCCATGGCTGATTTGGGTCTTGCCGGGTTCGCGCCGAATCGATCCTCCAAAGGCCGTGGAGTGACTAGAGGCTGCGGCTGGACGGTATAGCCCGTGAAGTGGCCGGGAGCCACCCAGGTGGGTGGTGAGTAGGGCATGGCTTGTGGCGCGGGGACCGACGGCGCATAGAACCGATTGTTTGCCGGAGGAGGCATAGGGTGTCTTGGCTGGCGCGTGTGACGAGGCGATGCGGGCGCCGCAGTCATTGTGACTGGCGACGGGACGCCGAAGTAGCGGGAATCCTGATCTCGAGATGCACCCCTTGGGGCTGCAGTGGCCGAGCGTTTTGCGGGTGCGGGCTGCATTGATACCACAGCGCGTCTGTCTCTCTCTCTATCCTTGTCCTGATGCTTCTCCCGCTCTTTTCCGTTCCGTGTCGAGTGCCTTCGGTCCAGGCTCGGGTGCAGGGTCGAGTCCGAGTCGGTATGGCCCGAGGCAGACACTTGAGACGACGAGTCGGCCTGCGGTGCTCTCCTCAAGTACCGCCCAGTGTTGGACGTCTCCTTGCGCGGGCTGGCGGCGACCGAGGTGGCGTATCTCATCGTGCTTCGGTCCAACTTCCCGGACTTTTCGTCGAGCTCCCCCACAGACGCTACCCTTATCCTCCCTTCGTCAGATTCAGACATGGCCGGGTCGAGCAGTTGCTCGAGTGAGGGAGGATACAGCGCTCTCTTTGCCCAAGGGAGAGGTTGGGGGGAGGGGGGGGGGGGGGGGACGAGGGGAGGGGGGCGAGGGGGGCAGGAGACTGAGTAGGGCGGTGGTGGTCGGTGCCTGGTCGTTGCGGAAGCAAGTTGGGCGGTGAGTCTTCGCGCCTGAAATCCGCTCTGGCCGTGATAGGAAGTATGAGTGTGTAGGTAAGGTACCTAGTGAACTTACAGTACACTAGTGCGGCGGTGGGGTCGAGTGTCCGTGCACAAGTCAGTAGTGCGTGCGTGTA
The DNA here is from genome assembly GCA_029339225.1 of Phyllachora maydis. NCBI lineage: Eukaryota > Fungi > Ascomycota > Sordariomycetes > Phyllachorales > Phyllachoraceae > Phyllachora > Phyllachora maydis. The sequence goes on along the minus strand of JAQQPM010000006.1, from coordinate 726,140 downwards.
CGCATGCACGCTGCCAGTGTGATGGCTGACGATGTTGGGATGCTGGGGAGGGTGCAGCCGACAGCCAGGTTATTTGGAGAAGAGCGGAGGGTGGAGAGAGGTAAAACGGGTTTGAGAAAGTCCAGGTCCCGTCCTGCCAAGTGCCCGGGGGCGGACAAGTTGCCACGGACGATCCAAGCATGTGGACCAGCAACCGTTGTCGACACAAACTGCCATGCGCAAGATAGAGATGCGTTGTACGGAGAAGAGGTACTGTGTGTGTTGTGTAAGCCAACCACACCACCGAAAGTCTTATCGTAGCCGGTCGGAGAAGGGTCCTCGGATGATGGATGCCCTGGGGCAGTTGCCGTGCAGAGAGGCCAGCACCTAACTCCTCACCGAAAAATGGCAATGCTGCGTAACACAGCAACGGACGTGCCATGTAAGCTTGATACCTAGGACATGCACAGTACGGAGTTGGGGAGCTGATGGCGAGCGGCCGCGTGGCAAGAACCGCCAGCGCACCGTCCTTTGTCCCGTCAAGGCCGCAGCTCATTGGAAGCCGCCATGAAAGGCTTGGAATGCTCCCATAGGACTGGCCATGGCAAAAGGATCACCGCCTGCGCCACGGCAACGGGGGGAAGTCATGGACGCCTGGCTTCGCTACGATCGCCATGCATGTCGCAGTCCTACACTCGCCGACGTGAGAGGTGAGACGTCGTCATGGCCGACGACCGTCGCCGGCGCAGAAGCGGCAAACACCGGGGATGGTGACAGAAGAGCAAGGCGGGCTGCGCTGATGCAGGTTGATTGGCGCGCAGCCGCTCCGGTGCCCAAGCTCCGCTCCGAGGTGCTGCGTGTCATGCGGCGCCTGTCTTGGCGTCGCCAACATCTTCCGCCCCCCAGCGCTTCTTGTTCTCTCCTGTGTCGTTTCTCTTCCAGGGTCGGGCCAGGAAATGGTGTGTCAGGGCTTGCATGAAGAAAAAGGCATTGACGCATGTGCAGGGGTCAGACACGGCTCGCAAGACGGCGGAAGAGGCAACGACAGTGTCAACGGCGTCCTCTTGCTACACGCCGAACATGCAAGCCCACCTGAAGTCCGAATGGGACCGCGCCTGTTTGACAGCCGCCGGTAGATTGCATCGGTCGCAAGGGATGTCGACTATCAAGGGCATTCGAGATAATTTCTGCAGTGACGTACGTCTACATGTCTCCGTGTTCACCGCCTTTTCGCTCGTCCCGATCTGTCCAATGCATTTGTATACCGAGGACCCGCGTCAACGCCAGCTACTAGCCATGTCTCCCGTGCGACATGGTCTCGCATAGCACATCGTACTTGTGCCGAGATGTGATTGAGATCCGAGACATGGGATGGGCGTGAGGCTCGGGAGCTGCTTGTAGTGGGCAGAGTGCTGCATTACCAGTACGCAGTCGATTCGTTGCTGGTGATCAAGGTCTCCTGGGTGACAGCGCCGTGTCGGCCACCACAGGTCGATGATCAGACAGAAAGACGCCGTCGTCAAACCGGTTGGTCAGGATCCCGTACGAGACAAAGTCGATCCCTTGAGGGTCTAGCACAAACAAGAAGTCGATCTTCTGGGGGGCTTCCCCCGGCTCTCCAAACGACGTGTATGTGTGATCGCGGTTCCCGTGCCAGAGATGCGCCGGAACAAGACCAGATATGTCCCGCATCCCGCCGTCTGGAGAGGTGAGCGTTTTGTAGGCTTGATCGTCTGGCGAGCTGTTGAAGTCTCCGCCCACGAACACCACGGATCGCTCCGCAGGCGGAAGCGCCTCTTCGGCCCAGTCCCGCGCCAGACGCAAGAGCAACTTGGCGCTCTGCTCCCTCGCCACCGCCCCGCGGTGATCCAGGTGTGTGCTCATCACCGTGACCCGTGCCCCCGGCCCCGGCCTCGCACCTGCACCTGCACCTGCACCTGCATCTGCATCTGCACCTCCCCGTCGCCGCCGAAACCGCCCCGTCGTGACGACCCTCTCCAGCGCGGCGTCCCACCCGCGCGACGGCCGGTCCGGCGTCTCGCTCAGCCAGTACATGGCCTCGCGCTCGCACTCCCACACGTCGGAGCGGAAGAAGACGGGCGCGTGCTCGCCCGCGCGGCGGCCGTCCTCGCGCCCGCGCCCGATGTGCGCCCACCCGGGCCCAAGTCCGGCCTGGATGTCCCGCAGCTGGGCGTACAGGACCTCCTGCAGGCAGAAGAAGACGTTGGCCTGGCCGAGGCTGAGGAAGCGCAGCTGGGCAATGACCTTGGGGCGGCGGACGGACCAAGGCTCCTCGCCGGCGACGGGGTTCGTGGTTGCAAATCGCACGTTGAAGGATACGAGGCGGAGGGGGACAGGATCGGAGCGCTGTGTCATGATCGCGGCTTTCTGGAGGGGGAAATTGCGCGGTGATGGCCGGACTGGGGGCTGAGGCACTGTTGGGCGAATCTAAAAGCAAAGGTAATTCGCGAAATGTCTGGGTTCGTCTCGAAAGTCATTCGGGCAGGTTGTGAGAGGACCTGATGAAAGGGAATAGACTCTTTCATTAACCTGGAGCGCCGAGCGTTGCGGCTAACTTCGTGATCTTGGTGTACAGTAACAACAACTGCTCTCCGTCGCCCATAGATACGTACACAAACCTCCCGCAATGCAGCTCCAGGTCAGCATCGCAATCCACGTGCTTCTCCTGCTCTTCGAGAGCTCTTCCCCAGCGGCCACATGGCTGCTACGGCTTCTCGCCAAGCGCCCTTGATGTTAGTGGGGCTGATAGTTGCCTGGCCACCTATCCAGCCTTGTTTACTCACACGTCATAGCAACCCGAGCTTATCCCGTACAGAGCTCCTCCAGCTCTGAAACGATCGCGCCAACAGACGGTAGATGCGGAGTGCGACCTTGTGAGCTGTACGAACTACGAAGTGCGAAGTACTCGGTACCAACGTTCGGTAGCGGCTGTGGGACTGAACTGAACCCAGCCCCTCGCTGCCCAGCCCCTCCGTTTCCAGGGAAACAATCACCAACCCACATCTTCCTGCACGTCAGAACTCCCCAGAAGCCCAAGAATCATGAGCATTGGCATCGGAATTCGAACCATCGACGCCGTCCTTTCGCTCTCGTTTCCGCCCTTGCGTTGGCGACTCTCCGTCTCAGCTTTGCTGGTTGACCAGCTAGAACAGCAAGCTCAAGACCTCGTTCGGCCTTGTTCTGTATCACCCCAATCATTTTCCATTGGCTGTTTCTCTCCATGGCGCCCGCACTATTCCAAGCGCTCCCGCGTCTCCTCGAGAGCACCCTCCAGACAGGCAACACACCCGACGCCGACATCGCCAGCCTCGGTCCCCGACAAGCTAACGCCATTGTCCTAGCCCGAGATGCCTCGGCGACGCGCATTCCCGGACAGGGCGCGATCCCGCCCACCGAAATCAATGACACGGCTGTTTTCGTGCTGTTCGGGCTGATCGGCGCCGCCTTCGTGGTGCTGGGCATGTGGTTCTTCTTCTGGGCTAAGAACGGCGGCTTCCACTTCAGGCAGAATGACTGGGACGACTACAAGTCGACGGTGCTCCGCCGCAGGGGCCCCAACGGCACCATTCTGTCCGGGGCCACCCCGTCGACGCAGCTCGGCGGCGGCAGCGTCTACAAGGACTACGACGACGGCACCAACAGCAACATCACGCGCACGCAAAACGACGCCAGCACCGTCGTCAGCGGCACCACGGGCATCACGGGCATCACGGGCGGGGCCAGCGACGTCGCCGGCCGCGAGAAGCGACGCCGCAAGCGCGAGCAGAAGGAGCGCGAGCGCGAGCGGCGGCGCGAGAGCAAGGCGCGCGAGAAGCGCGAGAAGAAGCAGGGCGGCAGCCGCAAAGTCGGGCCCGACGGCGCACTCATCGACGAGCAGGCCGAGGCCGAGGCCATGGACCACCTGCGGCAGTACCGGCACGAGCGGCCTGCGCGCGTCGGCGGCATCAACAAGGAGAGCGAGGGTAGCGCGTGGGACGGCTCTACGAACCCGAGCCACTCCGTCATGAGCGGGAGCGTCGCCATGTCGGAGGCGCCACTCATGGCGCACCGCGAGCGCACGCCGACCAAGCAGGATACCACCAAGCGGGACGCGGCGGGCGCGGAGGGGCGGAGCCCTACAAAGTCGCCGACGAAGCAGGAGAAGACTCCGCCGAGCGGGATGCCCCGGTCGGGCGGCATCCGCAAGGTGTACTCGACGGCGGACAAGACGGCGGCTCGCGAGGCGGAGCGCATCCGGGCCGAGGCGCGCAAGCTGCAGGAGAAGGGGCGGGCGGCGGCGGCAGTAGCAGCAGCAGCAGCGTCGTCGTCTTCTTCTTCTTCTTCTTCTTCTCCTCCCAAGCGCCGTGATTTTAGCTGGCAGCGAACGAGCGACATGGGCGGGGGCTTGAGCGAGGAGACCTCGGCGGTCGCAAGCAGCAGCAGGAACAGCGAGGTGACGGTATCGCACGTCCCGGGGAGCTGGCAGGACAGCCAGGTAGGCACAGCAAGCGACGCAGGCACCAAAGTTTATCAGCATCCAGTGCACATCCCTGGCACCCGGTCCAGCGACTTGGGCTACGCCGAGGAGAAGCGGAAGAAGCGTAACGGGGCTGGGCACAGGCGGGACAGGGGAGACGTGTAAGGGAACAGGAATTGCTTCGTCCGACGGCGGTAGGAATTCGGGAATGCGCATGCTTGGACGCGGATGCTTGGATGCGCATGTTTGGACGGCGCATTGACTGCGTAATTTCCGTAGCAAAAATCTTGGTCGGATGACATGAGCATGAGACAGTAGACCGCCGACATCCTTGCAGCCTTTGTCCCGCCTCCGCCGAGCGCATGGACGCTTCTAACGTCGAGGACCTCTGCGCTGATCCTCATTGTGTGTGGCACGCCTCTGTGGCACGCCTCTGTGGCACACCTCTGTGGCACGAGGCGTCGTGCTACGGGCCTGAGTGCCGACCTGAGAGCTAGAGGTGGGGTAAGTAAGTTGGTAGGTAGGTCTAATGTCGTTTTGAAACTTTGATCGTGGCCGTTCCCGCCGCGCGCCTCCTCCGGACTGACCTTTGGGTACCTCGAGTACACGAAGTACATACTTGGTAAAAACAGCCCCAAGGCCAAGGGCAGGGATTTGAAACATCTCCTTCAAGCGTCATAGCCTTCGATCCTGGCCGGCTCTAGGCACGTCGGGACATCCGCCACTTGTTAGCTCTTGCCCATGTTCTTGGCGGAGGCTACTAACAGCGCGGTATACTTGCTGGCATGGCCATCGACCATCGATCACATCCTACCACTTTTGTTACAAGCTACTAGCTACCTTCGTAGTACCCAAGTAAAGGTTCAAGGTTCAGTGAGAAGCCGAGAGCGTGCGGCCCCTTCATCCATTAGGCACTACTTACTACGCACGCACGCTCCCTCCGTTTTTTATTTTTCCATTTTTCATCTCCCCCTCGCTACCCTAGATGCCAACTGTATTCAACACCACGCTCTGCTCGACGCACTCGGCCTTGCTTTCCTTCCTTTCCCTTTCTTTTCTTTTCATGTTCGCTTCGGGACCCTCTCCAAGTACAGGGATATTGTTTGTCTCGACAACGCGTCAGACGCCCGGAGGATTCGTTGGTCGAGTCGTTGGGATCGCTGGGATGATTCTGCTTGGGTCGCCTGCATAGGTCATTTTCGCCGAGCTTTGCGCCTAAAACAGGAGTGTCGCCGCAGGTCGCCACACCCGCGTCCCACCAACGACGTCTCCGTTTCAACCACGGTGCGGAGCAGCGACCTTGCTTCTGACTTCTCCTCGTTTCAGTCAAGACTTTGGTGCGATCAAGAAGCCGCACCACTACTGGATCAAACATCAAAACCGTCGTCGCCGCGTGTTTGCCGACAGCACCACCGAGCGACAAATGCTTGGCCGACACCGGTGACGCCAGCTACGGCCGTCGAGGAGCTACCATCAGAAGCCATCATGGCGGACTCGAACTCGCCGTTGAGCGGCATCATCATCGGGCTGCTCTCGTCATTCGGGTCGGCCTTCCTGATTGCCTGCATTTTCCTCCTCGTCTACATTTTGCGGTACACCGTGCCCGGTCGCATCCTCCTCGATCGGATCGGCCGCCCCGGCGAGTTCGACGATGAGCAGGCTTTCGCCCGCGAGGAGGCCGAGGCCTTGGAGGTCATGGACGACATGCAGAGGACAGAGTACCTGCGCGCCAAAGGTACGTCGACCCCAGCTGTGCTCGCGTGCGCATTTCTGTACTAATTGCATCTTGCCTCACTTAGCCTTCATCAACTCGAACCCTCCCGAGTCCCTGCAGACGGACATCTCCTTGTCACAGTATCTCGCTATCCAAGAGAAGGGGGTCTCGGCCTGGGAGTTTGAACCCGAGCTGGAGATTGCCAACTGCTTCGTCGAGGCCAGGACCGAGATCGAGTTCTTCGACTCCGAGTGCACTGTCATGAGCAACTTGCCAGTGCCGAAACAGAACGAAGTCTACTACTGGGAGGCAAAGGTATACGAAAAGCCTGAGAGTACTTTGATGAGCATAGGGATGGCTACAAAGCCGTATCCGTTGTTCAGGTTGCCTGGTCGGTGCCCTCTCCTTCCTCCCTGCGGCCCAAACGGATGTACTAAACGATGCGCAGGATACCACAAGTATTCAGTGGCCTACCAATCCAACGGCGGTCGACGATACAACCAGCCTTTCAACCCGACTCCATACGGACCGCAGATCGTACAAGGCGACGTTGTTGGCGTCGGATATCGTCCACGGACAGGGACCATCTTCTTCACACGCAACGGGAAGAAGTTGGAAGACGTCGTACACGGACTGAAGTCCCAAAACTTCTTCCCTGCAGTGGGCGCCAATGGCCCTTGCATTGTACACGTAAACTTTGGGCACGCAGGCTTCGTTTTCATCGAAGCGAACGTCAAGAAGTGGGGCCTCGCGCCCATGACCGGCTCCCTGGCCCCTCCGCCGCCCTATGGTTCGGAGCAAGGAAGCATCTTGTTGGAGGCAGGAAGCAAAGATGGATATAACAGTGCCCGTGGCCGTGGGTACAGCACATACACGGCTCAGAACTACAACCGATACGGCCAGAACACGCAGGATCTTGGACACACGCGCACGCGATCGGGCAACTTCCGCGTCCTGCCTCCTGCGAGCCCCGGACCCGTTCGATCGCCCACGGACATATCGCTGGCGCAATTGATACCGGCCGATGACACCGGCGAGACTAGTGCCAGCGCTGCGCCAGTCGGCCCGGCCGCTGAGAACAGACACAGCCCCCCCTCAGCCGTCGGCTTGGGCCTCCATCAGGATCCACACCACCCGCCACCACCGGAATACACTAGTCCGGAAGCCTCCGAGGACGGGGATGGCGACAGCAGGAGGAATAGTTCGGACAGCGGCCATCAGCCACTAATCCAACTTGGGCGTGGTCGCGATGGATCTTCCGCTACGCTGAGGCCGACTGCGGCACTCCCTACGGCGAGGACCTCGCCCAGCCCGCCGATACCGACCTACCGCGATGCGATCCAGCAGGGCGCCGGGCGGGAGCGCAGCGACAGTGCGAGGTCGGCAAGGTCAGCACGCTGAGACTGTGTCAAGTGAAGACACACGCTCGCAAAGTCGGTTCACGCTCGAGCATACCCCAGGACGCCAGATCATGACCGGCCTGAACCACTCTGACGGAATCTGTATGCACAATGGGGTGGCCGCTATCTCAGTATGAGCGTCTGCGGTCGTGGCATCAGCAAAGGTGTGTGAGACGTGTGGGAAATCAGCAGCGTGGCATCCTGGAAGGCTTCGTAGAAGCCTTGAGCAGGTCTTGGTTCAGCGTCGGTTCTCCAAGCCGGGCACTTCGCCGAGTTCGAGGTATCAGCCTCGCGGCATTGGACACCAGGCATACTGGAGGCATCAAGAACCAGATCGAGCTTCGTCTCTGATCAGACAGCTACAGATGACTGCTGGGCAGATGACTGCTGGGCAGGACGGACGGACTCTAGCACGCCCCACAATACCCGGGCGCAAGGGAGAAACAGGGGGTGGGGGTGCTTTTCTTGGGTCATTGGTTACCGCGTACACTACCGCTACCGTTGCTGCTTCGCTGCTTCTTGGCTGCTTGATGTCTTCATGGCCCTGGAGTTTGGAGTATTACATCGGATCCAAGGTTTTGAAGTCGGGGCGGGGTGGGCGGACGGTGTTGAAACCTGGGGTTGTCTCCCTCGCACTTTGCCACTTGTTCTTATGGTGACTGTCACGACTCTCCATAGCTTGACGTAGCCGATGAAGAGTACTCGGCTACAGCAGCCTAGCGCTTCTTGTTGAGTTGGACCACTGTATAGCCGTCGAAGTCGAGGGAAACATGACTTCAAGTGATGGACGAACCACCTGGTAGCGGCCCGTGAAGGGTTATCAGAGAGCAGCATATGAGACCGACCACTCGAGCCACGTCTCAGCTGTGGCAGCTCCATGACCAATTTCCTCCCGGAAACGCCTAATCCAACCAGGGCACGGCAGAGAAAAGAGAGCCAGCCCGGTAAGTTTTCAAGAAGGGAAGGCCACACTTTCTTTCCCCGGACCGTGCGAAGCCTTGATTGAAACCCCCCCCCCCCCCCTCCCCCCCCTGCCGTTTGTGACAACACCAGTAGTGGATAGCATCCTAAGTGGTCGAGGAGGCACATGAGACAGGGCACACGGCCGCAGCCAGTTGCAGTTGCAGTTCGACAAGAAGCATCTGACCCATGGCTTATACGTCAGCGCAGCTGCTGTATATATGTACGCGCGCCCCCGGCTGCTCCTGGGGACTCTGACGAATAGCAGCTGGGAGGAAGAATGAGCCTGCAGGATCTCGTGATCCAAGACCCCGCTGCGGGCTCGTGTGGCGGATCGACCGAGGGAGAGGTAGGTAAGCGGAGTCGCAGACTGACTTGTTGTGAATGTCTTGTCCACACCACCAATGGGACGGCAGAACATCCTCTCTGTTGGAAGGTGGGCGGCAAGCCTGCGCGCATGACGTGACTTTTTGGCTGTGAATTTGGCATGTACATGTCGACTCCTTGCAAGGAGGGGCGGGATATGATTGGTTCTTGAATACGGGGATTGTGGTCCTTCACGTTGAACGACGGTCGGCTGTTGAAGGGTAGGTAATCTGAGCTGTGGATCCTGCATGGTCTGCGTCTCGAGGTAGCGAGCGGGCGGGGTGCCGCGCAAATTTCTAAGCCCCTGCTGAGCGGGGAAGACTCTATAATCTGCCTCGGAACTTCGGAACTGGGTGAGGCCGTGCGGGATCCGCACTGTAAATTCACATCTGGGGCAATCATAGCTGCCATGGGAGGAAAACCCGATTCTCTTACCTGGGTACTAGTAGTAGGTAGGAAGTACATGTACTGCATAATTCGCCAGCTTTTCAACCCACGTCGAAAAAAATCTGGAACACGGTAGGTAAGTAGGTAGGTACGTAAGCAGGGTTTTCCTTCGATACGGGTAATGTGATGAGTACAGGGCCCAAGAAAGGAGAAGGATGGTCCATCGGGATACTGTGCGATGCAGAACGGCGGCAAAGATTGTGACCAACACCCAGCCCCGCCGACAAAACGGTATCCGTCTCTGGTGGGGCTGCGGGGACTGGGACAAGATGTCTTCCACTGAGATCCTGTGGGGGATCGAGACGGAACCATGCCGGAAGAAGCGGGTGACAGTTTGTTCGAAAGTAGTTGGTGGCTCGTACGACCTGAGAAGAAAACAGAACCAAACTCCATAGGATTACGGGACCCAATACGAAGTGCAGGTAGTATCTGCAATATGCGCACTCTGGGCGCTTATAGGACCCCGCGGTCTATAGCGTGCGTCGCCGAGAGGAGAAACGTCGGAAGGAAGAGAGACCCCTCAGCTTGGGCAGGCGAGCCTACTACCTACTTTGTAGAAAAGTAGGTCCACCTTGGCGGCCTGAAAGTGGTACTCGGAATCCAAAAGCGGACTAGTGGGGCACCGCGTTGGGCCAAACGCACGACCGTATGGCGAAGACCCTCAGGTTGACTTCACCCATGGCGTCCGCGATGGAAGGTAATAATAACATCGGCTGCCACGCATCAGCATGTCTCGTGCAGGGGGATGCCCCAGCTCTGGTCCTCGTTCCGGACGCAGACGATGCAACGGCCGTCTGTCACGGCCGTCTGTCGGTCTCTTTCCCGTGCCGTCGTTCTCCGTGCTCTCGTGTCCATCTTCCCTCCATCAGCGCTTCTCATTCGCACTTTGGCCTTGGGAGGAGCCCCCTCTCGAAGCAGCCTATGAAGTACCAAGCTATAGTTGCTCTCTGTCAGCATCACAGCGCGTCTGCACCTGCCTCATTTGTCACTCCCTTTCGTATGGCCATTGTCCTGTCTGGCTCCCTGTATCTTGTGTCTACCCTCTACTACCCGCTTCATTTTGGATCGATTCCTTGGGCTCAAGGGACGTGGTGGTCATGATCACTTGATCCCGGTCCGCGCATAGCAGTACGATTGCAACACGTCCGCTCCATCAAAGCACGGCCGGCTGGGTGTGGATATGGACGACGAGTGAGCCGGATGGCTATGGCTACATCACCTACGGTCTCGACGAGGGGGAAAAAGCATGGTAGAATCCCCTGGGCGCGGGCCGACACAAGAAACCGATCCAGTGACCTCGGACCAGGCTCGAACTCATCCAAGCATGCTGACGCCAGTCGATTGCCGAATCCAAGCAATGAGCGGCCTGAAGCGTCCACGGAAATTCCTCCCGCCCCGACAATGACCACCTACCCCGAACTCGACCGATATCGGCACGTGCTAGCACAGGTGCCGTGTCGTCGCGCCAACATTGAAGTTCCCTTCCAGATCGCCACGCATAATCTCCCGCCGCCGACACCTCGATTCTCAGCAACCAGCAATCAGCTGAGCGCACTCAGTGCTAGCCCCTCCCCCCGATTTTCCGAGTCCCCGAGCCCAGGAGCTTACAGCCGGAACACGACGCCCACATCCATCTCGTCACAATGTCCCGGACTGCTTGTGCCGCTGACGACGGAGTCCCTTGCCGATCCCACGCAAACCAAGGCCCCCGTCAGCCGGAAAAGAGCCGACAGTATATCGAATGAGACGGGCTCTGCAAGCGCCGATCCACAGGCACTCGCTGCCGTCCGCGATGGAGACGGGAAAGGTCAGCATGCAGGGAAGCGGAGAAGGGAGAGACGGCTGGCGCCTGCTCCACCTAGCCCGCCACCGCGGAAGTCCAGCCGAGCTGAGGCGCACGCACCGTTCCAACAGCCTGTGGAGGCCAGCCGCCAGCTTGCTGTCGTGTCATCCAGAGCAACGCCTCCCAGGCGGCCATGTCGAGATGGGACATCCAGTCTGCATTCACAAGTGGGCATGGGCATGCCCCCCCCCACCGTGCAGAGCCATCTTTCATCGACGTCGCTCGCTGAGCGAAGGCAGAGTGGCGATCAACGACGGTCACGTGCACTCGGTGCTGCCACAGGGCTTACACCAGCACCAGGTTCCGGAACAGCAGAGGCAATCCCTGACGTACCTCCACCCGCCCCCGGGAGATTTACGAGCCTCACGTCGCGATATCCGGTCTTGAGACGCATTGCGTCCAAAGCGACGTCTGGGGTAGCACCGGTGGGAACAAAGGAAAGGCCCACAAGAACAGGTCCCGCTGCTGGCATGGGCCATGAGGGCCAGGGGCGCCTCGCTGCCGTCCGGGGAAGTAGCGCCGCCGCCGCACGAGGGCCGGTAGGGACCATATCGTCGCAGGAAAGCCTGAGTGCCAGCCAGTCGTATGACCAGTTCCTGCGAGACCGGATGACTCCGGTGGTCATTGTAGGGGGGGGTGAGGTGATCGAGAATCGACAAGCCAACACCGGGTTGAATCGAACCGAGAGCGACCAGAGTCTGCCAGTCTCCAGGCGTCTGAAGTACGATTCGAAGAACAGCTTGCAAGTGTCCATGTTGTCGACTGAAAGTCCCCGCAATCCCGTGCGGTTGTCCTCGACCCTACTAGGCCCCAGACAGTCTATGCCCAAGACCACGAACCCATCTTCTGGCCTTGGCAATAGGCGTCCCTCCGACAGCAGTGAGTCGGAAGCATTGGCCATGGAGTGCTCACTCGCAGCCCGAAGATCTATGCAGCGACCCCAGACCGGTGATCAGAATATGCCCAAGCTGCCGAAAACGATCGTGACAAGTGCCGAGACTGGCGTACCATGCGTCACAAGTGAGGACGCTATGTTCGATCCCTTTGCGAAATCAGCGGACAAGCCAACAACTACGCCATCGAAAAGGCTGACCAAGCGAGCTCGGTCTTTTCGCACATGGAACTTCTTTGGCCATTCGCACAGCCAGCCCACGACGGATGCCAAAGATGCCAACCGTGCGAAGACTATTGCAGCCACTGTCACGGCTGCAGCGCCTGCAAAGCCTGTTGCCTTCTATACCATGATGGAATTCTCGGAGCAGGAAGACGCGGATACACTTGATCCAAACCAGGCCATAGAAGATGAACGAGGTCTTGACCTCGTGGGATCACAGGCTCAGAAGGCCAGGCACAGAAGACAATCGGCGGCGCGAAGGCCGTCCAATGATGGAGGGAGCGGAACGCCGAACGGCAGGAGACCTTCGAGGGACGGTCCGACGGACATGGACAGGACAGCTCCAAGCCCGGGACCAAAATCCCCGCTGCGCGAAAGACGTACGGTTACCTCGCCTAGGTCCCCAGACGCCCAGGCCGCGACCACGACTGTGGCAGGGACGGAAGGTGCTGCCGAAGACTCATCATGGACACGGCAAGGCACCGCACGACCAAGCAGACTGCCACAGGTCGGACGTATACCGAAGGTCATCAGCGCCAGGCCAGAACAGTCCTCGTCGACGAGCTTCTCTCGGCCGTTCCACCGGATCGGCCTACTATCACCACCGCCGGCCAAGGTCGCCGATCCCGATTCCGTGGCGAAGGGCGCTACTCCTGAAAAGCCATCCTCGCCGGAACCGATGCGGGATGAGTTATTCACGGCGAGGAGTGACACCGACATCTTGGAAAGGAAGCAGGTGGATGCGCCGACCGAGATGTCTCCTGAGCCGGAGCGCGCCGAGAAAGAAGAGTTATTCGCCCGATTCTCACACCGCAAGCACTCGCAGGGTACTGTCACGACATGGGCATTGAGCGGTTCCGGGACGTTGGATCAAGTCAATGCCAGCGCGGTGTTCCCAACGGCGAACGCGCCCGTGGTAGAAGACGAGATCTGGGACGAGTACAATGACTTGCTCGGCGACGACTCTTACAGTGCACCACCTCGTACCGGCTCTTCGGCAGGCAAGCCATTCCACCTCGAGCTCTCTGGGAAGATGGGGATCGAGATCGAGGAGCCGCTCGATTCCCCTCTCCTACATCCCCCGGCCATGCACAGCTTGAGTGGGCCTTTGACGAAGGAGCGGGAGGATGCCGCGTCGAGCACATGCAGCTACGAGGAAACTGAGCAAATCAATGCTTTGCTCGGAGCCGGCTCAGAGACGGGCTCGGAGCCGCAATCACAGCCCGATGCGGAGCCGCAATCGGAGCCACTCGGCCCTGTCTCACTGTCGGAATTTGTTCCAGCTCATGGAGATGTGAACATGGGTGTGGACAAGGACAAACCGAGACTGCCAGCACCGTGCAAGAAACTGCCTCCTCTGCCTGCCCAACCTCCACAATTGCGCGACCTGCGTCGTTCCGAAGCCAGTGGCGATAGTCCGGGGTCAGAAGACAACTCGCCGGTCTCGCAGGTCAACCTCCGCGTTGAGTCCATGACGGTCAGCAAGTGGCTCACCTTTGGGCACGTCTTGTTCAGCCCCGCCCGGGACGAACTTGTCCCCGGCGCGGGCCCCCCGCTGAAGAGCCATTCCGTTCTCGTCATAGACGGCCTCGGAAACGATGACTGGTCCTACTACGCCTCGGGGACGTACCCAGCCGCGACCTTCTTCAACTTGTCGTCGCGCGCCCCGCCTGTCCGGCACCGGCGGAGCATTGCGGCGATGCTGCCCAGCCCGACCAATCACCACCAGGTTCGGTACGGCTCACACCTGAATAAGTTGCCCCACGGGCCCGAGAGCTTCACCACGGTCGTGTACCGGTTCCCTGTGGCGGCGCCCGAAGCGCACTACCACAACGTGGTGGCTGAGGCGCGGCGGGTCCTGCGGCCGGGCGGCTTCGTCGAGCTCGTTGTGCTCGACGTTGACCTTGTCAATATGGGTCCGCGCTGCCGGCGCGCCGTGCGCTGCCTCAAGGAGCGCATCCGGACCGCTGAGCCCGACACGTGCCCGGGTGCGGCGTCCGACACCGTCGCGCGGCTGCTCGGGCGCACGGGGTTCACCGACATCAAGACCTGCCGTGTTGGGGTGCCGGTGGCGAGCGCAATCGCGCGGCCGGCGGGGGCGGCTCTGACGGGCGAGGAGGGCGCGAGCGCGGACGCTCGCATTACCAAGATGGTGACGCGCGTGGGCCGCTGGTGGTATACGCGGTGCTACGAGCATGTTGCGGCCGGGGCGAGCATCTGGGCCGATCGGACACTGCTGGCGGAGTGCGAGGAATGGGGAACCAAACTGAAGCTCATGGTCTGCCATGCTCGTGTGCCGGACGTGAGGCGGATGGCGAGCCTATAGCCGCGAGGTTTTTTTTTTTTTTTTTTTTTTTTTTGGTCAGGGTTTGTTTTGTTTTCTCTATTACGTAGACGTGGCCGGTTTCCAAAACTACAGCATGGCGCAGGACATACTCATCTTGGAATTCGACGGTTTCAAGGGCTGATATCATGCAAGGGAAAAAAAAGCTACTGCGTGGAAGATTTCGAAACTCAGCATGTGAGTGCTGTTTCTCTGCGGTTGGTACGAAGATGCCGTGGCCGGTCAGGATCATGGATACTATCTAGCTTGTGTGAAAAAAAAAACATACGCGAAAATCCAGAGTACCGCCTGAAAAGATATCCATAACTTCTTGGACGCTCTGATTCTCAATGCCCGCGTGTGGATCCCGGGAGCGAGCCCGGGCTACCGCGGCCCTGGTCCGTGCCCCCACTCTACCCCATTCTACCCCCCCGCCCGTCATACGAAGTAGGTAGCGATGTAGAGGTACTATGCAGAGGTACTTTTTTACACAGTCTCTAACCCATCTCTTTACAGCCACTGAGCCGCACGTTCGACCCCCCCACCCCCGGCACCAATCGATATGGCCACCGCCGGGACATAGAAGCGACGACGACGTCATGTTCATGAGAAGATGGGCATAGGGCCATATCTCCACTTGCACGTCCAAGTTTGCGGTACCCCGTCGTCGACGCGCCGACGCCGACATCGTCACAATGACTCGACGGATCGTGAGTGGCGGGCGCTCTCAGGGCTTGGAGACGACGCGATGACGAGCAATAGTGGACGCTGACAAGCCCTCGCAGGTTCGCACCATGATCCAGGTCGCCTCGACGGCCGTCGTCACCTTCCTCGTCATCTTCTTCCTCGACCGAAACTACCGCGTGCTGCCCAGCGCCATCCATGAGTATATGCCGCAGCACCACGCCGGTCTGGTCATCACCGACATCACTGTGACAAAGTGCTCCGTCATCAACCCTTTCAGCAGCTGCAGGCTCGACCCGGAAACGTGGCACCGCGTCGAAAAGGACCTCTACCTGGGCCGCGGCCTGTTCTCGAGCGCGTACCTGCACGTGCGCCGCAAGCGCGAAGAGGAGCTGGTCGCCGCCGCCGCCTCGGATCGCGTCGTCATGGACGTGAGCGTCGGCCGGCTCGACCCGGGCGCCAGCGTCAAGGGCCAGGCCGACGAGCGCTGGGAGGCGCGCCCTGCCGGCCTGTGGATCAAGCGCTCTTCGAAGCTGCACGCCAGCGACTCCAAGAAGGCCATCACCGGCGTCGATGTGCTCTTCGGCGAAGACGCTGTCGAGGCTCGCGGAGGATGGAGCATCACCGGCACGCCGCTGCTGCTCGACGCGGCGTCGGGCGCGCCCGTCGCCCACCTGACTGTGCGCAGGGGTAGCCAGCACGAGACGACCAAGCCGGCGCTGCGCGTGGCCGAGAATGGCCGGTTCAAGGTCATGCAGCTGGCCGACTTACACCTGAGTACGGGCGTGGGGCACTGTAGGGAGGCCGTGCCCCCCGGGTACCATGCTGGCCAGTGCGAGGCCGACCCGCGGACCCTGGACTTTGTGTCCAGGGTGCTGGACCAGGAGAAGCCCGACTTGGTGGTGCTGAGCGGAGACCAGGTGAACGGCGACACGGCACCTGATGTTCAGACGGTGGGCTGCTCCTTGTCTCGCTTTCGTCAATATCTTCTGCAAAACCTTGTGCCAAGCCTTGTCCTGGCGCCAACTAACATTGTGCTGCGCAGGCCATCTTCAAATATGCATCCCTCTTGGCCAAGTACAAGGTTCCCTACGTCACAATCTTTGGCAACCACGACGACGAGGGCTCGGTCTCGCGCGCCGCGCAGATGTCTCTTGTCGAGACTCTTCCCTACTCGCTCTCGCAAGCTGGGCCCGCCAGTATCGACGGCGTAGGGAATTACTACGTCGAGGTGCTGGCTCGGGGCGCCTCGGGCCACTCGGCCATCACCATCTACCTGCTGGACACGCATGCGTACTCGCCGGACGAACACAGGTTCGCGGGCTACGACTGGATCAAGCCGAGCCAAATCGATTGGTTCAAGTCCACGGCCGAGAGCCTGAAGCGGAAGCACAAGGAGTACACGCACGTGCACCTGGATGTTGCCTTCATCCACATTCCACTGCCCGAGTATCGGGACGCCAATCTGACCCATATTGGCGACTGGCTCGAGCCTCCTACGGCGCCCATGTACGATTCGGGTTTCCGTGACGCGCTCGTGGACGAAGGCGTCGTGATGGTCAGCTGCGGACAGTACGTGTCAACCTTCCGTAGTTCCTCTCCTCACGCACTGACCGACGGGTTCAATTCCTTCCCCCCCCCCTGCAGCGATCATGTGAACGAATACTGCGGCCTCTCGTACGACGAGCAGGAGAAGCCAGCGCTGTGGATGTGCTACGGCGGCGGCACGGGCTTCGGCGGCTACGGCGGCTACGGCGGCTACGTCCGCAAGATCCGTCTGTTCGACTTCGACATGAGCGAGGGGCGCCTGACGACGTGGAAGCGCGTTGAGTGGGGACCCGACGACGAGATGGACAAGCGCCTCGACGAGCAGATCATTGTCGACTCTGGGCGGCCGGTGGCGCCCATGAAGGGATAAGTATGAATACCCGAGGGCGGCATGTTGGCGAGGCCGGAAAAAGGGGGAAACGGTTGGTTATTTCATTCTGTGTTGCCAGCCCTTGGGCTCCTGGCCATGGTTGGCGTTTTTCGCGGCTGAGGTAACGGCCGACTGGGAATGAATACATTGAACATCACTCCTCGGTGGACCTGTTTCCCCATTGCAGAAGTGCTTTTGTCTGCGGCCCAGGGCCCGTCTGCACCCGGTCTGGGGGTTCGACATGTTGGCTTGCCGGACTGATCCTCGCCAGGGCAGTGAATCCTCGAAAGCTGCTTCCCGTTCCCGACCTGGAGCAACTCGGGTTTCCTAGCGAAAAGGGAGATTCCACAAGACTAGTTGCCAGGGGAACAAGGAGGACTTGAAAAGGGGCCTGGAAGTCTCTTGTCGTCTTCTCGTGGGATTCCCAGTAGGAGATGCACCTCGCGGTAACCCTAACCCTTGACGTCTTGCACACAGTAGCTACTAGCTACGTAGCTCTGGCTAGTAGCCAATAGCAGGCCAATTTGGAACAATCGGAATGCTCAATAGGTATCTGGTTTTTTTATTTTTTTTTTCGGCGCGCGCGCAGGCGCGTTTCTTCTTTTGTGCAGCTTTCTTGTCACCTACAACAGCAGCAGGTGGCGCGCCTTGCCTTTCTCCCGTCGCCACCGTTTCCTTCCACCTTCGCAGCCAACATCAAGCATCGCGCGATTGCACCTTTGTGAGCTTCGACTCTTCCAAGCATTCTTTGCAATCGGCATCCATCATGGCCGACTACCAAAGCCTCAAAGTTCCGGAGCTGAAAAAGCTCCTGAACGAGCGCGGCCTGCCGCAAACGGGCAACAAGGCCGACCTGATTGCGCGTCTGCAAGAGAACGACAAGCTGACCAGCGCAGAGGAAATCCCTGGTAAGCCTTGGATTCTTGGAGGCACAACTTCTGCAGCTTCCACGCTTTTTATTTTCCCTTGGTCTGCGGCGCATCGCATTGGCGCGAAGGACTGCGCATCCCTGCTGTGACACGGAGCCATGTGGAACCCAAGCTGACTGACAACTTCACACTTGCGCACCACAGCTGCAAGCAAGAAGGTCGACGACGATCTCATTGACTACGAGGACGATGACCTCACCAAGCCGGCCCTGGTAGCGGCCGCCCAGCCCTCCGAGGCACCCAAGGAGACGGCAGCCCCAGCGAACGCCCCGTTGCAGAGTGAGAGTGCCGAGGGCGAAGCCATCACGGGCGTCGCCGCCGTCCAGAACGGCAACGCAGCTTCGGCAGCAGCCGATGCAAGCGACGCGCCGGGACCAGCAGACGGCATCACGAGCGACGCGCCGTTCCTGCCCACGCAGAACCTCGCGCCGACGGACGCGCAGAACGAGGCCGACAAGCGGCGCAAGCGCGCGGAGCGCTTTGGTTTCGCCGCGGCGGCGGCCGACGGCGACGGCGACGCGGTCAAGACAGACGAGGCCAAGAAGCTCGAGCGCGCCGAGCGCTTCGGTCTGACCAAGGACCAGGTCTCGCACCTAGACAGCGCGCTCCCGGACGGGCCGCGTCCGCGCCGCGGCACTAAGCGCGTGCGGGACCACGAGGAGGAGGATGCCAACGGCGGCGGCGCCGACGACCGGGCGCACAAGAGACGTTCGGATGGCCCACAGCAGCGCGATCGTGGCTGGGGCCACGGCAACAAGGGCAGCTCGTCCAAGGGCAGCTCGTCCAAGGGCAGCTCGTCCAAGGGCAACCGTCGCGGCGGCGATCGGCAGCAACAGGGCAAGAGGGAGAAGGCGTCGGGTGGCAAGGGCGCCGACCCGGCCGAGAAGAAGAAGATGGAAGAGCGGGCGAAGCGCTTCGGTGGCTGAGCGTGCCACATGCTAGACCTCGCGGCCCCATTTCCTTGAGTTTGCGAGAGTTACGAAGAAGGATACGTCTTTTCCTTGCACCAGACGGTGTGCTTCTGGTTCCCCCCCTCCCCCACTTGTTCCCCTTCCGTTTGTTCATGGCCGAATTTTGATGGCGGCTGCGTGAACAAGCAACCTCTGTACATTAGCATCAAGGGAAGGCGGATGAGCATTGTTGCGGGCAACGAAACTACCAGAAAGGGATCAGGATGGGGGCTTGCGGACTGCGATCAAGCCTTTCCTGGTAATCCCGAGGCATACATGTTCTCTATTTTCCTACTTCTCCACACGATCCATTGTGGAAGAATAGAAGAAGAGACCAGTCCTCTGGAGAAAAATTTTTTGTCGTCAGGGTGAAGGTTCGTCTCGACATGGCCTCAGTTTCTTCCTGCCCTTTCCTCGTTCAACGACGGTGGCGACAAGCCGCAAAGGATCGATTTGGCTATCTGGAAAGTCCTGGGTTCCCCGGGCGCTCGGCCATGCCCCGGCCACCTATGTGCGAAGAGTCCCGACCTAACGCCGAGCGTCACAGCACGCGGCTCGCCCCGGGCAGCAAGGCGCGCGTCTCACGCGGCCCGTACCAGTCGGTCGATCTCGCTCGACCGCCGGGCGACCAGGGACAGGGACAGGGACAGGGACAGGGACAGGGACAGGGACAGGGACAGGGACAGGGACAGGGACGGCGGCTGGTGCGCCCCATCGTCCTTCATCGCGCCACGGCCGCCGACGGCCATTGGCTCCCCCCCCCCCCCTCTACGCGCGCTGGTTACAGAGTGCTGCGTAGTGGAATGTCAAAACAATACCACAGTGGAGCCTCGGAGGCCCTACCGGTATCAAGACCAGGGTCTTTTACGGCATGTTATCAGACGGTGACGGAGTTTTCATATATTCTATCCTGATACTGTTTAGGTACTACCTCGGCGGGGCTACTATGTATAAATACAAGGCTGATATCCCCGGAATAAATCGCACAACAGCTATACTTTCATGGACATCAACGGTTGTGTACTCTCACGCTTCTATTCCGGGCATTCACCCATCAGAGGCCATTCAGGGGCTTATTGTAAACACGGCGGTATCGTCGTAAATGTACACCTGAACGTTTAACTGGGCTTCGTGTGAGGTGGGGAACCGGGTACCTCTCAGAAAACGTTGTACGTGTCCGCGCAAAAACGTTCCCCCGCGGCAGAAAAGGTGGGGCTCCGGAATGGGAAGATCTGGTGGGGCCCCATGCTTCACCGACAGTTCTATTCTCGGGCTTTAAGCGCCAGCGCTATTTTCACCCACACAACACATGTACACACACACACATGGACACTGCGCCGACGCCGCTCTTGTTGCAGGACAGGCGCCGCGCGCCTGCTGTGCTGGGCCTTCTTGCCCTCGAGGTTTGATTGACACCGCGCGGTGGGCATCGGGATTCTCGGCCAGAAGCCGAACACCGGGCAAAACTCTGCGACGGCCCCTCGGGCTCGACTTCGGCGGCAGGTCGTGGCGTGCTTCCGTTGTGTCTTGTGTGCTCCCTAGGGTAGGGCTGGCGAATGGCAGCCAGCAAGGACCGACCGGGTCTCTGCATCTGTCCGTCGGACGGAGTGGGACGCTGACACGGGCGGGTAGTCGATGGACCACTCAGAGGCACACACACGGCTTGTTTCTCCCGCGCGTATATAGAACGCCGCTGCCCTCGCTCCGGCTTGCGTGAGGGGGAGGCTGAGAGCCCATCTTCCTCGGCCTCGTGTGTGTTCAAACTCATCTATCTCTTCTCCTGGACCGTAACAGCTCTCTGGTCTCCTCCCTGTCTCCTTTTCTTTGTTTTTTTTTGGAGTCGCCAACCACACAGCAGCTCACTTGGCTTTCCACCCCCGCCCAGGATGCTGGGCTCGATAATACTCGCCTTGGCCGCGCTGGGGGCCGGTGCCTTGGCCGCGCCGGTAACCCCAAACCTCGACGTGGCGGCGGGCACGCCTGGTGGCATGGACGCCCTGTCCGAGTACTTCAACCTGTTGGCCAGCAAGGTCCAGCAGAGCCGGACCATGGCGGTCGCCCCCGTCTGCGACATGGCCCACGCCGTGATCGCTCTGGGTACGCTCTGGTCCTCGGGAAAGGGGCAGGGGCCAACATGGGGGGGAGGGGGAAAACTGACCAGCGTCATCCTCCCAGGCGGCGCCGCCGGCAGCCTCCCAGCACCCTCGGCCGGCCTCACCCTCAAGCACGTCGCCATCGGCCGCGGCACCCAGAACTACACGTGCGACACCTCCGCCCCTCGCGCCGCCCCCATCGCCACCGGCGCCCTGGCCACCCTCTTCAACGCCTCGTGCGTGGCCGCGACCGACCCGGACCTGCTCGACCTCCTGCCCCGGGTAGCGCTCCAGTTCGACCTGAGCAGCGGCGGCCCGGGCCCCGCTGCCGCCGCCGGCCCCCCGCTGCCGCCGAGCGACCTGGCCATCAGCGGCCACCACTACTTCGCCAGCGCGACGACGCCCTTCTTCGACCTGGACGCGGCCGGCCTGCGGCTCGGCACGGCGCCGTGCCTCAAGAATAACTCGATGGCCGCCCCGCCCGGCGCCCCGCCCGGCCGCCACGCCGAGCCGGCCGTGGCCTGGCTCAAGCTGCTGGCGCGCCCGGGCGCCACCGGCCGCCTGCAGGAGGTGTACCGCGTCAACACGGCGGGGGGCAGCCCGCCGGCCACGTGCGCCGGCATGCCGCCGGCCTTCGAGGTGCAGTACTCGGCCCAGTGCGTCCCACCCCCAACCCCCTACACACACACACGCACACACACCCGACGACCGGCTCGCGAGCGGGTGCTGACACCACGTGGCAGATATTGGTTCTACCAGGACTGATGACATGGCATGGCGGGCTTCGGCGGCGCGGCCGCGACGATCGAACGCGTGGGCGTGTGCGGGGGGAAAAAAAGCACCGGCGGGTTCCATGTCGCTTTTTTCTTGTACATGGTGATTGATACACAGGAGGGCGTTCACGGCGCCTTGTGGCTTTCCTCAGCACGGGCAAGGCGCTTCTTTCTTCCATCTTTCTCTCTTCCTCGTCTAGCCCGCCTTCGTCTTGATACCACCGTCGATTTAGGAAGCAGGGCACATCATCTCTCTCGGTCCCGACCTGTCTTGAGACCGCTCGCTTCCGACGCTGCCGTCGCTTCCTGTTCCCTCTCAGACGGGACGGGACCGTCTGGGATCCAGGGGCATGGCGACCCCTTCCGTCTCGCGCAAGATGCCTTGTTTTGCTGGTGCCGGTGTCGGGGGCCGACACTTGACACCACGCCCCCCCCCCCCGGCATGAAGGGGGTTCCCCTGAATGCTTCACAGTGGCAAGTGCAACACGGACGGCAAAGATGTGGTCATTGTGTATTCTTCCGAGGCGGCGGCCTCTTGATTCCGGCTTGTCGGCCGACTTCCCAGATGGCCGCCACACGCTGATTTCCGTACTATGGATCACGAAGTGGTAACTCCTGCAGAGCACCACCTGCCCGCCCGAATTGTGTGTGTTTTAGCTCGCCCGAGGCCTCGCCGCTCGAGCGAAACGGCCTCATACAGGCTCCGACCAATTCACCTGCTCCATGACCTGCCCGGCTGTCGGATGTGAGTAGCCTATCCTCAGGCGCAGGCGCAGCGGCTGTTAAGGTTTATCAAGTCAGCCATCCCAACCCCACGTGCTGTATAAGTATATAGTATATATATATATATATATATATATACCGAGCAGTCACGCAAGGGATCTTGTTTACTTACCCCTTTCGCCCCCGTCACCCTCATAGTCTGCGTCGCCTCCTGTCCCGGGCCGATCTCGGCGCTCGAGATGTTCAGCAGCTGCAGCTTCTGCGACTTGGGCACCGCTGCCTGCAGGCCCACGTTAGACAGCGAGACGTCGGCCGACGTGTTGCGGAAGCGCGCCACCGCCTGCACCGTGCCCTCGGCGTTCCGCTGCGTCTGGATCGCGACGTCAAGGCCGTTGCTGTTGTAGCACGGGTGCGCGGTGGGTCCCTGCGCTTGCGGCAGCGCCGCCGTCTGCTGGCCGAACAGGTCCATGTTGGACGCCGCCACGCCTCCCAGGGCCGGCGCTGCCGAGCTCGGACCCTGCGAGAAGAGGTCCATGATGGATGACACGTTGGACTGCCCGGCCGGGGGTGCTGCGCCTGGGCCGGGCGAGGGCGAAGCCGTCCCGCCCAGGATGTCCGCCAGAAGGTCGACGTTGTTCTGGGATCCGTTGACCGGGGCCGATGCTGCGGCGCTGCTGTCGCCCATGAGGTCGAAGAGGAGATCCTCCTCCTTGGGCTTCATGACACGGGATCTCCTGTTTGCGGCCTTGTTGGCCTTGCCCTTGCTTGCTTCGCCCAGCACACGAGACGTTTCCTTGATCTGCGGCGGGGGCATCTTTTCCAGGACGCCGTGACGGATCTGGTCAAAGGAGAACAGGTTGCCGTACTCGACGGCTCGCTGCTGGACCTCAACGTCGAGACTGGTCTGGTGCACCTGGAGCAAGCGCCGAATGCGTTCGATTTGGGACGCGTCCGACAGCCTGGTCGTGAGTTTTACGAGGGCGGTGATGATGTACTCGGTCGTGACCTGGGTGGCGTAGCTGCTGTTCAGTATACTCGAGAAGAGGTCGACAATCTCGTGCTCCTTGACCTCGGTCACCAGCTCCTCTTCCTCGTACTGCCCCCCACGCAGCAGCGAGTCTCCGTACTCGCCGATGCACCACGCGCCGGCTTGCGTCAGACTCTCCTGCGTGATGTCCCTCTTGAGGTTGGCGTACAGCTTCTGAACGGCATATGTCTGCATCTCCGACGTCGTGGCGATGAGGCGGACAAAGGATGACAGAATGGGCTCCTTGACGTAGTTTCCGGCCAGCGAGAGAACCCGAAGCATCGTGTCAATGTGCCACCTCTTGTTGGGCGCGTATCGATCGGCCGCAATGCCGATTTGGCTCGTCATGGTCGGCTTGAATTCGTTGTCGGCCACCTCCAGGAAGGCCAGAAGTTCGCGGATGAGGACGCGCACGTTGCCGTCGTTGATCAGGGTGAAGCTCAGATCCAAGGCTCTCCGCCGGATGCTAATGTCGGGATCGCGGAGACACTCTAGGATGGTATTGCGATGTCGTTGAACAGCGTTCGTATCGATGGCGACCACCTTCACCAGAGTATTCAGCGCGACATAGCGGATGTTGTTGTCTCGGTTCGACAAGAACTTGCCCAGAATGTTGACACCCAAGACGCGGAGGCCCGCGTCCGCCTCGATGTCCAGGATGGTACAGACGGCTTCGTAAAGGATCGAGTTCCCCACGTTCTTGGACGAGTCCGTGTTCGAAGCTACCTGGGCCAGGATGTCGTTGATCTGCTCCGTGGTGTGTGCATCGCCACGCGCCAGGACACGGAGGAGCCGCAGGATCTTGACCTGCAAGAACGGGTCGGTTATGCCGGTCACGTCGTGCTCGGGGGCGTAGCCCGATGACGCCAGGCCCTTCAGTGTCCTGACCAGGCCCGGAACAAGCTGGCGGAACTTCTCCACGATGCCCTCCTCGCCACCCTCGTCCTCGTCGGCCTCGCACAAGCTGACGACGAGGGTCAGGCCGGACAGCAGCACGCCGTGGTTCCTGTCGGAGAGCAGCTGGGTGGCCTTGTCTAGGAAGTGTTCCTGCAGATCCGGAACCTTGCGACAGATCCGCATCGCGCACAGGGCTGCCTTGCGTCGAATGTAGGGGTTGGCGGTTGAAACCAGTTTTTCGACCTCTTCGAACAAGTCGCGCGACATCTCGACCGAGGCGATATTGCCCAGCGTGCACAGGGCCATGCCCACCACGTACTGGTTGGAATGGGACAGATCACTGCCGAGACGTGCGTGTTTGCTTAGCCCGGGTCTTTGGTCTCTCGAGACGCAACGCAAGCCGATCTGATCATGACTTTTCTTACTTCTTCAGCGAGTTCGTGACCAAGGTCAGCACCTCCTGGTTCTCATCGAGCAGCAGACTGGTCGCGAGGTGACCGAGGCGCTTGTCGGCAAAGCGCGGGGAGGCGAGGAGCTTGAGACACTCGATCTGGCCAAAGTGTGTTCGCTCGCCGAGGGTGAACAGGTAGAGGAGCTTGGCCACATTGTTCCGCCTGGCTCGGCAGTATACGCGTCAGTGCATGTGCGGACGCATCAGGGAGCCACGGAGGAGCTGCACACCTGACACTGTGGTCGGCGCTCTCCTCCCTGAAGCTCGCCCGGATCGATGCGCTCTCCTTCTGGATGACGGCGCGCTCGTCGGCGATGGTCTTGGCGGCCCGGACGTTGCGGATGAACTGCTTCACTGAACAAACAGCACGCAGGCCGTCAGCTGAAAGGAGAAGGGGACGCGGGACAACGCTCGCCGAAGACGATTTGCCATTTTTTTTAATATTTTTGACGTACAGGAGCTCATCGTGGTGGAAGTGGAGGCCCGCGAGGGGCCGGGAAAGCTGTGTCGACCAGACGGACACTAGGCTGCCAGTTCTGGGAAGAGGACGAGGGTCGAAATCACATACGAACCTGTTTCCGATGTGGCTTCTCGCACACTTCTCTCGCACGCTCCTAGTGACGAACGAGTCCGCCCGTCACCACAAGAATGCTTGGCAGAGAGGTATTGGTGCCTTACTGTCCCTTGCGGTGGTCCGTGCGGCGGGCCATGCGTGTGACCCGTCCACGGGCTAGCTTGTCCCACTCTTGAGTGTGTCTAGCTAGGGTTTTGTTCCATCTCTGCTTTGTAGGACCGAATGCTTACACACACACACACACACATGTACATACCGGACCATCATGACTGCACATCCATCCGGCGCAACGGGTGCGCCTCCGTGTTCAGCACCCACTCGTCCAGGTCCACGACGTCCCAGTCCGAGTATATGAGGAAGAAGTACTTCAGCGTCTCGGCCAGCCAAAAGCTCTCCATGCTGTCGATCTGCCGCGGCTCCTCCAGCGTGACGTCGGCCAGGCTGGCCGACGCAATCTTGGTCCGCGTGTGCGCCTCGATGTGGAGGAACATGTCCCACGCCTTGTCCATCCACGTCGCGTCGCCCGTTAGGCGGTACATGATGAAGACGGACTCGATGGCCTCGGGCCGGAGAATGTACTTCCTGTCGGGGACATCGACCATGCCGGGCGGTAGCCGGTTGACCTGGATGAACCTGTCCGTGTCCTCGTCTACGGCTTGCTGCTGTGCTACCGGCTTTTTGGCCGCGTTGTCCTTGGTGGAGTGATAGTACGCCCGCACTGCGGCCTTCCATTTCGCCTCGTCCCAGCTGCACTCTTCACTGCTTCGGCTGTCTTCAATGCCGCCACAAGGGACGAACTGGAATATCTCGGGCCCGATTCCACTCGCGGTGCAGTTGTAGCTCCACACGCAACCATTGGTCATTTCAATGGCGATTCTCATCTCCTCTTCCCGGTCGAATATCCGCGCCCCCAGGCCGATCATGCCGCCCACGAAGCAGGTCAGGTGTTGGCTCTTTGGGATGCTTGTGATATCCATCGTCTCCGCTGTGCCAGAATTCTTGATGTCTCCTGACATCAGTACTGGCATGTCGCTGGGGATCATCACCCTGTGGAAGAGATATTTCTTGGCAACATCGATGAAGCCCTCGTACATCTTTCGGGGCTGCTCCAAGACGCCGCCAAGCAAAAGGTATTGTTTCGGTAGGTATCTTTGCCTTGTTAGGCACAGCAGAGAGACGAGAGGTCCGGGTAGAGGGGCAGGGCTCACTCGTATAGCGAGTCCGACATGCCGCCCAGGCTGAAGGATCCGTCGTCTTGGAAGGACGGTACGGCCGCGTTCACCGTGATCGGCCACATGCCCGGAAGCTTGGTCGTGTTTTGAGACTTCTCAAACTCGTCCGAGATGCGCTGTACAGCGTCATAATACTTTGCCTCTCCGCTGAGCTGGGACAGCTTCGTGAATTCCAGAGTCAGGGAACCGAGTTCCGAAACGAGAACGGCTTGAGCTGCCACTTGAGCTTTGCCCGCCGCGTATCTAGGAAGCGACTGTCAGCCCCTTGTCCGCGACGTAGCAACGCACAGCGCCGACCGGCTGCGGCCTGCATGCACACCACGACGCACTCTTTCCATCCCCAACGCGCAATCGGCATTCGGTTCGGCGTGTCAAAGGCGCCCATCAACAGCTCGGCCACCTCGACCGCCTTGCGCAGCAGGGACGGGTACAGCTTCTCGCTGAGCTCGTACGCGGCCAGGAAGCCTCCCAGGTACCGTATCGTGGTCTCAAACACATTGATGGTGTTGCTGCGCGTCGTGGTGAAGTCGATCTGCTCGCACGCCTTGACCGCCTCCCGGAAGTCGTCCTTCAGGCCCATGATCCACAGCGTGTCCAGCGCATCGACCAGCGTGGCCGCCCAGCCGCCGAACGGGTCCTTGCGCCTGCCCGTCAGCGGCGTCACCTCGTCGCTCAGCCACGCGTGCGCCTTGTACCCGTCCCAGCTGTGCTGGAAGCTCGCCTGGACGGCGCGCAGCCGGGCGAGGCGCGTCTTCCGGCCGGCCGCGTCCTCGGCCGGCGGGGGCTGCCGCTGGATGGTGGGGATACGCACGGTGGCGGGCCCGGTCGGCAGCGGGCGCAGCGAGGTGACCGGGTACCGCTCCGGCAGCTTCGATATGTGTTTCCCGGCATTGTTTGTCCCGATGCCCGGTGTCGGGGGCTGGACAGAGTTGGTCACGCCAGTGCGCCCGTATAGGTACCAGCACGTCACGAGCCAGAACGCAGCAACGGCGAGGACCGGCCGGAAATGAGGAATTCGTACAAACATGTCCGTGGCGCGATCGCGAAACAGCTCATGGTCGAATCGATGCACACTACCGCGAAAGAGCTCATTGGCGCAACTATGCACTACGACGGCAAAAGGAGACCTGTTGTTAAGCCTCGGTCCGGCAGATGGGTCGCCGGGTTAGGGTTTGTCAGCCAAAATGTTGCTTACGTACGTCAATGCGCGTTGCTATATTCCCTATGAATAAGTGGTCATATTGACCAAGTACAGAGGCACTGGCGGTAGCTAGGTACCGCCCACGGGTAGTATCGAGGGCGCATGGGCACGGTTACAACACTCTCGCAGCACATAGCTATTCCAGCTTCGCGAAGGCACATTAGTTTTCAGGCGTGGAGACATGCTGCAAGTTGAAAGGCTGACAACCTATGATAAGACAAGGAGAAAAGCACAGCCTGGCCCAAACCAGTCCAATTGCTCCACCCCAGGGCCTGAAGAGACAAGCAACATTTTGATCATAGCTCTGTAACCGCCAGAGGACGGGAGACGTGACGAGCTAGTCTTGGCCAACAGCAAGGTCCTGAACGTTGGGACTGATGGTAACCCGCTGGTACGGACGGCTCCAGCGGCGGCCACGTTTCGCATCGCCGCCGTCTGGAAGGTCGCGCCGAATGCGGCCACCACGCCCAGGCCCATCAGTACGACGTCCCATACGATCTGGATGTTCCGGGCCCGATTTGTTGAACCTCTTTCCCACATGGCCAGGACCTGGCGGAGGTGAGGTTTCTCCTTGATGATGCCAAACACGGCCACCCTGCCCGGGCCCATCAGTACGAGGTCCCAGACGATTTGAACTAGCCGATGGTTTCCATTCCCTCTTCCCCAAGTGACCGGAAGCGTCCTCGGGCTTAGCGTCTCCGACATCCCTCTTGCGCAAGTCGCCGACGAGGCTGGGGTCCTCTTCGTCCTCGGCGTCCAGATCGTCGTCCTTTTTGACGTTGATACGCTTCTTGCGGACGACGATGTTGTCAAGAAGGACGGAGCGCCGGTCAACATCGCCGTTTCTGTCGCCCGTTGCGATCACATTGAGGCTTTTTACCAGCCGCGTGTCGCCGGTGGGGGTCTGTCCAATGGAACCCACGAGCTTCGTAGCTGCGCCGACGGATACGAGATTGGGAGCTCCGCTGGCGAGAACGTCATCGTCTGGGTTGCTGTGGGAGGCCGGGTGTCAGCAAGAAGACCTGGAGGAGGAGAAGGGACGCCGATGAGAGCGGTGAGAGCGTGGGGACTTGGGACATACAAGGGCTTGCCAGCCACCACGCCGCCCTGATGCGGTGTCGTTAGAAATAGGGGGCGGGCGGACACGGATGCAACAAGTGCGGCCGTCGTCGCCGCTTTGAAGTTCACGGTTGTCAGCTTCATCGTGTCGGAAGTTGGTGGCTGTGGATTGGAAGATGATTGGCAAAGACCAGAGCGAAAGGGGAGGAGACCAGGAGTAGATGCCCTGAAATGCACTACAACGAAACGGAGATCGTAGCAAGTGGCGCCTGAGAAAAGAGGACTCATTAGTTACACTGGCGGTGCTTGATGTTCTTATAGATGTTCATGGCAAAAGCCAGGCTGAGACAGTCGCGCTCTTTGGCAACTCAACCTGCGATGGCTGCGTCCAGGATTGACCCATGCGTCCGGTCCGGATCTCTTGATCAAAGTGCGTTGTGCTGCCGTTCCGCGTCCGACTTTTTCCACGTCGGGTTGGTCCGTCCCACCGAAATTCAACGTGCCTGCAGAGACGATGCGGATAGCAGTGAAAACAGCCGTCTGCTCGGAGCCCAATCTTATCCCATGTCCCGACTTGGGATGAATCCAGCTAAGGGTCTTTGAGCCACTCCGAAGAACCTGGTCCCTCCAAGCTGAACCCCATTCGCCCAACACTGTCTTTCCCATCCGGTGTCTCTCCCGCTGCTTCCAGCTGCTGCTCTCTCAGAACTTCCTGGCCAGAGGCGCACCGCGGTAGCCCGGCCAGGGAATACGGGGCAAAAGAAGCATGACATGTATCGACTTGATAACTCACCGAATGCACGGATTGCTTCCGTGAGCCGGGGTGTGCTGCGAGTCTTTGCCATGCTGCGCCCACTTACTGTCCAGCTTGCCCAGCATGTCCATCTGGACTAGATTGGGCTCATGCAGGTAAGTGGAGGTATAGTGGTGCTGCTACCATCTTGACCAGACCCAGACCCGCCTGCCGCCTGTTGCCGACAGATTCCTAAGGATGAACGGAGTTTGTCCCGTCCCGAGCCTTAAGCCTGAACTTGTACTGAACCGTCGGGTATGTCAATCAGGCGTCCGTGTGTCCCGAATCCCAGACTAGGCCAAGCGCCCAGACGTTGGCACGCTGATCATGGATTGCACCAGCCCGAGAAACTTCATGCTGAACCGATCCTATTGAGTCATGGG
Organism: Phyllachora maydis; assembly: GCA_029339225.1. Taxonomy (NCBI): domain Eukaryota; kingdom Fungi; phylum Ascomycota; class Sordariomycetes; order Phyllachorales; family Phyllachoraceae; genus Phyllachora; species Phyllachora maydis. Next base: position 695,830 of record JAQQPM010000006.1, on the reverse strand, counting down.
ACAACAGACACCATGGGACCTACCACCCTGGGAAGAAGGATCGGCCAATCCGGGTGACCTTCAAGCGTGGACGAACGTTGATCATCAACCGCCGGCAACGGAGCTAAAAACCGACAAGCTGAATGCAAATCAGGTGCCAGGAAGGAGGTGGGAAAGTAACATGGTTCTCGGTCGCCAGAGGGAACTTTGATCGCCTCTTGCCGCCAGGATAACCCATATCTAGCGTTCAGCTTTCCTCGCGACAATCGGGAGACAGGGGCTGACTCTTAGAGTTCGCGCTCAACGGCATGCCTCATTTTGCTATGATGTTCACTTCAACCGCGATCGCCAAGGGTAACTGCCTAAAATAGGCAGCACCAACTTGAATCGACTGAAACTGATAGCAGAAAAACCGACACACCGAAGGGGCTCTTGGCCTAGACCAGTAAACAAAAACGACAGGAGAATATACTTGCATTATTTCTGCATCATGAGCTGGACGAATTCGTTGTCTGTTGTAGACTGATGAGCACGGGTCCGCAGGTGGACAAGGGTCATACGCACAGTCGATGCGTCCATCGCCGTCCTGGTCAGCCTCCCGGATCATCTCGTCAACCTCGTCATCTGTGAGCTTCTCGCCGATCGAGGTCATGACATGGCGCAGCTCGGCCGCCGAAATGAAACCGTTGTTGTCACGGTCAAAAACCTGTGAACTTATCAATATACTCCTCAGCTCACAGCAGGCTCCTGAGTTTCGGAGCACGTCGCACCTTGAACGCCTCTCGAATCTCTTCCTCAGAGTCTGTGTCCTTCATCTTGCGGGCCATCATCGTAAGAAACTCTGTCGCGTGTTAGAAAAGGCGCGACTTTTCGGTGGAGGCCTGCGACTCTGCGCGCATACCAGGGAAGTCAATGGTGCCATTGTTGTCAGCATCCACCTCGTTGATCATGTCCTGAAGCTCCGACTCGGAAGGATTTTGGCCGAGCGATCGCATGACAGTCCCAAGCTCCTTGGTGGTAATTTGACCTGGGGGGGGGGGGGGGGGTCGGCGAAATGGTCAGCGCTCGAGACCACAACGAGGAGGTCTTGCCACCTTGGGAGTCGTGTTCGTGGACATGGAGGTGGACTTGGACTAACCATCGCCATCCTTGTCCTGCAAAAGTATCAGCGTGGGCTCACTCGCTGAGGCACCAGCATCGCCACGACGGTGGGAATATCGGGGCAGGCGCAGCAACACTTACAAAGAGGGAAAAGGCCTCCTTGAACTCCGACACTTGCTCTTCGGTGAGCGAATCAGCCTACGGAAAAATAGCTTGGTCAGTTTTCCAGGCAGGTTGCTCAGCAGCTCTGCAGCTCAGCAGCTCGTGTGGTTTGCCGTTCAGCCAGCCGCGGGGCCAGATCCAAGGTCGCCGATAGCATCTAGACGCACCATTCTGGCAGTTTGTAAAGGCGTAGAGGGGTTTTGGGTGGGATTTTAGCTCTTGGAAGCCAAAGGATCGGGAGAGATTCAAATCGCCAGGGTTATCGCGTCAATTACGGATGCGGCTTGCTGCGCTGCGCCGCGCCGGTGTAGGGTGTAGGTACTTCGTAACTCCAGTATGGAGAGCCTCGTCACGTGACACTTTTGCACAATGCGCCAAGACCTCGGAGACTCGGCGCCGGCCTGCACGCCGATGCTTCTCGTGTCCCGACCTTGACAACCGACGTCCGCGAGGTTTGGGGCCACGGCAGGGAACTCGAACCATTGAACTGCACAGGCTGAGCTGACGGCGGGCTTCAGCTCTCCCCGGCGTCCGCCATGTGGCGAGACCGCACGAACCTGTACGCAACAGCGGCGCCAGCGCGCATCTGCAACATCCACCTGGACGCGCACACTGACCGAGCCTATTTCCGCAGCTACATCTCATACCGGCAGTCCTACGCGCACCACCCCACCCATCGCAACCGCTATGGCCCCTCCGCGCCCGGCTCCGGCCTGGGCGGCGGCGACCGCTTCGGCGGCGGCGGCGCCAGCACGGCCGTCCTCTTCTCCGCCGACGACGACCGGCGCGGGCTCCTCTCGGCGGGCGCTTACAACGACGACGCCGACGGCGCCGGGCCGGGCGACGCCGCCATCGAGATGGACTTGCTGCCGCCGCGGTGGGCCGACGTGGCCGACGAGGTGGCCGAACTGCTGGCCGCCATCGCCGCCCAGAGCCAGGAGCTGGAGCGCCTGCACCAGAAGCACGTGCTGCCGGGCTTCAACGACGACGAGGCCAAGCGCGCCGAGGAGGGCGAGATCGAGCGCCTGACGCAGCAGATCACGCGCGGCTTCCACGACTGCCACCGCTGCATCAAGCGCATCGAGCAGATGGCGCGCGACGGCCCCATGAGCCGCGCCGACGAGACCATGGCGAAGAACATACAGATCAGTCTGGCCACGAGGGTGCAGGAGGCGAGCGCGGGCTTCCGCAAGAAGCAGAGCGCCTACTTGAAGAGTGAGTGTGGGCCTCGCGTGCCCGCACGACGTTCGCTGACGGTGGCGCAGAGTTGCGAGGCTTGGGTGGAATGGCTGGCGCTGCCGACCGCGTGCCTACTCCTCTGCCTGGCGGCAGTGGCGGATACATGGACCCTTCGGTGCTCGAGTCCGATGCGGACCGCTCCTTCTCACAGTCGACGCTACAAGCGACGACACACCAGAAGCTCATGCAATCCAACGATTCCGCCATAGCGCAGAGGGAGAAGGAGATAGAAGACATTGCTCAGGGCATCATCGAGCTGTCGGATCTGTTCCGAGACTTGCAGACCATGGTCATTGACCAAGGCACCATGCTGGACCGGATAGACTACAACGTGGAGCGCATGGCCACCGACGTCAAGGCGGCCGAGAGGGAAATCGTGGTAGCCTCGGGCTACCAGAGGAAGACGACGAAGAGGAAGATCATACTTCTTCTGCTGTTGATAATAGCGGGAATGATCATAGTGCTGGTCATCAAGCCCAAGAACCGTGGTTCGACCGGGGAAGCAAGCCGCAGATGATGAGCGTCCAAGCTGCCTTGGCTCCGCCACGCTCGAGAGACCAGGGACTAAGTACTCCTGGTTTTTGGACTCTACGACACACGAAGCACATGGAGTTTGGTATCATCATTTGTACCGGTGCATGGCAGCGTAGAATTTGAACTGTCGTTTACCATGATCATACATCACTTGGTGCCGCGGCTTGTCGACTGAACACGGGTATCTCTCGTTTGTCGATATGTACACATAGGGCCGCACACCGTGCAGTCACTTCCGCAGGTGCCCAACGTTCTGCGCTGAGCGGACAGTAGACTTGCGGCGTTGGTCGTTGAGCCGTAGACTGCGGAAGTGTACCTCATCTTTCAGCTCGGAGAGCGGCGGGAGAATGGCCTCACCCCATGCCTCGTCGCACAAATCTTTCGCTTGCTGCAGAGAGAGCTGGTTGTTCCGTCTCATCACCTGGTGGGCGACATTCCATATTCCGTAGAGCTTCGCGAGTTCTCCAACGATGGCTTGGCGAGTATGCAACACTTCAACGTACACGCCCCGCTCTCGCACAAGAGCTAGCAGCCGGATGCCACGGGCCATGCCAAAGTCTCGTGGGGATCGGACATTCCTGTTGTACTTCTTCCACTTCTGGGGGTACTGTAGAGTCTGCTGAAAACCCCATCGAATGATGGCGGTCTGGACGCAAGTGTTGAACAGCAGCCGCACAGGATGATGCTCGTGCCTGAAGCTCAAGTCGCGAGGGACAGCATGGAACGTTGCGCTTGGAGGCTGGTCTGGAGCGGGCCCAGGAACGTCCAAATGGTGGACATAGAAAGCGGTCCTCTTTGCTGACTGGGCCGCCGCAAAATGTTGTATTACCTCCGCACACAAAACTTCGAGTGCAAGAAGCATTCCTTCGTGACCAACTCTCATGAGAACCCTGTGTAGCGCCTGAGTAGCAAGCGGGTACAGCATACCCATACTCACGCTGCAAATGGCGGCATACAACTTGACATTGGCGTTGCCACCACGGGTCTCTTGCAGATTTTGAAGTATGTATAGGGAAATCAGATTGCTGCTCGTCGCGGTAATGTGAAGCTCCCGCGTTTTCATCTCGCCCAGGATTCGGAGAACTCTGGCCAGGTCGCCAGCGTCGAGGGCCGCCGCGATGATTTGACTTGACGTGCGAGCCAAAGAGTCGCGAGATACGGCAACTCTGACCGCCAACAACAAGCGGGAAAGTTTCCAGTCGCCGACTGTTAGCGCCGAGTCCAAGATACGTTGTTGCGCTTCGACGTCGTCGAACTCTTCGGGATGTATGTCTGAGTTGAGCAAGAGAGCCAAGTACTCATCGTCGTTGGCGACAGCAAACAGATGTATGGCGCGAGCGTAGTTTGAGGGACTGATTCTGATCTGCAGTCTTTCCAGTTGCTCCATTCGCCGACAAATCCGTTCTGCTTGTTGCTCCCTCAAGGCAATCGCTTGCAATGAGAGTGCTCCAATCCGGTCGATGCCGAATATTCGAATACCCTCAATCGCTAGGTCAAGGGAGATCCACGTACTGGCAAACCATCTGGATATCAAGCCATCGTCGTATGTTTTCTCCTTGATACCAAAGGTGTAACCGTGTATTCGATTGATGAAGTGCCAGATATTCCCGTTGTCTTCTTCTTGGTCCCTAGATTCTCTCTCGGCATCGTTGAGGATGGCGTCGTCCAGGCTTGAAATCGTGACCTCGGCTTCCCCGAGGCGTGTGCCGGGATAATATCTTGCAATGTGTTGTAAGAAGAGCGCTGATGCAGATGATCGGGGAACGTCATCATGGCTTGTCAACACTTCTCTCCAATTCTTGGCTAATAAAGCATGACCATTATCGAAGAGATATGGCACGATAGTATCGTAGAGAGATCGATGCAAGCTTGTTCGGTACATGTTCTGCAGAAGCTCTTGCACGGGTTTTCTTGGGTCCGTCACGTAGCGTTTCATCAACTCTCCAAACTGGACTGCCGTGGGCCCAAAGTGAGGCATCAAACGGGTATGCCACCTCAGCGCCTCACCGGTGCGGTGTTGTGTTATGAGCGGTGGAACCATCTCCTCGTACAGGTTCGGCCATCGAACGCCATGTTGCTCAGAAAGCCACTGTGCATAGTCCCAGACAAGTTCAAGCATGCACGGGTCCCGAATCGAGTCCCGCAGCAACGTCTGCCAGAATGAGTGCGCCACCTGCCCTTGCACCTCGGTCAGGGCCCGTCGAGCGTGAAGCCCCCGCAGTATGTGCCCGGTTCCGACGGCGCCGTAACGCCGACGACGGAATTCGAGCAAACAAGCCCACAGCCCGATGTCACTCTGAAATGCCGGGATATCAACAAGTTTCGGATTCGACGGCGATGCCGTTGCCAAGTCCGATTCTGTGGCCAACCGCCTATGATCCAAGGACAGCCGAGCCCATTTCTCCCGGTTTAGCTCTGTACCGGAACGAAATCGAGAGGTCCTACGCCCATCCCCATGTGAAAGAAGTGCGAGTCCATCAACGACGCTGCCGTGCTCGTCGGCAGCATATGCAACGTCTCCGGCGTGTGGTTTGTCGCGGGGCACGGTGCGTAGGGCGGCACGTACGTGTTCAGAAATGCGCTGGTGATGCTCATCTTCTGATCCACCGTGATCCGCTGCCGCAGCTGTGCTCGCCGAGGAGTGGTGGTGGGTTGCGGGTTTGACGCCGCGCGACTCGTTCGGAAGGCGAAGACAGACGCAAGAGCGGAGTGACGAGCGCGTGCGATATCCGGTATCTCGAAGCAGTCTTAACCCCAAACGCATAATCATTGGTCGGCTGACCGCCCAAAAGAAGAGATGTTTGGCGGTTCATGGCAGGTGCGACTGGTTCATTTCCAGTTTCGAGAAGTTCATGTTATTCTGACAGAGACGTGCGAAGTTCTTGGTAGTGGAAGTGCTCTGACCGGAAACCCGGGCTTAGTCACCCGCTCGAATTACCTAATCGGCCAATGACGAGACGAAGGTACTACGTTGGAACTGCGAACTCGTCTGCCAATTATCCTCGAAGTTCCATCGCGAGAACCCTCACCATACTGTGCTCCATCCAGACTCAAAATGTTGTAGGTAGCCTGTCCACTACACCTTTCGCCAGAAACGTCTCATCCATGGCCACTCTCCCGCCCATCCGCATCCAATGGCTTCGAACCCAAGACGTTCGAACTGCAGCCCGGCTAATCAGCTTTCTTCGGACAGTGGACTCATGACCAGGAAGAACAAGGTGCCCGAACACCAAAAGTTCTACCAGACCGCATACCGTAATCACGAGCGTGTGTGGAAGATCGTGAGTTGGGAAGGGTCGTGGAGGATCGACGAATACAAGTGTTGATGAAATGACGCAGAACCCCCGAAGCCGCTACCTACTCACTCCCTACCTCATTCTTTTGTGGGGTACCACCGGCTGTACGTTGACCCACGATTCTTCTCTACGGTGCGGTATACTGAGAGATCCTAGGTACCATTTGGATGATGGGCAGGACGGTGATGGGCCGCAAGACCTGGTTCGGCAAGGACTAGATGGAGAGGTCAGACTGTAAAGGCGGATGGCAGTCGTTTGTATCTGCAGCACAAGTTAAATACTAGACCCGGCTTGGCAGCTCGTCGCACGTGGACTGCTCTACAGCCTTCTCGTTCTTGCAGTTTGATTACTGAATAGCTTCAAACTGCACAGAAGTCGCCTGAGCATGATCGCCCTGTCGTCCCAGACCCGTTGCATGCACCTGTAAGCACGTCATGTCATCACACGCCCATGACCTAATGAGCGGGTTGCTGGAATTTCGTTTCACAGCGGTATCCCCATTATCGAGGTTCCGAGTTACTGGTAACGCAAGCCTGCCCGAGATACCTCGCTAATAGCCTGCCGCACCAGGAGCTTTCTCGTCCTTGCGCAAGCTCAACAGGAGCTCTCGAAATCGCTCCTTGCCCGAGCCGGATGCACCGCCCACGGGTCCCTTCCCGCTCAGATCGACCAGCTTCGAGATGCGCTCCCAGCTCGTGCCCCCGGACGTGACATCTTCCCGGTTCGCCAGGAATTCCTCGGCCTCCTTGCGTGTCTGTGCGATCGTCTTCTCCTTCTTGTTGTTGTAGTTCTCGTAGAAGTCGTCGATGTTCTGCTGCGCCTGCTTCACCGTCTCCTCGCGCTCCGCGGCAAACTGCTGGGCGCGCTTCGCAACCTGGGCGTCCCGCTTTTCGCGCCAAAGCTTTATCACCTCGGGTTCCTCCTCGTCCTCGGCGTGCGCTGCGTACCCAGAGCTGAAATTGACGGAGGGGCCGGTGATGGTGCCACCGGGGGCGACGGCCTTTCCAGCACAACGTCAGCAAACCATTGAGCCACCTGATTCGCCTGCGCACGAGAGCAACCGACCTCGTTATCCGCAGTGATATCGGGAAATTGTGATTCGAATGACGACATCGCCGCAGCGTCGCCGCCGCTGTCTAGGAGATCACCGCCATCATCGACATGGGGGTCTGTCACTGTCGCAAACTGCATGGCGTCATCGCCAAGAACAGCCTTTTCTCGCTCGAGGAAGTTGCTCGTTGATGGATCCGCGGAGGCATCCTGTATTCCTGTCTGGACTGTGGACAGATGTCAGCGCACCGTAGCGTGTTTGCGCCAGCCGAAAGATGAAGTATTACCTCCGGCGTCGAAGTCCTCCAGGGAAGGGAATCTATCGGCCATTTTTTGTTGGGGGGCGGGGGTGGGGGTCCTCCTCACTGCTGAATGGCTTCAGGATGTCTCCAATGAAGAAGTTGGTTGGGAGCTTTAACGAGTGACCCTGTCGGCGCGCATCTCCAAAGTCCAAACGAACTGCTGAGGATTCACAGTTGGTCGTCCTCTTTAAGCGTGCGGCACTGACACCCTTCCCCCCTCCCCACCTCCAGCGCACAGGTACAAGCAGGAAAAAAGTCACTAACCGAGAGTGGAGCTAGCGTGGCCGCTTCGAACTCTTTTCCCGTCTCCAACCTGCCAACGAAGTCCTGCTTGGTTGACCTCAGGCAAAGCACAAGGCATTTCAAGAATTGCATGCCTTCTGAGCAATCAATCGTTCTTGTGGCTCAACTCGGGGGGTTCTAGATGAAGCGAGCCTGTTGGATCATCTTGCGGAGTTGATAGTCTGCAATACCCCAATCCGACGTGTCAAACGGGTCTCGTCGTCCTGCGTGCTGCGTCCTCAACCTCGTAGACGAACAAGCAAGCAAGCGAGCAAGCAACGGCCGGTCCTCTATCAATCGTATCTTCCATCTTCTCAAGATGGCCTACAACGACGATGCCGTGCTGTCGAAGCTCTCAGCCCTCAACGAGAGCCATGACAGCATCGCAACTGCAGCACAGTGGATCATGTTCCATCGGTAAGTGCAACAAACATGATGGAAACAGTCTGCGGTTTGCAGGCGTTTGCTAACACGCTGACTACAGACGACATGCCCAACGAACCGTCCAGCTCTGGCTGACGAAGCTCAAGGACCTGCCCAGTCATAAACGGTTGAACCTAGTCTATCTTGCCAACGGTTGGTATTTCCTTGGCTCGGCAGTGACAAAGATTGCATATCTCACGCATTGCACAACGAGCTCGACTGACTTGAGTGTACCGTCCAGAGGTAGTCCAGCAATCCAAAGCTCGGCACAAGGAAGACTTCCTGCGCGAGTTCTCTCCCATCATCCCTGAAGCTACAGCTGTGGCCTACAAAGGAGCATCGTCGGATATCCAGGCCAAACTACGCCGCGTCATCGACGTCTGGAAGGACCGCAACATATTTGAGCCACCCGTGCAGGAAGAGATCGAGTCTCGCCTCCAAGGTATGTCCACTGCCGTGGCCTGAGCTCACCGAGAGACGCATGCTCACCGCATGCACAGAACTCGACAGAGCGCGCAGCACGGCGAAAGTTGGCGGTTTCAGCGGATCACTGTTCAACTCCCCGGCGCCGTCTGTCCCGTCTGAGCTGGACCCGCTGCTTGCTCCGCAGCAAATCGTTTCCAGGGTGCAGCATTCAGCGGCTAGTGCCATCAAGACGGCCAACGCGGAATACGACAAGATCGTCGACCCTGCCGCCGCCGTACCGGCCCCGCCCGTGTACGCGGCACGTCTGAACGGCTTGATGAAATCTCTGGCATCGGCTGAGGGAGCTGTTGCCGAGTGTGTCAAGGCGCGAAAGGAACTCGTCGGTGCTCTTGAGAGGATGTTACAGTCGAACCGCGAAGCACTCGAGATGGAGGAGGCACAGCTTGAGCAGTTGGGTGCTCAGAAAACCAAGATCGAAATCAAGAAGCAGGAAGTTGAAGTGGCCATAATCCGAGATATGTCCAACAGCGACAAGGAGCACGCGCCAGTGCAAGCTGGCAACGACTTGCAGGAACCCGAGCGCCCGCAGATGGAGGCTTTGACACCCCCGCATGTCCAAGACCACCAAGGCGACGACGGCAATACCGCACCGAGCAACGGTCTCGGACCTCATGCTGGGCCGGCGGAATCGTCCGGTCTACCCCAGCAGCTTGCATTCCCTTCGGCACCGGGTATCGAAATGCTCTCCAACCTGGCGTCGCAGTACCATGCGGTGCCGGTGAACGGGTCAAACAAGAAGCGCAAGATTGACGCAAGTGAGGAGTTTCCGGATCTGGGCGGCGACGACGGTATGGATGCTGATGTGGCCGAAATGATCCGTCGAGAAAGCAGAGGGAACCAAAGCTGGGCGTGAGGGATGCTTCTTGCCGCGTATCTACAAGTACGCGGGGATTCAGGACCAAGCCTGGGAGGCATGGCTGCCCTTTTTTTGCCTTGCCTGTCATGATGGCTCCATGTTTCCATCAAGGTCGAGCCGGACGTCGTTTACCATTTTCCCCTCTATATGGAATGTACCGGTGCAGTACCAGTCACTTTTGTACTTTTCTCGCGCTCCCCCTCGCTTCGCTTCGAGGGAACGGGCGCGGTTGGATCATTGTTTTCCTGGTGTGTTTGCCGGCCAGTCGCGGCCTCCTTGCTAGCGATTCATGGGCCTAGTTATAGGTAGTATACCTCACTCTACTTTGCTTTTGTGTTGGAACATGTACAAGGCTACACATGATGCCTAGGTAGGTAGGTACGGAGTACGTACGTTCGTACTGGACTGTGAGGTGCTTGAGCTCGTTTCGGTGGTGGCTCAGCAACGCACTCAGCAACGCATGCATGACGTGTGGAATCCCGATCCCCGATGTTCCGACTTCCGATTTCGCTACCCAAAATTCCGTGATCTTGACACTACAGCTGCCTCACTTGACATGGACTGGTCGGCACTGCCTGCCACAATGCGAGACGGTCAGTCTCACACTCCTCACCCTCGTTGACTGGGCCACATCGGATTCTTCGCCCTTGTCGCCTTGCGATGGCGTCGTGCGCCGTCCGCCGCGCCGTCCTGCTCCCGCAGCGCGGCCTCGGAGTTGCGCAGCCACTGTTCACACCTTTTCCCGGCTTCACAATACCTCACACAACCGCATGGCGCCCAATCTGCTCGTTCTCGACCGTGCAGCAGCCGAAACCGAAGCGGACTGCTTCGGCGAGAAGTCACACGGCGACGGCGTTGGGTCTTTTCTCCGAGATTGGCTCGCGCGCCAGGTCCGGCGCCGCTTCGGCCGTGTCCAGTCGCCGCTTGCGTGAGTTTGCGACGTCTACGACACGCCGGCAGGCCCCACCAAAGTCGAGCGGTGAAGGAGAGACAGAGGTGGCAGCAGGCCGCGACAAAGACGAGACGGCAGAGGCCAGGGAAGAGAGGAAAGATCTGGAACACCTGAAAGAGCATGGCTTCCAGAAGAGCGAGAAGGCGCTCAAGGCCGCGCAGGTCAACTTGAGCGCCCGGCTTTCCAAGGAGGGCAAAGCGCAGGACGGAAAGCGCGGGCTCGCCGAGGTCTGGCGGCTGATCAAGATCGCCCGCCCCGAGGTGCGGTGGCTCGGCGTCGCCTTCGTCCTGCTGCTTATTTCGTCGGGCGTGACCATGTCCATCCCCTTCTCCGTCGGCCGGATCCTCGATCTGTCGACCAAGGCGCCGGCCGAGGACGTCGAGCTCTTCGGCCTCACGCTCACGCAGTTCTTCGTCGGCCTCGGCGCCGTGCTCACCGTCGGCGCCATGGCAAACTTTGGGCGCCTCCTGCTGCTGCGTATCGTGGGCGAGCGCGTGGTCGCACGGCTGCGCGCGAGACTCTACCGGCGCACCTTTGTCCAGGACGCCGAGTTTTTCGATGCGAACCGGGTCGGCGATCTCATCTCGAGGCTGAACTCGGACACGGTCGTCGTCGGCAAGAGCATCACGCAGAATGTTTCTGACGGACTGCGCTCCGTTGTGAGCGGAACGGCTGGGTTTGCTGCCATGGCGTGGCTTAGTCCCAAGTTGACGTCGGTCATCTTGGTCATGGTGCCGCCCATCGCGCTCGGCGCGTTTTTGTACGGCCGCATGATTCGAAACCTGTCGAGGCAGGTCCAGAAAAACGTAGGGACGCTCCTCAAGATTGCAGAAGAACGGCTGGGCAACATCCGTACGAGCCAGGCATTTGCGGCCGAGGTGCAGGAGGTGGCCCGGTACAACAAGCAAGTCAGGAAAATCTTTGCACTTGGGCGCAAGGACAGCATCATATCCGGGACCTTCTTCGCAACGACGAGCTGGGCGGGTAACATGACGATTCTGGCCATGCTGATCGTGGGTGGGAACCTGGTCCGGTCCGGGGTCATGACGCTGGGCGACTTGACAACATTCATGATGTACACGGTCTTTGCCGGCTCCAGCCTGTTTGGCGTCAGCGGCTTCTACTCGGAACTCATGAAGGGCGTCGGCGCCGCCAGCCGTCTCTTCGAGCTGGAGGACCGCAAGCCCTCGATCGCGCAGACGGTGGGTGTCCGAGTCACGTCTGCGCAGGGGCCGATCAAGTTCGACAAGGTCTCCTTTGCCTATCCCACTCGGCCGGCCGTGACCATCTTCAACGGGCTGGATTTCGAGATCCCGTCGGGCAGTAACGTGTGCATCGTCGGGCCGTCGGGCGGTGGGAAATCGACAGTGGCATCGCTGATGCTACGCTTTTACAATCCGACGAACGGACGCATCACGATCAACGGAGTCGACATGGCCAAGATGAACGTCAAGTCACTGAGACGGCGGCTTGGCATGGTGGGGCAAGAGCCGGTCCTGTTCTCGGGCACCATCGCCGAGAACATTGCCTACGGCCGGCCCGAGGCGAGCCGGGCCGAGGTGATTGCGGCGGCGCAGAAGGCGAACTGCGGCTTCATCAGCGACTTCCCCGACGGGCTGGAGACGCAGGTCGGGGCGCGCGGGGCGCAGCTGTCGGGCGGGCAGAAGCAGCGCATCGCCATCGCGCGGGCGCTGCTCAAGGACCCGGACATACTGATCCTGGACGAGGCCACGTCGGCGCTCGACGCCGAGTCGGAGACGCTCGTCAACGCGGCGCTCGGCGAGCTGCTCAAGGGCCGCAGCACCACCATCTCGATCGCGCACCGGCTGTCGACCATCCGACGGTCCGACCAGATCATTGTGCTCTCGGGCGAGGGCACCGTCGCCGAGATCGGGAGCTTCGCCGCGCTGAGCGCCGACGCGAACAGCGCCTTCAGCAAGCTGATGGAGTGGCAGATGAACGGCGGCGAGGCCCCGCCCGCGCAGCAGCGATCGACGGCGGGGGGGGGTGGGCACCTCACCGAGGCGGAGGAGATTCGGGAGGACCTGGACGGGGACGAGGACGAGGACGAGGACGAGGACGAGGACGAGGAGGCGCAGAAGGCGGAGGGACGACGCCAAGCGGTGAAGTAGGGCGGGAAAACCGAGCACCCACAGCGCAAAGACGCGTATGTAAAGTAGCGCCATCCTACGTGTCGGGGTTTTGGTTGTGGCTTGACATGGTGCGCCAGACGCTCTCCAACAATGTACACACATTAAAGATTTACATCACCAGCACCACATTTTGGATACACAGGTGCACTTCACTCTAAGACAGGGAGAAGTGGGCAGGACTACCTAGGTACCTAAGTAGAGGACCCGAGGTAGAGGTATTCGTCCTCTGTTCCTTGAAAAAAGGCAAAGGCAAAAAAAAAAAAAAAAAAAAAAAAAAAAAAGGCAAAAAAGGGGGTCGCTGCATGGCCTCATCAGTCGGGTCCCGCTCAGGGGGTCTCGGCCCCACTTGAAATCTCCGCTCCGATGTAGGCGGCGGCTCGGACGCTGACTTATCACGGCCGCGGGCCGCCGTCTGGTAGGAATCGATTCCATCCTGGCCATTTTCTCGAGAGGAAAAAAAAAAACCGATGCAAAGCCGACCCATCCTTCCGACAATTGGCCATCGCTCGAGCGCGCGGTGGGTGAGTGAAACAGGTCATGGCGAAGACGCTGCTGCGGAACCCCGCCGGAAAGGGCTGGGTGATTCAGAAATTCGGCGGCACGAGCATCGGCAAGTTCCCCGACAAGATTGCCGACGACATAGTGAGGTAGGCACAGGCACAGGCACAGGCACAGGCACAGGCAGGAGGAACTCGGTGCGCGGCTGACGGCACGTGTGTGGCAGGACGTATCTGGCAAGCAATAGACTGGTGGTGGTCTGTTCGGCCAGGAGTACGGGCAAGAAGGTCACTGGCACGACGAGTCGGTATGTGCCCGAGTGAGACGCAGGCATGAGGCGCCGAGGTGCGCGAGGCGTGAAGCGGAAGCGGAAGCCAGGGCTGATGGCCCGCACGCGCTGCTGACCACACGACACGGCGTGACCCCAGGTTATTAGACGTCTTCAAAAAGCTGCGGGCCATCGCCTCGTCCCCCACAGACGAGACGCTCCAGTCGGCGCTCCTCGCAGATGCCCGCAGGATCGTGCAAGACATCTGTGACGACCACGTCGCCGCCGTCCGGACCTTCGTCCTCGATCCCGTCCTGAGGCAAGTTCTCGAGGCCGACACCAAGGACGAATGCGACACGCTCAACGAGTACTTGGAGGTCGCCAAGAGGTTCAACCTCGAGATCAACGCGCGCGCCAGGGACCGCGTCGTCAGTTTTGGTGAGAAGCTCAGCTGTAGGTTCATGACGTGTCTGCTCAAAGACAGGGTAGGTCGTCCGGTCCATACTGTTCCATGTCCGCTCGTGCGGGCGTGACGAATAACACCAAGACTAGGGCGTAGACGCAGAGTTTGTCGACCTGGCCGACGTCAACCACTGCGACGGAGACGGCCGGCTCGACGCCGTCTTCTACAAGACCATCACAGGCGCGATCCGGCGCAAGCTGGACGCATGCGAGGACCGCGTGCCCGTCGTGACGGGCTTCTTCGGCAACGTGCCCGGCAGCCTGCTCGAAGGCGACATCGGGCGCGGCTACACCGACCTCTGTGCGGGCCTGGTGGCCGTGGGCCTCAAAGCCGACGAGCTGCAGATCTGGAAGGAGGTCGACGGGATCTTCACGGCCGACCCGACCAAGGTGCCGACGGCGCGCCTCATCCCGTCCATCACGCCGTCCGAGGCCGTCGAGCTGACCTTTTACGGCTCCGAGGTCATCCACCACATGACCATGGACCAGGTCATCCGCGCCGTCCCGCCCATCCCCACGCGCATCAAGAACGTCAAGAACCCGCGCGGCGACGGCACCATCGTGCAGCCCGACCCCCTGCTGGCGCCGCACCAGCAGATCCGCCGCACCACGCGGGAGCCGGGCCTGGATCAAGTGGACGGCGCGTCCGGCTCCGTCTCGTCCTCGGCCGGCGGCGCCGCCGCCAGCAAGCCGAAGCGGCCCACGGCCGTGACCATCAAGCACCACATCTCCATCATCAACATACACTCGAACAAGCGGTCCATCGCGCACGGCTTCTTCGCGCGCGTCTTCTCCATCCTCAACCAGCACCGCGTGTCGGTCGACCTGATCTCGACGAGCGAGGTGCACGTGTCGATGGCGGTGCACACGGGCGGAGGCGGCGCCGGCGGAAGCAGCTGCTACCGCTCGGCCGACGCCAGTCAGCCGAGCGGCTTCGACCGCGCCGTGCGCGACCTCGCGGCCGACTGCGGCGACGTCAGCGTGCTGCACGACATGGCCATCCTGAGCCTGGTGGGCGCCGACATGAAGAACATGATCGGCATCGCCGGCAAGATGTTCTCGACGCTGGGGGACCACAACATCAACATCGAGATGATCTCGCAGGGTAAGTGCCGCGCCGGGTGGGTTGCGTGGCAAAGAGGCTAGCTAAGCTGAGTGGCCCGTCGCGTCCCAGGGGCCAGCGAGATCAACATATCCTGCGTCATCGAGACGCGCGAGGCCGAGAGGGCCATGAACATCCTGCACACGAACCTCTTCACCTTTCTCGAGTAGGACGGCAGAGAGCGTGCGGTTGGGCGGCGCGATGGTGGTGGTGGGCAGCATCTTGGTGCATACTAGGTAGGTATGGTTACACATCGAAGAGCGTGCTCATGACGCACATGGAAGAGCAGGCTGTAGATAGACTTGGCGACGAAGTAGAGGGCCTGAGGGGGGGGAGGCGAGTATGTTTGTCACCAAGCCTCATCGAGGGTCGGCGCCGCTCTTGCCCGGTCCCGCCGCCGCTGCATCCCGCTTCTCCTCGTCCCCCTTGTCAGTCTTCTGTTCATCCGGATCCGAGCCCGTTTCGACCGGCTGGCCTCCCTCCCGATCGTCCCTCTCCATCTTCTTCCCCTCCTTGTCCCTGGACCCCTCCCCCTCCCTCCCCTTTCGCCTCCACCTCACGCCCAGGAGCACCTCCCGTATCCTCCTCAGCGCCCCGCTCCGCTCCGCCGCCGTGCCCTCCTCGCCGATGAACATGTAGTTCTCC
Source organism: Phyllachora maydis (assembly GCA_029339225.1). Lineage (NCBI taxonomy): Eukaryota > Fungi > Ascomycota > Sordariomycetes > Phyllachorales > Phyllachoraceae > Phyllachora > Phyllachora maydis. The sequence continues at coordinate 680,040 of JAQQPM010000006.1, read as the reverse complement.
ATGCCGCGGTACAGCGCCCTCTCGCGGCCCCTCGTCGCCGCCGCGCTGGCAAAGTACTCGGCCCGCGCCGCCGAGCCCGCGCCCCGGGCCAGCTCCTGCTCGTCCGTGCCCGGGAAGAGCAGCGAGCCGCGCCCGTCGCGGCGCCGTGTCGGGCGCAGCATGGCGGGACCGGCACCGGCACCGGCATCCGAGTCGGTGCTGTGTTCCGAGTGCGAGGCCGTGAGCGCGCCCTCGTCCAGGGGCACCGTCATGACGGAGTCGGAGCGCGACGACGGGTGGGATCGGTACAAGGGGAGCAGGCTGACGAGGACGTCGCGCAGGGGCGTCCTGGGCGTCCTGGAGTCGGCGTGAGGTCTGCTGGCGAGGAGGACATCGGGCGAGGCGGTCGGCACCGCGCTCGTGCTCGACCGGCGAGGCTGGACGAGCGGCCGCGCCGGGATCGTCGGCAGCTCGGCCGCGAGGGTGTTGGCGGGGCCGAGCCTGGCGGCCAGGCCGTCCGTCGGCAGGGGCTCGTCGTTCTCGGACCGCGACCGCACCCGGGCTCTTCCCTACTGCCGGGGCGGGGCGTCGACGTGCTCGTCCGGTGCCGCCGCCCCCGCTGCGACTTCTGCGGCCCTGGGATCCCGGAAGATGGCGGCGATGCGGGCGGCAACGAGCTCTCGCCGTCTCCGCGACGACGACCCGCCTGTCGTCCGGTCGTGCTCTCCATCACTCTTCTGCCTCGCCCGCGGGCGGCTACTGTGGGAGGCGGCGCTGAATGCCTGCCCGTCGAAGCTGCGCGCCTGTTCCTTTTCCCTGACGCTCCGGCGAGGGAGCGCGACGGGCTGGTGGTTGTCGAGCGAGGTGCCTTCTGCCGGCTCGCTGGCAGTCTCGCCGGCTTTCTTCTCGGAGGAGAGGGCCATGATGTGATGTTGCTGCTACAAGGCGATGTTTCTTCTCTGCAAGACGGCAACCGTGGTGCTACTGATGCTGTTGAAGGAAAATTGTTCAGGTAAGGGCGGATGATGGAGATATCCCGCCGCTCCCTCTGGCTCCATGACTGAGTGGCTTTAAAAACGTTGGGGTGAAGGAGAAGGAGAGATAGGAAACGAGCCAAGTTGTCATGTCGAGCGCCTTCCGCCGAAAGGCGGTCAAGAAAACGAAGCCTCGGGGAAAGGGCGTCCCGCCAGAACGGAGGGAGAAAGCCGAGGGAAGTCACCTCCGGTCGCTCCAACCACGAACTGAACCGACACGGGCGTCGAGACTGCCCGAGGTTCCGTGGTTCCGCCCCGGCCGTCTTGGCACTGCGGGATCCACAGCGGACAGGTCCCTCTCGGTGTCGGAATGTGTTGAGTCCGAGCCTTGATGAGGTTGCCTTCGGCAGACACTCAAGCTTGTGGGATGACCCCGACTTCACCCGGAAGTGATTACAGAGTTACCAAGTTCTTCTTGGTACTTGCTCGTACGGCGGCGTCCCCAATGCAATGCGAGCTTGAGCTTTCAAGAGCATGTGGGCATGACTGCCCTCCATCTCCACGTCCCCATGTGACGTTTGTCTGTCGCCCGAGCTCAACAACAGCGTTACAGTCCCGTCCCATCCTGCTTGATCGGATTGAGATCGGACATGGATGAGACTCGGAGTAGTGATTGGGGGGGCGGCTAGGGTTCATAGGTGTGGGGCTGATTGATAAGAAAATTCGGCTCCGATTGATTAGATGCTCGCACAGGTGCTGCTTTCTGCTTTTGGGTCTGCGGGCCGCGGAGTGAGGGTCAGCGAACAAACACGCCGGCCTGCGACTTGACGCAGTCGGCGACACGAGGACGTGAGCCATGTTTTTTTGTGCTGCCGGGGTTGGTCTCGGTTTTCGCAAAGGGCATGGGCAGGAGGCTGAAATGAGGCGCGGTGAAGACGGATGGATCCACGTGTGAAAGTGAGTCTGCCGAGGGCAGCCGATGTCGGATAGTAGTAGGCAAACCGACAGGGATAATGAATGTTAGTCCTGGGATCAGAGAAGGGAAGGGCGCGCGCACAGTGCGTCATATGTCACCACCAACGCAACAAGAGCACGATACGGACCGCCAGACCGTCACTTGAACGCGCGTGGGTCGGGTCCTTGTTGGCAAGGGCTCTAAGGATTCGGCAATCGATGATCAAGTAACCCTCCTCCCCCTTTCCCCCTTTTCTTTGAGTCGTCTTCCGGTGCATCTGCCGACGTACTAAAGGACGTTTTCACCACCTTCGTGCCGACTCTAGTCGATCAGGCAAACCCTCGCCACCGGACGTCAGCCAGCAACTCATTATCTCCATCTCTTCGCCCCCCTCCCAACGTCGCCTATTCAATACACCACACTCAAGGCCCAACACGATGGCCTCGCCCATCGACCGGCTCATCGCCGAGTCTCGGACGTGCTGCATCCCTGAAGAGCCGCAGACTTCGGCAGCCTCCATCGCCCCGTCGCTTACCTACTCCGAGTCGGCCGACGAGCAGGAGTTCGAAGACCCCCTGCCAGACACCACTCGCCGGCGGCGCGCGTCCACGCGCCTCATCGCCCAGAGCGCTGCCGACGTGCAGCGCATCACGGGCGAGTCCACCAGCCAGCTGGTCAAGCGATGCTGCGGTGGGGGTTGCTGTCTAGACTTGGCCGCCAAGAAAGATGACATTCCATACGAGCACGTCGACGCTCCAGATAACGAGGCCTACCGCTCTTTGCACCTGAAGATCGACGGCATCCCTACGACACTTGGCAACATGGCCGAACTGCCAGAGAAGACGGTCTCTCTGCAGCCTCTACGTCGGCCGTCCAGTCTGCCGTCGCCCTCGGAATCCGCGCCGTCGAGTCCGGTTGCACAAGACGGCGGGAAGGCTGCGACTCTGGAGAAGCTCGACACGTCGATTCAACCTCCCTCCTTCGTACAACCGCACCCGCCTCACCACGTCCACCCCGTGCGCATCTGCGACACCAGGGAGTTGACCAAAGCCGGGGCCGAGAAGCGCACGTTCCACTTCGACCTGGACATCACCGACTATCCAGGGGCAGAGGGTGTGGACTTTCAGGTCGGCGGGGCCATCGGCATATCAGCGCCGAACGACGCGGAATCGGTAGAGGAGGTCCTCGACCTCTTGTGCGTGCCCAGGGTTCTCCGCGACAGGCCCGTGCTGCTCCGGACCACCAAGGGTCGATGGCCCACCGTCTGGGGAGATGATCAGGCTCGCGAGCTTGTCACCACGCGTCGTGATGTCCTGACGTGGTGCTCCGACATCCAGTCGTATCCGCCCACCAAGCAGCTCCTTCGCATCTTGGCCGAGTATGCCACGGCCGAGAACGAGCGCAGGATACTCATGTTCCTCTGTGCTGGAGAGGGCCAGGGTGTCTTTTGTGATTTCCGAACTGGCCCCCACACAACACTCTCGCAGCTTCTCCACGCCTTTCCGAGTGCCAAGCCGCCGTTGGACTACGTCCTCTCCGTACTCCAGCCGCTCATGCCCCGCTTCTACTCCCTGTCCAACGACCCGCACGAATCCTGGGGCATGCGCGATGGCAAGCTCCATCGGCTGGTCGAGATTGCCGTGACGGTGCACGAGGCGGCCGACTGGCGTGCGGGCACGCGCACGCGCACGGGCATAGGCTCCGGCTTTTTCCAGCGCCAGGCGCTCAAGATGCTCGAGGCCCGCGCCCGGGGCGAGAAGGACCCCGAGCTGTACGCGCCCATGTTCAAGGGCCTGATGGCCAACCCGCTGGCCAAGCAATTTGTGTCGGACGGGCCCATGCTGCTGATCGGGGCGGGCGTGGGCATCGCGCCCTTCCGCGGCTTCGTGCAACGGCGGCTCAAGACGGCCACGTGTGCCAACAAGGTCTGGGTCATCCAGGGTATCCGCGACTCGCTGCTCGACGAGCTGTACAGCGGCGAGTGGGGAATCAACGAGGAGGAGCTCAAGCGCGTGGTGCAGAGCCGCCGCGGCGAGGGCCGCTACGTGCAGGAGGAGGTAAGCCACCAGGCCGACCTGGTGTGGTACATCATCAACTCGCTCGACGGGCGCGTCTTCGTCTGCGGCAGCACGCGCGGCATGGGCGAGGGCGTCGAGAAGGCCCTGGTCGAGGTGGCCATGGAGAAGGGCAACCTGGGCCACGAGGAGGCCAAGAAGTTCTGGGAGCTCAAGCGCGAGGTCGGGCAGTATATAGCCGAGACCTGGTGAGATTGTTTTTTTTTTTTTCCTTCTTCTTTTTTTCGTCTTCTTTCTCTCCATCATCTTTCTTCTGGATATCCCGACTTTGGCGCTGTAGCCTGCTGATTCCAAAACCGCTTGTTTGGCATTCGTACGTTCGGAGTCTCTTGTCGAGAATCAATATGCAAGAGGTGGACATGCGCATGCTGGATGTAGACGGTGACGAATCCATAGACAAGTCAAGTAGGAGAAGCTATTTGCAGTCGAACCACGACATGCTGGCCGGCCACATTCGTCGATCGAGGGCACGTCCGCAAGTAGGTACCTAGGTACTTCATGGGGGGGGATTTCTGCTTGATTTTCTCCCCTGGCTTAGTCATCTCGTGTTTTTCCGTACCTCTGGATTCCCGTGAGCTCGTGCGTCATGTATTGACCGCAATCGACGGCACAGCTGGGTCAACGTGGCATCAGGAAGCAGGTCGTTTACCATCGCTTGCGCTGCTACCCAAGCCCCCTCAGCCCCCTCAGCCCCTCAGCACCTCAGCACCTCAGCACCTCAGCACCTCAGCCCCTCCGCACCTCCACACAAGAATGGGCGGATGAGCGGTCTGAGACGTCCTCCTCTTCGGTCTTCGGTCTTCGGTCCCGATTCTCTCTCTCTCCTCTCGGCCATTTGCTGCTTCGCCAACCCCAACAAGATGCGGTTGACGTGGTATGCCGGGGTGGGTGCCTGGGTTGCACGACCCCATCGAGAGCCTCGTGCGCAACCGACTGACCCCGGTGACTCTCCTCTAGGTCTCGACGGCTCTAGCAGGAGGCGTCGTACTGCTGGCTTTCCACCAGCGTGCCAACTTCTACTCTGCCATGGTCCATCTTGCCCAGAGCAGCTTCTCGTTGATGGTACGTCGAGCGCCGAGGTCGGCATGCGACCCGAGTCCAAGGTGCTAACGAAGGCGACGCCAGATACTCGTGAACCTCGTCTTCATCGTCTATGCGAGCCTGATGTACGGACTCCAGCGACTGCTCTACGGCCCCCTACGACCGGTCGAGATCGAGCAGCTCTACGAGAAGGCATGGTTCGCCGTGACGGAAACCTGTCTGGCCATGACCATTTTCCGGGAGGAGGTTGGCGCCTTCTTCCTGCTCATGTTCACCGTCTTGGTTACGGGAAAGGTCTGGGGATGGATCGGCGAGGGCCGCGTCGAGATCTTGGAGCAGCAGCCGCCGGCGAACCCCTGGCTCTTCCACACCCGCTTGAGCACCTCGCTGCTGCTGAGCGTCGTCTACGATGCCTGGCTGCTGTACTACACGGTCAATACGGTCTGGCAGCAGGCCCGGCCCACCATGATGGTCATGTTCCTGTTCGAGTTCGCCATCTTGACCGTGTGCTCCCTGCATACGGCCCTCCGCTACGCCGTGTCGCTCCTGGAGCAGCGCGTCGTCCAGGAACAGACGCGCCAACGGCTGCAGGAGCGACGGAACCAGATCCGAGAGCAGCGAGCTGAGATACTGCGGCGCCGAGAGACCGAGGGTGCCGCCGAGGGGCAGGGCCAGGCGCAGGGCCAGGCGCAGGCGCAGGCGCAGGACCAGGACCAGGACCAGGACCAGGACCAGGAGGCGCTGCCCCGCGAAGACGATGTGGACGAGATGGATATCGAAGTTCCGGGGTGGCAGTCCAAAGGTCAGTGGGTACTGGCCATGGATCTGGTCGCGGGTAAGCCTGTGTCCCAACGCCGCCTTCGCCGTCCTTGCATGCTGACGGCCGTGCAGACTTTGTAAAACTAGGCATCTACACTGCCTTCTTCTGCGTCCTCTTCACCTTCTACGGTCTGCCTATCCACATCATCCGCGATCTCCTCATGACGACACGCTCGTTCTATAAGAAGGTCGAGGCGTTGATTCGATATCGGCAAGCCATCAAGGAAATGGACCAGTATGCGGACGCCACGGCCGACGAACTGGGGAACGAGAACACGTGCATCATCTGCCGCGAGGAGATGCACGTGTGGGATCCAAACGACCCTCAGCGCATGGAAAGGACACGGCCCAAGAAGCTGCCCTGCGGTCACATCCTCCACTTTGGCTGCCTCAAAAGCTGGCTCGAGCGGCAGCAGGTCTGTCCTACCTGTCGGAGACAAGTGGTTCGGGAGCCCGGCCGGCCCAACAGAAACGGCGACGCCATGCTCTTCCGAATCAACTTTCAGCTTGGCCAAAACCCGGACCGGCAACAAGGGCAGCCACCAGAGATTGGCCCGGCACAGGGCGGTGCTGATGGACGCCAGCCTCCTCTGGTGGCAAACGGACAGCGGAACAACGCCGACGGGGTCCGCATGTTCCATCTCGGTCCTTTCCGGCTGGGATTCGCACAGGGCGGTGCTCAAGAAATCCAGGACATGGCGAATCGTCTCGGCCTTCCCGATGACGCGGCCGCGCGTGTACCGACAAGAATCCCGGTACCGGCACCGCAGCAGCAACAACAACAACAACAACAACAGCCCGCCGTCGAGAATGTCGGCGTCTCCTTGGAAAGTCTGCGGGCCCAGATTGGCTCTCTCCAACAGCGCGTCACCCGAGATGTGCAGCTTCTGCAGAACTCAGCGCAGGAGCTACATGTGCTGAACCTTTTGCTCCGTGAACTCGCCCGGCTGCGATCGATGCAACAGCTACAACAACTGCAGGAGCTCCAACAAACACAGCCGTCGCAGTTCCCGCCGCAGCCAATCCCACAAGCCGCCGGGCCAGCCGCGACGGTCCCAGCAGTGCCTTGGCAAAATGGCCCGAGACAGACGGGTGCCGGACCAGCTCAGGCTTGGCAACAACAGCACCCAGCCAACCCTCCTTTTCTCGTGGGACAAGCACCACCACCCCTTCTTGGTGCCCTGCCCGCCATGCCCGCCGTGCCGCCGTTCGGCCAGTTTGTCCCCCGAGCGCCCGCCACGGTCACACGACACGGCGCGTCTGGCCAAGGCACCGCAATCCCTTCCGGAAGCGCTGATCTCCCGGAAGGCGTCGTGATTCCTCCAGGGTGGTCCTTGCTCCCGCTCCAACGCGTGGAAGGCGGCGGCGCACCACCACCTGCCGACATGGACCATTTCTCACAGGCTCAGGACATGTTGCAACGGGCGGCTGCTCAGGCTCAGATCCAGCGCAACTCGCGTCCCTGGATGACGCAGACTACATCAACTGCAGAGACACAAGTCTTGGACAACAGCGCCACGGCTGCCAACTCCGCTCCTGACGTTCCTCGGGCCTCCGAAACCAGAGATGCGGACCAAGATCCAGTCCCACAGGACGGCCCATCCGTCACAGCCACGACCGCCGTCACACCAGACTGGGGAGGCAGCCGGCGCCAGTTCTGGACGAGTGGCGCCACCACTGGCCACAGTCCTGCCTCGGCCTTTCAACCGGATCGACCGGCCGCCCCCACACGACGGGAAGGCGACGCTGCTGCCGACGACTCGGCCGCGGCCTCCTCCTCATCCGCCGCGGAGGCGGTCGCGGCGGCGAGCGGCGCCGGTGTTGAGACCCTGCTGGATCGCGCCAACGACAGTGGTCTGGGTCCAGCCGCCAAGGGCAAGGCTGTCTCGATGGAAGAGGCGGAGGACGAAGATGCCTGATGCCTCATGGGCCCGGGTTGCGCGCGCATGATTCACAACACCAGCCGTTCATGTCTCTTGTCTCTTGGTTTTCGCAGCAGTGCCGGCCGACACATTGCATAACATGGACAACGGCGCTTGGGTGGCGTTCTCTCTCCTTTGCCGTGCACTCCTTTCTTAGCATGTAACCGTATGGGGGGAGGGAGGGGGCAATGATACCTTGTGGAGATCAAAAGTCTTGGAGCTACATCCCTTGGGTGCTGATCGTCAATCTGCTTGGCAGTGTCTAGGTAGTCATACTCTCCATCTTCACCCTAGCCGCCCATCTCCACATGCTCCCCCCTGCCTCCACCACCCTTGCCCTGCTTCTCCTGTATCCTCTTCTTCATCTTCTCCGTCGCCGCCCCGACCCACTTCTCGTAGGCCCCGTCCCCTTCCTCCAGCTTCATCCTCACCACCCCCTGCAACACCTCCCCCGCGAAGCCGACAAAGTTGTGCCGCCGCAGCGCATTCTCCAGCTGCCACCCCCTCCGCTTCCGCTCCTCCCGCGCCAGCAGCTCCGCGTCGCCCAGCTCGCGCGCCCGCACCCGCAGGTCGCGGCACACGGCCAGCAGGTTGAAGCGGATCTCGGCCGCGTCGTAGCGCGCGACGCGGCGGCGCAGCACCTCGACGACGCGGCCGGGGAAGCCCGCGCCGTCGCACGGGCCGTGGCTGATGGGCGCCGGCTGCAGCCCGTCCAGCTCGTACAGGCGGCCGCGCACGGCCGTGTAGGCGACGAAGTGGAAGGCGTCCTCGGCGCCGGCCGCGTCGTCGGCCTGGCGCGCCGTCTCGTCGGCGAAGGGGCTGGACCGCGCGAAGCTGTTGTGCACGGTGCGGATCAGCTGCGCGTTGCTCAGCGCCTCGCCGCGCATGTCGGGCGGCAGCACCATGGCGAAGTCGCGGAACGCGCCCAGGGCGGGGCCCAGGTCGACGGCGGCGTGCTCGGGCGCCGCGTCGGCGGCCGTCTGGTTCAGCAGCACGCTCAGCAGCGCCTGCGTGCCGCACGCGTTCTGGATCGTCTGCGTCGCGAAGAACATGTGTTCGGCCGCGTCGTGGTCGTAGGTCCCGTCCGGAGGCTCGCCGCCCGTGCCGCGGTAGGGCGCGTCGGTCGGGAATTTGAAGAGGAAGATGACGCCGTAGAGGGGGTGCAGCTGCGCGAGGGAATCGGCATCGAGGTCGAGGAGCTCTTCGAACTGCACGTCCTTGACGCCGAGGTTGTCGAGGAGGTAGGTGAAGACGCCCTGGTGCGACAGAGTCAGTCAGTCGCAGAAGCTGTTGAGCATACTTACTACTACTACTACTACTACTACCACCTAGACTCTCGAGGTGCTCGAGTCGCTGCCCAAGGTCCGAACCACGTACCGCATCGGACTCGACTGTGTTTCGTTAGCCATGCAACGCGGCGGGGACCTGGGGAATTGAATTCGCTCACTCGTATTCCACCCTACGCTCATCTTGGGCCTTTTGTGCAGAGCTAGCTCGCTGCTGTGTTGGGGACAACAGCGCCTGGGACCGTTTGGACCGTGGTGCCGCCGTGGTGCCCGAGGAACGATGCCGGAAGACGGCATGTACTCACAACCGCGATAAGATAAGCCCAAAACTTCCTTCGCCCCTGTTCCATGCAGGAACACCCATCTCCCCTGACCAATGTCAATATTGACTTCCTGCTTCGTACAATCACATCATCACGCAGCCAAGCAATCACGATGCAAAGGAAACATGCGCATGGTTGGCACTGGCTGTATTCTCGGACATGCGTCTGAATACATGTGCTAACCTCCCGGTGCAAAATGCCATGGCCCATATGCGAGTCTTTTCTGCCTGGTGACAAAGCCATCACAAAATGTCCGACAAGGGCCACCTTTGCCACCCTTCCAAAAAAAATCCCTGCGCCAACCTGATGTCTCTCTCAGGTGGCTGTGGTACTTTGCGACCCCCACAAGTGGTTGCCATCATGCTTCCCCAGCATCCCCACACCCACGCATCACGAGCACGCCCTCGGGCAGTATCTTGATGCTGGTCTCACTTGTGGTACTCGCGAAACGGGTGAGGGGAAGGTTCACGGCGTGAAATCTTTTCCTCTTCGGACGATGCGGCATGCGAAGCACGCGAGCCACGCGAGCCACGCGAGTTGTGCGAGTAGCGCTGCGCAGACTCGGCAAACTCGCCATCGTTCACCTGGTCGTTCAGTCGGAAGCCAGGGGGGTCCAAGGGCTCGGGCCTGCGTCCCCAGAACTTCAGCTTGGCGAAGGCTCGAAAGATAATAGGCTGCTTGCCAGCCGGTTTCCACGTCCAGTACTCCTTCTTCTCGAAATCGGTGGGGGTGATCTTGCCTCCAGTCACGCGGATAAGGAACCAGATAGAGAAGTTGAGGGTGACGTAGCAAAAGATACCGCTGATCCGAGTTAGCCAGACGATACGAAATAATGCACCTTGGTGCAAGACACTCACCCGATCAGACCATACGCCACGCTGTAAGTGAAGGGAATCAGGGCGAGCGTGACGAACGATGGAACCGCATCGCCGACATAAATCCAATTGATCCGAGTGACTTGCCGAACCATGAGGCACCCAACCTGTACAAACAGCGTCAACTTGAGCATCAGCACCGAGAAGAATCTTGCAACATACCAGAATCAGGGTGCATCCAGTGGCCCAAGGAGGGATCGAGGCGAAAATCGGGGCGAAGAACATTGAGATCAGGAAACAAAAACCACAGGTAATAGCCGTTAGGCCCGTGCGTCCACCCTCTGCAATGCCTGCGCCACTCTCGACGAAAGCTGTTACTGGGGAACAACCGAGAAGTGCACCGACCGAGATACAGATAGCATCTGTGCAGTATGCAACCGTGGAGCGGGGAAAGTCTCCATCGTTATCCCGCACCCTGCCGCAGAAGCGAGCCATCGAGTAGAGCGTGGCCGTGCAGTCAATGATGTCGACGTAGAGAAACGTGAACAAAGCGAGGGCAAATTCGCCGCTGTGACTCAGCATGTTCCACTCCTGCTGCACAAGAGTGTGGCGTATTGGCTGGAAGTAGACGACCTTTTGAAAAAATTCAAAGCGGGCGTCGCCATCAACGGTAGGCGGAAAGTATGTAAAGGGCGTCGATCGTCTGCGATGTGGCAAGAGGTTAGTGGGATGAGCTTACTTTGCGTTGAGATGACTTCACTTACGGCCACGACATAATAGATACGATGGCGATGCCAAGTATGATGGCCGATTTGACGCGGAAGGCCATGAGTAAAGTGGTCAGAACGCCGCTCAGACAGATGCCGATCCACATCTAGCAGCGCTGTCAGCGCTCACGACCGAGTACAGTCAATGGAGCAATCCATATTTACCTTGCCGCTTGTCATCTCGAAGCCGGTACACTCTCCCGTCTGGGGATCCATCTGGGACGCATCGCAGCCGCCGAGGGTGAGCGGCGTGCTAATGGCACCTGTGATGGCACCGATGCCCGCACTGTAAGACAGACCGATGATGGTGAGGAAGAATCCAATTCCCACACCGCTGGCTGTTTTGATTGTTCCGGGGATCAGTTTCACCAGCCAATGGCGCAGGCCGGTGATGGCCAGGAACAAGAAGATGAAGCCTTCCATGAACACCGCTGTCAAGGCGAGCCGGTAGGGAACATTGCCCTGCCCCTTGACTCCGACACTACCCATCTCGTGTTAGAGAGGCCAGCTCACCGATTTCATGGACGAGATTGTACGAAAACTTACACTTGATACGTGAAGTACGCATTCAGTCCCATGCCGGGGCTGCCGCCATCGTCAACATCAGCTGTCGGCGGAATGGATCGGGAAGGAAGACTCACGCCAAGCACACGGGAAGATTGGTCATGAAGCCCAGCATAATGCACGAGAACGCAGCGATGGCGGCTGTAGCCGTAATGAGGTCTTGGTGCAACTCTGTGTGACGAAGAATTAGACTCGTCAGACAGCCCAGGGGACGGATGTTGTTGTTGGGTCGAGTCAAATCAACACACCTTCTTGACATTTGGCAAACTCGTCCTTGTTGCCGCAGGACATGGTTTTGGCGTCGTAAGGGGTGCATTCACAAGTGCCGCCGGTGTCGGCCAGGATATTGGCCTAGACACGTCAGTTCCAGCAGCCCACGCAGAGAAAGCTGCTCCTGGCAGATGGGAACATGACGAACATTAACCGCTATGATGTAGGCCATTGTCGCGAACGTGGTCAGTCCAGCGCGAATCTCGGTTGAGAAGTTGGCCTCCTCGATGGCATCAGGCTATACCATTCAAGCAAAGTCAGCGCGTTCCAGTACGGCAGTGTTCACGCTAGCTCTGGCCGGACGGGTGCAACTTACATGGCCACTGTCCTTCAGGCGGAAAACGCGGCCAAAGGTGGACTGGTTGACATAGGCATTCATTTGGGCAACGTAGCCTTGGGTCCATTGGCGGCAGCTCTTGATGAATCGTTTGAAGCCCGTCGGCTCGGGGGGCGGCGAGTATGATCCCACTCGCTCGCCCATGGGGCGCAGTTCGATGACATCGCTGCGACTGTTAGTCTCCATCTCCATCTCTGCAGGCGCGGCAGCAGGCGTGGGAGTGATCTGAAAGGGATGGAGGTGGAGGTGGAAGGCGAGGGCCGTCGGCCTCGCGAACTGTCGCGATGCAGAGGAAAGTGGGGATGTGTTGTGGAAGGGAGGACGGTGAAAGGATAGCGGAGCGAGTGCATGGATCAGATCGCACTGCTGGCGCGCTGAAAGATTTGCTTCACCTGAGAGTCACACCGACTATGGACTGCGCGCGGCTCAGGAAGGCACGCTGCAGGAGCCGGGCGGGTTGCAATTTTGGCAGGAATTGGGCGGAAGGCGCCACCCGCACGACCTGACAACGGACATGTCAGGAGCGCGAGGCTCGTCTCGAGACGTGGTGAGATAAAAGGGAGTCGGTGAGGAGAGAGTGAGGAGTCGGAAGGTTAGGTTCTTACGACGACGCCGACATGTTTTTCGGTTGCTTGTTGCGTGCCCAGAATCGGCGGGAGAGGATGGCGAAGCTGAGCCTCGAAGTTTGTGTGAGGAAGAAAGGCGAAGGAGCAGAGCTGCAGAGCTGCGCCTTAGATAAAATATTTTCTTTGTGGGTGGGGCCCGAGATTTTTGTTGCCGGCCCGGCAGCAACTGGTAAGGCCGGTTCCCTCCGTCAAGAGAAGGATGCGGCGAGGGAGAGGATGGCCTGAGTGGAAGTCCTGCCGTCGGCCGATGTACCGAGAGAGAGGAGGCATTAGATCCCTTTCCAAGGACCCCGCGCTGAAGTTCAACAGGCAACTCAGGGTCGAAGGACTGCCCAAAACAACACGGACTGTGTCCTCGGCTTCTTCATGTTGAGACTTGTATTTGGATACTGGTTGTTACCGAGACCGAGGCCCAACTCCAGGACACAACTACAATAGGCGGGCACCAACATGTGCTGCAGCACTGCCTGAAGAGCAGATTACTCTATCGACAGCGCCAGGAGTTGCTTGTAGATCCTGGTTCGAGAGCGCTATGTCGTAGGGATGCTCTTGTATGACATGGGCACAACAACACCGTTCCCGACACACAAATCAAGGGCACCTTGCCGCCAGAAGAGAGAGGCGCGGCAGCTCCTGTAGTAACGCCGTGGATGTCCGCGAAAAGACGAACCTTGAAACAGGAGAGAAGAAGAAGTATGGATCCGGACAGCCAAGTCAAAATTCGTAGAGAGAGGGAGGGGGGGGGGGGAGGGAGAGAGCGCTGAGGACACAAGAGTATAGCCTACGGTCCATCACTCAACCGACTCAGCTTTCTTGGCCCGTTCTCGGTGGCCCCGAGAGTGCGACGTTGTCAAACTGACGCAGCAGCACGTCAAACTACTCATTGGCTTTCTGCCCGCACCAGCCTTTTCCTAACGTGGGGCCTCTGTCACACGCAGATAGCAGCAGTAAGTACTAGGAGCTCTACAGACGCAAACCCCATATCGTTACAACAGGGCGTCATTTCCTAATTTACTTCATGATCCTCGTACGTCGCCGGCTCGGGAACAACAACCGATTCCGCAGTCCAATCTCTAGCGGCTTTACGTGTGTGTGCTTCTCCCCTTCACCAACGCCTCGACACCCGACGCCCGGCACAGCATCTTTCTCCATGCAGCGGGCCAGCGGGTCGGCAAACAACGCTAGCTACGCGATGCAGCCGCGTGGCCGTGGCCGCGGTTGCAACGCGGCGAGACTGTGCGGCCAAGCGAAGACACTGCGCTAACCTTCGTGACTGGTCGCGCGGACGACTGCATGGGGTAGGTGAGACACCCGAAAGGGTTTGTTCAACAGCCGAGATTCAAGCATGACAAAGTGGCCGTCGTGAACGCGCCGTGGACCCCCCTCGCCCCTCGTACAAGCCGTGATTGCGCGAGACTCGCCCCTCTCGTTCGCCCCTGTTGCCGCGTCGCTACCTCCAGACCAAGCGCGATGTATTTCCCCTTGTTCGGAACCCAAGGCCGGTTGTACTCGGCATCATAGGAGGCACGGGCTCGGGAGATTTAGCAAAGGGTGTAGTGTCCGGGGCATCTTGTTTGGGGCTCCGTGAGGACTCCGTGAGTACGACAAGCACGGGTATAGCCAGCGAGTGTTGTCCTCAGATGCACGGACAACACTCAATCTAAGATGTAAAGCTAAATTGAGCCGCCCTTCCACAAATAGATACCCCAGATTGGATATCCCGGGCGCGGCTGAATGCTATTCCGCTTAACCGCTGCGGAATGCCTACTCCACCATTGACGACGTCTCTCGTGCTACCAACATGGAGTATTTCAACATTGCCATCGCAATACTAGGTAGTAGCAGTACCGATGATTATCATGTATATGGGATAGTAGATTCCAATTAAAACTGACGCGCAACTGAACTTTTTTGCGCATTTTCCCGTCAATGAAACCCAGCGCTTGTGGCAAAAGAAGCAGTGCAGTCGTGTTGAGTGTCGGGAAAGCACTGCTCTTCGTTATCGGGCGTCACGTTGGACGCACGTGATTACAAGCCCAGGGGGTCACAATCGGCTGTTCTCCGGGTTGTACGAGCACAAGGACCCTTTGAGGAGTAAAGGATCGCCACGGATCAATGGAACGCTCAAGCAGCCCAGCCACATGGCCCTGTGATGGAAACAGCACGGATGAAGGTTCCGGTACCATGTATCATTCAGCTACTGCCGGAGCAAACCACGCGAGCTATGAATCAGCTGCTGTGAGAAAGAGGCGATCGGGATGATCTGAGACATTCCGGGATGGGCCAGGTGTTTAAACAATGTCCAAGTCCACACGCCTAACATCGTGTACCGAAGGCCGATCCTACGGAGTATTCAGGTATGCAGATCAGGGCGGATCGCCCCTGACCTCCCCTCCCGCTATTCTCAGCTGTCAAACGGTGTCACCGCATCGTGTTCCATCCTTGACGTTGTTACCGTGCAACGCTGACAGCCACGTATCACAGCACTCGCCCGAGGCTATCAGTACAGAAGATGAATGCAGCCTGCCTCCAGTGCAAAGGGGCAACACCATTGGCGGGATCTTCGGCCACTGAACAATTGTCTGTCAATCTGCTCGATCTGCCGACAAAGACACTGGGCATGAGGTAGCCATTTACACCCTTACATTTACTGCTTCTTCGCTCTGGCGACATAGTGATGACACCCTTCGCATTAGATCGACGAAATAAGGCGGCATGTCGAGATCTAAGTTGACATGATATGCTGCATACTCTATGGTTCATGCGGTGCGGAGTTTGTCTGCATCTGTAGGCCAACATGAGCTAGTAGTAGAAAACTGGATCGGGGGAAGTACAAGGTCGAGTTTGTGCGCACGAAATTGCTGGAAACCGCAGAATCTTGCTGCGGTGTAATGGCGGGCTTTGGATTGCGGTACCCACAAAAGTTTGGACTGAAGGGCCTCAACGAGAGCTGAGAAGTGGAAGGAAGGAACTGAAGTCATCAACGGGGAAGGCACGAGCAAGAACAACCTCAACCCCACCCACTCACCCCTCTTGACCGCGTTTCGTACCTGCCACAACTCAGATTTTCTAACATGATCGACCGTTCCTTCTGCAATCAAGAACCAAGCAAGACAAGTCGCGAGATCTTGAGCCGAGCCACGATCTCGTGGTTTGCACAAGGCCAGTCCTACCTAGTCCTGTCCTTCTCATCTACCCTTACTCCTTGTTTCGCCACCCTTCTCGTCTCTATTTGTGGGTGAACGGGTATAACCCCGTTGATCGACCAAGACTAGTAGCAAGATCAGTTGCCTGTTGGTTCGGAGGTTTTTGTGATTGACACGCAAGGTTAGTCTTCTGCCTCCGTGGGACTTGGCAACTTGATGAATCATCCTGATACCTTCACTTCCTTCGTGCGCTGTGCTCAACCTCTTCCAGTCCCAGAGCGCGTACTTCGGCAACAGTGGCGGGCGAGCCTTCGCTGCGTCATCATTGGCCGGTCGCTGATCTTTCGGCGCACCGGTCTTGAGCAGTCACAAACCCTGGGCTTGCTCATCAAGAATCTCATTCTGTCCAGAGCAAAAACCTGAACTCGGCTTGTCACACCTCATTCGCAGTTGTTACACCAAATAACTGCGGTGCTCGCGGGAATCGATTGACGAACAAGCGCGGAGCAGGACCTGTTTCTCGCCCTCTCTGCTGGGGCAAGGAGTTCAGCTCGTCGCGGGAGAAACTTCCAAGTCCGTCTGGCAACCACGACCGACTGCTTTCTCAATCGGTAAACTTCCGCACTTGTCTTGCTCATACCCACAAAATGGCGTTCGACTTCGAAGTGGATTGGAGTGTCAAGGAGGAGTCCGTCGGGGAACATAGGGCGCGGAAAGAAGCTGAAAAGCTTGAAAAGCGCCGACAAGAGGAAGAGGCCCGCGCCGGGCGAGCTTCCATATCCACAGGTAGTAGCTCATCCTCATCAGCAGACAAACCGACAAGTTTTCTTGCCGGGCTTGGTCAGAAGATGGGCACCTTATCTTCTAGGCTCAAGATTGCAGCCTCCGCGACTTCACCCGCTCTTGGAGACCGCGATGACAAGTCTGATCGACACTCCGCCTTCATCCCGTCGTATTCGTCGATGCCAACGTTACCCTTGACACTCTCATGTCAGGCCGGAGACGGAAGTAGGAATGAAGGCGAACCAAGCTCGCTTGATCAATTAAGCGAGACGTGGACTGAATCCCCCGATCGCTCTTCCAAGGGTACGAAGCTTGCCAGTCGATTCTTGCGCGTACTGACCCAGACTCTTGGGCAGGATCGGTGCGGTCCAAAGCGACAGAGCTTGCGAGAGAGATGCCAAGATTCCCGTCTTCCAGCAGTCCGGTAACCTCCTCCACTCTTTTCGAAGTGTCGTTCTTCCAGCGAGTCAGCTCGCGCTCATACATCACTCAGCAGGTCATGTCAACCCGCAAAGAAAGAAGTGCCGACGACGGCAATGCAGTCTTCAACATGGCCACCATCTCTGCGGCTCGCCCGACTGAGGATGCCTTCGTCGGAGGAGTACTCTCATATGGACTATCCAAACACGGAGCACTCACGCCTCGTGCTTCGTTGAATTCCCAACAGCAGATCGAGATCTCGCTATTTGACCCCGTCTACCCCGAGGTGCCGATTTCTCCGGAATCACAAAGCCAGCATGCCTCGTCTTCACAGAGGACGATTGCATCGTGTTCACAGAGGACGATCAGTTCCCACTCCACATTCAGCCTTGAGCCCGACCCAATCCTCCAGCCCGGTCTTCGACGTATCGAGCGCGAAGAACGGCGCGCTGACGGTGCCGACGAGCTCGCTGGACAGCAGTCTCCTCCACAGCCAGCTCCTTACAGCGCCCCTAGCCGCGCGAAGTTGCCGCCACGCAAGGTAGGTTCGTGGGCGTCGCTTGAAGAGTGTGGCCACCTTTCTGCGGAAGACGAGACTACAACTGTCACTCAGGATCTTCAACAGACGCCCGGAAGTGACAACGACAAGATTGACGCATCCTTGGCAATGGATCTAGCGGACGTGCAGAGGGAGCTTCAGAAAATGGGTGCTGCTAGTCACCAGATGATGCTCGCCCGAATGACGGAGCAATGGAGCGGATCTCTGGAAGGCTTGTTCTTCGAGGAGCACGAGATGGAGAAGAAGAGGTGGATGCTTACGGCCTTGCATGGCTTGAACTCTCCGCCCGGGGACGACTCGACCCGAGGGAGGAATTCGGCGCCAAGGCCAACAATGATGCTCGCCTTGTTCGAGCCCAAAGGTTTGATCGCTGAATTCGATCGACTACTTTTCCTCCGCTGACACGGCATTAGCAACGGCATCGTACTTGGCCGGGCTTCATCCCAAAGTGCCCATCACACATATGGCACCGTCTCCACTATCGCATATATTGTTCCGGAACATCATCCCTCTTACTTGCCCTGTCTTGTCGAGCGAGACGCTTGTTCTACCACGGGAGTCATTCTCCTCGGCGTACTGTCACGGCATGGCCTCTCTCGTCCAGGCTCCGGAAATCCCTCTGCTGCTTCGAAAGATTCATGAATGTCTCGTTCCGAAAGGGGTTTTTCATCTGATCCTCTTGGACCCCATGCCCATCGCCTCGACTTTGGGGCCGCGTATGCGCGACTGGCTGGACAACAATGTCATGCTGAACGTCGGGACCAAGTTCCGATGCGCAAACCCTAGCAAGCTCTTTCCGACGTGGCTTACAGAGGCTAAGCTGCGCGGAGATGGCAGCGTCATCACCAAGGTTCGGTTCAGGGCCGTGCCGACAACAAGCGACAGCACGAGCACCAGGAATGAAAAGTCGATCAAGATGGAGCTTCGCGCCGCTGTCGGCCGGATGCTGTGGCAGGAAATCTGGGGGGGCTTTGTCAAGAACGACACCTGGTGGTGGGACGTGCCCGAGTGCGTCGAGGAGTGCGTGCAGCTGGGCACTCGCTGGGAGTACAGCATGATCGAGGCGGTCAAAGATGGCAACCACTGACGCGCCGAGTCTCGCGCTCCCAATTTTGGTCTGGTGATGGTTGTCTTGCGGAGTGCTGGTTGTTGTGAAACACAGGACTGGCTTTTGTGTCTAGGGATTTTTGGTTGCGAGATGGGCGGCCCCGGCATCTTTGCAGGGTCTCTCAGCCTCAGTCACTCATTTCTTACCCATGATCTCAACAATACCCCTGTACAGGTAAGGGATGTGCTATTTTGGAAGGCGGGGGAATTTGTGGTGGTTGACAGCGACCTCATTTCGAGAAGATGCCCCGGGGGTACCCATGGTCAAAGAGTTAGCTAGTTGTCATGATGCACACACTTTTGCCCGGTCCGACTTGATTGGTGATATTGACGTGGACATGAGGAAGTTGGCCATTGTGGGAAAAGTGACGTGGTGATGCGGGACCAAGATGTTGGTGACACGGGCTAAGACAGCAGCAGATGGTTCGCGCTTGATGCGCTTCCTGATGGGAGCAATGCAACGACGAGGAGTTGTGTGGTGGGCTTATACTCCACAGTGCTATCCACTCAGTGTTGATTACCTCTAGGCTCTAGGCAGGTTGGCGAGGTAGGCTCCAAGGTTATGAGGTCCCATTGTTCGTGGGCTCCATAAGGAGTTGGTAATAGGCTCCAAGGGCGCGCTGGGTTGCAGCCGACAGTCAATGAAGCCGTCGAGGCGTATCGTATCCTACCTCGACGGGCTAGGTAACGGGTGGAACATGAGTCATGGGGACTTGCGGCGGGTAAGATGTCCAGACCTGTGGACTCGCGACGAGCCGACGGGGGAGATGACGCCGGTGACGCTCGCCCTCGGCAGTGATGCATGGCTTGTGCATGAAGCACTGGCTATACCAGCGCAATGCCTATCTATCCACACTGGCGACCCAGCTGTGTGGGTGAAGGGATTCGCGGGCTACATAGATCTAGCGCGGGGGCTCAAGAGCAAGTTCGGAGATCCATTTCGGAGATATCTGGCAGTATTCAATCCTGCCGTTCCGCACCGTCGGCCGTTAAGGCCAACAGCCTGGAGCGAGGAAGAGAGCCAAGGCACGGGCAATCCGGCTGACAGACAGGTCTGGACACATACCCCTGGATACCGTGGTCGTCAAGCTAGTATGCCGAGTAGTACGATGGCTACTCACGATGGCTTGGTACGTTCGGCGATGGATGGCTGGGATGTTGGCAGGATGCGGCAAGCTCCATATGCTCCGTTCATGGGGTCGAGTTCTGATGTTTCCGGTGTGACGTAGGTAGGGGTCGCGCTTGGTAGGACAGGATACCGCACTTGGAGATTTGTAGGAAGCACGACGGAGTACGGCCAACAGGATGAATTTCGGTGGGCGTGAGCCGGCCACTCCCGCCTTCCGAGCCCCGGTTCTACAGATGAAGAAGATGTCCAATCGCAATGGACGAGCTGCCAGCGGCAGAATAGCCGTGATTTCCGTGCTTGTCGATCACAGGGGCACTCCACCTCGTATGTATCTCTTAGCCGCCCCTTGTGCGGCCCCCCCCCCCCCCCTTCCCGCAGACCAAAAACTCGTTCTGTTGAATTTGCGCTCGGTCGCAGCAACTCATTGTTTCTTTGTCCGATGCACCCTCCAGATGTTTCACGGGGAGGCTGTCCCCGATGCTGAGGACGCCACCATCGAGACTCGAGAGCTTTACATCGCAAGGATCCGATCTCCGACGCAGTCACCCGTAGGCGAGTTGTGCATCGTCGACATGGGCACGGCACGGGGAGCAAGCACGCAGCCGGGGCAGCAAAAGCCGGCATGACGTAATGCGTTGTGAAATGAGGTCTAGGTACGAATCGGTAGTAAGTGGGTAGCTGTAGCTCAAGGTGGCAAAGGTTGGTAAGCAAGGTACGAAGTACTTAGAACTATGCAGCAAAATCCATTGACGATAGATGAAATTAGACACTTGGCTAGTGGGCCAGGGGCCCGTTGAAGAGATGAGTGGCCCCGCGCCGGTGGTTTCGATACAATCAATCCGCTGGGTACCACAGCTAATGAATGGTTCCTAATGGTCCCTAATGGTTCCCTAGGAAATAGTCGACCATCTTTCGACCGACGCTCATGCAGCCCGCATGATCCATTCACCAGTCCTCCTGTTCTCGTGTCCTACAGAGAGAGGAGGAGTGATAGATGCTGTGGGTAGTGTACGAACAAGTACTCACTGCGCACGTCTCTCTCTCTCTCTCTCTCTCTCTCTCCCTCTCCTTCGGTGCTACGGTCGCGGTACCTTGGCTACATACTCGCATACATACCACTCTCTGTCTCGTCCACGGCCGTAGCGCAGCCTCCGCCCCCCATCCCCCCCCCCCAAGCTCCCAGCTGCTTTTCTCCCGCCAAAATAAAGCCGACCCTTGTTCGTTGCTGTGTGACCCTGCAGGTCAGCACAAGGCCTCGAGGCCCAAGCCTACCTATCCCGGCTACGCCCAGGGGACGAGGGAACATGCCTTGCGCTTCACATCCAGTACCAGTGCGACCGTCTGGCTGGAGAGCTTGTGTCCGCCCAGTCGCCGAGTACTTGAACGTCGCGGCGCGCCCAGTCATCACACACTTCCCCTCCTTCGCCGCCCCGCCGCCGCCGGTGCGTCTCGTCGTCGGTCGTCGGGCACCATGGAAGCCTCACACATGAGAAAAAGCCAGCTCGATGCTCTCAGCGTCATCGAGCGCGTCTGTTCGGTCTTCTCCCTGCTCGGATGCGTCTTCATCATTGGCACGTTTTGCGCGTCGAGGGCCTTCCACAAGCCCATCAATCGCCTGGTGTTTTACGCCTCCTTCGGCAACCTCATGACCAACATAGCAACACTCATGGCGAGATCCTATGTCGGGGACGGCAACTCGGCAGCCTGTCAGTTCCAGGCCTTCTTGATCCAGATGTACGTGTGGATTCTGCCTCCTCCACGACGGCAGCCACGTCGGATGCTGACACTCAGCTTTCTCGGCCTGCAGGTTCATGCCTGCTGATGCCTGTTGGACACTGGCCATGGCAGTCAATGTCTACCTGACTTTCTACTTCAAGTTCGACGCCCAGCGCCTTCGGCGGATGGAGCTCCCCTATCTGCTCATATGCTACGGCGTTCCCTTCACCATAGCCCTCACCTATGTGTTCATCTCCACGCCGGACAAGGGAAACATGTACGGCAATGCGACTTTGTGGTGCTGGGTGCGCACCAGCTGGGACATCTTCCGCATCGCCACCTTTTACGGCCCCGTCTGGTGAGCTCCTTGTCCGCCCTACGCCCTACCGGCGACCGGCGACCGGCGACCGGCGACCGGCCTGTGGGCTTCACTCACATGTGCCTTTTGCAGGATCGTCATCTTGGTGACCATTTTCATCTACTTCCGCGCCGGCCGCGAGATCTACAAAAAGCACAAGCAGCTTCGCCAAGTTTACTACAGCAGCCACCACGATCCCGACCCGTTGCCACCCATGGATGACCTATGGTGCTCGAGCAAGACCACCGAGGTCCACGTGACATCCGAGGTTGTCAACAGGGACACCATCGATCTATCCGTGCTCGGCCCCCGGGGGTCTGTGGCTGTGGCTGTGGTGGGCTCGGAGCAGCAGGTTCAAGTGCCCAACGCGGCCTACTCGGTCACCATCTCGGCGTCTTCGCGCCAGCAGCAGCGCGAGTCCTTGAACGACATGACGCCACCGATTCCGAGCACCGCGGCGGCGGCGCGCCAAAACCAGAACCTGCCGGTGACCCAACCGCACCGGCGACGGGCGGCCTACGAGGCCAACAACGCGGCCTGGTCGTACGCCAAGTGCGCCATCCTCTTCTTCACCGCCATGCTGGTGACGTGGATCCCGTCGAGCGCCAACCGGGTCTTCTCGGTCGTGAACGCAGGCATGGTGTCGTTGCCGCTCGAGTTCATGAGCGCCTTTGTGCTGCCGCTGCAGGGCTTCTGGAACGCATGCATCTACATCGTCACGTCGTGGAAGGCGTGCAAGACGCTGGGCGAGGACATTTTCCAGTTCCGCGTCGACCGCCACCGGCCCTCGGTCGACGAGCTCGTCGGCATACACGGCCGCATTCACGGCGAGGGCGGCCAGGGCGGCGGCACCAAGACGGACGGCAGCGACCGCCACGTCCACTTCAGCCGCATGAGCGATAAGGACGAGCGCGGCAGCAGCGTCGGCGACGGCGGCGGCGGCAACGTGAGGCACCCGAGCGAGAGCTTCAGCTTCGCGTCGAGCGGCAGCGCCGGCGAGAAGAGTCAGGTCTAGGCCCAGGCCGAGCCCGGTCTGGTGGGTGTAATTTCGGTAGAAGCGGTGCCGACGGCGACGTCCAAAGCTTATTGTTCTCGTTCATCTTGTATAAGGTGCCCCTTTCGGGGTAATCCTCTACTGATACCCCCGACCCAGTTTTGTTTTTCAATCCTTGACTACCACAGCGGCGACGGAAACATGACCCGAACCTGGATATTCCTGGGTACGAAAAGGCATAGCTGTGCCAACCGGAGTGCGTGGCAATGAAGGAGAGGGGGGGGAATGCCCCTGCTCATGGAATGAACAATGTGGCCACAAAAGGAAAGAGGAGCGTCGTTCTGGATCAGCGTGACTCGTGAATGACAAGATACTCTTTGTTTTCCTTTTGGAGCTTTTTCTTCACCCGCTTGGGAACTAACTGCCCGCCTCACCTGAAGACCTCTGCTCACTTGGCTCCCCGACAGCGTTGCACGCCGTGTGGGGACCTCCCCTCCCCTTACCTGGTGTCCTCAATACGGAACCAGGCCAGCCGTGGCATCGCACTCAACTCCCAATCCCACCACCCGTGTGCCACTCCCTCCCTCCCTGACGGACCGCCCGATTCGCGTGCCGCCCGACCCGTCCTCCGTCACAAACCGGTTGGAGGATGTGTGTTTGTGTGTGTATGTGTGAGAAGACATGCCGGCGTGCCGTGTTGCATCGGACCGGACGAAGCGACGCCGCTGTCGGGGCCTCGAACATTCGGAACCTCCTGGACGTTTCTTCCTGTTGTTTCCTTCTTCTCCTTTCCTTCTTCCTTTTCTGTTGTCTTCATCCTTCCTTTTACGGGCAAGGCCGGCTCAAACCCGCTTGTGCATCTCGTACAACTCCCCCCCTTCCCCCATGTCCCGGTCTCAATGCCCTCCGATCGGCCCGCGGGCTGCTTGCGTTACGCTGTCCCGTCCTATTGTCACGCAAGTTTGCCTTCTTTTAGGTAGTCCTCTCTGCAGTTACCCCCATCCAAACCCCCCCCCCCCCCCTGGCTGCGGGTAACACGGCGTCCCGCGTGTCCAACAATACCCGCGCAATTAATTGATCATCACCTTTGCGCGACGTGCGCCAGTCGATTCCCCCCCCCCCCTCGCCCGGCTCCCTGTGCCTTACCATCCATACCTACAGGCCAGCGTCGCATCAAGCTTTGCGGCCCACGGACGAGACGCGCCGCTGCCGCGCCATCTGGACCGGACGCTGGGGTGGGTGCGTGTGATCGGGCCCGAAACGACGGCGCGCGCGCGATGGCAGCAGATCTTGGGTCCCAACGCCCCCCCCGCCGCCTCCCCACTTCCCGCTGCCCCCCCACTTCCCGCCCCCACCCGTCCGTCCGCTTCACCAGAGAGTGGGAACCCCCGGGGGGCCAACACACCAAGCTGGCCGGGCTGGGCTGGCCGGACCCGGGCAGACAGGGTCCCGAGCACCAGGCCCCGACGGCGGCGGGGCCCATCCCTCGCGCGAGCCGGCGGCTGCTTTCGCCTCCGGGCCTGCAGGCTGGCGGGCGGTGCGTGCCGGGCGGGTGGCGACGCGGGCTGGGCGCTTGGGGAGATGGGAGTGGGTGGCGGCTCGGTGTGTGTAGGCCGCGGCGGCTACGTAGGTGGTTAGCTACCTAGTACATGGGTGTGTGTGTGTGTGTGTGTTGACAGTTCACACGTAGTTGGTTCCATGAGATAACTCCTGTCTACGGTCACCAATCAACTAGGGCAATGGCATATATCATGGCGCTTGCATCGGATCACTATTACATACGACCATACCCACTGGAAAGCACGGGATCCCGTCCGCTCTCCCCTAGTTAAACCAGTGAGGGCCAGATCAGTACTCAGGTCGGTGACGACTGGGGAATCCCTGGTGTTGTGTGTTTTGGCGTCTTATTGCCCTCTTTTATTTTGCCTGGTTCTCTGTTGCTTCTTTTTGGTTCTTTCTGGAAGGAGGCCTGCCCGCTCGACTTGACATGGATGGGCCACACACGCTCATACACATGGCAACCCCTCTCTACGTAACTATGAGAATGCAGAATGTATCATGTAGAACAGCAAAATGCCGCCGCCCAGCCCACTTGCGCACCCTCCTCCTCCCAGGAGAACAGCGCGCTGACGGGGTGTTGCCGGGGGCATGGGTTGTTCGCGTGCTCACTTTCCCGTCCTCTCCCCCGGTTAGAGCAACTCCAGGTTCCGGACCGATGGCGAGCCCTGCGGCATCGCCAACCTCCGTTCTGTCACGTCAGGGGCCGTGATTGGGTTCTTGCTACCTCTCTACCGCGACGTAGGACCTGGGCATCACACAGTTCACGACTCGACACGGCCCAGCGCTTGGCCCATCTTCACCCTCTGTCCCTTTTCGACCGACCAGACCCAGCCCCGGCGGCGCGTCTGCGCGGCGGCGTCATGCTCGGCGCGGGGCGCTTCGAAGATCAGAACGATGGTGCTGCCCAGCTGGAAGCCGCCCATTTCCTCGCCACGCCGCAGCGCATGGCCGCGCAGGAGCGGACTGGCACTCGCGTACATGGCTTCGGCGTATCCCAAGTAGGGCTCGCCGCGCCGGGCCGCCTCCTCGGCAGCCCGGTCCGCCGCCGTGTCGGTCAGGAGGCTGTTTGTGCGCAGCTCGCGATCGAAGTTGATCTTGATGGAGCCTACGTTGGTGGCGCCGACGGGCACGTAGCCGAAGAAGCCGTGCCGCCAGCGCCCGAGCAGCACCACGCGCTCGTTGAGCGTGAACAGGCCGGGCAGCGTCCGTTGCAGGTAGGGCGAGACGCTGTACAGCTCGCCGGCAAAGTGCCGGCGGCTCTCCACGACCCAGTTGGTAGGGGAGTGGAAGCGGTGGTAGTCCCCCGGGGCCAGGTACACCACGGCATAGTACAAGCTGCGCTGCTTCTCGGCCGACATGAGGTCGTACCACGGCTTCTCACCCTGTGCCAGATCCGCCGTGACCTCGGAGACGGACCTGGCCGAGGCCGGAACAGACTGGTCCTGGAGCTGGGCCGACCGTTTGGACCCAGAGAGGAGATCCGGCAGCGTGTATGAGATGCCGTTGACGCGCGCGAATTCTTCTTCACTCCGAACCAGCTCTTCGTCGCCCTCGATCTCCTTCGTGGGACGCTCGAGGCTTGGGGTCGGTGATCGCTGGCCCAATAATGCGTCGATGGTGTACGTCATGCCCTTGACCTGTTCGATCTGACCTCCATCGACCTGTCCGAACTCGAGGACCCGACCGTCGGCTGGGGACAAAAGGGCGTTGGGGTTCGCATCCAGGGGCCGCGCGCCGGGCTTCAGCGTACGATAGAAGAAGGCGGCGAGGTTGGGGAAGTTATGGAGGTCGGGCTCGTCGATCTCGTCAAGACTGTGGCCTTTTGGTGAGCACATGGCCAAGATGCACGGTCCATCTTATCTGCGCGTACTTTGCCCCGAAAGCCCAGGCGTACAGGCGGAAGCCTGGCACGCGGAGATAGTAGGGAATATCCAGCGAGTTGAACTTGCCCCATAACCTCGAGAGCGCCTTGAGGGGTAGCGTGGACATGACCTGGACTTGCCTGGGCCGGAAGGCGCGCATCTATCAGCAGGCGAACCCGACCGCGGTGAGCCAGGTGAGCCATGTGCCTGGCATCATCATGGCATGGCTGCATACCACGGGCCGTCAGGCCGGACGCGCGGGCGGCCTTGGGGCGTGTTGCCGGGTTCGGCGTGTGCATCCTCGCTCTCTCGCTTCTCCTGCTCCCGCCGGTTGATCCTGTAGAATTGGAACAGGCCGAGGAAGGCGGCGCCGAGCCCGACGGGAATCGGATACCAGTGGAACTTGGCCTGGGCCGGCCTGGGTCGCTTCTGGGTGCGTTGGGAAAACGGACGACGAGAGGGGAGGCGGCCGAGGCAGTGTCGGCGCCAATGATGCGCACATGCCGGCACGATCCGGGGCTGGTGGGCGGCGTTCATGGCGATGCGTGCCATCTCGAATGACGCAAGAAGAAGACGGTCGGGGCGAGGGACAGCAGCTCACAAGCAGGTACATAGGTACCTCTACGGAGCACACGTGCACGGTTTATTCGTTTGGCCGTTCCGAGCTGCCGGGACCCCGCGGTGCCACCGGTGGAGGTGCCCAGGTACCTCTAGAGGGTCCCAACCTAATAGGCCGTCTCTTTCTGCAACGTGGAACTTTTTTGAGCTCTTTCTTGCTTACGCGATGCGTGCGGCGTCGGTTTGACCCTCACACATTCTCATTTCTTGGCAACGGTTGATCCTGCCACATCTCTGCTGCGCGTCTCCAACCACTCACTCACACTCGCGACCAGCTGGAAAAAAACCATGGCGGAGGCTGAGGAGCAGGGAGCCTCCCGAGGAATACCGTCGACGGTCGACATCAGAATCGTGTCGCCCTACGTCGGCGCCAACATCCCTCTGGACTACCCGGCACTGCCGGTGACGACGACGGTGCTCGAGCTGAAGGGAAAGATCCGAGAATCGTTGCCTTCGCATCCCGCCGAACAAGAACAGCGCATTTTGTACCGCGGTCGCCTCTTGTTACCGGACAGAAGCCTGCAGGATGCTCTGGGCGTTGAGGTGGTAGGTTCACGGTCGGAGTCACGGTCACGGTCACGATCACGGTCCACGGTCACGCCTCCTGCTACCTACCCTGTCATGGTCATTAACCCTTGGCTAGCTGCGATCGGGCGAGCAGCAGACACTGCATCTCGCCCTCCACCCCAGGCACGACCTTGCATCACGCTCCTCAGCCCCGACCCATTCGTCCTCCCCCCGCAACTCCAGTCCTGCCCCGGCCGCCGCGGGCCAGCGTCTCCCCGAACCCCAAGCACATCTCCACGGGCACCCACACGCACATCCGCCACACATGCAGCGTCCGCATCATGCTCAACACTTTGCCCCGCCTACGGTTGCCCAGTTGCTGCAGCAACAGCAACAGCATTATCAAGCGGCCATGCATTGGATGCAGCGGGAAGCCGGGTTCAGGATGACGCAGCCCACACAAGGCTTCCAAGCCAACGCCCATATCGCCCAGCCAGCTGCGGGGGAGCCAACCGTGACGGTGACGCGAGAGATGATCGGACCCAACGGCCAGTACCACAGGGTCTCGACGCTCGAAAACCTGGGAGGGCACACGCCCTCGGCGCAGCTGGGGGGCGCAGGCCCACTCTCGGCGCAGGTGTCCAATGCCACTCTACGCGAGCTCCTCTCTGCCAACCAAGCTTACAACATCATGCAAGGAGCAGATATGATGCAAGCAACGCAGGCAATGACCGATGCCATGCACAGAAACATATCCGATCCCTCGCTAGCCGGCGTGGCGAGCAACCTGGGTCACATGGGCCCCGTACAAGCTATCCAGCCCGGCGTCACCACGCCGCTTGTTCCGTCCTCGCGGCATGCCAGTAGGACAGGCACTCCTGATCCTTTCGCCATGGCCCCGGGCCCTGGTGCCTTCTTGCCGCCAATTTCCGGCCCCCCCCAGCAGCATCCGCCGTCGCACTTGGCACAGCCTGAGGTGTACATTCTGTCTTCGCCCCTCGGACCACGTGGTTTGTTGATCAACAGTGCCGCTGAAACGTACGTCACTCCAGTGATGCGGCCACCGGGTCTGCCGTCCTTGTCCAGCATGCACGCACGTCATCTCCAAGCACCGCAGCAGTCTCTGCCGCCGAACTGGCCGCTCGGGGACCCACTGGGGAACGTCCCTGCGCTGGACAACCACGCACAGCTGGCGCGAAATGCAAGATTTCGAGCCTTGGCACAGCAACACCAGGGTCCGCCCCAGGCACCGCTACAGCCGCAGCAGCCACGGCCTCAACAAGCCGCCCAGCCAGCCGAGCCTGTGGCGCCGCCGGCTGCCAACTTCGCCGCCGCCCACCCGCGCAATCCGGCAGCGCGAGACGTGCCCTGGATCAACGCAATCTGGCTGCTCGTGAGGCTGGCCTTTTTTGTGTGGTGGTTTACCTCGGGCGATGCAAGCTGGTGCCGCTGGCTCACCATTTTGGGCATCGCATTCCTTGTCTTCGCCGTCAACACCGGCGTGCTCAACAATGTAGCCAACCGCGCCTGGGAGCCTTTCCGGCGCCACCTGGAGCGACTGCTTCCGCTCGGCCACGATCCGGCACCACCAGCGGCAGCGGCAGCGCAGGCGGCATCGGCAGCGGCGGCGGCGCCGGACCCGGCGCAGGTGGCGGGGAGGCTGCTGGCGCAACGCAGGAACGCCAACGCCAATTGGCTTTTGCACACGGTGCGCCGCGTCGAGCGCGCCGGGCTTCTCTTTGTGGCGAGCATTGCGCCGGGCGTCGCGGAGCGGCACATTGCCCGGTTGGAAGCGCAGGACGAGGCCGCCAGGGCGGTGGCGACGGCGGCAGCAGCGGCAGTGGCAGCAGCGGAAGCGGAAGCGGAAGCGGCGCGCGCGACTGCGGAGAGCGAGAGGGCACGGGGGGCTGGCGAGCAGCAGCAGCAGGAAGATGATGCGGGTTCGAGACAGCCTCCACCGGGCGATGCTGCGGGTCTGGGACGCGTTGAGGGCGGCACAGCGGGGGCCGCCGGGGACCAACAGGAACAGCCGCCGCAGTTGATTCCGGTATGATGACGAGGTGCTTTTTTCTGGTTTTTTTCTGGTTTTTTTTTTTTTTTTTTTTTTTTTTTTTTCCCTTCCGCTATGCTTGGCCGGGTGCAGCGCAGAGTGGAAGGGAACAAACAACGTGCCGACAGTACGTCTCTTTGCTGGCAGACGACCGACTAGGCGCAACACTCACACGTACTTCTTCGGGTAGTATGCTGCAATGGAATGACCGCTTATCGCTCACCCTAACCCTGTTTCTCTCTTCCTATGCCTCGGCACGGCTCTACTTCCGCACTTGGCGTCATCTTGCCCATGTGACCTGGGGAGCTTCACCACCATCCCTCTCTCCCTGGCTACAAAGCCGCACGTCCAGCTCGCACACGCAAGCGCAAGCGCAACCATGGGCGACGCTCAGCTTCACGACTTCCCCTCTCTATTCTCGCTCAGGGGCAAGGTGGCTGTCGTCACGGGCGGCTCGCGTGGCCTCGGCCTGTCGGCAGCGTCAGCGTGCGTTGGTAGACTGTCCGGCCATCCCGTCCTCCCCCCGCTGACCAGGTCCGCTAGCCTCCTCCAAGCTGGCGCCTCCCTCGTCTTCATCTCCTCGCGCAAGGCGGCCGCCTGCGAAGCGGCCTGCGCGACGCTCAACGCGCTGCCGCACCGCGCGCCCGGCGCCCGGGCCGTGGCGGTGCCGGCCGACAGCGCCACGCTGGCCGGCGTGCGGCAGCTGGTGGCCGGCGTGGCGGCGCTCACGGACCACGTCGACGTGCTGCTGGCCAACGCGGGCGCCACCTGGGGCGCCCCGCTGGACGCGCACGCCGACGAGGCCTTCGCCCGCGTCCTGGACCTCAACGTGCGCGCCGTCTTCAACACCATCCGCGAGTTCGCCCCGCTTCTGTGCCGTCGCGCCGCCGCCGAGGACCCCAGCCGCGTCGTCGTCACCGCCAGCGTCGCCGGCCTGGCCGTCGGCACCCTCGGCCGCCACGCCACCTACGGCTACAGCGCCAGCAAGGCCGCCGTCATCCACCTCGCCAGGAACCTGGCCGTCGAGCTGGGGCCCCGCCACATCACCGTCAACAGCATCTGCCCGGGCTTCTTCCCCACCCGGATGAGCAACGGGCTGATGGCCATGGCCGGCGGCGTCGACAAGATTGCGGCTACGAACCCCATGAGGAGGCTGGGACGGCCCGATGACATTGCCGGCGCCATCGTGTACTTGTGCAGCAGGGCGGGGTCCCACGTCAACGGCGAGGCCGTGGCCATCGACGGCGGCGCCGTGTGGCAGAGGGGGGAGTTGAACGTGGCCCATGTGAAGTTGTAGTCCCGGCACGCGCGCACCTCCTCGCGACGAGGGAAGAAAGAGCGAGAGAGCGAGAGAGAGTCATGCAGTTTGGCAGATGCGAGAGCCCCCAACGCCACGGATGCAATTTTTTTTTTTTTGGCCCACTGGGCGTTTCGCCCCCCCCCGGCCAAGGCCTGATGAGGAGCCCGTCCACGATGTTGTTGTATGTACATCTCGGTCCCAGGATGGCCGGTGCATCCCGTCTCCCCATCACGACGGCTCCGTCTCCACCTTCTGCGCGACCCAAAAGCTCGCCTTGTAGACGGTCTGCAGCATCGACTGGGCATCCCGGATGTACGGCGCCTCGATGCCCGTCTCGCGCGTGACGACGTCGAAGCCCAGGCGGGCCACCAGCGCCATGACCTCGTCGTCGGCCAGCTCGAAGCTGCCGGGGTCGGCGATGCCCGAGGTGGCGCCGCCGCCGCCCTCGTCGTCGTGCGCGTGCAGGCCCGGCGCGCTGTTCTCAAAGTGCCACAGCAGCGGGCCGACGTTGACCAGCAGGCCGCCGGGCCGCAGGCAGTGGCGGATCGTCTGCAGGTACCGCACCAGGTTGGGCGCCGTGTCGAGGAAGAAGACGGTCGCGACGGCGTCGTAGGCGCCCGCGTGCTGCGCGTCGCCGTACAGGCACAGGAAGTCGGCCGCGCACATGGTCATGCTGCCGCCCGGCCGCGCGCGCGGCCCCGCCAGCGCCGTGGCGCAGTGCACGTCGGGCACGGCGTAGCCGCGCAGGTGGTGCGCGCGCGTCGCGTGGTTGCTGAAGGACGAGATCCACGGGTACACCGTGTGCTTGGCCGCGCGCTCGCAGCAGTTGAGCATGTACGACGACGCCAGCAGCTGGTGGTACGAGATCTCGTTGCCCTCGACCTCGAAGCCGGCCATGCAGAGCTCGAACACCAGCCGGCCCAGTCCGGCCCCGGGCACGAGCACCTTCGTCATGGTCGTCGTCGCCGCCGCCTCGGGGCCGCCCGCTGCGCCGCCGGCCCGGTCGTCCCGCGCGGCTGCCAGCGCACGCAGCACAGGGCCGTAGCACGCGTCCCGCTCGGCGGCGCCGGCGGCGGTCCAGTCGCGGTAGAACTGGCGCAGCGTGCTTCGCGCCTTGTCGATGTCTTGGTACTTGGCGCAGCCCTGCCATGGGCGGTGGAGGACGGGTTCCCGCCGGGCCGAAGGCGGCGCGTCGTCGTCGTCGTCGTCGTCGACGGCCGTCATGTGGAAGGACCGCAGGCCGTTGGCCACGATGACACGGGCCAGCTCGGCGTTCTTCTCGATGGCCTCGTCGACCCTGTCGAGCGTGTCGAGATAGTTGAAGGGCGGCGCTGCGAGCATCTGCCAGTGCTCCTGGGGCAACGCGTAGAAAGCTTGCCGGCGGAGATGGGTGCTGTTGAAATGGGCTGTCTTGCCATATTGCCTGTGCTACCGTCAGCTTTTTTCTTTTTTTCTCTTTTTTTTTTTTTCTCCCCTTTTTCTTTTCTCTTTGCCTGGCGCCATGCAAACCATACCAAGACAGTGAGTGGAAAGGCAGTTGCGCACTTACAAGTACGAGTCAAGAGCGCAAAAGATGACGCGGACTTCCTCGGGATCCTCGATGGTGTCTTCAATTCCGTTCCACTCGGTCGTTACCTGGTCCATTTCCTCGCCTTCTTGTATTTGCGGCGACGACTGAGTAGACGACGAGACCAGCGTGCGTCCTGCCGAACTGAACGACATTCTGACATGCAGCGTTTTGGTGAAGCTTGAGTATGTGTCTCTCTTTCTCTCTCTCTCTCTCTGTGTGTGTGTGTGTGTGTGTGTGTGTGGCACCTAGAGAGGTGTGGGAATGAAAAAAAAAGACAAAAAAAAAAAAAAAAAGACGCACGCACCGCACATGAACGCACGAAACTTCCCTCTGGCTTTGCACATAACCTGCCATGGCAGACCCGATTGAGTTTTCTTTACCGCTGGCACGGTCGCTTGACACGCGCATCTACGTCCATTTGAGGGTCAGGGCAAAGGCCGTGATGCTTTTCTTGACGACGGCCTCGGGCGAGGAACGTGCGTCGCCGTCGCCGCTGGGCTCGTTTGTCTACTCCTTGCCCGACGTGCGTGCATGTTCATGTTTGTAGGCGGAATGGCCAGCAGGACACACTCGAGTCATCTTGGTAGATGGGGAGTTTTTTTTTTCTTTTCTTTTCTTTGTTTGCTGACGCACCGTCGCAGAGATGTGATCCAGGTCAACCGCTGTCGACGGCGCTGGTCACGGTCGAACCGACACTGGACTTCGCCAACCGGATGGCGAAACTCGTCGCCAGGAAGACGCAGCTGCCCGTTTACGTGGCCAACTCGATCAGCTTCGCCAGTACCGGCATGGGCGGCACCGTGGAAGAGGAGATGGACGCCTTCGGAGCCGTGGCCGAACTCGTGCTGTCCCACGTCCAGCAGCAGCAGCAGCAGCAGCAGCAGCACGTCGCCGCCCACGCGTCTCCGACGACGAACGGTGCTGCCGCGCAAGGGTAGCGCAGCAACGGCCCGTCTCCATGCTGTGCGTCGGCCACCAACTTTGGCAAGTCTCGGCCTGTCCGGGATTTGGGAGCCCGCGAACGAACAGGATTGGCAGCAAGCTACAGGCCAGGCTAGCTACAATGCTTGATTCTTTGTACATTCCAGTCAAAACGAGGTGGTGCATCACGTATTCGGTACTCCGTAGGACAAGACTGTCTTGTCTCGCTGGCCTTGGCTCTACCCTCATCACGGCAAAAATCCAACCGTCTTCTCACTGTTCCGCTTGGTGGGGTCAATCGCAGCGCGCCCCGCCTTTCCACCTCACGACCGTGCGCATGATGCGGCGCAAAAATTGCAGAGGAATTGAAACCCCGCCTTACTCATGGTCAACCATGCACCACTTTTTCCACCCCCCAATCCGGTCACCTGTCACCTGTGTCACCACCACGTGGGTAGGTACCTCCAGGTGGCCCGCCGCCGCCACCAAGTCATCCTGCGCGACACATCAAACTCATCATTGCCGGTCACAGGGAAGCTAAACGAGCTACAAGCTCCTCTCCTCCACCTTCTCAACCGAGTCCGGAACGAGGCAAGAGGGGAGCCTCGGAGAGTCGGAGAGAAGAAAGCTCGAGCCGACGTCGCCTCTGCGACGCCGAAGCTTCGAGCTCGACCCCTCGTCAACATGGCGTCGTGGGCGCCCAACCCCGACTCCCTCACGACCTTGTCCGTCTGCCTCAGGGACTCCCTGAGCGGCTTCAACAAGGCACAGCAGCAGCAGGCAGAGTCGGTAAGGAAGCGCCGTGTCATGGCTCCCACAGCTCCTCCCTCTCCGGCGTGCGCTGACCGGGGACGGACTTCTGCGTCTTGTAGATGCTGTCTCAGGCCAGGGCCTCTCCCGATTTCAACAATTATCTCGCCTACATCTTCTCCAGTCCCGCCGCGCCCCCGGGCGTGTCCCTCACGGCGAAAGAGTACACTGCCGTGCGCACCGCAGCGGCCATCATGCTGAAGAACAACATCAAGTCCCACTACAAGCAGATGTCCGAACAAAGCCTCGCCCTCGTCAAGCTGGCCGTTCCCATGGGCATACAGGACAAGGAGGCCTTTGTGCGCAACCACGCCGGCAACATGGCGACCGAGCTCATCCGCCGCGGTGGCCTCTACAGCTGGCCCGAGTTCCTGCCAGAGCTGCTCAAGCTGCTGTCCAATGAGTCGGGCCACGTGTCCGACGAAGCCCAGGAAGGCGCCATGACAGCCATGGCCAAGATCTGCGAAGACAACACCAAGGTACTCGAACGCGAACACGGCGGCCAGAGGCCACTGAACTTCATGCTGCCCAAGTTTGTCGAGGCCGCCAAGAGCCCCTTGCCCACGGTCCGCATACAAGCACTCACCGCCATCAACGTCTTCACGTCGCGGAAATCACAAGCCATGCTGAACACCATCGACGCCTTGCTGCAGCAGCTCTTCGTCTTGGCCGAGGACCCCGTGGCCGATGTGCGCCGCCAGGTATGCCGCGCCTTCGTCAACCTCGTCGAGACACGACCGGACAAGCTGCTGCCGCACATTGGAGGCCTGGTGGACTACATCATCGCGCAGCAGAAGAACGACGTGGAGGAGCTGGCCTGTGAGGCGGCCGAGTTCTGGCTGTCGGTTGGCGAGCACGAGGATCTGTGGCGCGCCTTGGAACCCTACATCCAGAAGATCATCCCGGTACTTCTGGAATGCATGGTCTACAGCCCCGAGGACATCGCCATGCTCGGCGGGGCATCCGACGACGAGGACGAGGACGACAAGGACGAGGACATCAAGCCCCAGTTCGCCAAGAAGAACCTGACGCGCGCGACCAACGGCGACGCCGCCGCCGCCGCCGCCGCGAACAACCAGGTCGACAATGGCAATAACGCCTACGAGAAGGTGTCCGCCATGGACGACGACGACCTGGAAGAGGGGGAGATCGACCCCGACATGGACGAGGGCGACGAGAACCCGGAAGAACGATGGACGCTGCGAAAGTGCTCGGCAGCCGCATTGGACGTCTTTGCTCGGGATTTCGGCAGCCTCGTCTTCAACTCCATACTGCCGTATCTGCAGACCAGTCTGAAACACGAAGACTGGCCGCACAGGGAGGCGGCCGTGCTCGCCCTGGGAGCGGTAGCCGAGGGCTGCATGGATGTCGTCGTTCCCCATCTTCCCGAACTGGTGCCGTACCTCATCTCGCTGCTCGAGGACGCCGAGCCGGTCGTGCGACAGATAACCTGCTGGACCTTGGGCCGGTACTCGCAATGGGCGGCTGAACTGTCGGACCCGGCACAAAGGGCACAATACTTCGAGCCGCTGCTGGAAGGTGTGCTCCGGAAAATGCTCGACAGAAACAAAAAGGTGCAGGAAGCAGGCGCGTCGGCCATGGCCCACCTCGAAGAAAAGGCGCGCAAACGGCTCGAGCCGTACTGCGGCCCCATCGTCCAGCAGTACGTGCTGTGCTTCCGAAAGTACAAGGACCGGAATATGTGGATCCTCTACGACTGTGTGCAGACACTGGCAGAATCGGTTGGGCCCGTGTTGGCAGAGCCCTCCATCATGAACCAGTTGATGCCGGTGCTCATCGACCGCTGGCAGAAGGTCGGCGATCAGTCCCGGGAGCTTTTCCCGCTCCTCGAGTGCCTGTCCTATGTGGCCATGGCCCTGGGCGATGCCTTCACTCCCTACGCCGAGCCCATTTTCCGCCGTTGCGTCAACATCATCCACCAGAATCTGGAGCAGTCGCTCCAGGCCAGGAGTAACCCGAACTTCGATGCACCCGACAAAGACTTCCTCGTCACCAGCCTGGACCTTCTGAGCTCCGTCGTCCAGGCCCTGCGGCCCGACAAATCTGCGCAGCTCGTCGAGAGCAGCCAGCCAGCATTTTTCGAGCTGCTCAGCTTCTGCATGGAAGATCCGACCGACGAGGTCCAGCAGTCAGCCTACGCCCTACTCGGGGACTGCGCCAAGTTCGTCTTTGCCCAGCTCAAGCCGTCTCTGCCGTCCATCTTGCCGATCCTGCTCAAACGGCTCGACCTGGACAACATACTGGACGAGGAGATCGACGCCAGCTTCAGCGTCGTCAACAACGCGTGCTGGAGCGCAGGCGAGATTGCCATGCAGTACAAGAAGGAAATGGCGCCCTTTGTGTCGGAATTGTTCCAGCGCTGCGTCGAGATCATCACGAATCCGCGCGTGCCCCGCGGCGTCAACGAGAACGCGGCCATCTGCCTCGGTCGCCTCGGGCTGGACAATCACGAGCTCTTGGCCCAGCACCTGCCGAGCTTTGCCAAGGACTTTCTCGTCTCGATGGACGAGGTCGAGCCCACGGACGAGAAGGCCACCGCCTTCAAGGGTTTCAGCATGATCGTTTGCCAGAACCCACAGGCCATGGAGCAGGTCCTGGTGCACTTTTTCAAGTCCATGGCCAGGTATCGGGACATGCACCTTGTGAACGCACGGAAGGCCGAGCTGCATGATACCTTTCAGAACGTGAGTCGCGCTTTCTGGCTACTGCGCGGCTGTGGGAGAGATGGCGGAAGTTGGTGAGGTGTGCTTTGCTAATCGGACGTATTGCGATACAGATCATCAACATTTATAAACAAATCATACCCCAATTTGATCAATTCCTCCAGCAGCTCGCGTCGCAAGATCTATCCGAACTGAAGACCAACTATGTGATGTGATTTTTCATTCCGATGCAGCCGTCACGGGTGATGGTCTACAACTTGGACTCAAAGACGGCACCATTTCGATCGAGCACAAAAGTAGATAGCGTAGATAGTCCCGCCCTCTCTTTCCTTCTTTTCTCTCCCTCTTTTTTTCTATGTCTTCTATTGCAACATGGACAGCATTTTGTCAAGCGGAAGGCAATCTTACTAGACAACTGATTTTCTTTAACTTTGACACACACCAAGGACGGCGACAACAAGAAGAACGACAATCAGCACAGCCTTGTTGTCACTCTCGCCACATGGCTATGCAGGGAGAGAGACGCGACAGGAATGGCAGGAAGCTTGATGCTACTGTGCGAGTTACGAAGCAGTCCGTGTTTCCTGTTCCATGGACGACGGCGCTTGATACCACGTGTGTAACGGCAAAGCAGGGGGGGGGGGGGGAAGATGGTGTGCCTGGGCAGCGACTTTTTGCTCTCGGGGCGAGAAGCACTCGAGACGGCGGGACACCTGGGCGGTCATTTAGGGAGACAGCTAGGTAGAACAGTATCAAGCGGGCGTTGCTTTCTTCACACCATACAGCGTTCTTTACACCATACACAGCTCTCGACACACACTCCAAGTCTACACACACACACACACACACATGTCGCGAGATGACTGGCCCTTGAACGAGGAAGAGCCCTGCCGGCTCCCCTGTCCGCACTGTGCTGAGCAGGATATACTAGCTTTTCCCCCCTTCGCATAGTTTTGCCGTTTCGGGAAGTTTCTGCCCCCCTTTTTCCGGACTGTGCGTTCCTATTCTATGTGTGCCACCCACAAAAATGCCCAATGCCGACCCGCGTCGAGACTGAAAGAAAAAGGGGTCGTGAAAACAAGGCCATGCGCACGCACGCACGCACGGGAGCCGCCGGATTTTCCTTCTCTGCGCTCGATGGATGAGCGTCCCCCCGTCCCGGCCGGGTCCATGCCAGGCGTCCAGCACCCCATGACCAGCCCCTCTTTTTTTCTGTGGGGCCTCGGTTTTTTCCCTGGTTCTTTTGTCCCGGCGGGGATCTTGCCTGGGGAAGGAAGGGGGGGGGGGGGGGGGTTCTGCTGCGGGAGAGCTGACTGGGCCTGTCTGTGATCTGCCTGTCTCCTGCGAGCCAGCCGGCCGTGCTCCGGCATCGGGCGGCCGGGCGGTCGCAGCACCTGGACGGGAGATGGCATGGGACCCACGGAGCTGCTCGAAGCACTCACTCACTCTACTTACTTACGCATCCGCGTCACCCGCTTGGGAGGAGCGGTCTCCTCCTCCTCCCGGCCTGGCCGGGCCGGGACGAGATGAGATGGGATGGCGTTCGTGCTTGGGCACGTCTACAGAGACCGAGGTCGTCACACCTGCAAGGGGAGGGAGGGGAAGGGCATGGGGGAAGCCGCACGCGCTGCTCGCGCACGCACCCGCCGGCTCGCTCCATCACAGCCACCATTTTTGCGGAGTACGTTGCTGCCCCCCTGCTGCCCCCCTGCTGCTGGTACTGCCCCCCTCCCCCACCCTTCCTTCCCCTTCCCCCTATCTCGCAGAGCATGCAGGTGCGCGGAGAACAGGACAAGCCATGCTTCTCGGTGGTACCATCGCGTGACGAGACCCACGAGCCCAGGCACGTGCCTACGCGACCCAGGACAACTATCCCACCCCCCGCACCCCCCGGGCGCCGCACGTACCATCGTGGCGGAGCACCCAATGCCGACGGACGGTGTCGATCCACCCGTGGACTGATCCGCGGTGAGCTGGGGTGGCTGAGTGAAGGCGCGCGAGTACCGACAGGACAAAACATGGTCACCGCCACCGTGGTCTGGCGATGAGCTGGCGATGACGATCCGGTGCCGGCTGTGTCGGACGCTAGCGACGAACCACCGTCGTCAGTCAGTCACGCAAGGCAAGCCACGGAAAGGAAGGCAAGGGCCAAAAATAAACCCCCTTCCCCCCCCTCCCATCTGCTGCTGTTGCTGGTTTGTGCGCTGCCGTGCGGCGACGCGTGCCGTGCGCCCACGCCCGTGCGTCCGTCCTGTCACCGCCGCCGTCACCAGGACTCGGAGCGAAGGAAGGGCTGCGCGGGCTATGCGGGCTGCGGCAGGTCGCCCCACCGAAACTCGGCATCTGCACCAATCCGCACGCCAGGGTTTCTGGCGTTGCACAGGATGCAGTCGGTCCGGCACTGGCGGTAAAAGGAGAGGTGTGTGTGTGCATGTGTGTGTGTTGGGAAGCGTTCCTGGAACGAGCGCAGCAAGCCCGGGCACGAACACAAAGTCTCGGCCACGGCGGGAAATTGGATGCAGGGCCAAGCGATGGATGCGCTTTGGGTCTGCCTGGACTACAGGGAAGCGCAGGCAGAAAGAAGCGCGCGGGTGTCGCGTACAACACATACAAGCATACACAGTACCCACCCACACCCACATGAAAAACTGGTTTGCCGCCGTGAGCGTGTGCATGTGGGTTGGTGAGTAGCGCGCGCATGAGACTTCAATCTCGCGAAATTCCACTTCCCACCGCCCCAGGCAACTCCGGGGCATGTGGTTGCCGAGTGTCCCGAGTCTTCCCGGCTCGAGATAGGGCAATGTCACCGAATCCCCCCATAGGGCTGGCTGGTCACCATGCCCAGGACTGTCTGCCAAATGAGCCACAAGGTGGAGGGAGATATGATGCTGCCATGTCCATGACTCGCTCGCACGCACTCCCAGCTTTCCATGTCCGGCGTTTGATGAGCAATGAGCGACAAGATGGTATCGGATTCCCACCGTTCTGGGGTGGGGGGGGGGGCCTCTGGACCTTCTGGGGGAGGGGGGTGGGGAGCGCGCTAGCTGGTCGGTCAGAAATGATGCCTCTCCTCCATTTCACTCTGGACCCTTTCGGTGAGTGACGGGCAACCTCGTGGCCATGTTCCCCCCCCCCCGAGTCCCCAGAAAAAAAGCGTTTCATGTTGATCGGGTTGAGGTGCTGCCTGTGGGGTACATCTTACTGTGGCCCCATTTACTATACTACCGGTATGCATGGCAGCGTGCGATCAGGGCCCCAATGTTCAATGTTGGAGTCACGTGAGTTATAGGTCGAGTTATATCGTTAGTCGGTGAAAGAAAAAATGTGACGGGATCCATGCTTCGAGAACAAGTGGGGGTCCCTTCCCAATCCGTCCCTTCTCTTCGTCCGATGGCAGCAGCACCGGAAAGCAGGGACGATGCTTGCTTGGCCTTGAGCGGCTTGAGGGGAAATGCCGCAATCCCTAGCCTTGCCAAGAGTGGAAAAAAAAAAAAAAGTGTGGTAGAGAAACTGCCGAGTGT
Source organism: Phyllachora maydis (assembly GCA_029339225.1). Taxonomy (NCBI): domain Eukaryota; kingdom Fungi; phylum Ascomycota; class Sordariomycetes; order Phyllachorales; family Phyllachoraceae; genus Phyllachora; species Phyllachora maydis. Next base: position 639,672 of record JAQQPM010000006.1, on the reverse strand, counting down.
CGGGGTCACGACCACAACCAGGTCGACAGGCCCTCGGCTGCCGTCATGTGGAGCATGGCAGACAAAGGCCCGAATGTCGAGTACTTGCCTAGTCTGAAGGAGGTACTCCGTAGCGTAGCATGAGTCGCCTCCTCCCACCTACACGCACTTTTGTACCCAGAGGTATAGCGCAGGCGATAAGTGCATTTCAAGACTCGCTCAAGCTACGACGGTGACTGGCCCCCCCCCCCCTCCCATTGCAATGCATACTGCCGACGTACTTACAAGCATGTATGCATGGGGAATGCATGGGCCACAGCACAGCACAACGAGGGCTGAGGTCTCGTGACACGCCCGCTCGGGAAGCATCGCGTGGCTACTGGCCAGGCGCGTGAGACAAGGGGTGGGATCGGGGAAATATTGCAGGCAGGTATCCGATGAACCAGATCGGTCAGTGTCTGCCGGCTCAGGTGTGGGAGCACAGTTGTGCAACCCAGCTTGCTCCCTCCTCCTCCTGCCTTTACCCAACAAGGCTTCCCGGTAGTGTCTATGCATAAAACTATCTACTTTATATGCACTTGCTGACCGCGACTTGACGTTGGACAAGAAATACAACCCTGCGACTGGAACTATGGACAGGACGCCTCCCACCATGCGGGCCGCTCACGGACTCCCAGGTGGCTCCCAGGTGGCTCCCTGTCGTCCGCAGGCCAGACTGGGTGGGGATGCGTCTTGTCGGAACGCTCCGGCGCAGCGCCATCGAAATTGGATGATAGCCCATCCTGCCCTCTCCTCCACAGTGCCACACGTGTGGGCAGAGCCGACAGCCCCATTGGCTGTCCTTGGTGGCCGAGTGCCCGCCGTGACCGTCATGTGCGAAAAGGGGTGCTCGGCCCTGGCACAGGTGTTCCCAATCCAGCCCTGAATCCCTAAATCACACCGTTCCTGCAGCGTTGGAGAAGTGAGTGGCTCTGGAAAAGCCGAGACCGCGGTGAGCGACGGGGCACAGCATGAAGGCCGCCCCGAGTGTCCCTGGCCGGGGCAACGCGAACGCCAACGCGCCCGACCACTCAGCGTCGTCCCTTGGTCGCCGGGTTGCCTCATCGGGACGAAGCCCCTAATTATAGATCTTGTTCCATTGACTCGGCAACCGTTGACTGGGTCGCTGTCGCAGCACGCGGCGGCAGCTTGCAGGCCGCGGACAGGCCGTCGCCGAACCGAGTTCCTGTGCGAAAACGACCTTTTTCGAAAGGGGCGCCTGCTTTGTTGTTCCAGTACACCGACCAAGTACTCTCGGTCTCCGCACAATCAGTTCGGATGAACTGCCGCGGGACAATGACTCGGAGACCGCATAACAAAAACAGGCGGGCAAACAACGTTTACCTAGGCAAGCACATGGTATATCCTGATGCTTGGTTTTCCCCTTTGCGCGACAGAAAATGAGGCCATCCCAACGGCTATGCGTGGCTGTGGACAACCATGTTCTGTGTCTGTGATGGGTGAATTGATTGGTTGCAGCTGTGGAGCTGCGAAGCCGGGCTAAAATTTGGCACATGTACTGGTGCGGAAAACCAACCGCGAGACACTGTTGCGTCTTGCCTGGTCGGTTGACTGGTGCATCACACACATACCACGTACCCATCACGGGCAGCCTCTGCGGGCAAAGAAGGAGGAAGAGAAAACACGGACTTTGTGCGTACAGGGCTACCCGGCGGCGCGTCATTGGGGAAAAGCGTCGAGGTAGCGCGTCAGAACTCAGAAATAGAACAACACTAAGCCCGTTTTAGAGGGGGAGGTAAGACAAAAGGCGGATGGAAGCCAGCAGAGCGGCCCCGTCCCGCCCGACCCTGTCTCACGAGGGGGGATGGTGCAAGTCGCCCGCGTGGAAACTAGGTACGTCTTGGACCCGAGCGCCAGGCTAGGAAACCGCTTGCAGGGGGGGGGGGGGGAACCAACACGTAGAGAGCAACTTGGGCTCGATGACGAAGTAGCTCGAGACACTGACCGGCTTGCAGGGCACACAGAGCGGAGGGAGGTAGGAGGCACACGGGGCCGAAGTTAAAGAGGATGAATAACTAAATAAAAGAAGAGGATTCGACAAAAGTCGGACTCTGTTTCACCCAGCCTGACCGGTAATCGGGTACTAACTTGGTAGCCTGGAGCAGATTGATCTGCCACAGGGTCTTGGACCGGGGTATACCTCTACGGCTACCACGACACCGAGCGGCAAAGAGACGCGCGCCCTCTGGCGAATCTGCTCAGGCGCTGAGCGAAAGTGGGGTTCGCCTAGGCACTTTAGCGACGGGAGGGAAGCGCCAGCCAGCCTTTTAGGGTTTGCCACTGTGTTGCGTCCTGACCTCGATGCTCCAGGGCCCGCCCATTCTTCTTGGCAGCGTGAAGCTGATCTACGGCGCCCCGGACCCTGGGTAGGTAATCTAGTAGTCTGTGAAAGTGTAGAGGCGTTCCTCGACCGACACGGCACTAAGAAATGGTCCTGGCCTTTAGGTGTTGCGCCAACAACGGCCCCGAGCTGGAAACCTTTCCTGTGCAAAGTCCAAGTCCACAATGTGGGCCCCGGCCGTTTTCCTGTGTTTTTTTTTTTTTCATCTTTTTTTTTCTATGTTGTCACATCCTCGGTCGTCGTCACTGTGATTGGTCACCGCAATCGGTGACGAACTCGCGTGGGCCCCAGAGGCAGAGGGCAGAGGCATAAATTGCGGCCGTCTTCTAATTGTGCATGACGAGACGTCGATTGGCAATCTCCAGAGTCTCATCAAACAAGCGTGTGCACTTCAGTCTCCACTAGCAAATGTAGCTGCCTAACTGCCTTGGAACTGCTCCACACTCAGCAGGATAGTATGATCGATGGGCTGTTACTGCCGCTGCTCCTGGCTGCTGCTGCTGCTGCTGCTGCTGCTCCACCGACAGACCGCCGGGCAGGGAAAGGAAAGGGCCCCTACGAGCAGCACGTGCCTGGGTCATCGCTGTGAAGATCAGTGCACGGAGACTTTTTGTCGGGGAGCGAGCGACAGTCACCCTCCTCGGGCTTTTTCGCGCCATGGGTACCCGAGGCCTCGGGGCGTCCGCTCCCGCCAGGCGACCGTGGCTTGCACACAGGATGGCGAACCGCTAAAACAGGACAAGCCGCTTGGTCGGCGACGCACGTCTGAGGCCTCAGACTGACTGATGGGCCATGCGTCAATATCACCGCACTAGAGCTGACTAGGTAGCTAACCCAACCCCGATCCTGCCATGGCCCGGGCTTCTGTCCAACTTTGTGCGAACCGCAAAATAACGCGGGCGTGCCCTCGGCGATATGACCTGCAGAAGGTACTATACCCCCACCCCCCACCGCCCATGCGTCGAACAACACACGGTGCGTGCCTGGAAGACTAGAGAACTGCGCATCTGAAGAATTTGGAAGCAAAGGTCCCGACACCGAACCGATACGTTTACTCCGCCTCACAATACATGTCCTCACTCCGTATCGTGGGCATGGTTCGCACGGCGGAAACCTCCGAGTGCCGGCCGACACACACGGCAACACCAAGGACTGTGGCTCATTTTCCGTGGGGAACCCAATCATGAAGAGTTCCGGGCCATCGGATCTGGCGGAACGGAGCGAGCGGCGTGATGACAGCGGCCGGGTGTGCGATGTGAGCTAGGCAAACAGCGGTCAATGATGGCCAGAACCCAAGGTCGTCTCGTCCGTCGTGCCGTCCATGTAATGTGTGCATGCCAGCACCAGCAAGCAACGAAAGCTACAAGGTCGAAAGCCCATCCATGCTCCACATGGCGGCTGCGGGAACTACACAGTTCGACTCTTACTGTGCTGTGCTGTGTTGCTGGCGGTGTGGATGTCGCCAGGGACATCTCCATGCAGCTTCGTGGGAGGCATGGGCCGAAACTTTCCCGATGCTGACCTGAGAATGCACCGCCTCCCATCGTGGGCTGTGGACCTGTATATAGTAAGTAGTATGCTCGGTATGGATCTGTATAGCACTCATGGTATTTTTTTGCCTTTTGGGAGAGGGGGGGGGGGAAGCTTCTGTGCGTCGGGACGCGGGCAGAGCTACTGAAGGCCCGTTTCGCCGTCTTGCTTGCACAACTGCAGCCTGCACTCTGCACACTACAGCAACCCCTTGGTAATGATGGGGAACCGATGCGGGTCGCGCGCCCGGACGGGGCGAGTCAGCGAAGGCCGCGGCCGCCGCGAGGATGAAGCTATGAAACGCGCCTCTACATCCCTGCGGTTCTGCACATGGGCGGAGGATCGAGGCATGTGTTGTGTAGTGTACTGCACGGGGGGAAGGGGGAGGGGGCATGTGGCAAGGTTTGGTGATCCAAGCACGTCTGTTCGTCGGGGTGGCAGGTACACTGGGTGGCAGGTGGCAGTTGGCAGGTGGCAGTTGGCAGGTTGACAGGCGGGCAGTGCGCGACCGACGTTCACACCCAGTCGGTCTATTCCGGCGTCATCGGTGCTTATGCCACAGGAAACAGAGTGGACGTGTGAAGGGGGTACGGACTACGGAGTACTTGGTAGTTGCTTGCAGGGGCGACCAGAGGGATTCGCAGCCGTCGTTCCATTCTGACCTTCTCCCGACTCTCTCGTTACCCACGGACCCAACCAAGTACTACAGCCTTACGGGTGCTTTGTTTGGCTAGCGGCTAGCCCCGAACAGACTAGCGTCGCCAAAACCTCGCCGACTGGCCCGTCTTTCGTCTGATCCCCTGCCTCATCGGGCAAGTGACTTGCATGCTACTGTGGCAGTTTTCTGGCCGCCATATCAGGGCCCCGGGCCAAACAGCGAGGCCGGTGTCTAAGTTATTTAACCATGCGGCGGGCCCCCGCAACCCCAGCCACTTCTCCTTCCCCATCTCGACATCATCACCCTGTCGCTGTCCGCTCCACCCTCACCTTCGCTTGTTGCAACCATATCCTAGGAAGTCCTCGTCGACTCCTGTCATTCGCTTGTTTTCTACTTTATTTTTCACTGGAGACTTGTGGAAGACAATCAAATCACCGCAAGGATCCGTTGCATCTCTCGGTCAGGCCATAGTTGACATTGTGCCAAGTCCTGGCCTTTTTGTGCCGAACCCGTCAATTACAGCACCGCAAAGGAGTTTATGCTCAACGTTATAAGGCCAAGCTCCTCGACTGCTCAGCTGTGGGCATCGCACTCCTGCGTCACTCCCTAAATCTGCCACCCCGTCCACCCATCTCGCTCCTGCTGTGAGGCAAGCTTTTTCTTCGGAGGCCAGAGAGTCTGGGCACCATCTCGGGTTATCCCCTTCTTAGTAGGTCTTGCTGCTGCCCCTCTCACCGGTCCACGTGACTGCCCAGCACCACGTCCGCCCATGCTGACACCATCCGTCCTCCCAGATCTGTAGTGCAGCCATCGTCGAGGAAGCTGCCGCAATGCGTGGTCCAGGGAGCGGTCCCCCACGCCGGAGGTAGGCCGGTAGTCCCTTGTTGCCCCGTGCATGACCATGCCATCGATCGCTGACACTCTCCGACTCTAGCCACACAAAGTCTCGCAAGGGCTGTGAGACTTGGTGAGCGACGCTCCTCTCCAGCAACATTTTTTGGCCCCGTGGGAGGTTCTAACGTCATCATAGCAAACGCCGGCACATTCGCTGCGATGAGAACTTTCCACAATGTCGCAACTGCACCAAGCACAAAATCCGGTGTCCGTACAACGACGCGCCGCCTCCAGATGAGCGGCCTGGCTCGCCAGACAAGGCTGACCTCATGTGGACACCTGCGATCGAGGCCGACATCGCCCGGTGGCAACAGACGGGGGAGTTTCCCTTCCCCAGTCTCAACATCTATCCCACGCCGGCCACGCAGGTCCTGAGTCTCGAGGAATTGCGGCTCATCCACCATGTTGCCTCCATCACCCACCAGCTAGCCACCATCGACGCCAATGGCTTCACCTTGTGGACGCGGCAGATGCCCATGTATGTGGATGTCCAAGTCACACGTGGTCGCGTCGTGAACGTGGGAAGAGGTTGCTAACATGGTGCAGAATCATCAAGATCGGCGCCACACACCGCTACGTCTTGGAATCGCTTTTGGCATTCTCTGCCATGCACATTGCCTTCCTGACCGATTGCCCCGTTGTTGGCAACATGGCGTACGAGCACCGTGGCAAAGCGTTGAAAGGGTTGCACGAGGCCATCAGTTCCTTCTCGAGGGAGAACTCGGATGCCATCCTTGCCGCTTCACTCGCCCTCTCCTGGCAGGCTACTGACTGGCGCAGCTGGACTCAACTCATGCATGGAACTTCGACCGTGAGTCTATCTTTCGCCAACTCACGTTTTGTGTGACGTGGGTGCGTGCGCTGACATGATGTCAAGGTTATCGACGCGATGGAGCCCTGGAAACATGAATCGCAGTTTGGCGATTTCATTGCCGAGAGTAGCACGTTCCCCACAGCGCCAGCGTCGCCCTCGCCAGACCATACGCCCAGTCAGCCGCGCAAGGAGGATCTGGATGCTTTCCAGCACGCCATGCATCAGCTTCACAAGCTCGAGGCCCACTTCAAGCTGCACCATGAGGACAACAAATCGATCCAGCAGCTCATTAGCTTTTTGAAGGGTTCGAAGAAGGTGTTCCCGTCGCTGTCGGTTTCCCAGCAATTCGAGCGTCTGCGCCCGCTGCGGACCTGGCTGTTCTGGTTGCCGGTCATGTACCTGCAGCAGACGGGGGGATCGCCCAATGCCTTGGTTCTCATCGCGCACTACTACACCGTCGCTCTGTTGATGGAGCGCCTATTCCCCGAGATTGGTGCTGCCTATTTTGGGAGCATGACCATCGGCCCGGTCGAGGAGATTGCTCGTCGATTGCTCTCCATCAGCGTCTCTGGAAGTATGGACGGCGATGTGCAGACTCCGCTTGCCCTCATGGAGTACCCCATCGACACTGTCAACGAGTTCCGCGCGCGGATGGGCTGGGTTCAGCCGGTTCGCACCCCGTCGTCTCCTCACTTCCCACCAGGCTCCTATATTAGCTCGACCTCACCGACCAGCCACCAGACGAGTAGCCCCGGTGAGCCCGTCGGTTATTCTCCCTACCCAGAGAACCCGGCCTTCAGCTACAGCACCGAGGAGCTGTCGATTGTGACGACGAACGTCAAGCCCACCAGCCCTCTTCAGCTTTCCCCCTACTCGCACGGTCACTACCTGAGTATTCCGAGCCCGTCGTACCCGTCGTACAGCCCTACCTCCAGCACCTTCAACAACGATTACGGAGACTCGTCGTCGATCTCGTACAGCGACCGCGACGATTACCCGCCCTACGACTTGGGTCTGTCTCCATCGATACCGGTCTTGGGTAGCAGCACATATGGCGTCGGGTTCGTTCCTCCAGTGCAGGCGGCCATGTACTAGTCCTTCGGGACCGTGCATAGCCCACGGCTCGGCCTTGTGAGGATGTTGCTGTTGACAATGGCGCCCAGGACCTCTTCGAAGATGGCCCTCCCGCCCCCGTCGGACGCCTACCTCCCTCATCCTCCCCGCCTCCCCTCCATCGCAGCTCTGGCACCAGTATCGAAACCAAGCTTGAGCTCGCCAACGATGCCGCCACCCGGTTTCAACTCCTCCTTGGTCGACGCAACTCCTTGTCTGGATCCCCGACCGTCAACTTTTACGACCTCTGTCCCCGCCACCTTCTGGCGGGAGGATCGAGGCAAGGGCTACGTCGTGTGACGGGACCTGGCCCTTTCGGCTGTTGTATAGGCAATGTCTCAACGAAGTTACGACATTTATTCACAGTTGGTTTTACGAAGGGTCAGCACATGCGCAATTGTGCAACACGCTCCCTACAACCACATTCGCTACCACGGCAGCGGCTTTTTCCTAGGCTTCCACACGATGCCTATTTCGCTCTTTTCGGCTGGGCGATCCAGTGTCGATGCGACACCCTCTTCTTTTCCAAGTCGCCAGTGATACCCAACCTAGACCTTTTTGTCACGCACACCGGAACCGACCGGCCGGATTCGGCCACGAACTCCATATACACTAGAAGTCCTCGTCGATGGGATCACGACGCGTCGTACGCTGCACACGCTCCTGCCCAAGTCTGCATGACATGACGACCACGGCAGCGGCATAGACACGTCTCTCTCCCTTGCGCACAACGAACCCCTCTCAGGCTGATGACGATACCCAACTGTATAGCGACTATGTTTCGGCCCTGCTTCCTCGTTCTTGGCACACACCGGGTGGGAGAACAGACTCGGAGGGATTTTTTTTTTCTTTCTTGACCCTGTCTTGTTCCAGTACATGATGGTCTCATATGGATGGGATAGTTGCATCGGGTGGCGTTGACTGGCTTCTGCCTAATTCTGTACACGGAGCTCTCCGGCGCTGGACCGCTACGGCCCCGCCCGGAACTCGTTATTTTCTAATGTGGTCGAGCGCAATGGGCAGATACGCGATGACCTTGTCGGAGGAGTGCACGACGCCGCTACCGATACCATCTCATCTTGTGAGCAAGCGTCGGACATCTTTTTATTCCTAATTCGGGGGGAGGTGGTCTCTGCCAGCGCGGCCGGGCCTGTCAGCAGAATCCTTGCTGTGTGAGCATGGAGCGCAGAACACAAGGCATGTACAGCTTTCCTGGGTGGTCCCTTGTCCCCTGCTTTCTCTCTTGGACAAGAAATGGCCCCGGGTCAGGGCGGTGGGGCATAATGTGTCCCGGGGCGGGGGAGGGGGGGGGGGAACAGAGAATCATGTACATGGCCGGTCTCGTTGACGCACACGCGGCAGGGGTCCGTAACACTCTTGGGCCTGGCGTGACTGATCATGTGTGACATGTTGTGCATGCCATGCGGGTGGACGAGAACGTGCGCGTCGTGTCTTGTCCCTTGCTCCCTCTACAGACACGTTGATGTTGGCAACAAGGTCGGTACAGTGTGCCTCTCTCTCTCTCGCGCGCACGTGCGGGCTCGTCACTAGGTCCCCGAGAAACCTTCCTTCTGCCACTTGGGCCCGGCGGCCGGGCCACCGACCCCGCCGGCGGCGGCGGCGGCAGCGCCCCTGGCGGCGGCCACGGCGGGCGCGCTCATGGCGACGAGGTGGTCGGCGTCGGCGGTGGCGAGCCCGTACAGGGCGTAGAAGACGAGCAGGTGCAGGGCGCAGCAGTAGGCGGCGAAGAGGTTGCGGCGGGGGCGGCTGGCGAGCACGGCGCGGGCGGCGGCGTAGACGGCGCGCTCGGGCAGGCCCATGCGGCGATAGGCGCGGGCCGACTCGCGGCCGCGGAAGGCGGCGAAGGGCGAGAGGTTGGACTCGTAGGCCTGGCGGTAGCGGTCGAGCGGGGCCGGGCCGAAGGGGGCCGGGCCGACGACCGCGTCGACGGACACGGTGGCGGGGTTGGGGTGGAGGGTGTAGTAGGAGGCGGCGGAGGCGGCGGAGGAGGCGGGGCCGGCGGCGGCGGCGGCGCGGCTGTAGGACGAGACGTAGCGCGTCTTCTCGTACAGCTTCAGGTTGTCCTTTTGCAGGGCGGCCATCTCCTGCCGCAGCTGCGACACGGTGCGGTGGGTGTCGGACAGGTCCTGCTCGAGCTGGGCGATGCGCTTCTTGAAGCGGTCGCGCTGGGCCGTGATGACGGGCAGGATGCCGTTGGCGGTGCCGTCGCCGCTGTCGCGCGGGTGGAAGCCGCTGATGATGGACGAGGTCGGCGAGGTGCGGCCGCCGGTGGGCCCGAGGGAGGGCGCCTCCGCCTGGACCGTCGACAGCTCGTTCTCGAGCTTCTCGTTGAGCCTCTGCGACTTCTCCAGCTCGGCGGTGGACCGGGACAGGTCCTCCTGCAGGCTCTGCAGCCGGGCCTGCAGGTCCTGGTGCGACAGGCGCAGGATGGTCAGCTCGTCGCCGAGCTTCTTGTTGCGGGCCAGGAGCAGCTGCTCCAGCGTGTCGCCGCGCTTGGTCTTGGCGGCGGCGGCGGCGGCGGCGTCTTTGTCTTTGTCGTCTTTGTCGTCTTTGTCGTCTTTGTCGTCTTCGTCGTCGTCGAGGCCGGTGGAGAACTCGATGCTCTTGAGGACCTCGAGCTCCTGCTTCATGTCGTCGTAGTCGCTCCACTTCTGCACCTTGTCGCGCAGGGCGTCGCGCTCCTCGGTGAGCAGGCCGACCTCGCGGTCGAGGCCGCGCAGGCGGGCGTCGAGCTCGCGCTTGGCCGCCTCCCTCTCGACCCGGGCGGCGTCGAGCTTGCGGATCAGCGACGAGTTCTCGGAGCGCACGCGCATGTAGGCCGGGTCGTCCTCGAGCGCGACGGCGGGCGGGGCGGGCGTGGCCGACTTGGCCTGGGCCAGGTCCAGACGCAGCTGCTCGTTGCGCGCTTCGACCTCGGCCAGGCGCGCGCTCGTGCGGTCCAGGTCGGCGTGCAGCATGTCCAGCTCGGCGTGGGTGACGTGGCCACCCTGCTGGTCGGCGGCGGCGGCGGCACCGCCCGCCCGGCCGGTGCCGAGGCGCTGGTTGACTTCGGACGTGGCCTTGATCTCGGTGAGGAGGCGCTCCTGGTTCTCGATCCTCTCCTCGAGCGCCTTCTCCTTGGCCTCCCAGTTGTCCCTCTTCTCGTCCACGACGGCGGTCCACGACGACTCGACCTCCTTCACCCGGCTCTCCAGTGTCTCTTCGAGCAGCTTCTTGGCGGTCCGCTCGGCTTGCAGCTTGGACTCGGTGTCCTCGAGCTGGGTGGTGAGAGTGGCGAGGGTGTTTTGCAGATGGGCATTCTCCCGCGACAGCTTCGGCAGGGTGTCCTCGGCTACGAGCATGGCGTCGACCGAGGCCTCGAGGAGGGGGTAGGGATCGGGCGCATCCGAGAGGGTGGTGTAGGCCTGGAGGAAGGCCGAGTTGATCGACTTGGAGTGGTTGGAGATGAGGTCGATGAAGGTTTGGTAGGCTTTGAGCAAGCCCTTGGCTTCGGTGAGCTTGGCCGCATCGTCGAGCTTTCTCCACTCCTTGGTCTTTTGGGCCAGGTCCTTGCGCTGGACGGTCGAGTCGCGCTGGTGGGCGACGACCTCGGAGGCCGTCTTGTCCATGTTGGAGACGAGCGAGGTGAAGTCGATGCTCCTCCATTGGGAGATGGCATTTTGAAACTTGTTGGTGGTGTCTTTGGCGTCGGCATCGGCCGTGTTGTCGCCGTCGGGCATCTTGATGATGATGATGATGGTGTGTGTGTGTGTGTGTGTGTGTGTGTGTGTGTGTGTGTGTGTGTGTGTGTATGTGTGTGTGTATGTGTGTGTGGTCGAGATCGAGGTCGAGGTGTTGTTGAGGGTTTCGGCCAGTTGGAGCACGTACCCGAATAGAAAGAGGTATTACGGTACGTACCTGGCGTGTGGTACGTACTTGTGCGGTACGTACCACGTACCTGGCCCAAGCTCCGCCTTCCTTCCCAACGCCTCACGCGCCATTTCGCTTCCTTCTCACCTTTCATGTCGCGGTCGAAGCTGGGAAGACGAGGCCAGCATGGCGCGCCCGGCGGCACCCTTTGTCCTGCGCCCTCTGCTCCAGAACGTGCCGCTCGTGGCCGACGGGGACGACGGTAGAAGCAGCAAGACGACGACGACGACGACGACGACGACGACGACGACGACCACCAACACGACGACGACGATCAAGATCAACTGCGTCGAGTTCCTGAATGGCAACCTCTACGTGGGCACCTCGGCCGCCGAGCTGCTGCACTTTGTCCAGATCCCGCCCGACCAGTTCATCCTGGCCTCGCGCCTGAGCCCAGCCTTTGCCGAGCCGCCGCCGCCGCCGTCGTCCTCCTTTTCCTTTTCCTTTTCCTCGTCCTCGTCCTCGTCCTCGTACTCGTCCTCGTCCCCTTCCTCCCCCCCCCCGCGCCCGGGCGTGCAGCAGATTCTGCTGCTCCCGCGCGTGGCCAAGGCCTGCATCCTCTGCAACGGCACCGTCTCCTTCTACAGCCTGCCCGAGCTGAGCCCCGTCTTTGGCAACCTGCAGGTGCGCCACTGCAGCTGGGTCGGCGGCGTCGACCTGAACGAGGACAACACAGCCGCTACAGGCACGGCCGAGGCCGAGGCGGGCCCGTCGGGCGTCACCATGCTGCTGTCGCTCAACAAGCGCATCCAGCTTGCGCGCATCGGCGACGATGCCCGCCTGGCCAAGAAGATCGACTTCGCCGGCAGCACGCTCTCGGTCCGACGCGACAACATTGCCTGTGTTGCGGACGCGCGGAGCTATGCCCTGCTGGACGTCGACCGGCAGCTGAAGATCCCCCTCATGAGCATTTCCTCGCTGGACGACGGGCAGCTGGGCGGACCACGACGGGCCGACCAGGCCCAGAGTCGCGCCGCGTCCCCGGACGGCCGCGGCTTGCTGAGGAGTGCGTCGGCCTCCCAGGCGCGGCACAGCATGCTGCTTGTCGGCCACGCACAGAGGGACCAGGGCCAGGGCCAGGGCCAGGGCCAGGGCCAGGGCCACGCGAGGAGCACCAGCTTGGGCGGCCTCATGGCGGGAACCATGGGCCGGCGGCCGGCTGCGGACCCCGAGGACGCCGCCGTGTTCCAAGAGCCCGACACGCCCGGCCGAAGCGCGAGCCCACTGCACGATACAGCACTGCCCATGGCCCCCCCGGGTGGTGACGGCAGCACCACCGGCTCAGCCGCTGTGCCGGCTCCGGCTCCGGCATTGCTGAAGCCACACATCGTGTCGCCGTCGCCGGAGGAGTTTCTGCTGGTCACCGGGACCGGGCCTACGGAGCCTGGGATTGGCGTCTTTGTCAATCTTGACGGTGACCCTTCACGGCCGACGCTCGAGTTTGCGAGGTATCCGCTCGAGATTGCCGTGGACGGAGCCAGGTCCGATCTCGCCCCAAGCCGACCCTCGCTGGGGCAAGATGACGAGGCATACGTGCTCGCGTCCACGGTCAGGGACGTGGATGGAGAGAGCCGCCACGGGCTCGAGATCCAGAGGCTCGACGCGAATGCCACGGACGGGGAGCCGGCGGAGAGGCACTGGTTGGAGCCGCCGGGAACCAGGGCGCCGAACACACCGGTCGGCCTTCGCTGCCTGCTGCAAGGCGACGAAATCACGTTCGGCGACCTCGTGGACAAGCTCGGGCAGCAGCCTCTCTCGCCCTTGGCACGGGCCACAGACGGACAGGCGAGGGAGGAGAGTGGCCTGTCGGACGGCGACGTCTTGGCCTCGGACGAGGAGCCGTTGCCCCAAGGCTGGGAGGCCAAGCGGGTCGAGGACGAGCAAGCCTTTGTCCGGCGCCTGCTCACGACGAGGTGCAGACTGGCCGTTTGGGCGGGCGACAAGATCTGGTGGGCCGCGCGGAAGCCGCTCCTCCTCCAACTGGATGCCGATCTCGAAGCCGTCGCGGCCGGCCGCGAGGGAAAGGCGGCTCGCGGCACGTCGTCGCAGGCGCAGGCGCAGGCGCAGGACGAGAGACGGGACGAGAGACGGGACGAGAGACGGGACCTGTTCGGCATCCTCGCCTCCATCCGGGGCCGGGACGCCAGGACCGAGCTGGAATTCATGACGTTGGGCTACGTCCGGCAGCGGGCCGGCGTCATGCTCCTCTGCAACTTTTTGGCCGAGACGCAGCCTTCCTTCTCGCCGGCCGAGGTGAGGGCGCTGGAGGAGACGCTGCTCGACGGGCTCCTGGACCCGCGCGTCGTCCTGTCCTTCTTGCCGGCCCTGCGGAACGAGATTGTGGAGAGCCGGGAGGGCACGTGGCTCTACGGCGGCGTCAAGGCCACGGTGGAGGCCCAGGCGTTGGCGTCTTTGTCGGCGTCTTCGTCGGCGACGGTGGCCGGTCTGCATCCCACTGTGCTCCAGTTCCTGCGCCGCTTCCTGCTGGCGTGGCGGAAGAAGAAGGGCTTCGGCAGCGTGCCCGACGAGAGCCAGGTGTTCCGCAGCGTCGATGCCTCGCTGCTCCTGGTCCTGCTCGAGCTGGACAAGAGCTCGGCACCAGGTGCTCCGGCCAGGGCAGGCTCGGTGCGTGCCGAGCTGTACGAAGTGGCGGACCGGGGCGTCGACTGCTTCGGCCGGGCCGTCGACCTGCTCGAGACCTATCGGCGCTTGTTCGTGCTGAGCAGGCTGTACCAGAGCCGCAAGATGGCAGCCCATGTGCTCGCCACCTGGAGGCGCATCATCGAGGGCGCGCGAGACGACGGCGGCGAGCTGGGAGACGGAGACCAGCGCATCCGGGCCTACCTGTCCCACGTGAGCAACCAGGCGCTGGTGCAGGAGTACGCCGTCTGGCTGGCCACGCGCAACCCCAAGCTGGCCGTGCAGGTGTTCGCCGACGACAAGGGCAAGGCCGCCCAGTTCCCGCACGCCCAGGTCGTGGCCATGCTGCGCGCCCAGGCGCCCGGCGCGGTGCGGTACTACCTCGAGCACCTCGTCTTCGACAAGGGCCACACGGCCTACGTCGGCGAGCTGATCACCTTTTACCTGGACATAGTCGTGCACGAGCTGCAGTCGGCCGCCACCGCCCGCGCCACCGTCACGGCCTCGTACGAGGCCTATCGCGCCCTGCGCCCGCCCAAGCCGACCTACCGCCAGTTCCTGACCGACAACGCGCCGGCCACCGCCGGCGCCGCCGACGACGACGACGACGACAACGACGTGTGGCACAGCCGCCTGCGCCTGCTGCAGCTGCTCGCCAGCGCCCACGAGTACGACGCCGAGGCCATGGCGCGCCGCATCGCCGACGCGCTCCCGGCCGCCGACGCCGACGCCCAGCTGCTGGTGCCCGAGGCCATCATCCTGGACGGCCGCACCGGCCGCCACGAGCAGGCGCTGCGTCTGTTGGTGCACCGCCTGGGCGACCACGACACGGCCGTCTCGTACTGTCTGCGCGGCGGCGGCCCCGCCGCCGCAGAAGCCGACGGCGGGGCCCCAGAAGAGCGGGACGCGCTGCGGGCCCGGCTCTTTGGCGTGCTGCTGCGCGAGTTCCTGGCGCTCGCCGACGTGGCGGACCAGGTCGAGCAGACGGCCGCGCTGCTGGAACGGTTCGGCGCCTGGTTCGACGTGCTCGACGTGCTGGCGCTGCTGCCAGACACGTGGTCCGTCGACGTGGCCGCGCCCTTCCTCGAGCCAGCCCTGCGGCGGCTGGTGCGGGAGGCGCACGAGACGGCCGTGGCCCGGTCGCTGAGCGCGGCCGAGAACCTGCGGGTGACGTACGAGCTGGTGGCGCGCCTGGACGAGAAGGGGCCCGTGGTGGTCAACAAGGTCTAGACATGGGATCTCTCTCTCTCTCTCTTTCTCTCTCTCTCTTTCTCTCTCTCTCTCTCTCTCTTTCTCTCTCTCTCTTTTTCTCTCTCTCTCTTTCTCTCTCTCTCTCTCGTCGCTTTCTTTTCCCCCCCCCCACACGCCCCCCAATTGCGCGCGCAAGCATGTCACGACCAGTGCTTCCCCCCTCCCCCCGGAACCGCCCCATCGCCAGCGGGCTGCCGTGTCCTCCCGCCGCCGCCGCCGCCGCCGCCTGGTGGTACTGGTGCTGGTGCTGGATGGCCGCCAGCATGGCGCGGGCGCACTCGGGCGAGATGACGCGGCCGCGCACCAGGTCGGCCACGGTGGCGCTGAAGCGATGGTCCGCCGCCGCCGGGGACGAGGACGCGGCCGAGGACGGGGACGGGGCAAAGACGACGGTCGTGGTGGGCTCGCGCTGCCACTCCATGCGCTCGACGGTGCGGCCGTCGCCGACGCCGACGTCGTCGGCCCACCGGTCGAGCGCCGCGCTGGCGGACGCCAGGGCCGCGCGCAGGCGCTCGTTGCTGGCGCGCACGACGTCGCAGCCGTGGCAGGGGGGGTGGTCTGCGGAGGCGGGGCAGGGAGGCGGGGGGCGGTGGGGAGGCCGGCCGTGCTGGGCCCGGGGGGGTGGGTGTGGGCTGATTTCGTTATTGTCGTTGTTGTGGTAGTGGTGGTGGTTGGTACTGGTGGTTCGGACGCTGGGGTCGTGGTGCTGGTGACGGCCGTCCGCCGGCAGGGACAGACTGCGGAAGTGGTAGCGCCGGCTACCCTCGTTGGCGTGGCGGGCCGCCCTGCGGTTCGCATGGTTGGCCCGCGGGCTGCGCGGCGGCATCACGGCCCCGCCCGCCGCCTGCCGGCCCTGGTTTCTCTGTGCCTGGACGACGGCGGTCGTCCTGCGGCGGCGGTCTTCGCGCCGCGACGGGACCGCGTCGGCGTCGCTGTTGCTGCTGCTGCTGCTGCTGCCGCCGCCGCTTCCGGGCCTGTGCGGGTCGGCCTCTTGGACGGCGGCGGCGGTGACGACGCGGGGGCCGTGGTCCCGGAGGCGCCTAGTGCCGAAGTTTTTGCGCTTGGCCATGGCCTGTCGTGTGTTGTTGTTGTTGTTGTTGTTGTGTGGATCGCGAGACCTTGACGAGCCTGTCTCCGTCTGGGGGAGGGAGGACGGGCAAACAGGTCGGGGGTGGAGAGAGAGAGAGAGAGAGAGAGAGAGAGAGAGAGAGAGAGAGAGAGAGAGAGAGAGAGAGAGAGAGAGAGAGAGAGAGAGACAGAGGGGAAAAGGCTGCAGGTCGTTTGCCCTGACTTCGTTCTCGGCCTCTGTCGGCGGATCCAAAAGATGGACGGAGGAAGAACGTGGGAGTGAGAGCAACTAGGGCCGGCCTGCTCCGTCTCAAACACGATGAAGGGAGGAACGGGAATACACAAAGACGGGCCTGACTGAGCATGACAAGGCACGCTCTCTCGCATGTGTCTCGCTTTTCTGTAGCATCTCTGCTGTGCTTGAGGCCAGACGCCCGTTGGATAGGCCACATGCAACACGTCAAAGCCGTGTCTCCAAAATAGGCCACCCACCACCTCCCGCAGACGCAAAGCCAACGCACCCCTCTCGGCCCTTCCTCGCCCTCTACGCACCGCAGAACCGAGTGGTCTGATCGGCCGGCAACACGTCCTTGGCCCCCACGGCGCCGGCGCGGCCGCCAAAGACGAGCTGGGCATTGAGCTTCCAGCTCGCCGGCACCTCCCAGGCGTCGCGCACGCGCTCGTCGATGAGCGGGTTGTAGTGCTGCAGGTTGGCGCCCAGGCCCTCGGCCTCGAGCGCCGTCCACAGGGCGAACTGCAGCATGGCGTCCGACTGGGCGGCCCAGAGCCCGAAGTTGGCCGCGTAGGGCGGGAACTTGGCCTCGAACGCGCGCACCGTGTCCTGGTCTTCGAAGAAGAGCATCTATTTTTTTTTTTGTTGTTGATGGTTTTCCCGCCTCTCCCGTGTCAGCCCGGTTGTGTGTGCGTGGGAGCAAGGCAAGGCAAGGCAAAGCAAGGCAAGGCAAGGCAAAGCAAGGCAAGGCAAAGCAAAGCAAAAAAGCCACGTACGCTGCCGGCGGCCGCCTTGAAGCCGGCCAGCCTCTTGGCCGTCGCGGCAAACTGCTCGGCCGGCACGATGCCCTGGAGCACGTCGTGCACCATGTCCCACAGCTTGTCGTGCTCGGCGCCGAAGAGGACCATGACGCGGTTGCTCTGCGAGTTGAAGCTCGACGGCACCAGGGCCACGGCCTGCTTGACCAGGTGCTGGATGCGGTCGGGCGAGATGGACAGCTCCTTGTTCAGCCCGTAGTAGGTGCGCCGGTTCCCGATCGCCTCGAGGAAAGCGTCGGCGCCGAGGGGGGTGGCCATGGTGAGGAAGCAAGACGATGGGAAGAAAGAAGAAAAGAAGAAAAGCCGGGGAAAGGGTGATGGGTGGGGATTTCTAGGTGCAGTAGACCGAAGACGTCGGACTCTTGGAGCGATCCGCGGGCCCCGCGGGACAACCAACTCGCCCCCTCTTTATCAGTGTTTGGCCCCGTCGTCGTAGTCGCCCGTGCTCCGCTTGCGAGTCACCATCTCTGTCACCGAGCCCACGGCGAGAAAAGACCGATGCGCATGGCATCATGACAAATCGCACTAGTACGCCTTGGCAGTTTGCTGGGGCTTGCTGAGTAAGTTGATTACGGAGCAATGCCGACATTCCGGTCCGAATTCGGGTAGAGGTGCCGGAGTACCGAGGCACAACACGGGCCTTCGGGCGGTCCAAGTGGTGGAATGATAGGGTGTCCAAACGCTGTGCTGTTGCGTGCCAAGCTACGTCTGCTGTGGATTCGTCCACACGCGGAAAGCCAAAGGACCGGACAGGCGGAAGGACAGAAATATAGAAAAATCTACATGGAGAGAGAGACACACACAAAATCAGGAAGAAGGAGGAAACCACGCCTGGGTTCAAAAAAAGAAGAAAGAAAAAAAAAAACAAGCGCTTGAAAGACAGTGTCGTCTTGATTTTGTTTTTTTCCCGCTCCGCCCCATCGCCGTAGTACAAAGTATGTGCATCTAGTATTGGAGGGAAGGGGGGGGGGAAGGGGGAGATGGCCAGAATGACCGAGGCTCACGCAGCGACGCCCTGCTGCCTTGGTGGACTGGGCAGACTTTCCACCGCCACCCGCCCCTCCCCGCCGTCCCCGTCTCCCTCCCGTCCCCGTGGCTGACGCGGCATAGCCCCGTCCTCTGCAGCGCAGTGCTGGTCCACATCAGTGATCATCGCCCCCCCTTCCCCATCCCCGTCCCCGTCCCCGTCCCCGCCCACGCCCACGCCCACGCCCCCAACGACCGGCAGCGGCGTGTGCCCCGCATCCGAGAAGCTCCCCGCCGCGTCGCTGTCCTCATCGCTCGTCGGCACCGCCAGGCTCCCATTGCATAGCGCCGCCGTCGTGTTCGCCTTCGCGTGTCGGTGCTGCTGCGCCGTCGAGTACTTCCTGCGCAGTTCGCCAAAGCTCCGCGCCGTCGCCGAGCTCGCGCTCGCCGCCGACTCGCGCCCCTCGCGGTTCCTGTCCGCCGTCATGACGACGGCCCGGAAGTCGGGCACCGTCGCGGATGAGCTGGCATCGCCGTCCGAAATCGCCGTGGACGGACGGCTGCCCGCCGTCGCCCGTGGTGGGGCGCCTGCCTCTTCCATCAGCTCCTTGCGCAGGTGCGACGCCATGACCGCGCCGTGCGACAGTGACGCCTTCCGCTGCCGCAGACGCTCGTCGGGCTGCGTCACGATGCCCTGAAACTCCTGGCCAAAGGTGATGACCGACGCCTTCTTGCCGTGCACGACGAACGAGCCGGACCCGCGCGTCAGCATGTCGGCCGGCGTCTTGTCGCCCTCGTCCGCATCGCCGCTGCCACCGACGTGGGAGCCGGCCAGCTCTTTGCCCTTGCGGCTGCTGCGATGGCCCGCCAGGTGGATGCCGGCACCCTCACGCAGCGTGCGCTGGAGGCTGCGTCGGACCTTGCTATTCCGCTCGCCCGACCTGCTGCTGTGCCGCCGCCGCTCGCCCGTGCCGCGCCGCTGCAGGCCGCCATGGTCTGCCCTGCCGTGGTCTGCCTCGACGCCTGAGACGGCTTTGCTGACGTCGGACCGTGCGCTGAGCGAGGGCAGGAGACCGGCCTGTTCGAGAAAGTCCCGCTCGTCCGCATCGACCTCCGCGCTGCCATCGTCCGCGTGGGGCTGGTCCGGGCTCGCGCCGGCGCTGCCCATCCTCCTCTCCGGCAGCGTGTCCGTGGCCGAAGCTTCCGATGACCCGGTGCTGGACGCCGAGAACCTTCGCACATGGCTGCCGTCAAGGGTCACGTGAGCCAAGTCCCACGCATTCGATGCTTGGGAGAAGACCGGGGACGGAGAGCTCGTTGGTGAGGTGGGGAGGCCGTCTACCAGTGACGAGTCCCCATCCGCCTTGGCCGTCGTCCCTGCCGACCGTTTCGTCTCGGACAGGCGCACTGTGGCGTTCGGGCTCGCGGGGACCGAGGCACTCGCGCCATCCGCCGCTTCGTCGTGCGTCCGACCCTTGTCCGGTGAAGACATGGCCGGATGCGCCGTGTCCAAGGGTCGGGCCAGCCCCGACTGTTGCCGCTCCTCCTCGAGGTCGAGCAGCAAAATGTCGCGGTGGCACTTCAGCCGCCACATCTCTACACGTGTCCATTTGAGCTGGGCTGCCATCTTGGCTGCCGACAGCAACATGTGCTCCCGCGTCTTCGGCTGGATCGGCGCCAGCAGCTGCAGATGCCGCGCGTTCCGGAGCTGCGAGTCCAGCTTCTTCTCGGCCTGTTCCAGCTTCCGGTTCGCATCTGCCACCTTCTGAAGCATGATGTCTCGTCTGGCCGCGAGGATGTCCTGCACCATCTGGTGATCCACCCGGCTCCTGGTCACCACAACATCACCCGTGGGTGTGTGGATCGACTGGGTCTTGTCGTTGTCCAGCCGTCGTATGGCCCTACGGTTCTGGCCGTCGAGCTGGCCGCCCACCACGCCCCTCATCCGAACGCCCGACGTCCTGAAGGCGGCCGCGTAGTTCAGCTTGGCCAGCCAGTCGTTCATTTCCGCCTGATTCTCCGCCAGGAGAACCTCTTCGCAGCCGCCATGTCTGACGTACAAGAAGGCGTTCTTATGTCTCGTGTAGGTCGAGTCGAGCAAGGCAACAGCGCCGTCTGTCGACATCAGAGCGTCGGGCTTGAACTGCTCGAGGGGCGGCCTGAAGTAGCAGGGGTCGCCGTCGTGCCCTCGCCTGACGTGCTCGTCGTACTGGTGCATCAGATTCTTCACCCAGGCCGTGTTGCGGAAGAAGTAGAGCTGTGCGCCCGTGAGGATCGCTCCCCACTCCTGCCAGGGCGACCGGGCCCGCTTCTTCTTCGCACCCTTGCGCCACAAAAGCCCGACCTTGGTGATCTTGATGTCCACGATGCCCGGATGGGCCTCATCCGGATTGGTCGCTGTCTTCTCCGTCATGAAGGCGTCAGGCCGGGACCTGGCCGACACTATCTGCAGGACGCCCGTCTTGAAGAAGGTCTTTTGCAGCTCTCCCATGTCGAGGCTCTTGACGGTCCCGAGGTAGCTGTAGTGGTCCTCGAGGGGCATGACATCCTTGAGGTCCGGGCGGAGAATGTCCAGCTTCTTGTCGATGATGAGCGTGTAGGGGTCGATGGGCTCTTTCGCCACGCGTCTGGCCGGGTCCGGCATGGCTCCGGGGAAGAGCGACCGCTTCTTGGCCTTGGTCGGGATGATGCGCTCCCCGTTGATGTCCAGGTCGTCCTCGACGTGAATGAATGGAGTGTAGGTGATATTGTCATAGAAGACTTCGAGGATCTCGCTGAAGATTCCCTCCCCGCGCGTATTCTTCAGGTAGTCGGCCTTCTGCATCTTGTGCTTGTTGTTCTTGTTGAAGGCATCCGTATGCAGAATGAGGAGGGAGAAGGCAATAAAGTAGGCCTGTTCCGGGCTTGCGTAGATTCCGGGGTTGCACTCGTCGTACCGGTTGGCAAACGCTTGCAGGCACCGGTCGATCTGCTGGGTTTCTTTGGGTAGTTCGGCTTCCATGAGGAGTTTGCGAATGGCCATGTCCATGGGGTCTTCGAAAAACATGAACCCACGCATGTAGCTCCTAAGCACAGACTGGGAGAATGCATCGGTGCCCTTGGACAGAGACGCCGCGATCACGCTGCGACTGACGACGCCCAACAGCCTTTCCAGATATTTGCTGGGTGTGTCATCCTGCAGTCGCTCGGGAAGGACGACCGACTCCCGCACAATCTGCAACGAGTTGTTCTTGGACCCGTTCGAGCCCGAGGTTGCAGGTGTCATCGGGCCGTGCCATGCACTCGATACTTCCGACGTGTGGCGGCCACTCCGGAATCCCAGCCAGTCCCCGAAACTCTTGCGCCCAGTCGCCGAGGACGCTCGCCCTGCCCGAGGCGAGGCATGCTCGTCCACCGAGTCCCTGGGCGAGTTCCTCCCCAACGAGCTCAGCGTCGAGGACCTACCTCGCAAATGGAACTGGGCGTGTGTGGGAGACGACCGGCCAGAGCTTCTCGAGCCGGGACGAAACAGCACCGTCGCGGGCGAGGAATCCGCCGGCTTCGTTCGCAGGAGAGGCGAGAGCCGAGCCCCAGTCTCGTGCCGTGACGTCGGTCGCGAAGGGGTCGGGGTCAGCTGGGCGCCGTATCCGCCTCCGGGCGGCGACAATTTGATGGATGCAGGACAATTCTGGCTGTGTATTGCTAGTGACGATGTCGAGGCATTCGAAGCCACGGCCATGAGTGATTGGCCCGGTTTTTGGGCCAGATGGCCTATAGGAAACATGGCTTCGGCCTTCTTCGGAGTCCGCCGGGGTAGACGAAAGAAGGTGGTGGTTGTTGAAACCGTGTGCGTCGTAGTGGTCGTACTGGCGTAGACCCGTTCGCCAGAGCTCGCGTCGGACCTCGATGACTCGGACGAGCGATTCACAGGGAGAGCAAGAGCAGACGCGTGCTCTTCGTCCCCGTACGCTGGCGGCATAGTCGACACGTTCGACCGCGGAGGAAGTCCAAACGTGACATCTGGCCCCTTCCGCGATGCCACCGAGGCAGCCAGGGATTTCCGTCTCTCTTTTCTCGCCGTGAACAGGCCACCCAGACCCTGGTCCGGATCCGTCCGCAGTGCCTCTCCGGTCTTGCGCATGCGGCCCGCCAGGTGAAGGCGCGAGGGCTTCTTCTGCGGTGCGGGGAACTCGAGGGTCGGCGCAGTCGTGATGATCTCAGGCGCTGTTTCCACCCCACAGTCAGCACATGTATCCCGACCTGACAGGCAGCGAAGGAGTTGTACGCGTGGGACCGTCACGTACGTTGCGACAAGGAGGGCGGCTTCTCGGCCGCCGCTTGCATTCTCGCCCTGGCGCAGAGCTGGGAGTCGGATGCGTTGCGGGTCCTCAGCAGGGAGAAGCGACGATGCCTGGATGTCTCGTCTCGCACAGGAGAGGAAGGGCGGGGGGGGTCCAAAGCGTCCATTGTGGACATTGCCGAGGCGTGGCTGAAAGACAGCGACGCGCGGCCATTGTTCATCGGGGTCGTGGGGCGGGCGGACCAGTCGCTTGGAGCCGCGAGAGCGCCATCCTGAGGAAGCCCACCGAGGGCCGTGGCCTGACCGCCGGACGAGGACCCTGGTCGAGAGGGCGGCGGTTTGGGCACGTCGAGGCTGTCGGCGGCTGTACTCTGGGCTCCCATGTCGAGCCCGCTCCCCAGGTGACTCACGCGGCGACGCAGAAACGGCATGGTCACAAATGCCAACGGTCGACGCGATCCATGGGAGACGGTGTCGACGTCCTCGACGCAGAATGTGTTGTCGTCACAAGCTGCTTCTAGGGATGTGCTGCATGTGCAGCATATGTGGGTTTCGGCCTCGCCGGCGACGATGGGAAGGAGAAAAAAAAAAGGAAAAAGGAAAAAAAAAAAAAAAAAGATGCGCAATGCTGCTGTAGAATTCAAAAGAGCGAGAGGGCCGCAGCGCAGGGACAGTCCCGGAGAAGCGCAACGAACGGGATTTTGGAGACTTGCCGGACCCGAGAGGGCAGAGTTGATGAACACTGAGACCTAGTCGCACCCAAAACGAGGAGAGAAGGATGATGCCCGTCTCACGGACCAAGAGTCTATTCGAACTATGCTGACAAAGCAGCCAGGCTCATCATGACGCGTCATGACCTCCAAAGTACACAAGCGCCAAGGCTGGCCCACGGCCCCAGGCTTCATCGCCTCTTCCGCCGCTTCAAGTCCCTCCACTGCTCGTCTTCCCCCTGGGGACTCTCGATCAGGGGAAGCCTCTCGATGCCGTTGTTGCCCAGCAGGTAATCGCCGAAGTACCTCATGACAGCGAGCATCTCCTCGCCAGTGGGCACGATCTGCTCGGGGGGCAGCAGGAAACCGTAGCTTCCGGTATCTCGGAGCTTGATCTGGTAGTTGAAGCGCGCGCCGAGCTCGTCTGGCGGGGCAATCGGGCGTCAGAAGTGCAGGAGGAGGGAAAACAAGCAGGCGGCCGGCAGACGTACGAAAGACCCAGTCCATCAGCGACCCGCCCCGGGCTTCGATGCGGGGCCGGGCGTCGTCGCTCGAGCGCGCCATGGCGCTTTCGCACGCCGACGCCACGCTGTATCGCTCGCCGCTCGCCACGCGGATCGCCTTGGCCAAGCCGACGGCCAGCTCCTGCAGGCTCTCGAGGTTGGGCGGGTCGGCTCCGCACGTGTGCGCAAAGGGGAACAGGACCTGCTGCGAGTAGGCGTGCAGATCCAGCAGGCCGACGAAGCGGACATGGCGCTCGCGCGTGCGGTTGACGGCCCAGGCCGCCAGCGCCGCCGCCTCGACGGCCTGGAAGGGCGCGTCGCCGCCGTAGCGCTCCGAGCACGGGTCCGTGGCGCGGTCCGCCGCGTCCCAGGCGTAGCCGAAGGCATGGTCGAGGTCCTGGCCGCGGCAGAAGCGCGTGGGCGTCGGCTGCCGCGACTTGCGCCACAGCCGGTCCGTGTCCCAGGTGTACTGGTAGCCGTCCGGGTTCAGGACGGGGAGGAAAACAATGTCAAACTGCTGCAGAAACTTGGTAATGACCCGGTCCTTGCCGTAGGCCGTGGCAAAGGACCAGATCAGGTAGTTGACCGTGCTCGTGGATATCCACTCGCGCCCGTGAATGCCTCCGGTCAGTAAGACGGTCTTGCGCGGCTTGTCGTCGGACGCAGGCTCGTTGATGTCGGCGGCGAGCCGCAACGCCATGATGTCCCTCCCTTCGTACGAGGAGCCGATGCTGGTCAGCTGAACGCGCGACGGAAACATGGCCTCGAGATAGCGCAGCCAGATGGCGATGGCGGATAACGGCTGGTAGTTCCTGAAGAAGATGTCTTCAGCCTCCAACCCCTTGGGCGGAGCATGCGCGTGCGCGTGCGCGTTCAGCGGGAATGTCGTCCACACGGCGGCGGCGAGGTCGGTGATCAAGGGCAACGGCGGGGGGCTGCTCGGCAGCATGCTGAGCAAGGTCGAGACATGTTTCTTGTCGAGCCGGACGTCGACGTAGTCGGGGGTGAAAGCCCAGACGTCGAGGAACAAGCGCTCGGCGGCGGCGGCCAGGGCGGCCTCTTCGTCCGGGTTGGTGACGTTGAACCGCACGACCACGTGATCGCGAAAGCGCTGATCGACGGCCTGCCACCTGGTGCCGCTGTCGTCGACCGGCTTGGCAGACAGAGCACTATGCCGCAGCCATCGGAGGGACGGCACACGGGCGCTTGCGAGTGCAGCTCGGGAGAGCGCGAAGAGTCCAAACAGGCAGATGACGGCGGCGCCAAGGTGTAGTAGAAAATACAGGGCTCGCGTGGGCATTCTCGGTGTCCGATGTCGCGTGTCGCGTGTCGCGTGTCGCTTGTCGCTGCCGTCGTGCGCGGGTGTGCGTGCCAGCTTCGTCTCCCGGCGAACGCGGCCCGGGGAGGAAGGAGGGGCATTTGTGTCGAATCCGGATTAGATCCCGCGAAAGCCGCGCGTACACCTGACTGTACAGAGTCGTAACGCTAGGCGGCTAGCATTGTATACCGTCTCGGATATATCGACGTCGCCATGTCTTGACATGGTCCATCCCAACACAGGGCAAGGCTTGCCTGCCCACCACCCTGTTTCATGTGGTCTGGTGCTCGTTTCTGGTACATGGAGGCCGGCAAAGCAAACCAAAACATGCATAAATTTGGCGAATCAATTCGACGCAATTCGACGACGCGTCCATACATATACATCCACAACAGTGCTCGTGGACAAATGTCCGACTCGCCTCTCCTTGTGAAGTGATTTTCCGCGTCTGGCCACTCGAGCAAACACCAGAACCAACCATGTTGACCCATTCCACCACGGCCGTCCTGGTGGCGGCGGCGACCGTCTCGCTGGCCATGACGCCTCCCAACTTCGCGCCAGCGTCAACCACCGACCTCTTCGTAAACTTCAACGGCATAGCAGCCCTGAACGGGGCCGTCGTGGCCAAAGCAAGTCAGTCAAGCAAACAAGCAAGACGCAATACCCTCGCTGGCACTGTGACTGATTGAGAGCACAGCGACCGCAAAGCAGCCCACGGTCGGGACGGCAGACCAGCTCCCAGGCAGCTCGTACGCGCTCATCATGGTCGACCTGGACATCCCGACCAACAACCCGCCAGCGACGTCGACACTGCTCCACTGGCTGCAGACCGGGCTCACGCCGGCCACGTCGGCCACGTCAATCACCTCGACGACGGGCGGCGCGCAAAAGTTTTTCATGCTGCAGCCCCCGGGCGACCCCACGGCGGCCTATGCGTCGTACATCGCGCCCAACCCGCCCGCGCGCGTGCCGCTGAGCCATCGGTACACCCAGATCCTCGTCGACACGTCGGCCGCGACGACGGCCGAGCTGAACGCGCTCAAGAAGGCCGCGGCGAACCGCTCCGGGTTCAGCGCCTCCGCCGTGTTGGCGCAGGCGAATCTCGTCAACAAGGTAGTCGCCGGCAACTGGTTCGTCGTGACGAACCCCGGGCCGGCGATCAATTCGAACGTCGCAGGGTCAGGGACGGAGTCGACGGCCAACAACATCTCTTCGGACGCGTCGGTCGCGTCGGAGTCCACCTCGGCCGCGTTGAGTTCATCCACGTCGGGGACGAGTAGTCTAAACGTCACAGGCCCCCCGGCCAATAGTTCCAGCACCGCCACTGGCACTGGCACTGGCACTAGCACTAGCACTAGCACTTCTTCCCTCCCGAGCACCACGGACAATGACGCCGGGGCGATGGCCCCGCCCCGCGGGGCTCTTCTCGGCCTCTTTTGTGCCAGTCTGATATTCTTTCGGCTTTGACCGACGGGTGTATTTCTCTGCTGGGCTCTGATCACACTGTTGTAATTTTATTTTAATTCTATTGTGTCTCTGCCGACATGGATGTGGCGAGGTACCAATTGTTGCCTGAATAGGACATTGTACATCTACACAAAATATTTTATGCGAATCCGCCCCCACAAAAAGTTCCTTTCGCTCTACAAAACGCCTCACAACGCCGGTAAAGCAGTCGCACACAGCCCGCGAACCCCCCCCCCCCCCCCCCCCCCCCTCCCCCCTCCCCGAGCTCAACGGTCAAGACGGCTGCTGGAACCCACGTCAAAAGACCATGGCCGACGCCGTGGCCAAGCTCAACTCGCTGCTGCGCGGCACCGGCATCGCCGACCACGAGGAGGCCCTGCGCCTGGCCACGACCGCCGCCAAGGCCGGCAAGTCGCCCGAGTCCCAGCAGGTGCGCGTGGTGGCGCTGCTGAAGCTGGACCGGTACGCCGAGGCCCTCGCCGTGCTCGAGGCCGGCGGCGCCGCCCTCGAGGCCGCCTGTCCGCTGGAGAAGGCCTACGCGCTCTACAAGACGGGGGCGCTGGACGCAACCGAGCCGGTGCTCGAGCGGGCCCTGCAGCAGGTCGACGACGCCGCGCAGAGGCGTGGCCTACAGCACATGGCCGCGCAGGTTGCCTACCGGTCCGAGCAGTTCGAGACGGCCGCCGCCATCTACCGCCAACTGGCCGGCGCCGCTGCCGGCGAGGAGAACGACCTTCGCATCAACCTGCTGGCCGCCCACGCGCAGCTGGAGTGGCAGGGAAAGGGCCGGGCGGTGCCCGAGGACCAGAAGAAGCCGGACCGGGAAGAGCTGGAAGCGTTCGAGACGGCCTACAATGCGGCGTGCGGCTGTCTGGGTCGAGGGGACTTTGCGAGGGCTTCCATCCTGCTGACGAGGGCGCGGGATCTGTGCCAGGCATCCGAGGACTTGGACGAGGACGAGAAAAAGGCAGAGCTGATACCCATCCTGGTCCAGCAGTCCTATGCGCTCACGAAGCTGGGGAAGTTGGACGAGGCTGAAAAAGTACGAAAGTCGGTGGTTCTGGCCGAGTAAGTACGATACAAGGGATCCTGTCTACTTGCACCTGACCTGCTTCTTTTGTGTTGGCTAATCTGCCCAAGAATCCCGGATGGTTCCACCAGGATGGTCGCCGGGAGCATTGCCGTCGCCCTGACGGCCGAAAAGAACGCCTTCATGGCTCAGCGCGTTGCCGAGTCTGTCCCGCAAACGGCGCCACAGAACGATCGTCTATTCGGCTACCAGGCCGCTGTCCTGCACCGGAACAAGTACGCCATCGAGCTCCAGGCCCAAAAGTTTCCCGGCGTGAAGCGCGCCACGACGAAGCTCCTGTCGCAAGAGTCGCTCCCTTCGATCGCAGCAGACAAGGTAAGCCTCGGCGTCATGCGCGCGGCAGCCCACTGCCGAATGCAGTCGGGCAAGGAGTCCCTCCGCCAGCTTTTGTCACTGCTCGATGCCAACCCCAACGATGTTGGCCTACTCTTGACTGTCATCCAACTCTACGTCCAACTGTCCAACCCGGTCCCGGCAGTCGCTCTTCTGGAAGCCTTCTTCAAACGCCTCGAGGCAGGCACAACGCCAGATCATGCCGACGTCCGATTCGCACCTGGTCTCGTGAGCGTCGCCGTTGCGCTGTTTCGCCTCCAGGGACGACCCTCGGCGATACGGGCCGAGCTCGCCAGAGCCGCGGCCCACTGGCAGCGGAAAAGAGGCAAGGCATCGTCGGCGGCGGCGGCGCCTTCACGCATCTCGACCTACGACTCTCTCCTCCGTGTGGCCGGCATTGAGCTCCTCCAGTCGTCCAACCCGGCCGACCTGGCCACGGCGGGCCACGCCTTCGAGCAGCTCGTGCGCGCCAATCCCCACGACCGCGCCGCCAGGGCCGGCCTCGTGGCGAGCTTCGCCACGGTCGATTTTGCCAGGGTCCAGCCGCACCTCGACGGGCTGACGCCGGTCGACGAGCTGGTCGCCGGCGTCGATGCTGAGACCCTGCTTGAGGCCGGTGTTGCCGTGCTGGATCCCAAGCCCGCCGGCCAGAAGCGCGGCCCCGACGAGGGCGGCGCGGCGAAGCAGCAGCAGCAACAGGCGCCCAAGAGGCGGCGGCGCAACAAGCCGGCCAAGAACGCCGTCGAGGGTCGCGCGCCCGACCCGGAGCGCTGGCTGCCGCTGCGCGACCGCAGCTCGTACCGGCCCAAGGGCAAGAAGGGCAAGAAGCGCGCGGCCGAGGCGACGCAGGGCGGCGTGGTGCGGGAGGAGGAGACGCTCGAGCTGGCAGGCGGCGCCGGGTCCGTCCGGGTCGAGAAGGCGCCCGCCGGCGGCAGCGGCGGCGGAGGGGGGGGAGGGGGGGGGAAGAAGAAGAAAGGGAAGAAGTAGATGGGCTTGCAGCTCTCTGCCCGCCACATGCGTGTTTTTTTGGACCTGGTCCATCCACTCATTGGTCCCCCCCCGTATGGAGATCCCCTTGACGCGCTCGCTCCTGATTGAAGTCCGAAATGAGCCCCCCACGACCGCTGTGACCGCCCGATCCTTGCAAGGTGTTGTGCCTTTACTATCCCTGTACGAACGACTTGGCGCCTTGTGGCTATAATTGGTCATGCTAACCCATACTCTCCCTACCATTCCATACCAGTGGGCAAGTCTTGGTGGGCTGGCCTTCACTCAACGTCACGGGTTGGCCGACCTGCGCCATCGCTTCTGAATCTCGACTCCACCTAGGAGTCCTCTCTGAGCCCCTATGCGTACTTTCTTGATCCCCTTGCGCTGGCAGTGAAGGGCTGACTAACCTGATCTGTGGATGATTTTGCTTATGTAAATCGCAGTCACGCAGCGCTGATTTGGAATGAATCCCGGGGGAAGTAGAGGTAGCTGCATGATCTGATGCCGGCAAATTATCCAAGACGATGTTTGCGTCCCGGGGAGAATGGGGGGGGGGAAAGCCTCACCTCTTCGGGACCGACCGACAGCGGGATCGTATTGGTCGTCCCTACTACATGTCATCCCTCCAAGCGACAAGTCATCTCAGATGCAGGCTCTGTGGGCCCCGCTTGGTATCGCAGCACGGACACGGCCCTCTTTTTCTCACACGCCAATGTCTGACCGTCATCTGGTATGCAAGACAGAAACAGGGCCGGACGGATCGGATCGCATTGTACACGGAACCGAAGCGAGATTTTACGGACTCGCCGCCCTCTGATCTGAGGAAACGGAAAGAAGAAACAAAAAAAGAAAAGAAAAGAAAAGGAAAGAGAAGAAAAGAAAAGAAAAGAAAAAGAAAAAGAAAGGAAAGAAAAGAAAAGGAAAAAAGAAGAGACAAGAAAGGGGGTGGAGGACACAAGCAGGGGGCTCCTACCTAGGCCCCATATCATATCCATCACAGGGCACAGCGGAGCCCGCTCTCACATGGATTGCCCAATAGTCGGCAGAGTTGTACTCTATGAAACGAGCCGAGCTTTCTTCCTCCTCAGAGGTCGACCCTGCCCAGCCACGCCGCACACTACTACTACACCAACCCGACATTTGGCCCGCGGACCAGCTCTAACCACTCTGTCGGGAGAGTGGGCGCCGCGGAAGATGCAGGGACGTGAGTGATTGCGTGAGAGGCCAGGGGACAGGCAGGCAGTGCGTGACACACTACCATCTGCTTCTCGCACCACGCTGCGACATGAAATTGCCGGGCCATCGACTTCCTGCCTGAGTGCGGGAGAAAGGCTCGACCACTTGAAGGCGGTTGGAGTCGTGCTTGCTTGGGCCCCCGCATGCGCGCGCACCCACCGTGCCGGGTCGTAGTGGCACACATCCCATCCCAGCAGTGTTCAGGCACGGGATCCGGACGGCCGCGCCATCGCCGGGGCGCGTCCGAAACATCAAAAGGGTGTGGTGTGGTAGGGAAGCAGGGTCCTTGCCAATCTCATCTTGCACCAGCTTGCCTGCCCACAGCGTCGGGGCGCGCGCGAGGACCAGAGGGTAAAGCGAGATGGTACCTTGTCCTTGCGAGAGGTCGTTCGACAGAAAAGGAAAACGATAGCCAGAGGACTCGGCACGCCCCGCCTGGGCTGTTTTTGCTCCGACCCAGGCCTGTTCTCTCCGTGGCGGAGGATCCTGGGGGGGTGCATGAGAGGCACACTGACTGACCCTTGCTTTGTGTGAGGAACAGCATCCTTCGGTGGCACGGCATTGATGATCCATCATACCACAGGGGCGAGCGATGACTGACTCTGTGCCTCGCCAGGAGTTGGGCAGGGATCGCCATCACCAGACCCGACGCAGTGGTCTGCAGGCCCTCCTCTCCCACTCTCTCCCGCCCACTCACTCCCAACTACAATATTGGCACCCAGCCTGGTGTTGTGGCGTCAACTGTGCACCGGGAGCGCCGACTAGTACTTGATGAACTCCACAGAAGCCGAAGTGAGACAGCCGGCCTACCTGGGTTAGCTTGACCAGGACACGAGGAGATGCGAATTTCACCCGCACGCGCGCCGCACACGCGCCGGCGGGGGCGGGGCTGCTGCTCAATCGTGCCCACGCCCACACCTACGCGCCTCACGGGGCGGGGAAGACAGGGGGGGTACGTCTCAGGCTGCTGACAATACGCCTTACACCTACCTGTACCTACAGTGCACACGGCAAAAAGTTCATCCCAAGTCCGGCCCGAGGCGGCCGACGAGCCTTTTTTTTTTTTTTTTTTTTTTTTTTTTTGGCAACGTGCAGGGTTAGGTCCCTGTTGGGGGCAGGAGACCGAGCAGCAGGGTCCAGGCCCGAAGCTTAAGTTGACCGACAATGTTTGCTTTGCCCCCTGCATGGCCCATGGTCCATCGACATTACAGTGGCGTGATGTTGTACTGTGGAGGTCGACCATCACACATCACCACTCACCCGACTCTACCAGTGCCGGCGCGTCCAGCAGGGGCGCAGCAGCATGACCGGCGGCCCAACAGCCCAACGGCAGGGAACCCTCGTCCGGACTGTTCGAGACTAGTCCACATACGACAGAGGGCGGGCTAAACTTGGAACAGTTCTTATTTGGTTTTCCCCCTGTCTGCCCCCTGGGAAAGATGTTGTTCCCCTGAGTCCGGCTAGCGCACCGCCCAGCCTCGGGTGTGGGGGCAATTATTGTGTATTGTCCTGGAGATCAGCGGCTACTCCGACTGCCTGCTGTTGGAATCGGCGGGGCTTAGTGATTGATTCCGTGTGCTGATGTGTGTTCTGTCTGTTGACCTGCGCTCTAGCCGCCCGGGGCAGAGATTTTTTTCTGTCCCCCCTGCAACGTTTACAGGCCCTAAAGTGGGCTTAATCTGCTTGATATAGGGAATCATAGCTATATCCACCTTAATTGATTAGGGCCTCTCTATACCCTGCTCTTAAGCCTAACAAGGTAACCCTGTACCCTACTTCTGTCAGGGATACCAAGGTTCTACTAGAGCGATATAAGCGCTACGTTATCCAACATACCCCTAGGTCTAGGTTTGCAATAGCGATCCTAGGCCTTGCTATAAGGCTCTTCCTTATTAACAACGTATTTAGTGGTAATATGTGCTTATAGTGCCTATATTCTAGGATCGCAGAGGTTGTAGTTGGGCTTTATAGATGGCAGTATAGTCTTTTTCTTAGTAATTATTATTACTACCCCTAAGGTCTCTATTCCCTAGTTATACAGTACTTTCTAGGCTAGTAGAAAGGTAGTTATTCTACTGCTTAATTAGAAAAGGGATTGTACTAATAGGTAATACTTAGCTGCTCTGCTACCCTATAGTCCTGTTCCTTTATAGGGACTTGTTAGGGTACTCTAGATTGTTAAGATCGGGCTTCTAATAGATATTACTAGTCGCTAACCTAGATAGGGTCTAGGAAAGTTAACTGCTCTCTCTCTAACCTGCTTTCTTTGCTGGTCTTAGTAGTGCTTTCTTATAAGGGAAACTGTTAGGCTCTTCTTAACTGTTATAATCTTACTTCTAGGGATACCTAATAGTTGTTACTATAGTCTACTATTTAGGTGGTTAACCGGCATAATACCTTACTCTGTTAGAGGCTACTAGGCTACTATTTAACTAGGGAAGCACTTATCTCTTTTGCCGTGCTCTCTTTACCTTTGCTAATCTTGTAGGTACCTTGTAAACTACCTTTAGCGTTATAAATACTAGCTTATCACTCTAGTAGCGACCTCTTCTCTACTCCTTACTGTCTCTATAGGGGCTAATCTAGGTAACAAGGCAGTTGAACTAACATAGTAAGTGTTACCAGATCTTAAGGTCTAGGTATACTGCCCTTTCCTATTTAGGTTAAGGTATACTGCCTCTTCCTTAGGGTATGCTGCCCTAGCTTCTCTTCTTGGTTAGGGTATGCTGCCCTTTCCTTCTCGTTTCTATCGCAGGTATACTGCCTAGCTTCTTTCCCTGTTTTATATTTTACATCTATAAATATCGAGGCTTGTTAATTAGTAAGGGTCTGCTGCCTCTCTCTTCTTAGTGTTGGGGTATGCTGTCCCTTTTTAGGGAGGAGGAAGTAGAAGTTAGAGGGTAAGGGCGTGATTTTTAACCGCCTATGTTATTGCTCTTTTTATATAGTAGCTGGTTAGGTATAAAATCTACTTACCTCCTCTAGAGCTCTAAAAATTTCCTCTTTCTCTATGCTTTCTCTTAAGCTACTGTTTTTATATACTTGCTCTTCTTACTATAAGGCTTCTTATAATTGCTTCTTTTAGTTTTATAAGTTTTTCTAACTTCCTTTTATTGCAGATATCTACTTAGAAGGAGGAGTCGGTTCTAGAGCCGCCTACTACCCTAGTAGTAAGAGATTTGCCCTTATTAGGCTAGAAACGTAGTTTGTCCTTTTACCTTGTCTTTTTTAGGTGGTTCTCTTAATAGCTAATGATCTATATCTAGTTCGGTTTGCCTAGGACGACGATAAGGACGATAAGGACAACGACGTTAAGGTACTACTATCGTTAAAGAAGCTGCGTTTTAGGGATTCGGGTCTATTGCCTACGCTAGTAGCTATTGCCACCCTAGTCTTAACAGTCCCTAGGGTATATTCGCCGGCGGCTAGCGCCGGAGGGCCGGTAATACCGGTCTATAAGAAGCTGGTTATAAGCAAGCTAGCGTCGAGCCTAGCCTTATAGTCTACGCCTATAGGGGCGTTACCATCCGTATTACCAGCGGTTTCTACTATCTAGGATAGTAAGCTGTATAAGGTATGCTATAAGCGCTGTCTTATACGCTTAGTCTTATACGCTGATTCTGGCGATTTTTCCCTTCTAGCGCCATATATAGCGCAGCTTAGTCCTTATGTTTCTTTACAGTCGTAGTACTTAAATTGTTCCTATCGTCGGCACCCATATATATCTCGTAAGTACAGCCTATATACCCTCTTAGCGCCGTTCGTACTAACCTGCGTTTCTAGCAAGCAACGACAAGATCTTAGCGGTAGTATAGGCCTGTTAGGCCTACATTGTTGAATACTCTTCTAGTATTATAGCCCTAGTAGCAAGTTACTCTGTAATCCTTCCTACTATGCTTTTCTACCTGTCCTAACTATCCTTATCTAGACGTTATATACTCTTATTAGAGAGTACGCCAGCTTAATCTAAGAGCTATAGATGCGGAAACGGGCTATAACCATCTAGAGGAAGAGGGAGATAAAGAAGCAGGTAAAAATAGCAATAATGGAGTCCGACAATAATAATAATAACGACACTAATAGGAAGAGCATACTACAGGCCACTAACATAGCTGCAGAGGAGGATTCTGCTACTGCTCCGGCGCACCCTAGGACTTCTAGCTAGGCCCCAATCAATTTACCCTTCGCGGATTATAGTAGCGACGTTTAGCTTAATAGACCTGTTTCTTAGGGTGCTCCCTTCTATACTAGCTACTAAGTCTCTATATCCTAGCCTCCCTCTATTGCTTCTCGATCTTTTCTTTCCTTTCTACTATACTGACTTACTTATAGAAAGTAGTAAAGCTGTTGTTCAAGAGGACTTTTATCAGGCTATCTACTAACTATTAATCTATTAGTATATAGTCTATAAGCACCCTTCCTATAACAACTTCCTGTTAGAGCTAGTGATTCTTAATATCGACGTACCGCAGCTTCGTTTTTAGCGTTTCGTCCCTAGTCACTAGTCTTATGGTTTAAGCGTTATTATAGAACACTTATATGCTATGCTCCCTTTCAAGACCGATTCTAAGATCGTAGATTAGGCGGCAGAGATACAGCGCTTCTTGCACTACTTCCGTTATAGATACTAATTCCGCTTTCATTATAAAGGTTGTTACGCAGGTCTGCTTGCTCGTCCTCTAAGCAACTAACCTACCAAAGAGCTTAATCACGTATCCCTAAGAGCTTTTCCAGTCAGCAGTATTATCGGCAAAGGAAGCATTATACCAAACCTTGTACATATCTCTACCCCCTAGCTAAAGGCACTAATTCCTAGAATAGTATAGGTAGTTAAGGCAACGATCAGCCGCCTTATAGTACTCTAGACCTAGGTTCGTAAGAAATCTCGATAATCTTAACATAGTAAAGGCTATATCGACCCTTATAAACACTACTATATACATTATCGAGCTGACTTTTCTCTAGTACGACTTTATCTTAGCGTTCGTTACCTGCCCTAGGTTGCTCTTTAATTCTTCTAGAGCTATAGGAGAGGTATATCTCTATACTATTAGCTTTGTTACCTTGCTTCTAATTACTAGGTCGTCCACTAATCTGAAGATTTTCTTATAGTATGCCGCCTATAAAAGATAGATCTTGCAGTACTTCCAATCCCGAATCACTTATAGCCTAAGAAACCAGTTTAGCTTGCTACTGCTGGTTATCTTATACTTCGACTAGAGCAAGCTTATCAGGCTTTTAGTAAGGGCTTTGTACCTCTTATAGTACGCCATTGTTACGTTGTCTATATAGAAAAGAATAAAGACTCCCCCCTTCTAGAAGATATACGGTTTATAGGGCATTACATTAAGCCTAAGATCCTAGAGAGTATTACTAAATTCTTTATACTATAAGTAAGGCGATTCCTAAAGTCTATATAGTACTTTCTTTAGCTTATAGATTGTGCCCTACTTCCTTTGACCTGCTGGGAGTCTTATATATATATCCTGGTTAAGGCAAGCGTTATAAAAGGCATTTAAAACGTTAAACTAGATCAGCTCTATATCGAACCTCGCTACTACTGCTATTAAGATCCAGAAGGACTTTCTAGCTAACGTTACTATGTATGTATCCTCCCTTAGAGTCCCTAGTTGTTAATCGCCTTAGACTACTAACCTGGCCTTAAACTTCTCTAGGTAATTGTACTTGTTGATCTTATATATATATACCTATATATTATCTAAGACCTGCTTGCCCTACGCCTTAGCAACTAGCACTTCCTCCTACGTTTCCAGGTATGTAAGAAGGTACTGTCTTTTGGCTTCCTTAAAGTACTCCCCCTATAGGTAGCTTTTAAGGTTCTAGTATAGCTTAGGCGTTAGAGGTAGCTAAGAAGAGTAAACAGTGCTAGGCTTAAAGTCCTTAACGCTTAGGATCTTAGATATTAGCATACTCCCCTTTGCCTTAGAGTCTCTATTTATAAGCCTTCTAGCAGCAAAGGAGGCCCTCTAGATAAGGAATTCTCCCTTTATAGTAGTATTAAGGAACTGCTAACTAAGAATTTAATCTCTAAAATATACTACGAGGTATGCTCCTGGCGTGCCCTACGCTGCTAGTAGGGGCGTGGCTTCTAGAGTCGGATATAGGAGCAGGCAAGCCTCTATATACTAAGGTTCTTATATTGCTTCTACCGAATCGTCTAGTTCTACGTCATTTATAAGATCAGGTATATCGATATCCTCTTCCTCTTTCTCTTCTAATCCATTACCTAGGTCCATTACCCCTACTTTGTAGGGTACGTCCTAGGCCAGGATATCTGCCATTACGGTATTTAGATTCTCGGATTCTGCCCTTTTCTCGATTTCGGCAAGCTACTCCTTTAGCCCTTCTAAGCTTAGATCTCTTAGCCTAACTATAAGGTACTCCTTAGACCCATTAAATACTACTTTCTTATTGAAAATCACATCCTAGGTTACTATAATCTTGTTAGTACAAGGGTTCTAAATTTAATAGATATTTGTTAAGTTATATCCGATTAGGTATCCAAGGAACGCTCTTAAAGCAAACCTCTTTAGCTTATTCTTCTTAAGCTATATATCTACTTCTAACGTAAAGGCTTAATATAGGAAAACCCGGAGATGCCCTTGCTATAGCTTAACAGGTATTGTCTCTTTAGCGCCTACTAATTCTACAATTGAATAGAATACCTTATATAGTATTTTCTACTTTAGTTGATACCTTAGGGTGCGATTTAAGAGATATACCGCTGTTCTAAATACCTTAGCTACCTTGTCTAAAGGTAAGTTAGTCCCTGCTACTATTGCCTTTATATGCCTTTTCAGAATGCTAGCAGCTCTTTCTATACCTCTATTCTAATCTTAAGTCTAAGGGGCAGAGAGATTTATTCTAACGTACTTTCCTTATAGCCAGGCTTAGATTGCTCCCTTTATCCCTACAATCTTATTATTAGCTTCGATATCTAGAACCTAAATTCTATACCTTCGATTAAGATCGGAAAGGCAGTTGTCTAAAGCTATAATAATACTCTCGACCGACCGATTACAAAGATAATAGTCCTATATTAAGCCAGACTTACAATCTAATAATAACATAATAGACGTAAAGCCTTCCTTAGACCTTTTAATATTATAGAAATCGAGGGCTAGAACATCGCTGGGGTGCTCTAGATCTAGTCGGGCTACCCTTAAGACCTAGTAATCAGGGCCTTTTCCAATCCTACACTATAGGTAGTCTACCGTTCTAATTACTTTGTGATTTCCAATAACCTTAACTCCCTTACTACTCTAAACAAGGTAATAAAGCGCTTTAGGGTTTAGATGGCCTAACCGCCTATGCTAGACTTAGATTATGCTAGGCTTAGTCTTCTTCTTCTAAGACCTGCCCTACTCCCTTTGTATTATAAAGGCTAATACTAAGATATCAGTTGTAACGTGCTTTAGCAGGAACTAGCTATAGGCTTCCCGGATTTCACAGATCTTATTATAGTCTAACATCCTTCTAAGGTAGGAAAAGGTACCTTACTTCTAGTAATCCTACTATATTCCCTTCTTATAGAGGTACCTTAAGGAGACCAGGTTAGTAGCTACCTTAGGGCAGTATACTATATAATCAAGGTAAAGAAGCACCCGTTTATGCTAACCTAGGCGTAGATATAGGAAAACTGTCCTATATCCTTCGATCGGCAACTTGCTATTAGCTGCTACAAGGTAGTCCCCTTCCCCTACTTCCTTAAAGCTTTTAAATCTCTCTCGATTATTGAAAATATAGATGGAAATACTAGAATCCAGGCAGGCCAAGTGCTTAAAAGGGTATTCGCTAACGCTACTTACTTATAGTACGCTCTTTAGTACTATAAATTCAATAGGGACCTAATTCTCGTTCTTCTTCTTAAGTATAGGGACAACTTCTACTATTAGTCTTAAAGCCTTTACTTTCTCCTTATACCCTATATACCTTTAAGCCTCTTGCTTATCTTTTAGCTCTTTTCGATAAGCCGATATCTTCGATTAAAGTTGCGAATCCTCCTTGATAGCCTGCTTTATATACTTCTCTATATCTAGCCTTAGTTCCCAGCCTTTATACGTAAAAGATGGAAATAGATACTAGCATGCTTTCTAGTTATACTAGATTGTTCTATAGATGCACTTTTTACAATAAGAACTAGGTCTCTCTATAGGATAATTAGGTCCTAAGGCTTAGGGTGCTTCTAAGGCTCTCTAGAGATTTCGGTTACTATAGATGTTAGCTCTCTCTTACTTAGAGGCCTCTTCTTATAAGTCCCCTCCTCTTTTGCCCTTCTTATAGGCCCTATTAGGAAGAGGCTACTCGCTGTTTAGGGTAACGTACGTACCTCCTCTTCCTACCGGGTTCTTAGGCTTTAGCTTAGAAGGTTTATTAAACTTAAGGTCTCGTAGGAAATCCCTTGCCACTTCGCGATAATCAAGGTTCTCCTATTTAGCCTACTTCTTAAAGTCCCTATATAAGGCTAATATCCAGCCTTAGAACCTTTAGGTTACTCCTAAGAAAATCAGTAAGTTGTTAAACTATAGTTTAGGGTTAGCTACCCCTTTGACTTTGTAATACTCCGCTAGGTATAGTAGCTTCTGCCACTTCTCTATCTAGGTCCTCCAATTGCTAACCGCTTTCGCCTTACTCGTGTTAAGGTACTCCTTATAGTCCTTACGTATTGTCCTTATTCACTTATAATCCTTTAAATATATCAACTTAGTAAGGTTCTAATACTACTAGCAAAGGCTCTATTTAGGTAGGTAGTATAGATTAAGCGTATAAGTCTCGATATACTCCCTAATCTACTTCTTAACCTCTATAACGTTATCCTAGTTATATTTCCAGTTTGCCATAGCAGTATTATATATAGTTAATATACTCTAAAAGGTAGCCCTCCTGTTAGCAGTTAAATCAGTATATATAATACGCTTACTAGAAAGAGGAGGAGGCCTGTTAGCAGTTGCCTACTCGATCTGCTCTTCCATAAGCTATGCTCCCTAAGCAAGGCTGTAATACTAGCGGGTATAGGTCTAATAGGCAGCTTCGATATAGGCGGTTAATAACCCGAGAATAGGTATATTATTAAGGGTTAGAAGGACCGGATATCTACCTAATTCCTTAATATCGTTCAGGTCTATAAACTCTATTACCTTGCTTATAATACGCTAAAGCTGCTACTTAAAGTCGATCTACTGCTCTGGCTTAGAGAGAAAGATAGAGCCCTCCTTAGCGGCCTTCTTATTATTCTCGTTACTCGATATGATAGCAGCTACTAAGGTACGTTCTTGGATATTATAATAATGATATATATACTGATACTAGGCTCGTCTATGCCAGGCTAACAACTTCTAACTGTTAATTGTTAGAATCGGCAGGGCTTAGTAATTGATTCTATATACTAATGTATATTCTGTCTATTGACCTACGCTCTAGCTGCCTAGAGCAGAGATTTTTTTCTGTCCCCCCTGCAACGTTTATAGGCCCCAAAGTAGGCTCAATCTGCTTGATATAGGGAATCGTGGCTATATCTACCTTAATTGATCAGGGCCTCCCTGTGCCCTGCTCCCGAGCCTAACAAGGTAACCCTGTGCCCTGCTCCTGTCAGGGATACCGAGGTTCTACCGGAGCGACACGAGCGCCACGTTGTCCAACACCTGCATCCGAACGAATATAGATCTGACCGCGGCCCGTCCGGCTGGCCTTCTCCAGGATCCATGGAGGTTTCATTGCTCCACCATCTCTCTTCACCGAGTGGAAGCCTCTGGCCCTCTGGAAGCTTACCACAACAGGCAAGTGTTACGATGGGATTGGGGAATCCCAGCACGAGCAGCACGGGAAAGTGTGCTGATCAAACAAATCTCACCCATGATCGACGGCACGCAAATTTGCCAGCCAGCCACGAGACGGGGACTTTCTGCCTCTTTGGAGCAGGGCCGGTCGGCGAGCCCGGGTCCCTTGGAGCACTTGCTTTTTTTCTCTTCTTTCTTTGCCCCCCAAATCACGCTTGCCGGCTATGAGGAGCGCCTTGGTTTTTGCATGGGTCGATGCTGCTCCCACATGCATATGTCCTTGTATCATTTCCCATGTTCTGAAGGCCTGCAACAGTCGACAGCCTCGTTCAACGGACGGCCCCGGCTGGTGGTGCAGGTGGAGAAGCAAACAAACACCCAGGGTGCAAATGGAAACGGCACTGCTTGCAATCCTGCCATTGGCGTGCCGATGGGGGTGAGCCGCTCAGCCCTACGATGCCAGGCCGAGGGAACTGGGGATGCATGAAATCATGATGGGTTGACAAAGTTTCACGAACATGGGAGTGCTGTGCTGTGCTGTGCTGTGCAGTGGTGCCGGGCATGTCGAGAGCCAGCCGCGAGCGAGATGGACGGCTCCGGCGACCTTCTTGATCCTCGACACGCCCATCCTGGGGGACAGGGGGTTGCTGGGAGTGACCATGTCCCCGGCGGCGGCAGGTGGCCGGGCCCGCGCATGCATAGATGCGGTCCAGTCGTTCGTTTGTGTTGGAGACGGGCACGCAGAGAGCCAATCAAGCCAGCTCACCCCATCCGGCCGCCAGCGAGCGGGAGCGGCCTCCCTCCCCTTGCGGCAAGGCCGGTCGGTCCACTCAGGGCGCTGGAACGGCTTCTTCCCAATGTCACCTGTGACAACCGCGGCCGCTCATTGGCCGGGACAAAGGAGGAGAAAGACACGGCAGGCGTAACGACGGCACAGCGGAAACGGGGAAACGTCGCAGCTGGGTGCCGTGCTCGCCGTCACGTTTCGAAATGAAGTTGTCATCACCACGGCCTCATCACCGCGCAGGGAGAGCGGGGACGTCGGTCTCTCTGCACGTCCGATTCGTTTGGCCGGGAATCCCATTCCTTCTTGATGCTGAGGGGACTGTTCTCTGATCCCCCCTCCCCTGCCCCCGGTGTTTCATGGAGTTGGGACCATGGGGATACATACGGATTTGGACTGATCCAAGGCTTGATGGCGCCCGATAGGGCTGGGATAGTGTCGACATGAGCTCGATCCTGGGAGGCGTGGACGGGAATTGAGCAATCCTTTGCTGGCATGGCAACTCGGGGGGGGCAGGAATGCTCGCCTGGCGCAAGACATCCAGGACCCAAGACAGTACTTTGCCTCAGGTCTGGGCCGTGGCGTCCCTTTCGTATCCGTTTTGAGAAACAGCTGCTTGACGACAAATTGGCCAGGCTCAGTCATCAAGTATGTGGTCACATTGGGTCACAAATGACTGCTTGTGTTCCCGCTTGCTCGTCATGCTTGTCATGACGCCCTGTCCTTGTAATGGCACGGGGCTTTGCAATAGAGGTCGCACCAGCATTGCCCCATCGGGGGAGCCTGATTTTTCTAGTTTAGAAATGTTGTTGATTCCAATTTTCTTTCCCCTTTGCATCAACTTCAACCCAAGCCTTGTGTCCATGACTGGAATGGAGGTTTGGCACCGGAAATACGCGGAGATCCAATGGCGAGCGGGCTTTTCACCAAGACATTCCCGGCCACCGCCCGTGTCGGCTGCCGAGATGCTGGTAGGAGCGGCAACACAGGCCGGAGATGGGGTTGCGACATGCAGTCAGTCTCACGGTGCCACGGTGCTACGGTGCCCCAGCATCGTATCTGCCAGCCCACCCATCCTGTCGGGTAGGAATGAAGAAAACAAAAGAGGACGAGGAGGTGGTGATGGTCGCATATGCCCGAACAATCCGCCAAAGGGATCAGCGATGATGAACAAACACAGAAAGCCGCGGGGTCCGAGATGCGGAGCAGCTGCTGAGTGACAGGGCCACTTGGCCCTGTCATGGCAAGGTTTAGTTAGGTAGGGACCGTCGCTCGATGCGATCGACAACGACCGCTAGCAGCCAAGGTGAAAAGTACCTACTAAGCGGTAGGCGACGGCGAGATAGAGTTTGCGAGACTAGTACGTCCGTAAGGAAAGGCAGAAAATAGCACCTATCTCGCTTTCTCTGCTGACTTGGAGCGCGACGCCGTTGGTCCCGTCCTTGCCACGGCTCTGTTGCGCAGTCATGTTTTGTCAGAGGGCTTCCATCTCCCTGCATGCATGTATTATGCACCCACACCCACACCCACACCC
This sequence comes from Phyllachora maydis, assembly GCA_029339225.1. Classification (NCBI taxonomy): domain Eukaryota; kingdom Fungi; phylum Ascomycota; class Sordariomycetes; order Phyllachorales; family Phyllachoraceae; genus Phyllachora; species Phyllachora maydis. The sequence goes on along the minus strand of JAQQPM010000006.1, from coordinate 597,337 downwards.
ACACCGCAACAGACTGGGGGATGCCGCGGACGGGTAGGGTTCAGCAAGCACGTCAACATGGGGCCAATATGGGCTGTGCACATTATTTTCGGGACATGGCTCCACACCGCAGGTACTCTCAGTGGCACAGGGTTGGCCCGCTTTTGCCGGCCCGCCATGCCACTTGATTGGTTGCACCGCGTCACTCTCGCCAAAAAACATGTGAGGGGCGGCCCAGGCCAATCGCGGCGCCCCATGGCGATTGGCGGGTGGGTAAGGCAGGAAAGGCTGCGTAAAAATAGCCATCGCAACAAACTTGGCGATAGCTTCGTCTCCTTTCGGCCCTTTGTCCCCCACTATACCCACGTGTTTGCTCCCGCGCCGAGAATTTTTCCCCCCCTCCGGTTCCTCCTCCGGGCGCCAATATGGACTTTGAGCGTTGCTTCGGCCCAAGCCCTACTACTGCTTAGCGACTCGGGGGGGGGCAATGGCAGTTGAGCGCGCGGCTTGGGGCCGTCAGAAAGCCACGCTGCCCTCCGCGCTCGGAGTCGCTTCTAGTAACACTAGCTGCGACTGAGCTGCGACTGGTGGTGGTGGTGGTGGTGGTGGTGGTGGTGTCTTGAGTCTTGCACACTTGCCCCCAAACCATCACGACTCTTCTTTCTCTGCAGGCATGCCCTGTCCGGCTGCGGGAGATTGCTCGACCACGGCAGAAGCAACGAAGGCCAGACATGCAGACCGGAGATCTCTTCGAGATTTGGCCCCGTCTCGTTGCTTTTTCCGCCTCATTCTTTGTCGGTCGCTAATGACTAGCGCCATCAGTTTCCCCGTTTCCCCCCCCCTACTGACTAGCCTCACTTCCGACAGATACCGCCATATGGCAATGTCTCACCGTGGCCTAAGCCGTCAAGGTGGCCGCCGGTCCTACGTGCGTGACGTCCGGATAGCTGATAGCTGGCGTGAGAAGCGTCTTTCGAACGGGCAGGCGTTGTGTCCCCAAGCCTCGCCCTCCCATCTCCACTTTCACAGGCACCCCGGTCCGGACCCTGCCACACTCCCGATTGTGCTAAGGCCAGGCTGGAGGGGGGACCAGCAGTGAAAGGTCCTGGACAGGGGAGTGGGGAGTGAGACCAGCGAGGTACCAAGTCCGTCGTACATACGAAGGTACGTACCGATCGATACTGGGGTGGAGATATGACCAATACCAGGGCCCCCCCGGTTAAGAAGCAATGCCCTCCCCCCCCCCCCTCCGTCGTCTCTATGGACAGACCACACACCACTCCCCGGCTCAGGATACACGGCGCAGATCGTCTGCGAGATGGTTCCTGCCCATCCCGGCATATATCAGTATACCCCAGCCCCAACTTGTTCCAAACATCTCCCTCCCGCCCGGTTTCGACAAGGACCAGGAGACGGATTCATGCAAACACACAGCATCGAAGAAGCAATACGCCGCCGCCGCCGCCGCCGCCGTCAGCACTGCCACCACGCGCGGCCAGACACATATTATATCCCATCTCAGCAAGGCAGCTGCCGTCCGTCCAGGGTCTACTACTACGGCCCTGGCACCGCGTTCACTCCCTCGCTTCGCCTCACTCGACCGCCGACTTCACGCCTTACTCGGAGAGGTCAGTCATCTTCTTGCCTCGGGCCCAACGTCCCAACGTCCGCATCGCTCATGCGCCGTCTGTAGTAGACTAAGCAGCCGCTCTCCCTCGCACGAGCTGCCTGCACACCATGATCCAACCCATTCATCACGACTCTGAAGATTTCATCATGAGCGATCCGCCACCACCGCCAGGCGCTTTCTCGGTCGAGATCGGCCTGGCGTCCCCGAGTTCCTACCACAGCTTCCCGCGAGCCTCTTTCGAGCCCTACCGGACCATGCTGGACTTCGACACAAGCGGCGTGCCCATGTTTGACGCTCCCTATCTCGAGGATGAGATGCGTGGTGTTCCCTCGTCCAACTTGTCGACCACGTCCGGCAGCCCGTCCACCATGGGCTCGCCTCTGTCCAATCCTGGCCAGCTCAGCGCCCTGCCGGATTGGCCGTCACAGTACGGCCTTGGCATGAGCCCGGGACCAGGCATCGTGGACCAGCCTGATTGCTACGCCAGCAGCGCCGAGTACGCTTTTCACCCCGGCTTCGAGTACGGGGCCAAGCCGCCAGGCTTTGTCGGTGAGTTGGTGCCAGAACTTCCTGACTCTGTTCATCTCGTCTCGGCATCCTCTCCACCATTTGCCGGCTGGTCTGCCCACGTTCCCGTAATATCCGCCAGGCCAGCTGCCTTTGACGAGTCCTCCTACTCTGCCATGGTTCCCGGCAGCCGCCCAGCCGCACTCGCCCTCGACATGCGCCTGGTGCAGGAAGCAGCAGCCGTCGCATCTCCGTTTTCCACCCTGACCGTCTCCCCGGCCTCTTCCAGCCCAGCCTTTGCTTCGTCCTCTGTCTCCCCAATCTCCTCTTTCTCTCCTCCGCCGCTTTCTGCCTGGATTCATCCACCCGTGAAGGAGATGATGCGCGGTCCTACGGCGCGGCCCTCGCCAAGGCTCGCTGCTCGTCTTGCGTCTCCTTTCTTTTCGCAATCAAATGGACATTTCTTTCCTCCTTCCGCTATCTCCTGTCTGTCTACTCTGTCAAGTCTCCTTTCCGCCACGTTCGCTTTGCCCGAAATCTGGCTCGCTGACGTTATGTCTTCTGCGCAGACCCTTCCCTGATACATCCCGACGTGAATATCAACATGAGGCCCATGGCCTTGACACCTTACGAGAACACGTTCCACACCAGCAATGCCGCATATACTGCTTCCCCTGCTCTCTCCGCATCGCCACAGCTTCGGACTGGCTCAATATCCCCGTTCCTCACAAACACGTACCATCAGTATCCGCCACTCCCCAGTCCCATGCCGGTCGATGCCCAGGGCCGGAGACCAAGTCTCGGCTCTTTTTACCCGGCAGAGCAGCCATTGAGTGGGGACGAAGCCAAGGATGTGAAGCAGCGGTGCCAGCACCCGGACTGCGGCAAGTCTTTCAAGGACCTGAGGGCACATATGCTCACGCACCAGACGGAGCGGCCGGAAAAGTGTCCGATAGCCTCGTGTGATTACCACATCAAGGGGTTTGCGCGCAAGTAAGCAAGTCCAAGACTAGCCAAGGCCTGAGCCATGGCATTCTAACGTTCCTCCTAGATATGACAAGAACAGACATACTCTGACCCACTACAAGGGCACAATGGTGTGCGGCTTCTGTCCTGGTTCCGGCTCGGCAACGGAGAAGTCCTTCAACCGGGCCGATGTTTTCAAGCGGCATCTGACGGCGGTGCACGGTGTTGAGCAGACGCCTCCCAACAGCCGGAAGAAGGCGCCCGGGGCCAATACCGGCAAGAAGCTCACGGGCTACGCGCCGGATGCCACGGGCAAGTGCTCCACGTGCTCCCAAACCTTCGCCAACGCCCAGGACTTTTACGAGCATCTGGACGACTGCGTGCTGCGCATCGTCCAGCAGGAGGACCCGGCCGAGGCGATCAACGCCCAGCGGCTCGCCGAAGTGGAGAACGATCGTCAGGTACACAAGACCCTGGAACGTAACAATCTGCCAACCGCCACCATGACCTCGGCCAACATGGGAGACGAGGACGACGAGGACGACGAGATGGCCGACGACGAGGACCAAGGAGAGGGCTCCTTGCCGCACGGCGCCAAGACGTCGAGAAAAGCGCCCAAAAAGGCCTCCTCCTCCCACGGCGGAAACCCGGCCGACGGGGTGCAGAAGGCGCGCGGCATGACGCACTCGCGCGGGGGCCGGCCGGCGCCGACGTCGGCGGCGGCGGTCGGGCACAAGGGCGGCCGGGGCCGCAAGGTGCGCAAGGACTACCCGTCTTCGTGGGGCTTCGACCAGGGCCAAATGACGATGAGGAAGCGGGTGCTGACCGTGTTCGACGGCCCGCGGCGGTTGGCCAAGGACGACATGCTGCTGTCGACGGAGCACGAGGTGCGCGTCAAGCTCGGCGACGGGCGCGGCTACGTGACCGATCTGGACGTGCAGACGCTCAAGCGGGCCGAGGGCTTCCACGGCGCCACCGAGGAGGAGAAGGGCCCGTGGGTCTCGGACGACCTGACCGTCGAGGTGCGCCACATGCTGGAGTTGTCTGGGGAGGCGCATGGCGTGCAGGGAGCCCCAGGGCTCTCATAGATGAGGCTTGCTGCACGGTGCCACGAGGGCAAGGGTTCGCATCGTCCCTGTTGGGAGCGAGTGGCCCGCGGGCGGGCTAGATCTACGCATGACTGATGACGGTTCGGGATAGATGGGGAAGAAAGGATCATCATACACACGGATTTCGGGCCGTCGGATGCATTGGGCGTCATCTTTCTTTCCACTCTCGTTTTCTCGACGCAGGCTTTTTTTTTTTTTTTTCCTCTCTACACGCCTTTTCTCGCGGCGATACGATACCCCTCTGGTCTACTATACCCCTCTTTCTTCTCCGGTCGCTCTCGGCACCAATATAGATGCTCTGTGTTCTTCTGTGCTCCAGATTTCCGTCTCTCGTCTTGGATGTTCCGACGTCAGGTCGCTTTCCCCGGGTCGGGTGTACTTGTTGTATATGAGTGTCAGTGGCGCGCAATGCTGCCATTTCCGCCGGTCGGCCTTTGGCGCGTGTGTATAGAGAGAGATAGGGAGGGTCATGGGAGAGGTAGGAGAAGATACCAGGCTATTGATTGCATGGCAGTTACAGGCAAGACCAGAGGTGGAAAATAGAAATATGGGAAATGTTGCACACATGTGTCGGATCGCGGGTCTATTGCGCGTTGGGACTGCCCTTGTTGAGTGTGATGTGCGTATGGCCTGATGGAATTTTCTAGGGTTCTTGTATGCTCTTACATTACTGGGGGCAAAAAAAACAACAACAATAATATTGTTGTTGGTTGTATGCGCCGGCACGGGGCGCACCACAGCAACGGCACGTGTGTCGTTTGGCAAGACCACGTTCTTGGGCTCGTGACAGTCATACCCCCGGGGCTTGTGACGTTCGTACGACTTTGGATCGTACAATCGCCGCGAGCACGAGAAGACTCTTTCGGGGAGTCTAGGCAGACTTCCCTCAGAGATAGATCTGGAGAATGGAAAAAAAAGGAAGAAAACTTAGCCGCAGTTAGATAATCGGTCTCGAATTGGAATTTCCAAATCACTTGGACTAGTCAACTTGTATTGTCCATGGCGACTTGATTATCCACAGAGTTACCACATCTTTCGCCCAAAATTGACACTATTGCCAGCCTTCCTCACCTCGACGTCACAAAAGCGGTGGCATCCGGCAATATTCCTTCTTTTCTCGGCCATCATTCTCCAGGTCTCTGAGCATCTTGCCGGATGGCGCTGACTTCGCGGCTCGCTCCGGCCGGCCCCCCCGAGACGGAACCGGAGGACTTCATGGCCTCGGCCCTCGGCGTCATCTTCCCCGACGACGTGATCAACATGCACGGCGACGCCGACCACGGCCTGCTGTACACGTCGCCGCACCTGCCCCGGCCCATCCACATCCGCCTCGCCGACGTGCAGGCCGAGGCGGACCGCCGACTGTTTTCGCACCACCTGTGGAACGCGTCGCTGCTGCTGGCCGAGCTCCTCGAGGCCGGCACGCTGCACCTGCCCCCCCCCGCCGGCTTCGACGTCGCCGGCCTCGCCACCGCCGAGCTCGGCGCCGGCGCCGCCCTTCCCTCCATCATGGCCGCCCTCCTCGGCGCCCGCCGCGTCCTGGTGACCGACTACCCCTCGGAGCCCGTGCTCGCCACCCTGCGCCGCAACGTCGCGGCCGCCACCCAGCCCGCCATGTTCCCCGCCGCGCGTCCCGCACCCGACGTCCGCGTCGCGGGCCACGCCTGGGGCGACCTGCGCCTGGCCGATGACCCCGACGCCGACGAGGCCGGAGACGCCGAACCGGTCGCGGGCTGCTTCGATCGCGTCCTGGTCGCCGACTGCCTGTGGATGCCGTGGCGCCACGCGGACCTGCACCGGTCGGTCGCCTGGCTCCTGCGGCACGACGGGGACGCGCGGGCGTGGGTCGTGGCCGGGTTCCACACCGGCCGGGCCCAGATGCGCGGCTTCTTCGACCCGGCGGCGCTGGCCGACGTCGGGCTCGAGGTCGAGCGGCTGTGGGAGCGGGACTGCGAGGGGCGGGAGAGGGCGTGGGCGTGGGATCGGGGGGGGGAGGACGTGGGCGCGAGGAAGCGGTGGTTGGCCGTCGGTGTGCTGAGGAGGGTGCGGAGGGCGATGGTGGATGGGGAGGTATGAGGACTGGGAAGGGGGAGGAGGAGCCCAGTCGGGGACCTTGGATGGCTGACGAGATGTCCGTCAAAAGGGCGGCTTTGGCTCTTCGGAGGGATCGCAAGAAAAGAAGATGAGAGGACAGGAGAAGCACAAACAACCTTGCAGCGACACCACGGCGACCTAGCCTTGCACTGGTGTTGTTTATTCTGGTCCGATCCGGGGAACTGCTCCTAAGGGCATAGGGGCAGTGCACAACAAACAGGCAACCGAAAGCGTGCAGGGACAGGTACGACAAGGACTCGGCAGTGTGCTTTCCGCGCAAGTCAAGCACCCGGCGCCGGCGGTTGAAAGCCATATAGACGTGCGGGTTGTGCCGCCGCCGTGATCAGCTCTTGCTCAGACCGCTTCTCACCTGCTGATCACCAAAGGCAACGTTCGTAGACCGGGGGGACCAGTAAGCAGCAAAGAACATACGTTCAAGTCATTCCACACGAGGATACAAACAAGAACCTCGACGGTTTGTACATCCAGTTTCCCCCCCGACTACCTCTACATTGTGGTCGAACGGGAACCCGACTGGTCCAGCCGAAAGTTGCTTTTCCCACTCCAGACAAGGCGAGGAGCTTACCTGGAGAGAATGATGCAGCCCATGAACGCCGTTCGCCGGTCCACAGAAAGATCCCAACCGACCCAAAAGAATGCCGGAGGCCTACTCTTGCCACTCCTTTTGAAGATACACGCAGACCACCAGGGCGTGGTCCCGCTCATACGGCTCCAGGGTCAACTGCTCCTTGGGAAAGAATTTGTCCTCGCGAAGTTTTTGTACTGACACGATGTCAGCATTTTCACGTGGCCAAGGAATCATCTATGAAGGTTGCCTGCCCACCTTCACTGGCGAAAACAGCCGCGGGCTCAGCTGTGGAGTCGATGCAGGACGCTTTGATCTATGCCGCCGTCAGCACAAGATCAAGAGGGGAGAGAACAGTCTGGGCATGCTTGGACCGAAGACTCACCGAAATCAGGAGACCCCCCCCTTGCTTCAAGAACAGCTTTGAGTTCAGCGCGACAATACGCGATTGGTCTGGTTGAGCGACATCCTGCCAGCGAGATGATTAGTTTGCTCGATGCTTGCCAGTGCTGAAGGCGTTCTTACGGCAAATACCACGTCGACCGTGGGAACAAGCATACGATATCTGGGAACGTTAGCATTCGGCGTGAGAATAACATCCGCCAGCTAATACCACAGCCTTACTTCATGGGGTGGCGAGCCTGGGCCGAAAGTCAGCAAAGGGCCGGATTTTTCAATCTGTGTCAGGAGCCTTACATCTTCGACAATTGGGATCACGTTCGTGCGACGGGTGGCCATGTTGATCAGGTCTCTGCCGCTCCGGTGCGAGAACCTATCACACGTGAGGTCAGAAACAATGTCACTTGGAAAGTGTGCCGAGATGAATCGAGGTAGCGTACTCAACCGCATATACGGTACCCGTAGGACCAACCAGGTCAGAGACGTGGGACACGCTGGTTCCTGATGCCGCACCCAAGTACAGGACCTTGGATCCTGGCCTCATGTAGATGTTGTCGATACCTGCCGTGGAAAATCAGCATCGCTGTCGAATAAAGCTGCGCGAGTACACTCACCACCCAGGATACCGGCACCCAGCTTCGATCGAAACGGATTCCACTGCAAGCCATGTTAAACCACAATCGTCTCCTCACACAATCGGTCGAAAGGCCTACAATGCGGTATTCGCTCTTTGTTGTGGTTCCGTCCTCGGACTTTGCATTCTCGACCGAGATTCGCTTTTCGCCATAGACGCTTTCGCCAGGCACTAAGTTGGCCGTGGCAAGTAGATCCTCCTTCCCGCCTCGGGCGACGAATACACCTTTGTGGCGATGGGGTTCCTTGCAACATGTCAGATTAGTCCGGCCTGACTGCATTGTGAATAATGTTCGCGAGCTACTCACAACGATCACCTTCTTCCCACCTCTGGCACCTCCAGGACCGCCGCCCCGACCGCGGCCGGGGCCTCCACGACCACGGGAAGGTCCTCCTCGTCCTCCGCGTCCCCCTCGATCGCCGCCGCGGAAGCTACCGCCTACTCAAGTCAGCAACGTAACTCTTCTCTCCCACTGCGCATTACCTGCAACACCGCAGCGACCTGACAGGCCGAAGTTCACATACCACCGCGACCACCTCCACGACCACCGCGATCACCAGCCCCACCGCGACCGCGGAAAGATCCACCACCGCGACCGCCGCGGCCACCACGATCAAAGGCCATGGTACTCAAGCGTTGGCGTAAAGGAAAAATATGACGAGACCCGTGTCCCGAACGTTGGCGAGAACAATTGGCTCTACCGATAGGTTACGGCTCCGTGCTCTCGTCGCAAAATGACAAGAATTTTGAGATAGGCTAAACGGATAAGCGATAGTCTCACGTGACAGAAGGAGGCAGATTCACTCGCGGGGGCCAATCAGGATCGGGCAGGAAAATTGACCTAGGGCTTGCGCACCAAAATTTCACGAAGCGATTGCCCAAGCTGATGCTATACGACGCCCTTCACAACATCGTAAACATCGACCCGTCGCCACGCACCAAGCCGTCAAGATGGTGAGTTTCCCTCGCCCACTACCCAGTAGATGTTCTTGCTAGACAATGCACTTTGCCGATAATCGATGGATGTCTCGTGGTGGAATCGCCCTGTCTCGCCCATCGCATCCACCCAGTTGACGATGCGGATAACGGCTGGATGGTTCGAAACTGACAGGGTGTTCTCGCCGTCCAGACTCGGTACGCTACGAACGAAGTTGCGCCCACGAAGTCGGCTCGCGCTCGCGGATCCTACCTTCGTGTTTCCTTCAAGAACACCCGCGAGACAGCCCAGGCGATCAACGGTTGGAAGCTCCAGCGCGCCCAGAAGTTCCTCGAGAACGTGACGGAGAAGAAGGAGGCTGTGCCGTTCCGCCGCTATGCTGGCGGAATTGGACGGACCGCTCAAGGTACGGATTGCCACTACATGCTTCTGGAAGGTGTTTCGATTCGGGGTGCGAGCGATGAGTGCTCGCCTGGGCAGCATCGGCCAGGGGACAACGCAGACGAGCAGGTCATATCCAGGCGGGACGGACACGCTAACCATGGATATTGGATGCAGGCAAGGCGTGGGGTGTTTCCCGCGCTCGCTGGCCCGTGAAGTCTGCCGAGTTTCTGCTCGGCCTCCTCAAGAACGCTGAGTCCAACGCCGACGCCAAGGGTCTCGACACCGGCAACCTCGTTGTCAAGCACATCCAGGTCAACCAGGCCCCCAAGCAGCGCCGCCGAACTTACCGTGCTCACGGTCGTGTGAGTTGACTTACCCTGTGCGGGGACCACAACTCGGCAAAGGAGTGGCTAACAATGCGGCAGATTAACCCGTACATGTCGAACCCGTGCCACATCGAGCTGATCCTGACGGAGGGCGAGGAGGCGGTGCAGAAGTCGACGGATGTTGCGGAGCGCGATGCATCCCACCTTAGCTCGAGACAGCGCGGCGCTCGGGTCCGCCGCGCCATCACCGCCGCGTAAACAGAGATGGTTCGCTGGGTTCTGGGGTAACGGTGTTCTGATCGACTAAGGGCTTGATTTCTTGTGGGCGGTGTATACGCGCATGGCATTTCGAGGGTCAAGGCTGTTGCTTCTGCAAAAGAGGGACTCGGTCACAGCTCAGTACTTCAACGTCAAGGGTATGACTTCCGACTCGAAGCTACGGGTCTTGATGAAATCGAGCGAGAGCATCTACAGCGTGTCAGCTGGAAGACAGACGTCTGCAAAACACCGACTGATACCTGATGTGCACAATTCACTATTGGCGGCCGCGCTGGTGAAGTCTGCCGGGCATTGCCACCTGCCACCTGCACTTGAGTCCTTTGGTCTGCGTCGCCGAACAGTGGGCCTAGAGTTCCTGATGACATGCTGTTCCGAGCTCCCCTGTACATCTCGTACGTACCGCACAGTCCGAGTAAGTAGCCGGCCAACCTGGCGCGATGCAAGTCCGGAGCACACCAAACCTTGGGGAGCATATGACAGCTATCTTGCCGTCATTCATGCTCCAAGCTGCTCATGAGTTCATCCGGTCAAGTTGCCAAGGAAGCCAGCTTCCAGTGCAAGTTCATCCCGACTCAACACAGCGAGTGGTACATGTTGCCACAAATAAGCGGAGAGAGAAGTCGCGGATGACGCACAAGACTCTGTTGCTCCCAATTCTCCCAACGGCTTTCAAATGTACAAGGCTGTCTGTCGCCGGTAAACCCGGCTGTCACAGGCCGCCGCCCTCGAGCAAAGCATCCCCAAAATCCGGCGAAGTACGCAACGCACGCCTGAGCCGCCAAAGATCTCATCAACAGTGCTACAACATAAGACTGTGCGTCGTGCCGGCGCCGTGCGCGAGCAAATTCGCATGGTTCGAACCGAAACCCCCCTCCTTCCGCAACTCAGCTCTGGAACAGAAGATTCTCGGCCTCCTCAATCTCCGTCTCCGTCAGTTGCGGCCACGACTTCTGCTTCAGCTTCAGGATCCTATGGTTGTAGTAGATGAACAACAGCTTCTGCATCCTGTCGGCCGAGAGGCGGTTGCGGATCGGGCAGTAGACAAAGTTGGCCTCGGGCAGGATGCGCTGGGTCGACATGGTGTACGACATGATCCTGTTAGGGTTGCCGCCGGTGACGTCGGCCAGCACGGGCCGCAGCAGCCGCAGCCGGTTCGACGCCGTGATCTCGATGTCGCCCGTGTTGAGGCGGGTCCAGTAGAAGGAGATGCCGGGCGCCGGGTTGACGCACACGTTGACGACCATCTCGTCGCCGGCGTTCTCGACCGCCTCCAGGTTGATGTTGAGCCAGGGCAGGTGGTCGATGGTCTGGCGCACGCGCGCCATGTAGTCGTCGTGCACGGCGTCCAGCAGCTCGCCCGCCAGCTCGTCCTCCGACGGCGGCCGGTACGCCGGGTTGAGCAGCCGCAGCAGCTCCCGCTGCTCCGGGTCGGCGTACAGCCGGAACGACTGCCCCGCCACGTACACGGCCTTGGCGGCCTGCAGGTGCGCCGCGCGGAGCACGCCCCCGTCGGTCGCCAGCGAGAGCGCGGCGGCGGCGGCGGCCGAGGACGCGTGGTGCACGAGGGCGGTGCTCTTGGCCGTCGGCGCCTTGGGGAGGCCGGGGCTGGCGCCGAGGGCGATGCCGGCGGGGACGCCGGTGGCGACGCCGGCGGTGGGGGTGGTGGCACTGCTGAGGGCCTTGTTGATGGAGCGGCGCGGCGTCAGTTCGGTCGACTCGGGGTGCAACTCTGGGTGCTCGGCGCGGTGCTTGGCGTAGAGGTGGCAGCCCTTGAGGTGGCGCTTGATGGTGCTGGCGGTGACGGCGATGATCTTGTCGCAGTGAAGGCAGCGGCCCTTGGGGTAGCTGCCGTCGCCCTGCTCGACGTTCATGTCGACCTGCTTGCGGATGTCATGGTCGTAGCCACGCGGCATCTTGGCCGCGGCTCTCTCCCGCAGGCCGAGCCGGCGGATCACGGCGAACGAGAACGGGCAGGAGACGGGGGCGGTCGAACAGCGCGCTTTTCTCGTCCTCGTCGTAACGCTACCAGTAAAGAACGGTAAGGTTGACGGTCGTAACTTTGCGCCCGGAAAGCTTACGATGAACGAGTTGGAGAGCCGTCGATTGGTGGGGTCACATGGATGCCACCGGTGGGTCCGGTCGCAGATCTCGGCGAATGGGAGGCCGTCAATGCACGTGCCGTGCTGAGGCGGGAGGCTGCCGGGGAGGTGCACCAAATTTACCCCATCTCGCGCGTCGCGTCGCGCGTTTCAATTACAGCCATCGCAACGAGCTTGTGGTTCTGACTTCCAAGCGAGCAAAGTTCAGAAGCGTCTCATCACTCGGTCACCGCGCTATTCTGGTACTCCAAGTAATACGGGCAAGCGATGGAAAAGAAGCCATTCCATACTCTGTAGCAACGAGAAGGGCATCTTTACGAAGTCACCCGTTCGATCGAGGAACCACTGCAAAATGACGTATAGGGTCCGTGCGCTCCGCTTTCTGCAGCAGGCCAGAAGGTTGGAAACTTTTTGTGCATCGGTCGTGCACAAAACGGCGTCTTTTTCACAACTTGGGGGATCAGACATGCTCGGAACGGCATCAGCCATCTCGCGACCATGGTCGAAAGGCCGGAAACATGTCCGCAGCTTGTTGTTGCCTGCGGCGCGGACCCGGGCGCAAGGGACGCCCAGTCGCGCGAGATTCTTCTCCACCATCGAGACGGTGCCGCTGGCGTATGAGCTGCACGAGCCGGCCAAGCCCGTGACCGACCGGCAGAGGGCGCCCATCTTGTTCATGCACGGCCTGTTTGGGTCCAAGAAGAACAACAGGACGATGAGTAAGTGAGTAGACACCTGGCTGGGGCCCAAGTGACCTGGACTGACCCGTACGCACCCACCTAGAGTTCTTGCGCGTGATCTGGGTCGCCATGTCTACACACTGGTGAGCTGTAGCAGAACGTGTCTCGAGCCGCAGCACGAAGGATTTGGCGCGCATGCGCGTGGCTGACCGGCGAGCGCGCGTGTGTGCGCCCTGCAGGACCTTCGGAACCATGGGGACTCGGCGCACTCCCCGAGGCACGACTACCTGGCCATGGCTGCGGACGTGGCCAGCTTCATCCGCCACCACCAGCTCACAAAGCCGACGCTGATCGGGCATTCCATGTGCGTGCTCCTGCCCCCTCCCATCCCTGCGGAAGCCGGTCCGACGCGAAGCCAGGAGTTGACGGCCACACGAGAACCAAAAAGGGGCGCCAAGACGGCCATGACGCTCGCCCTGCAGGAGCCCGACACGGTGCACGACCTCGTATCCGTCGACAACGCGCCCATCGACGCGGTGCTGGGGAGCGACTTCGGCCGGTACGTGCAGGCCATGCGCAAGATCGAGGCGGCGGCCGTGACGAAGCAGGCCGAGGCGGACAAGATCCTCGAGCCCTACGAGCCGGTAGAGTCCATCCCTCCCTGCCTGTCTCTCTGCGCGCGCCCAGGCCCGAATCTCACCAACGCCGGCGGACAGAACGTCACCATCCGCCAGTTCCTCCTCGGCAACCTCCACCGCCCCCGCGGCGCCGACGACGCCAAGACGACGCTCGCGTTCCGCGTGCCGCTGGGCGTGCTGGGCCGCGCCCTCGACCATATGGGCGACTTCCCCTTCCGCGACGCGGCGGCCGCGCGCTTCCCCGGCCGCGCGCTGTTCGTGCGCGGCACGCGCAGCCGCTACGTCGCCGACGAGAGCATCCCCGCCATCGGCGCCTTCTTCCCCCGCTTCGAGCTCGTCGACGTCGACGCCGGCCACTGGCTCATCTCGGAGAGCCCGGAGGAGTTCCGCCGAGGTACGTGCGTGCCTGCTCGCGCTCGCACCCGTCCATGTCGAAGTGGGGTGTTTCTGCTGACCTGTCGTGTGCGAAGCTGTCGTGGGCTTCCTGGCCTCTCAGGAGTGTTGAGGACGGTAGAAGGTGCGGTGGAGAGACGAGACGGGGTCGCTGTACTATAGTGCACGCCGGGCTCATAGAAAAGGGGGTATTCTTATGACTGTCCAACGTTTGGTTGCTACCCTGGCATAGTACGAAAATGAGAGCTTGCGTGTCCTATGTCTTTGTCATGGGGGATTTATCGAAGTAGTCAATCAGGCAATGTGCTACTGGGGAATCACGAGGGCGTCGCACGCCAGGTAGCGCCGTCTGTTCGCGCGACGGAGGAGGAGGTGTAGTGTGCTCCATCAGGGCGGGAAAAGAGGGCTCGCCAGGGGATCGATCGTAAGCAGCCAACCAGCCAGCCCCTAGGTATATATCCAGACGAAGAAGAAAAGCCAGACTTCGCGAACGACATACACTTCCCCGCCACCCTCGCTCCCTCGCTCCCTTGCCCCATGCCCCATGCCACGCCCTCGCCACGGCTTTTGCCCTCGGTCCTCAGCACGAGCAGGCCGAGAAGAGTCCCGGCCGGCCGGCGCCCTGCACCGCGACGGTGCCGGCGGTGCGGCCCGAGCCGGCGGCCGCGAGCAGCGCCGGGCTCTGCACGATCTGGTCGACGATCTCGACAAACGGCCGCCGCACGTTGTCGCGCGTCTTGGCGCTGGCCTCGCAGAAGCGCGCCCCGTGCGCCTCGGCGAGCGCCTGGCCCTCCTCCTGCGGCACGGCGCGCCCGGTGCCGGCCTTGTCGAGCTTGGCGCCGACCTGGTGGGGGCAAGCGAGCCCGGTGTTACTTTGGGGCCATCGGAAGGTCGAAGGGGGGGAGGGTTGTGGACGGACGGCTGGACGCATGGGTGAGGACGTACCAGGTAGAGCACTACGCCGGGGACAGTGTTCATTTCTGCCTCGGCGAACCAGCGCTCCATCGACTGGAAGCTGGCTCGGTTGGATATGTCATATACAAGTATGACGCCATGAGCTCCGCGATAGAAGCTGGTCGAGAGAGTGCGGAACCTCTCTTGACCGGCCTAGTCGAGGGTCATCCATCAGTATGATGGCGGCCAGATCATCCTGTTGCTCTCACCCAAAAGGATGAAAGAGAGAGGCGGGCCTGAGTGTCTAGAGGAGAGACGAGGGCTGGACTTACAGTGTCGAACAATGTGAGCCGATACGGCTTGCCCCGGACGTTGAGTCTCTTGATCTAAAGCACGGATGAGCAGCCGAGATCAGCGCTTCCCTTGGCCAAGCCGCCGACGGCCTCCACAGACCGGACTAGCCCGGTCCGTTTCCAGGGACTGCAGAGCCACCAAGCTCACCTTGAAGTCGATGCCGATCGTCGCCGTCGACGAGTCGGGATCGAACTCGTCATCGCAGTATCTGGTGAGTACTGTGGCGAGAGGGGCGCTTGTCAGCCACGGCCGGCGGCCCCTGCAGGCGGACGACAAAGTCGCGGCCATGTCCCGTGAGGCGGCCCGAGACCACAAACGACAACCGACGCGACTCGCGACTCACAGGCAGACTTCCCGGCGCCCGAGGGCCCGACGAGCAGGATCTTGAGCGTGGGCAGCGCATCCTCCGAAGCCATGGCTGGCTGTCGGGGACGTGGGCCTTCCAGCAGTTGTCTTGCGGCCGCCGTCGACGTGGCGAGGTTGCTGAGGCGCGCCGTTTTTGGTCTTGGTTGGCGGTGGCGGAAGAGAAAGAGGACGTGATGAAGCTCTTCCCAGACCACCTGGTTCCCAAGACCGCTTCCTGTACTCGCTCCGAGTTTTCCTTTTCGCGAACACGGGCCGTCCACTTGGCCGTCCACACGTACTCAACTATTCTCCCGTTGGGGGTTGAGTTGCTTGGCGCGCGGCACTGCGCGGGACTTGACTTTGGGCAGGCCATTCCCCGGACTAATGCGGACCAAGAGAGATTACCACGGCTTAGTAGGGGTGCTGGCGCGGGCTAGGAATGGCGGCCATACGGAGGACGCAGCGCGCGCAAACGGTTGGTACCCGTTGGCCAACAGTAGCATAGCGCGTCGTCACACGAGGGAGACAACCTTTCTGCAGGCCTCTGTCGACCGACACGGATGCCCCGACACAACCAACACACACACACACACACACACACACACTTTGTCCTCTGCCGCCAGTCCTCGAATGTCCCCCCAGCTGATTCATCATGTCTGCAATAACCCTTTGATTGCCTTGTGCCCCTAAACGGAAATCCATGAACCCAGCGACTACGGACCGTCGTACGACGCCAAGTGCAACATCATCCGCACGCCTTGCCCCGGCCGCGGGGAGCAACTTCCAGAGACAACCGTGCCCTCTGTGCCGTCCCTTTCCCACCAGCGCTTATACCTCCTCCAGCACACGCTCCTTGAACTCCCGTTCCACCTTCTGGCCCTGCTCGTCCGTCGTCGATTCGCCGTGGAGGGCCATGAGGGCGCCGAGGTCGAACTTGGGCTGCTTGAGAAGCTTGACTTTGCGGATGTGGACCTAATCACCTCGTCAGCACTTCCTGGCCCTTCATTGTGCCCCTCCCAAGTTGTGCCACTCACGTTCTGAAGTGGGTAGATGCCCTGGGTGGCCTTCTCGATCTCGCGGCCGATGACCTCGGGGATAAGCTTGTTGGTTAGCTGCTGAAGGGTGCAGCTGGTGGCCTCGCGCTGGATGATCTCCGTCATCTTGCGGCGGATAGCGCGGATCTGCGAAGAGGCGGCGTACGTGGTCTTCTTGATCTGGTTGGGCCGGCGCTTGGTGAAGGCGATGGCGAAGAGGCGCAGGAGGTAGTCGTCGGTTGTCTTGACCGTCACGTTGGCCTCGATGAGCGTCTGCCACTTGCGCACGAGCGACCGCAGCTTGTCCGAGGTGAAGTCAAGACCGTGGAAGTTCGTCAGGCAATTCTTTCCCTGCACTTCATCCACCCTGAGCTTGACCTTGCGGAAAGCATGGTCCTCATCCTTTTGCAGATCCGCCAGCGAAACCTCGAAGATCCGACCTTTGAGCGCGTCATTCGCGTTCTTCAGTCCGCTTGTGCGGTTGACCAGAGTCTTGCCAACACTGTCGCAGGGGGGGGGGGGGTTAGAGCATGTCCTCGTTCAGATCGTCGCGCCTGCAGGTCGGCATGGCTTACTCTCGGATTTGGAAGGGGCCCGGGGCCTGGGAAGTCGCATGACTTAGTTTCACCAAGGTCGCTGAGGGCAAGATTGAGGCGGAATACCTTGATGCTGTACCAGTCCTTGCGGGAAAAAGGGTCGACGGTCTTCTTCTTGAGACCCTTCTTGCCCTTTGACAGTCTCTTGTTCCTACAAGTCGCTCTGTCAGCAAATGCCCGAGAGTACGCGAGCCAGTTCCCGAATCGATCGGGATCCATGGCCTCTTCAGACATATATAGCAGGGATTCAACCTACTTTCCGACAGCCATCTTGATGAGCCCTTGTCGTAAAAAGGCACAATGGTGCTAGATGGTCGGACGCGCTCTGTGGTGCTTTCGTTGGGTTTTGGGCGCTTCGAAATTCTTTCTGTGTGCGCAAGAGCCGAGCGCACGAGCCAAGCGGGGCAAGAGTGCATCCATGTCCATAGAGGCAGAGGCGCCCGTCTTGATTGGTCCGTGCTCTAGGGCTAGCAAGCAGGCGGTGCTAGGTATACATACAGAATAATCAATGCAACGTCTACACAAACTCTGTAGTGCACAGTCAACGGCCGAGTGGATTTTGTCATGGGGCAAAACGTGATCGTCTTGGGCTGCAAGAAATCAATGCCTCTGGAAAGACGCTGCAAGAATGCCGAGTCGATGCAGCAACTTTCAGGAATCGGAACTGACCTGTCAAGGCCCTCGAAACTTTTTGCCTGCGGCGCAGAATCAGCCGAGTCCACTGGTTGGCAAGCCTAACGGCGGCTGGGGCGGGTTCACGGACTTGCTGGCTTTCAACGGAGATGCCTCACATGGTTCGTGCCATCACATCCGACTGACCAGCCGACGGTCCATTACTACGTGCTCCCGTTGGCCGCTTTCGCCAGAAGGGAGCGGTCAAGCTCCAGGAGGGCTAGGCAGATGGATGGTACTAGGCAGGGTATCATTGTTTGCTGCGTGGCCTTCGGTGTCCGCCGTCTCCTGTTGACCGCCACGGAAAGGACGCAGGTCCATTGCTGCAAGGTATGTACAACATGCATAAACATCCATGTCCGTCCGTCCCGCGAGGTGGGCCTTGACCACGTTGTTTGCAAGGATGTCGCCGATAGCATGGGAAAAAAACATGTCCTCCTCTGCATTTTTTGTCGTCGCTTTTCTGTGCGGTTGAACAGGGCCGGGGGTTGAAGCGCCAGCATTCGGCAGCAAGACGCCGCCTGCGCACGGGTTTGTGTGCCCCGGCCGTCGATGTTTCGATGCGGCCGTCGAAGGATGTCATGCTGCCTTCAACCCGACCGCCTTCTCCTCGTCCGGTAGGGGAACATGGTACATGTCGAAGCTCGGGAAACTGAAGTACCGACAAGAGTCTGTGGCATCACGCCAGAACGGGTCCGGCGCCTGAGAATCGACATATGCACAGGCTGGAGGGCCGTACGCCTCGGTGTCGGGCCAAGAAGCCTGTTGCCGTTGCTCTAGGGTGGCGCACAAGGCTGACCTGGCCGGCATGGGCGATGCCGAGCGGATCATGGACTCGGACGGTGAGCCCAAGACGAAGGCCACCCGGTTCAGGAGGTCGGTCGCCCTCGGCGGGGACTGAGAGTCGGCCAGAGAGTTGCGGATCGCGGTGCACGTGGTGATCGAAGGCTCGGTGGCAGCAACGCGCAGCAGTCGGGGCCGTCGCCGACCGGAGCTCCTTGGCGACGAATCTCTCCGCTGTGTGCGGCGCGCATCATGGCAGGAATCTGGGGACGAAGCCATTGTTGGCGGGATCGGTGGTTTGCAGGACGAAGACGAGTTTCCTGTTCCTATGGTTGGACTTCTTAGACAGGCAAGACAAGTTTGACCAACACTTGCGCCGTGGAGACGGACAATCAAGCTAGTAGGAAGAGGGGGACAAAGCGACAGCAGCCCTCTTGGGCTGAAATGGCATCGGGCTAAAGTCAAGACGCGGCGCGCCATTTGACAGGGTGTGTGCCTTGACAGGGTGCGTAAGGCACACAGACCCCACGCTATAGAGGCCCAGGCCCCGTTCTCCTTGTCGAATACGAATACTACTGGGCGGCGCGATGAGCCGGGCGGCCCACTGCTGCCACTTGGCACCCTGGCCCTGGGCGAGCCCGGGTCGCCCTTGGGGAGAATCGGCCACCACACTTGCTTGCTTTCTTTCTTTCCTCTTCTACCTCTCTTGTCTCTGTGTCTCTGCCGGGTGGCGAGCTCGCAACGCAACGCGCTGGCGCCGGGCCACACGAGATGGAACACACGAGATGGAACGGAAACAAGGAAAATGAATCAGCGAGAGAATTGTGACGCAAAGCGAAGGGGGGAAGGGGGAGGGGGTTGGCTGGCTGCTTGCTGACGCCCGTCGCTGTTTGGTTGGTCGCCAGTACAAGTTGTTGCCGTTGTGCGGAGTAGAGAGGTAGGTACATGCGTGATCCGACCAGCCTGGAAGCCCCAGGATCAGCACACGTGGTGCCGAGTGCGTTGTGCTGCCTGCCCTCTTCGGCACGAACCGGGGGCTGCAGTCCGCATCGGTGCCCATCGTCGGAAGACAGGTAAAAGCGACGACGGCTCCCGTCCCGACTTCGCACCCATGATCAGTCGACAAGATTCTTTACGCCACGTGTTGCGGTCAATCGTTCGTTGGGTCTCTCGGGAGCATTCCCGTGCAGCAAGTCGTTTTCTCTGCACAATCTTCCGATACCTTGAGGAATGGGAGGGTAACCGGATGGGGGGTGTGGGAGAATGAAAAATGCCATGTTGCGGGAACTCCCATCATCTGTATCAAGCCCGGACGAAGCAATCGACAGCACCTACTCGGCTTCTCCACGGCATCGCGTGCCAAGTAGTCTGTCTCCCGGGGGCAAGCGTCGTCGTCCCAAGGAAGAACGCATGTCACTCTTGGATTTTTTTGAACGCGGGCATTTTCCGAAGACGATGATCGGGGTCATCTGATGGCTGGCCCCAAGGGACTGTATACTGTGATCTACTACTGGCCGCACCGAATCGTCCCAATAGTAGGCGACCCATGTCGACAAACGGACAGCCTCCGCCCCATGCTGCGTTGCCGAGGACACCCTCGTGTTCAGTGGTCGATACTACAAGTCACACGTCAGCATTGCACGCTTCGATCCCATGTCAAGAAAGTGCTGCGCGGTGCTTACTCGTCCCAGACGCGTCCGTGGACCGCCTTGAGCTCGTCCTCCGTCATCCTCTTGCCAGCTGTGAAGTAGCCTAGACCGAGGTCCAACGTCAGCCTGTGATCAGGAGCGAGAGGGCGCCATAGGTCGACGTGTCCGGGGCGGGAGGCGGCCTAGTCCGAACGCACCCGCATTGATCTTGGCGTCGATTTCCACTCTAGAGTCGGCCGGGATCCAGTCCTCTGGGAGCTCGACACGTTGATGGATGGGGATGCTACCGTTGGTCACGAGAGTCTTAGTGCGACGGGACGTCTGCAAGCCGGTCCTAGCTGTGACACGGGGCACTCCGGACTTCTTACCCCTGGCCTACGATGGCGTCGTGCTTCATGCTACAAGGTTCCCTCTGCGTTAGACCGGAGAATCCAGCAAGAGGCAAGGAGAGATTGGCCGAGCCTGCACTCGGAAGCACTCACTTGCTCATGCTGAGCATTCTATCGATCTTGGTGATGCCCAGCCAGTGTAGGATATCGGGCATCAAGGCTTGGAACCGCATGTCCCGGACCCCTGCGATGTTCTCGGTTCTCTTGAAATAGTCGCTGGCTTTGTCCTGGCCTCTTTTTCTGGCATTATACACCACTGCGAGCATCTCGTTAGCTCGACGGCCGGACCATGGGATTGCGATGTTGACATGACGGGCCCCGGATGTCCAACAGGGCAAAACGTACGATACTATCGACGGTCAGTGGACGTTCGTCGCGATTCGACACAGAAGAGAGCATGGATACCTTGGTGACTTCACCCAGCGCGCGCCCCTCTTTCCGGAAGTAGATGACAACACCACTGCCACCATTCTGTGCTTCCTTGACAGCTTCTTCAATGCCGTAGATCAGGTATGGCCGGCAAGTGCAGATATCGGAGCCGAACACATCACTTCCATTGCACTAGGTCTCACACCGTGAGCACGAGCTGGCGAGTAGAGGTGGCCAGCAGCTAGAGGCTGGAACGGTACTCCTTACCTCGTCGTGGACACGGAGGGCAAGCTGCTTATCAGGGTCGGACATGTTGGCCGGATCGCCGAAGCAGTACACCGTCAGTCCACCTGTTCATAGTCAACCCATGTCCAAACAGGACAAAGTCGGCAGACAGACGCTTGTTCTTACCGATAGGAGGAAGAAAGACCTGGAGGTCGCCTTCCGTCCTGGTGTCAGTAGCTCAGATTCGACCAAGACATGAGCAAGTCCGGAGTTGCCCGTTCGGACGCCACCCATCATCAGTACTTACCTCTCGTGATCAGCTACAGGGAAGGGTATCCTGTATCAGTCCTGGGGCCGGGTGCATAAGATACAGGGTAGGAGTGGACTCGCCTCGGGGTACATGCCACCGGTGTACTCGAAAAGTGACCTTCGGAGTGTTCCCTCGTCTATGCCAAACCTCTCCGCCACCCCGGGCAGGTACCACACCGGTTCCACCGCAAACTTGGTGACTGCAAGCTCGCCGGCCGCGTTCAGGCAGATCTTCCCGTCTGGCACCAGCCGGCCACTGCGCACGCTGTCCTCGAGTTCAGGGAGCTTCATGTGCGCCTTGGTAATGGCAATGGTTGGCCGCAGATCCACTAGCACAGACCGGTCAGGGCTTCTTTGCTCGTCCGAGAAGGGAGAGAGAGAGAGAGAGAGAGAGAGAGAGAGAGAGAGAGAGAGAGAGAGAGGGAGAGGGAGAGGGAGAGGGAGAGGGAGAGGGAGAGGGAGAGGGAGAGGGAGAGGGGGGCAGAGCTGGGTTCTCACCACTCTCCTTGTCCATCAGGTCCTTGAACAGCCAGGGCGTCTGATGGCCCCACGGATCCATGGCCACGATCTTGCGCGCGTCGCCCCACTGCGGGAACGGGCCGATGTTGGCGGCCGGCTCCGTGTTGGTGAAGTCGGGCCGGTGGTCGGCACTGAGCTGGTTGCTGGCGACGGCGAGCGCGTAGTAGACCGAGTAGGAGCCGCCGTGGGCGCCGATGGCGTTGCGGCGGCGGATGGTGGCCGGGGCGCGCGAGACGGCCACGGGCCCGCGCGCCACCGGGTCCGCGTGGCCCCAGTGCAGCGGCAGCGGCCGGATGCCGATCTGCTTCGGGTACGTCGTCAGGATGATGCGGGAGGTGAAGCCGGCCCGGGCGTCCGGGGACGCCGGCGTGGTGGCCGGGACGGGCGCAGACGCGGATGGCAGCGTGGGCGAGCTGGTCTCGGCGTCGGCCGGCATCAGCGGCGGCGTCTGCTGCGCGTGGGCGACGAAGCCGGAACCCAGGCCGGCCGGGGACGGCAAAAGGGGCGGCAGGCCTTCTGCGTCATGGTGGGTGTGGTGCGGGCGCTCCTGGTCGCCTACGCGCTGAGACATGGCCTCGAAAGCCTGCAGGAGCTGGGCCTGGCCCCGGGCTATGTCCTCCAGGGTCTTCTTGACCTCGTCCAAGACCAAGCCAGATGATGCCATGCTTTGTTACGCAGGGGATTCGAGTCCGTGGAGAGAGACAGGACTGTGGCGGTCCGGTCAGGTAGAGAGGTGTAGATAGTAGTGGTAGAGTCTAGAGTCGCACAGGTACACTATCGCCGATGGCTTCTCGAGATGTGGATCTTCAAGGCTGAGGTGAAGTACTTGTACTAAGTAGCTTTAGACTGACTCTACGGCAAGTTGCACGAGTTGCATCGGGAAGGCGCCGCCGGCGCGGCAACCGGCTGTCCACATCCCTGTCCTGTCCCGGATCCCCGCTTTCTCAGGCACCCACGGAAAAAGGGGGCAGAGAGGGCGAAAGAAAAGGGTCACGTTTTCATCCTTCTTTCCTCTTCTCATCACCCGCCGCTTGCCGACAGTGTCCTACCGACTCCAGGGCCGAGAGACGTTGCTAGACTCGGAGAGGCCATCGGAGAGGCCATTGTAAGCAAGTGCCGACTGCCGAGAATGATGCAAGGGGGGCCGCAAAGCCTATTCGTTCCAGTGACAAAGCCTACAAGTACCGACTACTTCGTTAGTTGCAGGGACCCTTGCGTTTTGTGACTCGCGGCGGTCACGTCGCATTCTTTGCCCGTCTGCTTGGCGACGAACAACGGGAATTCGTCCCGCACACCACCACCACCACCGTACACCACATGGGAAGTCTCGCAAAAGACATTGGAACCGCACGCAGCCGAGACGCAGATGGGCAAACGAAAGAGCGCGAAAAAGCCGCAGGGCCCACGCAAGGTTCGTCCGGGCGGGCGCGCGCGCGTGCCAAAGGGCTGCCGTCGCATGAGATTGACCGACGCTTGCAGCAAGAACCGCTCCCGACCGTCTTCACCTGCCTTTTCTGTAACCACGAAAAGTCGGTGAGCGTCAAGATGGACAAGAAGGCGGGCGTGGGCGAGCTGGACTGCAAGATCTGCGGCCAGCGCTTCCAGTGCGGCATCAACTACCTGTCCGCCCCGATCGACGTCTATAGCGAATGGGTCGACGCGGCTGGTAGGGACGGCCCGTCCTGTCGAGCTGACGGTCGACGTGTTAACGCGATGCAGACGCGGTGGCGGGCGCTGGCCAGGGCCGCGCGCCATCCCAGCACACGAGCGAGAGCAGGCCGGTGGCCGGGCCGAACTTGTCGAGAAAACGAAGCCAAGTGCAGGAGGAGGAAGGGGCAAGGTATGAAGGGGACGGTATTGTCGCCGATGACGACGATTTCGACTGAGCGTCGGGTCACACTGCGAAAACAGTCTCGGGTCCGGAGGGGGGGGGGGAACGGACGTCTACCAGGAAACAGGAAACAGGGTGCTTTTATGTCTAGCTTGGCAACGCGGGTCGCTTGTGTGCGACGGACGTGGTATCCTGATGGTATCCTGATGGAGCACATTGCCCTTCTACCTCTTACTTGGTGTAGAATCGATCACCGAAATCACCAAGTCCTGGGATGATGTAGCTGTGAATGCCTCAGTCAGCGTAGCCACATGGATCATCTCGAAGGAGCCGGTGGCATACTTCTTCTCGTCCAGTCCCTGGTCTACAAAGGCCGTGACGACTCGGAGACGAGGAAATCTCGAGGCAAACCTCTTGATGCCTTGCGGACTTGCAATCAAGTTCAGGAAGAGGATCCTGTGTTCTGGGACGCCTCGCGCCTTCAAGACCTCGACGGCCATGATGGCGGAGCCTCCTGGAGGACGACAAAGTGAGTTCAAGATTGAACTTGCGCTGGACAGGGATACTCGGCTTACCGGTGGCGAACATGGGGTCCAGCAGCAACACCCACCTGTCGGCAATGTCTTCGGGCAGCTTGTCGTAGAACAGCTTGGGCTGAGATGTCTCCTCGTCCCTCTGGATCAGGATCTTTCCGATGCGGACAGAGCGGCAGCAGTCTCGCAGACCTTGCTCCATGGCCTCCCCCGCGCGCATGATGGAAACACCGCAGATCTTCCCCTGGAAGGATAGGCCGTTGTACGGACGGCCGACCGGCGTGGTGACTGTGTTTTCCATCGTGGGCAGATGGTTCAGTCCCTCCTCCACGAGCAGTCTGATGATGCGGTTCGAGTAGAAGATGAAGTCGCCCCGCTCCGTCTTCTGGTCGCGTATTGTCCTGACCAAGGCCACGGCTGTGAGTCGCCTGCTGTTCTCAAGCCTGACGGGGGGATAAGCCAACTGCGACAAGCAAGCACTCACGTGAGCAGAGCTATGAGCTGAGGCGTCGGCTTGAGGACAGTGACATTCTCAAACTCCACCCCGGTCGACACGGTGGCCGTGGGTTTTTGGCCCTCGGATTGATAATCGGGGCCAACACATTGCCTCGGGGCGGACTCGAGTGTCTCGGGCTCCGACATTGCGCCGACGGGGATGGCAGAGGCAAGACAAGCTGTCTCGGCACACCGAGACACCCCTGTTGACGCTGGGGCCCCCACTAGGCAGGTATCCACCCAAGTCCCATTGTGGATCTTTGTGAACGTAATCTTGGTCCTGTCCTGTACTTTCCCATCGACAGATGGATCAACATCCTCAAGATCTTGTTTAACAATCGATTGAGTGGTTAGGGGTACCCTCCCATCCGCTATGTCTATCATGGACTGGACAGAGGCAGACACGGCAGACACGGCAGACAAGGCAGACACGGCAGACAAGGCATCTTGGAGAGCCGTGAGCTGACGCCCAAGTTGTTGAAATCGGATATCCTGTCTAGCAGCAAGCCCATCTTGGCGCTTGACCAGATCATTGTAGACGGAATGGAGCTGGCCCTGTATATGCTGGGCCAGTCCCTTGATAGCCTCCCGACTTCCGTTCTCTCCAGGGATATACGGCGTCCTCCAGCTCGGCGTTTTCGGGTTCGACGAGGAAGCCATGTCGGATATCGGTGGCTAGAGGGCTGAGATTTGGAGTTCGACGGGGTAAACTCTGATCGTTCGTGCGCGCGCGCGGTATTTTGCTTCTGCTAGCGGGAAAGGGGTAGTCTTAACAAAAGTACGTATTTTTGTGGCTTCTAGCGGATCACTACACCTAGGCACCGGAATCCCGGTCCAGAGCCATAAACAGGCGATTCGTGATATCTAGCCAGTGGTTGATCACCTCTACCGCGGCGCTCGAAATGTCTGACTAGGCTGAATTACCGTGGGTGGGGCACGGTTGTGGCCACGCAAGTGTGGCTGACCAACCCTGTGGAGAATCCACACCAGGGATCTTACCTAGGTAGCCCTTGGCAGGACGCAGCGGAGCGGGGTCGGAATGGTAGAGGTACGAAGTGGGTACTTCGTGCGTTGAGCGAATGAGCGAAAGTACAATCAACACCATCATACGCGCCATGTCATTCGATCCATGCGGCTCAACGCAACCAACAGAGTCACGATCCGTTTGATGTGAAAATCGTGGGTGGGCCCAGTTCATCTTTGTTTGTGTTACTACGGCAAGAAAAGAACGGCATTCCTTCCTCGCGCCGAGTACAAATTTTCGAAAGCAACGCGCAGCTAAAAGTCTGTCTCATCACGCTACTCTACTCCCACGGCAACGAGACGTCGGCGCGGCGACAATAATTCGGGCGTCCAGGACAAAGCCACGAACCACCGAGCCGTTGGAAGCGCGCCCTACTCTTCCATCTCAACAACGTCTCCATCATGGCCACGTCTAGGCTGAAGTCGAAGATGACGCGACCTCCACCTCCGCCCGTGCCCGTAGACTACGACCCCTACGAAGACTTCGAAGCCGTCATCCCCATATCTCGCGCCCGTTCCTCGGATTCCCCCAGAGCCTCGAGTCAAAAAGCCGCTTCTCTGCAAAGATCAAAACCCTCATCTACCAGAGCAACAGCGCTGCCGCCGATGAAGAGAGCGTCTCCTCGATCCAGGGCCGCTGCTGCTGTCTCGCAAGCTCGGGCTCCTAGCGCGGCACATCAACCGCCAAGGCAGGAACAAATCCCGCTTCGTCTCAGTCGTGACAACCCATCGCGACCGACGGGTGTGGTGAAGCACAACAAGGCCATGGCTATTCCGAAGCGACTGGAGCGCAAGAACTCGCCGGCGCCATCAGACCTGAAGACACAAGCGAGACCGGTTGCGCAACCAGCAGCTGCAACCACAGCGCCATCGGCGCCGACGAAGAAGCCTAGCGCTCCAACGAGAACAATGCCACAACCGACCACGTCGGCCAAGCGCCGGAAACGTCTAATAGACACGCTGGTCGCCTTGAAGGAGAGCTCGTCAGAAGGCGAGGAGGAGGAAAGCCAGTGTCAGGATGACCCTGCGGTCAGTCACCACAGTGAGTCCTCACTGGCCTCCTTTGACCTTGGCCCCGCTGCAGGGCTGCCGGCGGCCACACCGGCCAAAGTCACGGCAGTTGTGCGTGCCATGTCAGGGGCCACGAAGCCGGGCCCCAGGATCACGTATGGCATGGCCAGGACGACTGTGCTGGAGGAGGAAGATGTCATCATGGGCGGCCTAGATTTCGGCGCACTGGCGAATGCGTCGTCAACCAAGGCACCCCTCCTCAGCCTGGCCCGTCCCAAGCCTCCGCCCAACGCTTTCTCCTTCGAAGACGACGAGGATACGGCGAATACAGGACAGGTGCGCAGCATACATGAACTGCGTCAGGCTGGCGCGACCAACCGCTATGCCGACGAAATGGCCGACTTCGAGGACAGGGTCGG
Organism: Phyllachora maydis; assembly: GCA_029339225.1. Classification (NCBI taxonomy): domain Eukaryota; kingdom Fungi; phylum Ascomycota; class Sordariomycetes; order Phyllachorales; family Phyllachoraceae; genus Phyllachora; species Phyllachora maydis. Next base: position 570,247 of record JAQQPM010000006.1, on the reverse strand, counting down.
CGTGCCGTCTGCGAAGCCCTCGTCGATCCGACGGGGCGCGTTGCTGGAGATAGCGGAGCGCATGCACGAGAAGGAGTTTAGGAAGCAATTTCGAATGCACGGCAGCAAGATCTTCTTCGAGCGGCTTGCCCAGGAGACGGACATTGTGGCAGCGTATGCGATAGTGGCCATCCTCACCACGCTCTTCGGCACGCAATCGTCGGCCCACCTCATCCAGCAGACTGCTTTCCATGGCATCGCCGAGCTGCTGGCCCTGCTGCTACATCGTCCCGAGCATGTTCGATCGATTGCCAGAGACCGCAAGAACAACCTGTCCAAGAATGCGCAGAAAAGCATGAACGAGCTCGAAGAGGCGGTCCTGAAGCTGCCGATTTGGAGGCCAGCAACGCCCACCTTGCTCTCCCCACGCACACTCGCTCTGAAGTGTCTGGAGCTGATGATGCGACAATGCACCGATGCCAGGATCGAAACCAAGATTTTCTCTGCCGCTGTCACTGACCATCTCTTCTCCGTCCTCACCCAGGCCGTTTCTGACGCCAGCTTCTGGGACTTCCCTACCCGGCACCAGTCTACCGACCTGTACCTCGCCCTTGTTCTGCTCGAACCGCTCTCCCTTGGTGCGATGCAATCGGAGCTCGGCCCGACATGGACGGCCGAGTACGTCCCCATCGTGGCCGACGTGTTGAAGACGGCCCTGGACCGACCGGTTGACAAGTTCGACGAGCTCGAAAACCTTGTACTGAGACTTGTCCTGAACTCGACCAACAACAACACGTCAGCCTGCGGCATGTTTGTGAGAAAGGGCCTGCTCCGCCGGCTCACCGAGACGGCATGTCGCTCATTCCAATCCGTCTTGACCTCGATCAAGGACGACGCTTTTATGGCAAAAGTCCTCGAGTCGCTCGTCTTCATGCTGGGCGTACTGATCAACTTCTGCGAGCACTACCCTCCTGCGGCCCAGGACCTGGCCGACGCCACCACCGAGAGCGAGAGTGGCGACCAGCCGCCCGTCCACCGGCTGATTCGAGTCTTTCTGGACTACTACTCGAAGACGTCTGATGTGAGTTGCTCTGCTCGGCTCTGGCCCGGCCTGTTCACCGCCACTCGTCCTAACCAAACACACAGGCCGATTCCATGGAAAAGTCGCAGCTCAATGTGGCCTTTGGCTATCTCTCGGTCGCGCTAGGCTATCTGTGCTTGCACCGCGACGTTCGGGACGCGTTCGAATCGGTGCACTCCAAGAGGACGCTCGCGCCGCTCGTGGACGCGGTCCGCGAGTTCATGCGCTACCACCAGCTGCTGGCCGCCAACGCCATGGACGCCGGCCACGCCGAAGAGGCGCGCCAGCACTCGCCGGCCACGCAGCGGCTGGAGCGGCTGGTCGGCCAGCTCGAACAGTGCCATTAGACCAAGCCCGCCCGGCCGCCTGTTCCCCCCCTTTTTGTCCGACGATCCTGTTGATTTTCCCTGCTCCCACGACGGCGAGAAGATTTGAAGCCAGGCACTGCAAAAATACACCTCCTATGGGGCTAGCTACTTGTTAGAGATGAGGTTGTGCTGATCACTCCCGAGGCCCTCTATTTTTTTTTAAATTTCTTTTAAGCGGGCACACCCGTGGTCATGCTCTGTTGAAGCATGGACAAGAATACCTCAGACACCCCAGCTTATGATACGCTCCTCGAAAGCTGTCTGTCCATACACACGTGGAGTAGGTATACGAAGCCACCACCACCCGGCCAACCCGTTCCTCCCTGAAGAACGGAATGCAACCAAGTGAGCCCTTTTTTTCGTGAGAGGTCGTCCGGTCCCTGGCCCGACCGCGTACTCGAGAATCCCGGCTTTTTCCAGATGGTGAGCTTCGTAGATGACCTGCTCCTGTCTCCCAACATTAGAAAGCACGGCTGTAGTAGTAGTAGTAGTAGTAGTAGTCGTAGTCATAGTAGTCATAGTAGTAGTACATTGCGCCGGTCTCGGCCAAGAGAAAGAGACCTTTATAGGCCCGATGCCTTGACGCACATCCACAGCACCACGGGCACTACCACATTATCGTTCCCGCCCGTCAGCACGGCCTCCGTCAGCGACGCCAGCGACGCGCACACGGCCGTGTCCCGCGCCGCGCCGGCCCACGACGCCGCCCGGGCCGCGCGCCCCTCCCCCGCGGGGCCGCCGCACCCGTCAGCGTCCGCCGCCGACGTGCGGGACCACCCGCCCACGCGCAGCCAGGCGCTGGCGGCCATCAGGCCGGCAAACACGGCCACGGCAAAGGCCAGGCTGCCCTCGAGGCTCTTGCCACCGCCCCACAGCCACTTGCGGTGGCCCCAGCGGCGCCCAATCAGCGAGGCGGCGGCGTCGCCGAGCCCGACGCACACGATGCCGGCCACCATGCTGACGTCGCGGGTGGAGAGTTCCCAGCCGGGCGCGGTGGTGACGTCGACGGCGCCGTCCTCGATGCCGTCGGGGGGGGTCGCTGCGTCGCCGACCTGGCTGGCGGCGCGCGGGAGGGCGGCGAGGCTGAGCCACAGCGGGATGGCGCAGCCGATGAGCAGGAAGATGTGGGAGATGACGACGGGCCCGCGCAGGTCGCGGCCGTCGACGTAGGGGGTCAGGAAGGCGGCGATGGGCTTGGACAGGGGCGGCAGCTGGCTGGCCCGCAGGAGGTCGAGCAGCAGGAAGATGGCCAGCATGAGGGCCAGCGCGAGGGCGACGAAGGCCGGGTCGACAAAGACGGAGGGAAGGAACATGGCCACCATCATGAAGTGGAAGACCTTGCGCCGCGTGTCGACCTCGTACACGGGCGAGAGCCGGAACACGACGGCCAGGCCGGCGCCGATAACGGCGACGTAATAGGCGCAGAGCGCGAGGCGCGTGTTGGCGTCGCCGAGGACATGGTGCCGCAGATGCTGAAGCCAGGCCCCGGCCGCACATGCGTCGACGGCTTCAGGGCCGCTACGGGGGGGGAGCAGAATCCAGCGCTGCAGGCTGGCTTTCACGACTTGGAAGCGAAACCAAGGCAGGTCGCCGAAGAGGTAGCCCAGGGCCCAGCCCACAGGTTCGTTGTCGGCCAGGGCGTAGCGCTGAACGTACGCGCGGATGCCGAGCAAGACGATGGCGAGAATGCAGACATGGACGTATAGGGCGTAGAGCCACTTCCTCCGCGTCGCCTGTTGCTGGGTCAGAGAGAAGAATACGCGCAGGCTGGAAGAGGCCGCTCGCTTGCGTCGACCCGAGGGCGTGTGCGTCTTCTTCCTGTGATCGGGCATTGGCACCGTAGGCAACGTGTTTCTCCGGGCGCAAGTCCGAAACGAAGCATCATCTTCCGACAGGACGGACAGGACATTTTGATGGTTGACGAGTGCCAGCGAAGCTGCCTCTGGCCCTCCAACACTTGCTCCCCGCCTGCGACGGTGCAGTGTGGCGGGTCCATACGCCTTGCTGTCTTGATTCTCGGCATTGTCGTCCGAGGAAAGGCCCGAGGCGGCAGCTGAAGGGTCCAGCTCGCCAGCGAAGGCATCCCTTCTTTCCCTTGACCTCGCCGCAGTGAGGCCATGTGACAAGGCGCGGAGCGAGAACAGCCCCCCGGCCTCGAGAGGCAGCCGCTTAAAGCGCCATTTGGGCACCCTGGCGAGCGCGATCGCCCAGCATATGGCATGTCCACAGAGGATGATGACGCTCAGTCCTCCGCCCCACAGCAATGCTTTCAGGACGACAGCTTGTGGCGAGTGGGCCAGCAGCAGGATATTTACAAGCGAGGTAGAGAGGAGCTGAAGCTCGGCGGGAAGGAGGCTGGTCGTCGTGAGGTGCTGAAGGATGAGGCAAAGGCTCTGATGTAGCGGGTACATGAGCACCATGACTTCCCGCGGTACTTGGTCGGCGTGCAACGAAGCTGCGCCCCCGTGCTCGAAGGCGAAAAGTGGCACGCATGATAGCAGCCAGTGAAGGCAGTTGAGCGCTTCCTCAGGCGCTATGAACGGAACTAGAAACCTGGGCAAGGCGCAAATGCTCAACACGAGGTTGGGAAGTACCACAGCCCTCGTGTGCGCTGCCGTCAGCAAGGAGACGAAGACGGGTATGAGTGGCGGGTACAAGGTCGGAGCAGGGTCAAAGGCGACGGGGACCGAGATGGGAATCGCTCTCGATGGCCGTGCATGTCGATAGGCCCAAAACACCAGTCTGGGTGGAAGCAAGATCAGGAGAGCGGCCACGAGTGCGGCCCAGGCGAAGAACTCTGACAAGACCATCAATATTTTGGCTGGATGGACCCTTTTGGCTGGATGTGGACCCTTGCTCACCTCGGCGATAACGCAGCAAGAAGGGTCGGGCATGTGGATTGGACCAGATCAAGCCCCCTTGGAGAAGCAGCAGCAAGACCTCGGTACTGCGCCGGATGACCTCCTTCTGCCGCCGTTCCGTTTCAGCTGCGCCCCTTCTCGGGACTCGATGGTGCTCGAGCTGCGCATGACCCAGTTCGGGGTGGCCCTCGTCGCCAAGGCTTGTTGGAGTGAGGGCGGGCGTCGAGTAGCCGGACAGCGACTCGTTCTTCCCCCGGAGTCCCTTGTGCAACGTCGTCCTCGGGGCGGGCAGCCTCTTCAGAAAGTGTTCGTCATCGGCCTCGGTGCCGCTGTCGCTGATGGGTGTTGTTGACTCCCTCCCGAACAGTACGGTCAGCTGATCAGGGACCCCTTTTACCGGCGCCAAGTCAGGCGGCTCGAGCAGCTCCCGGTGGACGTCGTGGACGTCGTGGTCGACGTCGTGGTGGTATGGATGCGGCGATCGCGACAGGACGCGCAAGCCGTCCTGCTCCTCTTCCCAAGTTCCCTCGGTGGGCGTCGGTGGGTTCGAAATCGGGGAATCGAGCATGTCGTCTCCGGCTGGATGCAGGACTCATGGCTAGGTCCTGTCGTCAGATGGGAGGTGAGACCTGAAGCCGATTGCGCAAATGCAATCGATCCAAGGGGCTATCAGTACGAATTACATAATTGACAACCCCTGCAACCCTCGACACCCGATACTACTACTCCCGCACGGGCCAAGCATATGCTTGGCCTTTCCAGACAGTTCGTTCACTTGACTAAAAATAGCAAGGCGGCGACCGCGGGAGACGCCAACGGATGACGGGACGATTAGAGGTAGGTAGCCGGGCAGGACGGAGGAAACACGACGGCGGGAAACAATGAAAGACCCAGTCGCTTGGGGAGGGGGGCTGCCGGGCAAACAGATGGCAGCATTTCTCAAGCCACATGTGCCCACACTGACATCATCAGGAAAGGCGTTTGGCGTGAGGTCCATCTCTGGCGGCCCTATGCTCCTTCCTGTCGTGCGGATCCTCGGGTGGAGCAGTCCCGATCCCGGCCTGGCGCTACCAAGTAGGTACGAACTGCTCACACAACACCGGCTGAGTGTGCTTGTGTGCTTGTGGAACGGCATGGGGCAGCACAAACACCCACCTATTCGCCAGTGCTCCGCCGCTCCACGCATATACCTGTTTTTCCTCCAACCGAGTGCATCGGTCCGACGTCCACCACCCGCATACGATAGAATAGTGCCCGTCTTCCCTCGTCATGGCTTGCCAGCAGACTGACCAGAGTGACTGCACTCCCCCTGTCTCGGCGTGTGTCGAGAAGGTTCATCACGATCACAGCACACCTGTCCGCCCGTCCCCAGCAGATAGACACAGCACCATGTCGACGAAAAGGTTCCTCTTGGCCATCTTCGTCTTCCTCGTAGTAACGCTCGGCTTGGCATCGGCCGCCAACCCCCAGCCATGGCTGCGCATGAGGAGGCCCTGCTTCCAGCACAATGCGCAAGAGCAACTCTGTTCCGCAGGGTCGAGCACCGAGACCGAGGTCGTCGACTCCGCCTTTACCGCCCTGCTTCGGAGTGCCTCGCCAGAATCCCTCCATCAGCTGCTGCACGAATTTTTCCCCAAGGCGTTCCGCCAGGGAGTTTGGCCGTCGGAGGAGGAAGCCCTGAAGGCGGTCCATCGGGTCAATGCCGCCCTGGCGACGAACATTGCGAGGATGGCCAAGAGGCAGAACGAGTCCAACACGACGACCACGACACCGTCCACACCACTGTCCGGGACGACCTCGACGACAACAGGAACAGGTTCTTCGGCACCTACGTCTTCTGTCGCCGCACAGACCTCAACGCAGTCAGGTCAAAGGACATCGACGAGTGCCGTCCAGAGTGCAACGACGGCGAGTAACGTATTGTCAACTGTCCAGTCAGGATCGAGCTCGACGGCTTCCGTATCGACAGCGACCACCTCCGCCTCGGGGTCCTCAGCCACTGCTGGTATGTTGACGAATGGTTCAGCGAGAATTCCCGTTCCCTTCCCCTCCACAATCGCCCGGAGCAACTCGACTTCTTCCGGTACGACCTCGGCGCAGGCGACACCCATGACCGAACGAGGTTCGTGGTTGTGTCCTGCCACGACAGTATCGTTATGTACCTCGGCATCGTACATCTGCGCAGGGCTCTTTGGACCCGCAGACCATGGCGGCCCATGGCCACCAACAGCTTTTCGGACAATCTGTCTGACTGACATGCCTGCAGGTACAACGCTCACCACAACAGTCACCGGCAGCGGGACTCCCGTTTCTAGCGCGCCCGGCTCCACCGAGACGGGTGGGAGTTCCGGTGTGAGCACGACAAGCGATCTGCCGCAGTCGTCGAAGCTTGTCACGTCGGTATACACGTCGACGGATGCCGCAGGAAGCATCATCATCGTTACCGCCACCACGTTCGTCAACGCTGACCCCACGAATGCCACCCCGTCGGCGACCAGCGCGCCAGGCTCGTTGCAGACCAATGGCGCGTCAGCGTCGATAATGGGCGGCCTGTCTTTCGAATTGCTCGTCGGCGTTGCAATCGTTCGTTTGCTGGTGTGTTGAGGCCCACAAAGTCTGGCTGAGCTGCGTCGAATATGGCGAAAAGCCCGCCTTTCTTCTCCTCCCCTATCCTGGTTTTGTGCACACTCCTTGAAGCATGGCGTTCGGAAAAGACTGGGTCATTTTCATGCCGTCTTGCGTGAAACATCGAACGCGGGCCGCGTGGACTGCATGTACATGATTCCGGGCATTCCTCCACTCCTCCATCATTCCTCGGCGGTGGCGATGAGAGAAAAAGGCGGATAAAAGTGATTGATTGCTTGAAAAAACGTAAACTAGTGCATTCCACTCGCATTCTCTTTTGTTTTCGTCGCTTGACAGGGTCAACCACAAGACGCTGCAGACTCTGGTTTCCAAGTCCCGACGTGCCCAGCGAGCGAACTTGCCCTTCTCGGCCTCCACATTGCAAAATGCCTAACCGGGCCCGATCTTGGGCATGTCGTGATGCTCGCTGAGTCGCGACAGGTGGTTGTTCAGCTCCTCGACCCGCTCCTTGTGCGTCTTGAGCAGCTCCGGGCGCTGCGTCGCCGACTTGTACATCTCCTGCAACTACAACATGACGGTAAACGGTCAGCGATGTGCTCCCGTCTCCGTGCCACGACGCTCGGGTCCCCGTGCCGCGACATACCTTCTTGCGCTTGGCCTCGGCGAACCGCTTCTCCGCCTCGGTCCTCGTGTCCTCCAACTCCTCCTGCTTGCCGTCCCCCTCCCCTTCCCCCTCCCCCTCCTTCTCCTCTCCCACCCTTTCCGCGTCCTTCCCCTTCCTGTCCACCCCGGTCGCAGCCTTGTCCGTCGCCTTGGCCTCGCCCATCGAGAGCGCGCGCTCGAGGCTCGAGGATCCTTTATCCTTCTTCTTCTTCTTCTTCTTGGGCTTTTTGACCTTGGCGCCCTTGAGCTTCAGCGCGCCGCCGCTGAAGGACGAGTATTCGTCAGAGGGCATCGTTTCGCGACAGGGCTGGGGGCTCTTCGTTGGAACGTTTCCGAAGCTGGCGGTACGCCCGGATCAATTGGCGGTCCTCCCAGGATTTGTGGAGCTGTATGGGGTCAGTGACGGGCCAATCATAGCGCTTCAATCGGGCGAGGCTGGTGCATCTCGTTTCCGCATCTGTGCTGTCGAGGATCACACAGTTTTCTGGAGTCGATATGAACTCCGCATGCTTGTCTCATTTCACTCTCCTGGGGGCATTGCCTATGCTTTCGCTGCTGCTCTTCCCCTTGATCACGGCGGGCGAGAAAGAGGCCGGGCTTCACTCGGTGCCAGTGGGGAAGCCGAAACGGGCTTAGCGTGATATAGCGTGGCCCCACCCTCAGGAACCATAAAAGAAATCTCCCGCTGCGCAAATCCTGCCCGCCTTTTCTTCTTTCTCCTCAGATCAAAAAGTACAACGAAGTAGCCACGACCAACACTTAGTGCTCTCCCACGGTGTTGTGTTGCCAGTCTCGAAATTCGATGACACTTCGGAGATCAAAATTCCATGATAGGAAGTCGTGCGCCCTCTCTCCATGGGTGTTCGATGCTGAAGATTGGAAACATTCTGTGCCGCGTACTCTGCGAGGCGTACGTGCTCCCACTGGACGGTAGAAATGTGCTTGCCAGGTGTGCTCCGGCTCCGAGATAGTTTGGCGGTGCCAGTTATTTCCCGTGCGACCACACCATGTTTGTGGGTGGCGATCGAGTGCGGCCTTCACGGATCTCACATGCTGTACAATAGCAATTTTTGCCCCCTCCAGAGCGTTGGCTGTTTGGCCAGGGCTGAAGGCTTTTAATAAACAAGTACGCACACACACACACACACATAGACTCATAGTCCTTTTGCCAGGTTGGGAAACTCGTGCACTACGCCGATCGTGATAAGAGTCCTTTGCTGGTGTTGCCCCGGTGGACATGGCCAACTGCGCAGTCCAGCTGCTGGGTTCCCAGACAGCAACACGCGGGACCAATGACGGCGCCGGATGTGTCCAATGTGTTTAGATGCCCGCTGAAATCCCGCCCGGTTGCGGTTCCCGGTCTGCGGTGTGTGCGGAGGCGTGGCTGTCCGGAGGAATGCACCGCAATACGGATCCCATTCCTCACGCCGTGCTGTCTCGCCATGGTCGCCTGGGCCGCGCCGTGGTCATTAGACATGAGCCGCATTCGTTATATAAGTCGGGCCCGAGAGGCAGAGGTCTGCTTTCGGCCTTCTCCCTCCCCCTTCCCCCCCCCCCCCCGTTACCCAGTCCGCTCGTTCCAATATCTTCACCAGTCCCTCGTTTGATTCAAGTCGAAAACAAAAACACACTCCTTTCTCATCAGGCTTCCAACCATCGTCCATCTTTCAGCACCGTATCACGCACCTAATCACAATGGCCAGGTAAGTCGAGAACAGTCCCGCTGGTCATCACATCAACCAGGGGACCTGACTGACATGCTCCGCGCAGCAGCAGCAGCAGCAGCAGCAACGTCACTCTCCTTACCTCGAGCTGGCTTTCGTGTGCCCCGGCGACCTACACCACAACGTACACCATCACCAAGCAGACGGCGTGCCCGACCAGCGCATGGGTCGCCACCTACACCGTCACCGAGGTCTGCACGGGCAACCCGGCCAACTTCACCACGCCGGCGGTCCCGAGCGGCTTCGTCGTTTCCACCGTCACCTGCGGGTCCTGCGCGACGCCCACCATGACGATCACCTGCCCCAGCCCCGCGCCCACGGGTTCCGGGACCGGCAATGGCAACGGCAACGGCAACGGCAACGGCGTCACCCAAAGCGGCCCGCAGCCCTCCGAGATGACCCCGGCCATGACCCCCGGCTCCCAGGCGCCCCCGCCCCCGGCCATGACGACCAAGCCGGGTCCGGGTACGGGCTATGTCACGGCCGGCGCGCCCTCGCTCAAGCATGGCCTGCTGCTGGCGCTGGGGATCGCCGCGGCGGCGTTGGGTGTGGTTGCATAGGCGAAAGGTGATTGCAAGGGGGGTGGTGTATGGCGAGGGTTTGATACATTGTGCTTGGAGAGCACGAACAAAGATAATGGGCGGCAGGAAATGACTGGGCTCTTTCCGCTGCATGTTTTGTTGGTTTTGGTTTCACGCGGCGGCGCAACGGGGCGTGCCGCGGGCAATGCGAGTAATACCTATATTATACTGGCGATCCAACTGGTCATCCCTTGGTTCCATCTCATTCTTTCAGCCCAACGTCTTGACTTCGGTGCTGATCTCGTAGAAACTCCTCAATCTGCGTGTCGTGATGGGGACGATCTGGCGGTCCGGACAAGCTGCCTTGGTGAATCCGAGTCTTGTCCTCGGGCTCGTCCTTCTTGAGGCCGACCAGCTTCTCCACAGAGGCCATTCCTTGAGAGAGTGTCTCGCTCACTGCCACCTTGTTAGTGAAATCTCACGACTCAATGGCAAAGCTGTTGTGGAAAATCAGAGACGTTGCTGTCACCTTTTCCAATGATGCCGTCGCCAGGTGCTTGGTCATCTCCATCTCCATCGGAGACCTTGGCCTGGATCGCCGCCTCGTCCAGTTGCTGCTTGTAGGGCTTAGACATATCGGACGACGCTGGGGTTGGGGGGGCTGATGCTCATCCAGGACTGGACCTGAGAGGCCTCGAGAGATTACATGTCCCTTGGTTCAGAAATCCAGCGACGGCTGTGACGTCATAAAAGCGTAGATTCTGGTTCACCATCTTCTACGTACCTACCTCTGTAGTCTACCCAGGTATCCCTGCCCCCTGTCCCTGCCGATAACCTTATTTTGGCGGGGTGGATGGGAATCGCCGCAGCGCACAACCCCGCGAAACGAAAATACTTCAATCGTGAAAACAAGAAGCATGGGATCGCCGCCGGCCATGGCGCCCACACCCATCACCATCATCACCGGCTTCCTCGGGAGCGGCAAGACGACGCTGATCCTGCACCTGGTGCGGCAGCTGCGGGCGGCCCACGGCGGCGCCTACCGGCTCGCGCTGCTGAAGAACGAGTTCGGCGACGTGGCCGTCGACTCGCAGCTGGCGGCGTCGAGCGCCATCGCCGGCGTGCAGGAGCTTCTGGGCGGCTGTATCTGCTGCAACCTGGTGGGCCAGCTGGGCGGGGCGCTGGCCGAGCTGCGCGCCCTCGGCGGCGGCGGCGCCGCCCCCGACCGCATCGTCGTCGAGACGAGCGGCTCCGCCTTCCCGGCCACGCTGGCCCTGGAGGTCAACCGGCTGGGGCGCGAGACGGGCGACTACGTGCTAGACGGAGTGGTCAGCGTCATTGACGTGGAGAACTGGAAGGGCTACGAGGACAAGAGCTACACGGCGCGGATCCAGGCCAGGTACACGGATCTGGTCGTGTTCAACAAGTGGGAGAGGTGCGATGAGAGGCGGTTTGACGAGTGCCTGGACCGGCTGGGCGACTTGGAACTCGAAATTGGCTGGGTGAAGAGCGACAAGGGGTGGGTGTCGAGGGATGTGATCTTCGGCATCGACGGGGGGTTGGCGAGGGACTTGGCCGAGGAGCAGGCCGCGCTCGAGAGCGGGAGCGGGAGCGGGAGCGGGCACGGCCATGACTACGAGCACAGCCGCGAACACCACCAATCCGAGGTCGAGGTGCTGTCCGTCGAGCTCAAGGCGGCCCAAGGGAAGGTCGCGACGGTCAATTCGGAGAGGCTGATGCTCCTGCTGAAAAGCGCGCCCAAGGACGAGGTCTACCGCATCAAGGCGGTCCTGACGGCTTCGTCGGCGGTCCTGAACTCGGACGAGGACGTCGCTATACCCTCAGCGCCGCACCCACAGAACCGATACATTCTGAACTGGGCCTTTGGCCGATGGACATTCACGCCCTTGGCCGACGACGTTTCCGAACACGCTTCGAGCCGGGAGGCAGCACTGCGGATGACCCTGATACTCGGGCGCGGCGAGAGCACGAAGTGGAAGAAGAAGCTTGAGGCCGGCGGGCTTGTAGAGCTGGACGGGCGGGATAAGGGGGTTCTCATGGTTACGAAGATTGCATGACTACACAAGACTCGACTTTGCCACTACGCAAGCAGCGTTTTTTTTTTCCCGTGGAAAGCAGAGTCAATAATTTCGCCGGCTTTTCCACACTGTGCCTGGCATTGATCAGTACTGATCAGTACTGATCAGTACTGATCAGTACTGATCAATGATGTCCAGGAAGATGTTGGCATCCTCCTCCTTCCACACCCACGACACCCCGCGGCCGTTCGCCTCCGCATTCAACAACTCCGGCCCATCCAGCGACGCGACATCCGACTCGGCCGACCGCCGCCGCACGCCGCGCCGGTGCTTCTCGGCGCCCACGGCGCCCGCGCGCACTATCAAGTCCTCGTCCCCAGCGTCGTCGCGCTCGTCGTCGCACTCGTCACGCACGCCCAGCCACCGCCGCTGCCTCCGCTCGCGGAACCGGGTCTGCTGCTCGTGCATTAGCACCTGTACGTAGTACATGGCGGGCAGGGGCCCGCTTCCTACCTTGGCCACGCCCTTCTGCGCCAGGGACCGCCGGATGCCCATCAGCTCCGGGCAGGAATCCTTCATGGCCTGCGCCACCTCGCGGTCGAGCGCGGCGTCCTCGGCGTCCGCGTCGCCGTTGGCCAAGGGCAGCGAGAGCCTCGGATCGTCAAGCAGAAGTCGTGGCGTGCCGCCGCCGCCAGCCCCGTCGTCGTCGTCGTCGTCGTCGTCGTCGCTGCCCGTCGGGGCCGGTTGCTCGAGCCGCACGCCGTCAAACTTTCTCGGCCGCTGCGGCACGTAGATGTCCGCCGGCGATGGCGACGGCGTCCGCGCCCCGCGGTGCTCGGCGAAGCCGCGTACGCCCGCCGCGTGCCCCCCCGCGCGTGTCGGGGCGACCGGCAGGGTCAGCTGCTTGACCAGCACCGGGTTTCCGATGTCCTGCTCGCGCTCACGGGCGGCGCGGTCGCGGTACTCGACGAAGCTGTGGCCGCATTTAGCGCACTGCAGTGGCGGGCGCGGTGCGGTTCGGGGGGTAATGGGCACGCAGCACCGCGGGCACCCGCCCCGCTTGTACCTTTCTAGCCGCAGCAGCTCGGCGACCCGCGCCTGGCGCGCCTCCTCCTCCTCCTCCTCCTCCTCTTCCTCCTCCTCGCCCTCTTCGTAGCCCTCCTGCTCGCGGGTGGGGCCGCGCGGGGGGAGCGCGTCTGGTAGCGAAGAGCGCCGCCGCCGGACCTGGTGCTGAGGCGGGGGCTGGTTCGGGGGCTGGTGGTGGTGGCTGTACCTGTCCTCGACGCCTCCGTTCGCCAGCGCGTTCAGGCCGCCGCCGTACACGGCTGCCCTGCGGTCTTCCTGCCTTGCGTGGGACCTCTGCCTCTCCCTCTGCTGCTGCGTCTGCTGCGTCTGCTGCGTCTGCTGGCTCAGGAACTTGTACTTGTCCCATCCCGTGGTGATGGGCGTCTTGTCGCCGTCATCGTGGCCGGCCCCGCCGTAGTAGCTGCTCCGCGGTCGGCGGTAGTGGTACTGCCGCCGTGTGCCGTCCTCCTCGCTGTCCGACACCAGGACGTCCTCGTACTCGGACTCGCTGCTCGCCTGCGTCTTCATGAAACTCAGCCGCTGCTCGGCCTCCCGATACGCCGCGGCCAGCGACGACGGCACGGGCGGGGGGCTCGGCGGGGCCCTCTGGCGCCGCTCACGCACCATGCTCGTCACGGGAGACGCGTCGGCGGGTTGGCCGGGGCGGCGCCGTCGGTGTCGCGCGCTGCGGCGGGCGGCGGCGAGCTGCTGCCACCGGCGGATGGCGGCCTCGCACTCGAGGTCCGAGGGCGCGGCGAAGAAGTGCCGCGGCCGGTCGGGCGCGTGGGTGATCTGGAAGACGGCCGCCGAGGCTCCAGTGGTCGAGGGCGCGGTGTGGCACGGGACGGGGAGGGGGCGGCCGCTGCGGGTGGTGGTGGTGGGAGGGGTGGCAGGAGTGGGAGTGAAGGTGGTGGTGAGATGGAGATGGCTCACGAGGCTTTCCAAGGGCTCGCGCAGCTGGCGGGGGATGAAGCGGTGGGTGCTGGCGGTGGTGTTGCTGCTGCTGCGGCTGCTGCTGCTGCTTTCCGTCCGGACTCCGCGATGGCCTGCTACTGCTGCTGCTGTTGCTGCTGCTGTTGTTGTTCTACACTGCGGTCTCCTCCTGTTGGTAGTCCGACTGCCAGGTCTTGTGGTTTCCGTGGACATGTCGCGCTCGAACACTTATACCCGAGGCAAACATGGTGGAGGATCTCAGGTGTGGGCTCGTCCTTGTCTTGTCTTGTCCTTGTCTTGTGGTTGTGGTGGTGGTGTGTCAAAAGTCCGGGGCGCCACGACAAAGGACATGTTCGGCCGGCGCTGCCAAGGGCTGTCCATGGCACTGGTTCCTTTGTGCGCGGGGGGTGCGAGGACGCCGTCAAAGGGGGGGGGGCCGCTTCGCTCTGTCCCGACGTCACCTAGGCCGTGTGGGGTGACGAGGCTTGCCTCCGGAACCAAGACGGGCAGACGGCCACTTGGGCATCGAGAGTCACCATGGCCGCCGTTTCGCCCGTTTCCACGTCGTCTTTGGTTCACGCCCACACAAAGCGCCTTTTCTCCGTGGCATTGTTTACATTGTTTCATTGTTTACATCATTTCATGGTTTTATGGTTCCCTTGTCCCGGTCTGACAAGACGTGCCTGTCAAAGGCTTACGGTGACGGTCATGTTGTTGCTCAGCACCATCAGAACCGGCGGCAAGTCGTTGCACAGAACCTCAATGTCCGACAGGTACGTCATGCTCCTCTTCTCGCTGTGGCACGTGTTTTCTTCCGGGACAGGCAGCGTGGTCAACAGCACGGCCGTGTCCTTGCTTTCCAGCCGCATCAGCTCGTTCAGGATCAAATGCTGCGCCCGGCTGGGGAGGTCGTTGAAGGACAGTGGCCCGTCGAGGTTGGAGTACAGGGATGCGGTCTCGCTGGCTTGTTGTTGTTGTTGTTGTTGTTGCCGCTCTCGATTGACTCTTTCCATCAGCACCGGTATGTTGAGAAGAGCGTCGCCTTCCTCGGACCTCTGCGACTGCGAATTCCTCCGGGACCGAAAGGGAGTGCGGAAATCGACCTCGGGCTCGGCAAAGGACACCTTGGGACCGCCGGCGTCGTCCTCGTGCGTCACCTTGGTCTCGGGCACCAGCCTGCTCGAGAAGTGGCCCGTAGAGGGATGGCGCGAAAACGGGGGACGCTCCCGGTCTGCGCGCCGCGTCGGTGTGGCGAAGCCCGACGGCGAAACGTCCACGGGCCTGCCTTGGGCGTCCTTGTCGTCGGAAGCGGCCTCCGGGGTCAGCAAGCTGGACAGTCTCGTGGTGGAGGAGGAGGAGGCTCGGGGCAGTGGGGCACTTGTCAGGTCCGAAGCGAAACTGGGATTCCTGGAATGTCGGGGGCTGCTCTCGGACCGTTTATGCTGCTGCTTCTTCGGCAAGGTGGGACGAGGTCGCAACAGCGGTTGCCGGGCCGAAGCGGCCGTGTCGAGGTCCCCGTCGCTCGCCGCGCTTCCGTCGTCATTGAAATTGGCGTCCACGTCTTCGTCGTCCGAGGACTCTGCTTCGGAATCGCTGGTGCGACGACTGCTCTCGCCATCCGAGCCACGCCAGAGGCCTCCCAGCAGTGCGTGCGTATGGATGCCCATGCTCACGCCCAAATGGGCCAGCGCCGAGATGGTGGGTTTCTTCGGGAGCTCGGGCATCTCCCGGAGGCTGGTATGGCGGCCCTGATGACCACCCTCCCGATGTGCATGTGCATGCGGTACGCAAGCCGGAGACGCAGTCCGAGTGTGGCGAACATGGTCCCACCATGGCTCGCCCGCGAGCGTCGTGTTCACGAGAGCCTCCGTCTCCGTGGCGGTGAAGCGGCCGCGGACGATGGCCTCGTAGGCGGAAAGAGTGCCCGAGGCAAGCCAGTGCACGATGACGTCTGCCTCGATCCTCAGCTTCTCCAGCAAGGCCCGGACACGGCCGCGTTCCTCGTCCATCTCGTCCTCGTACTCGACAAAGACCAAGACGCGGAGCTTGTAGACCTTCTTCCAGGCGGGCACGGTGTGGAGGATGTAGCCGAGCTGGAGGATGAGCGTGTACGTGTCGAAGTTGGTGGTGAGCACGCTCTTGCCCCCGGCCGAGATTTCGGCCGACATCTGGATGGGCCACAGATCGATGTATCTCTTGGCGTTGCCGTCGGGCTGACGGGGGGTCTCGAGGCCGTCGAAGCCCTTGCCCACTGCCACGTTGAGGCGGTACTTGAGCGTGAGGTCTTCCAGTATGGTCATGTAATTCGTCACCGTCATCATGGCCTCGGTCCGCATGCTGTCCGTCGGCAGGGCACCGGCGAGCAAGCGTGCGGACGAGTCGCCTCGGCGGCGCCTCGGGGCATTCGGCTGCGCCGGCTGCGCCTCTTGTCTGCGCCAGACGGGAGACACGGGGGGGGCCGGGACCGGGACGCGCGAGCGCGGCTGTGACTTGCGCAGCTCGTCCATGTTGTAGAAGCCCAGGACGGCGATGTTGGGCCGCATGCCGCCCAGGCCCGACGTCAGGATGAGATTCCTGACGCCCCACTCGATGGCCGGGGACATGGTGAGCTGGACGAAGGCCTTGATCCGGCTGTATTCCGACACGTACTTGGACCAGGCCGCCTGCTGCAGCTTAGCCTCGTGCACGCCGGCGGCGAAGTCGTCGGTCACGATGACGTGCCCCAGGATGTAGAGGGAGCCCTTCTTGAGCGAGTTGCAGAACTGGATCAGGCGCGTCTGCCGCCTCGGGTCGTTGATGAGCAGGATGATCTGCGGCCTCCAGAACTTGATGTGCTCGGGCTTGAGCCGCAGCAGGTACTTCCTGACCTGGTGGTAGATGAGGTTCTGGGTGACATCGCCCCAGTGCTTGGGTGGGCTCAGATAGTGGATGAGGAGAAAGAGCACGACGAGCAGGCAGATGGCGGTGGCGGCATAGGTCCCGTCAATGAAGAACATGGCCGAGGCGGACAGGACACTGCCCAGGAAGGCCGTGTGCCAGGTGAAGAACTTGAAGCCGGGACGGAAGTTGGGGGCCGAGCCGATCTTGAGGGAGAAGCAGGCCAGGTTCATGACGAAAAAGGTCACCTGGTAGCCCATGGAGATCAGGGTGGCCAGCTGGTTCAGGTCGGCCAGCAAGGCCATCTGGGCCAGGACATGGGTCAGGAGGATGGCAAGGACAGGCTCGTCCATCTTGCGCGTGCCCTGGCCAAAGACGGAGAGGCCGGGCAAGAGCCGATCGCGGGCCAGGGCCTGCAGGAGTTTGGCCGAGCCTATGAGGCCCATGAGGGACGAGAAGAAGGTGACGGCGCACTCGCCCGCGAAGATGGTCACGGCCGAGAGGTTGGTCGCCTGCATGACGTTGGCGTTGCCCAACAAGGACTCGCGCGTCGTGCTCGCGGCCAGGGCCAGGACGACGAGGAGGTAGGCAACGGCCGTCGACAGCATGGCCCAGAGCGTTCCCTTGGGGATGGCCTTGCTGGGATTGCGCAGGTCGCCCGACATGGAGGCGCCCGCGAAGATGCCCGAGGTGGCGGGGAAGAGGATGCCGAAGAGATGGCGAAAGGTGTGGGTGAAGGCGGACCCGGACCCGGACCCGGACCCGGACCCGGACCCGGACCCGGGGCGACGGTGCGGCCAGAGATTGGACGCCAGCGTGGTCAGCCTCACGCCGGTAAAGACGATGCCCGCGTCCTCGTCGACAAACGGGCTGGCGACCAGGGCGGACAGGGGGATGCTGAGGATGGACAGGGTCAGGATGACCAGCAGGGCGTTGCTTGCCCTGGCAAACATGGCACTGCCAGCCATGCACAGGGCCGTGCAGACCACGAGGCCGGCCGTCTGCAGCAGATAGTTGGACCAGAAGCCGCGGGGCAGCAGGTAGCCCACGTTGAGCCGGAGGCAGTCGACGAGACCGACCACGTTCAAGGCCGTGTTCAAGACCTGGGCCAGGTAGAACAAGACGCCGATGGAGCCGCCGAACTCGGGGCCGAGGGACCTCGAGATGAGGTAGTAGGCGCCGCCGCCCTTGACCTCGCCGTTGGACGCGATGGCCGACAGCGAGAGCGTGGTGAAGAAGTCGATGAGATAGGCAACGGCCAGCAGCGCGAGCATGCCCAGGAGGCCAATCTGGCCCAGGATGAGGCCGAAGCGCAAGAACATCAAGATGCTGAGGATGTTGAGGCAGACGGGGATGTAGACGCCCGAGACGACGCCCAGCTTGGGTCGCCTGCTCGGGTAGTCTTGCGGCTCCATATGGGGGGGGGTGTGTGGGTGTGTGTGTGGGTGTGTGTAGTGGTGGTGGTGGTGGTGGTGGTGGTGTTGGTGGTGATGGTTTCGTCGACGCAATTTTTTTTTTTTTTTTTTTTTTTGGTTTCTCCAAGTTTTCTCTCACCTACACGACCCGGCAACAACAGACCACGCTCGCCCGCTGCTGCCCAGGAACGCGGAACGGCACTTGTTCCGTCACTGCCTGGAAGTCGGGTGTTGTAGTAGGAGAAGTAGACTGCGCCGACATTCGCTCATGCACGAAAAAAAGGCAAAGCACCCCGCCACAGGAAAAAAAAAAAATCTTAACATGGTCGTTGACGCATCGCAAGACAGCAGTATCCCAGCTACATTCCACATTCGTCGCACTCTATTTTTTTTTTTCCCTTCTTTTTTTTTTTTTCCTTTCTTTTTTTCACATGTGAAAATCGTCTATCAGATGCATCCTTTACCAAGTACGTCGTCTCAAGTCGAGCTCAGCAGCGCCCCGTGCCCCAGGCACCCCCGGGTTGGCCAGGTTCATGCCTTCTTCTTCGCCGCCGCCGCCGCAGCCTTCGCCGCCTTCTTTCGATTGCTCCGAATCATGACCACACTCAAGAACGAGCCAACAACGGCGGAGCCGAGAAGGATGAGGATGACGGGTATGCGGATCGCCCACTCGCGAGGCGGGAAGAAGCTCTGCAGCGGGTGGTCCGAGTCGACAAAGGGCTACAAGACGGGCGAGGAGGAAGAGCCAGCAGGTCAGGTCAGCATGCATGGTGAGATCAAGACCCATACTGGCGTACCATGAGAAGCGTCCAGATGGTATAGTAGACAAAGACAACCGAGGCGGCCACAAGCATGGCGAGGCCGACGAGTTGATCGAGCTGCAAACACGGCGGTCAATCTGTGTGCAGTCGTGCTGGACAGGGGGCTGTTGGATGCGAAAGGCGACGTACCATGGTGGAATTGCTCCTGGGTGAACAGCCCGCACAGTTTCCTTGGTCTGCTGGCCGCCGGGTCGAGGTGAGCTGAGAGTTTGTGAGCGAGCCACGGATCACGGATCGCGTCTTCTTTTTGCCGTAGTTTATCCGACCCGACCCCAGCCTTTTTCCTCAGCCTTTTTCTCCGCCTTTACCTCAGCCCTTTTCGCACCCTTGGGCACAGCCTTCCCGTCGTCGTCCTCGTTGCGTACCAAAGCAGTACGGCGGAAAAAGACAACGTTGCTGCCAGATTACTCCATGGCGTCCGCAGAGACCATGGCGCGGGCGCGCCCACCGCGTCGCGACGTCGACACGTATCGTCCGGCCAAACGCGCCGCTCCGCCGGAGCCGACCGAGGAGGAGAAGCAGACGCTCGCAAAGGCCGAGTACGAGAAGCTGTTGACCCTGCGGTCCGGCGGCATCTACGTGCCGCCCCACCGCCTGCGCGCGCTGCAGGCCCAGATGGGCGACGACAAGAAGAGCAAGGAGTTCCAGCGCATGCACTGGGACGCGCTGAAAAAATCCATCAACGGCCTCATCAACAAGGTCTCGGTCGCCAACATCAAGCAGATCGTGCCCGAGCTCTTCGGCGAGAACCTGGTCCGCGGCCGAGGCCTGTTCTGCCAGTCGCTGGCCAAGGCGCAGGCCGCGAGCCTGCCCTTCACCCCCATCTACGCCGCCGTCGCCGCCATCGTCAACACCAAGCTCCCCAACGTGGGCGAGCTCCTGGTCAAGCGTCTGGTCTTGCGCTTCCGCAAGGCCTACAAGCGGAACGACAAGGCCGTCTGCCTGTCCACCTGCATCTTCCTCGCCCACCTGACCAACGGCCGAGTGGTGCACGAGATGCTGTGCGCCCAGATCCTGCTCCTGCTCCTCTCCAAGCCGACCGACGACAGCGTCGAGATCGCCGTGGCCTTGACCAAGGAAGTCGGTCTGTTCCTGGAGGAGATGAACCCGCCCATCTCGCGCGCATGCTTCGACCAGTTCAGAACCATCCTCAACGAGGCCTCGCTCGAGAAGCGCTCGCAGTACATGATCGAGGTCTTGTTCCAGGTCCGCAAGGACAAGTACAGGGACAATCCCAGCGTCAAGGAGGAGCTCGACTTGGTCGAGGAGGAGGACCAGATCACACACAAGGTCTACCTGGACGATGACCTGGATGCCCACGATGGCCTCAACCTCTTCCAGTACGACGAGAATTTCGAGACCAACGAGGACGAGTACAAGAAGCTCAAGGCCGACATCTTGGGAGAGGCCAGCGACGACGGAGACGACGACGACGACGACGATGACGAGAGCGAGTCGGACGACGAGGAAGACGAAGAGCAAAAGGCCATCGAGATCAAGGACCAGAGCAATGCCGACCTGGTCAACCTGCGACGAACCATCTACCTCACGCTGATGAGCAGCGCATCGCCCGACGAGAGCACGCACAAGCTGATGAAGCTGCGGCTGCCGCCCGGTCAAGAGCCTGAGCTTGTGTCCATGCTGGTGGAGACATGCGGCCAGGAAAAGACGTACCTCCGCTTCTTCGGTCTGATTGGCGAGAACTTTGCCAAGCTGAACAGGCTGTGGAGGGATCTCTTCGAGGACTCCTTCACCAACTACTACGCCAACATCCACCGGTACGAAACGAACAAGCTGCGGAACATTGCTCTGTTCTGGGGCCACATGTTGTCCACGGACGCGCTCTCCTGGCAGACGCTCAACATGATTCACCTCAACGAAGAGGAGACGACGGCGGCGAGCCGCATCTTCATCAAGATCCTCTTCGAGAACATGCAGGAGAATCTCGGAGCGGCGAAGCTGGCCGCCAGGTTGAGCGACGAGACACTGCGCCCGGCACTGGCCGGACTCTTCCCCCACGAGAACCCGCGCAACCTCCGCTTCTCCATCAACTATTTCACCTCCATCAAGATGGGTTACCTCACCGAGGAGATGCGGTCCGTCCTGCAAAACATGCCCAAGCCCGCCTTGCCAGCGCTGCCAGCCGCGGGCCCGGACCACTCCGACTCGGATTCCGTGTCCAGCTACTCTTCCTACACGGGCTCATCCTACTCGTCTCGGAGCCGTTCCCGGTCCCCGCCGCCGGCGCCGGCGTCGTGGCCGCCTCGGAGACGGGACGACTCGCGCTCGCGCTCCCGCTACCGCTCCAGCTCGCGCTCCCGGTCCCGGTCCCGGTCCCGCTCCCGCTCCAGCTCCCGGTCCCGGTCCCGGTCCCGCTCGCGCCCGCGCTACCGCTCCCGGTCCCGGTCCCGCTACCGCTCCCGGTCCCGGTCCCGGTCCCTCTCCCGCTCCCGCTCCCGCTCCCGCTCCCGCTCCCGCTCCCGCTCCCGCTCCCGCTCCCGCTCCCGCTCCCGATCCAGAAGCGCGCTGCCCGCCAGGCGGCGACAGTCTCCGCCGCGGGCCAGGGAACGGGGCCGGGGGGACCGTCGTGACGTGAGCCCGGTCGGGGTCAAGAGGAGAAGGTACAGTAGCTCCCGGTCGAGATCACCGGTGCTGGTGAAGAGGGGGAGAAGATCGGACTGAGGCGTATCACGCTGTGGTGTGGTCGAGGGGCTGGGCTCGGCTTGCCGGAGCAGAGGAAGCGAAGGGCAGCGTTGAATCACGGAAACGATGTACACTCGAGGCTTGGACGGAACGCACCGGGGCAAGCAGCGACAGGGACGGTGTATAGAAGAGTCTCGGAACAGGCCAAGACAATGCCTTTCAGTAGTATGACCGCACTGCTTCTTGATAGCACGCACAACAGAGGCTTGCCACGGGGCAACCCCGTGGCTATCTAGACGTTTCTCCGCCCCCGCGCCTCCACCTCCACCCCCGTCCCCCCCTCCCTCGCCTTGCCCCGGCCCGGCGCCCCCGACTTCTGCCCCTTGAGCGTGATGGCCCCGTTCGCCATGGCCTCCCTCGGCAGCGGCCGCACGATCGGCTGCACGATCCACCACGGCCGCCTGCACGCCCGCACCGTCCGGACCGAGCTTTCCGCGCCGCCGCCGTCTTGACCGTCCGGCCCCTCCTCGTCCGGCGCCGCCGGCGGCTTCGCTGCCGCCTTCGCGTCCTCCGCGGCCCACTCGGCCTCGATGCTCCTGCCCCGGGTCCGCGCGTGCTCGACCAGGCCCCGCGCGATCTTGCGCTCCACCTGGTCCAGGATGCCCTCGAACACGGTCAGGTCGCCCTTGCGCGCGCGCGCGAGCGCGTCCCGCACGTCGGTGTGGCGCGCGACCAAGTGCCGCAGCAGGTGGAACAGGTGCGCCTGCACCGAGGCCAAGTTGGGCGACGAGCGCGCGTTGTGGCTGGCCTTGGCGTCGTCGGGGGCGCGCCGGCCCTCCTGCTTCCGCTTCTTCCGGGCCGGCTCGTCCCCGTTCGTGGTCTCGGGCTGCGCGTGCACCGGCTGCGGTGGCGGCGGTGATGCCGGCTCCTCCAGCCACGCCGCATCGTCGCCGGGGAGAAACAGCGGCCGCCTTTGCGGCGGTTCCTGGCCGAGCACGTAGCGGTGCAGGATGTCCATGTACCTCCGCATGACCGCATCGACCCGGTACCCCCCCTTCCCGTCATGTCCGCGCCAGTACTCCCTCCCCAGATCGTCCCCCTCGGGCGGCGGCGCCGCGAAGATGGCCGGGTCGCTCAGGTTCCCCTCGGCCGACATGACGGCGTCGGCGCCCGTGGCGGCGAGACACCGCTCGAGGTCGGCGTGCGTCAGCACGTTGCCGTTGGCGAACAGCACCGTGTCCGCGGGCAGGTTGTCGCGCAGGTAGCGGATGACGCGCCAGTCGGCCAGGCCGGTGTAGTGACCCTTTTGGTCGCGGCGGCGGCCGTGCACGGCGAGCACGCTGGCGCCGGCGGCGAGCACGTTGCGCGCGTAGGCCAGCGTGGCCTCGGGCGTGTCCAGCACGCGGATCTTGGCCGTCACCGGCACCGGCAGCCCGTCGGCCAGCGCGCGCACCAGCCGGTGCACCAGCGCCTGGTCCTCCTGCAGGAAGGCCCCGTACCGGCCCTTGCGCGCGATGCCCTGCGGGCACCCCAGATTCAGGTCCACGGCGTCGCAGTGGGGCGCCACGAGCCGCGCGGCCGCGAGGAGGTGCGCCGGGTCGTTGGCGCAGAACTGCACGAACAGGGGCCGGTCGAACGCCGGGTTGCCGTCGAGGTAGGGCGCCGACGGGTCCGAGGGCGCGCGCGTCGCCTCAAAGTGCGCGTCGCGGTACTTGGCGCTCTCGGCGAAGAGGCGGGCGTGGAACATGGGCGTGTAGGCCAGCATCCTAGAGCGCTCGGCTTCGGGGAGAAAGGACCGGGAAAGCATGCGCCAGGCCTGGGGACCGGGGGACCAGCGCCATCAGTTCACCATGAGCGAAGGGGGGGGGATGTGGGGGCAGAGAGACAGAGCGACGCCTTCTTACGAATTCGGACTGGTCGACCATGGGCGCCACCACATACTTGGGGCTGCCTATGCTCTCGTAAAAGGCCCTGCCGTGAAGTTTCGGGCGCTGCGGCGTCCCGTCTGTCGGCAGCGGCAGCGTTGTCATCGCGGAAGAGAATTTTCTGATGACAGCAAGCCAGCCCCGAAAGCCCCGAGAGCCCCGGAGTCTGGCGGCGCGACCGATTGTATCCAGCGTGTAAGGTGCCCGCCGCACTTTTTTTGCCTGTGTTGGTCGAGTTCCGACATCGCTCCTTCGCGAAAAATGCGCAAATCTACCTCGTCAGCCTTTCCATGCAAGGCTGACACTTTCCACTCGAGCGCGGGAGTCGCTCGGGACACGGCGGCCCGGCCGGTGCGATCGAAAGCGGGCAATACTTGGCGACAGACACTGTGCGTGTAGCCCCTCATGCCAGGGGCTGGCACGCATCAATTACACGCCGGATTGCACAGCCAATTCCTGATCGGGCCCGGAGCCTGCCCGAGGACGGAGCTACTCAAAAGCGGAGACGTGTCATGTCACATCCGATCTGGCCTACCGATACAAGAGTTGTACCGCGGTACTGTGTGATTCCGTGGTGACCGCACTAGACGTGGCTGGTGCAAATTGACTTGTCGAGCATGACGCGCAACGTCGATCAAATCATTGTCTATTCATGCATACCGGGGCTGACCAGTCACAGCTCTCACGACTTCGTCGCCATCTCCATCAATGAGGCCATACGTGACTTTTGTGCTGTCTCCCTCCGTCATGAAGAAGTCATCTTCGCCCCAGCTGGACATCCCCCATCCCCGTCCATGTCACTCCGGAGATACGAAGTTGGCTGTGCCGAAATCTCGGCCTGGCGGAAGAAAACGGGCCCCGTCCATCCGTCCGTCCGTCCGGCGTCACCCTCGGTCAACATGTACGGGCCGTCGCTTGCCAGTGCACCGCTGCACCTCCAAGCACCACCGCTTAGAAAGTCCGCGTAACTTCGCGCCGTGCTACTGGACTCAGCTCAAACTGATTCCATTCTGAGTTCCCAACCTTCGAGCCACGAAGCGATGCTTATCCCAATCCACGAAGCCTCCTCCATTCCGGTGCGGGAGTTGTGCAACGAAAACCAGCGGCATACATAAGACACACCGCTGTCCGGCGCCACCTGACTGCCCCACCCTCACGCTCGCCTTGATTTTGACCTCCTACACTCGAACACATCCTCTCGCGTGACTCCTACCGTCTGGTCCATGTCAGCCGCGTGCCTCCACCTGATGCTTCTACTACTGCGTGTGCAGCTTTTCGACATCTTGCCAGTGTCTGACGGGTTTCGATATGCTCCCATTCCAACCTGTCGTCCACCCTGTCCCTTTCCGACCCCTTCGAAAGTGCGCCCCAGGGCCATGTGATGTGTGGCCTGACGATGAATGAGGGAGGAGGGGGGGGGGGGGGGGGCGAGGTAGCGAGGCAAAACGCGCCTGTCGGGTATGGAAGACAGTGAATTTCGCCTCCTCGCCACCTGCCTCCGCTGTCTCTTTTGCCTCTAAAGAATTAGTCGTCTCGCTCTCTCATACTTTCTTCTTGCCCTTGCAGATCAACGTCTGTTGTGGCCCTCTAGTAAGGAAAATAGCAAAGTCCGAGCACATGAGCTTCCATTGCAAGGTGTGATTCGAGTGAGATGATGGTGAGAGAACATGGCCAGAGATAAGTGGATAACGCCGCGACTCCTTGCCCATGCTTTGTCCCCTAGAAAACGCCTCGGAAATGGGACAAAGAGATGCCATTAAGAAGAGTAGAATATGACTAGACATCTTTCTCCCCGCCTGGTCGGAACACAGAGCGGAGCCGGTGCTCCTGTGGCAATGAACAGAGACAGCACAGTAGGAAAATGGTAAGAGAGCGTGCCGGCAAGAGTGCATCCTTAGACCAGCATGATAGTCGTCAGAAGAAGTGCGTATAGACCTTCGAGTTTTCGTGAACCTCCATTTCCTAAACGCAAACTCGTCAGACTGGTGCCACTTCGGGGAGCGAAGTAGTCAACCACACCTACCATCTTGAAGGTATTCAGCTCTTCCTTGATTTGTTGTGCCAGCATGGGCGTCAACCGGTTGCACGTGGCAACCTCGCTGCGGCGGTCATATTCCTGGCTGGGCCAGGTATCATAGAAGACCAATCGAGGGTTAAATGTGGCATTGCGCTTCGCGGCCCCGCCCGAGGGCGTACCCGGGGCACTCTTAGTATCCTGGCGCAACCGCAACGCCGACATGAAGTAGTCTTCACTCCCAATAGCGACGGAGCCGGTGCGGCGATGGCCGCCTTGCGCGTCCTCCGTGGGCGTGCTTGGGGCGCTTGACATCGGCGAGTCGGTGACGTGGGGCACTTGGGGCAATTCGAACATGGGAGCTCGGGCATCGTTGCGCAGTGTCGCGCTTGGTGAGGCGTTGGTTGCTACCGAGAAACGTCAACAAGAAGTTTGCCCACGCGACAAAGAACAAGGCGTGAGAAGGGGAGACGCGTACTCTTCAAAATCCCCTTGCGAACAGCTGCAAGCACTTCAGCACGTTCTTTCTCGCCACCAATAATGCTTTTTCTCGTGGCCAAGTCGTTGTCGTCCAGACAATGGTTGCGCTCGGACGCCGGAGCTGTTCCTTTCGCTGCGACTATTGAATTTCTCTCAAGATGCGGGAAGCCGGTCCCGCCGCCACTGCGCGAGTGCGGGTCAGCGTTCACGTTGACGAGCTCACGTTCGGCCTCCGCTGTGACCATTGAAAGAGTGGCCTGGCTGGCCTCGGGCAACGCCGCGTCGGCGGCCGGAACCCCAATGACCGACTTCGGGCGAAACAGGCCTACGAGCGACCGTGTTCCTTTCTTCATGCCGCGCCCCATCTTACGAATCATAATCGAAGCTGAGGAGGCTGTCGACGAGATGGAGATGTTATCTGTCGATCCCGTAAAAATCTTGCCGCCTGAGTAGATGCTGTTTCCAATGCCAGCCGCCTCCTGGCGTTGTGCGATGCGCTCCTGCTCCGCATCGTAGAGATCGTCCGGGTGGGGTTCCTTGTGCAGCTTAAGCATAGATGGAGGGTTCGCTTGCGCAGCCTGATCATCAGCGTCTTCGGCGTCGGGATTGACGACCTTCTTGAACTCAGCCGGGCTTCCAAATGAGAAGGCTCGCCGTAACCTCGACGTCTTGCTTTTTGCCTTGTTGCCCTTTTCCCTGATCGCCGCGAGATGTTTCACCGCTGGACTCTCGACGCGGGCCACTGGCGGTACGGCTCTCGACGGCGACGGAGGCACACCGCCCGCCTGGACGAGGATGGAGCTTCCCGCCTCGGCTTCCATGGTCACCGGCTTTGACAAGGGAGAGGGATGGGTGCTCCGCTTCGCATTGGCTGTCGCCGCATCCGAAGATGAGCTACGAAGTGGGATGTTCACCAGCTTGTAGTCCTGACTGGAGCCGCTTTGCTCGACTGGCGACAACAATAGAGCGGTATTCCCCGTGGGGGCGGAAGTATTGGCCTTGCGGTTCGCAGACTGTTGGGAAAAAAAATCCGTGATTAGCGACAGGCCCTGCAACATGACCCCAATCGCGGGGTGTTTTGCCATGTGATTGGCAACGAATGCATAACACTGTTTTGGGAAGCATGCCCCCGACTAGCGGCATGGGAAACGCGTCAAGACGACTTACCGACGAAGGTCGCGAGCTGCTTGCCGTGCTGTGATTGGACTCCTGGCTGCCAGAACTGCCAGTGCGGGCCGAGGACTGGGTGCTACTGCCCACATCGGCGGCGACATTGTGCGCAACACTGTGTGTGGGCTTCGGTTCTTTCCCAACGGTGCGAGACGGCGTCATCTTTCCAGCACGAGCCGTTTCTGCCGGCTGCTTGGCCGCCGGATAACTCCCGGGCTTGATCAAATCGAGCGAATCGAGCGCGGGCATGCTGCGTCGACGCATCCTTGTCATGTCGCCTTGGAGTTGGCCACGGGATAGTTCCATATCATCCATGGTTGCGCCCGGCAGTTCACCGCCAATACTGTTGGGCCTTCCTGTCGGATACTGAATTCGCTGCGCCCCTGCCTTGATGTCGATGACATTGCGAGAGCTGTATACTTGGCCGACCTGGGCGATACTAGGCACAGACACCTGAGGAACGTTGCCATACCCGCAGCTGGAGTTGCTCGAGTCCATCGGACGAGGCCCAGGACGTCGATACCTCTCTGGGGAGGACCGGGTTGGCGCAGCCGGTGCCAGCGAGTGAGGACCAGGGCCCGCGTTGTAGGCTGAGTGAGGCCGTATTCCCGGCGATACCCTCCTTTGGCCCAGACTGGGCAGAGCAGAGTCGTCTCGAGAACTGCCCATGGGCGGCATGCCCATGGAAGCAGTGCTAGGCAGGTTTGTCAGGGAAATACTGGCGGCATACTGGCCATGGCTGGCAGCTTGCCTGGCGTCCATCGACTGCAAAGTTGGCACAGCAGGCGTCGAGAGAGGCCGTGAAGTCCTGGCCTGTTGCCATTGCGCTCCCGGATGGAAGTTTGGCGCGGCCACGTAAGCATATGACTGTATGGGCACCGTCGCTCCCCGGTAGACTATTGGCCCGTTCCCTCCAGTCATCATGACGTGGCCGTTGCCTCGTTGCTGAGGGTGTACAGCACCGTAATGCTGCGTCGCCTGTGGTTGAGGGGGGATCATGGCACCCGCAGAATTTGGGCGAGCTTGAAACATGGTGACTGTCCCGGCTTGTTGTGGGTAGCTCTGGACCAAGGCAGCCATTTTGGGAGTAGGCTGCTAGGCGAGCTCAACAGCAGTCCTTTGACCGTGCTTCGTATAATAACCGCCGCTGCCAGGAGGAGAGAGAGAGAGAGAGGGGGGGGGGGTCTGAGTGTCCAATCCCGGCTCGAGCGAGGGGATTTGGGAGATCTGGTGATTCGGCCAGGTATGGTCAGTCATTGCTCAGCTCACATTGTTGCATTTGCCAAGGCTTGTTGCTCTGTGCCTGGGCCTCGAGTGAAATTGCTGCGAACGGGAGGATTGTCTAGGGAGCGAGAGAGCGAGAACGAAAAAAACTTACAGTGGCTGCTGGGCGACCGCGACTGGATGAAAAAAGCCGTAGACAAAAAAGCACGAGAAGACGAACCGGGCCGGTTCGATGTGAGTAGAAGAGGGTCCGAGTGTCGGAAGAGAATGGAAAGGCGCCTGCGACCGACGGCACTAAGCCCGCTGTTGCCGTAGATTCTGTCTTGGCTGGGGGGGGGGGGGGGGGGGGGCGGGCGGAATCCGAGTCCTTCACAACTCGTCGGGTAGGAGCGAGATGAAAAAGACGGTTTCAAAGTGCCACGAATTGACACGGCAAAATCGTCTGCCTATTGGAGGGCGAACATGGAGAACCAATTGTTCGCTTTGTCAAGCCGAATCGAATGGGACACGGCAGGGACGGGGTCGTGTTGTTTAGGGGCAATGACTAAAAAAGGTCGGCCCCGACTAGGCTGTCGGGGTAGATGTGCCCGAGGCCCTGACTGAGGTCGATGGTGGGCGAAACGAAGGCCAGCAAGACGCGCGGCGTTGGTGATATGTGACGAAGTGAGCTGTGGCCACGACTTTCGCAACAAAGAAAGATTGGGAAACGAAGAAGGGGAGCCCCACGGTTCGGCCAAGGGAAAGATGCACCGCCCCGTAGTACTAAGGTAGTAGCTTGCTTGGAGAAGCAGGCGATGGCGCGATGCAGGGGTGGTGGTGCTGCTGCTGCTACTCGGGACAAAAACAGACCCAGGTGGTCTAGAAAACTCGGAGAGACGAAGCCGCGAGCCGGGAACTGCGCACACCCCGCCGGACCAGTGATAACGAACGGGAAGAAGAAGTCAAGTAGGCGACCGGGTGAGTGGTTGCTTCAAGAAAAGCGGACGAGGGGGAAGAGCAATCAGAGAGGGAAAGACGGACGGTTTCCGCCATGTGCACAGGCACCTTTTTTTTTTTTTTTTTTTTTTTTTTTTTTGGCTCGGTTGGTAGGTACCTCTAGTTGCCGTTCATTCCTGGATCCGACATGCAAGCAGGCCGGCCGCCAGCCGTTATATGCGCGTAATGCACACAGGATTACAACCCCACTAGGTAACGGCTGGATCGTTTGCTCCTCTGTTCAACTTAACGCGCTGCATCACGCCGCGATAAACTTGGGCGTGATGAACAGTACGAAGTGTACCAAAACAGGCTACAGGGTATCTGGGGGAGACGCGTCTTACTCGCATTCTGCGCCGCACCGGCCCAACTGCCCACAATCGTCCAAACTTTTGTGAGTACGAACTTGAACTCGACCGTGTTGACGGCTCGCGGCGCCAGTGATTGGCCAGCCGCGCATAGCTGAGATGGCGGCCGGCGCTAGCGGCTAGAGGAGGCATCTCTAGCGGGGCCCCTTCACTTTCCTGCAGACATTCTGGACACAGTGCAGAAGGGATGCAGGACTGTGTAGTAGGCCGTTATGTACATGGGTAATACAAAGTAGGTAGAGAAGTAGGTAGCGGCCATTCTCATTAAAGGGGCAGTCGACACCACCTTCTGCACCGTTGTTGCCATGATGGCGATGCCACTTCCAGAGCGAACTGATTCGCCTCGTCTTCAATTGCACCATAGCATGAAGAAGTACGTAGCGCAGCACGAAGTACTTCGTAGTACTTTGCAGTACTTCGTACGCAACAAGGATGTGCAGTGGCACGCAGCAGTGGCACTGGACAGGCCCACCGATGCGCGAATGCAACGTGAAGGAGAAGGGCGAGAGGAGGAAATTACTTACCATGCATAATGCCTTACTTGGTTGCCCTGCGCCGACCATGTTTGAGCTACTCTGTACCCCTCGTACAGTACAGCGGAGAAATGTGAAACAGAGGACGCCGGTCTGGTATGCGCCATTTCAACTCGGCAATCTCAAGTGTGTCCAAGACCGGCTTGACCATGGGATCTGCCAAGTTTCATCTCCACACCACTCAACAAGTCAAGTGGTACTAAAAAGGAGAATGGGGCCTTGATTCGTGTCATGCAGGCCGAGGTTACTGTCACGTGACCTGTGGCCTGATGTTTCGAAGTCCATGTTTACCCAGATCGGGTCGTTAGAATATAGGTAGGGCCGTGCGCTGTCTATCACTGAAAACCCCCCTGACGATTAAAGCGTCATAACTTCAGATGAACTCGAATCCTTGAATGTTCCAAGCGATGTCAAAAAAGTTGTAAGCTCTGGTCCCGGCCTCGGTACTTCGTGTCCAGTGTTAACTCTCGCATGCTGCAGCCAGCGCCGCCAAGCCGTCCTGAATACAATGTCCTTTCTGCACGAGCACAGAAAGCAAGCGCGGGTACGACGGCGTACCGAATTGTTTCATTGCTGGGCCGCTCGACATATCTTCCGGTCCAATCGTCGTCGGCCGTCCCGGCCGGGTGCAGCTGTGCATGGCCAGGACCCGGCACCGGCACGGGTCCCCTCCCTCCCGGCCTCCCCCCTTCCGCCTTTGCTTTTCTTGCCCCCTTTTGCTTTGCCGCCTGAGGGAGCCACCCTGCCTAGAATCCATGCCTGCATGTCTGGAGTCTAGAGAATTTCACGTGCATCTTGGTTGTGCTCGTGTAACCAACTGCTCCACCCATGGGCTCAACAGTCTGCACGGATGGCTTCAGCCTCACTCGCACCAGCCCCTCGCATCACGCAGCACGAGGCTCACCGCTTCTCAGCATGCATGCCACGATGTGCCGGTCTCGGCCATGATCGCTCCGCCCCAACCGGCGCGCCCGTTCGCGCCGTGGCCTGCGCAAGTCCCCCCGCGGCGCGTCTGGGCGCGTGGCCCGCGGCTGTCGATCGCGTCCGAGATGCTGTGTCTGTCGTTCCGCACGGTGGTGGTGGTGGTGATGGTGTTGGGGTTCAGCATCGGGTCCATACACGGGCTAGCGTCTCCTGACTTGGCTCTACGCAGTTGTTTGCTGGCACCGGTGACTGTTTCAGTGACTCCAGGCCCTCCCTGGCAGCACTGCCTCTCCGACATCTGCGCCCACCAGCTAACATCGACGCCCCTCCCTCTCACCAGACGGATATGGCTGTGAAACCGGTCCTTGGGCTCAACCCAGTTAACACGCATGTCTTGGACCGAAGCAGATTGTGCGGCCCCCAAATAGCTCCAAACCGGGTCGCTACAGTCGAGACAGGCTTGTCAACACTGTTCCGATCCCTGCTCGTGAAAGCCCAGGGTCACATTAGCCTGTTTGCCAGCGGATTCCAGTCATGGATGGGAACTGGAAGCGCAGGGCACGAGAGACGAGCCTCCAGGTTTTGCAGACTGCTGAGAGGGGGTTCTAACGAAATGCTTGGCTTTCATATACTGTGCCTTGGGCTCATTGCCTGTACAGTAGAGGCATGCACTGTAAACAGCAACTCATGTACCTCTGTCCAACGAACCATGTCGCCATATTGATCTATTCTCCGACCCCCTCGATTCAGGATCCAAGCTTACAGTTCCCAACCATTGTTACCCTAGGGTTTTCGAGTGAAATGGGCTGAATGCCTGCCTGCCTTACCGTGTGGTACGGCCTCTCGCTTCATTGAAACAACCCGCCCAAAGCCGACATCGAATAGACAAGCACCAGCATCGAGGGTATCCAGGCCGCCATCGCCGATGCCCCCACCGATCTCACCCCGCTGCTGGATATCAGGACCGGCGTGCCCAGGACCGTGGTCTCATCGATGCTGCACACCGAGCGGCAGCCCGCGGCAGCCCGCCTCGGCGCCTTACCGTCCGTGGTGTTGTACACCATCTCCAGCCACTGGATCTGCAGATACGCGGCGTCTTCCAGGCTCATGTTGCCCGTCCACTCGCCACCGTCGCTCCAGGCGTTGAAGACGAGCTGCGCCGGGTCGCGCGGGGCCTGGAAAACGATGGTGGCGGCCTGCGCGCCGTCGACGAACCAGGTGCTCCGGCCGGGGGTCCAGTCGTAGCGGTGCACGGCCCACTCGGTCCAGTCGAGCCTGTCGGGCAGCGTGGCGTTGGCCGTGGCCGCGTTGACGATGTCGCCGCCGCCGTTGAGCGACGGCTGGTTCGTGTACTGCACCGTGTCGCGTGGGTCCCGCGTGCGCACCTCCAGGTCTGCCTCCTGCACCGGCGTGCCGTCGCGGTACGTGAACATGGCCGTGCACGCGCCCGCACTGCCGACGGTGCGCGCCAGCATGCGCATCGAGAGGTGCTGGTATCCCTCCGAGACGCTCTCGAACTCGGCCGCCGTTTGGAAATCCGGTAATCGCTGCGTACGCAGCGTCAGCCACGTCTGCGGGGACGGATCGGCGCCCGTGCTGGCCTCGATGTATACATTGCTCGGCGAGTTTTGCATGTAGACTGTCGCATCGTTTCGCGCGCCGTTGCTATTGTTCCAGCTCTGGATTGACCAGACGCTCGTCCAGGCGTCGGTGGTGAAAAAGGAACTTGATGCCGGCGCATTGGCACTGTCGTTGGTATTCGTGATAATAGCAGGCGCGCCCTGATATTCGGCAAGATTCCTGAAATCAAAGAATGTGTGGTTCGTGAGAAAGGCCGGCTGTGTCCCGTTGGTCAGGTAGCAGTTGCACTGCGAGTCGTTGGTGAGGCTGTGATCTCCTTGCCCGGCGCGTCCCCCGACGGCCATGAGGATCGCTGACCCAAAAATAGCCAGCCGGGGGAATGCTATCCTCCGCGTCCAGGACGCTGCCGTCTGGTACGCCGCCATTCGGATCTTGTCTCACACACGCGGAATAATCAATGTGACGTCGGCGTAGGCTACACGCCTGTACTAGGACGCCAAGTTGCCAAGAGGCTGGTTATGGCAGATAAAAAGTAGGACGAAGTTCTAGGTCTCAACAGGAGAGGATGCAGAGGTGGCTTCGAAAATTCGTGTCGACTGGGCGGATAGGTTGAGCAGTTCGATTCTTGAAAAGGAGGGCTCGAGGGAGACGCTCAGGCCCACCGGCCCGCCGGAAGAGTAGACATGTCATCGGCCTTGTTTGCAGCCGGTTGATAATGGTCTGTGTTGGAGACCACTTGATGATCATGTTTCTCGGTGGACGGGAAGTAAGATGCCACCGTTGACATATTTGTAGTTCAATGTACTGTAAAGCGACGTAACATCGGTCCAATAATCTGGCACTTCGCCATGTAGAGGCGTCGTACGTAACAGGGGAATGAAATCTTCTCCGGGTAAAGGCTGTTGCGCGAGGGCCACGGAGGATTGGCGGATCCGATTCGGTGAACAACCCGAACTCGCATTTATGTTCTCGTACTCGTCGCAGCACTGCCGCCTGTCTTGCAATCGGTCTGGTGAGGTTGGATGAGACAGAAACCTCTACCTAACTCTCTAAGTACCTACCTCTACCTCTAGTACCCCACCCACTCAGCCACTGCCAACATGTCAAAAACTCTATATTGACGTCAAGTTCGCTTGCTTGCAGCCCGCAACCCTGCCGATTCACGGACCTATATCACGTGATAAGGGGCATCGCCTGTGAGAAAATGTTTCACACAGAGCACGTGTCCCAGCTGCCTCCCTACTTCCTACTTATTTGTACTACTATGTATACGAAACACCGACGCCGCGACTCGTCCGCGCCGATTCCGGAGTGGTGAAAACCCCAACAAACTGCAAAACTCGCAGCGCGTATTCGCGCAAGCCTCCGTCAATTGCGTCCCGTTCGTCGTCTTCGCAAGGCAAGACAGGTAGTTGTCCGTCGGGCCATGTCTCCCTCCGCCTCTGGGACTTTGCCGACTCCGTCGCGACTGAAAATCCCTCGTCTATTAACAAGTGACACCTAGAACGGCACAAGACCGAGGACTTCCACGGATCAACCACCATGGCGAACACTGCGAAGGCGAAAAACGGACCCGACGCTCCTCGTGCGCCCGAGAATACCGCGGAGACTGGGGATTCCAGAGATGACGGCGCGCCAGCCCGCGCCGAGCCAGAAGTAACCAAGGCAGCCGGAACCGCGCCCCAGGCGGCGATCGAAGCCGACGAAAAGCAGGCAACAGGATCGGAATCCCCAGAAAGTTCCGCAGAATCGGGCGAGGCAAGCGAGTCGGAAAAAGACGAAGCAGACGGTCCCCCTATACTCAACGAGCCCGTTCCTGGCGCTTCACAGGCGCCAACGCAACACCGGGAGGAAGACGACGGCTGGGAATTCCACTGGAACCCTAACACGAACTCGTACTGGTTCTTCAATCGCTTCACCCAAGTGTGGCAACAGGAGAACCCGCGCCTGCAAACCGGCACCGCCGCCACCACCACCATCAGCACCAGCTCCACCACCGCATCCGCCGCCGCCGCAGTTCCACCACCCCTGCGCGCCGCCATCGAAGGCCCCAGCGCCGTCGGCTCCGTCGCCAACGGGTACAACCCCGCCATCCACGGCGACTACGACCCGAACGCGTGGTACGCGCAGGAGGCGCGCGCCGCCGAGGCGGCGGCGGCGGCGGCACAGGAGGCCGCGACGGCGGCGGCGCTGGCGGCGGCGCAGGCGCAGGCGGCCGGGGTCGAGCCCCGCGACGAGTACGAGAGCGGCGGCTTCTTCAACGCGCGCACGGGCCTGTGGCAGGACGCGGAACAGGGCCCCGACCGGCACGGCGACGACGCGCGCAGCCGGCGGCAGCTGAACGCCTTCTTCGACGTCGACGCCGCGGCCAACATGCACGACGGCCGCAGCCTGCGGGCCGAGCGGGCCGGGAAGAAGCCCAGCCGGGCGGAGCTGAAGGCGTTCAAGGAGAAGAGGAAGGCGCGCAAGGAGGAGAAGAGGAGGGCGTGGTTGCGGGATTGAACAAACAGCGAGCGCCGTTGGGCTTTCTCTTACCTTTCCCTGGTTCTAGATGATAGTGGACGTGAAATTGCATTTCCCATCTGTTGTGGGCTAACTGATTGCCTGTGCACGGGGATCCCACCGCTTGGGCCTGTTGCTCCCTCACCAGGAGACGGCGTTTGGTTCATCATGGATTTTCTAGTCTACGCTCTACGGTTACGGAGAAATGGGAGTCCCAGAGTAGATTTCTACCTAGGTATCAGTAACCCGGGCCAGGGTTCACGGAGGGCACGAATGCGTCCTGAGCCATTAAGTTTTGATTTTGTGCCAACTACTCGAATTTCTCGCACAACACTGGATGTGTCGTGTCTGGCGCATCGGTAGATCTTGGCGGCATTAAATCATGAAGCCTGTACTCTTCTGCCAGACCAGACCCGGCTCTTGTGCAGTCTGCGCCTCCCTACTATGCCTCGTCGCTGTCTCCATCTTCATCTTCGTCGTCGTCGTCGTCGTCGTCATCCATAGTCATGTCGATCTGGACACTGACACTGCTTTCGCTATCGCTGTCGCTGTCGGCGTCGGCGTCGGCGTCATTGTTCATGGACAGCGCGGACCTGGCAACCGGCACCGGTGCCACCGTCGCGTCCACCGCCTTGCCCTTGTCTATGCGCTTGGGACTGCCCGGCTGTTCGGGTGCCTCCGCCTTCCGCTTCAGCGAGACAGGAGCATCTGCATGGAGAGGTGTCTGAGAAGCCTCGCCGACAGACTGCATGCTCTCCTCGATCAGCGGCACTACGGGCCG
Organism: Phyllachora maydis; assembly: GCA_029339225.1. Lineage (NCBI taxonomy): Eukaryota > Fungi > Ascomycota > Sordariomycetes > Phyllachorales > Phyllachoraceae > Phyllachora > Phyllachora maydis. Next base: position 534,194 of record JAQQPM010000006.1, on the reverse strand, counting down.
CCCAACAAAGTTGAACCCGCCTTGCGGGGCAGAAGTCTCGGTTGGCGCAGAGTCGACATCCATAGAATCCGTGTTCGCAGCCATTCCATCCCGGCTCGAAGCTGTCGTATCCTGCTCCTCGCCACTTGAGCAACCGGCCGCAGCACCCAGAGATGCCGCACCTGACGCAGCGGCTGCGTCCGTGCCCCCCGCCGGCTGCCACTCGCTCAGCAGTCCATTCAACCCCTCCTCGTCTCCCGGATTTTGCTGATATCCTCCTCCACCGGTGCTCGCCACACTCCTCAGATTCGCCCTCAAAATCTCGACGCCCTGGTCGTCGGGAAACCGCCGGACGAGGAACGGCAGCACTGTCGGGTTGTACCGGCCGTTGCTGCTGCGATACGGGTGCAGACAGCTCGCAAACATGGCCTCGCGGTCGTGGACCAGCACGGCGGTGCGGTCGAGAAGGCCGCGCGAGTCCGGAGTGAGGTGGCGCTGCGGGAGATGGGTGAGAAGGGCCGCGAGGAGGCGGGACGCCGCTGCACGGTGAGGTTGGGAAAGTCCTGAGGTGGAGGCGATGGGCTGTTCGGTCGGCGGTGCAAGGAAGGCGTCGGCTCCGGGGACGTCGTTTGCTTTGGCCTGTGGGTTGCCGTTGGTATGCGTGCGTCTGGCGGTATTTCCTTTGGATTCTGTGAGATGTCCTGAGTCTGCAAGGAGGACATGGCAGCAGTCTTGCAGAAGTGGCACGATGGATTCAACAGTTATTTTGGGGAGGGATGGGCCGATGAGTTGAAGCAGCCGAGTCAAGAGGTCGTATGCCACGTCTCTTTTGGGAGCGCCCGAGTGCTTGTATATTCGTGTTAGCTGGTCCAGCACATCGGCTGCCAAAGGAATCATGTTGCGCCGCAGTCTCTGCACCAAGGTCAGGTGTAGTCTCATTACGCCCAGGTGAAGTTCTGGGAGCAAGGTCCAGAGTTCGTCTTTCTCTTCCCTGCTGATGGCGGCATGGGTTCGCACGCTGTTTTCCTGTCCGCTGGGAGTGACAGTGGGGGGCGAGACGAGTGTCAGCCGAGTTGTGAGATCGAGTATTTCGCCCAAGGGTATCGCGACTGGGGACTTGGTGGCCTCAAGAAAGTGTGTACGAAGCAGCTCCAGTAGACCAAGCATCCTCTCAGCACCAGCTTCGAGTCCTGTCCACGGCGGCAACCCTTCCGGCGTGTCGTCGCCGCCAGAGGGCTCAGCATCATGGCTACTATTCGGGACATGGTAGCCTGTGGTGGACTCCCAAGACTCCTCGACGGCGCGGAAAAGCTCATTCGCGGTTGCATGGCAGTACTTGATGGACTGTCGAAGGCCGGATTCCCATTCTGCACTGCTGCCGTTTTTCGGTGCAGTATGATGCAGCAGGATGACGAGACGTCGTGTCTCCTGGCACAAGGCCCGGGGAATCGTTGCGGAATCCGACGAGGTCGGCGCGAGGTAGGCTCGGAAAGCCGTGCGTATCTGGTGGGCGAATGGGCGAACCGTAGTGGGATACAGAGGCGTAACAGAGGAAAGCGCAGCGGCGATGGTGTTCACAAGCGACAAGGGAACTTTCAGCTGCCGTGAGGGACCTGGCTTGATGAGCTGGAGGCAGGCCGTGACAAAGTCTGGCAGGGTGGGGGAGACGATGTCCCTGACCAAGGTTTGGTAGCCATGGAGAAGGGTGTAGATCCTCACTAGTGTGATGATGCACAGTTCCTTGGTGGCAGGCGTATCAGGCTTCTGCGCCATGTCAGCCGCTGCCCGTCGTCAGAGCGCATGTGCAATGTGCATGCATACCTTGAGGACAGCAAGCAAGGCTTGGACCCAAGGCCCGGATGCCCGAAGACACTCCCATCCTCCGACATCGACCAGTGCCTTGACGAGCACGATGGCTGCGAAACGGCCGGATGGGACTCTGCCGTGTAGCAGAGAGTGGATCTGAGTGCGCAATTTGTGCACAAGAGTCGAGGCCTCGGAGGACCCTTCCTTGGCCTTGGCCCTGTCCTTGGCCCTGGCTTCCAAAGGCGCCGACAGGGGCCAAGCACAGCGCAGCACATAGGCGACGAGAGTTGGACAGAGCCGGGGGAGGTCTTCGGGGTTCGATGAAGCGAGCTTGCGGCAGAGAACGCGGAGTTCTGGCGGAAGTGACATGCTGCGTGCTGCGTGCTGCGTGCTGCGTGCTGTCTCTGTCTATTGACTTGGGCAAAAGAGCAAAGAATTGGCGATGCACACACACACACATTATCTAATCGGGCTTCACCGAGGTCAACTCAGGACGTCTCAATCGGGCTTAAGGTGATGCAGCAGGCCCCACAATACCCACAATACCTGCCATGGGCAAAAGCAGGCTCCTGACTGGCCAGGCAGTGCGCCCCTGTCCTGCCGGGTTCGATCCGCGTCCGGTCAGACGCATCATCATCGGTTGACCCGAGCTGTTGGGGTTGGCTTTTTGGGCCTAGTTAGTTGCTGTGTGGCGCCGTCCCCCCCCCCCCCCCCTCCCGGGTGCCGAACGACGCTCCTTTGTCTGCGCAACTTCTCGGCTCGAAAGGTTGTGTATTTTTTTGCAACCCCGGGCGATTCAACAACAGTGCGCGCGCACATGTCCCCTCTTTCCTGTGGAGGACCGTAGTGCGAGTCTCTGAGGAACACCGGAGCCATGGTATGGAGAAGCCCCCCCGCCCTTCTTTTCACCCCTTGACTGAATGCATCATCTGCTCGACTTCACATCTACTAGCCCGACGCGGTGAAAGCGGCCCGTTATATCCAGCTGCTGGACGATGCGCGTTGCGACGAGGGCTGGGACCAGGTGCCCGAGCTGGTGCGCAAAGTGCGCAAGCATGCACCCAACCGAATCTGTACGCTACCTTACATCCCCCCTCCCCCCCTCCCGCCGCGCGATATGACCTGTTTGCTGCAAGCCAAGCCACGGGATTGATCCAGAACGCGCACAGGCTTGACGTTGACGGCCGAGACCGAGCATGCGCTCGCCACGGGATCGCAGGGGCCGACGCCCCATTCCGACGGCCAGGATGCCACGGCGTTACCCAAGCTCAGCATCGAGCCGGCCGTGCAGGCTCCCAAGCTCCTCGACGCCATACAAAACGAAGAGCAACACCCGGAAGAGCGCTTCCAGGGACTGGTCTGCCTCGGATGGCTGCACTGGGTTGCGAAGGACTACGACCAGGCAAGGCTGCGGCTGCCGCGCAATTTCAACGAGGAATACCCGCAGTTCAGCACGTTGGAGAAGCTCTCGGAATGGACAAAGGTCTGCGCGCTCAAGTCGGCATACCTCAAAGCCAACTGCCTCATGCGCTATGACCAGCGCGATGAGGCCCTCCAGTCCCTCGATGCGTCGCTGCCCTCGCTGTCGGCCGTGTGGGCCACGAGAAACGCCCGCCAGGCCCTGAAATACTGGGCCGAGCTGGTCCTGACCGAATGCTGCATGCTGTCGAGCCAGGCCCTGTCGGTGCAGCAGAAGAGCCTGGAAGACGCCAACTGCCTGACGTGCTTCCGCGCCTGGTCCAAGTACTGGGCTACTCAGCAGGTCCCGTTCGTCGGCGGCCACGGCTTCAAGGGTAGCGTGTCTCGACGCCAGGTCTGGGCCGAGTACTACACCGTCATCTCACAGATCCTGCAGGACGACTTGGCGTTTCCGACGGGCTACGCCCAAGTGAATAGCGAATCGTCCGCGCGCAGTCAGCTTCGGGCCGAGGTGAAGAAGGTCGACGTCATCTACTCGGGCCTTCTCTTCAGCGAGACAAAGTTCCCTCGGGCTGACGAGGATAGGCGCGAGGTGGAGGACTATGTCGAGCGCCTGATGCAGAACTGGGCCGTCCTGGCCGGGCGCGGCTGGAGGGAACAGGATCTCGGACCAGGCGGGAGGGAGTCGCTGAGCCGCGGCGTGCTCGACAGTCTGTACGGCGCAGCCATGAAGACCTTCCATTCGACGGCCATCCTGCGGCACTTGTTCATCGTGCATCTCTCGGTGGCCGAGTTCGACCTGGCCTTCAAGTCTTTCGACTCGTACCTGGAACTCGTGACAAAAGCCAAGGCACGCATGGAGAAGACCGGACAGCCCGAGCCCAGTTTGGACGACGACGCCATTGTTCTACAGACCATATCGGCCTGCATCTCAACCCTGTGTCGGTACGGCGGCAGGGAGGCGGCGGAAAAGGCCAAGCACCTTGCGTCGGACCTGGAGAAGTGGCTCGCCAAGCTCGGCCAGTCCGTCTCCGGCCATGAGGATGCGATCAACTCCCTGCGGGAAGATGGCCCGGTCACGTCGTATCCCAGCATTCCGCCCAACGTCTACGCCCTCTCCTGGCAGTCCATCGGTCTGGCCCAGGCACAATGGGCCCGGATGACGTATGAGCCCGAGGTGAGGGCGCAGCTGCAGGAGCGGGCAATACAGTGCCTGCGCAGGTCTCTCTATCCGGAATTCGGCAACGCCGTTGACATCCGCGGCGTGTTTGCCTTGGGCCTGCTCTACGCCGAGCAGCGGAAACTGTCCACGGCCATCGAGCTGATCAAGACAGCACTGCTTGCTGACAGCACGCCCGACGTGTATCAGGACCTGTACAACGGACCCTACTGGCGGGAAAGAGCCCTCATTCCCCTGTGGCATCTTTTGGCGTTGATGCTGAGTGCTCGCGAGGAATTCTTCTTGGCCGCTCGGGCATGCGAGGGCGCCGTCGAACAGTTTCGCGATCCGTATGTGCTTTTTGGAGGACGACATCTCGGTGGGGGCTATCGCAGCGAGCACCTTGCTGAGGCCGAAGCAGAGGAGGAAGATGCGGATGGTTTGGTCGACGACATGGATGAATACGAGAGGGAGGGCCTATTAGAGGTCAAGATGACCCAGCTGGCCATCCTCGAAGTCGTTGAGGGGCCCGCCGTGGCCGTGAACGCCAGTCGTGAGCTGCTCTCCCTGTTCCCTCGACTGTTCAGCGACGCGGAACAACGAGCGGCCGGGATCAAGGGCATCCAGCCACCCAGCACATCATCGGGTGGCGCCACCTCGCGTGGCTTCAGGCAGAGCGTTTTCGGAGGCGCCAAGTCTATCCGCTCGGCTAAGTCGTCGGTGGCGGCGGCCCGCCGCAGCGTCATCAACAACGAGCTGATCCCGCCGACGCCGCAGCTACCGCGGGAAGCCAGCCCGGCTGCGCCCTCGATCCAAGTGACGGGCGACAAGGCCGGTGCCAATCGCCGGTCGAAGAAGGCGGAAAGCCTCCAAAGGCGTAGCCGGCGCGACAGCAGTGCCAGCCGCCTGCGGGCGCACAGCGCTGGGGGCGGCCCTCGCGACAGCGAGTCCTTCTTCGCGCCCATCCAGGATTTGGAGACGCCGCAGTCCTTCAACGTCGCGGGTAAAGATGTGGCGCGGACGCAGTCGCAAGCGTCGTCGATGTACTCGCAGTCCATGGCGGGGCGAACCTCCCGGCAGCCGTCGATCGCGTCGGCATCGGTGGCTGATATGGCGGTCATCTCGATGAACGAGTTCGAGACGTTTGCGGCCTTCCTGCCGTCGGTGGTGTTCCCCGAGGCTCACGGCAAGAGACGCCGACGAGCGCTGCTCATGCGGGTGTGGCTGCTCATCGCGGGCTTCTATCGCCGGGCTGGTCTCTTCGCCAACTCGCAGGAGGCGTGTGCGGAGGCATTGCGCATTGTGCAAGGCCTGGAGGCCGACATGGTCAAGGACGAAACGGGATCGCTCTCGGTCAGGCATGCGGCATGGGGCGAACAGAAGAGCATGCAGGAATTGCTGGCGGATGTGTGGGCCGAGGTATGCTTCTCTCTCACCTGTGGCCACCGGGATACGTACTGACAACATGATGTGCACGGATAGCAAGCACACCTGTCCCTGGCTCGTGGCGAAGCGTTCCAGGCGATGCACGAGTTCGAAGCCGCCTTGATCCATTTCCCCGACCATCCCTCGGCGATTGTGGGACTATCCGAGCTTCTCTTGGACATGTACACCGAGAAGCTTCTTCCTGCACCCGCAAAACCAAACCTGGTCTCCCCAGGAGGGCTCTCAGCGCCTCCGGACGTCAATGCTGGTGTCGCACACGCCACCGCCAACCTTGGCATCAGCACAAGGTCGGACAACAAGGCTGCCCTCGCACTACCCAACACGCCTCTGGGTCTCGTTAACACACCCAGCGACGGAAAGGAGACCCAGACACATAACGACTCGGCCACCACCACGCTCGAAGAGAACTCTGTCCGCCTCAACGGCACGGCCCCCGCGACCACCACGACACCCAGCGCCGCCTCGCCGCCCAGGTTGCCCGCGACGGAGCGCGGCGCGGCAAGCACGCTCCCGCCGCCGCACCGGGCGCACTCGCTGCCACTCAACGACCGACTGGCGGCACGCGACCGGGCGCACGGGCTACTGTCCGGGCTGACCAAGCTGGGCAGCGGGTGGAACCGGGCCGGGGCGTGGTTTGCGCTGGCGCGCGCGCTGGAGGCGTCGGGACAGCCGGACAAGGCGAAGGAGGCGCTGTGGTGGTGCGTCGAGCTCGAGGACGGCGCGGGGGTGCGGGAGTGGGGGAGCGTGGGGGGTGGGGGTTATGTTATGTGAAAACGAGCAGGGAGAGGGGCGGTAAGCTGCAAGCAGGGGAGATAATAGAAGGAGTCGAGGGATTGTAATTGGGATCAGGACAATGGAAGGTGGTTCGCGTCACTGGCCGGTGCGGTGTGTGTACTTTTTACTTTGTACCGCTTGATGCTCTTGGGACCATGTTTTGCCTATATATGATTCATAGACGGAATCGAGCAGTTGCCTTGCGTGACGAGATGGAAACATGGGTCTGTCGGGTGTCCCCCGCGAACAAACCGAACAAGTGAATCCCGCGAGCCCGATTCCCGGCCCGGAACACGAAAATGGGGCCAAACACGGGCCCCCCCCCCCCATCCTATCGGTACTGGGCGATGTTGGACGACGGGGTGCCCGGACCGTTCGGTAGGACTTCGGTATCCGTCATGGGCGCAGGGTGTTGGATTCGCTGATTCTAAGTGCTTGATTGTGTGTATTGTTCTCGTCTGTGATCTCTGTCTCTGTTGGACGACGTGGTGTTGGAATCCCCGGGTTTAAGTGATTGATCCTGTGTACTGATCTCGTCTATGTTCTCTCACCTGCGCCCTAGGGCCCGCTGCCTGCCCTTTTCTTCGCTCGCCCCCTACTACGCTTACGCGCCTGGAAATAAGGCTTAATCTGTTTGATATAGGTAAACGTAGCTATATCCACCTTAATTAACAAGGCCTCCCTATGCCCTATACCTAACGTAGATACTAGAGTTCTACTAAAGTGATATAAGTGCTATATTGTCCAACATACCCCTAGGCCTAGGTTTATAATAGTAACCCTAGGCCTTACTATAAGGCTGTAACAGGGCTGGCACACGTCTTAGGCGCTGCCCGCCACATAGGAGTGGCGTGGTGCATAGGCTACTTTACTCCTACTTATGCACCCTATAGGGATTAGTCTAAAAGGCCTAGACCTATAGAGTAGTTACTTACCTTAGTAACTGCTATAGGTTATAGGGCAATCGCTTACCTTAGCAACTACTATAGGTTGTAGGACTATAGCTCTCCTTCTATGAGATTAAGCGTTTATAAGGTAATGCCTCTCCTTTCCTTTCTTCCTTAGTTTAGAGTCTTTGTTAGTAGTGCCTTTGTAATACTATCTACAACTTCTTATAGCTATAACACTACTCTAAACTAAGCTAATAGTACTAATAAGCGCTTCTTAGAAATACACCCCATTAATTTTATTATTGTCGATTCGCTCTCACTGCAGTGGAGACTTCCGATGATAAGGCACAAAACAGCAATGTAGAGAAAGAGTAATAACAAAGCGTAAGCCACTAAGCAAAGTAACAAGTAACGATTCCTATTGATTCTATAATGGTTGATATCTATCTCTCTCTCCCTCCCCTGCCCTTTCTATCCTAGATACGTATGTTACAGCTATATATCCTTTATTAGGGTTGCGCCTTGTACTAGTGTGAGGGTTGTGCCCTATACCTAGCTATTACTACACTGTGACTAATATACTCTAGCTATAGTAGCCTACTAGCAACCGACACTGGCTCTTCTTTCTTTTTAGTTATAGTCCGTCCTTACTAAACATACCTATATATATACCTTCTTAAACTACTACTTAATGCGCTTTGTCTATGGGTAATAAGATGCATATCGCGTCTTATAACCCCTGAACAACGTGCTCCCTAGGTTACTTGCCCTTAATTAACAGTTATATCCTTTACCTAATATCTATTATATATAAGTTAGCAGCTATAGGCTGTACGTTGTGTCCTGTGCCTATTATATAGAGTACGTATCGCGCTTTATCTATAGTGATATTAACGCGATGTGTCGTCCGTTACTATAATAGTCCTACTATATAGCTGCCTTTTGTCCCCTTCTTCTCGACTATAACCTATATAGCTATTAGCTAATTAATAACGTCCTTTTCCGCCGGCATTGTTTTCTTATTATTATATATTCCTAGACTGCCTATTATAGAATAAATAGAACAGCGAGCTAGCCTATACTCCAACGTAGTCCTTCTCTTTTAAGTCTTACTAAATGTATATATACCTAGTCTCCCTTTATACTACCGTTATATATTACTGCTGACCTATACCTAGCTAATACTAAGTATTCGGATTTGTCCGGCTCTATATATACCATCCTAGGTATATCCTTATAGTTGTCTAGTACGTACGTGCTTTATCTACTATATTATCGATATAGTCGCGTCTTATTTATTAATATTCTGGCATATCCTAGGCCTCTTTATTACGCTACCTATACCGGCCAAGATCACCCTGGCCATACACTATACAGCCGCCTACAAGCGTAAGCAGGAAGAAATAGCATAGACCTGCGCTATAGCCGCTAAGGCTATGGCCGCTAAGGCTATGGCCGCTAAGGCTATGGCCGCTAAGGGCTGTGCAAAGCGCAAGCAGGCCTTGCTTAATACAAAGGCTAAGCAGTAGGCTAAGAGAAGCCTATAGCGCTCTCTACGCCTTACTAACAGCAACGCTAGTATATATACCAACAATACTAGCCCTTTAGCCGATAAGGACGAAGATAATGTCTATAATAGGGCGTATAAGCCTTCTACTAACGTAGAGGAAGAGGGCAGTAGCAAGGAGGAGGAGGATAATATCAGGAATGATAATAGTACTAACGATAGTACTAGTAATACCAAGGATAAGGCCAGGCATATGCTTAGTAACAGTAGCTTACGCTATAAAGGTAAGTTTCAAAGTATAATCGTACTTTGTTTTTATATAACTACTAATACTTTAGTAATTAGATATACTGCTGTATAAGCGACAGTATAGCGTATCTTATCCTTGCGGTCCCCCTAGCACAGCCTACGCCAATATATACGTCTACTACGTCTAGGTAGTAACAGCTGGTAAAGGCCGTAGTCCTAATAATAATTAGCGTTAGGACTAATATTACCGGGATTATATTAGGGTTGTTAGTAGCCGTTGTTAGTCCTACTTAGCCGGTAGTAGCTATAAGCTGCTATAAGTGAATAATGCGCTTTTGTCCGGCAAAATAAACCGTAGTTGCGCTCTGGTTGGCCATATAGCTCCGCGTTGGCGCGCCCTGTCGTAGCGTACTATCTTAAAGTCCTTTCGGCTCCCGAGCCTGCCCTTACTATAGGTCCTTCCCTTACCTTGTTCTTAGTAGTATACTAACTTGTTAAAACCCACTAAGAAGCAGTAGCGTAGGGACCAGCGTAAATAGCGGTCTGCCGTCCGCTATATCCTTATGCTATCTACTAGTAGTAAGGAGTTAGGCTTAGAGGGGATAGGGAAGGAGGCCTTATAGAAGGCCTATATAAAGGCGTCGGCCTATATAGCTAAAGCTCTTATATTGTTAGCGGCGTAGGTAGGAATTAGGGGAAAAATATGAAAATACAAAAGTATATTGCACTATGTCTTGTAGTCCTGCTATACGTTGCGCCTTATCTCTAGGTTTTACTACGTATTATACGCCATATCCCCTTAATCCGTCGGTACGTTAGCTTAGGGTTTGTATATATATCTGTCCCTTACTATCACTTTTCTTTTCTCGCCGTACTATAGTTGTTACTAGGTATTTATCGCTACGTTACCTAACCCTTAATACAAATCTTAGCTATATTGTTATCTACTAATTCTGTTAATGCCTTATTAGGCAGTCTTTTTGTTATTATATTGGCTGGATTATCCTCTCTATTAATCTACCTAACCTCCTAAATCTCCCGGTTTTCGTAGCTTTGCCATAAGGCCATAATATCGATTATAAGCCTTTTCTCAACTATACTACCAAGCTTAACCAGGCACTTATATAGACTAAAGGAGTCTATATATAGGATAATCGGGAAGTTAGTAGCTAGTCTAAGCTAGGCAAAAATCGTAGAGATAGTCCGTTAGACTATAAAACTGATATTAAAACCAGCGACTATCCTATAGATCTTACTAGCCAGTATACTTCTTATTACCCTCTTATACTTTATCAAAGACTAGTAGACTATATTCCTATAAATACAGAAAGCAGCCTCCCCTAGTATATTTTCCTTATTAGCTAGTAGTATAATATAGTTAATCTAGGAGGTAAGGTCCGTATTATTAGTAAAAGACCTGTTAACAAAGATAAAGAGCTTAGCCATAGCTAGATCTAAAGGGTAATAAACCAGGCCTTGTTCTACGTTATCCATTTACTACTAGATCCTAGCGTCAAGACACTTATAGTCCTCCGGCTAGGGTTATTATACTTAGGCAGCTACGGCTAAATCGAAAGCTACCTTAGGCTGGCAAATAGAGGCTAGATAAGCCCTATAGGCCTGTTGCTTAATATATTACTAAGCTGGCTTCTCTCCCTTTAAATCAATAGTTAACAGGCGTTTTCCTTACCCTTTCTGCTATATTAAGAGGTTGTGTTACAGTCCAGTCCTAGAGTTCCAGTGTTTATGTCCTATATATATAGCCCTGCTCTATACTAGGACCTTCTGTCCTATGTACAATAATATCTTTCTATAACCTATCTTTGCTCTAGCCTTAATAGTTTGTTATACTATTATTTTCTTGCTTATAAAGCAAGATCTAGTAAGTAAAGAAAATCCCTTATTAAAATCTATTCTAACAAGTAATTTGACAAATCCTCCCTTCTCTATATATAGATAGATTCTATTACGCTATCTGATCCCTATAGGGGATATCTAGGTAGGCTGAACTAGTGCTATAGGAAAACCGTATAACGGGTGAAAAACCTATAACCGTATATAGGAAAAAAGGGGGGGTGTGATAGGGGGTAGGCCAATCTTCACCAGAGTAGATACCGCCCTTTTAGGAGTATAAAAACATACTGCCTAAAGAGGGTATAGGCTAGACTACTCTAAGCCTCTAAGCAACAGAGTATTCTGGCAGTCTAGTAGTAATATGGCGAACTAGGGGGCGTATAGCACTGCCGCCCCCTTTTTCGAGTCTATAGAGAAAGCTATATATATCCCCTCTTTCCCTCTCCTTAAAGGAGGCCGAAAGGTAGGCCAGGCAACCGTTGAATATATGTCGGATATCTTCTATAGCTAGGTAGTAGCGGCAGAGGGGGTTATTAACCCTAGGTACCTTATAGGTATATAGGAATCCCCTTAGGCCTATCTTCCCTGTTTAGGCCTATATTAGCAGCGAGCTTTTAGCCTTAGAGAGGTTATAGTAGCGTCTTTGGAAGGCCTCTTTAAAGGCCTTAGCTAGGTTCTCCTCTTAAAAGGTAGCCTTAGCTAATTTCTCTAAGAGGCTCTCTATATAGGGGTTGTAACTAGAGGCCCTAGCTTCCTATAGATAGCAATCCTTCTAGGTAGTATAAAGGGGTTCCTTATTAATAGCCTTTCTTAGTTGTTAGTAGTGCTACTAGGCTGTTACCTCTCTTTTTCTTTCTTGCTTTATACGCCCTCTTAGGGGGAGGTTGGTCCTAAGGGTCCTATTTCTAAGGGTAAGGTATAGGGCTTCCTTCTGTTTAGCCACTTCTTTCCCTATAGCCCTATTTATCCTAGCTTAGCTAGAGAAGGAGAGGGCGTTAAGGTAGAGGTTAAGGGGGGGGATATTAGCCTTATAATAGAGGCTTTGGACTAGTGTCCTTTTATAGGCCCCTATAACCCTCCTTAGGGCCTTGTTTTTAGCTGCTAGTAGGCCTCTAGTTATACCTTATGGCTTATTTAGTGCTATAGGTATAGGGGTATGCTAGGCTAAGGCTATATAGGCTAGGACCAGCCTTATTACCGCTATATATAGGAGCCTAGTCTTTTCGATTCCAGGTCCCTAGGTCTTTCTAGCTAGCCTAGTAATAGCAAGGGACTGCGTTTTTAGCTTCTGCTGTAAGGTACTGGCATAGGCCTTCCAGGTAAGTTTAGAGTCTAGCCAGACCCCTAGAAAACAGGCCTTTAAAGCTAGTTATAGGGGGGGGGAGTCCCCTATTAGTCCTAGGTTAATAGGGTTAGTCTAGGGCCTCCTTCTAAGGGGGAAGTATATAAGCTTGCTCTTTACTGCTAAGAAGGTAACTCCAGCTATTATTACCCAGTCTAGGCACTCTTTCTAGGCCTCTTCTAGCTACCTAACCGTTATTATAGCTTCTCTGCTAAAGGCTAGTAGGTTGGTATTATCTATATAGCCTATAATAGAGATAGTAGGGTGTTTTCTCTCTAGTCTTTTATATAGGGGGCAGAGGTATAGGACTAAGAGGATTGGTAAGAGTAGTAAGCCTTAGGGTACTCCTATTAGTACTAGGATTTACCGGCTTTTTAAGCTGTTAAATAGGAGGCTAGTAGTCCTAGAAGAGAGGAATTCCCTTAGCTAGGATAGTAGCTAGGTAGGTAGCCCTAGCTAGTCTAGTATAGCTAGGAGTCTATTATAAGGGATACTATTGAAATACCCTAATAGGTCTAGCTATAGGAGGGAGGCCCCGGCTTTATACTTCTATACCTCCTAGACCTGAGCTATAAGGAGGTATATAGCCGATTCGGTAGATTTATAGCAGTAGTAGCCCTATTATGTTGCTAGAATTAGCTTAAAGGCCTTAGCTACGTCCCTTATCTTAGTCCCTATAACTTTCTCTAAGACCTTGCTAATATAGTTAAGTAGGGCTATAGGGCAGTAGCCTCTAGGGGTATTATAAGCGTCTAGCTATTTTCCTGGTTTAGGAAGGATAATAGTAACTACTTCTTTGTATTCTTATAGATAGAAGCTATAGAGGAAGGATTTTAAGGCTAGTATAGTAAGGGCCTTATATAAGGGGTTACTATAGGCCTTTAGAAAGCCTATAGGGAGTTTGTCCGGTCCTAGTACTTTCTAGGGCTTTGTTGTTTTAACTGCCTCTTTTATATTATCTAGCCTAACCGTCTAGCTAACTAGTAGCCTAGGGCCTATTAGGGGTTCCTCTAGGCTATCCTCTTAGAGGGAGAAGAGGAAGAAACATGCTAAAAGGGCTTTTACCTTCTCCTAGAAGGTACTAGCTTATCTAAGGGTTAGTAGCTTAGGAGGGGGTAGGGCAGTAGTGCTTTATAGCCTAGCCTATCTTTCTAGTTACTAGAGCTTCTCTGGTTTTTCTCTAGCCTTTTATAGAAAGGCCCTTTAGGTCTTTCTCTTACTCTCTTTTATAGCCTTTATTTGCTTTTTTTAGGCTGACTTATAGGCGGTAAGGAGGGCCTAGTTACTAAAGGAGCGTTAGAGTTGTCTTTCTGCCCTTTTTCTCTCCTAGACTACCTAGTAGATTTCGTTGTTCTACTAGGGGGTACTCTTCCTTCTAGTAGTTGCTAGGGCTCCTTTAGGGGTTATAGCCCTAGTAATATGCTAGAGTTCCTCTAATAGCTGCCTATAGGCCTTCTAGAGCTTAGCTAGGTTAGAAAGGCGTAATAGATATCTATAGCCCTCTATATTATATATTAGGGAGCTGGCCTCTCTTACTACCCTCTCTTTATCTATCTTCTTCTACTGGAATCAGGAGGGCGGTAGTAGGGTTTCTATAGTCTCTAGGTTGATATCTAGTACTTAGGGGTAGTAGTCTAAGTATAAGTATATATCTAAGCCGGTATAGGAGCAGGTAAGGCTACTACTAAGCTAGAAGTAGTTGATAGTAGAGGCCCTACCTACTTAGCTCCCCTATAGCGCCCTAGTTATAGTGCTGTAGGGGGTATAGAGGGTAAGCCCCTACTTTGCTATTAATAGTAGTAGGTCTTCTAACCTAGGGCTAAAGCGGTTATATTAGTCCTAAAGAGGGTAGTAAAGGTTAAAGTCCTTAGCTAGAAGGTAAAGGCCTAGGCAGGCGTTGATCTTCCTCTTTATTTCCTTTATAAGGGAGGTTAAGCTAGTCTAGGGTTAGGGGTCGTTATATAAGGACCAGACTATAAAGAAGCCGTTCTTAGTCTATATAGTAGCCTTAGCCTAGTCTAAGCTAGAGCTGTAAGTCTATATTACTAATAGGAGTGATTTATAGATATAAAGTAAGGCCTATCTGTTAGGGGTGAAAATAAGGTAGTAGGAGGCTGATCTAGGGTAGTAGGTAGAGTGCTATACCTGCCTATTAATCTAGGGCTCCTATATAGCAAGTATTTCTTCTTTTGCTATAGAAAGTAGTACTTCCTATACCTCTTTCAAGCCTTATACGTTCTAGAGGCATACCTTTATATCTCTATCTCCTTTAGCTATATAGTAGGCGGTGGTTATTATATAGTAGTAGCGTTAGCTAGTCTAGTATCTAGGTCTAGTCTAGGTCTAGCATCTAGGGGTCTAGGGGCTCCTATAGGCTCTAGAGTTCTAGTAGGTCTAGTAGCCCCTTTAGGGCTTATAGCTAGTATAGAGGAAGAGGAAGGGGGGGTTTGGCCACTTAAGTGGCTAAAGTAGGTAGTAATTATGCTCTAGTTAGGGGTTAACCCTCTTAATACTATTAGCCGGCCTCTCTATCTCTTCCCTAAGACTATAGTATAGCCTTCCTCCTCTTATAGCAAGGCCTGTTAAGGGGGGTATTACTGCTATTATTGCTATTACTGCTATTGCTATTAGTACTGGTATAGGGGCGGTTAGTTAATGTTAAAGGCCTTAGGCCTAGAACGTAGATATCCCTTAGCCTATGCCCATGCCTCTTTTAGGTAGGGGCAGGCCTCTAAGTAGGCATAGTAAGCTTAGTGGCAGTTGCGGCAGCAGGGTGCCCTAGAGCAGGTAGGGGCTTCTAGCGTAGTATAGCTATTAGCGCTATAGTTATAGCAGATCTCTTCTTTACTCTGGTATACCTTAGCCCTATAGCCCTATTTCTAGTACTATAGGCATTAGATAGGCTTAGCTTTGTTGATCTAGGGCTCTACTTCTAGGGCTTAGCAGCTCTAAAAGACCCCCTTTTTACAGGCTTTCTAGGCTACCTCTAAGAAGGTAAAGGCTATTAGTGCCTTAACCCTAGTCTGTTCTAGCCTTTAAGGGTACTAGACCTTTGCCCTAACTACTATAGGGTGTTACTTTCTAGCTTCTTCTAGTAGGCCTTCCTCTATAACCTGGTTATAGACTATAAGGCCCTTAACTACTACTGCCTAGGTTATTGTATATAAGGAGGCCTTCTTGCTAAAGGCCCTTATAATCTAGGTAGTATTACTTTCCAGGCTCTTCTTTATCTCTATAGTCTCTATAACTAGAAGGAGGTTACCGCTAGAGAGCGTTCGAACCCTCTAAACTACTAGGCTAGAAGCCTGTTAAATAGTCTATACTACCTCTAGGGCAGATTTAGCAAGTATATATTGCTAGGCTAAGCCTAGTTAGATAAGTACCTAGCGCTCTAGGCTAGGCCTAGTTACCTTACTAGCTATTAGTTTACTAGCTATATTAGCCTAGGTAAGGGCTATAGGCTAAAAGTAGCTAGACTATTACTATTATTACTACTGTTATTACTAGTAGTAGCTAGGCTGCTAAGGGTATTACTAGTACTATAGTTTAGGCGTTGTTAGGGCAGTAGAGCGGTTTTAGGGTACTAGAGCTGCCGCTATAGCTAGGGCCTCTTTAGGCGGGTCCTAAAGCAGGGCTATAAGGGTAATTTACCTAGCTTTAGTAGTTACTTCTACTATACTATAGAAGTTAGTACTATCCTTAGCTAGACTGATTATCTAGTCTAGGAGGCTAAAAAGTATAAGGATAAGCTTAAAGGGGCTAAGGGCAGCCTAGGTAGTTTTCTTAGTTACTAGGGCGATATAGTTAGCCTTGGTAGCACTGTTATTACTTCCTTCTTTCCCTGTATTTTTCTCCGATTTTTTCCCTAGCTTTTTTAGGGTTTTCTAGCTAGGAGGGGTTAGGGCTAGGGCATACTAGCTACTGCTTAGGCCCCTAAGGAAAGGAGCAAAGACGTTGGTTAAAAAGGGAGCGCTAATTATAGGGGTATTAATAGTAAAGGGGGTACTAAAGCTAGATACTATAGGTATTATAGTTATAGCGCCTATAGCAGTCTCCTTAGCAGTAGTAGTAGTAGTCTAGCAGTCTTTTATTTCTATATTATTATTTAGATAGTCTATACTTAGGGGTTAGTAGTCTATACTTAGGGGCTAGCTTAAGGGGTTATTATTATTATTGTTAGTTATAGGTAGGGCAGGGTTGCTAGAGCATAGAGCTATATTAGTAGTCTATATATAAGGAAATTGCAGTTGCGAAAGGGCAGCTAGGCTTGCCATTTTCTGCATTTTCACACGCCTAGGGCTATTGCATAACCGACAGCGCTACAGCGAAAATTGGCGGGCGTTATATCCTTAATCAGACGGTTCGAATAGATGTGGTTGCACGCGATTTGGTGTAGTTTTGACCAAAAACTCGTTTTTCGTTTTTAGGTGTCGGGTCTAGTCCAGGATATCTTCTCTCTCTATATATACTTAAACTATAAGTTACTACTAATTTTATAATAGTATCTCCTAGTAACTAATTAGATAGATTCTATTACGCTATCTGATCCCCGTAGGGGATATCTAGGTAGGCTGAACTAGTGCTATAGGAAAACCGTATAACAGGTGAAAAACCTATAACCGTATATAGGAAAAATAGGGGGTGTGATAGGGGGTAGGCCAATCTTTACTAGAGTAGATACCGCCCCTTTAGGAGTATGAAAACATACTGCCTAAAGAGGTATAGGCTAGACCGCTCCTAGCCTTTAAGCAACAGAGTATTCTAACAGCCTAGTAGTAATATAGCGAACTAGGGGGCGTATAGCGCTGCCGCCCCCTTTTTCAAGTCTATAGAGAAAGCTATATATATCCCCTCTTTCCCTCTCCTTAAAGGAGGCCAAAGGGTAGGCCAAATAACCGTTAAATATATGTCGGATGTCCTCTATAGCTAGGTAGTAGTAGTAGAGGGGGTTATTAATCCTAGG
This sequence comes from Phyllachora maydis, assembly GCA_029339225.1. Taxonomy (NCBI): domain Eukaryota; kingdom Fungi; phylum Ascomycota; class Sordariomycetes; order Phyllachorales; family Phyllachoraceae; genus Phyllachora; species Phyllachora maydis. The sequence goes on along the minus strand of JAQQPM010000006.1, from coordinate 516,806 downwards.
TACCTTATAGGTATATAGAAATCCTCTTAGGCCTATCTTCCCTATATAGGCCTGTATTAGCAATAAGCTCTTAGCCTTAGAGAGGTTATAGTAGCGTCTTTGGAAGGCCTTCTTAAAGGCCTTAGCTAGGTTCTCCTCTTAGAAGGTAGCCTTAGCTGATTTCTCTAAGAGGCTCTCTATATAAGGGTTGTAACTAGAGGCCCTAGCCTCCTATAGATAGCGATCCTTCTAGGCAGTATAAAGGGGTTCCTTGTTAATAGCTTTCCTTAGTTATTAGTAGTACTACTAGGCTGTTACCTCCTTTTTTCTTTCTTGCTTTATATGCCCTCCTAGAGGGAGGCTAGTCCTAGGGGTCCTATTTCTAAGGGTAAGGTATAGGGCTTCCTTCTACTTAGCTACCTCTTTCCCTATAGCCCTATTTATCCTAGCCTAGCTAGAGAAGGAGAGGGCATTAAGATAGAGGTTAAGGGGGGGGACGTTAGCCTTATAGTAGAGGCTTTGGACTAGTGTCCTTTTATAGGCCTTTATAACCCTCCTTAGAGCCTTGTTTTTAGCTGCTAGTAGGCCTTTAGTTATACCCTATAGCCTATTTAGTATTATAGATATAGGGGTATGCCAGGCTAAGGCTACGTAGGCTAGGACTAGCCTTATTACTGCTATATATAGGAGCCTAGTCTTTTCGATTCCAGGTCCCTAGGTCTTTCTAACTAGCCTAGTAATAGCAAGGGACTGCGTTTTTAGCTTCTGCCGTAGGGTGCTAGCATAAGCCTTCTAGGTAAGCTTAGGGTCTAGCCAGACCTCTAGAAAACAGGCCTCTATAGCTGGTTATAGGGGGGGGGAGTCCCCTATTAGTCCTAGGTTAATAGGGTCGGTCTAGGGCCTCTTTCTAGGGAGGAAGTGTATAAGCTTGCTCTTTACTACTAAGAAGGTAACTCTAGCGGTTGTTACCTAGTCTAGGCACTCTTTCTAGGCCTCTTCTAGCTGTCTAACCGTTATTACAGCCTCCTTGCCAAAGGCTAGTAGGTTAGTATCGTCTATATAGCCTATAGTAGAGATAGTAGGGTATTTTCTTTCTAGCCTTTTATATAGAGGGTAGAGGTATAGAACTAAGAGGATTGGTAAAAGTAGTAAGCCTTAGGGTACTCCTATTAGTACTAGGATTTACTGGCTTTTCTAGCTATTAAACAGGAGGCTAGTAGTCCTAGAGGAGAGGAATTCCTTTAGCTAGGATAGTAGCTAGGTAGATAGCCCTAGCTAGTCCAGTATAGCTAGAAGTCTGCTATAAGAGATACTGTTAAAATACCCTAATAGGTCTAGCTATAGAAGAGAGGCCCTAGCTTTATACTTCTATACCTCCTAGATCTAAGCTATAAAGAGGTATATAGCCGATTTAGTAGATTTATAACAATAGTAGCTCTGTTATATTGCTGGAATTAGCTTAAAAGCCTTAGCTATGTCCCTTATCTTAGTCCCTATAACTTTCTCTAGGACCTTACTAATATAGTTAAGTAGGGCTATAGGGCAGTAGCCTCTAGAGGTATTATAGGTATCTAGCTATTTTCCTGGTTTAGGGAGGATAATAGTAACTACTTCTTTATATTCCTATAGATAAAAGCCGTAAAAGAAGGATTTTAAGGCTAGTATAGTAAGGGCTTTATATAAGGGGTTGCTATAGGCCTTTAAAAAGCCTATAGGGAGTTTGTCAGGTCCTAGTACTTTCTAGGGTTTTATTGTTTTAATAGCCTCCTTTATATCGTCCAGCCTAACCGTCTAGCTAACTAGTAGCCTTAGGCTTATTAGAGGTTCCTCTAGGCTATCCTTTTAGGGGGAGAGGAGGAAGAAGTATACTAAAAGGGCCTTTACCTTCTCCTAGAAGATACTAGCTTATCTAAGGGTTAGTAGCTTAGAAGGGGGTAGAGCAGTAGTACTTTATAGCCTAGCCTATCTTTCTAGTTACTAGAGCTTTTCTAGTTTTTCTCTAGCCTTTTATAGAAAAGCCCTTTAGGTCTTTCTTTTACTCTCTCTTATAGCCTTTATTTGTTTCCTCTAGGCTAACTTATAGGCAGTAAGGAGGGCCTAGTTACTAGGGGAGCGTTAGAGCTGTCTTTCTGCCCTTTTTCTCTTTTTACCTACCTAGTAGATTTCGTTGTTCTACTAGGGGGCGCTCTTCTTTCTAGTAGTTACTAGGGCTCTTTTAGAGGTTATAGCCCTAGTAATACACTAGAGTTCCTCTAATAGTCGCCTATAGGCCTCCTAGAGCCTAGCTAGGTTAGAAAGGTATAATAGATATCTATAGCCCCCTATATTATATATTAGAGAGCTAGCCTCTCTTGCTACCCTCTCTTTATCTATCTTTTTCTACTAGAACTAGAGAGGTAGTAGTAGGGTTTCTATAGTCTTTAGGTTGATATCCAGTACCTAGGGGTAGTAATCTAAGTATAAGCGTATATCTAAGCTAGTATAGAAGCAGGTAAGGCTACTACTAAGCTAAAAGTAGTTAATAGTAGAGGCCCTACCTACTTAGCTCCTCTATAGCGCCCTAGTTATAGTGCTATAGGGGGTATAAAGGATAAGCCCCTACTCTGCTATTAATAGTAGTAGGTCTTCTAACCTAGGGCTAAAGTAGTTATATTAGTCCTAAAGGGGGTAGTAAAGGTTAAAGTCCCTAGCTAGAAGGTAAAGGCCTAGGTAGGCATTAATCTTCCCCCTTATTTCTTCTATAAGGAGGGTTAAGCTAGTCTGGGGTTAGGGGTTGTTATATAAGGACCAGACTATAAAGAGGCCGTTCTTAGTCTATATAGTAGCCCTAGCCTAGTCTAAGCTAAAGCTATAAGTCTATATTACTAGTAGGAGTGATTTATAGATATCAAGTAAGGCCTATCTGTTAAGGGTAAAAATAAGGTAGTAGGAGGCTGATCTAAGGTAGTAGGTAGAGTGCTATACCTGTCTATTAATCTAGGGCTCTTATATAGCAAGTATTTCTTCCTTTACTATAGAAAATAGTACTTCCTATACCTCCTTTAAGCCCTATATATTCTAGAGGCATACCTTTATATTTCCATCTTCTCTAGCTATATAGTTGGCTATAGTTATTATATAGTAGTAGTAGTATTAGCTAGTCCGGTATCTAGGTCTAGTCTAGGTCTAGTATCTAGGGGTCTAGGGGCTCCTATAGGCTCTAGGGTTCTAGTAGGTCTAGTAGCCCCTTTAGGGCTTATAATTAGTATAGAAGAAGGGGGGGTTTAGCTGCTTAGGTAGCTAAAGTAGGCGGTAATTATACTCTAGTTAGGGGTTAACCCTCTTAATACTATTAGTCGGCCCCTTTATCTCTTCCCTAAGACTATAGTATAGCCTTCCTCCCCCTCCTCTTATAATAGGGCCTGCTAAGGGTATTGCTGCTATTGTTATTGTTGTTACTATTACTATTAGTATTAGTATAGAGGCAGTTGGTCAACGTTAAAGGCCTTAGGCCTAGAACGTAGGTATCCCTTAGCCTATACCCATGCCTCTTTTAGGCAGGGGCAGGCCTCTAAGCAGGCATAGTAAGCTTAGTGGCAGTTACAGCAGCAGGGTACCCTAGAGCAGGTAGGGGCTTCTAGCGTAGTATAGCTGTTAGTACTACAGTTATAGCAGATCTCTTCTCTACTCCGGCATACCTTAGCCCTATAGCCCTATTTCTAGTACTTTAAGCACTAGATAGGCTTAGCCTTATCGATCTAGGGCTCTGCTTCTAAAGCTTAGTAGCTCTAGAAGACCCCCTCCTTATAGGCCCTCTAGGCTGCCTCTAGAGAGGTAAAGGCTATTAGTACCTTAACCCTAGTCTATTCTAGCCCTTAAGGGTGCTAGACCTTTGCTCTAACCGCTATAGGGTATTGTTTTTTAGCTTCTTCTAGTAGGCCTTCTTCTATAACCTAGTTATAGACTATAAGGCCCTTAACCGCTACTGCCTAGGTTGTTATATATAGGAAGGCCTTTTTGCTAAAGGCCCTTGTAATCTAGGTAGTATTACTTTCTAGGCTCTTCTTTATCTCTACATTCTTTATAACTAGAAGGAAGTTACTGCTAAAGAGTATCTAAACCCTCTAAACTACTAGGCCAGAGGCCTATTATATAGCCTATACTACCTCTAGGGCAGATTTAGCAAGTACCTATTATTAGGCTAAGCCTAGTCAGATAAGCACCTGGCGCTCTAGGCTAGGCCTAGTTACCTTATTAGCTATTAGCTTACTAGCTATATTAGCCTAGGTAGGGGCTATAGGCTAGGAGTGGCTAGGCTGTTACTACTATTACTGCTGTTATTGCTACTAGTAGTAGCTAGGCTATTAAGGTTGTTACTAGTACTATAGCTTAGGCATTGCTAAGGTAGTAGGGCGGTTTTAAGGTACTAGAGCTACTACTGTTATAGCTAGGGCTTCTTTAGGCAGGTCCTAGAACAGGGCTATACTGGCAATTTGCCTAGCTTTAGTAGTTACCTTTACTATACTATAGAAGTTAGTACTATCCTTAGCTAGGCTGATTATCCGGTCTAGGAGGCTAAAGAGTATAAGGGCAAGCTTAGAGGGGCTAAGGGCAGCTTAGGCGGTTTTCTTAGTTGCTAGGGCAATATGGCCGGCCTTGATAGTATTGTTGTTGCTTTCTTCTTTTCCTGTATTTTTCTCCGATTTTTTCCCTAGTTTTTTCAAGGTTTTCTAGCTAGAAGGGGCCGGGGCTAGGGCGTACTAACTGCTATTTAGGCCCCTAAGAAAAGGGGCAAAGACGTTGGTTAAGGGAGGGGGTACTAATTATAGGGGCGTTGATAGTAGGGGGGGCGCTAGAGCTAGGTGCTATAGGTACTATAGTTATAGCGCCTATAGTAGTCTCTTTAGCAGTAGTAGAGATAATAATAGTAGTTTAGCGGTCTTTCATTTCTATATTATTAACTAGGTAGTCCGTACTTAGAGGTTGGTAGTCCGTACTTAAGGGCTGGCTTAAAGGGTTGTTATTATTGTCGTTAGCTGTAGGTAGGGCAGGGTTACCAGGGCGTAGAGCTGTATTGGCCTATACGTAAGGAAATTGCAGTTGCAAGAGGGCAGTTAGGCTTGCTATTTTCTATATTTTCGCACGCCTAGGGCTGTCGCGCAACCGACAGCGCTGCAGCGAAAATTAGCGGGCGTTGTGTCCTCAATCGGACGGTTCGAATGGATGTGGTTGCACGCGATTCGGTGTAGTTTTGACCAAAAACTCGTTTTTCGTTTTTAGGTGTCGGCCCCCCTAGTAACTAATTAACGAAAGACTAGCTTTAAGTATAAGGCTTAGGGGTATTAGGCTTTTTAGATATACCTACTACTAACCTAGCTAACTATATTCTATCTAATAATAATAATTACTTGAATTCCTATAAGTTTTAAATTCTAAAATTTTAGATATCTTTATTAACTCTATAACAACTTCTTCTAAGGTCCTTTCTTACCTTCTTTCTACTATATTTCTCTAGGCTTCTCTAGTTTCTTTCTTAATAAGTTATTTAACTTTATCTTAATCCCTTAGTATTAACCCTCTAACCTTTAATAGAACCTCTATAAAATCTATTAAACAGTAAATAGCCTATATTACCTATAAGTCCTAGGTTCTAATAAAGCTTATTATTAATAAAGCGTTCTTCCTAAATACCTTAGTCTAAGTCCTCCATATCTTATAGCGTCTTAGCAGCAAACCTTATTAGTAAATTTACCCTAAAGTAGATAAGCTAGTTATACTAGTTTATAGCCTTTCTTCTAAGGCCTTTATAATTATATATATTACTAATATTTTCTTATTACTAGACCCTTTATATCTTATAAAAGATATTAGTACTATTAGCCCAACTAAACTAAAAAAGCTAAATATAGATAAAGATGAGCTTTGATTTACCAACTTTCTAATAAAGCTGGTATAACTCTGTAAATACTCTAACCAGACTTCTATATAATATATTACCTACCTTTAACGAAAGGTAGGCCAGGAACTACGCTATACTATTATTAGTATTATAGACCGACCTAACCTTATAGACTTTATAAAGTAGATAGAGCTTTATTAGAAGCTCTAAAATAATATTACTAAAGAATAATATTAATCTCAAGTTAGTTCTAGTTTAGTACTTTGTTAATTAGGACCTTATAATAATAGTAACCCTATAGTATTAAGAGTTATTATACCTTTAGGTTCCTATCTATCTTCTAATAAAAAGGCCTATATAATCGACAATTATCTTTATTTATACTATAATAAGCTAGGCTACTTTATCTATAACTATAGAGAAAAGAAAAACCAATCTACTACTACCTTAATTACAACTCTATAACTAAACTCTAAGGGAAAAGCTTAGACCTAGGTATATTGGATTATAACCCTAGGTCTTCTACCTTTAATCTAGAGTTTATTATTACTTTAAGTATAGTATATACTAATTCTTTTTTACTCTTTATTACCTGTTAAACGTATAAAATAAGCTATAGCGCTCTAACGGTTATAGCTTAGGCAAAACGGATTTCGGTTCTCGAACTACTAGATATATAGCTATATTCTGAGGGTGGACCCACTTTTGTGGATACCGCTGACTAAGCTATATATTCCACTATATAGCCTAGAAATAGCTTTAAAAGGCTTTTCTATTTTTAGATTTATGCCCCACTTTTGTGGAGACAGTCTCCTTAGGCTGTATAAGCGCTAGAAATAGCCTTGAAAGGCTCTTCTACTAGGTCACCTACCTACCCTGTACCTACCCTGCACTATAGGAGCGAAAACAGAACTTATAGGAAAAGTCGTGCGGCTTACCCTGCAGCTTAGGTAGCCGTAAGTCGATTATTTAAAATCGCCAGCTTATTTGGTTTTTCGGGAAGGCGCCATGCACCTACTAAGGCGCTCCTGCCGTATAGAAGGCAGGAACGGTCCCGGAGGGTATATATAGGGAAGGAAATTGCAAAGCCTTACCTACTAGACTAGAAATCAAATTATACGTTACCTACAACTATAAGCCTTATAGGCCTATAAGACCCACTGAAAGCCGTGATATGTAAGCTTAAAGCCCCTATAATATAGCGCTATAGCCTATAACTATACCGTTATATAAGGACTTTTATAGAGGGAATATAGTAAAAGGCCCTACTTTACTATATTAGCATATACCTAGGAAGTGCTATTTAGGCCATATCAACGCTGTTGCTGCCCCTACATACCCTATACGACTACTACTAGTAGGCTATAGTAGTTATAGATCCTTATATAGGATTACCCATTCTAATAGGTTATAAGCCCGGATAGCCTGTAGGATAGTTATTGTTGGAGTCTAATTTCAAAGCGCTACCTCTGCCTATATATATAGGGCTATTTAAGCCTCTTATAGCTGAAAATATAGTACTATATTAGCCCTAAAAAGCTATATGTTACGTAAAGAGCAGGTGATGGATGTGAAGAAGTGAATATGCCTGTTCTTCTTCTTACTACGGGACCTGCCACTTCTTATATAGGCGCCTCTAAGCCTGACAAGCAGCTTGTCAGGATATCTAAGCATAGAGAGCCCTAGTCCTAGATAGGTTACTCTATAACCGTTACTATGTTCCGTCATATACCCCCTTAGATTCGCCATCCTATAGGGAGTCTGACCTATAGAACGTAGGATTATGGTAACTATAACTCCTATACCCCCTTAAGCATATCGAGACAGCGATATACTTAAGCCTAGTATAGGCACCTAGCAAATACCTTGCCTGCGAAAACTTTGCTAGGTTAATAACACTCTTGCTAGTCTACTTGCTATTGCTACCTTCTCTTTCCTATTTGTAAGTTACAGGACTAGTTTTTATCCTAAGTAGCCTTACCTACTGCCCTCTTACTAGCTACGTAGGCAGCCTTTTTTCCAAAAGAAGGCAAGTATGCTTGATTGTCAACCTTACCGCCGTAAGTTACCATAGTGACGGCAAGGTCAACCTGCTCTTTCCTCTTTTTTCTAGAGCTTACTGTAGGCCTACTCTTTTTAGGTATAAGAAGAGCGTAGAGAATTCCTCCTAGCCTTGTTTTCTCTTCCTTACAACCACCTTTTTAAGGTAAAGTTTTCTCGTAAGCCTGCCCCTGTTCTTGCCCAGCTCTCTTTTTCCTATTACTATACCTGAGCAAGAAGTAGTAAGTCTTCCTAATTATTACTATTACTAGCTATAGCGTCCTATAGCTAGATAACGGTATTCCCCTAAAGCTAAGATCGCAGGCGTCCCTGTAAAAATAGCTTTAGGATCTAACCTTAAACTTCACTTAGCTCTATTCCGGCTATTATCGGCTTACTAATAACGCTAGTAGCTATATTATATCCTTAGATATCGAGAGAGTTAGTAACAATGCGCTGTTAAGCCCTATCCTAGCGTCTATACCGGAAACTCCCGCTTCTAAGATACTAGGCTGCCCTAAGAAGATTATAGGCCAGACTTCCGGTTAAGCAAAGACGCCTTAATCCGAAAAATCCGGCCTTCTAGGCCCTCTTTGTCTGCTATCTTATAAGCCCTATATCTGGTTGCTGCTAAAGGGATATACTATAGGAGAATGCTTTTCTTAGCGTAACAATACCAGCGGCTACTATTACTACTATCTTCTAATATAGACTGCGTCTTACTACTATTGTCCTATATAAGTCTGTCTAGGCCTGACAATTTTACTATAAAGCTAACCGTATATGTTATAGGTCGGTCAAGGCCAAGAAGACTGCCTAGGTCCTTCAGGACTTGAAAAAGAAAAATACAGAGGCTGGCAGAGTATGTCCATCCATTTTAAAATTTAATACTTAGACTAACAGTTATATCTAGAAGGCAATAGCAGGTAAGGCTGCTACTATTTCGAAAATGTTATGTACTATCCTTAACCCGTTATCCGGATTATCGCTATATAGGCTAATACCTATATTACCCGTTCTGCCTACTCCTTCGCGTCTGCCCTAGGCGTTCTATAAAGAGCTGAAATTTAAAGATCTAGCTTATAAGCGAAAAGCGTCTTACGAATTATCTCTGCCCCTATGCCTGTCCCTGTTTCTATCTGTCAGACTAGGACGTATGTTTTTGCCTCTCTATTAGTCGATCGAGTCTCTAGCTGACAATCCTTTTATATAAGCAGCGTTCCTAAGTATAAGCAGTGCTAAGTTCACTTAGCGCCTTAGATAAGGAATTAGTAGATATATCAGGGCTTTTCTGCAGTTAATACTATATTATCTTAATAAGAATCGTATAGATATGTTAGCTATGTTATAGGCACTAGCTAAGATTGATCGAGCTATTAGCGCGTTAGAGAAGGCTATCGAGCGCTATAGCGCCCTATAGTAGGCTTCTTTTATAAGTTTTACGGCAGACTAGATAGTTGTCCGCCAGTAATTGAATTCCCCCCTCTTTGATTATCGGCCATAATCCGTAATACGTCCTTTAGATTTAGCATAGCCTAGAAGTGCTCGAACTTTGCCCTTAATAAATTCTTTGTTAGGCTATTAGCTAGTATATCAGCTATCTTAATGTAGAACACTATAAAGCTGCCTTTACTATACTCTTGTTTAAGCTATATATTCTGAATATCAATATAACAGAGCGCTGTTGCTATACGCTCCCCTTTATTAACTACTAGCCTAATAGTCTAAGTATTATTACAGAAAATCCGCTATAGAACTAATAGTTTAACTGTTAGGTCTTTAAGGAATCTTTTTATCCTTATAGCCTCCTTCGTAGCTAGAGAGAAACTATAAAGCTCCGCTTCTATTATCGATATAGTAACTATAGCTTAATAAGACGTATTCTACTGGATAAGTCCTCTAAACATTATAATTATATAACCTTAAGATGATCGTTGTAAGTCTAAGTCGTCCGTAAAGGAGGCGTTACTAGCGATATAAAGTATATAGGCCTAACTAGAGTAGCTACTATATATAATCCTAAGAAACCTTATGTAATATAGATACTAGATCGTCTGCCTAGTAGCCTCGATATATTAGGCTAATAGGTTTGTTAAGAAGCAGGAAAGATAAGATACAGCAAAGGCTATATCTAGATAGACTATAATTGCCATATATAGTATCATCCCTACTAGTTCTTGTATAAGCTTTACCTCCTTCTTAGTAGCCTAGCCCTTATTCTTACTAAGTCTGACTGTTAGAAGTAGTATAGGGGGAATAACAGTAGATCCCTCTAGCCTATACTTCTTAGCTACCTTCTTAATATATATATCGTAAACCAGCGTAATCGTACGGTTAACTCTGTCCCTTATAATCCAAATACCGAGAAACCATTCTGCCTTAGGCTGAATTTTTACTTTATATTTGCCTAGCAGTTTCGCCTTAAGGTCTATAGTATAGTCCTAATACTAACAATAATAGAGAAGTATTACGTTATCTATATAGAATATCAAGAGGATACGTCTATCTATATTATAAAATAGATATAGCTCCTCCTTAGACTTCTAAAGTCTAAGATTTTTAAGAAAGTCTAAGAATTCGAGATATTAGAGGAGAGGAGAGTCTTAAAGCCTATATAGAGCCCTATCGACCTAAGTAAGAAGTCCTAGCTCCTTAAACCCTTCTAGAAGATTGCAGATTACTAGACCCTAGCCAAATAACTCCTAGAGTGCGTTATAAAAGGCGTTTGTAATATCTTATAAGTCAATCTCTAGATTAAAACGTACTGCTAGGGCTATACTTACTCTAAGGGACTTAGCAGCTAATGTTACTATATAAGTTAACTCGACTAACTCTAGATATTAAAGATCTCTTTAAATGTAAATCCTTGCCTTTAGCCTAACAACTATCCTATCTGGATCAAGCTTGTACTTTAGTACCTATTTGAGCAGAAGAGGCTATATCTTATACTAATCCTTCGGAATTTTCTTATAGGTCTATAGCTTTTATAGCTGATTAATCTCAGCCTAAGCCATAGACTTCTATATCTTCCTAAAAGGCGACTTTATAGCTTTACTCTAAGTCCTAGGCTCTGGCGGTATTTCTAATTCGTGCTATTTCTCTGGGATAAACTCTTTCTTATCTTAAGGGCCCTTTAGCAAGTCCTTTTTCTGCAACTCTTACTTCTCTTTTCGCTTTATTAGGCGTTTCTGATATCAAATAGCACCTACTACTATAGTATATACTATTTTAAACTCCCTTCTATAGCTAGCTACTAGCTGATTAGGAAAGTAGTTAGCTATAAAAACAAGTAGTAGCGATAATGCCGCTGTTCTCTCTATATTAAGAATACTAAAGATATTCTTAAGTATAGTATTATAATAACGAAGGTTATATTGGCCTAGCTCTGCTATAAATACCTGATTCCTACTACTATAGGGCCGACCTTGTCTTTAAGGGGCTAGGTTGCCTAGTACTTACGTATCACTAGTATATACCCCTAAGATCCTGGCTTTAAAGTCTAGTTCTCCGACTAACGGTCTGTCTGTTATCTTATTATTAGTGTACTAGCGGGTTATAATACCTGCCCTAGCTTTAAATCCTTCTAACGGTCTATAGTAATATGCCTTGCCCTTAGACTATATTCCTCCTCTAGTTATACTCTAGGGAGAGTCTGCTCCGTTGTTACGGCTGTCGATCCTAGTATAATCTGGATTTAGTATTCTAGGCTTAGGTATTTGCTCTAGAGTAAATAGTCCGGTTATAATATTAGTATATACCTTGTCCTAACTAGTAATAGCATCTAACCGACACTTTTCCAGCTCTATAGCTAAGAGCTTTTCCTTATTCTCTTTAGTAGCTATTAGCCTAACAGGACCTACGAGATCTAGATTCTATATCGTCTTAAGGATAGTATCAAACTTATATTCCTCTGCTAGCTTGTCCAGCTAGTCTGCTAGTTCTTTTAAGATAGGGATAGCCTAAATCTTAGATTCTACCTCCCTTTCTATATAGAAAACTGTCTTATTAAACTGAATATTCCAGGTAGTAATTACCCTATTAAGCTTTAGGACCTATATCCTATATAACATAGTAGCGATATAACCTATAAGATAGCTAATATAAGCTTAAGGTTGAATCTTATAAAGTCTCTGAAGTATATCCTTCTCTCTATCCTTCTTAAAAGGATAACTGGTATATCTATATATATAAAGGCTATTAAGCTAAGGCCTTAGATCAATTATAGCTTTATAGATAATAGCCGGGTTATAAAAGCGAAAATAGTTCCGAAACTATAATAGAAGCTTCTTATTTAGGGATCTCGGATTATCCCTAAGCTTAGGAGATAAGTTATAAAGATATACTATAGCCTTTATAGTCTTAGGCTATAGATCCTTAGAAAGATATACCCCTAACCGTATTGCTATTGACTTATTAACAATAGTCTTCCTATTTCTTTCGACAAGTCCTATTAGGCTATATATATATAACGGCGGGATTTCCAAGCTAATTCCTTTATAATCCGCCTATTTCTTATACTTGGTTTTTCCTTAAGAAGATATAACTAATGTCTTACCGTTATAGCAGAAGAAATAAACGAATAACCTATACTATTGCCTAGTCTAGACGTCGAACCTCTTAAGGACCTAAAGAAGGTTTTCTTATCCTTTACCTCTTATCTAGAAGGCCTATACCTTTCTACTAAACTTATCTACTATAAAGAGAATCCTATTACAGCCTATATATCCCTAGGAGAATTCGAAAAGATCCTAGGCAATCCTGTAAAATAGTCTAGCGGATTTTCCGCTTAACTCCCTCCTAGATACTACTTTTGTTGTATATAACTAGGTATATGCTAAGTACTTAAGCCGTAGTATCCCGGTTAGATTACCGTTATTAGGCCGTAATAAATTTACACCCTAAATATAGTTTACTAATAATTGTAGTGCCTTAGGACCTAGGTGTTCTGTCCTTAAGTGCTATGGTTCTTTAGGATCTATATAAGCCCTATATAGCTTATATATCCTTTTTCATCCTTTCTGTTTTACTTATTTCCGAGCTATTATTATTATAATACTGTCGTTACTTGTTAAAAGGGGTTTTAAGACTATATAGGAGGCAAGCGGCTTATATTTAAGTATTATTAAGTTAAACTTTTCCTATAGCGTTATAAGAATAACCGAGCTTGCTATATCTCTAACTCTTAGGATATTATTAGCCCTTAATAGCCAGATTCCCTTTTAGTGTAGAAGTATAGCCGATATAATATTAGTATAAAATCCCTCTATAATAGCTACGTTTTAAAGAATTAAGTCTACTGTCTTATTACCCTTATTATCCTGAAAAATCTTTCTTAGAATCCGGCGTCCTATCCTAGAAATAGGCAACGTTGTTAAGCCTACCTCTATAACAGTATTAGGGGTAGACGGCTTAAATATCCTATAGTTAAGTAGATCTTTACGGTTAACTATATAAACTGCTGTATAGTTGTCCAAGAGGGTACTATCCGAGAGAGGATAATAAGTAGGGTTCTAAGTGCTAAATACCCTATAGACTATACCTAGGGTAGTAGTAAATAAGGTAAGGTTAAAGAGAGGTATATTGGAAAAATTCTAACTCTGATTTTCAAGCTAAGGTAATAACTAAGAACTCCTAAAAACTTTATCTGGCTAATAATCCTATCTTTAAGTACTAAAGGACTTTAGAACCTATAGCTTCTTTATATCCGGTCCCTTACCCTTTAACTATCCTTTTGATTCTAGGGTTATATAGAGGTTAGCCTACTAGAGATCCTAATAAACGAGATTTCAAATAGATTGTTACTCCTTTATAGATAAAGTGATTCTTTATCTTATAGATCCTACATATAATAGCTTAACTCTTCTATAATCTTTAGGTTTCTAGAGGTAGATATGAGGAAGAGGCAGATAAGAGTATTAATAGCCCTTATTTTAGGATCCTTAACGATTTCCACCTTAACTACCCTAGGCTTACTGTCCTTAAGGCTATTCTCGGCCTCTTTCTTAATTAGAGCGTAGAGTAGGTAGTAGGTTCTTATTATTAGAAAGTTAAGCAAAGGTAGAGTATACTCTAGCTGGATTTCTATAGGCTTATTACTACTAAGATTCCGTTATAAGGCTAAGAAGGGTCCTATTAATAATCTCTAGTATAAATAGACTTACTTAGCTAGTTACTTTGGCTAGAACGATCTGTTAGAGCTAACTGTTAGCCTATTATAGAGTTAGCCTTACTACTAAGGCTTAAAGAACTCTTCTAACAGTGGTAATACCTATAATAGCTAGAATCCTCTTAATTAGTATAACCTGGTAAAATTTCTACTAGTCCTTATACTAGCGGATTAGCCTAGTTTGGCTATTCTTAGCCTGTCTAAGTACTACCTTATACTAAGATTCGATCTAGACTTTCTCTGCTAAGTCTGATAGAGCGTTGTCTTTCTTTAGAGCTTATATAAGAGGCTAAAGATTCCAGTACTATTCTGACCCTTGTCCCTGCTTTAATAACTAATATAACCGAATAGCTGTCTCTCTAACGTTATAATCTATAGACTAAAGAATCTAGTTTAGAAATTTTAGGTAATTTACCTCCTTTAGCTTAGTAGTAGCCCTCTTAGACTGTTATATTAGAAGGTAAGTCCTATATGCTTCTTCTAAGTCGTATAGGGTAATAAGGGTTGGCCGAACTAGTAGGGGAGGTACTAAGGCTATATCCTAAGTTAACGTACTAAGAAGTTGAATTTTCTCTTAATAATATATAATAGCCTTATTATACTAGGCTGCCTACTTAGAATTAGCTTAATAAGCCTATTCTTCCTGTCCTAGGTCGAGAATTTCTATATCTGCTAGAGTAAATGTCAAGTCTAGATCAATATCTTTCTAAATTCCAAGGGCTAAAGCTAGCGTCTATACGTCAAGACGCTAGGCTATCTATATTGATAGGCCTTTCAGGATAATAGACGTCGAATATACTGAATTTAGGGTTATTAATATCTTAAGTAGGGAGTTAAGGGAAGGATAATAGAGTAGTAATAATAATAGGAGGGCTTAATACGTATTATATATAGTTAGTTAAGTTAATAATACTAGCGCCAGGCTTATAACTGTTATATAAAAAGCAGGTAATAGATATAAAGAAGTGAATATACCTGTTCTTCTTCTTACTACAGGACCTGCTACTCCTTATATAGGCGCCTCTAAGCCTAACAAGCAGCTTGTTAGGATGTCTAAGCATAGAGAGCCCTAGTCCTAGATAGGTTACTCCATGACCGTCACCATGTTCCGTCACACTATATATTACATCTTATTGAAGGCTATTTAAGGACTAAAAAGCCTGAAAATCTAGAAGGAGAAATCGCTGAGAAATCTAAGTCCTATAGTATTGACGAGCATTTGGGGCTCTTATACACTTAGGCTAGTATACTTACCTATACTAAAAGACCTTTCTACTTATAGCTGGAAGTAGAAAGGCTAGCGTTTTAGAATTTCTAGCACTAAAGACCTATATTTCCCTACTATAGAGCCCTTTCTATAGATATATCTATAGGTGGTAGTTAAGTCCCTACGTCGAAGTCTCTAGCCCTTAGAGCCTAGTTTAGAATTTCTACTAGAAAGCCCTACTAAGTAGCAAGTAGGCAGCGCTATAAACCTACTAAGCGCTAAGACTAGCCTAGAAAATTATTACTATAATTAGTAAGCTAGCTAATTAGCTTTAGTAAACTGGAAGCTAATTAAGTACTTTAGCTAGTACTATAAAGTAAATAGTAGCCTATTTACAATGGCGGATCAAGCTAAAGGGAAGGGTATAGCGCCTAAAAGGGCTGGTAACCTAGCTGATCCAGGGCAATCTTCTAGGCCTCTACTACCTATATAAACCCTATTAGAAGATAAGGAAGATGGCGAAGACTATAGCAAGGTTATAGAAGTCCTAAAACAGTATATAAAATCTTATAAGCGAGTTATAGCTAGCTAATCTAGTAATATAAAAACACTACTTTTAAGTCTAAATACCCTAAAAGCCTCTGTTAAGGATAGCGTTAGCGCTATAAAGAATATATCTTCTATTTTAGCTTCTTTAACTAATAGTAGTAATGCTGTGGCTGCTACTACTGGAAAAACTAGCTATAGTCCTAGATTTGATCCTTTTAGCGGTACTATAGATTTAGATTCTCCTCTATATCCCCCTAGGAAAGAGCCCTATCTAAGGCCGGCTGTTAATTTAGCTACTAGTAATTTAGACCCCCCTATAGATATAGGGTCTAAGGAAGGCTTTAAGGATACTATTACTAGTAGTATAGTAAAGGAGCTTTCTAAAAAGGCCTATACTATACCGGACGATAGTAAGCTTAGCGGGGAAAGCAATTTTAAATAGTAGATTTAGGCTTTAAGTATAGTACTAAGAGCGTTAGAGATATCTAATTTTTTAGAAAACCCTGATATATCTAACACTTATAGCAACTCTGATTAAGCTGTTCTTTTAATGCTTTTACGTAATAGCTTATCTAGTAGCCCTAAGACTGCTATATCGTGGATTTATATACCTTCTAAGGCCTTTAAGCTGCTTGTTAGGCAGTATAGCCGACCTATAGAGTCTAAGAGGGAGGACGTCTATAACGAATTCCACGCCCTTACCTTTAGTACCTATCAAAAAGGCTTATTAGCTTTTAACGCTAAATTGAACGGCTATCTTGCTAAGCTTACTATGGCTAAAATAGATATAGATCCCTCTTTAATACTAAATCAGTATTTTAAGGCTCTAGAATCTAAGTTTCCTAGCTGGGTATTACGCCAAAAGAGCTCTATAAGACAGGCTAGAATGCTAGGTCTTATAGCATCTAGCCTTAATATAGAATATCTAATGGCTGATATTCTAAAAGAATCTAGGAACCCGGCTATAGAGGTGTATAGAGCAGCTTATATAGCTAATAGCTCTAATTTAACCCCTAATTCAAATTCTAACCCTAGTAAGAAGGGTAAAAATAAGAAAAAGGGTAAGAAGAAGGCTAGTTATAATATTAAAGGGCAGAATTATAGTGCTAAAAGTGCCGAATAGGCCTCTTTTATGCTAGGGTCTTATAACCTAGCTATAGAAGAAGAAGAGGAATCCGACTCTAGTTCCAATTCTAGTTCTTCTAGCGATTCTAATACCCAATTAGCATAGCTATTAGCGTTAAAAGGGTATAAGAAGCATAAGGACTTTAAAGGAAAAGGCCTAAAAACCTCTTCTAATAAGGCAAAATATAAAGATAATAAGCCTAGAAGACGCCCTAGAGACCCTGCTCTTTATAATAGTTGGCTATATAATACGGGATCTACAGACCATATTAGTAATAGTAAAGAGCAGTTTACTACCTTTATGCCTAACATAGGCCAGTTACGCCCTATTAATACTGGAAATAGCCCTGTAAGCCCGGCTAGTATAGGCTCTATTACACTAGAAGTATTATCTAGAAAGGCCCCCCCTACCTATACTAAATTAGTATTAGATACCGTTTTATACCTACCTAATATTAATATAAATATTGTTAATAGGGTTAGGTACTATGATTTAGGAGGTTGCCTTATAAAGGAAACCCTTTACAGGGGTGATAGACGCTGTATAGCTGTACTAGACTTTAAGAAATCAGGATTTTTTCTTAACGTTAAAGGCAGCTTTAAACCTATATTATATACAAATTTTGCTTTTCCTTTAGGCCTTTCTAGTTATACTACTAAAAGTATAGAGCTGCAGCGTAATAAGATAGTAGTGGAAATTCCTTCTAATTCTATTAGAAAGGAAGACTATAGACCTATTATAGAGGATGCTATAGTATCCAAAGCTATAGAGCCTAATAAGCGCTATAAGCTAAGGAATTCTCCGGCTAAGGGTACTACTTTAGAAGGTGTAGGACCTTCTTTAAGGGGGAAAAGGCCCTATAGGCCTGTAGAGCCCTTAGCTACTGCCTAGGCCCCCTATTAAAGTCCCTATAAGACTAGGGAGCCTAAGCCCTTAACTGGTACTAGAGACCTGCCCTATATGCTAAGAGAGCTAGTTATAAAGGGGAATAAAGTAGTAGAAAAGGCTATATCTAGCCCTACTTCAAAGGAGCCTAATATAGGTCAGCGAGATTACTATAATCTACTTAATTTAGCTAAATTGTGGCACGTTAGGCTAGGCCATATAGGCCTACGTCTTTTGAAAAAGACCTCTAGTATTACTAAAGGGCTGCCTAATTTTGATAAAATAAAGGAAGCTGATTTTCACTGCTCTAGCTATGATCGAGGTAAAGCAGTAAGAAGGGTTAGTAAGGCTTTAATACCTGACCTACCTAGGGTCTTAGACTCAATAAAGGGCAATACTGTTGAAATTAGGCCTAGGCCTTATAATAGAAACCCTATAGTCTTACTTCTAGTTAACCGTAAAAGTAGGTATAGGTGGGTTTTTAACCTACCTAATAAATCAGGCCCTATAGTAGCTAACGCTATTAAGGGCTTTTTTAGAGGCTTAAGGAATGGTTTTGGTAGATATCCTACTAAATTCTACTTTAACAAAGGCACTGAAATAACTGATTTATTAACTACTTGGTTAGCTAAAAGAGGTATTAAATTTAGCACTTCTGCCCCCTATATCTACAAGCAGAACGGCTTAGTAGAACGATCAGTTAGAGTTATACTAGACCGTATAAAGTGTACTATTCTTAGTAGCACTTTACCCTAGTATTTTTAGTGCTTTATACTAGAGGCTATAGTAGAATTAGTTAATAGTATAGCTATAACTAATAAGGAAACTACTCCTTTCCAGGCGCTATTTAATAAGCTAGAGCCTAGTATTCCACATATACCTAACCTAGAGCGCTATAGGGCTATAGGCGCTAGAGGAGAGGCTATTATACCTCTAGAAAAACGGTCTAAATCGTTAAAATTTACCTCTAGAACGGAAGAGTATAAATTACTAGCAGTATTAGGTTCTAAGACCTACCTAGTATATATACTATCTAGAAGAGTAGTACTTAAAACCTCTACTATTAAGTTTATAGAGGATAATACAGTACTAAGTTAGCCTACTAATAATACAGCTTTAGAGGGGGAATTAGTAGACCTAGACCTAGATTTAGAGGGGGCTATCAGCCTAGACCCTTCTAATCTTAATAGATAGATTCTATTACGCTATCTGATCCCCGTAGGGGATATCTAGGTGGGCTAAACTAGTGCTATAGGAAAACCGTATAACGGGTGAAAAACCTATAACTGTATATAGGAAAAAAGGGGGGTATAATAGGGGGTAGGCTGATCTTTACCAGAGTAGATACCGCCCCTTTAGGAGTATAAAAACATACTGCCTAAAGGGGTATAGGCTAGACCGCTTCTAGCCTTTAAGCAACCGAGTATTCTGGCAGTCTAGTAGCGATATAGCGAACTAGGGGGCATATAGCGCCGCCGCCCCCTTTCTCAAGTCTATAGAGAAAGCTATATGTATCCTCTCTTTCCCTCTCCTTAAAGGAGGCTAAAGGGTAGGCCAGGCAACCGTCGAATATATGTCGGATGTCCTCTATAGCTAGGTAGTAGCAGCAAAGGGGGTTATCAACCCTAGGTACCTTACAGGTATATAGGAATCCCTTTAGGCCTATCTTCCCTATATAGGCCTGTATAGACCGACAACTAAAAACGAAGAACGAGTTTTTGGTCAAAACTACACTAAATTGCGTGCAACTATATCTATTCGAACTGTCCGATTAAGGACATAACGCCTGCCAATTTTCGCTGTAGCGCTGTTGGTTGCGCGATAGCCCTAGGCGTGCGAAAATACAGAAAATAGCAAGCCTAGCTACCCTCTTGCAACTGTAATTTCCTTATATATAGGCTACTAATATAGCTCTATACCCTGGTAACCCTACCCTACCTATAGCTAATAATAATAATAATAACCTTCTAAGCTAGCTTCTAAGTATAGACTACTAACCCTTAAGTATAGACTACCTAAACAACAATATAGAAATAGAAGACTGCTAGACTACTACTACTACTACTAAGGAAACCGCTAAAAGCGCTATAACTATAGTACCTATAGTATCTAGCTCTAGTGCCCCCCCTACTATTAATACCCCTATAATTAGCGCTCTCCCCTTAACTAACGTCTTTGCCCCTTTCCTTAGAGGCCTAAGCAGTAGCTAGTATGCCCTAGCCCTAACCCCTCCTAGCTAGAAAACCCTAAAAAAGCTAGGGAAAAAATCGGAGAAAAATATAGGGAAAGAAGGAAGTAATAACAGTACTACTAAGGCCGACTATATCGCCCTAGCAACTAAGAAAACCACCTAGGCTACCCTTAGCCCCTCTAAGCTTACCCTTATGCTTTTTAGCCTTCTAGACCGGATAATTAGCCTAGCTAAGGATAGTACTAACTTCTATAGTATAGTAGAAGCAACTACTAAAGCTAGGCAAATTGCCTTTATAGCCTTGCTCTAGGACCCGCCTAAAGAAGCCCTAGCTATAGCAGCAGCTCTAGCACCCTAAAACCGTCCTACTATTCTAATAACGCCTAAGCTATAATACTAGTAATACCCTTAGTAGCCTAGCTACTACTAGCAATAATAGTAGTAATAATAGTAACAGCCTAGCTACTTCTAGCCTATAGCCCCTATCTAGGCTAATATAGCTAGTAAACTAACAGCTAGTAAGGTAACTAGGCCTAGCCTAGAGCGCTAGGTACTTATCTAACTAGGCTTAGCCTAGTAACAAGTATTTGCTAAATCTGCCCTAGAGGTAGTATAGGCTATCTAACAGGCTTTTAGCCTAGTAGTTTAGGGGGTTTAAACGCTCTTTAACGGTAACCTCCTTTTAGTTATAGAGACTATAGAGATAAAGAAAAGCCTGGAAAGCAATACTACCTAGATTATAAGGGCCTTTAGCAAGAAGGCCTCCTTATATATAACAACCTAGATAGTAGTAGTTAAAGGCCTTATAGTCTATAACTAGGTTATAGAAGAAGGCCTACTAGAAGAAGCTAAAAAGTAATACCCTATAGCAGTTAGGGTAAAGGTCTAGCACCCTTAAAGGCTAGAACGGACTAGGGTTAAGGTACTAATAGCCTTTACTTCCTTAGAGGTAGCCTAGAAAGCCTATAAAAAGAGGGTCTTCTAAAGCTGCTAAGCCCTAGAAGTAGAGCCTTAGATCGATAAAGCTAAGCCTATCTAGTACCTATAGTACTAGAAATAGGGCTATAAGGCTAAGGTATGCCAGAGCAAAGAAAAGATCTGCTATAACTATAGCGCTAATAGTGATACTATGCTAGAAGCCTCTACCTACTCTAGGGCACCCTGCTACTACAACTGCCACCAAGCTTACCACGCCTGCTCAGAGGCCTGCCCCTATCTAAAAGAGGTATAGGCATAGGCTAAAGGATATCTATGTTCTAGGCCTAAGGCCTTTAACGTTAACTAACCGCCTCTATACTAGCATTAATAGCAATAGTAACAACAATAATAATAGTTGTAACACCCCCCTTAGTAAGCCCTATTATAAGAGGAGGGGGAGGAAGGCTATACTATAGTCTTAGGGAAGAGACAGAGGGGCCGACTAATAGTATTAAGAGGGTTAACCCCTAACCAGAGTACAATTACCGCCTGCTTTAGCCACCTAAGTAGCTAAAACCCCCCTTCTTCTACGCTAACTATAAGCCCTAAAGGGGCTACTAGACCTACTAGAACCCTAGAGCCTATAGGAGCCCCTAGACCCCTAGATACTAGACCTGGACTAGATCTAGATACCGGACTAGCTAATGCTACTACTACTATACAACAACTATAGCCAACTATATAGCTAGAGGAGATGGAAATATAAAGGTATGCCTCTAGAACGTACAGGGCTTAAAGGAGGTATAGGAAGTACTACTTTCTATAGTAAAAGAAGAAATACTCGCTATATAAGAGCCCTAGATTAATAGGCAGGTATAGCACTCTACCTACTACCCTAGATCAGCCCCCTATTACCTTATTTTCACCCCTAACAGACAGGCCTTACTTTATATCTATAAATCACTCCTACTAGTAATATAGACTTATAGCTCTAGCCTAGACTGGGCTAGAGCTACTATATAGACTAAGAACGGCCCCTTTATAGTCTAGTCTCTATATAATAACCCTTAACCCTAGACTAGCTTAACCCCCCTTATAGAAGAAATAAGAGGGAAGATCAATATCTACCTAGGCCTTTACCTTTTAGTAAGGGACTTTAACCTTTACTACCCCCTTTAGGACTAATATAACCGCTTTAGCCCTAGGTTAGAAGACCTACTGCTATTAATAGCAGAGTAGGGGCTTACCCTTTATACCTCCTATAGTACTATAACTAGGGTGCTATAGGGGAGCTAAGTAGATAGGGCCTCTACTATTAACCACTTCTAGCTTAGTAATAGCCTTACCTGCTCTTATACTAGCTTAGATATACACTTATGCTTAGACTATTACCCCTAGGTACT
The DNA here is from genome assembly GCA_029339225.1 of Phyllachora maydis. Lineage (NCBI taxonomy): Eukaryota > Fungi > Ascomycota > Sordariomycetes > Phyllachorales > Phyllachoraceae > Phyllachora > Phyllachora maydis. The sequence goes on along the minus strand of JAQQPM010000006.1, from coordinate 494,464 downwards.
GGATATTAACCTAGAGACTATAGAAACCCTACTACTACCCCCCTAGTTCTAATAGAAAAGGATAGATAAAGAGGGGGTAGTAAGAGAGGCTAGCTCCCTAATATATAATATAGGGGGCTATAGATACCTATTACGCCTCTCTAACCTAGTTAGGCTCTAGGAGGCCTATAGGTAACTATTAGAGGAACTCTAGTATATTGCTAGGGCTATAACCCCTAAAGGAGCCCTAGTAACTACTAAAAGGAAGAGCGCCCCCTAGTAGAACAATAAAATCTACTAGATAGTTAAGGAGAGAAAAAGGGCAGAAAAATAGCTCTAATACTCCCTTAGTAACCAGGCCCTCCTTACTACCTATAAGTTAGCCTAAAGGAAACAAACAAAGGCTATAAGAGAGAGTAAAAGAAAGACCTAGAGGGCTTTTCTATAAAAGGCTAGAGAAAAACCAGAAAAGCTTTAGCAACTAGAAAGATAGGCTAGGCTATAAAGTACTACTATCCCCCCCCCTTCTAAGCTACTAACCCTTAGATAAGCTAGTACCTTCTAGAAGAAGGTAAAGGCCCTTTTAGCATGCTTCTTCCCCCCCTCCCCCTAAGAGGATAGCCTGGAGGAACCCCTAATAGGCCTAAGGCTACTAGTTAGCTAGACAGTTAGGCCGGACAATATAAAGAAGGCTATTAAAACAATAAAACCCTAGAAAGTACTAAGACCTAACGAACTCCCTATAGGCTTTCTAAAGGCCTATAGTAACCCCTTATATAAGGCCCTTGCTATACTAGCCTTGAAATCCTTCCTTTATAGCTTCTATCTATAGGAATATAAAGAAGCGGTTACTATTATCCTCCCTAAACCAGGAAAACAGCCGGATACCTATAACACCCCTAGAGGCTACTGCCCTATAGCCCTACTTAACTATATTAGTAAGGTCCTAGAAAAAGTTATAGAGACTAAAATAAAAGACATAGCTAAGGCTTTTAAGCTGATTCTAGCAATGTAACAGGGCTACTACTACTATAAATCCACTGAATTGGCTATATACCTCCTTATAGCTCAGATCTAGGAGGCATAGAAGTATAAAGCCAGGGCCTCCCTTCTATAGCTAGACCTATTAGGGTATTTCGATAGTATCCCTTATAGTAGACTCCTAGCTATACTAGACCAGCTAGGGCTACCTACCTAGCTACTATCCTAGCTAAAGGAATTCCTCTTTGTTAGGACTACCAGCCTCCTATTTAACAGCTAAAAAAGCCAGTAAATCCCAGTACTAATAGGAGTACCCTAAGGCTTACCACTTTTACCAATCCTCTTAGTCCTATACCTCTACCCCCTATATAAAAGGCTAGAGAGAAAATACCCTACTATCTCTACTATAGGCTATATAGACGATACTAACCTACTAGCCTTTAGCAAAGAGGCTATAACAATGGTTAAATAGCTAGAAGAGGCCTAGAAAGAGTGCCTAGACTAGGTAATAACTACTAGAGTTACCTTCTTAATAGCAAAGAGTAAGCTTATATACTTCCCCCCTAAAAGAAGGCCCTAGACCGACCTTATTAACCTAGGACTAATAGGGGACCCCCCCCTATAACCAGCTATAGAAGCCCGTTTTCTAAAGGTCTGGCTAGACCCTAAGCTTACCTGGAAGGCATATGTTAGCACTCTATAGTAGAAGCTAAAAACGTAGTCCCTTGCTATTACTAGGCTAGCTAGAAAGACCTGGGGACCTGGAATTAAAAAGACTAGGCTCCTATATATAGTAGTAATAAGGCTAGTCCTAGCCTATATAGCCTCGGCCTAGCATACCCCTATACCTATAACACTAAATAGGCCATAGGGTATAACTAGAGGCCTACTAGTAGCTAAAAACAAGGCCCTAAGGAGGGTTATAGAAGCCTATAAAAGGACACTAGTCTAAAGCCTCTACTATAAGGCTAACGTCCCCCCTTTTAACCTCTACCTTAACGCCCTCTTCTTCTCTAGCTAGGCTAGGATAAATAGGGCTATAGGAAAAGAGGTAGCTAAGTAGAAGGAAGCCCTGCGCCTTACCCTTAGAAATAGGACCCCTAGGACTAGCCTTCCTTTAAAAGAGCGTATAAAGTAAGAAAGAAAAAGGGAGGCAATAGCCTAGTAGTACTACTAATAACTAAGGAAAGCTATTAACAAGGAACCCCTTTATACTGCCTAAAAGGATTGCTATTTATAGAAGGCTAGGGCCTCTAGTTATAACCCCTATATAGAGAGCCTCTTAGAGAAATCAGCTAAGGCTACCTTCTAAGAGGAGAACCTAGCTAAGGCCTTTAAGAAGGCCTTCTAAAGACGCTACTATAACCTCTCTAAGGCTAAAAGCTTACTACTAATATAGGCCCGTATAGGGAAGATAGGCCTAAGAGGATTCCTATATACCTATAAGGTACCTAGGGTTAATAACCCCCTCTGCCGCTACTACCTAGCTATAAAGGACATCCGACATATATTCGACAGTTGCCCGGCCTACCCTTTGGCCTCCTTTAAGGAGAGGGAAAGAGGGGATATATATAGCTTTCTCTACAGACTTGAAAAAGGGGGCAGCAGCGCTATACGCCCCCTAGTTCGCCATATTGCTACTAGGCTGCCAGAATACTCTATTGCTTAAAGGCTAGGAGCGGTCTAGCCTATACCCCTTTAGGCAGTATGTTTTTATACTCCTAAAAGGGCAGTATCTACTCTAGTAAAGATTGGCCTACCCCCTATCACACCCCCTATTTTTCCTATGTACGGTTATAGGTTTTTCACCCGTTATACGGTTTTCCTATAGCACTAGCTCAGCCTACCTAGATATCCCCTACGGGGATCAGATAGCGTAATAGAATCTATCTATATAGGCCTGTATTAATAGCAAGCTTTCGGCCTTAGAGAGGTAATAGTAGCGTCTTTGGAAGGCCTCCTTAAAGGCCTTAGCTAGGTTTTCCTCTTAAAAGATAGCCTTAGCTGATTTCTCTAAGAGGCTCTCCGTATAGGGGTTATAGCTAGAGGCCCTAGCCTTCTATAAATAGCGATCCTTCTAGGTAGTATAAAGGGGTTCCTTGTTAATAGCCTTCCTTAGTTATTGGTAGTACTACTAGGCTGTTACTTCCCTTTTTCTTTCTTACTTTATACGCCTTCCTAGGGGGAGGCTAGTCCTAGGAGTCCTGCTTCTAAGGGTAAAGTATAGGGCTTCCTTCTACTTAGCTATCTCTTCCCCTATAGCCCTATTTATTCTAGCCTAGCTAGAGAAGGAGAAGGTATTAAGGTAGAGGTTAAGGGGGGGGACGTTAGCCTTATAGTAGAGGCTTCAGATTAGTATTCTCTTATAGGCCCCTATAACTCTCCTTAGGGCCTTATTTTCGGCTGCTAGTAGGCCTCTAGTTATACCTTATAGCCTGTTCGGTGTTATAGGTATAAGGGTATACTAGGCTAAGGCTGCGTAGGCTAGGACCGGCCTTATTACTACTGTATATAGGAGCCTAGTCTTTTCGATTCCAGGTCCCTAGGTCTTTCTAGCTAGCCTAGTAATAGCAAGGGACTGTGTTTTTAGCTTCTGCCATAGGGTGTTGGCGTAGGCCTTCCAGATAAGCTTAAAGTCTAGCCAAACCCCTAGAAAATAGGCCTCTATAGCTGGTTATAGGGGGGGGGAGTCCTTTATTAGTCCTAGGTTAATAGGGTTAGCCTAGGGCCTTCTTCTAGGGGGGAAGTGTATAAGCTCGCTCTTTACTATTAAGAAGGTAACCCTGGCGGTTATTACCTAGTCTAGGCACTCTCTCTAGGCTTCTTCTAGCTGCCTAACTATTGTTATAGCTTCTCTACTAAAGGCTAGTAGATTAGTATTATCTATATAGCCTATAGTAGAGATAGTAGGGTATTTTCTCCCTAGTCTTTTATATAGGGGGTATAGGTATAGGACTAAGAGGATTAGTAAAAGTAGTAAGCCTTAGGGTACTCCTATTAGTACCGGGATTTACTGGCTCTTTTAGCCGTCAAATAAGAGGCTAGTAGTCCTAGAAGAGAGGAATTCCTTTAGCCAGGATAGTAGCCAGGTAGGTAGCCCTAGCTAGTCTAGTATAGCTAGGAGTCTATTATAAGGGATACTGTCGAAATACCCTAATAGGTCTAGCTATAGGAGGGAGGCCCTAGCTTTATATTTCTATACCTTCTAGACCTAAGCTATAAGGAGGTATATAGCTGATTCGGTGGACTTATAGCGGTAGTAGCCCTATTACATTGCTAGAATTAGCTTAAAAGCTTCGGCTATATCCCTTATCTTAGTCCCTATAACTTTTTCTAGGACCTTACTAATATAGTTAAGCAGGGCTATAGGTTAGTAGCCTCTAGGGGTATTATAGGTATCTAGCTGTTTTCCTGGTTTAGAAAGGATAATAGTAACTACTTTCTTATATTCCTATAGATAGAAGCTATAGAGGAAGGATTTTAAGGCTAGTATAGTAAGGGCCTTATATAAAGGGTTACTATAGGCCTTTAGAAAGCCTATAGGGAGTCTGTTAGGTCCTAGTACTTTCTAGGGTTTTGTTGTTTTAATAGCCTCTTTTATATCGTCCAGCTTAACCGTCTAGCTAACTAATAGCCTAGGGCCTATTAGGGGTTCCTCCAGGCTATCCTCCTAGAGGGAGAGGGGGAAGAAGCATGTTAAAAGGGCCTCTACCTTCTCCTAGAAGGTACTAGCTTACTTAAGGGTTAGTAGCTTAGAAGGGGGTAGAGCGGTAGTACTTTATAGCCTAGCCTATCTTTCTAGTTGCTAAAGCTTCTCTAGCTTTTCTTTAGCCTTTTATAGAAAAGCCCTCTAGGTCTTTCTTTTACTTTCTTTTATAGCTTTTATTTGCTCTCTCTAGGCTGACTTATAGGTAGTAAGGAGGGCCTAGTTACTAGGGGAGCATTAGAGCTATCTTTCTGCCCTTTTTCTCTCCTAGACTACCTAGTAGATTTCGTTGTTCTACTAAGGGGCATTCCTCCTTTTAGTAATTACCGGGGCTTCTTTAGAGGTTATAGCCCTAGTAATACGCTAGAGTTCCTCTAATAGTTGCCTATAGGCCTCCTAGAGCTTAGCTAGGTTAGAGAGGTATAATAGATATCTATAGCCCCTTATATTATATATTAGGGAGTTAGCCTCTCTTACTACCCCCTCTTTATCCATCTTCTTCTACTAAAATCAGAGGGGTAGTAGAAGGGCTTCTATATTTTCTAGGTTAATATCTAGTACCTACGATAGTTAAGGCCCTACCTACTTAGCTCCTCTATAGCACCCTAGTTATAGTGCTATAGGAGGTATAAAAGGTAAGTCCCTACTCTGCTATTAATAGCAGTAGATCTTCTAACCTAAGGCTAAAGTGGTTATATTGGTCCTATAGGGGGTAGTAAAGGTTAAAGTCCCTAGCTAAAAGGTAAAGGCCTAGATAGGCGTTGATCTTCCCCTTTATTTCCTCTATAAGGGGGGTTAGGCTAGTCTAGGGTTAAGGGTTATTATATAGAGACTAGACTGTAAAAGGGCCGTTCTTAATTTATATAGTAGCCCTGGCCTAGTCTAAGCTAGAGCTATCAGTCCATATTACTAGTAAGAGTGATTTATAGATATAAAGTAAGGCTTGTCCGTTAAGGGTAAAAACAAGGTAATAGAGGGCTGATCTAGGGTAGTAGGTAGAGTGCTATACCTGCCTATTAATCCAGGGCTCTTATATAGCAAGTATTTCTTCTTTTACTATAGAAAGTAGTACTTCCTATACTTCCTTTAAGCCCTATATATTCTAAAGGCATACCTTTATATCTCTATCTCCTCTAGCTATATAGTAGACAGTAGTTGTTATATAGTAGTAGCGTTAGCTAATCTAGTATCCAGGTCTGGTCTAGGTCTAGCATCTAGGGGTCTAGGGGTTCCTATAGGCTCTAGGATTCTAATAGATCTTATAGCCCCTTTAGGGCTTATAGCCGGCGTAGAGAAAGGGGGGGTTTAGCCGCTTAAGTGGCTAAAGCAGGCGGTAATTGTGCTCTAGTTAGGGGTTAACCCTCTTAATACTGTTAGTCAGCCTCTCTATCTCTTCCCTAAGACTATAGTATAGCCTTCTTCCCCCTCCTCTTATAATAAGGCCTGCTAGAGGGGGTATTATTACTATTATTGCTATTACTACTATTACTATTACTATTAGTACTACTAATATAAGGGCAGTTAGTCAACATTAAAGGCCTTAGGCCTAGAACGTAGATATCCCTTAGCCTATGCCTATGCCTTTTTTAGGTAGGGGCAGGCCTCTAAGCAGGTATGGTAAGCTTAGCGGCAGTTATAGTAGTAGGGTACCCTAGAGTAGGTAGGGGCTTCTAGCGTAGTATAGCTGTTAGCGCTATAGTTATAGCAGATCTTCTCCTTACTCTAGTATACTTTAGCCCTATAGCCCTATTTCTAGTATTATAGGCATTAGATAGGCTTAGCTTCGTCGATCTAGGGCTCTACTTCTAAGGCTTAGTAGCTCTAGAAGACCCCCTCCTTATAGGCCTTCTAGGCTACCTTTAGAGAGGTAAAGGCTATTAGTACCTTAACCCTAGTCCTTTCTAGCCCTTAAGGGTACTAGACTTTTACCCTAACCGCTATAGGGTACTGCTTTTTAGCTTCTTCTAGTAGGCCTTCCTTTATAACCCGGTTATAGACTATAAGGCCCTTAACCGCTACTACCTAGGTTATAGTATATAGAGAGGCCTTCTCTTTAAAGGCCCTTATAATCTAGGTAGTATTGTTCTCTAGGCTCTTCTTTATCTCTACGTTCTCTATAACTAGTAGGAGGTTACCGCTAGAGAGCGTCTAAACCCCCTAAATAGCTAGGCTAGAAGCCTATTAGATAGCCTATACTACCTCTAAGGCAGATTTAGCTAGTACCTATTATTAGGCTAAGCCAAGTCGGATAAGTACCTAGCGTTCTAGGCTAGGCCTAGTTACCTTACTAGCTATTAGCTTACTAGCTATATTAGCCTAGGTAGGGGCTATAGGCTAGGAGTAGCTAGGCTATTACTATTATTACTACTATTATTACTAGTAGTAGCTAGGCTGCTAAGGGTATTACTAGTACTGTAGTTTAGGCGTTTCTAGGGTAGTAGGGCAGTTTTAGGGTGCTAGAGCTGTTGCTATAGCTAGGGCTTCTTTAGGCGGGTCCTAAAGCAGGGCTATAAGGGCGATTTACCTAGCTTTAGTAGTCGCTTCTACTATACTATAGAAGTTAGTACTATCCTTAGTTAGGCTGATTATCTAGTCTAGGAGGCTAGAGAGTATAAGGGTAAGCTTAAAGGGGCTAAAGGCAGCCTAGGCAGTTTTCTTGGTTATTAGGGCAATATGGTCAGCCTTGGCGGCACTATTGTTGTTTTCTTCTTTCCCTATATTTTTCTCCGATTTTTTCCCTAGCTTTTTCAAGGTTTTCTAGCTAGAGGGGGTTAGGGCTAGGGCATGCTAGCTACCGTTTAGGCCCCTAAAGAAAAGGGCAAAGACGTTGGTTAAAGGGGGGGCGCTAATTATAGGGGCGTTAATAGTAGGGAGGGCGCTAGAGTTAGATACTATAGGTACTATAGTTATAGCACCTATAGCAGTCTCTTTAGCAGTAGTAAAGATAGTAGTTTAACAGTCTTCTATCTCTATATTGTTATTTAGATAGTCTATACTTAGGGGTTAGTCTATACTTAGAGGCTAGCTTAGGGGGTTATTATTATTATTATTAACTATAGGTAAGGCAGGGTTACTAGGGCATAGAGCTGTATTAGTAGCCTATATATAAGGAAATTGCAGTTATAAAAGGGCAGCTAGGCTCGCCATTTTCTGCATTTTTACACGCCTAGGGCTGTCGCGCAACCGACAGCGCTATAGCGAAAATTGGCAGGCGTTGTATCCTCGATCGGACGGTTCGAATAGATGTGGTTGCACGCGATTTGGTGTAGTTTTGACCAAAAACTCGTTTTTCGTTTTTTTTGTTATAGAGGAAGGTTTCTAATCTTAATACTAAAAGGCCTATTAGTATAGAAATAGGACCTAGTAAGCTAGAACCCTACGAATCTTCTTCCGATAGTGAATTAGATGAACCCTTACCGGATAAGCCTATAAATCCGGTTATAGTAGAGTCTACTAGGCCTACTATATCTATTAGAAAGCCTGAATTACCAGAGGCGTTTCCCCAAACTATAAAGCCTATTTTTGCACCTAAGCCTATAGAAGTTATAGCGCCCAATCAGCCTATAACGAACGAACCTCTTAATAATAGCGATCTTATTTCAAAGGAGGATAAAATGCAGCTTAATTACTATAAGCTTTTAGCTAAGACTAGTAGCTATATACTGTCTTTATCCTGACCTAAAAACGAAAAACGAGTTTTTGGTCAAAACTACACTAAATCGCGTGCAACCACATCCATTCGAACCGTCCGATTAAGGACACAACGCCTGCCAATTTTCGCTATAGCGCTGTCGGTTGCGCGACAGCCCTAGGCGTGCGAAAATGCAGAAAATAGCAAGCCTAGCTGCCCTCTTGCAACTGCAATTTCCTCGCGCATAGGCTACTAATATAGCTCAACGCCCTAGCAACCCTGCCCTATCTACAGCTAACGATAATAATAATAACCCCCTAAGCTAGCCCCTAAATACAGACTACTAACTCCTAAGCACAGACTACCTAAACAATAATATAGAAATGGAAGACCGTTAAACTACTATTACTACCTCTACTACTGCTAAAGAGACCGCTATAAGCGCTATAACTATAGCACCTACAGTACCTAGCTCTAGCGCCCCCCCTACTATCAACGCCCTTACGATTAGCGCCCCCCCCTTAACCAACGTCTTTACCCCTTTTCTTAGGGGCCTAAACGGCAGTTAGTATACCCTAGCCCCGGCCTCTTTTAGCTAGAAAACCCCGAAAAAGCTAAAGAAAAAATCAGAGAAAAATACAGGGAAAGAAAGAAGTAATAACAATGCTACCAAGGCCGACCACATTGCTCTAGCAACTAAGAAAACTGCCTAGGCTACCCCTAGCCCTCCTAAGCTTACCCTTATGCTTTTTAGCCTCCTAGACTAGATAATCAGCCTAGCTAAGGATAGTACTAACTTCTATAGTATAGTAAAGGCAACTACTAAAGCTAGGCAAATTGCCTTTATAGCCCTACTCTAGGACCTGCCTAAAGAAGCCCTAGCTATAACAGTAGTAGCTCTAGCACCCTAGAACCGCTCTACTACCTTAGTAACGCCTAAGCTATAGTACTAGCAACACCCTTAATAGCCTAGCTACTACTAGCAACAATAGTAGTAAAAGTAGTAACAGCCTAGCTACTCCTAGCCTATAGCCCCTACCTAGGCTAATATAGCTAGTAAGCTAATAGCTAGCAAGGTAACTAGGCCTAGCCTAGAGCACTAGGTACTTATCTAACTAGGCTTAGCCTAGTAATAGGTACTTGCTAAATCTGCCCTAAAGGTAGTATAGGCTATATAATAGGCCTCTAGCCTAGTAGTTTAGAGGGTTTGGACGCTCTCTAGCAGTAACCTTCTTCTAGTTATAGAGAACGTAGAGATAAAGAAAAGCCTAGAGAGCAATACTACCTAGATTATAAGGGCCTTTAGCGAGAAGGCCTCCCTATATATAATAACCTAGGTAGTAGTAGTTAAGGGCCTTATAGTCTATAACCGGGTTATAGAAGAAGGTTTACTAAAAGAAGCTAAAAAGCAATACCCTATAGTAGTTAGGGCAAAGGTCTAGCACCCTTAAGGGCTAGAACGGACTAGGGTTAAAGTACTAATAGCCTTTACCTCCCTAGAGGCAGCCTAGAGGGCCTATAAGGAGAGGGTCTTCTAAAGCTACTAAGCCTTAAAAGTAGAGCCCTAGATCGATAAAGCTAAGCCTATCTAGTACCTATAGTACTGGAAATAGGGCTATAGGGCTAAGGTATGCCGGAGTAAAGAAAAGATCTGCTATAACTATAGTACTAACAGCTATACTACATTAGAAGCCCCTACCTGCTCTAGGGCACCCTACTGCCGTAACTGCCACTAAGCTTACCATACCTGCTCAGAGGCCTACCCCTACCTAAAAGAGGTATAGGTATAGGCTAAGGGATATCTACGTTCTAGGCCTAAGGCCTTTAACGTTAACTAACTGCCCCTATACTAGTACTAACAGTAATAGTAATAACAATAATAATAGTAGCAATACCCTCCTTAGCAGGCCCTATTATAAGAGAAGGGGGAGGAAGGCTATACTATAGTCTTAGAGAAGAGATAAAGGGGCTGACTAATAGTATTAAGAGGGTTAACCTCTAACTAGAGTACAATTACCGCCTGCTTTAGCTACCTGAGCAGCCAAACCCCCCCTTTTTCTATACTAACTATAAGCCCTAAAGGGGCTACTAGACCTACTAGAACCCTAGAGCCTATAGGAGCCCCTAGACCCTTGGATGCTAGACCTGGACTAGACCTAGATACTAGACTAGCTAACGCTACTACTACTATACAACAACCATAGCTAACTATATAGCTAAAGGAGATGGAAATATAAAGGTATGCCTTTAAAACGTATAGGGCTTAAAGGAGGTATAGGAAGTACTACTTTCTATAGTAAAAGAAGAAATACTTGCTATATAAGAGCCCTAGATTAATAGGTAGGCATAGCACTCTACCTACTACCCTAGATCAGCCCCCTACTACCTTGTTTTTACCCCTAATAGACAGGCCTTACTTTATATCTATAAATTACTCCTACTAGTAATATAAACTTACAGCTCTAGCTTAGACTAGGCTAGGGCTACTATATAGACTAAGAACGGCCCCTTTATAGTCTGGTCCCTATATAACAACCCCTAACCCTAGACTAGCTTAACCTCCCTTATAGAAGAAATAAAAGGGAAGATCAACGCCTGCCTAGGCCTTTACCTTCTAGCTAGGGACTTTAACCTTTACCACCCCCTTTAGGACTAATATAACCGCTTTAGCCCTAGGTTAAAAGACCTATTACTATTAACAGCAAAGCAGGGGCTTACCCTCTATACCCCCTATAGTACTATAACTAGGGTGCTATAGGGGAGCTAAGTAGGTAAAGCCTCTACTATTAACTACTTCTAGCTTAGTAGTAGCCTTACCTACTTCTATACTAGCTTAGATATACGCTTATACTTAGACTACTACTCCTAGGTACTAGATATTAACCTAGAGACTATAGAAACCCTACTACTACCCCCCCGATTCTAGTAGAAAAAGATAGATAAAAAGGGGGTAGTAAGAGAGGCTAGCTCTCTAATATATAATATAGAGGGCTATAGATATCTATTACACCTCTCTAACCTAGCTAAGCTCTAGAAGGCCTATAGGCGACTATTAGAGAAACTCCAGTATATTACTAGAGCTATAACCCCTAAAGGAGCCCTAGTAACTACTAGAAGGAAGAGTACCCCCTAGTAGAACAATAAAATCTACTAGGTAGTCTAGAAGAGAAAAAGGGCAGAAAGACAGCTCTAACACTCCCTTAGTAACTAGGCCCTTCTTACTACCTATAAGTCAGCCTAGAGGAAGCAAACAAAGGCTATAAAAGAGAGTAAGAGAAAGACCTAAAGGGCCTTTCTATAAAAGGCTAGAGAAAAGCTAGAGAAGCTCTAGTAACTAGAAAGATAGGCTAGGCTATAAAGCACTACTGCCCTACCCCCTTCTAAGCTACTAACCCTTAGATAAGCTAGTATCTTCTAAGAGAAGGTAGAGGCCCTTTTAGCACGCTTCTTCCCCCCCTCCTTTTAAAAGGATAGCCTAGAGGAACCCCTAATAGGCCCTTAGATACTAGTTAGCTAGATGGTTAGGCTAGACGATATAAAAGAGGCTATTAAAATAACAAAACCCTAGAAAGTACTAGGACCTGACAAACTCCCTATAGGCTTTCTAAAGGCCTATAGCAACCTTTTATATAAGGCCCTTGCTATACTAGCCTTAAAATCCTTCCTCTATAGCTTCTATCTATAGGAATATAAGAAAGTAGTTACTATTATCCTCCCTAAACCAGGAAAATAGCCGGACATCTATAATACCCCTAGAGGCTACTGCCCTATAGCCCTACTTAACTATATTAGCAAGGTCCTAGAGAAAGTTATAGGGACTAAGATAAGGGATATAGCTAAGGCTTTTAAGCTGATTCTAGTAATATAATAGGGCTACTGCTACTATAAATCCACCGAATTAGCTATATACCTCTTTATAGCTTAGATCTAGGAGGTATAGAAGTATAAAGCTAGGGCCTCCCTTTTATAGCTAGACCTATTAGGGTATTTCGATAGTATCCCTTATAGTAGACTTCTAGCTATACTAGACTAGCTAGGGCTATCTACCTAGCTACTATCCTAGCTAAAGGAATTCCTCTCCTTTAGAACTACCAGCCTTCTATTTAACAGCTAAAAAAGCCAGTAAATCCTAGTACTAATAGGAGTACCCTAAGGCTTACTACTTTTACCAATCCTCTTAGTCCTATACCTCTACCCCCTATATAAAAGGCTAGAGAGAAAATACCCTACTATCTCTACTATAGGCTATATAGATAATACTAACCTACTAGCCTTTAGTAGAAAGGCTATAATAACAGTTAGATAGCTAGAAAAGGCCTAGAAAGAGTACCTAGACTAGGTAATAACTACTAGAGTTACCTTTTTAGTAGTAAAGAGCAAGCTTATACACTTCCCCTTTAGAAGGAGGCCCTAGACTAACCCTATTAACCTAGGACTAATAGGGGATTCCCCCTCCTTATAACCAGCTATAGAGGCCCGTTTTCTTAAGGTCTAGCTAGACCCTAAGCTTACCTAGAAGGCTTACGCCAGCACCCTATAGCAAAAGCTAAAAATACAGTCCTTTGCTATTACTAGGCTAGCTAGAAAGACCTAGGGACCTAGAATCGAAAAGACTAGGCTCCTATATATAGCAGTAATAAGGCTAGTCCTAGCCTATATAGCCTTGGCCTGGCATACCCCTATACCTATAATACTAAATAGGCTATAGGGTATAACTAAAGGCCTACTAGTAGCTGAAAACAAGGTTCTAAGGAGGGTTATAAGGGCCTATAAAAGGATATAAGTCCGAAGCCTCTACTATAAGGCTAACGTCCCCCCCCTTAACCTCTACCTTAATGCCCTCTCCTTCTCTAGCTAAGCTAGGATAAATAGGGCTATAGGGAAAGAAGTGGCTAAGCAGAAGGAAGCCCTATGCCTTACCCTTAGAAATAAGACCCCTAGGACTAGCCTCCTCTAAGAAGGGCGTATAAAGTAAGAAAGAAAAAAGGAGATAACAGCCTAGTAGCACTACTAATAACTAAGGAAAGCTATTAATAAGGAACCCCTCTATACTGCCTAGAAAGATCGCTATCTATAGGAGGCTAGGGCCTCTAGTTATAACCCTAATATAAAGAGCCTTTTAGAGAAATCAGCTAAGGCTATCTTTTAAGAGGAGAACCTAGCTAAGGCCTTTAAGAAGGCCTTCTAAAGACGCTACTATAACCTCTCTAAGGCTAAAAGCTCGCTGCTAATACAGGCCTATATAGGGAAGATAGGCCTAAGAGGATTCCTATATACCTATAAGATGCCTAGGGTTGATAACCCCCTCTACTGCTACTACCTAGCTATAAAGGACATCCGATATATATTTAACGGTTGCCTAAAGGGGTATAGGCTAGACTGCTTCTAGCCTCTAAGCAACTAAGTATTCTAGTAGTCTAGTAGCGATATGGCGAACTAGGGGGCGTATAGTGCCGCCGCCCCCTTTTTCGAGTCTATAGAGAAAGCTGTATATATCCCCTCTTTCCCTCTCCTTAAAGGAGGCTAAAGGGTAGGCCGGGCAACCATCGAATATATATCAGATATCCTCTATAGCTAGGTAGTAGTGGCAAAGGGGGTTATCGACCCTAGACACCTTATAGGTATATAGGAATCCCTTTAGGCCTATCTTCCCTATATAGGCCTATATTAGTAGCAAGCTTTCGGCCTTAGAGAGGTTATAGTAGCGTCTTCGGAAGGCCTTCTTAAAGGCCTTAGCTAGGTTTTCCTCTTAAAAGGTAGCCTTAGCTAATTTCTCTAAGAGGCTCTCTGTATAGGGGTTATAGCTCGAGGCCCTAGCCTCCTATAAATAGCGATCCTTCTAGGTAGTATAAAGGGGTTCCTTGTTAATAGCCTTTCTTAGTTGTTGAAAATGCTACTAGGCTATTGCTTCCCTTTTTCTTTCTTGCTTTGTACGCCTACCTAGGAGGAGGCTAGTCCTAGGGGTCCTATTTCTAAGGGTAAGGTATAGGGCTTCCTTCTACTTAGCTACCTCTTCCCCTATAGCCCTATTTATTCTAGCTTAGCTGGAGAAGGAGAGGGCGCTAAGGTAGAGGTTAAGAAGGGGGATATTAGCCTTATAATAGAGGCTTTAGATTAGTATTCTCTTATAGGCCCCTATAACTCTCCTTAGGGCCTTGTTTTCAGCTGTTAGTAGACCTCTAGTTATACCCTATAGCCTGTTTGGTATTATAGGTATAGAGGTATGCTAGGCCGAGGCTGCGTAGGCTAGGACCAGCCTTATTACTATTATATATAGGAGCCTAGTCTTTTCAATTCCAGGTCCCTAGGTCTTTCTAGCTAGCCTAGTAATAGTAAGGGACTATGTTTTTAGCTTCTGCTATAGGTTGTTGGCATAGGCCTTCTAAGTAAGCTTAGGGTCTAGCTAAACCCCTAGAAAACAGGCCTCTATAGCTGGTTATAAAAGGGGGGAGTCCTCTATTAGTCCTAGGTTAATAGGGTTAATCTAGGGCCTTCTTCTAGGGGGGAAGTGTATAAGCTTGCTCTTTACTGCTAAGAAGGTAACCCTAGCGGTTATTACCCAGTCTAGACACTCTTTCTAGGCTTCTTCTAGCTGTCTAACCGTTATTGTAGCTTCTTTACTAAAGGCTAGTAGATTAGTATCGTCTATATAGCCTATAATAGAGATAGTAGGGTATTTTCTCTCTAGTCTTTCGTATAGGGGGTATAGGTATAGGACTAAAAGGATTAGTAAAAGTAGTAAGCCTTAGGGTACTCCTATTAATACCGGGATTTGCTAGCTCTTTTAGCTGTTAAATAAAAGGCTAGTAGTTCTAAAGGAGAGGAATTCTTTTAGCTAGGATAGTAGCCAGGTAGATAGCCCTAGCTAGTCTAGTATAGCTAGGAGTCTGTTATAAGGGATACTATTGAAATACCCTAATAGGTCTAGCTATAGGAGGGAGGCCCCGGCTTTATATTTCCATACATCCTAGACCTAAGCTATAAGGAGGTATATAGCCGATTTAATGGACTTATAGCAGTAGTAGCCCTGTTATATTGCTAGAATTAGCTTAAAAGCTTCAGCTATATCCCTTATCTTAGTCCCTATAACTTTTTCTAGGACCTTACTAATATAGTTAAGTAGGGCTATAGGTAAGTAGCCTCTAGGGGTGTTATAGGTATCTAGCTGTTTTCCTAGCTTAGAAAGGACAATAGTAACTACTTCCTTATATTCCTATAGATAGAAGCTATAAAGGAAGGATTTCAAGGCTAGTATAGCAAGGGCCTTATATAAGGGGTTATTATAGGCCTTTAGAAAGCCTATAAGGAGTCTGTTAGGTCCTGGTACTTTCTAGGGTTTTATTGTTTTAATAGCCTCTTTTATATTATCCGGCCTAACTATCTAGCTAACTAGTAGCCTAGGGCTTATTAGGGGTTCCTCTAGGCTATCCTTCTAGGGGAAGAGGAGGAAGAAGCGTACTAAAAGGGCCTTTACCTTCTTCTAGAAAGTGCTAGCTTGCCTAAGGGTTAGCAGCTTAAGAGAAGGTAGGGCAGTAGTGTTTTATAGCCTAGCCTATCTTTCTAGTTGCTAGAGCTTCTTTGGCTTTTCTCTAGCCTCTTATAGAAAAGCCCTCTAGGTCTTCCTCTTACTTTCTTTTATAGCTTTTATTTGCTCTCTCTAGGCTAACTTATAGGCAGTAAGGAGGGCCTGGTTACTAGAGGAGCATTAGAGCTGTCTTTCTGCCCTTTTTCTCTCCTAAACTGCCTGGTAGATTTCGTTGTTCTACTAGAGGGTATTCCTTCTTCTAGTAGTTACTAGGGCTTTTTTAGGGGTTATAGCCTTAGTAATACACTAGAGTTCCTCTAATAGTTACTTATAGGCCTCCTAGAGCTTAGCTAGGTTAGAGAGGCGTAATAGATATCTATAGCCCTCTATATTATATATTAGGGAGTTAGCCTCTCTTACTACCCCCTCCTTATCCATCTTCTTCTACTAGAATTAGGGGGGTAGCGGTAGGGCTTCTGTATTTTCTAGGTTGATATCTAGTACCTAGGGGTAGTGGTCTAAGCATAAGCGTATATCTAAGCCAATATAAGAGCAGGTAAGGCTACTACTAAGCCAGAAATAGTCGATAGTTAAGGCCCTACCTGCTTAGCTCCCTTATAGCGCCCTAGTTATAGTGCTATAGGGGGTATAGAGGGTAAGTCCCTGCTTTACTATTAATAGCAGTAGGTCTTCTAACCTAGGGCTAAAACGGTTATATTAGTCCTATAAAGGGTAATAAAGGTTAAAGTCCCTAGCTAAAAGGTAAAGGCCTAGATAGGTATTGATCTTCCCCCTTATTTCCTTTATAAGAGGGGTTAGGCTAGTCTAGGGTTAGAGGTTGTTATATAAAGACTAGACTATAAAAGAGCCGTTCTTGGTTTATATAGTAGCCCTAGCCTAGTCTAAGCTAGAACTGTAAGTCTATATTGCTAGTAGGAGTGATTTATAGATATAAAGTAAGGCTTGTCCGTTAAAGGTAAAAACCAGGTAGTAGGGGGCTGATCTAGGGCAGTAGGTAGAGTACTATACCTGCCTATTAATCCAGGGCTCTTATATAGTAAGTATTTCTTCTTTTGCTATAGAAAGTAGTACTTCCTATACTTCCTTCGAGCCCTATATATTCCAGAGGCATACCTTTATATCTCTATCTCCTCTAGCTATATAGTAGGTAGTAGTTGTTATATAGTAGTAGCGTTAGCTAGTCCAGTATCTAGGTCCGGTCTAGGTCTAGCATCTAAGGGTCTAGGGGTTCCTATAGGCTCTAGGGTTCTAGTAGGTCTTATAGCCCCTTTAAGGCTTATAGCTGGTATAGAGGAAGGGGGGGTTTAGCCGCTTAGGTAGCTAAAGTAGGCGGTAATTGTACTCTAGTTAGGGGTTAACCCTCTTAATACTATTGGTCAGCCCCTCTATCTCTTCCCTAAGACTATAGTATAGCCTTCTTCCCCCTTCTCTTATAATAAGGCCTACTAGGAGGGGTATTGTTACTATTATTACTATTACTACTATTACTATTACTATTAGTACTACTGGTATAGAGGCGGTTAGTTAATGTTAAAGGCCTTAGGCCTAGAACATAGATATCCCTTAGCCTATATCTATACCTCTTTTAGGCAGGGGCAGGCCTCTAAGCAGGTATGGTAAGCTTGGCGGCAGTTGTAGCAGCGGGGTACCCTAGAGCAGGTAGGGGCTTCTAGCGTAGTATAGCTGTTAGTACTACAGTTATAGCAGATCTCCTCCTTACTCTAGTATACCTTAGCCCTATAGCCCTATTTCCAGTACTATAGGCATTAGATAGGCTTAGCTTTATCGATCTAGGGCTCTGCTTCTAGGGCTTAGTAGCTCTAGAAGACCCCCTCTTTATAGGCCTTCTAGGCTACCTCTAGAAAGGTAAAGGCTATTAGTGCCTTAACCCTAGTCCTTTCTAGCCCTTAAGGATACTAGACTTTTGCCCTAACCGCTATAGGGTACTACTTTTTAGCTTCTTCTAGTAGGCCTTCCTCTATAACCCGGTTATAGACTATAAGGCCTTTAACCGCTATTACCCAGGTTATAGTATATAGGGAGGCTGTTGGTAGGTTTCCGGAGATCGTAGTAATCTAAAACGATAAGAGCAAAGAGAGTAGCAAGGAAATACTGGTTTAAGTTCTGGTTCTGGATTGTCTGTCTCCCTTTATCTAGGGGGTGGTTGCGCACCTCTTAAATACCTATTTTTAAGCAGAGCGCTTGTTGGTAACTATTATATAGTACGTAGGTGCGCTACTTATAGCTATTATATAAGTAGCGCAGTATACGCCCTATTCTCTAGAGCAGGAGGCTTAGTAGCGTAGTATATGCCCTATTCCTAGAGCGAGAGGCTTATGTACTACGCGGTTATAGGGATCAGTACCTAACCCCTTTTACTGCAATTAATACTGGTAACTCTTCTTTTATAACTATGCTAGTGCTTTATTAACCGAAATAGGAAATCCTAGATCATTTTGCTTCCCTTATTGCTAGAATAGGAAATGCTAATCACTTAACTTCTTGTTTGCTAATCAGAATGTTAAATTCTGGTTGTTAATCTCTAGTATAGAAGGCGTAACTTTAGTGCCTTCTAGATATACCTCTAAACGGCGTAATAGTAAGCGCGTTGCGCTAGTAACTATTATTGTAAAAGCTTGTAGTCCTAAATAGGAATTATAATAGGAAAAATCAGAGCTTTAGGCTGGCTGATTGCGAACTCTAAACGCTCTTACCCTAAACCTATAAATAGGTAGGTTCTTCTACTATATACTATCTATTCTCTTTCTCCCTACGATCTGTACTAGCAGTAGTAGTAGCAGCAATAACAACAGTAGTAGCAACAGCAGTAATAACAATAGTAGTAGTAGTATTAGTAGTAATAAGTAAGTTACTTACTATTATGCACTAATACTTAAGCATGCTGATCTTATTGTTTATAGTGTTGGATTTTGATAATAAGTGGAGTAGGTGCTTCTATAGGAGCATAGGCAGTGACATCTATATATATACTAAGGACAAGGGCAGCAACACCCTTAATATGCTTATAACTGACGCTTATAACGAGTATCTTGCCTAGAAGGGTAATAATAACGCGTTTAAGGACATATCTAAGCGTGCTATTACCGATAATAGCGACTAGGAGAGCGTAGTAGGCAGCAATAACAGCGATAATAATAACAATAACGGCGATCCTGACGCCGCGGACATAGCTACGCTTGTTATGCAGCCTAAGTCTATAGGTAGCTGCTCTAACGCCGACTCTATGCCCCTTAATTCTAAGGGGCTAATTATATATATATACATCCTGCTTAAGCAGGCTGCTACGCTCTAGTATAAGGAGGAGGTAGAGGAGGAGGCGGTATATAAGGCGGAGATCGCTATATATAAGGCGTATATCTCTAAGCCTGCCGAGCACTCCCTGCCTATATCGCTGGCCGTTAAGAAGGCGGTGCTGGCGGCTGTGTATATGCGGCGTATAGCGCTATACGCTGCTGTAAGCGCGCCTGTACTATCGGTAGTAATACCGGCGGCAGCAACGGCAAATTCGTTGCCTAGTAAAAGCTCAGACAACTCTATTATCCGCTCTAGCTGCTACGTACGCCGTATGTCGGACTGTATAAAGCCTTATAAAAGGTTGTCGTACGCTTATACGTATAAACCAGAGGGTAAGTATCTTATTCTTGTTATCCTTGTTATTAATATTGCTAATGTATATGAAGTTTGTAGCCTATATAGTGCTATATGCGCCGTTATTTGCCTTAGCTACCTATGCTCGCTTTTGGCAGGCGTTAAGGACTTGTTTAACAAGTCTGGTAATTTCGCGCTATATATAGCATGCTATAACTATACGTCGGGCTATAGCCTCTGATACTAGTAGTGCTTATCTAGGCACTTATATATGCTAATATAAGTTCCATTTACAT
The DNA here is from genome assembly GCA_029339225.1 of Phyllachora maydis. Classification (NCBI taxonomy): domain Eukaryota; kingdom Fungi; phylum Ascomycota; class Sordariomycetes; order Phyllachorales; family Phyllachoraceae; genus Phyllachora; species Phyllachora maydis. Next base: position 474,716 of record JAQQPM010000006.1, on the reverse strand, counting down.
ATTGTTTCTATTATTTTATTGTTCCTAATATATGTTATAGCCCTAAGTCGGTCTGTCTATTCTTAGACTGCTTTTTAGAGCTCTGCTTTAATCTGGCTATAAAGGCTAAAGTAAGTTACAATCTTCTATAGTATCTATTGTTTAATTGGAATACTTATTGGTTATAGGATTAGAAGATGTAGTATAACAGCGCTAAGTACGTCTTAGTCCTAGTAGATAAGGCGTATGCTCTTATTGAGTATAGGGCGCCCGCGGTAGGTATAACGCCTATATAGAAAAAGCTTGTGGCAATAGCCGCTATAAGTAAGGCTATTAACGTTTTATTGTCGTAATTGGGGGGTGGGGGCGCTGGCGCGTATGTTGCGCCAGCTATAAAAGTATAAATTAAGATCGTTTCGCGCTTTGCCTTATATTCCTTATTATACTATAAATGAATTATCCTAGTAGTCTTTATCTTTTATACTTACGATCTTGCCCTAAGTTATATAGACTCTTCCTGTTACTTAGCTAGGCGTTAAACCTAGCCTTCTACTCTGATCTTAGCTGTATTTATAGTAACGAGCCTTTTAAGCGTCTTGTTCGGTATATACTTAGTTATAGCGTTAGCTAGGTTATTGTTGCTACTAATCTACCTGATTTCTGCGATTTTACGGTTTTCGTAGCTCTGTCGTAGAGCTATTATGTCGATTATAAGGCGCTTTTCTACCATTATCCTAAGCTTTACTAGGCATTTGTATAAACTAAATAAGTCTATATAAACGACGATTAGTAGTAGCGATTATAGACCTAGGCCTAAATAGATCTTAGCAAGTATCTAGTATAGTATATACCTAAGATTAAACCTACTTACTATTCTATATATTTCGCTTATTAAAATGCTTCTTATTACCCGCTTATACTTGGTTGAGGACTAGTATACGATATTGCCGTATAGGTTAAACTCGTTTATACTACTTATCTTATTTCTAAATATTATAACGAATCTAATCTACGATGTTATATCAGTATTATTAGTAAATAATCCATCTATAAAGACAAAGAGCTTAGCTATTTTAAGTTTAAGTTACAGGTAGTATAGCCTATACGTCGAGTTCTCGATCTACTATTATAATTAAGCGTTAAGCTTGGTAATCTCAGCCGTACCTAGCTTAGTTAACTATGCTGCTACTGATAAGTTGAAAGTCGCTTTTAGCTAGCAAATCGTAGTAATATAGGTACTGTATATACGTTGTTCGACGTATGTTTGTTTTGCTGTCTTGGCGTCTAGGCTTATAAGTTCGAGTCGTATAGCTTACCCCTTTTGCCGAATCTCAATAGTATCTATACTTATTTTAAGCCTATATCTATTAAAGTCTATAATCGATTTATCTATCAAAAATACTAGTAGCTTGTACTTAAAGCTAGCCTTATCTAGCTTAAGCTTCTCCTTATCTGTAAAGGCTTGCTTGCTAATATTAAGAGTGTTATCGGTTTATAGGCCAACAATTCTAAATCCGCTTTCTATTTGCGTCTTGCTAATTATAAGGTATAGGTCGAAGGCGCTTAGCTTAAGGTCGAGATATTTAGTATACTAGTTCATATATATTACCTACTAGTATAGTCCAGCTTCGGCCAGTCTATATAATAGGGTTTTAATAAGTAAGACGGTATAAGGGGGATAGAGCGTCTTAAGCTCTTTAGGTAATAGAAGAATTACTTTCTTTGCTAGCTGTAACTTAGCTTATATATAAGCCTGGATAACGTTATATACCTATGCCTTAAAACTAAAGCGCGTTTGTAGTATTAGGAGTAGTAAGAGCATAAGTTGCTATATATAGCGTTGGATTATTAGCGATTAAGTAAGCAGGTACTTCTTATCCTTATTACTAAATCCCTAAGCTATAAAGCGTAATTTCTTATATAGCAAAGTAAGCTTGTCTTTTACTTTCTAGACAATCCTTAACTTAAAGATCTGGTAGTCCGATATATCCGCTAGCATCTAGATCGCTTTAATCACCTTAGCTGCTAGGAGTAAGTTCAGTTCTGTTTTATTAGATTCTTAGAACAGTATACCAGGTATAGTAATCTTGCCTTTAGCTTGTAGTTTAAGCGCAAGGTTGTAGTTATACTTCTCTTTTTCTAAAACAAAGTTGTTAGCAGGTACTAGGTTCTTTTAAGGTTGTCTATACTAGTAGGGCTATTTAGGCTAGGGATATTGGAATAGCTCTAGCTGCTTAACTCTAGCCTAATTGTCTTGTTCGTCCTATGCTAGCTCCTAGTAATATAGTTTGACTATTATATTCCGAAATTCTATAGGTCTATTGACTATATCGACGATTATTGTCGTATCTATAGCTAAGATTACCTTATAGGGTCCTATCTATCAGTTGCTTTCCCAGAATACTAGTACTTCTATACCTACTTCTAGTAAGTATAGTAGTACGTCTTTTATACTTAGTCTATTATATTATATAAGAGTGTCTTATATAGTCCTTATATCATTTAGGATTCACAGTTGTATTATGGCTTTCTGAATTGCGCCTGCTTGGCGTAGTTAAGATAGAGAAGGTAGTATGTCTATAGTAAGGCGCGGGTATATACTAAAAACTAAGAGCGTTAGTACTAGCCTATCTAGGCTAGTAGTATTGTTAACTGTACTTAGTACCGCTTATAGGTATGCCTCTTTCAAGCAAGATCTAGCAGTCTCTAATTTAATAATGTTATAGGCCCTTCTTAGTAGCCTATAATACCGCTCGATCTTGCTAACTAACTAGTATACCTCGACTAGTACTGAATAACAGGTTATACCTATAAGCTTAGCCTCTGTCTAGAACTTATGCGCTTTGAAATTAGTACCTTTATTATAGTGTAAAATATTAGGTAGTCTAAGGTATATATTAATCTAACATTCCTTTAGCCACTCCTATATCTCTTTAGCTAAAAGATCGTTTAAAAAGCAGGCTACTTAGAATAACGTCGCAGTATCAACTATATATAGTACCTTAGAATTGTCAATATCCAGGATATCTATAACGATCTTAAAATTAAAGCAAATATCGTCTTATAACGCAAATCTAAATCGTTATAGCACTACGCTTTTGATCTAGTAGAAGTGGCAGAACTTATTAATTATCTTAATAGTACTATATTCTACTTAGTAGTCTGCTTATTATAATAGTTTGTATAATCTATTGACTATAGGGTATCTATAGCGTCGATAAATGCGTCTTAGTTCGGCCTCTATAAGTTATAGAGGCACGGGATACTTATTATCTGCTGTAAATACTATACTTAGAAGTTTAATCCCTTTTACAGGGATCTATAGATATCCCTATTTCTATTAAACATATATACGCTTTTCTAACTTAGATATAAGCTTGTTTATTGTATTATTAAGGTAGATACTAAGCTTATCTATATCCTTTAGATATATAAGAAAAAGGATTAGCATCTCTAATATATAGAAAGTTAAATAACTAATGTCAAGCTCTACTTTAACCGTTCTAAGCAATTGTTTTAAATTCCTAGACCTAAAAAGTATATTTACTTCTCCTATATATAACTTGTTAATCTTAAGCAATCTAATTATCTTCTTTAGCGTAAGGAATTGTTAAAGTCCGGCGGTTGAAACGTTAGTAGCCCTAGTATTAGGTATAATCCCTTGGAATTTAGTCTCGGTATACCTATTAAGCATAAACTAAACAGCTTTCGTTTTCTTAGTATCCTTTTCGCCATCTTTACACAGTTATTCGCTTTTGGTAATTAGATAAAAGAAAGCTTGGTTTATAAAGTAAGTCATTACTATTTATTCTTCTTCGAAACTAATTACTAGTACTTTATTTCTACCTTAAGTTTAATTAGTTTTATAGTTATTTACCTAAGCTTACCGACAACTAAAAAACGAAGAACGAGTTTTTGGTCAAAACTACACCAAATCGCGTGCAACCACATCCATTCGAACCGTCCGATTAAGGACACAACGCCCGCCAATTTTCGCTGCAGCGCTGTCGGTTGTGCGACAGCCCTAGGCGTGCGAAAATGCAGAAAATGGCGAGCCTAGCTGCCCTCTTGCAACTGTAATTTCCTTATGTACGGGCCACTAATACGGCTCTATACCCTGGCAACCCTGCTCTACCTATAGCTAACAATAACAATAACAACCCCCTAAGCCAGCCCCTAAGTATGGACTACCAACCTCCAAGCATGGACTACCTAAACGACGATATAGAAATAAAAGACCGCTAGACTACTACTACTACTGCTAAAGAAACCGCTAAAGGTGCTATAACTATAGTACCTATAGCACCTAGCTCTAGCGCCCCCCCTACTATCAACGCCCCTACGATTAGCGCCCCCCCCTTAACCAACGTCTTTGCCCCTTTCCTTAGACGCCCTAGCCCCGACCCCTCTTAGCTAGAAAACCCCGAAAAAGCTAGGGAAAAAATCAGAGAAAAATACAGAGAAAGAAGGAAGTAACAACAGTACTACTAAGGCCGACTACATCGCCCTAGTAACCAAGAAAACCGCCTAGGCTGCCCTTAGCCCCTCTAAGCTCGCCCTTATACTCTCTAGCCTTCTAGACCGGATAATCAGCCTAGCCAAGGATAGTACTAACTTCTATAGTATAGTAGAAGCAACTACTAAAGCCAGGCAAATTACCCTTATAGCCCTGCTCTAGGACCCGCCTAAAGAAGCCCTAGCTATAGCGGCAGCTCTAGCACCCTAAAACCGCCCTACTACCCTAACAACCCCTAAGCTATAGTACTAGCAATACCCTTAGCAGCCTAGCTACTACTAGCAACAACAGTAGTAATAACAGTAACAGTCTAGCTACTCCTAGCCTATAGCCCCTACCTAGGCTAATATAGCTAGCAAACTAACAGCTAGTAAGGTAACTAGGCCTAGCCTAAAGCGCTAGGTGCTTATCCGACTAGGCTTAGCCTAGCAATAGGTACTTGCTAAATCTGCCCTAGAGGTAGTACAGGCTATCTAATAGGCTTCTGGCCTAGTAGTTTAGAGGGTTCGAACGCTCTTTAGCGGTAACCTCCTTCTAGTTATAGAGACTATAGAGATAAAGAAGAGCCTGGAAAGTAATACTACCTAGATTATAAGGGCCTTTAGCGAGAGGGCCTCTCTATATACAATAACCTAGGTAGTAGCAGTTAAAGGCTTTATAGTCTACGACCGGGTTATAGAGGAAGGCCTATTAGAAGAAGCTAAAAAGCAATACTCTATAGCGGTTAGGGTAAAGGTCTAGTACCCTTAAGGGCTAGAACGGACTAGGGATAAGGTACTAATAGCCTTTACCTCCCTAGAGGCAGTCTAGAAAGCTTATAAAGAAAGGGTCTTCTAGAGCTGCTAAGCCCTAAAAGCAGAGCCTTAGATCGACAAAGCTAAGCCCATCTAGTACCTATAATGCTAGAAATAGGGCTATAGGGCTAAGGTATACCGGAGTAAAGAAGAGATCTGCTATAACTATAGCACCAACAGTTATACTATACTAGAAGCCCCTACCTACTTTAGGGTACCCTACTGCTACAACTACCACTAAGCTTACTACGCCTGCTTAGAGGCCTGCCCCTACCTAAAAGAGGTATAGGTATAAGCTAAAGGATATTTACATTCTAGGCCTAAGGCCTTTAACATTAACCAACCGCCCCTATACTAGCACTAACAGCAATAGCAATAACAATAATAACAGTAGTAATACCCCCCTTAGTAAGCCCTATTATAAAAGGAGGGGGAGAAAGGCTATACTATAGTCTTAGGGAAGAGACAGAGGGGCTAACCAATAGTATTAAGAGGGTTAACCCCTAACCAGAGTATAATTACCGCCTGCTTTAGCTACCTAAGCAGCTAAACCCCCCCTTCTTCTACGCTAACTATAAGCCCTAAAAGGGCTACTAGACCTACTAGAACCCTAGAGCCTATAGGAGCCCCTAGACCTCTAGATATTAGACCTAAACTGGACCTAGATACCGGACTAGCTAACACTACTACCACTATACAATAACTATAGCCAACTATATAGCTAGAGGAGATAGAAATATAAAGGTATACCTCTAGAACATATAGGGCTCGAAGGAGGTATAGGAAGTACTACTTTCTATAGCAAAAGAAGAAATACTTACTATATAAGAGCCCTAGATTAATAGGCAGGTATAGTACTCTACCTATTGCCCTAGATCAGCCCCCTACTACCTTATTTTTACCCCTAATAGACAGGCCTTACTTTATATCTATAAATTACTCCTACTAGTAACATAGACTTATAGCTCTAGCCTAGACTAGGCTAGGGCTACTATATAGACTAAGAACGGCCTCTTTACAGTCTGGTCCCTATATAACAACCCTTAACCCTAAACTGGCTTAACCCCCCTTATAGAAGAAATAAGGGGGAAGATCAATGCCTACCTAGGCCTTTACCTTCTAGCAGGGGACTTTAACCTTTACTACCCCTTTTAGGACCAATATAACTGCTTTAGCCTTAGGTTAGAAGACCTACTACTATTAATAGCAGAGTAGGGGCTTACCTTCTATACCCCTTATAGCACTATAACTAGAGCGCTATAAAGGAGCTAAGCAGGTAGGGCCTCTACTATCGACTACTTCTAGCTTAGTAGTAGCCTTACCTACTTCTATACTAGCTTAGATATATACTTATACTTAGACTACTACCCTTAGGTACTAGATATCGACCTAGAGACTATAGAAACCCTACTACTACCCCCCTAGTTCGAATAGAAAAGGATAGATAAAGAGGGGGTAGTAAGAGAGGCTAGCTCTCTAATATATAATATAGGGGGCTATAGATATCTATTACGCCTCTCTAACCTAGCTAGGCTCTAGGAGGCCTATAGATAACTATTAGAGGAACTTTAGCGTATTACTAGGGCTATAACCCCTAAAGGAGCCCTAGTAACTACTAGAAGGAAGAGCGCCCCCTAGTAGAACAACGAAATCTACCAGGTAGTTAAAGAGAGAAAAAGGGCAGAAAGACAGCTCTAATACTCCCCTAGTAACTAGGCCCTTCTTACTATTTATAAGTTAGCTTAAAGGAAACAAACAAAAGCTATAAGAGAGAGTAAAAGAAAGACCTAAAGGGCTTTTCTATAAAAGGCTAGAGAAAAACCAGAAAAGCTCTAGTAACTAGAAAGATAGGCTAGGCTATAAAGCACTACTGCTCTCCCCCTTCCTAAGCTACTAACCCTTAGATAAGCCAGTACCTTTTAGGAGAAGGTAGAGGCCCTTTTAGCACGCTTCTTCCCCCCCTCCCTCTAAAAGGATAGCCCGGAGGAACCCCTAATAGGCCCGAGGCTATTAGTTAGCTAGACAGTTAGGCTAGATAATATAAAAGAGACTATTAAAACAATAAAACCCTAGAAAGTACTAGGACCTAATAAACTCCCTATAGGCTTTTTAAAGGCCTATAGTAACCCTTTATATAAGGCTCTTACTATACTAGCCTTAAAATCCTTTCTCTACGGCTTCTATCTATAGGAATATAAAAAAGCAGTTACTATTATTCTCCCTAAACTAGGAAAACAGCCAGATACCTATAATACCCCTAGAGGCTACTACCCTATAGCCCTACTTAACTATATTAGCAAGGTCCTAGAAAAAGTTATAGGAACTAAAATAAGGGATATAGCTAAGGCTTTTAAGCTAATTCTAGCAATGTAATAGGGCTACTACCGCTATAAATCCACCGAATCAGCTATATACCTTCTTATAGCTTAGATCTAGAAGGTATAGAAATATAAAGCCAGGGCCTCCCTTCTATAGCTAGACCTATTAGGGTATTTCGACAGTATCCCTTATAGCAGACTTCTAGCTATACTAGACTAGCTAGGGCTATCTACCTAGCTACTATCCTAGCTAAAGGAATTCCTCTCCTCTAGGACTACTAGCCTTCTATTTAACAGCTAAAAAAGCTAGTAAATCCTAGTACTAACAAGAGTACCCTAAGGCTTACTACTTTTACCAATCCTTTTAGTCCTATACCTCTACCCCCTATACAAAAGGCTAGAGAGAAAATACCCTACTATCTCTATTATAGGCTATATAGACGATACTAACCTACTAGCCTTTGGCAGAAAGGCTATAACAATGGTTAGACAGCTAGAAGAGGCCTGGAAAGAGTGCCTAGACTAGGTAATAACCACTAGAGTTACCTTCTTAGTAGTAAAGAGCGAGCTTATACACTTCCCTCCTAGAAGGAGGCCCTAGACTAACCCTATTAACCTAGGACTAATAGGGGACTCCCCCCTATAACTAGCTATAAAAGCCCGTTTTCTAGGGGTCTAGCTAGACCCTAAGCTTACCTAGAAGGCACATGCCAGCACCCTATAGCAGAAGCTAAAAACGCAGTCCCTTGCTATTACTAGGCTAGCTAGAAAGACCTAGAGACCTGGAATCGAAAAGACTAGGCTCTTATATATAGTAGTAATAAGGCTAGTCCTAGCCTATATAGCCTCGGCCTAGCATACCCCTACATCTATAATACCAAATAGGCTATAGGGTATAACTAGAGGCCTACTAGTAGCCGAAAACAAGGCCCTAAGGAGGGTTATAGGAGCCTATAAAAGGATACTAGTCTAAAGCCTCTACTATAAGGCTAACATCCTCCCCCTTAACCTCTACCTTAACGCCCTTTCCTTCTCTAGCTAGACTAGGATAAACAGGGCTATAGGAAAAGAGGTAGCTAAGCAGAAGGAAGCTCTATACCTTACTCTTGGAAATAGGACCTCTAGAACTAGCCTCCCTTTAGAAGGGCGTATAAAGTAAGAAAGAAAAAGGAAGGTAATAGCCTAGTAGTACTACTAATAACTAAGGAAAGCTATTAACAAGGAACCCCTTTATACTACCTAGAAGGACCGCTATCTATAGGAGGCTAGGGCCTCTAGTTACAACCCCTATATAGAGAGCCTCTTAGAGAAATCAGCTAAGGCTACCTTCTAAGAGGAGAACCTAGCTAAGGCCTTTAAGAAGGCCTTCCAAAGACGCTACTATAACCTCTCTAAGGCTAAGAGCTTACTGCTAATATAGGCCTATATAGGGAAGATAGGCCTAAAAGGATTCCTATATACCTATAAGGTGCCTAGGGTTAATAACCCCCTCTACCGCTGCTACCTAGCTATAGAGAATATCCGATATATATTCGACGGTTGCCCGGCCTACCCTTCAGCCTCCTTTAAGGAGAGGGAAAGAGGGGATATACATAGCTTTCTCTATAGACTTAAAAAAGAGGGCAGCAGCGCTATACACCCCCTAGTTCGCCATATTACCACTAGGCTGCTAGAATACTCTGTTGCTTAGAGGCTAGGAGCGGTCTAGCTTATACCCCTTTAGGCAGTATGTTTTCATACTCCTAAAAGGGCGGTATCTACTCTGGTAAAGATTGGCCTACCCCCTATCATACCCCCTATTTTTCCTATATACGGTTATAGGTTTTTCACCTGTTATACGGTTTTCCTATAGCACTAGCTCAGCCTACCTAGATATCCCCTACGGGGATCAGATAGCGTAATAGAATCTATCTATCTATTTACCTAAGCTTTAAGCTTAGTGTCTTCTTCCCTTGCTTTGTATTTATTGTCTAAACCCTTATAATTAAGGAGGAACGCTGTATATTGTCCGCGATCTTTGTTAATGCCTTTTCGCTTAAGCTATTTACTCTTAGCTATTGCTTGTTCCTCTTAGCTATATATAAAGGAGCGGTAATCTAGCTTACTGTAAATCTAATAACCTACTTTGGTATAGCTTTTATTATAGTCCCTTTACTAGAGCTCGTTTTGCTTTCCGTACCTAGTAGTACCTCTAGGTTATTATATATACGTTGCCCGGTTTCTCTTAAAGATTGAATCTATAATCGGGTTACTTTAATAGTTTCTTATAGGCCTGGCCTTTGTTATAGTAAACCTATAGTCTATTAAGAATTAGTAATATATACAATCTGCTTCCTTAACGTTAAGTATTTAGCAGAGTATAGCTACTAGCTCTTCAAAGCTTATTAGTAGTTTATATAGGGCGATCTTTAGCTTAGATACTCCTTAGTAGGCTTAGATTATATTTGTGACTAGGAACTCCTTGTAGTTATAGAGCGGACCAAGCCTATATTGGCTTTATTAGAGTCTATTAAGCAAGATCTAGAGAATTTCCTTTATAGACTTGTTACTATTCTCGCTTTTAAGGCGTATAAACTGGAAAGTAATAGTGTTCTAGACGTATAAGTAGTTGTTCTACTTAGTACTTATCTCGAAGTATCCCTTTAAGATACTATATAGTTAGATAAAAGAGATATTAAGAAGGATGTAATATAGGTAATATTCCTTAGCTTATCCTAAAAGTACATTTGGAAAAACAGTACCTAGTAGGCTGTAATCGATCTAGAAAGTCTAGTATTAGTATAGGAAGAAACGAACTTTATTATTAAGGATATCGTTATCGGACCTAGAATAGCTATCCTTTAAGTCCTAGGACTTGATAAAATCGGTTAGGGTTTTTCGATTAATGCTTGTCTTATTTATCCAGCCTATTTCGATCGGTAGGATAGCCATATACTTAGTACTTCTATATATGATATACTTATGCCGGGTATACTGCTCTTCATTATCTATTTAAGGTTAAGCATATTCTAGCCTATATCTAGTATTAATATTAAGGGTTTGCGTAGGTTACGCAGGGTTCTGTCGTCCCCTTTAATTAGTTCTTTAGTTATAGCCTTAGTAGTTACCTTAGCTATAACCTTAGGTATAACCTTAGCCGGCACTTTAGGTAGTTAGTAGGAATCCGTAGCCTTCGCCGGCGCCCTTACTAGCTGGTAGGAATCCTGCTCCTATTGCGCTTCTAAGTCTATAAATCGGAAGTGTTATCTATAGGTCCGGATTTAGTAGGTAAAGGGTATTTCCGAACTAACTGTAGTTACCGGTATAGAATGTTCCGCTTTAGGCTACTATCTAGCATATACCTAGGTCTTAGCTACTTACTGGTTAATCGTTATTTATAATTAAGCTGCTTGTTAGTTTATATTACTAGGTAGCGTTTGCGGCTATATTACCGATTTGCATCTCCCTCTATAGTACCTCCTATAGCCAGGTACTAATTTCGAAGTCTTGGGTTATTATTAGTATAATCTCCTTCCCCTTTTCTATTTAAGTAGGAAGGGATGTTGTTATATAACGTCCGTACTTAGCCTAGATCGACGGTCTGCGGATTTAGAGGAGTATATTAGGCCCTAGATTGTTAGATAGGTTGTTAGCAAGCGTTGTAAGTCCCTTAAAGAGCTTCTACCCTTTTAAGCTATCTACTAAGACATAGCTATTATTAAGCGTTTAGCGTAATTATAAGTATAGTTTATTGTTTAACTTATTAAAGTAGTTAGCTGTCTAGTCCTTAAAATCTAAGTGGAATTTATAGTATAGATCTTTAGATTATTGCCCTTTATAAGTGCCGAGGTAGAAGAGCGTATATAAGTTAAGTACTTTATTGCTATTATACTCTAGATTGATACGCTCTAGCAGTTTATAAAAGGTTTAAGCGTCAAATTTATTGATACTTATAATAGGTAGCTAGGTAGGGAATTCTCGTTTAAAATACTCTTTAAGATCCTGGGCTATACTTAACGAAATACTTAGTATATAATAGGGGTTTGTCTTAGTATCCTCCCTTCTTAAGGTCCTATAAGTAGAAGGATCTTAGAACGCTATAGTATATTAATTATAGTAAAGTTAGTTAGCAATATAGTTTTAGTAGCGTTCTCTCGAGCAATACTTCCTTAGTCTAGAAGCTTAGGTCAAGCTCCCTTAGCCTAGGAGGATAGGTTTATAGTATTGGTTTTCTTATAAGCAATATTACTAAGTTAATAGGGTAGTTATCTAGTTACCTAATTAATAGCCCTTAGTAAGCAAACTGTAATCTACTTAGTTAAGGTTATTAAGCACTCGACTAACTACCTTACTGCTCTATATTACCCCTATATCGCAATATAGAGACAATACTAATTAGTATTAGTAGGTTTCCAGAGATTATAGTAATCTAAAACAATAAGAGTAAAGAGAGCAGTAAGGAAATACTAGTTTAAGTTCTAGTTCTGGATTATCTATCTCCCTTTATCTAGAGGGTAGTTACACACCCTTTAAATACCTATTTTTAAGCAGAGTGCTTGTTAGTAACCATTATATAGTACATAGGTACGCCATTCGTAGCTATTGCATAAGTAGCGCAGTACGCGCCCTATTCCCCAGAGCGGGAGGCTCAGTAGCGCAGTACGTACCCCATTCCCAGAGCGAGAGGCTTATGTGCTGCACGGTCACGGGGATCAGCACCTAACCCCCCTTACCGCAATCAACAGAGGCCTTCTCTCTAAAGGCCCTTATAATCCAGGCAGTATTGTTCTCTAGGCTCTTCTTTATCTCTATATTCTCTATAACTAGTAGGAGGTTACTGCTAAAGAGCGTCTAAACCCCCTAAATAGCTAGGCTAGAAGCCTGTTAGATAGCCTATACTACCTTTAAGGCAGATTTAGCTAGTACCTATTATTAGGCTAAGCCTAGTCGGATAAGTACCTAGCGCTTTAGGCTAGGCCTAGTTACCTTACTAGCTGTTAGCTTATTAGCTATATTAGCCTAGATAGGGGCTATAGGCTAGGAGTAGCTAGGCTGTTACTATTATTGCTGCTATTGTTGCTAGTAGTAGCTAGGCTGCTAAGGGTATTGCTAGTACTATAGTTTAGGCGTTCTTAGAGCAGTAGGGCGGTTTTAGGGTGCTAGAGCTATTGCTATAGCTAGGGCTTCTTTAGGCAGGTCCTAGAGCAGAGCTATAAGGGCGATTTACCTAGCTTTAATAGTCGCTTCTACTATACTATAGAAGTTAGTACTGTCCTTAGCTAGGCTGATTATCTAGTCTAGAAGGCTAGAGAGTATAAGGGTAAGCTTAAGGGGGCTAAGGGTAGCCTAGGCGGTTTTCTTAGTTACTAGGGTAATATAGTCAGCCTTAGCGGTACTATTGTTGTTTTCTTCTTTCCCTATATTTTTCTCCGATTTTTTTCTCTGGCTTTTTCGAGGTTTTCTAGCTAGAGGGGGTTAGGGCTAGGGCATGCCGGCTACTATTTAGGCCCCTAAGGAAAAGGGTAAAAACATTAGTTAAAAGGGGGGCGCTAATTATAGGGGCGTTAATAGTAGGGGGGGTGCTAAAGCTAGGTACTATAGGTACTATAGTTATAGCGCCTATAGTAGTCTCTTTAGCAGTAGTAGAGGTAGTAGTTTAATAGTCTTCTATCTCTATATCATTATTTAGGTAGTCTGTGCTTAGAGGTTAGTCTGTACCTAGGGGCTAGCTGAAGGGGTTATTATTATTGTCGTTAGCTATAGGTAGGGCAGGGTTGCTAGGGCGTAGAGCTGTATTAGTAGCCTATATATAAGGAAATTGCAGTTATAAGAGGGCAGCTAGGCTTGCTATTTTCTGCATTTTCGCACGCCTAGGGCTGTCGCGCAACCGACAGCGCTACAGCGAAAATTAGCAGGCGTTGTGTCCTCGATCGGACGGTTCGAATGGATGTGGTTGTACGCGATTTGGTGTAGTTTTGACCAAAAACTCGTTTTTCGTTTTTAGGTGTCGGTTCACCTTTAACGATATACCTATTCTTAGGTTATTAACCGTCTGTATTAAGACCGCTCGTTAGACCTACGTCCGCTAGTATTACAGCCTTACTTAGGGAGCGTAGCTTACAGAAGAGTATATCAAGCAGGCGAACGCTAATAGGCCTTCTCCTCTTCCTAGTAAGCATATTATATATACCGATTTGACTACTAACGGGAGGGCTACCTTCTAGAGCATATTAACGATATATAACACTGCTATAGCGAACTAGAAATATAACCAGGATAACGTTATAGAGGTTAAGAAGTGGATTAGAGAGTATATCGAGACTTATACGCTAAATCTATACTACCTACCTAAACAAAGCCTTTGCTAGTAGTATTAGAACCTTACTAAGTCGATATATTTAAAGGATTATAAGCGAACAAGGACGATATATAAGGACTATAAAAAGCACCTTAACGCTAGTAAGGCGAAAGCGGTTAGTAACTAGAGGACCTGGATAAAGAAGTAGTAGAAGCTACTATACCTAGTAGAGTATTACAAAGTCAAAGGGGTAGCTAACCTTAAACTATGGTTTAACAACTTGCTGATCTTCTTAGAAGTAACCTAAAGATTCTAAGGCTGGATATTAGCCTTATATAAGGACTTTAAGAAGCAGGCTAAACAGGAGAACCTTAATTACTATAAAGTAGCAAGGGATTTCCTATAATATCTTGAGTTTAATAAGCCTTCTAAGCTAAAGCCTAATAACCTAGTAGGAAGAGAAGGCACATATATTACCTTAAACAGTAAGTAGCCTCTTCCTAATAGGGCCGGCAAGAAGGGCAAAAGAGGAGGGGACGTATAAGAAGAGGCTTTTAAGCAAGGGAGAGCCAACACCTATAGCGACTGAAATCTCTAGAGAGCCTTAGAAGTACCCTAAGCCTTAGAACCTAATTATTCTATAGGGAGACCTGGTTCTTATTGTAAGAAGTATACCTATAGAACAATCTAGTATAACTTATTGGAATGGGTAATCCTATATAAGGATCTATAACCACTATAGCCTACTAGTAGTAGTCGTATAGGGTACGTAGGGGCAGCAACAGCGTTGATATGGCCTAAATAGCACTTCCTAGGTATGTGCTAATATAGTAAAGTAGGGCCCTTTACTGTATTCCCTCTATAAAAGTCCTTATATAACGGTATAGTTATAGGCTATAGCGCTATATTATAGGGGCTTTAAGCTTATATATCACGGCTTTTAGTGGGTCTTATAGGCCTATAAGGCTTATAGTTATAGGTAACGTAGTAACTTGATTTCTAGTCTAAGTAGGTAAGGCTTCGCAATTTCCTTCCCTATATATACCCTCCGGGACCGTTCCTGCCCTCCATACGGCAGGAGCGCCTTAGTAGGTGCATGGCCACTTCCCGAAAAACCAAATAAGCTGGCGATTTTAAATAATCGACTTACGGCCACCTAAGCTGCAGGGTAAGCCGTACGACTTTTCCTGTAAGTTCTGTTTTCGCTCCTGCGGTGCAGGGTAGGTACAGGGTAGGTAGGTGACCTAGTAGAAGAGCCTTTTAAGGCTATTTCTAGCGCTTATACAGCCTAAGGAGGCTGTCTCCACAAAAGTGGGGCATAAATCTAAAAATAGAAAAGCCTTTTAAAGCTATTTCTAGGCTATATAGTGGAATAATATAGACATCACACATCCGAAAACGCGTTCTTGGTCAGGACCGCTCCAAATCGACTGCACTCTTTTGCAATCCACTTGTCCAATTGAGGACTCAACACACGCCAAATTTAGCTGCGGCGTAGTCGCTCGTTCGACGGCGCTATAGTCGGATTCTGACCGTACAATATAGTCGACCGTGGCCAGAAATCTGCAGCTATAGCGGGGCGGGCGCATAGGCCCTACAGTTACATGCCCCAGCCCCGACTGCACTGACCCCTCTAACCCGAACCCTGCCAACCCGAACCCTGCTAACCCGAACCCTGCCGCCCCTAGCCCCCTAGGGGCTGTCAATAAAGCCCCTAAGCGCTCGGGCCATAGCTTCTTGACCCACCTTACTACCGCTGCTGCCACTACTACCACTACTACTACCACTTCCGCCGCCAACCCTGCTACTACTATAACCGCTACCGGGTCGAGCGATATATATATATATTGTATTCCACCTATAGAGTCCTTATTGGACTATTAGGAGCTGCTAGCTTACACTAATGCTAGAGGAAAACCGGAAAACGGATGAAAAACCTCCAACGAGCTTAAACAAGGCGGGTAACCTAGTAAGAGGAAAAGAGCAGTACTAAAAGAAAAATACAACGTAAGGGGAGGCCGTCTAGGAGGCTACTAAGGGAAATTACGCCTATTCCCTTACTTGTCTTCTATAAGAACGCCCTATATCTCAATTAATATAGAGCTTGGGGTAGGGGAATAAGGAAGGGGTCTTGTTAGTAAAAGAGGTAAAGGTAGGTCTAGGCTTAAAGCTTAAAAGCTTATAAGCTTAGCCTTATAGCCTTCCCTCTTACCTTAGGTATAGTAGTAAGATACTAGCTATAGGGAAGGGTAGAAGGAAAGCAGTCTAAAGGAAAGAAGGGAGGCTGTTTTAAACAGAAGGAGTGGAAATAAAAGGAAAGAAAAGACTTAGAATATATCTGTATCCTCTTCCTCTATAGAGCCCCTTACTAGCTCTAGGGAGGAGGGTATAGAACTAGTAGCTATAGTACCAGTAGCTGCTAGATCGGTAGTAGTAAAGGTAGAGGTGGGGATTTTGCTAAAAGCCTCCCTTATAGTTCGCTGGGAAAGGGAGGCTATAGCGGTAGTAGCGATAGCGGTAGTAGCGGTTATTGTAGAGGGGCAGCCACGGCGGCGTTTTCCAGCTACTACTGTATAGCCTTCTTCCCCTTCTAGCCGGTCTTCTGTTGATATTGCCGGCTTAAGAGGGCCAGGGAGGTCGAAGTTAATAGGCCTGTTTTATAGGCTGGATTTTGCCTAAGCCTTATACTTCTTTCTTTTAGGGCATTCTTCTGCCCTAGTATGGTAGTTGCTATGGCAGTTCCAGCAGTATTGAGCCCTAGTATAGGCTACCTTGGTATGCTTCTTCTTTTCTTGGCCGCAGTTATAGCAGAGGGTAGGGGAGTGGCAGTATTTGGCTTTATACCCCTATCGCCAGCAGTTAAAGCACTGTAAGGCCCTAGCCTTATCGATATAAGGCTCTGCTTTTAGGGCCCTATAGGCCTAGAAGATTCCGTCTTAATAGGCCTAGTAGGCCTCTTACTAGCTAGAAAAGGCAATAAGAGCTAAGACTCTTGTTCTTTCGATCTAAAGGGGGTACTAGACCTTAGCCCTTAAGGCCAAAGGATATGCTTCTTTTACTGCTGCTAGAAGGCTAGCTTCCGTTACCCGGTCAGCTATTGTAAGCCCTTTAACAGCAATAGCCCAGGTAGTAGTATAGATCGAGGCCTCTGGTGATAAAGAGGCTAGCTAGGCTGTATTTTCTTCTAAGGCTTTTTTGATTTTTTCTCCTTTAGTAACCAGTATAAGGTTACCGCTTGGTAGGGTCCTTACCCCCTTAATAGAGTGCCCTATAGCCTTCTATACTGCCTATGCGATTTCTAGGGCTGATTTTTGGCCAAGGGAGGAAGAGGCTGATCCTAGCCATATAAGGACCTGTTTTTCTAAGCCTAGCTTAGTAGGCTTTACCCTAGCCACTGCTATAGCAGCCCAGGTATAGCAGGTTGGCTCTAATTCGATAGTAGAGGGTTGTTGCTACTGCTGCTATTGCTATTGTTATTGTTACTATTGTTATTGCTGTTGTTGTTGCTTCTTCTGCCTCGGGGCCTGGGCAACGAACAAGGGAAATATCGGGGCTTTTTTCTCCTCCTCTTTTAAGATCTGCGTTAAGGCTAGCTTTCTTACTAGCCCGGTATATTCGACGATTTCCTTAAAGGCCGGGTTATTAACTGAAAGACTGACTATCTGGTCCATAAGACTAGAGAAGGTAAAGGCAAGGGTTGCAGGTAGTAGGGCTTTTTCTTTCCCCTTTTTTAAGGGGGTAGGGGCGGCGGTGGCGGTAGTAGCGTGTTGACTGCTGGAAAGCCCTTTAAAAGGGCTATCGAACGATATATCGCTCGACCTAGTAGCGGTTATAGTAGTAGCAGGGTTGGCGGCGGAAGTGGTAGTGGTAGTAGTAGCAGTAGCGGTAGTAGCGGTAGTAAGGTAGGTCGGGAAGCTATAGCCCAAGCGCTTAGGGGCTTTATTAATAGCCCCTAAGGGGCTAGGGGCGGCAGGGTTCGGGTTCGGGTTAGCAGGGTTCGGGTCAGAGGGGTCAGTACAGTCGGGGCTAGGGCATGTAACTGTAGGGCCTATACGCCCGCCCCGCTGTAGCTGCAGATTTCTGGCCATAGTCGACCATATCGTACAGTCAGAATCCGACCATAGCGCCGTCGAACGAGCGACTGCGCCGCAGCTAAATTTAGCGTATATTAAGTCCTCAATTGGACAAATGGATTGCAAAAGAGTGCAGTCGATTTGGAGCGGTCCTGACCAAGAACGCGTTTTCGGATGTATGATGTCGAAAAGCTTCTCGAGCGATATATCGTTCGATAGCCCTTTTAAAGGGCTTTCTAGCAGTCAACACGCTACTACCGCCACCGCCGCCCCTACCCCCTTTAAAAAAAGGAAAGAAAAAGAAAAAGAAAAAGCCCTACTACCTGCAACCCTCGCCCTTACCTTCTCTAGTCTTATAGACCAGATAGTCAGTCTTTCAGTTAATAACCTGGCCTTTAAGGAAATCGTCGAATATACCGGGCTAGCTAGAAAGCTAGCCTTAACGCAGATCTTGAAAGAGGAGGAGAAAAAAGCCCTAATATTTCTCTTATTCGTTGCCCAGGCCCCAAGGCAGAAGAAGCAACAATAACAACAGTAACAACAATAGCAATAACAACAGTAGTAGTAGCAACAACCCCCCGCCGTCGAATCAGAGCCAACCCGCCGTACCTGGGCTACTATAGTAGCGGCTAGGGTAAAGCCTACTAAGCTAGGCTTAGAAAAACAGGTCCTTATACGGCTAGGATCAGCCTCTTCCTCCCTCGGCCAAAAATCAGCCCCGGAAATCGCACAGGCAGTATAGAAAGCTATAGGGCACTCCATTAAGGGGGTAAGGACCCTACCAAGCGGTAACCTTATACTAGTTATAGAGGAAGAGAAGGTAAAGAAGGCCTTAGAGGAAAATACAGCCTAGCTAGCCTCTTTATCACCAGAGGCCTCCCTCTATACTACTACCTAGGTAGTAGCTGTTAAGGGGCTTATAACAGCTGATCGGATAACGGAAGCTAGCCTCTTAGTAGCTGTAAAAGACGTATATCCCTTAGCCCTCCAAGCTAAAGTCTGGCACCTACTTCAAATCGAAAGAACAAGAGTCTTAGCACTTATAGCCTTTTCTAGCTAACAAGAGGCTTATAAGGCCTGTTAAGACGGCATCTTCTAGGCTTATAGGGCCTTAAAAGCAGAGCCTTATATCGATAAGGCTAGGGCCCTTCAGTGCTTTAACTACTAGCGTTAGAGGTATAAGGCTAAATACTGCCACTCCTCTACCCTTTGCTATAACTGCGGCTAAGAAAAGAAGAAGCATACTAACAAAGCAGCCTATACTAGGGCCCAGAACTGCCGGAACTGCTAAGGAGACCACCATACTAGGGCAGAGGAATGCCCTGAAAGAAAGAAATATAGGGTACAAGCAAAGGCCTACCTTAAAAATAGGCCTATCAACTTCGACCTTCCAGGCCCTCTTAAGCCAGCAATATCGACAGAAGACCGGCTAGAAGGAGAAGAGGGCTATACAGTAGTAGCTGGAAAACGCTGCCATAGACGCCCTTCTATAATACCCGCTACTACTACTACCGCTACTATAGCCCCCCTTTCCCAAAGGACAATAAGGGAGGCTTTTAGCAAAATCCCTACTGCTACCTTTACCGCTACTACCAACCCTATAGCTATAGCTACAGCTATAACTGTACCCTCCTCCTTAGAGCCGGTAAGGGGCTCTATAGAGGAGGAGGATATAGATATACTCTAAGTCTTTTCTTTCCTTTTATTTCTACTCCTTTTGTTTAAGACAGCCTCCCTCCTTTCCTTTAGACTGCTTTTCTTCTACCCTTCCCTATAGCTAGTATCTTACTACTATACCTAAGGTAAAAGGGAAGGCTATAAGGCTAAGCTTATAAGCTTTTAAGCTTTAAGCCTAGACCTACCTTTACCTCTTTTGCTGATAAGACCCCTTCTTTATTCCCCTACCCTAAGCCCTATATTAATTAAGATATAGGGCGTTCTTACGGGAGACAGGTAAGGGAATAGGTGCGATTTCCCTTAGTAGCCTCCTAAACAGCCTTCCCTTGCGTTGTTTTTCTTTTAGTACTGCTCTTTTCCACTTGCTAGGTTGCCCGCCTTGTTAAGCTCGTTGGAGGTTTTTCATCCGTTTTCCGGTTTTCCTCTAGCATAAGTATAAGCTAGCAGCCCCTTATAGCCCCTTAGGGGACTCTATAGGAGTAATAGATATCTATCTATATAGTGGAATATATAGCTTAGTCAGCGGTATCCACAAAAGTGGGTCTACCCTCAGAATATAGCTATATATCTAGTAGTTCGAGAACTGAAATCCGTTTTGCCTAAGCTATAACCGTTAGAGCGCTATAGCTTATTTTGTACGTTTAACACCCCCTCTATTCTTCTGTTCCTTTATAAGCCTTAGAAAGCTATATATAGGTAAAGAATAGAAGAATCCTAAGAAATAAGAACGTAAGAGCAAAACTATTCCGTTAGACAAAGGGGTTAGGCCCTTATATATATATAGGATAAACCCCTATTATATATAGAAAGAAGTAAGAATATATATAATGTTGAAATCAAACCTATAACCTATAAAGGTATAGGTACTATAGCTTTTAAGCGTATAGTAATATATAATATCTAAATATTCTATACCCTAGCGACTAATAGACATACTAGAGTATAGAAGGAGTAAAGGGCTTATAAACGCCTTTATCCTCTTATAGAGAAAACGATTTTTAGCACGGTTTTAAATTTTATACCCTTTTTTACTCCATTCTTTTAGCAAGTTCTAGTAAGGAAATAACAGGTAGTTACATAGAGAATCCCCCTCTAAAGGAAAGTATACTACTAGTAATAGCCGGAGCCTATATTTTCCAAATATAGCTATACTATATACTAGAGTACTTCTAGACGTAGCTAGAGTAATATAGGCCTCCCTAACGCCGTAGGGAGCTAATGCCAGCATAAGGGCGCCTATAGAACTATACTACAGTGGCTAGGACCTTATAAGCCTTTTAAGGCTATATAGAGGAATTAGGTGATTCCAGAGGGCTGTAAAGTAGCCGGTACTATTGACTGGTCTTATAAGCTAATCAGGCTAGGCCAGGCCTTCTATATATATAGTATAGAGTATATATATAGGGGTAAAGGGTAGCTTAGTAAAAAGCTCCCTTAGGTTGAAGGCCTAAAAGCCTAATAAAAGACTGAAAGCCACTAACTGGTAGGGCTTTAGTAAGTCTGTCAGCCGGCATATACTTAGTATTAAGATATATAATAGTAACTATTTTAGCCTTAACCTGCTCTCTAATATACCGGAATTTCAGTAGGGTATGCTTAGTTCTAGCGTGTAGAGCAGGGTCATTAGCTACCGTAATAGAGCCCTAATTATCTCTATAGAGGGTAATAGGGTAGTCTATAGGCCTATGAAGTTCAGAAAATAGCCCTATAATCCACTGTACTTCGCGTATAGCCTCTGTAAGTCCATCAGTTTCAGCTTCCAGGGTAGAGAGAGCAATAGGAGTAGCTCTTTTCGTTTTCCAGCTAATAGGCCTACCGGCTAACTTATATAGATAGATTCTATTACGCTATCTAATCCCCGTAGGGGATATCTAGGTAGGCTAAACTAGTGCTATAGGAAAACCGTATAACGGGTGAAAAACCTATAACTGTATATAGGAAAAAAGGGGGTGTGATAGGGGGTAGGCTGATCTTTACTAGAGTAGATACCGCCCCTTTAGGAGTATGAAAACATATTGCCTAAAGGGGTATAGGCTAGACCGCTCCTAGCCTCTAAGTAACCAAGTATTCTAGCAGTCTAGTAGCAATATGGCGAACTAGGGGGCGTATAGCGCTGCCGCCCCCTTTTTCGAGTCTATAGAGAAAGCTATATATATCCCCTCTTTCCCTCTCTTTAAAGGAGGCTAAAGGGTAGGCCGGGTAACCGTCGAATATATGTCGGATGTCCTCTATAGCTAGGTAGCAGCGGCAGAGGGGGTTATTAACCCTAGGTACCTTATAGATATATAGGAATCCCCTTAGGCCTATCTTCCCTATATAGGCCTATATTAGTAGCGAGCTTTCGGCCTTAGAGAGGTTATAGTAGCGTCTTTGGAAGGCCTTCTTAAAGGCCTTAGCTAGGTTTTCCTTTTAAAAGGTAGCTTTGGCTGATTTCTCTAAGAGGCTCTCTGTATAGGGGTTATAGCTAGAGGCCCTGGCCTCCTATAAATAGCGATCCTTCTAGGCAGTATAAAGGGGTTCCTTGTTAATAGCCTTTCTTAGCTATTAGTAGTACTACTATACTGTTGCTTCCCTTTTCCTTTCTTACTTTATATACCTACCTAGGAGGAGGCTAGTCCTAGGGGTCCTACTTCTAAGGGTAAGGCATAGGGCTTCCTTCTACTTAGCTACCTCTTCCCCTATAGCCCTATTTATTCTAGCCTAGCTAGAAAAGAAGAGGGCGTTAAGGTAGAGGTCGAGAGGGGGGACGTTAGCCTTATAGTAGAGGCTTCGGATTGATGTTCTCTTATAGGCCCCTATAACTCTCCTTAGGGCCTCGTTTTCGGCTGCTAGTAGGCCTCTAGTTATACCCTATAGCCTATTTAGTATTATAGGTATAGGGGTATGCCAGGCTAAGGCTATATAGGCTAGGACCAGCCTTATTACTACTATATATAGAAGCCTAGTCTTTTCGATTCCAGGTCCCTAGGTCTTTCTAGCTAGCCTAGTAATAGCAAGGGACTATATTTTTAGCTTCTGCTATAGGGTATTAGCATGGGACTTCCAGGTAAGCTTAGAGTCTAGCTAAACCCCTAGAAAACAGGCCTTTATAGCTGGTTATAGGGGGGGGGAGTCCTTTGTTAGTCCTAGGTTAATAGGGTTAGTCTAGGGCCTTCTTCTAGGAGGGAAGTGTATAAGCTTGCTCTTTACTACTAAGAAGGTAACCCCGGCGGTTGTTACCCAGTCTAGGTACTCTCTCTAGGCTTCTTTTAGCTGCCTAACCATTGTTATAGCTTTTCTACTAAAGGCTAGTAGATTAGTATTATCTATATAGCCTATAGTAGAGATAGCAGGGTATTTTCTCTCTAGTCTTTCGTATAGGGGGTATAGGTATAGGACTAAGAGGATTAGTAAAAGTAGTAAGCCTTAGGGTACTCTTGTTAGTACTGGGATTTACTAGCTCTTTTAGCTGTTAAATAAAAGGCTAGTAGTCCTAAAAGAGAGGAATTCCTTTAGCTAGGATAGTAGCTAGATAGGTAGCCCTAACTGGTCTAGTATAGCTAAAAGTCTGTTATAAGGGATACTGTCGAAATACCCTAATAGGTCTAGCTATAGGAGGGAGGCCCCGGCTTTATATTTCTATGCCTCCTAGACCTGAGCTATAAGGAGGTATATAGCCGATTGAGTAGACTTATAGCGGTAGTAGCCCTATTACGTTGCTGGAATTAGCTTAAAAGCTTTGGCTATGTCTTTTATCTTAGTCCCTATAACTTTTTCTAGGACCTTACTAATGCAGTTAAATAGGGCTATAGGTTAGTAGCCTCTAGGGGTATTATAGGTATCTAGCTGTTTTCCTGGCTTAGAAAGGATAATAGTAACCGCTTTCTTATATTCCTATAGATAGAAGCTATAGAGGAAGGATTTTAAGGCTAGTATAGTAAGGGCCTTGTATAAGGGGTTACTATAGGCCTTTAGAAAGCCTATAGAAAGTCTGTTAGGTCCTGGTGCTTTCTAGGGTTTTGTTGTTTTAATAGCCTCTTTTATATCGTCCGGCCTAACTGTCTAGCTAACTAGTAGCCTAGGGCCTATTAGGGGTTCCTCTGGGCTGTCCTTCTAAAAGGAGGGGGGGAAGAAGTATGCTAAAAGGGCCTCTACCTTCTCCTAGAAGGTACTAGCTTATCCAAAGGTTAGTAGCTTAAGAGGGGGTAGGGCGGTAGTGCTTTATAGCCTAGCTTATCTTTCTAGTTACTAGAGCTTCTCTGGCTTTTCTCTAGCCTCTTATAGAAAAGCCCTTTAGGTCTTCCTCTTACTTTCTTTTATAGCTTTTATCTACTCTCTCTAGGCTGATTTATAGGTAGTAAGGAGGGCCTGGTTATTAGGGGAGCGTTAGAGCTATCTTTCTGCCCTTTTTCTCTCCTAGACTGCCTAATAGACTTTATTGTTCTACTAGGGGGTATTTCTCTTTCTAGTAGTTATTAGGGCTTCTTTAGGGATTATAGCCCTAGTAATATGCTAAAGTTCCTTGAATAGTTGCTTATAGGCCTTCTAGAGCTTAGCTAGGTTAGAGAGGCGTAATAGATATCTATAGCCCTCTATATTATATATTAGAGAGCTAGCCTCTCTTGCTACTCTCTTTTTATCTATCTTCTTCTACTAGAATCGGAGGGGCAGTAGTAGGGCTTCTATATTTTCTAGGTTGATATCTAGTACCTAGGGGTAGTAGTCTAAGTATAAGCGTATATCTAAGCTAATATAGGAGTAGGTAAGGCTACTACTAAGCTAGAAGTAGTTAATAGTTAAGGCCCTACCTACTTAGCTCCCCTATAGCGCCCTAGTTATAACGTTGTAGGGGGTATAGAGGGTAAGTCCCTGCTCTGCTATTAATAGTAGTAGGTCTTCTGACCTAGGGCTAAAGTAGTTGTATTGGTTCTATAGGAGGTAGTAAAGGTTAAAGTCCTTAGCTAGAAGGTAAAGGCCTAGATAGACGTTAATCTTCCCCTTTATTTCCTTTATAAAAGGGGTTAGGCTAATCTGGGGTTAGGGGTTGTTATATAAGGACTAGACTATAAAGGGGCTGTTCTTAGTCTATATAGTAGCCCTAGCCTAGTCTAAGCTAGAGCTGTAAGTCTATGTTACTAATAGAAGTAATTTATAGATATAAAGTGAGGCTTGTCTGTTAGGGGTGAAAATAAGGTAGTAGAAGGCTGATCTAGAGTAGTAGGTAGAGTACTATACCTATCTATTAATCTAGGGCTCTTATATAATAAGTATTTCTTCTTTTACTATAGAAAGTAGTACTTCCTATACTTCCTTTAAGCCCTATACGTTCTAGAGGTATATCTTTATATCTCTATCTCCTTTAGCTATATAGAAGGTAGTGGTTGTTATATAGTAGTAGTGTTAGCTAGTCTAGTATCTAGGTCTAGTCTAGGTCTAGTATCTAGGGGTCTAGGGGCTCTTATAGGCTCTAGGGTTCTAGTAGGTCTTATAGCCCCTTTAGGGCTTATAGCCGGTATAAAGGAAAGGGGGGTTTGGCCGTTTAGGTAGCTAAAGCAGGCGGTAATCGTGCTCTAGTTAGGGGTTAACCCTCTTAATACTATTAATTAGCCCCTCTGTCTCTTCCCTAAGACTATAGTATAGCCTTCTTCCCCTTCCTCTTATAATAAGGCCTACTAGGGGGGGTATTGTTACTATTGTTACTATTGCTACTATTGCTGTTACTGTTGGTACTGCTAGTATAAGGGCAGTTAATTAATATTAAAGGCCTTAGGCCTAGAATATAGATATCCCTTAGCCTATACCTATACCTCTTTTAGGCAAGGGCAGGCCTCTAAGTAGGCATGGTAAGCTTAGCGGCAGTTGTAGTAGCAGGGTGCCCTAAAGTAGGTAGGGGCTTCTAGTATAGTATAGCTGTTAGTGCTATAGTTATAGCAGATCTTCTCCTTACTCCGGCATATCTTAGCCCTATAGCCTTATTTCTAGTACTATAGGCACTAGATAGGCTTAGCTTTGTCGATCTAGGGCTCTGCTTCTAGGGCTTAGTAGCTCTAGAAGACCCCCTTCTTATAGGCCTTCTAGGCTGCCTTTAGAAAGGTAAAGGCTATTAGTACCTTAACCTTTATCTTTTCTAGTCCTTAAAGGTACTAGACTTTTGCCCTAACTGCTATAGGGTGCTGCTTTTTAGCCTCTTCTAGTAGGCCTTCCTCTATAACCTAGTTATAGACTATAAGGCCTTTAACCGCTATTACCTAGGTTATAGTATATAGGGAGGCCTTCTTTCTAAAGGCTCTTATAATCCAGGTAGTATTATTCTCCAGGCTCTTCTTTATCTCTATATTCTCTATAACTAGTAGGAGGTTACTGCTAAAGAGTATCTAAACCTTCTAAATAGCTAGGCTAGAAGCCTGTTAGATAGCCTATACTACCTCTAAGGCAGATTTAGCTAGTACCTATTATTAGGCTAAGCCTAGTTAGATAAGTACCTAACGCTCTAGGCTAGGCCTAGTTACCTTACTAGCTATTAGCTTACTAGCTATATTAGTCTAGATAGGGGCTATAGGCTAGGAGTAGCTAGGCTATTACTGTTATTACTACTATTATTACTAGTAGTAGCTAGGCTACTAAGGGTATTACTAGTACTATAGTTTAGGCGTTCCTAGGGGAGTAGAGCGGTTTTAAGGTGCTAGAGCTATTACTATAGCTAGGGCTTCTTTAGGAGGGTCCTAGAGCAAGGCTATAAGGGCGATTTACCTAGCTTTAATAGTCACTTCTACTATACTATAGAAGTTAATACTATCCTTAGCTAGGCTAATTATCTAGTCTAGAAGGCTAAAAAGCGTAAAAGCAAGCTTAGGGGGGCTAAGGACAGCCTAGGCGGTTTTCTTAGTTACTAGGGCAATATAGTTGGCCTTAGTAGCACTATTGTTGTTTTCTTCTTTCTCTATATTTTTCTCTGATTTTTTCCCTAGCTTTTTCGAGGTTTTCTAGCTAGAGGGGGTCAAGGCTAAGGCATACTAGCTACTGTTCAGGCCTCTAAGGAAAAAGGCAAAGATATTAGTTAAGGGAGGGGTGCTAATTATAAGGGCGTTAATAGTAGAAGGGGTGCTAGAGCTAGGTACTATAGGTACTATAGTTATAGCACCTATAATAGTCTCTTTAGTAGTAGTAGAGGTAGTAGTTTAGCAGTTTTCCATCTCTATATTATTATTTAGGTAGTCTATACTTAGGGGTTAGTCTGTACTTAGAGGCTAGCTTAAAGGGTTGTTATTATTATTGTTAGCTATAGGTAGAGCAGGGTTGCTAGGGTATAGAGCTGTATTAGTAGTTTATATATAAGGAAATTGCAGTTGTAAAAGGGCAGCTAGGCTTGCTATTTTCTATATTTTCGTACGCCTAGGGCTATCGTATAACCGACAGTGCTATAGCGAAAATTAGCAGGCGTTATGTCCTTGATCAGACAGTTCGAATAGATGTGGTTGCACGCGATTTGGTGTAGTTTTGACCAAAAACTCGTTTTTCGTTTTTAGGTGTCGGTCCACCGGCTAACTTATATAGATAGCCGTAGGTGGATTTACTAGTAGCCTTATCCCCTGCAAAATCAGAATCACTAAAGCCTATAGGGACTAGACTACTATTAATTATAGAAGTCCGGCTACTACCTTTACTATTTCTAGAATCTACTATAGTAGTAGAGGGAGTAGTTAGGGGCCGAGGCCCTTCCTTAGAGTGAAAGTCTCTACTAAGCTTAGTAGTTGTATTACTACTATTACTAAGCTTAGGCCCTAGATCAGCTACTGTATTTCCGTTATAGCTAAAACAGATGTTATAGTCTTTGGTACTGTTAAGATACTTAAAAAGATTTTTAGCAGCGTTTAAGTGTAATTTTATAGGTCTATTTAAAGACCTAGAGAGCCACTGTACGGTAAAGCTAATATCTACCCTAGTAAGGAGCATTATATACATAGCTGTTCCTACTAGGCTTTGATAGAGCTTAATTTCCGTAGAATTACAGAGGTGGCTAGCAATATCTTCCTCTAGTTGAAGTTGACTTACTAGCCCCGGCTATAAGGGAATAGATATAGGCTTAGAATCGGCTAAGTTAAAGCGGCTAACCGCCTCTTCTATATACTGTGACTGGTTAAGCCATAGGCGCCTATTAGGTCTATCCCTTATAATTTGCACGCCTAGGAAATAGGCGGCAGGCCCTAAGTCTTCTATAGCGTAGACCTTATTAAGCCGTTTCTTTAAATCAGTTATATAGCCTATATTAGGCCCTATAAATAGACAGTCATCTACATAGGTAACGATAAAGTAGCAGGTTTTAGCATTATAGAAGACCCCTGGATCTGAAATAAGAGGGAGATAGCCTAGGCTCTTAAGTAAGATTTTAAGCTTATCTTGCCACTTTCTAGGGCTTTGTTTCAGACTATATAACGCTTTAGATAGCTTAATAATATTAGGAGTAGAAGGATTATAGCTGTATTTCAGTAAAAGCTTATAAATAGCCTTATTAAAAGCCGCTAGGTCTAATAGTCCTTCAGGGATTTCCATATATATTTCTTCTCTAAGAGCGCTATTAAGAAATGCCCTTATAAAGTCAGCTTGTTCTATTTCCCAGTCTAGAACAGCACCTATAGCTAGAAGTATACGCCAAGTAGGTAGTATACTAGTAGAGGCGTAGGTTATAGTATAATCTAGGCCTTCTACCTGCATAAAGCCCCTAGCTACTAACCGAGATTTATACTTAATAGGCCTGTTTTTAGCGTCCTTTTTAACCTTAAGAACGTTTCGACAGGTAATAAGCTTACGGTTAGAAGGTAATAGACTCCTAGGTAGGAATTTAAAAACCCCTAGCTCTAATAACTGGATAAATTCCTTAGTAATAGCCTCTAACCACTTACTACGCTCATCTCTAGGTAGTTTTAAGACTTGCTTATAAGTAGTAGGTGTACTATCCTTAGATATTACCCTTTTTCGAGCCTTATAGACAAAAGACAGTATATAGCTACTAATCTTAGCTAAAAGCTTATAGTAATCGAGCTGCATTTTATCCCCTCTAAAATAAGATTACTATTATCAAGAGGTTTATTCGTTATAGGCTGATTAGACGCTATAACTTCTATAGGCTTAGGTGCAAGAATAGGCTCTATAGTTTGGGGAAACGCCTCTGGTAATTCAGGCTTTTTAATAGATATAGTAGGCCTAGTAGACTCTACTATAACCGGATTTATAGGCTTATCTGGTAAGGGTTTATCTAATTTACTATCGGAAGAAGATTCGTAGGGTTCTAGCTTACTAGGTCCTATTTCTATACTAATAGGCTTTTTAGTATTAAGATTAGAAGGGTCCGGGCTGACAGCCCCCTCTAAATCTAGGTCTAGGTCTACTAATTCCCCCTTTAAAGCCGTATTATCAGTAGGCTAACTTAGTACTGTATTATTCTCTATGAACTTAACAGTAGAGGTTTTAAGTACTGCTCTTCTAGACGGTATATATACTAAGTAGGTCTTAGAACCTAATACCGCTAGTAATTTACACTCTTCCGTTCTAGAGGTAAATTTCAACGATTTAGACCGTTTTTCTAGAGGTATAATAGCCTCTCCTTTAGTGCCTATAGCCCTATAGCGCTCTAGGTTAGGTATATGTGGAATACCAGGCTCTAGCTCGTTAAATAGCGCCTGGAAAGGAGTGGTTTCCTTATTAGTTATAGCAGTACTATTAACTAATTCCACTATAGCCTCTAGTATAAAGCACTACAAATACTAGGGTAAAGCGCTACTAAGAATAGTACACCTTATACGGTCTAGTATAACTCTAACTGATCGTTCTACTAAGCCGTTCTGCTCGTAGATATAGGGGGCAGAAGTGCTAAATTTAATACCTCTTTTAGCTAACCAAGTAGTTAATAAATCAGTTATTTCAGTGCCTCCGTCAAAGTGGAATTTAGTAGGATATCTACCAAATCCATTCCTTAGGCCCCTAAAAAAGCCTTTAATAGCGTTAGCTACTATAGGGCCTGATTTATTAGGTAGGTTAAAAACCCACCTATACCTACTTTTACGGTCAACTAGAAGTAAGACTATAGGGTTTCTATTATAAGGCCTAGGCCTAATTTTAACAGTATCGCCCTCTATTGAGTCTAAGACCCTAGGTGGGTCAGGAATGAAAGCCTTACTAACCCTTCTCACTACTTTACCTCGATCATAGCTAGAGCAGTGAAAATCAGCTTCCTTTATTTTATCAAAATTAGGCAGCCCTTTAGTAATACTAGAGGTCTTTTTCAAAAGACACAGGCCTATATAGCCTAGCCTAACGTGCCACAATTTAGCTAAATTAAGTAGATTATAGTAATCTCGCTAACCTATATTAGGCTCCTTTAAAGTAGGGCTAGATATAGCCTTTTCTACTTTATTCCCCTCTATAACTAGCTCTTTTAGCACATAGGGCAGGTCTCTAGTACCAGTTAAGAGCTTAGGCTCCCTAGTCTTATAGGGACTTTAATAGGGGGCCTAGGCAGTGGCTAAGGGCTCTACAGGCCTATAAGGCCTTTTCCCCCTTAAAGAAGGTCCTATACCTTCTAAAGTAGTACCCTTAGCCGGAGAATTCCTTAGCTTATAGCGCTTATTAGGCTCTATAGCTTCGGATACTATAGCATCCTCTATAATAGGTCTATAGTCTTCCTTTCTAATAGAATTAGAAGGAATTTCCACCACTATCTTATTACGCTGCGGCTCTATACTTTTAGTAGTATAACTAGAAAGGCCTAAAGGAAAAGCAAAATTTGTATGTAATATAGGCTTAGAGCTGCCGTTAACGTCAAGAAAAAATCCTGATTTCTTCAAGTCTAGTACAGCTATACAGCGTCTATTACCCCCGTAAAGGGTTTCCTTTATAAGGCAACCTCCCGAATTATAGTGCCTAACCCTACTAACAATATTTATATTAATATTAGGTAGGTATAAAACGTTATCTCATACTAATTTAGTATAGATAGGGGGGGCCTTTCTAGATAATACTTCTAGTGTAATAGAGCCTATACCAGCCAGGCTTACAGGGCCATTTCCAGTGTTAATAGGGCGTAACTGGCCTGTATTAGGCGTAAAGGTAGTAAACCGCTCTTTACTATTACTGATATGGTCTATAGATCCCGTATCGTATAGCCAACTATTATAAAGAGCGGGGTCTCTAGGGCGTCTTCTAGGCTGATTATCTTTATATTTTGCCTTGTTATTAGAAGAGGTTTTTAGGCCTTTTCCTTTAAAGTCCTTACGCTTCTTATACCCTTTTAACGCTAATAGCTATGCTAATTGGGTATTAGAATCGCTAGAAGAACTAGAATTGGAACTAGAGTCGGATTCCTCTTCTTCTTCTTCTACAGCTAGGTTATAGGACCCTAGTATAAAGGAGGCTTATTCAGCACTTTTAGCACTATAATTCTGCCCTTCAACATTATAACTAGCCTTCTTCTTACCCTTTTTCTTATTTTTACCCTTCTTACTAGGGTTAGAATTTGAATTAGGGGTTAAATTAGAGCTATTAGCTATATAAGCTGCTCTATACGCCTCTGTAGCTAGGTTCCTAGATTCTTCTAAAATATCAGCCATTAGATATTCTATATTAAGGCTAGAGGCTGTAAGGCCTAGCATTCTAGCCTGTCTTATAGAGCTCTTTTGGCGTGATACCCAGCTAGGAAACTTAGATTCTAGAGCCTTAAAATACTGATTTAGTATTAAAGAGGGATCTATATCTATTTTAGCTATAGTAAGCTTAGCAAGATAGCCGTTAAATTCAGCGTTAAAAGCTAATAAGCCTTGTTTATAGGTACTAAAGATAAGGGCGTGGAATTCGTTATAGACGTCCTCCTTTTTAGACTCTATAGGTCGGCTATACTGCCTAACAAGCAGCTTAAAGGCCTTAGAAGGTATATGAATCTACGATATAGCAGCCCTAGGGCTACTAGATAAGCTATTACGTAAAAGCATTAAAAGAACAGCTTGATCAGAGTCGCTATAAGTGTTAGATATATTAGGGTTTTCTAAAAAATTAGATATCCCTAACGCTCTTAGTACTATACTTAAAGCCTGAATCCACTGTTCAAAATTGCTTTCCCTGCTAAGCTTACTATCGTCCGGTATAGTATAGGCCTTTTTAGAAAGCTCCTTTACTATACTACTAGTAATAGTATCCTTAAAGCCTTCCTTAGACCCTGTATCTATAGGGGGGTCTAAATTACTAGTAGCTGAATTAATAGCCAGCCTTAGATGGGGCTCTTTCCTAGGGGGACATAGAGGAGAATCTAAATCCATAGTACCGCTAAAAGGATCAAATCTAGGACTATAGCTAGTCTTTCCAGTAGCAGCAGCATTGCTACTATTAGTTAGAGAAGCTAAAGTAGAGGATATATTCTTTATAGCGCTAACGCTATCCTCGATAGAGGCTTTTAGGGTATTTAGACTTAAAAGTAGTGTTTTTATATCACTAGATTGGCTAGCTATAACTTGCTTATAAGATTTTATATGCTGTTTTAGGACTTCTATAACCTCGCTATAGTCTTCGCCATCTTCCTTATCTTCTAATAGGGTTCGTATAGGTAGTAGAGGCCTAGAAGATTGCCCTGGATCAGCTGGGTTACTAGCCCTTTTAGGCGCTATACCCTTCCCTTTAGCTTGATCCGCCATTGTAAATAGGCTACTATTTACTTATAGTACTAGTAAAAGCACTTAATTAGCTTCCAGTTCACTAAAGCTAATTAGCTAGCTTACTAATTATAGTAGTGATTTTCTAGGCTAGTCTTAGCGCTTAGTAGGTTTATAGCGCTACCTACTTGCTACTTAGTAGGGCTTTCTAGTAGAAATTCTAAACTAGGCTCTAAGGGCTAGAGACTTCGACGTAGGGACTTAACTACTGCCTATAGATATATCTATAGAAAGGGCTCTATAGTAGGGAAATATAGGTCTTTAGCGCTAGAAATTCTAAAACGCTAGCCTTTCTACTTCCAGCTATAAGTAGAAAGGTCTTTTAGTATAGGTAAGTATACTAGCCTAAGTGTATAAGAGCCCCAAATGCTCGTCAATACTATAGGACTTAGATTTCTTAGCGATTTCTCCTTCTAGATTTTCAGGCTTTTTAGTCCTTAAATAGCCTTTAATAAGATATAATATATAGCTTTTTAGGGCTAATATAGTACTATATTTTCAGCTATAAGAGGCTTAAATAGCCCTATATATATAGGCAGAGGTAGCGCTTTAAAATTGGACTCCAACGATAACTATCCCATAGGCTATCCGGGCTTATAACCTATTAGAATGGGTAATCCTATATAAGGATCTATAACCACTATAGCCTACTAGTAGTAGTCGTATAGGGTACATAGGGGCAGCAACAGCGTTGATATGGCCTAAATAGCACTTCCTAGGTATATGCTCATATAGTAAAGTAGGGCCCTTTACTATATTCCCTCTATAAAAGTCCTTATATAACGGTATAGTTATAGGCTATAGCGCTATATTATAGGGGCTTTAAGCTTATATATCACGGCTTTCAGTAGGTCTTATAGGCCTATAAGGCTTATAGTTGTAGGTAACATAGTAACTTGATTTCTAGTCCAAGTAGGTAAGGCTTCGCAATTTCCTTCCCTATATATACCCTCCGGGACCGTTCCTGCCCTCCATATAGCAGGAGCGCCTTAGTAGGTACATAGCCACTTCCCAAAAAACCAAATAAGCTGGCGATTTTAAATAATCGACTCACGGCCACCTAAGCTGCAGGGTAAGCCGCACGACTTTTCCTGTAAGTTCTGTTTTCGCTCCTACGGTACAGGGTAGGTACAGGGTAGGTAGGTAACCTAGTAGAAGAGCCTTTTAAGGCTATTTCTAGCGCTTATACAGCCTAAGGAGGCTGTCTCCACAAAAGTGGGGCATAAATCCAAAAATAGAAAAGCCTTTTAAAGCTATTTCTAGGCTATATAGTGGAATATATAGCTTAGTCAGCGGTATCTACAAAAGTGGGTCCACCCTCAGAATATAGCTCTATATCTAGTAGTTCGAGAACTGAAATCCGTTTTGCCTAAGCTATAACCGTTAGAGCGCTATAGCTTATTTTGTACGTTTAACATAACTAGAAGGTATACTAGTATCTATTTCCATCTCTTATATATAAAGGTTAGGAACTAAGGCTAGATATAGAAAAGTATGTAAAACAAGCTATCAAGGAGGATTCGCAACTTCGATCGAAGATATCAGCTTATTAAAAAGAGCTAAAAGATAAGTAGGAGGCCTAAAGGTATATAGGGCATAGGGAGAAAGTAAAGGCTTCGAAACTAATAGTAGAAGTTATTTCTATATCTAAGAAGAAGAACGAGAATTAGGTCCCTATCGAGTTTATAGTACTAAAAAGCGCACTATAAGCAAGTAGCGTTAGCGAATACCCTTTTAAGTATTTGGCCTACCTGGATTCCAGTACCTCTATCTATATTTTTAACAATTAGGAGAGATTTAAAAGCTTTAAGGAAGTAGGGGAAAAGGACTACCTTATAGCAGCTAATAGTAAGTTACCGATTAAAGGATA
Source organism: Phyllachora maydis (assembly GCA_029339225.1). Classification (NCBI taxonomy): domain Eukaryota; kingdom Fungi; phylum Ascomycota; class Sordariomycetes; order Phyllachorales; family Phyllachoraceae; genus Phyllachora; species Phyllachora maydis. The sequence goes on along the minus strand of JAQQPM010000006.1, from coordinate 440,538 downwards.
TAGGATAGTTTTCCTATATCTATACCTAGGTTAGTATAAATAGGTACTTCTTTAGCTTAATTGTATAATATACTACCCTAAGGTAGCTACTAACCTAGTTTCTTTAAGGTACCTTTGTAAAAAGGGAATATAGTAGGATTACTAGAAGTAGGGTACCCTTTTCTACCTTAGAAGGATATTAGACTATAATAAGATCTATAAAATCTAGAACACCTATAGCTAGTTCCTACTAGAGCATGTTATAACTAATATTTTAGTATTAGCCTTTATAATATAAAAGGAGTAGGGCAGGTCTTAGAAGAAGAAGACTAAGCCTAGGACAATCTAAGTATAATACTAGCAGTTAGGTTATCCAAACCTAGAAGTACTCTATTACCTTATTTAGAGCAGTAAGGAAGTTAAGGTTACTAGAAATCACAAGGTAATTAGAATAGTAGACTACTTATAGTATAGTATAGGAAAAGGCCCTAATCGCTAGGTCTTAAGGGTAGCCTAACCAGACCTAAAGTACTCTAGCAATGTTCTAGCCCTTGATTTCTATAATATCAAAAGGTCTAAAGAAGGCTTTATATCTATTATACTTTTATTAGATTATAAGTTAGGCTTAATATAGGACGATTATCTTTATAATTAGTCGGTTCAGAGTATTATTATAGCCTTAAACAACTGCCTTTCAGATCTTAATCAAAGGTATAGAATTTAGGTTCTAGATATTAAAGCTAATAATAAGATTATAAGAAAAAAGGGAGTAATCTAAGCCTAGTTATAAGAGAAGTATATTAGAATAAATCTCTCTACTCTTTAGATCTAAGATTAGAATAGAGGTATAGAAAGAGCTACTAATATTCTAAAAAGGCAGGTAAAAGTAATAGTAGTAGGGACTAACTTACCTTTAGATAAGGTAGCTAAGGTATTTAGAATAGCAGTATATCTCTTAAATTGCATCCTAAGGTATTAGCTAAAGTGGAAAACACTATATAAGGTATTCTATTCTTTTATGGAATTAATAGGCGCTAAAGAGACGACGCCTATTAAGCTATAGCAAAGGCATCTCTAGGTTTTCCTATATTAAGCCTTTATATTAGAAGTAGATATATAGCTTAAGAAGAATAAGCTAAAGAGGTTTGCTCTAAAAGCTTTCCTTAGATACCTAATCGGATATAACTTAATAAATATTTATTAAATCTAGAACCCCTAAACTAATAAGATTATAGTAACTTAGGATATAACTTTTAACGAGAAAGTAGTATTTAATAGGTCTAAGGAGTACCTTATAGTCGGGCTAAGAGATCTAAGCTTAGAAGGGCTAAAAGAGTAGCTTGCCGAGATCGAGAAAAGGGTAGAATCTGAAAATCTAAATACTATAATAGCCGATATCCCTACCTAAGATATACCCTATAAAGTAGGGGTAATAGACCTAGGTAATAGATTAGAAAAAGAAGAGGAAGAGGATATTAATATACCTAACCTTATAGATAACGTAGAACTGGATAATTTAGTAAAAGTAATATAAGAACCTTAGTATATAGAGGCTTATCTGCTCTTATATCTGACTTTAGAAGCTATACCCCTACTAGTAGTATAGGGTATGCTAAGAGCATACCTTATAGTATATTTTAGGGATTAAGTTCTTAGTTAGTAGTTCCTTAATACTATTATAAAGGGAGATTTTCTTACTTAAAAGGCCTTCTTTACTGCTAGAAGGCTTATAAATAGAGACCCTAAGACAAAAGGGAGTATACTAATATCTAAGATCCTAAGTATTAAGGACTTTAAGCTAGGTACTATTTATTCCTTTTAGCTGCCTCTAGCGCCTAAGCTATACTAGAACCTTAAAAGCTACCTATAGAGAGAACATTTTAAGGAAGCTAAAAGATAGTACCTTCTTACGTACCTAGAAACGTAAAAGGAAGTACTGATCGCTAAGGTATAGGGCAAGTAGGTCTTGGATAATATATAGGTATATATATATAAAATTAATAAGTATAGTTACCTAGAGAAGTTTAAAGCTAGGTTAGTAGTCTAAGGCGATTAATAATAAGGGACCCTAAGGAAGGATATATATATAGTAATATTAGTTAGAAAGTCCTTCTAGATCTTAATATTAATAGTAGTAAGGTTCGATATAGAGCTGATCTAGTTTAACGTTTTAAATGCCTTTTATAATACTTATCTTGACTAGGACATATATATAAGACTCCTAGTAGGTTAAAGGAAGTAGGGCATAGTCTATAAGCTAAAGAAAGTACTATATAGACTTTAGAAATCGCCTTACCTATAGTATAAAGAGTTTAGTAGTACTTTTTAGGATCTTAGGCTTAACGTAATACCCTATAAACTATATATCTTCTAGAAAGGAGGAGTCTTTATTCTCTTCTATATAGATGATATAACGATAATGTACTATAAAAGGTAAAAAGCCCTTACTAAAGACCTGATAAGCTTGCTCTAGTTAAAGTATAAGATAACCGGCAGTAGTAAGCTAAACTAGTTTCTTAGGCTATAAGTTATTTAGGATTAGGAGTACTATAAGATCTATCTCTTATAGGCAGTATACTATAAGAAAATCTTTAGATTAGTAGACGACCTAGTAATCGGGAATAAGGTAACAAAGCTAATAGTATAGAGATATACCTCCCCTATAGCATTAGAAGAATTAAAGAGCAACCTAAAGCAGGTAATAAACGCCGAGATAAAGTCGTACTAGAGAAAAGTAGGGTCGATAATATACGTGGCAGTAATCACAAGGGTTAATATAGCCTTTACCGCGTCAATATTATCGAGATTTCTTATAGAGTATCATAAGGCGGCAGATCGTTGCCTTAACTACCTATACTATTCTAGAAATCAGTGCCTTTAGCTTAGGGGTAGAGATATAAATAAGGTTTGGTATAATACTTCCTTCGCCGATAACATAGCCGATCGGAAAAGCTCTTAAGGATATATAATTAAGCTTTTTAGTAGGCTGGTTACTTAGAGGGTAAGCAAGCAGACCTATATAACAACCTCTACTATAGAAGCGGAATTGGTATCTATGATAGAAGTAGTACAAGAAGCGCTATATCTCTACTGCCTGATCTATAATCTCGGAATCGGTCTTGAAAGGGAGTACGGCATATAAGTGTTCTATAATAACACTTAAACTGTAAGACTGGTAACCAGGGATAAAACGCTAAAAACGAAGCTCCAGTACATCGATATTAAGAATTACTAGCTCTAGTAGAAAGTTATTATAGAAAGGGTTCTTATAGACTATATACTAATAGATCAATAATTAGCAGATAGCCTGACAAAGGTTCTTACAAACAATAGTTTTACTACTTTCTATAAGCAAGTTAGTATAGTAGAAAGGAAAGAAAAGATCAAAAAGTAGTAGAAGGAGGAAGGCTAAGATACAGAGACTTAGCGACAGGTATAGAAAAGAGCACTCTAAGAAACTAGTCTATTAAGCTAAACGTCGCTATTATAATCCGCAAATGTAAAATTGATTAAGGCCTAGCTAGAAGTCCTAGGGTACGCCGGAGTAGTAGCAGAAACCTCCTCTATAGCTACGTTAGTAGTATATAGTATACTCTTCCTATTATTATCATTGTTATTATTAGATTCTATTACTATCCGTTTTCCCTACTTCTTTATCTTATCCTTCTTTTAGATAGTCGTAGCCTATTTCTATATCTATAGCTCTTAGATTAAGCTAGCGTACTCTTTAATAAGAGTATATAACATCTAGACAAGGATAGTTAGGATAGACTAGAAGTATAGTAGAATAGGATTATAGGGTAACTTGCTACTAGGGCTATAATACTAGAAGAGTATTCAACGATATAGGCCTAACAGGCCTGTACTACTGCCAAGATCTTATCATTGTCCGCTAGAAACGTAGGTTAGTATAAATAGCGCTAAGGGGGTATATGTAGGCTAGACTTACAAGAGACATATAGATACTGGCGATAGGAGTAATTTAAACACTATAACCAAGAAGAAACGTAGGGACTGAGCTGTACTATATATAGTACTAAAGGGGAAAAATCGCTAGAATTAGCCTATAAGACTAAGCGTATAAGACAGTGCTTATAGTATACCTTATATAGCTTACTATCCTGGATAGTAGAAACCGCTAGTAATATGGACAATAACGCCCCTATAGACGTGGACTGTAAGGCTAGGCTTGACATTAGCTTGCTTATAACTAGCTTCTTATAGACCGGTATTACTGGCCCTTTATCGCTAGCTACTAGCAAATATACCCTAGGGACTGTCAAGACTAGGGCGGTAACAGCTGCCGGTATAGGTAACAGACCTAAATCTCTAAAACGCAGCTTCTTCAACAACGGTAGTACTATAACGTCATTGTCCTCCTTATCGTTGTTATAGGCAAACCGAACTGGATATAGATCGTTAGCTTTTAAGAAAACTACCTAGGAAAGGCAAGACAAAAGAATAAACCGCGTTTCTAGCCTAATAAGGGCAAATCTCCTGCTACTAAGGTAGTAGGCTGCTCTAGAACCAACTCCTTCTTCTAAGTAGACATCTATAATAAAAGGAAGTCAGAAAAACTCATAAAACTGAACATAGCGATTATAAGAAGCCTTATAGTAAGAAGGGCAAGCGTAGAAAGATAAAAACGCTTTTATAGGAAGGAGGAAATTTTTAGAGCTCTAAAGAAGGCAAGCAGATTTTACACCTAACTAGCCAACGTATAAAAGGAGCAATAACGTAGACGGTTAAAAATTACGCCCTTTCCCCCTAACTTCCACTTTCTCCTTCCTAAGAAGGGATAGTATACCTTAATACTAAAAAGAGAGAGGTAGCAGACCCTTACTAATCAGCAAGCCTTAATATATATAGACGTAAAATATAAGAGCGAAGAAAGAAGCCGGGTAGTATACCTATAATAGGAATAAAAAGGAAAGGGTAGTATACCCTGACCGAGAAGAGAAGCTAGGGCAGTATACCCTAAGGAAGAGGTAGCATACCTTAACCTAGATAAGGAAGAGGTAGTATACCTTAACCTAAATAGGAAAGGGCAGTATACCCGGACCTTTAGATCTAGCAAGACTTGCTATGTTAGTTTAACTACCTTATTACCCGGATTAGCCCCTATAGAGATAGTAAAGAGCAGAGAAGAGACTGCTACTAAAGTAATAAGCCAGTGTTTATAACACTAGAGGTAGTTTATAAGGTACCTATAAGATCAGCAGAGGTAAAGGGAGTATAATAAAAGAGATAAGCGTTTCTAAGCTAAATAGTAACCTAGTAGTCTCTAATAGAGTAAGGTATTACGCTGGTTAACCACCTAGATAGCAGACTATAGTAATAATTGTTAGGTATCCCTAGAAATAAGATTATAATAGTTAAGAAGAGCCTAACAGTTTTTCTTATAAGAAGGTACCTCTAAGATTAGCAGAGAAAGCAGGTCAGAGAGGGAGTAGCTAACTTTTCTAGACCTTATCTAGGTTAGTAACTAGTAATACCTATTAGAAGCCTAATCTTAACAATCTAAAGTACCCTAATAAGTCCCTATAGAGGAACAGGACTATAAGGTAGTAGAGCAGCTAAGTATTACCTATTAGTATAATCCCTTTTCTAATTAAGTAGTAGAATAACTACCCTTTTACTAGCCTAGGAAGTACTATATAACTAGGGAATAGAGACCTTAGGGGTATTGATAATAGTTACTAAGAAAAAGACTATACTACTGTCTATAAATCCTAACTACGACCTCTATAATCCTAGAATATAGGTACTATAAGCGTACATTACCGCTAAATACATTGTCGATAAGGAAGAGCCTTATAGCAAAGCCTGGGATTGCTATTACAAACCTGGACCTAGGGGTATGTTAGACAATATAGCGCTTATATTACTCTAGTAGAACCTCGGTATCTCTAATAGAAGCAGGGTATAGGGTTGCCTATCAAGCTTAGGAGTAGGGTATAGAGAGGCCCTGGTCAATTAAGGTAGATATAGCCATAATTCCCTATATCAAGCAGATTAAGCCTACTTTAGGGCCTATAAACGTTACAGGGGGGACAGAGAAAATCTCTGCCCGGGGTGTTGGACAACGTGGCGCTCGTGTCGCTCCGGTAGAACCTCGGTATCCCTGACAGAAGCAGGGCACAGGGTTACCCTGTTTAACTTGGGAGTAGGGCATAGGAAGGCCCTGATCAATTAAGGTGGATATAGCTACGATTCCCTGTATTAAGCAGATTGAGCCTACTTGAGGGCCTATAAACGTTGCAGGGGGGACAGAGAAAATCTCTGCCCTAGGCGGCTAGAGCGTAGGTTGAGACAGAGTATAGATCAGTATATAGAATTAATCAATCATAGCCTATAGATTCTAATAATTAACAGTTAGAAGTCGTTAGCCTAGCGTAGATAAGCCTAGTATTAGCATATAGATTATTATTATAATATCCAAGAACGTACTTTAGTAGCCGCTATTATGTCGAGCAATAAGAACAATAAGAAGGCCGCTAAGGAGGGCTCTATCCTTCTTTCTAAACTAGAGTAGTAGATCGACTTCGAGCAGCAGCTTTAGCGCGTTATAAGCAAGGTAATAGAGTTTATAGACCTAAACGATACTAAGGAATTAGGTAGATATCCGGTCCTTCTAACCCTTAACAATATACCTATTCTCGGGTTATTAACCGCCTATATTAAGACTGCTTGTTAGAACTGCTTTTGCTAGTATTATAGCTTTGCTTAGGGAGCGCAGCTTACGGAAGAGCATATCGAGCAGGCGAACGCTAATAGGCCTCCTCCTCTTCCTAATAAGCGTATTGTATATACCGATTTAACTGCTAATAGGAGGGCTACCTTCTAAAGTATATTAACAATGTACAACACTGCTATAGCAAACTGGAAATATAACTAGGATAACGTTATAGAGGTTAAGAAGTAGATTAAGGAGTACGTCGAGACTTATATACTAAATCTATACTACCTACCTAAGTAAAGCCTTTGCTAGTAGTATTAGAACCTTACTAAGTTAATATATTTAAAGGATTATAAGCAAATAAGGATAATATATAAGGACTATAAGGAGCACCTTAATGCTAGTAAGGCAAAAGCGGTTAGTAACTAGAAGACCTAGATAGAGAAGTAGTAGAAGCTACTACACCTGGCAGAGTATTATAAAGTTAAAGGGGTAGCTAACCCTAAACTATAGTTCGACGACTTATTAATCTTCTTAGGAGCAACCTAAAGATTCTAAGGCTAGATATTAGCCTTACGTAGGGACTTTAAGAGGTAGGCCAAGCAGAAGAACCTCGATTACTATAAAGTAGCAAGGGATTTCCTATAAGACCTTAAGTTTAATAAGCCTTCTAAGCTAAAGCCTAAGAACCTAGTAGGAAGAGGAGGTATATACGTTATCTTAAACGGTAAATAGCCTCTTCCTAATAGGGCTAGTAAGAAAGGTAAAAGAGGAGGGGATATATAAAAAGAGGCTTTTAAGCAAGGAAGAGCTAATACCTATAGTAACCGAAATCTCTAAAGAGCCTTAGAAGCACCCTAAGCCTTAGGACCTAATTATCCTATAGGGAGACCCGGTTCTTATTATAAGAAGTATATCTATAGAACAATCTAGTATAACTAGAAGGCATACTAGTATCTATTTCTATCTTTTATATATAAAGGTTAGGAACTAAGGCCAGATATAGAAAAGTATATGAAATAAGCTATTAAGGAGGATTCGTAACTTCGATTAAAGATATCGGCTTGTTAAAAAGAGCTAAAAGATAAGTAGAAGGCCTAAAGGTATATAGGGCATAGGGAGAAAGTAAAGGCTTTAAAACTAATAGTAGAAGTTATTCCTATATCTAAGAAGAAGAACGAGAATTAGATCCTTATCGAGTTTATAGTACTAAAGAGTATACTATAAGTAAGTAGCGTTAGCAAATACCCTCTTAAGCACTTAGCCTATCTAGATTCCAGTATCTTTATCTATATTTTTAATAATTAAAAGAGATTTAAAAGCCTTAAGAAAGTAGGGGAAGAGGACTACCTTATAACAGCTAATAGTAAGTTGCCGATCGAAGGATATAGGACAGTTTTCCTATATTCATACCTAGGTTAGTATAAATAGGTGCTCCTTTAGCTTGATCGTATAGTATACTGCCCTAAGGTAGCTACTAACCTAGTTTCTTTAAAGTACCTTTATAAGAAGGGAATATAGTAGGATTACTAGAAGTAGGGTACCCTTTCCTACCTTAGAAGGATGTTGGACTATAATAAGATCTATAAAATCTAGAAAGCCTATAGCTAGTTTCTACTAGAGCATATTATAACTAATATCTTAGTATTAGCTTTTATAATATAAAAGGAGTAGGGTAGGTCTTGGAAAAAGAAGACCAAGCTTAGGATAATCTAAGTATAGTACTAGCAGTTAGGTTATCTAAACCTAAAAGCACTTTATTACTTTATTTAGAGTAGTAAGGGAGTTAAGGTTACTAGAAATCATAAGGTAATTAGAATAGTAGACTGCCTATAGTATAGTATAGGAAAAGGCTCTGATTACTAGGTCTTAAGAGTAGCCTAACCAGACCCGAAGTACCCTAGTAATATCCTAGCCCTTAATTTCTATAATATCGAAAAGTCCAAAAAAGGCTTTATATCTATTATACTTCTGTTAGATTGTAAGTTAGGCCTAATATAGGACTATTATCTTTATAATCGGTTAGTCGAAAGTATTATTATAGCCTTAGACAATTGCCTTTTAGATCTTAATCAAAGGTATAGAATTTAGGTTCTAGATATTAAAGCTAATAACGAGATTGCTAGAAAGAAGGGAGTAATCCAAGCCTGGTTATAAGAGAAGTATATTAGAATAAATCTCTCTGCTCCTTAGACCTAAGATCAGAATAGAGGTATAGAAAGAGCTGCCGGTATTCTAAAAAGGCAGGTAAAAGCGATAGTAGCAGGGACCAACTTACCTTTAGATAAGGTAGCTAAGGTATTTAGAATAGCAGTATATCTCTTAAATTATACCCTAAGGTATCAGCTAAAGTAGAAAACACTATATAAGGTATTCAAGAGGCATGGGCACAGGCTAAAGGATATCTACGTTCTAGGCCTAAGGCCTTTAACGTTGACCAACCGCCCCTATACCAGCACCAACAGCAACAGCAACAACAACAACAACAGCAGCAATACCCCCCTCAGCAAGCCCTATCATAAGAGGAGGGGGAGGAAGGCTATACTATAGTCTTAGGGAAGAGACGGAGGGGCCGACCAACAGTATTAAGAGGGTTAACCCCTAACTAGAGCACAATTACCGCCTGCTTTAGCTACCTAAGCAGCCAAACCCCCCCTTCTTCTACGCTAACTATAAGCCCTAAAGGGGCTACTAGACCTACTAGAACCCTAGAGCCTATAGGAGCCTCTAGACCCCTAGATACTAGACCTAGACTGGACCTAGATACCGGACTAGCTAACGCTACTACTACTATACAACAACTATAGCCAACTATATAGCTAGAGGAAATGGAAATATAAAGGTATGCCTCTAGAACGTATAGGGCTTAAAGGAGGTATAAGAAGTACTACTTTCTATAGTAAAAGAAGAAATACTTGCTATATAAGAGCCCTAGATTAATAGGTAGGTATAGCACTCTACCTACTGCCCTAGATTAGCCCCCTACTACCTTATTTTTACCCCTAATAGACAGGCCTTACTTTATATCTATAAATTACTCCTGCTAGTAATATGGACTTATAGCTCTAGCCTAGACTGGGCTAAGGCTACTATATAGACTAAGAACAGCCCTTTTATAGTCTAGTCCCTATATAACAACCCCTAACCCCAGACTGGCTTAACCCCCCTTATAGAAGAAATAAGAGGGAAGATCAACGCCTGCCTAGGCCTTTACCTTCTAATAAGGGACTTTAACCTTTACTACCCTTTTTAGAACTAATATAACCGCTTTAGCCCTAGGTTAGAAGACTTACTGCTATTAATAGCAGAGTAGAGGCTTACCCTCTATACCCCCTATAGCACTATAACTAGGGCGCTATAGAAGAGCTAAGTAGGTAGGGCCTCTACTATCAACTACTTTTAGCTTAGTAGTAGCCTTACCTACTCCTATACTAGCTTAGATATATACTTATACTTAGACTACTACCCCTAGGTACTAGATATTAACCTAGAGACTATAGAAACCCTACTACTACCCTCCTGGTTCTAGTAGAAAAGGATAGATAAAGAGAGGGTAGTAAGAGAGGCTAGCTCTCTAATATATAATATTAGGGGCTATAGATATCTATTATACCTCTCTAACCTAGCTAGGCTCTAGGAGGCCTATAGGTAACTATCAGAGGAACTCCAGTATATTACTAGGGCTATAACCCCTAAAAGAGCCCTAGTAACTACTAAAAGGAAGAGCGCCCCCTAGTAGAATAACAAAATCTACTAGGTAGTTAAGGAGAGAAAAAGGGTAGAAAGATAGCTCTTACGCTCTTTTAGCAACCAGGCCCTCCTTACTACCTATAAGTTAGCCTAAAGGAAACAAATAAAGGCTATAAGAAAGAGTAAAAGAAAGACCTAAAGGGCTTTTCTATAAAAGGCTAGAGAAAAACCAGAAAAGCTCTAGTAACTAGAAAGATAGGCTAGGCTATAAAGCACTACTACCCCCCCCCCTTCTAAGCTACTAACCCTTAGATAAGCTAGTACTTTCTAGAAGAAGGTAAAGGCCCTTTTAGTATACTTTTTCCCCCCCTTCCTTTGAAAGGATAGCCCGGAGGAACCCCTAATAGGCCTAAGGCTACTAGTTAGCTAGACGGTTAGGCCGGACGATATAAAGGAGGCTATTAAAACAATAAAACCCTAGAAAGTACTAGAACCTAACAAACTCCCTATAGGCTTTCTAAAGGCCTATAGCAACCCCTTATATAAGGCCTTTGCTATACTAGCCTCGAAATCCTTCCTCTATAGCTTCTATCTATAGGAATATAAGGAAGTAGTTACTATTGTCCTTCCTAAACCAGGAAAACAGCTAGATACCTATAACACCCCTAGAGGCTACTGCCCTATAGCCCTATTTAACTATATTAGCAAGGTCCTAGAGAAAGTTATAGGGACTAAAATAAGGGATATAGTTAAGGCTTTTAAGCTAATTCTAGTAATATAACAGGGCTACTACTGCTATAAATCTACCGAATCGGCTATATACCTTCTTATAGCTTAGATCTAGGAGGTATAGAAGTATAAAGCCAGGGCCTCCCTTCTATAGCTAGACCTATCAGGGTATTTCAACAGTATCCTTTATAGCAGACTCCTAGCTATATTAGACTAGCTAGGGCTACCTACCTAGCTACTATCCTAGCTAAAGGAATTCCTCTTCTCTAGGACTACTAGCCTCCTATTTAACAGTTAAAAAAGCCAGTAAATCCTAGTACTAACAGAAGTACCCTAAGGCTTACCACTTTTACTAATCCTTTTAGTCCTATACCTCTACCCCCTATATAAAAGGCTAGAGAGAAAATACCCTACTATCTCTACTATAGGCTATATAGATAATACTAACCTACTAGCCTTCGGCAGAGAGGCTATAACAATAGTTAGACAGCTAGAAGAGGTATAGAAAGAGTACCTAGACTAGGTAACAACCGCTAGAGTTACCTTCTTAGTAGTAAAGAGCAAGCTTATATACTTCCCCCCTAGAAGGAGGCCCTAGACCGACCCTATTAACCTAGGACTAATAGGGGACCCCCCCCTATAACCAGCTATAGAAGCCTGTTTTCTAGGGGTCTGGCTAGACCCTAAGCTTACCTAGAAGGCGTACGCTAGCACCCTATAGCAGAAGCTAAAAACACAGTCCCTTACTATTACTAGGCTAGCTAGAAAGACTTAGGGACCTAGCATTAAAAAGACTAGGCTCCTATATATAGTAGTAATAAGGCTAGTCCTAGCCTATATAGCCTTAGCCTAGCATACCCCTATACCTATAACACTAAATAGGCTATAGGGTATAACCAGAGGCCTACTAGTAGCTGAAAACGAGGCCCTAAGGAGGGTTATAGGAGCCTATAAAAGGACACTAGTCTAAAGCCTCTATTATAAGGCTAATATCCCCCCCCTTAACCTCTACCTTAACGCCCTCTTCTTCTCCAGCTAGGCTAGGATAAATAGGGCTATAGGAAAAGAGGTAGCTAAGTAGAAGGAAGCCCTACGCCTTACCCTTGGAAATAGGACCCCTAGGACTAGCCTCCCTTTAGAAGGACGTATAAAGTAAGAAAGAAAAAGGGAGGTAACAGCCTAGTAGTACTACTAACAACTAAGGAAAGCTATTAACAAGGAACCCCTCTATACCGCCTAGAAGGACCGCTATCTATAGGAGGCTAGGGCCTCTAGTTATAACCCCTATATAGAGAGCCTCTTAGAGAAATCAGCTAAGGCTACCTTCTAAGAGGAGAACCTAGCTAAGGCCTTTAAGGAGGCCTTCTAAAAACGCCACTATAACCTCTCTAAGGCTAAGAGCTCGCTGCTAATACAGGCCTATATAGGGAAGATAGGCCTAAGAGGATTCCTATATACCTATAAGTGGCGATGGGGGCATAAAGCCAAATACTGCCACTCCCCTACCCTCTGCTACAACTGCGGCCAAGAAAAGAAGAAGCATACCGAGGCGGCCTGTACTAGGGCTTAGTACTGCCGGAACTGCCATGGCAACCACCACGCTAGGGCAGAAGAATGCCCTGAAAGAAAGAAGCATAAGGCTTAGGCAAAATCCAGCCTATAAAACAGGCCTATTAACTTCGACCTTCCCGGCCCTTTTAAGCTGGCAATATCAATAGAAGACCAGCTAGAAGGGGAAGAAAGCTATACGGTAGTAGCTGGAAAACGCCGCCGTGGCTGCCCCCCTATAATAACCGCCATTACCGCTACCGCTACCGCTACTACCGCCATAGCCTCCCTTTCCCAGCGAACTATAAGGGAGGCTTTTAGCAAAATCCCTGCCTCTACCTTTACTACTACTGACCTAGTAGCTACCGGTACTACAGCTACCGGTTCTATACCCTCCTCCCTAGAGCTAGCAAGGGGCTTTATAGAGGAAGAGGATATGGATATGCTTTAATCTCTTTTCTGCCTTCTCTCCTTCCTTAGACTGCTTCCCCTCTCTCTCTTTAGACTGTCTTTTCTTTCTTCCCTATAGCTAGTATCTTACTACTATACTAAGGTAAGAGGGAAGGCTATAAGGCTAAGCTTATAAGCTTTTAAGCTTTAAGCCTAGACCTACCTTTACCTCTTTTACTGATAAGACCCCTTCCTTATTCCCCTACCCTAAGCCTTATATTAATTGAGATATAGGGCGTTCTTATAGGAGATGGGTAGGGGAATAGGTGCAATTTCCCTTAGTAGCCTCCTAGACGGCCTCCCCTTGCGTTGTGTTTTTCTTTTAGTACTGCTTTTTTCCTCTTGCTAGGTTGCCCGCCTTGTTTGAGCTCGTTGGAGGTTTTTCATCCGTTTTCCGGTTTTCCTCTAGCATTAGTATAAGCTAGCAGCTCCTTATAGTCCAATAAGGACTCTATAGGTGGAATACAATATATATATATATATACCTATAAGGTGCCTAGGGTTAATAACCCCCTCTACTGCTGCTACCTAGCTATAGAGGACATCCGACATATATTCGACGGTTGCCCGGCCTACTCTTTGGCCTCCTTTAAGGTGAGGGAAAGAGGGGATATATATAACTTTCTCTATAGACTTGAAAAAGAGGGCAGCAGCGCTATACGCCCTCTTGTTCGCTATATTACTACTAGGCTGCCAGAATACTCTGTTGCTTAGAGGCTAGGAGCGGTCTAGCCTATACCCCTTTAGGCAGTATATTTTTATACTCCTAAAGGGGCGGTATCTACTCTGGTGAAGATTGGCCTACCCCCTATCACACCCCCTATTTTTCCTATATACGGTTATAGGTTTTTCACCCGTTATACGGTTTTCCTATAGCACTAGCTCAGCCTACCTAGATATCCCCTACGGGGATCAGATAGCGTAATAGAATCTATCTATATAAGGTATTCTATTCGTTCGCGGAATCAGCAGGCGCTAAAGAGACGACGCCTATCAAGCTATAGTAAGGGCATCTCCGGGTTTTCCTATATCAAGCCTTTATATTAGAAGCAGACATATAGCTTAAGAAGAATAAGCTAAAGAGGTTTGCTTTAAAAGCTTTTCTTAGATACCTAATTAGATATAACTCGACGAATATTTATCGAATCTAGAACCCTTAAACTAATAAGATTATAGTAACCTAGGACGTGATTTTCAATAAAAAGGTAGTATTTAACAGGTCTAAGGAGCACCTTATAGTTAGGCTAAGAGATCTAAGCTTAAAAGGGCTAAAAGAGTAGCTTACTAAGATCGAGAAAAAGGCAGAATCCGAAAATCTAAATACCATAGTAGCCGATATCCCTGCCTAGAACGTACCCTATAAAGTAGGGGTAATAGACCTAGGTGATAGATTAGAAGAAGAAGAGGAAAAGGATACCGATATACCTAACCTTATAGATAATATAGAACTGGATAATTCGGTAGAAGCAATATAAGAACCTTAGTATATAGAGGCTTGCCTGCTCCTATATCCGACTCTAGAAGCTATACCCCTACTAGTAGTATAGGGTATACTAGGAGCTTGCCTTATAGTATGTTTTAGGGATTAAGTTCTTAGTTAGTAGTTCCTTAATACCTCTATAAAAGAAGATTTCCTTACCTAAAAGGCCTTCTTTACTACTAGAAGGCTTATAAATAGAGACCTTAAGACAAAAGAGAGTATACTAATATCTAAGATCCTAAGTATTAAGGACTTTAAGCCTAGTACTATTTATTCCTCTTAGCTACCTCTAGTACCTAAGCTATATAGGAACCTCGAAAGCCACTTATAGAGGGAACATTTTAAGGAAGCTAAAAGGTAGTACCTTCTAATATATCTAGAAATATAGGAGGAAGTACTGATTACTAAGATATAGGGCAAGTAGGTCTTGGATAATATATAGGTATATATATACAAATCAATAAGTATAATTACCTAGAGAAGTTTAAGATAAGGTTAGTAGTCTAAGGCGATTAATAATAAGAGACCCTAAAAGAGGATATATATATAGCAACTTTAGCTGGAAAGTCCTTTTAGATCTTAATAGTAGTAGTAGTAAGGTTCGATATAGAGCTAATCTAGTTTAATGTCTTAAACGCCTTCTATAACGCTTACCTTAACCAGGATATATATATAAGGCTCCTAGCAGGTTAAAGGAAGTAAGGCATAATCTATAAGCTAAAGAAAGTACTATATAGACTTTAGAAATTGCCTTACCTATAGTATAAAGAGTTTAGTAGTACTCTTTAGGATCTTAGGCTTAACATAATGCCCTATAAACTATATATCTTCTAGAAGAAAGGAGTCTTTATTCTCTTCTATATAGACAATATAACAATAGCATACTATAAGAGGTATAAAGCCCTTGCTAAAGACCTGACAAGCTTGCTCTAGTTAAAGTATAAGATAACCGGCAGTAGTAAGCTAAACTGGTTTTTTAGGCTATAAGTTATTTGGGATTAGGAGCACTATAAGATCTATCTCTTATAGGCAGTATACTATAAGAAAATCTTTAGATTAATAGACGACCTAGTAATTAGGAGCAAGGTAATAAAGCTAATAGTATAAAGATATACCTCCCCTATAATACTAGAAGAATTGAAGAGCAACCTAGGGTAGGTAACGAACACTAAGATAAAGTCGTACTAGAGAAAAGTCAGCTTAATAATATACATAGTAGTAATTATAAGGGTTAATATAGCCTTTATTATATTAAGATTATTAAGATTTCTTACGAACCTAGGTCTAGAGTATTACAAGGCGGCAGATCGTTGCCTTAACTACCTATACTATTCTAGAAATCAGTACCTTTAGCTTAGGGATAGAGATATATACAAGGTTTAGTATAATACTTCCTTCGCCGATAATATAGCCGATCGGAAAAGCTCTTAGGGATATATGATTAAGCTTTTTAATAGGCTAATTGCTTAGAAGGTAAGTAAGTAGACCTGCGTAATAACCTTTACTATAGAAACGGAATTAGTATCTATAACGGAAATAGTATAAGAAGCGCTATATCTCCGCCAGCTAATCTATAATCTTAGAATCGGTCTTGAAAGGGAGTACAGCGTATAAGTGTTCTATAATAACGCTTAAACTATAAGACTAGTAACCAGGGACGAAACGCTGAAAACAAAGCTCTAGTATATCAATATTAAGAATTACTAGCTCTAGTAGGAAGTTATTATAGAAAGGGTTCTTATAGACTATATACTAATAGATTAATAATTAGCAGATAGCCTAATAAAAGTTCTTACAAACAATAGTTTTACTACTTTCTATAAGCAAGTTAGCTTAATAGAAAGGAAAGATAGGATTAAGAAGCGGTAGAGGGAGGAAGGCCAAAATATAGAGACTTAGCGGCAGATATAGAAGGAAGTACTCTAAGAAACTAGTCTATTAAGCTAAATATTACTATTATAATCCGTAAATAGTAAATTAATTAGGGCCTAGCTAGAAGTCCTAGGGTGCGCTAGAGCAGTAGTAGAATCCTCCTCTATAGCTATATTAGTAGCCTATAATACGCTCTTCCTATTAGTATCGTCGTTATTATTATTAGACTCTATTACTGTTCTTTTTGCCTGCTTCTTTATCTCCTTCTTCTTCTAGATAGTCGTAGCCTATTTCTATATCTATAGCTTTTAGATTAAGCTAGTATACTCTTTAATAAGAGTATATAACATCTAGATAAGGATAGTTAGGATAGACTAGAAGTATAGTAGGATAGGATTATAGGGTAACTTGCTACTAGGGCTATAATACTAAAAGAGTATTTAACAATATAGGCCTAATAGGCCTATACCGCTACTAAGATCTTATTATTATCCGCTAGAAACGTACGTTAGTATAAACAGTACTAAGGGAGTATATATAGGCTAGACTTATGTAATATATATAGATACCGATAATAGGAACAATTTAAGTACTATAACTAAGAAGAAATATAGGGACTAAGCTACGCTATATACAGCGTTAAAGGGGAAAAATCGCCAGAATCGGCCTATAAGACTAAGCGTATAAGACAGTACTTATAGTATACCTTACACAGCTTACCGTCCTAGATAGTAGAAACCACTGGTAATACAGATAGTAACACTCCTATAGGTATAGACTGTAAGGCTAGGCTCGATACTAGCTTACTTATAACTAGCTTCTTATAGACTAGTATTACTAGCCCCCTAGTACTAGCTGCCGGCGAACGTACCCTAGGAATTGTTAAGACTAGGGCGGTAATTTAGCTTAGGGATAGAGATATATATAAGGTTTAGTAGAATACTTCCTTCGCCGATAATATAGCCGATCGGAAAAGCTCTTAGGGATATATGATTAAGCTTTTTAATAGGCTAGTTGCTTAGAAGGTAAGTAAGTAGACCTGCGTAATAACCTCTACTATAGAAGCGGAATTAGTATCTATAATGGAAATAGTATAAGAAGCGCTATATCTCCGCCAGCTAATCTATAATCTTAGAATTGGTCTTGAAAGGGAGTATAGCGTATAAGTATTCTATAATAACGCTTAAACTATAAGACTAGTAACTAGGGACAAAACGCTAAAAATAAAGCTCTAGTATATCAATATTAAGAATTACTAGCTCTAGTAGAAAGTTATTATAGAAAGGGTTCTTATAGACTATATACTAATAGATTAATAATTAGTAGATAGCCTAATAAAAGTTCTTATAAACAATAGTTTTACTATTTTCTATAAGCAAGTTAGCTTAATAGAAAGGAAAGATAGGATTAAGAAGCGGTAGAGGGAGGAAGGCTAAAATATAGAGACTTAGCGGCAGATATAGAAGAGAGTACTCTAAGAAACTAGTCTATTAAGCTAAACATTGCTATTATAATCTATAAATAGTAAATTGATTAAGACCTAGCTAGAAGTCCTAGGGTACGCTAGAGCAGCAGTAGAATCCTCCTTTATAGCTATATTAGTAGCCTATAGTACGCTCTTCCTATTAGTATCGTCGTTATCGTTATTAGACTCTGTTACTGCCTTTTTTACCTATTTCTTTATCTCCTCCTTCTTCTAGATAGTTATAGCCTATTTCTATATCTATAGCTCTTAGATTAAGCTAGTATACTCTTTAATAAGAGTATATAACGTCTAGATAAGGATAGTTAGGATAGACTAGAAGCATAGTAGGATAGGATTATAGGGTAACTTGCTACTAGGGCTATAATACTAGAAGAGTATTTAACAATATAGGCCTAACAGGCCTATACCGCTACTAAGATCTTATTATTATCCGCTAGAAACGTACGTTAGTACGAACTGTTGGGACCTGAGGTCACATGTCACGTCACGTGACATGACACGTGACCCACTCCCCTATATAGGACCCTGTATCACTCTACCGTAGATGAGGGGCTTCCCCCTTATCAACCAATATACGTTGTTCTATAGGTTATAAGCCCTTGCGTACTCTCGTGCATCTAAAAAGAACAAACGGTGATTGATGCTAGAAATAAGGAAGTAGGTAGGCGTTTTCTTCGACTTAATAGAAGAAGTAGAACAAGTAGGAAGGTTAGTAGCAATACGCCAAGTTATACTATAGACCGCCTCTTCTAGAAACCTAGTATTACTACTTCCTATAGCACAGAAGCCAATAAAACAACCCTCCTTTTCTTCTTCTAATAAAGGAGATAACAGAGGATTAACCACTAGTATAGCTTCCTCCTTTACTGCTCTTAGGGCCCTTACTATAAACAGGTTTGTCTTTACCAATAAGGCAGTAACAGTACTCTCTTTAAAAGAGGGTATCGATACCAATATAAAGGCCATATAGGCCTCTAATACCATAAATAAGCTAGAGGTAACTGCCTCTCTAGTCCAGTTATTACTAGAGGATAGTACTATATAGTACAAAGCCCTTAGGCGCTTTCTCTCTATTACAAACAGCTTAGCTACGTTCTTCGATATTAACAACCTAGAGTTATACTTTACTATTAACGTCTAAAGAGCCTTCTAGGAAAAGAAGCTTAAGGAACTAGCACTAAAGGGAATATCCCTAAGTAGGGGAGCCTTACCTTAGGTACTACTAACAGAGATACTAGAAAAGACTAAGCCTTGGACTAAGGTTTTCCGGTTAAGGATTATTATAAGCTTCCTATAGCTCCCTAATTATAAGACTCTTGCCACCTTTGCTATAGATGCCAAGAACAGACTTAAGCAGATTTAGGCTATCAATATCCTAGTAACTAGAAGCCTGGCTAAGATATAGTAGGTCCTTCTTATTAATAAGATCAATAAGATAGATAAAGACCTTGCCTATACCTATAAGGACAAGGATCTTATAGATATAATAGAAAGTCTCTATAAAAGAGTAGCCTAAGAATCCCTAGTTACTAAAAAGAAGGGTAATAAGTACCTTAAGGAGTATGCCTTCTATAAAAAGAAGGGGCACCTAGAGAAGGAATGCTATAGCAAGCAGTCTAGCCTTAATACTAAGACTAAGGGCAAAGAGGATAGGAAGGGGAAGAAGCCTAGAATTAAGGTAGTAGGTAGCAACCAAGTTGATAACCAGACCTAGTTAGACTCTAGTATAAACCGCTATATTAGCTTTAACAAATCTGACTTTACTTTTTACATTACTAGTCCTAAAATAGTAGAGCTTGCTAACGGTTCTACCGTTAATATCCTTAGGAAAGGGAGCCTAAGACTCTTATCCTTAAAAGGCATACCCCAAGAGCTCAACAGCGCTCTATATATAAGGAAAATAGGGCCCTTAACGCCTAATCTTCTCTCCCTAAGCCAGCTAATCAACAACAGATATAAGCTTATAATAGCCTTGTAGTACCTGCTTATCCTTAGGCTAGAAAAGGAAGGCTATAGCCTTCTATTTGCAAAAAGAAGATATCGTTTTATATCTATAAGAGATATTAAGCTAATAGCAGATTCTATAGCTATAGCCTCTTACAAAGGATCGCAGTCTATGCCGGCATCTACTACCCTAATCGATTAGCATATAGCGCTAGGGTATATAAACCTACGTTTGGCTAATAGGATACTATAAAGATATAGTATAAAAGACAATATCGTTACTACAACCACTAAATCTTGCGATTTTTATACGAAAAGTAAGTTTACCGTTTTGCCTGGTTAAGGAGACCTAATTAGCAACGCTAAAAACTTCGTAGAAGTCCTCTATATAGACCTAAAAGGAGGTTAAACCTCCCTTCTACTATCAATAGGAATTAGCGATTCGCTAGTAGCGGTTTTAGCGCTAGTAGTAATCAATGAATTTACCTGTTATAAGTAGGTCTTTCTAGTATAGTCAAAGTCGGAGGCTCCTTTTAAGGTTAGATATCTACTGTAATAGCTTAAGGCTCGCTACGGTAGATATCCCTTTAGAGTCTATTCTAATAGGGGTACTGAATTCGTTGGCCAGTCTCTATCGACCTTCCTCCTAGAGAATAGGATAGAATAGACCGGCAGTGCTATAAGAGTGCTATAATAAAACGGCTTTATTAAAAGGACTAATAGGACTATATTCAAGGCCCTTAGGGCTATATAGATAGATTCTATTACGCTATCTGATCCCCGTAGGGGATATCTAGGTAGGCTGAGCTAGTGCTATAGGAAAACCGTACAACGGGTGAAAAACCTATAACCGTACATAGAAAAAATAGGGGGTGTGATAGGGGGTAGGCTAATCTTCACCAGAGTAGATACTGCCCCTTTAGGAGTATGAAAACATACTGCCTAAAGGGGTATAGGCTAGACCGCTCCTAGCCTCTGAGCAACAGAGTATTCTAGCAGCCTAGTGGCAATATGGCGAACTAGGGGGCGTATAGCGCTGCCGCCCCCTTTTTCAAGTCTGTAGAGAAAGCTGTTTGTATCCCCTCTTTCCCTCTCCTTAAAGGAGGCCGAAGGGTAGGCCGGGCAACTGTCGAATATATGTCGGATGTCCTCTGTAGCTAGGTAGTAGCGGCAGAGAGGGTTATCAACCCTAGGTACCTTATAGGTATATAGGAATCCTCTTAGGCCTATCTTCCCTATACGGGCCTGTATTAGCAGCGAGCTCTCAGCTTTAGAGAGGTTATAATAGCGTCTTTAGAAGGCCTTTTTAAAGGCCTTAGCTAGGTTCTTCTCTTAGAAGGTAGCCTTAGCTGATTTCTCTAAGAGGCTCTCTGTATAGGGGTTGTAACCAGAGGCCCTAGCCTCCTATAGATAGCGATCCTTCTAGGCGGTATAGAGGGGTTCTTTGTTAATAGCTTTTCTTAGTTATTGGTAGTGCTACTGGGCTGTTACCTCCCTTTTCTTTCTTGCTTTGTACGCCCCCCTAAAGGGAGGCTAGTCCTAGGGGTCCTATTTCTAAGGGCAAGGTGTAGGGCTTCCTTCTGCTTAGCTACCTCTTTTCCTATAGCCCTGTTTATCCTAGCCTAGCTGGAGAAGGAGAGGGTGTTAAGGTATAGGTTAAGGGGGGGGACGTTAGCCTTATAGTAGAGGCTTCGGACCGGTGTCCTTTTATAGGCTCCTATAACCCTCCTTAGGGCCTCGTTTTCGGCTGCTAGTAGGCCTCTAGTTATACCCTGTAGCCTATTTGGTGTTATAGGTATAGGGGTATACTAGGCTAAGGCTGCGTAGGCTAGGACTGGCCTTATTACTGCTGTATATAGGAGCCTAGTCTTTTCGATTCTAGGTCCCTAGGTCTTTCTAGCTAGCCTAGTAATAGCAAGGGATTGTGTTTTTAGCTTCTGCTATAGGGTATTAGCGTATGCCTTCCAGGTAAGCTTAGGGTCTAGCCAGACCTCTAGAAAACGGGCTTCTATAGCTGGTTGTAGGGGGGGGTCCTCTATTAGTCCTAGGTTAATAGGGCTAGTCTAGGGCCTCCTTCTAGGGGGGAAGTGTATAAGCTTGCTCTTTACTACTAAGAAGGTGACTCTAGTAGTTGTTGCCCAGTCTAGGCACTCTTTCTAGGCCTCTTCTAGCTGTTTAACCGTTGTTATAGCCTCTTTGCCGAAGGCTAGTAGGTTGGTATCGTCTATATAGCCTATAGTAGAGATAGTAGGGTGTTTTCTCTCCAGCCTTTTATATAGGGGGCAGAGGTATAGGACTAAGAGGATTAGTGAAAGTGGTAAGCCTTGGGGTACCCCTGTTAGTACTGGGATTTACTGGCTTTTTTGGCCGTTAAATAGGAGGCTGGTAGTCTTAGAGGAGAGGAATTCCTTTAGCTAGGATAGTAGCCAGATAGGTAGCCCTAGCTGGTCTAGTATAGCTAGGAGTCTGCTATAAGGGATACTGTTGAAATACCCTAATAGGTCTAGCTGTAGAAGGGAGGCCCCGGCTTTATACTTCTATGCCTTCTAGATCTAAGCTATAAGAAGGTATATAGCTAATTCGGTGGATTTGTAGCGGTAGTAGCCCTATTGCGTTGCTGGAATCAGCTTAAAAGCCTCGGCTATGTCCCTTATTTTAGTCCCTATAACTTTCTCTAGGACCTTGCTAATGCAGTTAAGTAGGGCTATAGGGTGGTAGCCTCTAGGGGTGTTATAGGTATCCGGCTGTTTTCCTGGTTTAGGGAGGACGATAGTAACCGCTTCCTTATATTCCTATAGATAGAAGCCGTAGAAGAAGGATTTCGAGGCTAGTATAGCGAGGGCTTTATATAGGGGGTTGCTATAGGCCTTTAGAAAGCCTATAGGGAGTTCGTTAGGTCCTAGTACTTTCCAGGGTTTTATTGTTTTAATAGCCTCCTTTATATCGTCTGGCCTAACTGTCCAGCTAACTAGTAGCCTTAGGCCTATTAGGGGTTCCTCCGGGCTATTCTCTTAGGGGGAGGGGGGGAAGAAGTATGCTGAAAGGGCCTCTACCTTCTCCTAGAAAGTACTAGCTTGTCCGAGGGTTAGTAGCTTAGGAGGGGGGGGGGCGGTGGTGCTTTGTAGCCTAGCCTATCTTTCTAATTGCTAGAGCTTTTCTGGTTTTTCTCTAGCCTCTTATAGAAAAGCCCTCTAGGTCTTTCTTTTACTCTCTCTTATAGCCTTTATTTGTTTCCTTTAGGCTAACTTATAGGCGTTAAGGAGGGCCTGGTTACTAGGGGAGTATTAGAGCTGTCTTTCTGCCCTTTTTTTCTCCTTGACTACCTGGTAGATTTCGTTGTTCTACTAGGGGGCGCTCTTCCTTCTAGTAGTTACTAAGGCTCCTTTAGGGGTTATAGCCCTAGCAATACGCTGGAGTTCCTCTAATAGTCGCCTATAGGCCTCCTAGAGCCTAGCTAGGTTAGAGAGGCGTGTTAGGTATCTATAGCCCCCTATATTGTATATTAGAGAGCTGGCCTCTCTTGCTACCCCCTCTTTATCCATCCTTTTCCACTGGAACCGGGGGGGCGGTAGTAGGGTTTCTATAGTCTCTAGGTCGATATCCAGTACCTAGGGGTAGTAGTCTAAGCATAAGCGTATATCTAAGCTAGTATAGGAGTAGGTAAGGCTGCTGCTAAGCCAGAAGTGGTCGATAGTAGAGGCCCTGCCTGTCTAGCTCCCCTATAGCGCCCTAGTTATAGTGCCGTATAGGGTATGGAGGGTAAGCCCCTACTCTGCTGTTAATAGCAGTAGGTCTTCTAACCTAGGGCTAAAGCGGTTATATTGGTCCTAAAGGGGGTGGTAAAGGTTAAAGTCCCCTGCTAGAAGGTGTAGGCCTAGGCAGGCGTTGATCTTCCCTTTTATTTCTTCTATAAGAGGGGTTAAGCTAGTCTAGGGTTAGGGGTTGTTATATAAGGACCAGACTGTAAAGAGGCCGTTCTTAGTCTGTATAGTAGCCCTAGCCCAGTCTAGGCTAGAGCTATAAGT
The DNA here is from genome assembly GCA_029339225.1 of Phyllachora maydis. Classification (NCBI taxonomy): domain Eukaryota; kingdom Fungi; phylum Ascomycota; class Sordariomycetes; order Phyllachorales; family Phyllachoraceae; genus Phyllachora; species Phyllachora maydis. The sequence continues at coordinate 416,656 of JAQQPM010000006.1, read as the reverse complement.
CTATGTTGCTAGCAGGAGTAATTTATAGATATAAAGTAAGGCCTGTCTGTTAGGGGTGAAGATAAGGTGGTAGGGGGCTGTTCTAGGGTAGTAGGTAGAGTGCTATACCTGCCTATTAATCTAGGGCTCTTATATAGCGAGTATTTCTTCTTTTACTATAGAAAGTAGTACTTCCTGTACCTCCTTCGAGCCCTATATGTTCTAGAGGCGTACCTTTATATTTCCATCTCCTCTGGCTGTATAGTTAGCTATAGTTGTTGTATAGTAGTAGTAGCGTTAGCTAGTCCGGTATCTAGGTCCAGTCCAGGTCCGGTATCCAGGTCTAGTCCAGGTCTAGTATCTAGGGGTCTAGGGGCTCCTATAGGTTCTAGGGTTCTAGTAGGTCTAGTAGCCCCTTTAGGGCTTATAGTTGGCGTAGAAGAAGGGGGGGTTTAGCTGCTTAGGTAGCTAAAGTAGGCGGTAATTATGCTCTGGTTAGGGGTTAACCCTTTTAATACTGTTAGTCTGCCCCTCTGTCTCTTTCCTAAGACTATAGTATAGCCTTCCTCCCCCTCCTCTTATAATAGGGCTTGCTAAGGAGGGTGTTGCTACTGTTATTGTTATTGTTGCTATTGCTGTTAGTACTGGTATAGGGGCGGTTAGTTAACGTTAAAGGCCTTAGGCCTAGAACGTAGATATCCTTTAGCCTATGCCCATGCCTCTTTTAGGTAGGGGCAGGCTTCTAAGCGGGCATGGTAAGCTTGGTAGCAGTTGCGGCAGCGGGGTACCCTAGAGCAGGTAGGGGCTTCTGGCATGGTATAGCTATTAGCGCTATAGTTATAGCAGATCTCTTCTTTGCTCCGGTATACCTTAGCCCTATAGCCCTATTTCCAGTACTGTAGGTACTAGATAGGCTTAGCCTTATCGATCTAGGGCTCTGCTTCTAGGGCTCGGCAGCTCTAGAAGACCCCCTCTTTATAGGCTTTCTAGGCTACCTCTAAGGAGGTAAAGGCTATAAGTGCCTTAACCCTAGTCCGTTCTAGCCCTTAAGGGTACTAGACCTTTGCCCTAACTGCTATAGGGTGTTGCTTCTTAGCTTCTTCTAGTAGGCCTTCCTCTATAACCCGGTCGTAGACTATAAGGCCTTTAACTACTACTGCCCAGGTTGTTGTATATAGGGAGGCCTTCTCACTAAAGGCCCTTGTAATCTAGGTAGTATTACTTTCCAGGCTCTTCTTTATCTCTATAGTCTCTATAACTAGAAGGAGGTTACCGCTAGAGAGCGTTCGAACCCCCTAAACTACTAGGCCAGAAGCCTGCTAGATAGCCTATACTACCTCTAGGGCAGATTTAGCAAGCACCTGTTACTAGGCTAAGCCTAGTCGGATAAGCACCTAGCACTCTAGGCTAGGCCTAGTTGCCTTACTAGCTGTTAGTTTCCTAGCTATATTAGCCTAGGTAGGGGCTATAGGCTAGGAGTGGCTAGGCTGTTACTGTTGTTACTACTGTTATTGCTAGTAGTGGCTAGGCTACTAAGGGTATTGCTAGTGTTATAGCTTAGGCGTTGTTAGGGCAGTAGGGCGGTTTTAGGGTACTGGAGCTACTACTGTAGCTAGGGCTTCTTTAGGCAGGTCTAGGAGCAGGGCTATAAAGGCAATTTGCCTAGCTTTAGTAGTTGCTTCTACTATACTATAGAAGTTAGTACTGTCCTTAGCTAGGCTGATTATCCGGTCTAGAAGGCTAGAAAGCGTAAGGGCAAGCTTAGAGGGGCTAAGGGCAGCCTAGGCAGTTTTCTTAGTTGCTAGGGCGATGTGGTTGGCCTTAGCAGCACTGTTGTTACTTCCTTCTTTCCCTGTATTTTTCTCTGATTTTTTCCCTAGCTTTTTCGGGGTTTTCTAGCTAGGAGGGGTCGGGGCTAGGGCATATTGGCTACTGCTTAGGCCCCTAAGGAAAGGGGCGAAGACGTTGGTTAAAGGGGGGGCGCTAATCGTAGGGGTATTAATAGTAGGGGGGGCGCTAGAGCTAGGTGCTATAGGTGCTATAGTTATAGCGCCTTTAGCGGTTTCCTTAGTAGTAGTAGTGGTAGTCTGGCAGTCTTCCATTTCTATATTATCGTTCAGGTAGTCCGTACTTAGGGGTTAGTAGTCTATGCTTAGGGGCTGGCTTAGGGGGTTGTTATTATTATCGTTAGCTATAGGTAGGGCAGGGTTGCCAGGGCGTAGAGCCGTATTAGTAGCCCGTATATAAGGAAATTGCAGTTACGAGAGGGCAGCTAGGCTCGCCATTTTCTGCATTTTCGCACGCCTAGGGCTATCGCGCAACCGACAGCGCTACAGCGAAAATTGGCGGGCGTTGTGTCCTCAATCGGACGGTTCGAATAGATGTGGTTGCACGCGATTTGGTGTAGTTTTGACCAAAAACTCGTTCTTCCTCGTGGATTTATATCCTTAGGGCTATATACTTATATGCTAATCTTCTAGCTAAACTTTAGGCTATTACTATAGAAGCTATTATAGATATACTAAACAGTATAGTATCAACCTACTTAAGCTCTAGGAAGTTACTATACGAACTAGCGTTTGCCAAAACTCCTATACTATTACTAGAACCTATAGGCTACAAAGTTCTGTTTAAGAAGGTAGATAGTAAAGAACTCTCTGCCCTAACAGAAAGAACAGAGGAAGGGGTCTTTCTAGGGAGGAAATATAACGTTATAAGGATCCTAGACCTTAAAACTAGGAGAGTTATTATAAGACGTAATATTATACCCTTTCCTACTAAGTTTCCTCTCTGACCTAGGGTAGTAACAATATCGACTACTAATCTATCAACTATCCCTGTTCTACAAGTACTCTCCTCTCTAGAGAAGGAAGAATAGTATAAAGCTATAGACAAGGAAATAAAAACAATAGAAAAGATAGGAGTATAGTTACTAGTACCAAAAGCCAGCCTTTTACTAGGAGCAAAGGTTATAACCGGCACCTAGGTCCTATAGGAGAAGAGCAACGGTACTAAGAAGGCTAGATAGTATGCTTATAGGTTTTCTAAACCAGACGTAGATATAGTCTTTACCAATATACTCTAAGCTGTTACTATATGGCTTCTATTTACCTATACTACTTAGTATAAACTACAAATGCGGTATATAGACTTCAACTCTGCCTTTCTAAATTCCGACCTTAATAAGCCTCTATACCTTTAACAGCCGGCATACCTTATAAGAAAACCAGGGATAGTCTGCCAACTAAGAAAATCCATATATAGACTGTATATAGTACCTTATTGTTAGTAAGCAACCCTTAAGTCCTCTCTTAAGATCCTTAGCTTCTAGCAACTAACTATAGACAAGAACATATTCTATAGGGGAGCCCTGCTAATATCTATATACATCAACGACGTTATAATGGTTAGGCCTGACCAGGATATAGACTAGGCAATAGCAGATATTAGGACTAAGTATAAGATTAAGGACCTAGGGGAAACGACCAATTACCTTAGGATAAAGGTAACAAAGCACCCTAACGGCAACTATAGTATTACATAGTCCTATAAGATCCTAAACCTGATAGACCAGCTTAGTCTATTATAAAGCAGGCCTTTCCGGGTACCTATCCTAGATAATAGTCAAGTGGATATTGCACCTGAAGACCTTATATCAGAAGAAAAGGCAGCCTAGTACAGATCGGCAGTAGGCTAGCTACTTTATATATCCCTCTTTATAAGGCCTAATATAGCCTATAGGGTAATAAGACTAGTATAACGCTTTTTACGCCCTAGTTACAATAGCTAGAGATCACTAGTAGCCTTGGTAAAGTATCTGAAAGGCACTAGCAACTTTGCCCTCTACTTTCGTTATAACCTAGAAGGGCCGGCAATAGTAGGCTCCTCCAATAGCAGCTAGGGTATAACAATATAAGCTAAAGCTATAACAGGAAATATGTTCCTTATCAACGGCACCCTAGTATCGTAGAGAGCTAAGCGCCAAAGCCTTATAGCCCAGTCAACCTATAAGGCAAAATACATAGCAGCCTATATAGCGGCAATACAAGCTACCTAGTTGCTACTACTTGTCAACGAGATATTCAGGCATAAGCTAGGTCCTATTCCTCTATAGATAGATAATCAAGGAGCTATAACTACAGTAAACGGAGACGGTATAACAGCATGTAACAGGCACTTCCTAATACAATAGTTAGTACTAAGAGAAGTGATTAGAAAAGGCGTTATCCAGGTAGAATATACGCCCTCTAATAGTATGATCGTAGACGGCCTGACAAAAGCACTATAGCGTGTTAAACAGGAGGCGTTTATAGAGCAGATCAAGATATTAGGGTCCAGGGGGGGTGTTGGGACCTAAGGTCACGTGTCACGTCACGTAACATGACACGTGACCCACTCCCCTATATAGGACCCTGTGTCACTCCACCGTAGATAAGGGGCTTCCCCCTTATTAACCAATATACGTTGTTCCACACGAACAGTACTAAGGGAGTATATATAGGCTAGACTTATATAATATATATAGATACTAATAATAGGAACAATTGAAGTACTATAACCAAGAAGAAACATAGGGACCAAGCTACGCTATATATAGCGCTAGAGGGGAAAAATCGCTAGAATCGGCCTATAAGACCAAGCGTATAAGACAGCGCTTATAGTATACCTTACGCAGCTTACCGTCCTAGATAGTAGAAACCACTGGTAATACAGATAGTAACGCTCCTATAGGTATAGACTGTAAGGCTAGGCTCGATACTAGCTTACTTATAACTAGCTTCTTATAGACTAGTATTACTAGCCCCCTAGTACTAGCTGCCGGCGAACGTACCCTAGGAACTGTTAAGACTAGGGCGGTAATAGCCGCTAGTATAGGCAATAGACCTAAATCCCTAAAATGTAGCTTCTTTAACAATAGTAGCACTGTAATATTATCGTCCTCCTTATCATCGTCCTAGGTAAACCAAACTGGATATAGACTGTTAGCCATTAAGAAAACTACCTAGGAAAGGCAAGGTAAAAGAATAAACCGCGTTTCTAGCCTAATAAGGGCAAATCTCCTACTACTAGGGTAGTAGGCTGCTCCAGAACCGACTCCTCTTTCTAAGCAGATATTTACGATAAAAGGAAGTTAGAAAAACTTATAAAACTAAACATAGCGATTATAAGAAGCCTTATAGTAAGAAGGACAAGCGTAAAAAGATAAAAATGCGTTTATAGTAGAAGGAGGAAATTTTTAGAGCTCTAGGGAAGGTAAGCAGATTTTATACCTGACTAACTACTGTATAAAAAGAGCAATAACATAGGCGGTTAAAAATTACGCCCTTTCCTCTAAATTCCATTTCCTCCTCCCTAAGAAGAGACAGCATACCCTAATACTAAGAAGAGAGAGGTAGTAGACCTTTACCGATCAAAGAGAAAGGTAGCAGACCCTTACCGATTAACAAGCCTTAATATATATAGATATAAAATATAAGAGCAAGGAAAGAAGCAGGGCAGTATACTCTAACAGAAAAGAGAAGCTAGGGCAGTATACCCTAAGGAAGAGGCAGTATACCTTGACCTAAAGGAAGAGGCAGTATACCTTAACCTAAATAAGGAAGAGGTAGTATACCTTAACCTAAATAGGAAAGGGCAGTATACCTAGACCTTTAGATCTAGCGAGACTCGCTATGTTAGTTTAACTGCCTTATTACCTAGATTAGCCCTTATAGAGACAGTACAGAGCAGAGAAGAGACTGCCGCTAAAGTAATAAGCTAGTATTTATAACGCTAAAGGTAGTTTATAAGGTACCTATAAGATCGGCAGAGGTAAAGAGAGTATAGCAAAAGAGATAAGCGTTCCTAAGCTAAACAGTAACCTAGTAGTCTCTAATAGAGTAAGGCATTACGCTAGTTAACCACCCGGATAGTAGACTATAGTAATAACTGTTAGGTATCTCTAGAAATAAGATTATAATAGTTAAAAAAAGCCTAACGGTTCCCCTTATAAGAAAGTATCTTTAAGATCAGTAGAGAAAGTAGGTTAGAAAGAGAGTAGCTAACTTTCCTAAACCCTATCTAGGTTAGTAACTAGCAATATCTATTAAAAGTCCGATCTTAACGATCTAAAGTAGCCTAATAAGTCCTTATAGAGGAACAGGACTATAGGGTAGTAAAGCAGCTAAATATTACCTATTAGTATAATCCCTTTTCTAATTAAGCAGTAGAATAACTACCCTTTTACTAGCCTAGGAAGTACTATATAACCAGAGAATAGAGACCTTAAAGGTAGTAATAATAGTTACTAAAAAAAGACTATACTACTATCTATAAAGCCCGACTATAACCTCTATAATCTTAGAATACAGGTACTATAAGCGTACGTTACTGCTAAACACGTTATTAATAAGGAAGAGCCTTATAGTAAGGCCTAGGATCGCTATTACAAACCTGGACCTAGAGGTATATTGGACAACATAGTACTTATATTACTCCGGTAGAACCTTGGTATCCCTAATAGAAGTAGGGCATAGGGTTACCCTATTTAACTTAGGAGTAGGGCATAGAAAGGCCCTAATTAATTAAGGTAGATATAGCCACGATTCCCTATATTAAGCAGATTGAGCCTACTTTAGGGCCTGTAAACGTTACAGGGGGGACAGAGAAAATCTCTGCCCCGGGCGGCTAAAGCGCAGGTCAAGACAGAGCACAGATCAGCACACGGAATCAATCAATCACAGCCCACAGATTCCAACACGGGGCGGCTAGAGCGCAGGTCAAGACAGAACACAGAACAGCACACGGAATCGATCAATCAGAGCTCACGGACTCTAACAGTCTTTCTAGCTAGCCTAGTAATAGCAAGGAACTATATTTTTAGCTTCTGCTATAGGGTATTAGCATAGGCCTTCTAGATAAGCTTAGGGTCTAGCCAAACCTCTAGAAAACAGGCCTCTATAGCTGGTTATAGGGGGGGGAGTCCCCTATTAGTCCTAGGTTAATAGGGTTAGTCTAGGGCCTTCTTCTAGGAGAGAAGTATATAAGCTTGCTCTTTACAGCTAAGAAGGTAACCCCAGCGGTTATTGCCTAGTCTAGGCATTCTTTCTAGGCTTCTTTTAGCTGCCTAACCATTGTTATAGCTTCTCTACTAAAGGCTAGTAGGTTAGTATCGTCTATATAGCCTAAAGTAGAGATAGTAGGGTATTTTCTCTCTAGTCTTTCGTATAAAGGGCATAGGTATAGGACTAAGAGGATTAGTAAAAGTAGTAAGCCTTAGGGTACTCCTATTAGTACCAGGATTTACTAGCTTTTTTAGCTATTAAATAAAAGGCTAGTAGTCCTAGAGAAGAGGAATTCCTTTAGCTAGGATAGTAGCCAGGTAGGTAGCCCTAGCTAGTCTAGTATAGCCAGAAGTCTATTATAAGAGATACTATCGAAATATCCTAATAGGTCTAGCTATAGGAGGAAGGCCCTGGCTTTATATTTCTATACCTCTTAGACCTAAGCTATAAAGAGGTATATAGCTAATTCGGTAGACTTATAGCGGTAGTAGCCCTGTTATATTGCTAGAATTAGCTTAAAAGCTTCGGCTATATCCCTTATCTTAGTCCCTATAACTTTTTCTAGGACCTTACTAATATAGTTAAGTAGGGCTATAGGTTAGTAGCCTCTAGGGGTATTATAGGTATCTGGCCATTTTCCTGGTTTAGGGAGGATAATAGTAACTACTTCCTTATATTCTTATAGATAGAAGCTCTAGAGGAATGATTTTAAGGCTAGTATAGTAAGGGCCTTATATAAGGGGTTACTATAGGCCTTTAAAAAGCCTATAAGGAGTCTGTCAGGTCCTAGTACTTTCTAGGGTTTTATTATTTTAATAGCCTCTTTTATATCGTCCAGCCTAACTGTCTAGCTAACTGGTAGCCTAGGGCCTATTAAGGGTTCCTCTAGGCTATCCTTCTAGGGGGAGAAGGGGAAGAAGTATACTAAAAGGGCCTCTACCTTCTTCTAGAAAGTACTAGCTTATCTAAGGGTTAGTAGCTTAGAAGGGGGTAGGGCAGTAGTACTTTATAGCCTAGCCTATCTTTCTAGTTGCTAGAGCTTCTCTGGCTTTTCTCGAGCCTTTTATAGAAAGGCCCTCTAGGTCTTCCTTTTACTTTCTTTTATAGCTTTTATTTGTTCTTTCTAGGCTAACTTATAGGTAGTAAGGAGGGCCTGGTTGTTAAGGGAGTGTTAGAGCTATCTTTCTACCCTTTTTCTCTCCTAGACTATCTAGTAGATTTCGTTGTTTTACTAGAGGGTATTCCTCCTTCTAGTAGTTACTAGGGCTTCTTTAGGGGTTATAGCCCTAGTAATATACTAGAGTTCCTCTAATAGTTGCCTATAGGCCTTCTAGAGCTTAGCTAGGTTAGAGAGGTATAATAGATATCTATAGCCCTCTATATTATATATTAGAGAGCTAGCCTCTCTTACTAGCCTCTCTTTATCCATCTTCTTCTATTAGAATCAGGGGAGCAGTAGTAGGGTTTCTATATTTTTTAGGTTAATATCTAGTACCTAGGGGTAATAGTCTAAGTATAAGTATATATCTAAGCTAGTATAGGAGTAGGTAAGGCTACTACTAAGCTAGAAGTGGTTAATAGTTAAGGCCCTATCTACTTAGCTCCTCTATAGCACCCTAGTTATAGCATTATAAAGGGTATAAAGGGTAAGTCCCTGCTTTACAATTAATAGCAGTAGGTCTTCTAACCTAGGGCTAAAGCGGTTATATTAGTTCTATAAGGGGTAGTAAAGGTTAAAGTCCCTAGCTAGAAGGTAAAGGCCTAGGCAGGCATTAATCTTCCCTTTTATTTCTTCTATAAAAGGGGTTAGGCTAGTCTAGGGTTAGAGGTTGTTATATAGGGACTAGACTATAAAAGGGCTGTTCTTAGTCTATATAGTAGCTCTAGCCTAGTCTAAGCTAGAGCTATAAGTCTTTATTACTAATAGAAGTGATTTATAGATATAAAGTAAGGCTTGTCCGTTAGGGGTAAAAACAAGGTAGTAGGGGGCTGATCTAGGGTAGTAGGTAGAGTGCTATACCTGCCTATTAATCCAGGGCTCTTATATAGCAAGTATTTCTTCTTTTACTATAGAAAGTAGTACTTCCTATACCTCCTTTAAGCCCTATACATTCTAGAGGCATACCTTTATATCTCTATCTCCTTTAGTTATATAGTAGGCAGTGGTTATTATATAGTAGGAGCGTTAGCTAGTCTAGTATCTAGGTCTAGTCTAGGTCTAGTATCTAGGGGTCTAGGGGCTCCTATAGGCTCTAGGGTTCTAGTAGGTCTTATAGCCCCTTTAGGGCTTATAGCCAGTATAAAGGAAGGGGGGGTTTGGCTATTTAGGTAGCTAAAGTAGGTAGTAATCGTACTCTAGTTAGGGGTTAACCCTCTTAATACTGTTAGTCGGCCCCTCTATCTCTTCCCTAAGACTATAGTATAGCCTTCCTCTCCCTCCTCTTATAATAAGGCCTACTAGGAGGGGTGTTGTTACTGTTATTACTATTACTACTATTACTATTAGTATTAGTATAGGGGCGGTTAGTTAATGTTAAAGGCCTTAGGCCTAGAACGTAGATATCCCTTAGCCTATGCCTATGCCTCTTTTAGATAGGGGTAGGCCTTTAAGCGGGTATAGTAAGCTTAGTGGCAGTTGTAGTAGCGGGGTACCCTAGAGCAGGTAGAGGCTTCTAGCATAGTATAGCTATTAGCGCTATAGTTATAGCAGATCTCTTCCTTACTCTGGCATACCTTAGCCCTATAGCCCTATTTCTAGTACTATAGGTATTAGATAGGCTTAGCTTTATCGATCTAGGGCTCTACTTCTAGGGCTTAGCAGCTTTAGAAGACCCTTTTCTTATAGGCTTTTTAGGCTACCTCTAGAGAGGTAAAGGCTATTAGTACCTTAACCCTAGTCCGTTCTAGCCTTTAAGGGTACTAGACTTTTGCCTTAACTACTATAAGGTATTGCTTTTTAGCTTCTTCTAGTAGGCCTTCCTCTATAACTTAGTTATAGATTATAAGGCCTTTAACTACCACTACCTAGGTTGTAGTATATAGGGAGGCCTTCTTTCTAAAGGCCCTTATTCTAGGTAGTATTATTCTCTAGGCTCTTCTTTATCTTTATATTCTCTATAACTAGTAGAAAGTTACTATTAAAGAGTGTCTAAACCCTTTAAATAGCTAGGCTAGAAGCCTATTAGATAGCCTATACTACCTTTAGGGTAGATTTAGTAAGTACCTATTACTAGGCTAAGCCTAGTCGGATAAGTACCTAGCGCTCTAGACTAGGCCTAGTTACCTTACTAGCTGTTAGTTTACTAGCTATATTAGCCTAGGTAGGAGCTATAGGCTAGGAGTGGCTAGGCTATTGCTGTTGTTACTACTGTTATTACTAGTAGTAGCTAGGCTACTAAGGGTATTACTAGTACTATAGCTTAAGCGTTCCCAGGGTAGTAGGGCGGTTTTAGGGTATTAGAGCTGTTGCTATAGCTAGGGCTTCTTTAGGCAGGTTCTAGAGCAGGGCTATAAGGGCAATTTGCCTGGCTTTAGTAGTTGCTTCTACTATACTATAGAAGTTAGTACTGTCCTTAGCTAGGCTAATTATCCAGTTTAGGAGGTTAGAGAGTATAAGGGCAAGATTAGGGAGGCTAAGGGCAGCCTAGGCGGTTTTCTTAGTTACTAGGGCAATATGGTCGGCCTTGGCAGTACTATTGTTATCTTCTTCCTTCCCTATATTTTTCTCTGATTTTTTCCCTGGATTTTTCAAGGTTTTTTAGCTAGAAGGGGCTAGGGCTAGGGCGTACTAGCTACTGTTTAAGCCCCTAAGGAAAAGGGTAAAGACGTTAGTTAAAAGGGGGGTACTAAATATAGGGGTATTTATAGTAAGGGAGGCGCTAGAGCTAGGTACTATAGATACTATAGTTATAGCGCCTATAGCAGTCTTTTTAGTAGTAGTAGAGATAGTAGTTTAGCAGTCTTCTATTTCTATATTATTATTTAGGTAGTCTATACTTAGAAGTTAGTCCGTACTTAGGGGCTAGCTTAGAGGGTTATTATTATTATTGTTAGCTATAGGTAGGGCAAGGTTGCTAAGGTATAGAGCCGTATTAGTAGCCTATACATAAGGAAATTGCAGTTGTAAGAGGGCAGCTAGGCTTGCTATTTTCTGCATTTTCGCACGCTAAGGGCTATTGTATAACCAACAGCGCTATAGCGAAAATTAGCGGGCGTTATGTCCCCAATCGGACGGTTCGAATGGATGTGGTTGTACGCGATTTAGTGTAGTTTTGACCAAAAACTCGTTTTTCAGTAACCAGAAGAAAAATGTCAGTATTATATATATAGCTGTTCCTAGGGGCTTTATATAGGTAGAAGGCCTAGATTATACTATAACTTATACCTTTACTAGTATACTACTTACTTGGTGTATACTTCTAGCTATAGGTACTGTTCTAGACTAGGAAATAGAATAAGCTGACTTTATAGGGGCATTTCTTAATAGCACTCTTAGAGAAGAAATATATATAGAAATCCCTAAAGGACTGTTAGACCTAGCGGCTTCTCATAAGGCTATTTATAAGCTTTTACTGAAATACGGCTATAATCCTTCTACTTCTAATATTATTAAACTATCTAAAGCGTTATACAGTCTGAAACAAAGCCCTAGAGAGTAGCAAGATAAGCTTAAAATCTTACTTAAGAGCCTAGGCTATCTCCCTCTTATTTCAGATCCAGGGGTCTTCTATAATGCTAAAACCTGCTACTTTATTGTTACCTATATAGATAACTGTCTATTTATAGGGCCTAATATAGGCTATATAACTGATTTAAAGAAATAGCTTAATAAGGTCTACGCTATAGAAGACTTAGGGCCTGCCGCCTATTTCCTAGGCATGCAAATTATAAGGGATAGACCTAATAGGCGCCTATAGCTTAACCAGTTATAGTATATAGAAGAGGCGGTTAGCCGCTTTAACTTAGCCGATTTTAAGCCTATATCTATTCCCTTATAGCCGGGGCTAGTAAGTTAACTTTAACTAGAGGAAGATATTGCTAGCCACCTTTGTAATTCTACAGAAATTAAGCTTTATCAAAGCCTAGTAGGAACAGCTATATATATAATGCTCCTTACTAGGATAGATATTAGCTTTACTGTACAGTAGCTCTCTAGGTCTTTAAATAGACCTAAAAAATCACACTTAAACGCTACTAAAAATCTTTTTAAGTATCTTAATAGTACTAAAGACTATAGCATCTGTTTTAGCTGTAATAGAAATACAGTAGCTAATCTAGGGCCTAAGCTTAGTAATAGTAGTAATACAACTACTAAGCTTAGTAGAGACTTTTACTTTAAGGAAGGGCCTAGGCCTCTAACTACTACCTCTACTACTATAGTAGACTCTAGAAATAGTAAAGGTAGTAGGCGGACTTCTATAATTAATAGTAGTCTAGTCCCTATAGGCTTTAGTGATTCTGATTTTGCAGGGGATAAGGCTACTAGTAAATCTACCTACAGCTATCTATATAAGTTAGCTAGTAGGCCTATTAGCTGGAAAACGAAAAGAGCTACTACTATTGCTCTCTCTACCCTAGAAGCTTAAACTGATAGACTCACAGAGGCTATACGCAAAGTACAGTGGATTATAGGGCTATTTTCTGAACTTCATAGACCTATAGACTACCCTATTACTCTCTATAGAGATAATCAGGGCTCTATAACGGTGGCTAATAACCCAGCGCTATATGCTAGAACTAAGCATACCCTGCTGAAATTCCAGTATGTTAGAGAGTAGGTTAAGGCTAAAATAGTTACTATTATATATCTTAATACTAAGTATATACTGGCTGACAGACTTACTAAAGCCCTGCCAGTTAGTGGCTTTCAGTCTTTTATTAGGCTTTTAGGCCTTTAACCTAAGGGAGCTTTTTACTAAGCTACCCTTTACCCCTATATATATACTCTATACTATATATATAGAAGGCCTAGCTTAGCCTGATTAGCTTATAAGACCAGTTAATAGTACCGGCTACTTTACAGCCCTCTAGAATCACCTAATTCCTCTATATAGCCTTAAAAGGCTTATAAGGTCCTAGCTACTGTAGTATAGTTCTCTGGGCGCCCTTATACTGGCATTAGCTCCTTACAGCGTTAGGGAGGCCTATATTACTCTAGCTATATCTAGAAGTACTCTAGTATATAGTATAGCTATATTTGGAAAATATAGGCTCCGGCTATTACTAGTAGTATACTTTCCTTTAGAGGGGGATTCTCTATATAACTACCTGTTATTTCCTTACTAGAACTTGCTGAAAGAACGGAGTAAAAAAGGGCATAAAATTTAAAACCATGCTAAAAATCGTTTTCTCTATAAGAGGATAAAGGCGTTTATAAGCCCTTTACTCCTTCTATACTCTAGTATGTCTATCAGTCGCTAGGGTATAGAATATTTAGATATTATATATTACTATACGCTTTAAAGCTATAGTACCTATACCTTTAAATAGGTTATAGGTTTGATTTCAACATTATATATATTCTTACTTCTTTCTATATATAATAGGGGTTTATCCTGTATATATATAAAAGGGCATAACCCCTTTGTCTAACGGAATAGTTTTGCTCTTACGTTCTTATTTCTTAGGATTCTTCTATTCTTTACCTATATATAGCTTTCTAAGGCTTATAAAGGAACAGAAGAATAGAGGGGGTGTTAAACGTACAAAATAAGCTATAGCGCTCTAACGGTTATAGCTTAGGCAAAACGGATTTCAGTTTTCAAACTACTAGATATATAGCTATATTCTGAGGGTAGACCCACTTTTATGGATACCGCTGACTAAGCTATATATTCCACTATATAGCCTAGAAATAGCTTTAAAAGGCTTTTCTATTTTTAGATTTATGCCCCACTTTTGTAGAGACAGTCTCCTTAGGCTGTATAAGCGCTAGAAATAGCCTTAAAAGGCTCTTCTACTAGGTCACCTACCTACCCTGTACCTACCCTGCACTACAGGAGCGAAAACAGAACTTATAGGAAAAGTCGTGCGGCTTACCCTGCAGCTTAGGTAGCCGTAAGTCGATTATTTAAAATCGCTAGCTTATTTGGTTTTTCGGGAAGGCGCCATGCACCTACTAAGGCGCTCCTACCGTATGGAAGGCAGGAACGGTCCCGGAGGGTATATATAGATAGATTCTATTACGCTATCTGATCCCTGTAGGGGATATCTAGGTGGGCTAAACTAGTGCTATAGGAAAACCGTATAACGGGTGAAAAACCTATAACTGTATATAGGAAAAAAGGAGGTATGATAGGGGGTAGGCTAATCTTTACTAGAGTAGATACTGCCCCTTTAGGAGTATGAAAATATACTGCCTAAAGGGGTATAGGCTAGACCGCTCCTAGCCTCTAAGCAACCGAGTATTCTAGCAGTCTAGTAGCGATATGGCGAACTAGGGGGCGTACAGCGCCGCCGCCCCCTTTTTCGAGTCTATAGAGAAAACTATATATATCTCCTCTTTCCCTCTCTTTAAAGAAGGCTAAAGGGTAGGCTAGACAACTATTGAATATATGTTAGATGTCCTCTATAGCTAGGTAGTAGCAGCAGAGGGGGTTATTAACCCTAGGTACCTTATAGGTATATAGGAATCCCTTTAGGCCTATCTTCCCTATATAGGCCTATATTAGTAGCAAGCTTTCGGCCTTAGAGAGGTTATAGTGGCGTCTTCGGAAGGCCTCCTCAAAGGCCTTAGCTAGGTTTTCCTCTTAAAAGGTAGCCTTAGCTGATTTCTCTAAGAGGCTCTCTATATAGGGGTTATAGCCAGAGGCCCTAGCCTCCTATAAATAGCAATCTTTCTAGGCAGTATAAAGGGGTTCCTTGTTAATAGCCTTCCTTAGTTATTAGTAGTACTACTAGGCTGTTACTTCTCTTTTTCTTTCCTACTTTATATATCTACCTAGGAGGAGGCTGGTCCTAAGGGTCCTGCTTCTAAGGGTAAGGCGTAGGGCTTCCTTCTACTTAGCTATCTCTTCCTCTATAGCCCTATTTATTCTAGCCTAGCTAGAAAAGGAGAGGGTATTAAGGTAGAGGTTAAGGGGAGGGACGTTAGCCTTATAGTAGAGGCTTTAGATTAGTATTCTCTTATAGGCCCCTATAACTCTCCTTAGGGCCTTATTTTCGGCTACTAGTAGGCCTCTAGTTATACCCTATAGCCTATTTAGTGTTATAGGTATAGGGGTATACTAGGCTAAGGCTATGTAGGCTAGGACCGGCTTTATTACTACTATATATAGGAGCCTAGTCTTTTCGATTCTAGGTCCCTAGGTCTTTCCAGCTAGCCTAGTAATAGCAAGGGACTATGTTTTTAGCTTCTACTATAGGGTATTGGCATAGGCCTTCTAGGTAGGCTTAAGGTTTAGCTAAACCTCTAGAAAATAGGCCTCTATAGCTGGTTATAAGGGGGGGGAGTCCTCTATTAGTCCTAGGTTAATAGGGTTAGTCTAGGGCCTTCTTCTAAGGGGAAAGTGTATAAGCTTGCTCTTTACTACTAAGAAGGTAACCCTAGCGGTTGTTACCCAGTTTAGGCACTCTCTTTAGGCTTCTTCTAACTATCTAACCGTTATTATAGCTTCTCTACTAAAGGCTAGTAGATTAGTATTATCTATATAGCCTATAGTAGAGATAGTAGGGTATTTCCTCTCTAGTCTTTCGTATAAAGGGTATAGGTATAGGACTAAAAGGATTGGTAAAAGTAGTAAGCCTTAGGGTACTCCTATTAGTACTAGGATTTACTAGCTTTTTTAGCTGTTAAATAAAAGGCTAGTAGTCCTAAAGGAGAGGAATTCCTTTAGCCAGGATAGTAGCTAGATAGGTAGCCCTAATTAGTCTAGTATAACTAGGAGTCTATTATAAGGGATACTGTTGAAATACCCTAATAGGTCTAGCTATAGGAGGGAGGCCCTAGCTTTATATTTCTATACCTTTTAGACCTAAGCTATAAGGAGGTATATAGCTAATTCGGTAGACTTATAGCAGTAGTAGCCCTATTGTATTGCTGGAATTAGCTTAAAAGCTTCGGCTATATCCCTTATTTTAGTCCCTATAACTTTTTCTAGGACCTTATTAATGTAGTTAAGCAGGGCTATAGGTTAGTAGCCTCTAGGGGTATTATAGGTATCTAGCTATTTTCCTAGCTTAAGAAGGACAATAGTAACCACTTCCTTATATTCCTATAAATAGAAGCTATAGAGGAAGGATTTTAAGGCTAGTATAGTAAGGGCCTTATATAAGGGGTTACTATAGGCCTTTAGAAAGCCTATAGGGAGTCTGTTAGGTCTTGGTACTTTCTAGGGTTTTATTGTTTTAATAGCCTCTTTTATATCGTCCGGCCTAACCGTCTAGCTAGCTAGTAGCCTAAGGCCTATTAGGGGTTCCTCTAGGCTATCCTCCTAGAGGGAGGAGGGGAAGAAGTATGCTAAAAAGGCCTTTACCTTCTCCTAGAAAGTACTAGCTTATCTAAGGGTTAGTAGCTTAGAAGGGGGTAGGACGGTAGTACTTTATAGCCTAGCCTATTTTTCTAGTTACTAGAGCTTCTCTAGCTTTTCTCTAGCCTTTTATAGAAAAGCCCTCTAGGTCTTCCTCTTACTTTCTTTTATAGCTTTTATTTACTCTCTCTAAGCTAACTTATAGGTAGTAAGGAGGGCCTAGTTACTAGAGGAGCGTTAGAGCTATCTTTCTGCCCTTTTTCTCTCCTAGACTACCTAGTAGACTTCGTTGTTCTACTAAGGGGTATTCCTTCTTCTAGTAGTTACTAGGGCTTCTTTAGGGGTTATAGCCCTAGTAATATACTAAAGTTCCTTTAATAGTTACCTATAGGCCTCCTAGAGCTTAGCTAGGTTAGAGAGGTATAATAGATATCTATAGCCCTCTATATTATATATTAGGAAGCTAGCCTCCCTTACTACCTTCTCTTTATCTATCTTCTTCTATTAGAATCAGGGGGGTAGTAGTAGGGCTTCTGTATTTTCTAAGTCGATATCTAGTACCTAGGGGTAGTAGTTTAAGTATAAGCGTATATCTAAGCTAGTATAGGAGTAGATAAGACTGCTACTAAGCTAGAAGTAGTTAATAGTTAAGGCTCTGCCTACTTAGCTCCCCTATATTACCCTAGTTATAATGCTATAGGGGGTATAGAGGGTAAGTCCCTACTCTGCTATTAATAGTAATAGGTCTTCTAACCTAGGGCTAAAGCAGTTATATTAGTCCTATAGGGGGTAGTAAAGGTTAAAGTCCTTAGCTAGAAGGTAAAGGCCTAGGTAGGCATTAATCTTCCCCTTTATTTCCTTTATAAGGGGGGTTAGGCTAGTCTAGGGTTAGGGGTTGTTATATAGGGACTAGACTATAAAAGGGCTGTTCTTAGTCTATATAATAGCCCTAGCCTAGTCTAAGCTAGAGCTATAAGTCTATATTACTAGTAGGAGTAATTTATAGATATAAAGTAAGGCTCGTCTATTAAAGGTGAAAATAAGGTAGTAGGGGGCTGATCTAGGGTAGTAGGTAGAGTGCTATACCTGCCTATTAATCCAGGGCTCTTATATAGCGAGTATTTCTTCTTTTACTATAGAAAGTAGTACTTTCTATACTTCCTTCGAGCCCTATACGTTCTAGAGACGTACCTTTATATCTCTATCTCCTCTAGCTATATAGTAGGTAGTAGTTGTTATATAGTAGTGTTAGCTAGTCTAGTATCTAGGTCTGGTCTAGGTCTAGTATCTAGGGGTCTAGGGGCTCCTATAGGCTCTAGGGTTCTAGTAGGTCTTATAGCCCTTTTAGGGCTTATAGCCGGTATAAAGGAAGGGGGGGTTTAGCTACTTAGGTAGCTAAAGCAGGCGGTAATTATACTTTAGTTAGGGGTTAACCCTCTTAATACTGTTAATCAGCCCCTCTATCTCTTCCCTAAGACTATAGTATAGCCTTCTTCCCCCTCCTTTTATAATAAGGCCTGCTAGAAGGGGTATTATTACTATTGTTACTATTACTATTATTGCTATTACTATTAGTACTACTAGTATAAAGGCAGTTGGTTAATGTCAAAGGCCTTAGGCCTAGAATATAGATATCCCTTAGCCTATACCTATACCTCTTTTAGATAGGGGTAGGCCTCTAAACAGGCATGGTAAGCTTAGCGGCAGTTATAGTAGTAGGGTGCTCTAGAGCAGGTAGGGGCTTCTAGTATAGTATAGCTGTTAGTGCTATAGTTATAGCAGATCTCCTCCTTACTCCGGTATACCTTAGTCCTATAGCCCTATTTTCAGTACTATAGGTATTAGATAGGCTTAGCTTTATCGATCTAGGGCTCTGCTTCTAAGGCTTAGTAGCTTTAGAAGACCCTCTCTTTATAGGCCTTCTAGGCTGCCTCTAGGGAAGTAAAGGCTATTAGTACCTTAACCCTAGTCTTTTCTAGCCCTTAAAGGTACTAGCCTTTTGCCCTAACTACTATAAGGTACTACTTTTTAGCCTCTTCTAGTAGGCCTTTCTCTATAACCTGGTTATAGACTATAAGGCCTTTAACTACTACTACCTAGGTTATAGTATATAAGGAGGCCTTTTCTCTAAAGGCTCTTATAATCTAGGTAGTATTGTTCTTTAGGCTTTTCTTTATCTCTATATTCTCTATAATTAGTAGGAGGTTACTATTAAAGAGTATCTAAACCTTCTAAATAGTTAGGCTAGAAGCCTATTAGATAGCCTATACTATCTCTAGGGCAGATTTAGCTAGTATCTATTATTAGGCTAAGCCTAGTTAGATAAGCATCTAGCGCTCTAGGCTAGGTCTAGTTATCTTACTAGCTATTAGCTTACTAGTTATATTAGCCTAGGTAGAGGCTATAGGCTAGGAGTAGCTAGGCTATTACTATTATTATTACTGTTATTGCTAGTAGTAGCTAGGCTACTAAGGATGTTACTAGTACTATAGTTTAGATGTTTCTAGGGTAGTAGAGCGGTTTTAGGGTACTAGAGCTGTTACTATAGCTAGGGCTTTTTTAGAAGGGTCCTAGAGCAGGGCTATAAAGGCGATTTACCTAGCTTTAGTAGTTACTTCTACTATACTATAGAAATTAGTACTATCCTTAGCTAGGCTAATTATCTAGTCTAGAAGGCTAGAGAGTATAAAGGTAAGTTTAAAGGGGCTAAGGACAGCCTAGGCGGTTTTCTTAGTTACTAGGGTAATATAGTCGGTCTTAACAGTACTGTTATTGTTTTCTTCTTTCCTTATATTTTTCTCTGATTTTTTCTCTAGCTTTTTTAAGGTTTCATAGCTAAAGGGGGTTAGGGCTAAGGCATACTAACTGCTATTTAGGCCCCTAAGAAAAGGGGTAAAGATATTAGTTAAAAAGGGGGCGCTAATTATAGGAGTATTAATAGTAGAGAGGGCGCTAGAGCTAGGTGCTATAAGTACTATAGTTATAGCACTTATAGCAGTCTCTTTAGCAGTAGTAAAGATAGTAGTTTAGCAGTCTTCCATCTCTATATTATTATTTAGATAGTCTATACTTAAGGGTTAGTCTATACTTAGAGGCTAGCTTAGAAGGTTATTATTATTGTTATTAGCTATAGGTAAGGCAGGGTTACTAGGGTATAAAGCTATATTAGTAGCCTATATACAAGGAAATTACAGTTATAAAAGAGCAGCTAGGCTTGCTATTTTCTGTATTTTCGCACGCCTAGGGCTGTTGTACAACCGACAGCGCTATAGCGAAAATTAACAGGCGTTATATCCTCGATCGGACAGTTCAAATGGATGTGGTTGCACGCGATTTGGTGTAGTTTTGACCAAAAACTCGTTTTTCGTTTATAGGTGTCGGGTTTGGAGGGTATATATAGGGAAGGAAATTGCGAAGCCTTACCTACTGGACTAGAAATCAAATTATACGTTACCTACAACTATAAGCCTTATAGGCCTATAAGACCCACTGAAAGCCGTGATATATAAGCTTAAAGCCCCTATAATATAGCGCTATAGCCTATAACTATACCGTTATATAAGGACTTTTATAGAGGGAATACAGTAAAGGGCCCTACTTTACTATATTAGCACATACCTAGGAAGTGCTATTTAGGCCATATCAACGCTGTTGCTGCCCCTACGTACCCTATACGACTACTACTAGTAGGCTATAGTGGTTATAGATCCTTATATAGATAGATTCTATTACGCTATCTGATCCCTATAGGGGATATCTAGGTGGGCTAAACTAGTGCTATAGGAAAACCGTATAACGGGTGAAAAACCTATAACCGTATATAGGAAAAAAGGGGGTATGATAGGGGGTAGGCTAATCTTTACTAGAGTAGATACCGCCCCTTTAGGAGTATGAAAATATACTGCCTAAAAGGGTATAAGCTAGACCGCTCCTAGCCTCTAAGTAACCGAGTATTCTGGCAGTCTAGTAGCGATATAGCGAACTAGGGGGCGTATAGCGCCGCCGCCCCCTTTTTCAAGTCTATAGAGAAAGCTATATATATCCCCTCTTTCCTTCTCTTTAAAGGAGGCTAAAGGGTAGGCCGGGCAACCGTCGAATATATATCGGATGTCCTCTATAGCTAGATAGCAGCGGCAGAGAGGGTTATTAACCCTAGGCACCTTATAGGTATATAGGAATCCCCTTAGGCCTATCTTCCCTATATAGGCCTATATTAGTAGCGAGCTTTTAGCCTTAGAGAGGTTATAGTAGTGTCTTTAGAAGGCCTTCTTAAAGGCCTTAGCTAGGTTTTCCTCTTAAAAGGTAGCTTTAGCTGATTTCTCTAAGAGGCTCTTCGTATAGAGGTTATAGCCAGAGGCCCTAGCCTCCTATAAATAGCGATCCTTCTAGACGGTATAAAGGGGTTCCTCGTTAATAGCCTTCCTTAATTGTTAGTAGTACTACTAGGCTATTACTTCCCTTTTACTTTCTTACTTTATACGCCTACCTAGGGGGAGGCTAGTCCTAAGGGTCTTGCTTCTAAGGGTAAGGTATAGGGCTTCCTTCTACTTAGCTACCTCTTCCCCTATAGCCCTATTTATTCTAGCCTAGCTAGAGAAGGAGAGGGCATTAAGGTAGAGGTTAAAGGAAGGGATATTAGCCTTATAGTAGAGGCTTCAGATTAGTATTCTCTTATAGGCCCCTATAACTCTCCTTAGGGCCTTATTTTCAGCTACTAATAGGCCTCTAGTTATACCCTATAGCCTATTTAGTGTTATAGGTATAGGGGTATGCTAGGCCAAGGCTGTATAGGCTAGGACCGGCCTTATTACTACTATATATAAGAGCCTAGTCTTTTTAATTCCAGGTCCCTAAGTCTTTCTAGCTAGCCTAGTAATAGTAAGGGACTGTGTTTTTAGCTTCTGCTATAGGGTATTAGCATAGGCCTTCTAGGTAAGCTTAGGGTCTAGCCAAAACCCTAGAAAACAGGCCTTTATAGCTAGTTATAAAGGGGGGGAGTCCTCTATTAGTCCTAGATTAATAGGGTTAGTCTAGGGCCTTCTTCTAAGGAGGAAGTGTATAAGCTTGCTCTTTACTACTAAGAAGGTAACCCCAATGGTTATTACTCAGTCTAGGCACTCTCTCTAGGCTTCTTCTAGCTACCTAACCGTTGTTATAGCTTTTCTATTAAAGGCTAGTAGATTGGTATTATCTATATATATATATTGTATTCCACCTATAGAGTCCTTATTGGACTATAAGGAGCTGCTAGCTTACACTCATGCTAGAGGAAAACCGGAAAACGGATGAAAAACCTCTAACGAGCTTAAACAAGGCGGGCAACCTAGCAAGAGGAAAAAAGCAGTACTAAAAGAAAAACACAACGTAAGGGAAGGCTGTCTAGGAGGCTACTAAGGGAAATTGCGCCTATTCCCTTACCTATCTCCCGTAAGAACGCCCTATATCTTAATTAATATAGGGCTTAGGGTAGGGGAATAAGGAAGGGGTCTTATTAGCGAAAGAGGTAAAGGTAGGTCTAGGCTTAAAGCTTAAAAGCTTATAAGCTTAGCCTTATAGCCTTCCCTCTTACCTTAGGTATAGTAGTAAGATACTAGCTATAGGGAAGGGTAGAAGGAAAAGCAGTCTAGAGGAAAGGAGGAAGGCCGTCTTAAACAAAAGGAGTGGAAATAAAAGGAAAGAAAAGACTTAGAGCATATTCATATCCTCTTTCTCTATAGAGCCCTTTACTAGCTCTAGAGAGGAGGGTATAGAACCGGTAGTTATAGTACTAGTAGCTGCTAGATCAGTAGTAGTAAAGGTAGAGGTAGGGATTTTGCTAAAAGCCTCCCTTATAGTTCGCTAGGAAAGGGAGGCTATAGCGGTAGTAGCGGTAGCGGTAGTGGCGGTTGTTGTAGGGGGGCGGCTATGGCGGCGTTTTCCAGCTACTACTATGTAGCCTTCTTCCCCTTCTAGCCGGTCTTCTATTGATATTGCCGGCTTAAGTAGGCCGGGGAGGTCGAAGTTAATAGGCCTGTTTTGTAGGCTGGATTTTGCCTAAGCCTTATACTTCTTTCTTTTAGGGCAATCTTCTGCCCTAGTATAGTGGTTGCTACGGCAGTTCCAGCAGTGCTAAGCCCTAGTATAGGCCACCTTGGTATACTTCTTCTTTTCTTAGCTACAGTTATAGTAGAGGGTAGAGGAGTGGTAGTATTTAGCTTTATACCCTTATCGCTAGCAGTTAAAGCACTATAAAGCCCTAGCCTTATTGATATAAGGCTCTGCTTTTAGGGCCTTATAGGCCTAGAAGATTCCGTTTTAGCAGGCCTAGTAGACCTCTTACTAGCTAGAGAAGGTAATAAGAGCTAAGACTCTTGTTCTTTTAATCTAGAGGGGGTACTAGACCTTAGCCCTTAAGGCCGAAGGATATGCTTCTTTTACTGCTGCTAAAAGGCTAGCTTCTATTACCCAGTTAGCTGTTATAAGTCCTTTAACAGTAATAGCCTAGGTAGTAGTATAGATCGAGGCCTCTAGTAATAAAGAGGCTAGCCAGGCTGTGTTTTCTTCTAAGGCTTTTTTAATTTTTTCTTCTTTAGTAACTAGTATAAGGTTACTGCTCGGTAGGGTCCTTACCCCCTTAATAGAGTGCCCTATAGCCTTCTATACTGCCTATACGATTTCCAGGGCTGATTTTTGGCCGAGGGAGGAAGAGGCTGATCCTAGCTATATAAGGACCTGTTTTTCTAAGCCTAGCTTAGTAGGCTTTACCCTAGCTGCTGCTATAGCAGCCCAGGTACGGCAGGTTGGCTCTGATTCAACGATAGGGGGTTGTTGCTGCTACTACTGTTATTGTTACTGTTGTTGTTACTGTTGTTGTTGCTTCTTCTACCTTAGGGCCTGGGCAACAAACAAGGGAAATATCGGGGCTTTTTTCTCCTCCTCTTTTAAGATCTGTGTTAAGGCTAGCTTTCTAGCTAGCCCGGTATATTTAATAATTTCCTTAAAGGCCGGGTTATTGACTGAAAGACTGACTATCTGGTCTATAAGACTAGAGAAGGTAAGGGCGAAGGTTGTAGGTAGTAAGGCTTTTTCTTTTTTTTTCTTTCCCTTTTTTAGAGGGGGTAGGGGCAGCGGTAGCGGTAGTAGCGTGTTAACTGCTAGAAAGCCCTTTAAAAGGGCTATCGAACGATATATCGCTTGACCTAGTAGCGGTTATAGTAGTGGCAGGGTTGGCGGCGGAAGTGGTAGTGGTAGTAGTAGCAGTAGCGGTGGTAGCGGTAGTAAGGTAGGTCGAGAAGCTATAGCCTAAGCGCTTAGGGGCTTTGTTAATAGCCCCTAGGGGGCTAGGGGCGGCAGGGTTCGGGTTCGGGTTAGCAGGGTTCGGGTTAGAGGGGTCAGTACAGTTAGGGCTGGGACACGTAACTGTAGGGCCTATACGCCCGCCCTGCTATAGCTGCAGATTTCTGGCTACGGTCGACCACATTGTACAGTCAGAATCCGACTATAGCGCCGTCGAACGAGCGACTGCGCCGCAGCCAAATTTAGCGTGTGTTAAGTCCTTAATTGGACAAGTGGATTGCAAAAGAGTGCAGTCGATTTGGAGCGGTCCTGACCAAGAACGCGTTTTCGGATGTGTGATGTCGGGGGTATTATCTATATAGCCTATAGTAGAGATAGTAGGGTATTTTCTCTCTAGTTTTTCGTATAGGGGGTATAGGTATAGGACTAAGAGGATTGGTAAAAGTAGTAAGCCTTAGGGTACTCCTGTTAGTACCGGGATTTGCTAGCTCTTTTAGCTATTAAATAAAAGGCTAGTAGTTCTAGAGAAGAGGAATTCCTTTAGCCAGGATAGTAGCTAGATAGGTAGCCCTAACTAGTCTAGTATAGCTAGGAGTCTATTATAAGGGATACTATCGAAATACCCTAATAGGTCTAGCTATAGGAGGGAGGCCCCGGCTTTATATTTCTATATCTTTTAGACCTAAGCTATAAAAAGGTATATAGCTAATTCGGTGGACTTATAGCAGTAGTAGCCCTATTACGTTGCTGGAATTAGCTTAAAAGCTTTAGCTATATCCCTTATCTTAGTCCTTATAACTTTCTCTAGGACCTTGCTAATACAGTTAAGTAGGGCTATAGAGTAGTAGCCTCTAGGGGTATTATAAGCATCTAGCTGTTTTCCTAGCTTAGGAAGGATAATAGTAACTACTTCTTTATATTCCTATAGATAGAAGCTATAGAGGAAGGATTTCGAGGCTAGTATAGTAAGGGCCTTATATAAGGGGTTACTATAGGCCTTTAGAAAGTCTATAGGAAGTCTGTTAGGTCCTAGTACTTTCTAGGGTTTTGTTGTTTTAATAGCCTCTTTTATATTATCCGGCTTAACCGTCTAGCTAACTAGTAGCCTAGGGCTTATCAGGGGTTCCTCTAGACTGTCCTTCTAGAGGAAGGGGGGGAAGAAGTATACTGAAAAGGCCTCTACCTTCTTCTAGAAGGTACTGGCTTATCTAAGGGTTAGTAGCTTAGAAGGGGGTAGAGCAGTAGTGCTTTATAGCCTAGCCTATCTTTCTAGTTACTAAAGCTTCTCTGGCTTTTCTCTAGCCTTTTATAGAAAAGCCCTTTAGGTCTTCCTCTTACTTTCTTTTATAGCTTTTGTTTGCTCTCTCTAGGCTGATTTATAGGTAGTAAGGAGGGCCTAGTTACTAAGGGAGTATTAAAGCTATCTTTCTGCCCTTTTTCTCTCCTAGACTGCCTAGTAGACTTTATTGTTTTACTAGAGGGTATTCCTCCTTCTAGTAGTTACTAGGGCTTCTTTAGAGGTTATAGCCCTAACAATATACTAGAGTTCCTCTAATAGTCGCCTATAGGCCTCTTAGAGCTTAGCTAGGTTAGAAAGGCGTAATAGATATCTATAGCCCTCTATATTATATATTAGGGAGCTAGCCTCTCTTACTACCCCCTCTTTATTTATCTTCTTCTACTAGAATTAGAGGGATAGCAGTAGGGCTTCTATATTTTCTAGGTTAATATCTAGTACCTAGGGGTAGTAGTCTAAGTATGAGTATATATCTAAGCTAGTATAGAAGCAGATAAGGTTGCTACGAAGCTAGAAGTAGTTGATAATTAAGGCCCTACCTGCTTAGCTCCCCTATAGCGCCCTAGTTATAGCGTTATAGGGGGTATAGAGGGTAAGTCCCTGCTCTACTATTAATAGTAGTAGGTCTTCTAACCTAGGGCTAAAGCGGTTATATTAGTCCTATAGGGGGTGGTAAAGGTTAAAGTCCCTAGCTAGAAGGTAAAGGCCTAGGCAGGTATTAATCTTCCCTTTTATTTCCTTTATAAAGGGGGTTAAGCTAGTCTAGGGTTAGGGGTTGTTATATAGGGACTAGACTATAAAGGGGCTGTTCTTAGTCTATATAGTAGCTCTAGCCCAGTCTAAGCTAGAGCTGTAAGTCTATATTACTAGTAGGAATAATTTATAGATATAAAGTAAGGCTTGTCCGTTAGAGGTAAAAATAAGATAGTAGAGGGCTGATCTAGGGTAGTAGGTAGAGTGCTATACCTGCCTATTAATCTAGGGCTCTTATATAGCAAGTATTTCTTCTTTTACTATAGAAAGTAGTACTTCCTATACTTCCTTTAAGCCTTATATGTTCGAGAGGTATACCTTTATATCTCTATCTCCTCTAGCTATATAGTAGATAGTAGTTGTTATATAGTAGTAGCGTTAGCTAGTCTAGTATCTAGGTCTAGTCTAGGTCTAGTATCTAAGGGTCTAGGGGCTCCTATAGGCTCTAGGGTTCTAGTAGGTCTTATAGCCCCTTTAGAGCTTATAGCTAGTATAAAGAAAAAGAAGGTTTAGCTGCTTAGATAGCTAAAGTAGGTGGTAATTGTACTTTAGTTAGGGGTTAACCCTCTTAATACTGTTGGTCGGCCCCTCTATCTCTTCCCTAAGACTATAGTATAGCCTTCTTCCCCCTCCTCTTATAATAAGGCCTACTAGAGGGGGTATTATTACTGTTATTACTATTGCTACTATTACTATTACTATTAGTACTGCTGGTATAGGGGCGGTTGGTTAATATTAAAGGCCTTAGGCCTAGAATATAGATATTCCTTAGCCTATGCCTATACCTCTTTTAGATAGGGGCAGGCCTCTAAGCAGGTATAGTAAGCTTGATAGTAGTTGTAATAGCAGGGTGCCCTAGAGTAGGTAGAGGCTTCTAGTATAGTATAGCTATTAGCGCTATAGTTATAGCAGATCTCCTCCTTGCTCTAGCATACCTTAGCCCTATAGCCTTATTTCCAGTATTATAGGTACTAGATAGGCTTAGCTTTGTCGATCTAGGGCTCTGCTTCTAAAGCTTAGCAGCTTTAAAAGACCCCCTCCTTATAGGCCTTCTAGGCTACCTTTAGAAAGGTAAAGGCTATTAGTACCTTAACCCTAGTCCTTTCTAGCCTTTAAGGGTATTAGACTTTTGCCCTAACCGCTATAGGGTACTGCTTTTTAGCCTCTTCTAGTAGGCCTTTCTTTATAACCTGGTTATAGACTATAAGGCCTTTAACTACTACTGCCTAGATTATAGTATATAAGGAGGCCTTCTCTCTAAAGGCCCTTATAATCTAGGCAGTATTATTCTCTAGGCTCTTCTTTATCTCTATATTTTCTATAACTAGTAGGAGGTTACTGCTAAAGAGCGTCTAAACCCTTTAAATAGTTAGGCTAGAAGCCTATTAGATAGCCTGTACTACCTCTAGGGCAGATTTAGCTAGTACCTATTATTAGGCTAAGCCTAGTCGGATAAGTACCTAGTACTCTAGGCCAGGCCTAGTTACTTTACTAGCTATTAGCTTACTAGTTATATTAGCCTAGGTAGGGGCTATAAGCTAGGAGTAGCTAGGTTATTCCTATTGTTACTACCGTTGTTGCTAGTAGTAGCTAGGCTGCTAAGGGTATTACTAGTACTATAGTTTAGGCATTCCTAGGGTAATAGGGCGGTTTTAGGGTGCTAAAGCTATTGCTATAGCTAGGGCTTCTTTAGGAGGGTCCTAGAGCAGGGCTATAAGGGCAATTTGCCTAGCTTTAGTAGTTGCTTCTATTATACTATAGAAGTTAGTACTATCTTTAGCTAGGCTAATTATCTAGTCTAGAAGGCTAGAGAGTATAAGGGTAAGCTTAGGGGGGCTAAGGGCAGCTAAGGTGGTTTTCTTGGTTACTAGGGCGATATAGTTAGCCTTAGCAGTACTATTGTTATTTTCTTCTTTCCCTGTATTTTTCTCTGATTTTTTCCCTGGCTTTTTCGAGGTTTTTTAGCTAGAGGGGGTTAGGGCTAGGGCATACTAGCTGCCGTTTAAGCCTCTAAGGAAAGGGGCAAAGACGTTAGTTAAAGGGGGGGCGCTAATTATAGGGGCGTTGATAGTAGGGGGGGCGCTAGAGCTAGATACTATAGGTACTATAGTTATAGCACCTATAGTAGTCTCTTTAGCAGTAGTAAAGGTAGTAGTTTAGCAGTCTTCCATCCTTATATTATTATTTAGGTAGTCTATACTTAGAGGTTAGTCTATACTTAGAGGCTAGCTTAGAGGGTTGTTATTATTCTTGTTAGCTATAGGTAAGGCAGGGTTACTAGGGCATAGAGCTATATTAGTAGCCTATATACAAGGAAATTACAGTTATAAGAGGGTAGCTAGGCTTGCTATTTTCTGTATTTTCGTACGCCTAGGGCTATTGTATAACCGATAGCGCTATAGTGAAAATTAGCAGGCGTTGTATCTTCGATCGGACGGTTCGAATAGATATAGTTGTACGCGATTTAGTGTAGTTTTAACCAAAAACTCGTTTTTCGTTTTTAGGTGTCTTCCTAGATCCTTATATAGGATTACCCATTCCAATATTACCTCTATAAATATATAAGGTAATTCGATTCCCCTTTAAACCCTTATTAATTCTAGTTATTCTCCTTTTAGATTTGTTAATTCCTTTATAGTAAATCGCTTAGAGTTAAAGCAATCTACTTTAGATCTACCTTACCCTTTATATCTAATAGATAATAAGTAGGCTAGTCTTATTATAGACTTCTATATCCTAGACTATAGTTTTAGTTACCTTAATTCTAGTTATACTTCTAAGTTATTATCTTTATATATCTAGCCTCTAAGCTCTTCTAGACCTAATATAATTCTAGGCCTCTCTTAGCTTTATACCTATAACCTTTTACTAGACTAGGCTTCTAGTACTATAACCCTAGATAGAGAGACATTAGTTATACTCTGGGATAAAGACTTTTTAATACCTACCTAAGATACCTTTAACTCTCTTCTAGATACTAATTAGAACCTCTTTAACTTATAGCTTCTACCTACTATACTATTCCTATCTTTTATAAAGAACTTTAATATCTCTAGTCTATTAATAGCAGAACTCTATACTATTATAAATACTTTGTTTTAGAAAGGATTTACTACTAACTTATTCCTAACTCTAAATAATACTAATACCTTTTCTTCTTATCTCTTTAGGATATCTAATAAGGATATTAAAAATTATCTTAAAACTAAACAACCTATTTTAGAAACTAATATTAAGAAACTTCTACTAACTATATACTATAACTTAATTATAGCCTTTTTTCCTATGAATTCAGAAATACTACTACCTTAATGCCCTTTTAATTACTATATTGAAATTACCCTAGGTAAGTTACTACCAGCTTTATAATACTACCCTATAAGCTTCTAAGAGCTCATAGTAATACGAAAATACCTGGACAACTACCTTTCTAAAGGCTTTATATAAAGTAGTATCTTATTAGTAGCTATACTAGTATTACTAGTAAAGAAACCTAGTAGCAGAGTGAAAGTTTATATTTATTACTAAAGCCTAAATGATATTATAATTAAAAATCGATATCTAATCCTACTTATTAGATAACCGTTAGATATGCTATACCAGGTAAAAATATATTCTAAACTCGATATTATAGCGGCATTTCATCAGATCTGAATTACCCCTAATAATAAATGGAAAACTGTATTTATTACCTATTTTAGCTTTTTCAAGTACTTAATAGCAAGTTTCAGTATAACTAGCACGCCTAGCACTTAGTAGTACTTTATTAACTATACCTTATTTGATATGTTAGACAAATATATAACTGCTTATCCAGATAACATTCTTATCTTTAGCAATACCCCTATAATTTATACCTAATATATCTATAATATACTTATGAGGCTTATAGATGCTGGCCTTATAGAAGATATTAAAAAGTATAACTTTCATACTATCTAAACAAAATAGATAGATTTTATTACGCTATCTGATCCCCGTAGGGGATATCTAGGTAGGCTGAGCTAGTGCTATAGGAAAACCGTACAACGGGTGAAAAACCTATAACCGTATATAGGAAAAATAGGGGGTATGATAGGGGGTAGGCTAATCTTTACCAGAGTAGATATCGCCCCTTTAGGAGTATGAAAACATACTGTCTAAAGGGGTATAGGCTAGACCGCTCCTAGCCTCTAAGCAACAGAGTATTCTAGCAGCCTAGTAGCAATATAGCGAACTAGGGGGCGTATAGCGCTGCCGCCCCCTTTTTCAAGTCTATAGAGAAAGCTATATATATCCCCTCTTTCCCTCTCTTTAAAGGAGGCCGAAGGGTAGGCCAGGCAACCGTCGAATATATGTCGGATGTCCTCTATAGCTAGGTAGTAGTAGCAAAGGGGGTTATTAACCCTAGGTACCTTATAGGTATATAGGAATCCTTTTAGGCCTATCTTCCCTATATAGGCCTATATTAGCAGCGAGCTCTTAGCCTTAGAGAGGTTATAGTGGCATCTTTAGAAGGCCTCCTTAAAGGCCTTAGCTAGGTTCTCCTCTTAGAAGGTAGCCTTAGCTGATTTCTCTAAGAGGCTCTCTATATAAAAGTCGTAACTAGAGGCCCTAGCCTCCTATAGATAGCAGTCCTTCTAGGCAGTATAGAGGGGTTCCTTGTTAATAGCTTTCCTTAGTTGTTAGTAGTACTACTAGGCTGTTACCTCCCTTTTTCTTTCTTACTTTATACGCCCTTCTAAAGGGAGGCTAGTCCTAGGGGTCCTATTTCTAAGGGTAAGGTATAGGGCTTCCTTCTACTTAGCTACCTCTTTTCCTATAGCCCTATTTATCCTAGTCTAGCTAGAGAAGAAGAGGGCGTTAAGATAGAGGTTAAGAGGGGGGATATTAGCCTTATAGTAGAGGCTTTAGACTAGTATCCTTTTATAGGCTCTTATAACCCTCCTTAAGGCCTCGTTTTCAGCTACTAGTAGGCCTCTAGTTATACCCTATAGCCTATTTAGTATTATAGATATAGGAGTATGCTAGGCCAAGGCTACGTAGGCTAGGACTAGCCTTATTACTACTATATATAGGAGCCTAGTCTTTTCGATTCCAGGTCCCTAGGTCTTTCCAGCTAGCCTAGTAATAGTAAGGGACTGCGTTTTTAGCTTCTGCCGTAGGGTACTGGCATACGCCTTCTAGATAAGCTTAGGGTCTAGCCAGACCCCTAGAAAACGGGCTTCTATAGCTGGTTATAGGGGGGGGTCCCCTATTAGTCCTAGGTTAATAGGGTCGGTCTAGGGCCTCCTTTTAGGGTGGAAGTGTATAAGCTTGCTTTTTACTGCTAAAAAGGTAACTCTAGCAGTTGTTACCCAGTCTAGGTACTCTTTCTAGGCCTCTTCTAGCTATCTAACTGTTATTATAGCCTCTCTACTAAAGGCTAGTAGGTTAGTATTGTCTATATAGCCTATATTAGAGATAGTAGGGTATTTTCTCTCTAGCCTTTTATATAAAGGGCAGAGGTATAAGACTAAGAGGATTAGTAAAAGTGGTAAGCCTTAGGGTACTTCTATTAGTACTAGGATTTACTAGCTTTTTTAGCTGTTAAATAGGAGGCTGGTAGTCCTAAAGGAGAGGAATTCCTTTAGCTAGGATAGTAGCTAGGTAGGTAGCCCTAGCTAGTCTAGTATAGCTAGAAGTCTGCTATAAGGGATACTATCGAAATATCCTGATAGGTCTAGCTATAGAAGGGAGGCCCCGGCTTTATACTTCTATACCTCCTAGATCTAAGCTATAAGGAGGTATATAGCTAATTCGGTGGATTTATAGCAGTAGTAGCCCTATTACATTGCTAGAATTAGTTTAAAAGCCTCAGCTATATCCTTTATTTTAGTCCCTATAACTTTCTCTAGGACCTTACTAATACAATTAAGTAGGGCTATAGGGTAGTAGCTTCCAAGGGTGTTATAGGTATCTGGCTGTTTTCCTAGTTTAGGGAGGAAAATAGTAACCGCTTTCTTATATTCCTATAGATAGAAGCTATAAAGGAAGGATTTTCAGGCTAGTATAGTAAGGGCCTTATATAAGGGGTTACTATAAGTCTTTAGAAAGCCTATAAGGAGTTTGTTAGGTCCTAGTACTTTCTAGGGTTTTATTATTTTAATAGCCTCCTTTATATTATCCGGCCCAACCATCTAGCTAACTAGTAGCCTTAGGCCTATTAGGGGTTCCTCCGAGCTATCCTCTTAAAGGAAGGGGGGGAAGAAGCATGCTAAAAGGGCCTCTACCTCCTCCTAGAAGGTACTAGCTTATCTAAAGGTTAATAGCTTAGAAGGGGAGGGGGTAGTAGTACTTCGTAGCCTAGCCTATCTTTCTAGTTGCTAGAGCTTTTCTGGTTTTTCTCTAGCCTCTTATAGAAAAGCCCTCTAAGTCTTTCTTTTACTCTCTCTTATAGCCTTTATTTATTTCCTTTAGGCTAACTTATAGGTAGTAAGGAGGGCCTAGTTGCTAGAGGAGTGTTAGAGCTATCTTTCTACCCTTTTTCTCTCTTTAACTACCTAGTAGATTTTATTATTCTACCAGAGGGCACTCTTCCTTCTAGTAGTTACTAAGGCTCCTTTAGGGGTTATAGCCCTAATAATACGCTAGAGTTCCTCTAATAGTCGCCTATAGGCCTCCTAGAGCCTAGCTAGGTTAGAGAGGTATGATAGATATCTATAGCCCCTAATATTATATATTAGAGAGCTAGCCTCTCTTACTACCCCCTCTTTATCCATCCTTTTCTACTAGAACTACGGGGGCGGTAGTAGGGTTTCTATAGTCTCTAGGTTAATATCTAGTACCTAGGGGTAGTAGTCTAAGTATAAGCGTATATCTAAGCTAGTATAAGAGCAGGTAAGGCTACTACTAAGCTAGAAGTAGTTAATAGTAGAGGCTCTACCTACTTAGCTCCCCTATAGCGCCCTAGTTATAGTGCTATAGGGGGTACAGAGGGTAAGCCCCTACTCTACTATTAATAGCAGTAGGTCTTCTAACCTAGGGCTAAAGCGGTTATATTAGTCCTAAAAGGGGTAATAAAGGTTAAAGTCCTTTACTAGAAGGTAAAGGCCTAGGTAGGCGTTGATCTTCCCCCTTATTTCTTCTATAAAGGGGGTTAAGCTAGTCTAGGGTTAAAGGTCGTTATATAGGGACTAGACTGTAAAGGGGCTGTTCTTAGTCTATATAGTAGCCTTAGCCTAGTCTAGGCTAAAGCTATAAGTCTATATTGCTAGTAGGAGTGATTTATAGATATAAAGTAAGGCCTGTCTGTTAAGGGTAAAAATAAGGTAGTAGGGGGCTAATCTAGGGCAGTAGGTAGAGTACTATACCTGCCTATTAATCTAGGGCTTTTATATAGCAAGTATTTCTTCTTTTACTATAGAAAGTAGTACTTCCTATACCTCCTTCAAGCCCTATACATTCTAGAGGCATACCTTTATATTTCCATCTCCTCTAGCTGTATAGTTGGCTATAGTTATTGTATAATAGTAGTAGCGTTAGCTAGTCCGGTATCTAGGTCTAGTCCAGGTCTAGTATCCAGAGGTCTAGGGGCTCCTATAGGCTCTAGGGTTCTAGTAGGTCTAGTAGCCCCTTTAGGGCTTATAGTTAGCGTAGAAGAAAGAGGGGTTTAGCTACTTAGATAGCTAAAGCAGACGGTAATTATACTCTAGTTAGGGGTTAACCCTCTTAATACTATTAGTCGGCCCCTCTATCTCTTCTCTAAGACTATAGTATAGCCTTCCTCCCCCTCCTCTTATAATAGGGCTTACTAAGGGGGGTATTACTACTGTTATTATTGTTGTTACTATTGCTATTAGTGCTAGTATAAAGGCGGTTGGTTAATATTAAAGGCCTTAGGCCTAGAACGTAGATATCCTTTAGCCTATACCTATACCTCTTTTAGGCAGGGGCAGGCCTCTAAGCAGGTATAGTAAGCTTAGTAGCAGTTACAGCAGCAGGGTGCCCTAGAGTAGGTAGGGGCTTCTAGCATAGTATAACTATTAGCGCTATAGTTATAGCAGATCTCTTCTTTACTCTAGCATACCTTAGCCCTATAGCCCTATTTCTAGCATTATAAGTACTAGATAGGCTTAGCTTTATCGATCTAAGGCTCTGCTTTTAGGGCTTGGCAGCTCTAGAAGACCCCTTCTTTATAGGCTTTCTAGGCTACCTCTAAGAAGGTAAAGGCTATTAGTGCCTTAACCCTAGTCCGTTCTAGCCCTTAAGGATGCTAGACCTTTACCCTAACTACTATAGGGTATTGCTTCTTAGCTTCTTCTAGTAGGCCTTTCTCTATAACCTAGTTATAGACTATAAGGCCTTTAACTGCTACTGCCTAGGTTATTGTATATAGGGAGGCCTTCTTGCCAAAGGCCCTTATAATCTAGGTAGTATTACTTTCTAGGCTTTTCTTTATCTTTTTAGCCTTTATAACTAGAAGGAGGTTACCGCTAGAGAGCGTTCGAACCCCCTAAACTGCTAGGCCAGAAGCCTGTTAGATAGCCTATACTACCTCTAGGACAGATTTAGCAAGCACCTATTACTAGGCTAAGCCTAGTCGGATAAGCACCTGGCGTTCTAGGCTAGGCCTAGTTACCTTACTAGCTATTAGTTTACTAGCTATATTAGCCTAGGTAGGGGCTATAGGCTAGGAGTGGCTAGGCTATTACTGTTATTACTACTGTTATTGCTAGTAGTAGCTAGGCTGCTAAGGGTATTACTAGTACTGTAGCTTAGGCGTTGTTAGGGTAGTAGGGCGGTTTTAGGGTACTAGAGCTGCTACTATAGCTAGGGCTTCTTTAGGCGGGTCCTAGAGCAGGGCTATAAGGGCAATTTGCCTAGCTTTAGTAGTTACTTCTACTATACTATAGAAGTTAGTACTATCCTTAACTAGGCTAATTATCCGGTCTAGAAGGCTAGAAAGCGTAAGGGCGAGCTTAGAGGGGCTAAGGGCAGCCTAGGCAGTTTTCTTGGTTGCTGGGGCGATATGGTCGGCCTTAGTAGTACTATTGTTACTTCCTTCTTTCCCTATATTTTTCTCTGATTTTTTCCCTAGCTTTTTCAGGGTTTTCTAGCTAAGAGGGGTCGGCGCTAGGGCGTACTGGCTGCTGCTTAGGCCTCTAAGGAAAGGGGTAAAGACGTTGGTTAAAGGGGGGGTGCTAATTGTAGGGGCGTTGATAGTAGGGGGGGTGCTAGAGCTAGGTGCTATAGGTACTATAGTTATAGCGCCTAGGCTATACTATAGTCTTAAGGAAGAGATAGAGGGGCCGACTAATAGTATTAAAAGGGTTAACCCCTAACTAGAGTACGATTACTGCCTACTTTAGCTACCTAAGCAGCTAAACCCCCCCTTCCTCTATACTGGCTATAAGCCCTAAAGGGGCTATAAGACCTACTAGAACCCTAGAGCTTATAGGAGCCCCTAGACCCCTAGATACTAGACCTAGACCGGACCTAGATACTAGACTAGCTAATGCTACTACTATATAACAACTACCGCCTACTATATAGCTAGAGGAGATAGAGATATAAAGGTATGCTTTTTGAATATATAGGGCTTAAAGAAAGTATAGAAAGTACTACTTTCTATAGTAAAAGAAGAAATACTTGCTATATAAGAGCCCTAAATTAATAGGTAGGTATAGTACTCTACCTACTACTCAGATCAGCCCCCTACTACCTTGTTTTTACCCCTAACAGATAAGCCTTACTTTATATCTATAAATTACTCTTACTAGTAATATAGACTTATAGCTCTAGCTTAGACTAGGCTAGGGCTACTATATAGACTAAGAACGGCCTCTTTATAGTCTAGTCCCTATATAATAACCCCTAACCCCAGACTAGCCTAACCCTCCTTATAAAGGAAATAAAGGGGAAGATCAACGCCTATCTAGGCCTTTACCTTCTAGCTAAGGACTTTAACCTTTACTACCCCCTATAGGACTAATATAACCGCTTTAGCCCTAGGTTAGAAGACCTACTACTATTAATAGCAAAGTAGGGACTTACCCTTTATACCCCCTATAGCGCTATAACTAGGGCGCTATAGGAGAGCTAAGTAGGTAGGGCCTTAACTATCGACTACTTCTAGCTTAGTAGTAACCTTACCTACTCCTATACTAGCTTAGATATACGCTTATACTTAGACTACTACCTCTAGGTACTAGATATCAACCTAGAAAATATAGAAGCCCTACTACTACCCTTCCAATTCTAGTAAAAGAAGATAGATAAAAAGGGGGTAGTAAGAAAGGCTAGCTCTCTAATATACAATATAGAGGGCTATAGATATCTATCATGCCCTTCTAACCTAGCTAAGCTCTAGAAGGCCTATAGGCGACTATTAGAGGAACTCTAGTATATTACTAGGGCTATAACCTCTAAAGAAGCCCTAATAACTACTAAAAGAAGAAATGCCCTTTAATAGAATAATAAAGTCTACCAGGTAGTCTAGGAGAGAAAAAGGGCAGAAAGATAGCTCTAACGCTCCCCTAGTAACTAGGCCCTCCTTACTACCTATAAATCAGCCTAAAGAGAGCAAATAAAAGCTATAAAAGAAAGTAAGAGGAAGACCTAGAGGGCTTTTCTATAAAAGGCTAGAGAAAAGCCAGAGAAGCTCTAGCAATTAGAAAAATAGGCTAGGCTATAAAGTACTACTGCCTTACCTCCTTCTAAGCTACTAACCCTTAGACGAGCTAGTACCTTCTAGGAGAAGGTAGAGGCCCTTTTAGTATGCTTCTTCCCCCCTTTCCCCTAGAAGGATAGCCTAGAAGAACCCCTAATAGGCCCTAGGCTACTAGTTAGCTAGATAGTTAGGCCGGACGATATAAAAGAGGCTATTAAAACAATAAAACCCTAGAAAGTACTAGGACCTAATAGACTCCCTACAGGCTTTCTAAAGGCCTATAGTAACCCCTTATATAAGGCCCTTACTATACTAGCCTTAAAATCCTTCCTCTATAGCTTCTATCTATAGGAATATAAGGAAGTAGTTACTATTATCCTTCCTAAGCTAGGAAAATAGCCGGATACCTATAATACCCCTAGAGGCTACTAACCTATAGCCCTGCTTAACTATATTAGTAAGGCCCTAGAAAAAGTTATAGAGACTAAGATAAGGGATATAGCCGAAGCTTTTAAGCTAATTCTAGTAATATAACAGGGCTACTACTGCTATAAGTCTATCGAATCGGCTATATACCTTCTTATAGCTTAGGTCTAGGAGGTATAGAAATATAAAGCCAGGGCCTCCCTCCTATAGCTGGACCTATTAGGGTATTTCGACAGTATCTCTTATAATAGACTCTTAGCTATACTAGACTAATTAGGGCTACCTATCTGGCTACTATCCTAGCTAAAGGAATTCCTCTTCTCTAGGACTACTAGCCTCTTATTTAATAGCTAAAAGAGCTAGCAAATCCCAGTACTAATAGGAGTACCCTAAGGCTTACCACTTTTACTAATCCTTTTAGTCCTATATTTATACCCCCTATATAAAAGACTAGAGAGAAAATACCCTACTATCTCTACTATAGGCTATATAGATAATACTAATCTACTAGCCTTTAGTAGAGAAGCTATAATAATAGTTAGGTAGCTAGAAGAAGTCTAGAAAGAGTACCTAGACTAGGTAATAACTGCTAGGGTTACCTTTTTAGTAGTAAAGAGCAAGCTTATATACTTCCCCCCTAGAAGAAGGCCCTAGACTAACCCTATTAACCTAGGACTAACAGAGGACTTTCCCCCCCTATAATTAGCTATAGAGGCCTGTTTTCTAGAGGTTTAGCTAGACCCTAAGCTTACCTAGAAGGCCTATACTAACACCTTACGGCAGAAGCTAAAAATACAGTCCCTTGCTATTACTAGGCTAGCTAGAAAGACCTAGAGACCTAGAATCAAAAAGACTAGGCTCCTATATATAGCAGTAATAAGGCCGGTCCTAGCCTATATAGCCTTGGCCTGGCATACCCCTATACCTATAATACTAAATAGGCCATAAGGTATAACTAAAGGCCTACTAGCAGCTGAAAACAAGGCCCTAAGGAGAGTTATAGGGGCCTATAAGAGAATACTAATCTAAAGCCTCTACTATAAGGCTAACGTCCTCTCTCTTAACCTCTACCTTAACGCCCTCTCTTTCTCTAGCTAGGCTAGAATAAATAGGGCTATAGGGGAAGAGGTAGCTAAGCAGAAGAAAGCCCTATGCCTTACCCTTAGAAGCAGGACCCTTAGGACTAGCCTTCCCCTAGGTAGGCGTATAAAGTAAGAAAGAAAAAGGGAAGTAATAGCCTAGTAGTACTTCTAATAACTAAGGAAGGCTATTAACAAGAAACCCCTTTATACTACCTAGAAGGATTGCTATTTATAGAAGGCCAGGGCCTCTAGCTATAACCCCTATATAGAGAGCCTCTTAGAGAAATCAGCTAAAGCTACCTTTTAAGAGGAAAACCTAGCTAAGGCCTTTAAGAAGGCCTTCCAAAGACGCTACTATAACCTCTCTAAGGCCGAAAGCTCGCTACTAATATAGGCCTATATAGGAAAGATAGGCCTAAGGGGATTCCTATATACCTATAAGGTGCCTAGGGTTAATAACCCCTTTTGCTACTACTACCTAGCTACAGAGGATATCCGACATATATTCGATAGTTGCCCGGCCTACCCTTTAGCCTCCTTTAAAGAGAGGGAAAGAAGGGATATATACAGCTTTCTCTATAGACTTGAAAAAGGGGGCAGCGGCGCTATATACCCCCTAGTTCGCTATATCGCTACTAGACTGCCAGAATACTCGGTTGCTTAGAGGCTAGGAGCGGTCTAGCCTATACCCCTTTAGGCAGTATATTTTCATACTCCTAAAAGGGCAGTATCTACTCTAGTGAAGATTAGCCTACCCCCTATCACACCCCCTTTTTTCCTATATACGGTTATAGGTTTTTCACCCGTTATACGGTTTTCCTATAGCACTAGTTTAGCCCACCTAGATATTCCCTACGGGGATCAGATAGCGTAATAGAATCTATCTAATTATATAAAGCTAGACGCTCTTTTCTAATACCCTAGCAACTTACTAGTAATACCCTTAGATTTATTAGACGCTTAAATTGTATAGAGATCTTAAGTTTGCTTCTAAACTTTAGATAGGGTTGTATCTAACTTGCTACTATTCCCCTACTTCTGCTCTTTATACTTAATACGTTAGACTTAATCAACTCTATTATCTAGACTACCTACTTTAACTATTAGGATTCTTAAAGACTTCTAGACTGTATTTAGGACTCTAATTGCTGTATATTTCTATCTAAGCTTCGACCGCTTTTATAGGTAGCTTTAGCCGACTACACGGTAATTCAGGGCCAACTCTATGTTAATAACTGTCTTTTTATCCTACTAGATAATAGAACAAGGCTATAAGTTATTTACCGGAATTATAGCTTATTGCTAGTAGGATACCCTAGCTATAATAAGACTCTAGAACTTCTATAACACTTCTAATATTAACTATATATAAAGTAGGATATTATGTGATTTATTATAGTATACTATATTTACTACTATACTAAGAACGTTAAAGGAGCTCTACTAAGCCTTCTTATACCTTTACTAGTCCTTTTCTAGCCTTAGACTATAATAAGTATCAATTATATCTTACCTTTTCTAATATACTACTAATATAGAGTTAATTATTAGTATATTCTTATTATAGTTAATAGACTAATAAAAATAAGATTAGCTGGACGGTTAGGCCGGACGATATAAAAGAGGCCATTAAAACAACAAAACCCTGGAAAGCACCAGGACCTAACGGACTCCCTACAGGCTTTCTAAAGGCCTGTGGCGACCCCTTATATAAGGCCCTCGCTATACTAGCCTCGAAATCCTTCCTCTATGGCTTCTATCCATAGGAATATAAGAAAGCGGTTACTATTGTCCTCCCTAAACCAGGAAAACAGCCAGACACCTATAACACCCCTAGAGGCTATCGCCCTATAGCCCTACTTAACTGTATTAGCAAGGTCCTAGAGAAAGTTATAGGGACTAAGATAAGGGATATGGCCGAGGCTTTTAAGCTGATTCTAGCAATATAACAGGGCTACTACCGCTATAAATCCACCGAATCGGCTATACACCTCCTTATAGCTTAGATCCAGGAGGTATAGAAGTATAAAGCCGGGGCCTTCCTCCTATAGCTAGACCTATTAAGGTATTTTGATAGTATCTCTTATAGCAGACTCCTAGCTATACTAGACCAACTAGGGCTGCCTACCTAGCTACTATCCTGGCTAAAGGAATTCCTCTTCTCTAGAACTACTAGCCTCCTATTCGACGGCCAAAAAAGCTAGTAAATCCTCGTACTAATAGGAGTACCCTAAGGCTTACTACTTTCACTAATCCTCTTAGTCCTATACCTCTGCCCCCTATATAAAAGGCTAGAGAAAAAACACCCTACTATCTCTACTATAGGCTATACAGATAATACTAACCTACTAGCCTTTAGCAAAGAGGCTACAATAACGGTTAGACAGCTAGAAGAGGCCTAGAAAGAGTGCCTAGAATAGGTAATAACCGCTGGAGTTACCTTCTTAGTAGCAAAGAGCAAGCTTATACACTTCCCCCCTAGAAGAAAGCCCTAGACTAACCCTATTAACCTAGGACTAATAGGGGACTCCCCCCCCCTATAACTGGCTATAGAGACCTGTTTTCTAGGGGTCTAGCTAGACCTTAAGCTTACCTGGAAGGCTTACGCTAGTACCCTACGACAGAAGCTAAAAACGCAGTCCCTTACTATTACTAGACTAGCTAGAAAGACCTAGGGACCTGGAATCGAAAAGACTAGGCTCCTATATATAGTAGTAATAAGGCTAGTCCTAGCCTATGTAGCCTTGGCCTAGCATACCCCTATACCTATAACGCTAAATAGGCTATAGGGTATAACTAAAGGCCTACTAGTAGCTGAAAATAAGGCCCTAAGGAGGGTTATAGGGGCCTATAAAAGGACACTGGTCTAAAGCCTCTACTATAAGGCTAATGTCCCCCCCCTTAACCTTTACCTTAACGCCCTCTCCTTCTCTAGCTAAGCTAGGATAAATAGGGCTATAGGGAAAAGTACAAAGTAAAAGAGAAAAAAGGAGGTAACAGCCTAGTAGTACTACTAACAACTAAGGAAAGCGGTTAACAAGGAACCCCTCTATACTGCCTAGAAGGACCGCTATCTATAGGAGGCTAGGGCCTCTAGTTATAACCCCTATATAGAGAGCCTTTTAGAGAAATCAGCTAAGGCTACCTTTCAAGAGGAGAACCTAGCTAAGGCCTTTAAAAAGGCCTTCTAAAGACGCTACTACAACCTCTCTAAGGCTAAAAGCTTGCTACTAATATAGGCCTGTATAGGGAAGATAGGCCTAAGAGGATTCCTATATACCTATAAGGTACCTAGGGTTAATAACCCCCTCTACCGCTGCTACCTAGCTATAGAGGACATCCGACATATATTCAACGGTTGCCCGGCCTACCCTTTAGCCTCCTTTAAGGAGAGGGAAAGAGGGGATACATATAGCTTTCTCTATAGACTTAAAAAAAGGGGTAGCAGCGCTATACGCCCCCTAGTTCGCCATATTACTACTAGACTGCCAGAATACTCTGTTACTTAGAGGCTAGGAGCAGTCTAGCCTATACCCCTTTAGGCAGTATATTTTCATACTCCTAAAAGGGCAGTATCTACTCTAGTGAAGATTGGCCTACCCCCTATCACACCCCCTTTTCTCCTATATACAGTTATAGGTTTTTTACCCGTTATACGGTTTTCCTATAGCACTAGTTCAGCCCACCTAGATATCCCCTACGGGGATCAGATAGCGTAATAGAATCTATCTATCTAATAAAAATAAGATACTTTGCTATAGTACCTGACCTTTCTATAACTATACTTGCTTTTACCTTTTATAAGTTAGAGACTACCTATCTTATACTATTCTTTACTAATTATACATAATACCCTAATATAGGCGTTAAACCTAAGCTATCTATAGCCTCTCTATAAACCAATGTCAAATAGAAGGAGTTCCTAAATACCTAGTCTATCTATAAAAGACTATAAAAAGTAGTTGATTATACCTTACTATTCATAGAATAAGCTTAAGCTTATATAGCTATAACTATAAATAAAAAAATGCTAGAACTTAGTTTAGTATAAAGTAGGGGATAAGGTATAGGTTAGTACTACTAATATTTAGTAGGGTTGACCTTTTAAGAAGCTTAGCTATAAGTAGCTTAGCCCTTAGGATACTACTAAAGTATATAAACAGGCAGTTATAGTCTATATCCTACTGTTATATAAGATCTTCCCTATCTTCTATACATCTCTAATCTAACTTACCTTTCACAGCCTACTAGGCTAACAATCTATAAACCTAC
Organism: Phyllachora maydis; assembly: GCA_029339225.1. Classification (NCBI taxonomy): domain Eukaryota; kingdom Fungi; phylum Ascomycota; class Sordariomycetes; order Phyllachorales; family Phyllachoraceae; genus Phyllachora; species Phyllachora maydis. Next base: position 374,432 of record JAQQPM010000006.1, on the reverse strand, counting down.
CTTTATTACCTTATAGAGCTGTCTGATCTAATAAAGGCCCTAAATTAAAGGTTAAGTAGTATTTCGACAAAATACTTAACTCTTACCTTAGGAATAGCGCCCTTAAATATAGAGTCTAATGGCTAAAACCTTATAAACCTACCTAGGAACTAGCTATATATATTCAGGGCTATATTAGCAATATATATAATTTTTATACTAAGTATCCTATAAAGCCTGGCCTACTAGATTATTTCTGGGAGTAGAGTTTTCTTATTCTAAAATGCTATTATTGGAATGGGTAATCCTATATAAGGATCTGTAACCACTATAGCCTACTAGTAGTAGTCGTATAGGGTACGTAGGGGCAGCAACAGCGTTGATATGGCCTAAATAGCACTTCCTAGGTATGTGCTAATATAGTAAAGTAGGGCCCTTTACTGTATTCCCTCTATAAAAGTCCTTATATAACGGTATAGTTATAGGCTATAGCGCTATATTATAGGGGCTTTAAGCTTATATATCACGGCTTTCAGTGGGTCTTATAGGCCTATAAGGCTTATAGTTGTAGGTAACGTAGTAACTTGATTTCTAGTCCAAGTAGGTAAGGCTTCGCAATTTCCTTCCCTATATATACCCTCCGGGACCGTTCCTGCCTTCCACACGGCAGGAGCGCCTTAGTAGGTGCATGGCCACTTCCCGAAAAACCAAATAAGCTGGCGATTTTAAATAATCGACTTACGGCCACCTAAGCTGCAGGGTAAGCCGCACGACTTTTCCTATAAGTTCTGTTTTCGCTCCTGCGGTGCAGGGTAGGTACAGGGTAGGTAGGTGACCTAGTAGAAGAGCCTTTTAAGGCTATTTCTAGCGCTTATACAGCCTAAGGAGGCTGTCTCCATAAAAGTGGGGCAAAAATCTAAAAATAGAAAAGCCTTTTAAAGCTATTTCTAGGCTATATAGTGGAATATATAGCTTAGTCAGCGGTATCCACAAAAATGGGTCCACCCTTAGAATATAGCTATATATCTAGTAGTTCGAGAACTGAAATCCGTTTTGCCTAAGCTATAACCGTTAGAGCGCTATAGCTTATTTTGTACGTTTAACAGCTATAATAACTTGCTACTAACTTATTATAAAGGCTGCTAAAACGGTAGGATATAATCCTAACCCCTCTACTTATATCCTATAAAACAACCACCTATATACTATAGTATAAACACTTATATAGGCTGCTGCCTAAGCATCCCTGTTATAAGGCTTAGTACCTTTATATAACGCTATAGCTAGCCTTTTCTTTAAGGCTACTACGACTATATAGTAACTGTTATATATATTAAGACTAGGCTATATCTAGTAGAGCTATGTCATAGTCCGTTATCATCCCGTTGTCATCCTGTACATATATAGCTTCGCTTTACACCAGGACCTTCTGTCCTATATGCAATAACATCTTTCTATAACCTATCTTTGCTCTGGCTATAACAGTTTGTTATACCTATATATTCTTGCTAAATTAGCAAGATTCTATAAGTAAAGAAAACCTCTTATTACAAGTCTATTTTGACGAACGATTTAACAAATCCCCCTGTTTCTATATACACTTTAACTACAAGTTACTACTGATTCTATAATAGCGACTAATAGTAATTAATCAGCGGAAGACTGGCTCTAAGTATAAGGCTTAGAGGTACTAGGCTCCCTAGGAATACTAGTTACTAACCTAGCTAACCTTATCTTAGCTAGTAACGATTAACTACTCTATTTCCTATAAGCTATAAATTCTAGAATTTTAGGTATCTCTACTGACTTAGCTATAACTTCCTCTAAGGCTCCTTCTACCCTCCTTTTAGCTACTTTTCCCTAGCCCCTTCTAGCTCTTATCTTAACAAGTTATACGACTTTATCCCGACTCTTTAGCGTTAACCCTCTAACCTTTAATAGAACCTTTATAAACTCTATTGAACAGTAGATAGCCTATATTATCTAGAAGTCCTAGGTCTTAGTAAAGCTTACTATTAATAAAGCTTTTTTCCCTAATATCCTGGTCTAAGTCCTCTATATTTTATAGTATCTTAGCGGCGAACCTTATTAGTAAATTCACCTAGAAGTAGATAAGCTAGTTATACTAGCTTATAGCCTTCCCTCTAACGCTTCTATAATTATATATATTACCGATATTTTTATATTGCTAGACCCTTAGTATCTTATAGAAGATATTAGTACTATTAGCCTTACTAAACTAGAGAAACTAGATATAGATAGGGATAAGCTTTTATTTACCGACTTTTTAACAGAGCTAGTACGACTCTGCGAATATTCTAACCAAACCCCTATATAACGTATTACCTACCTCTAACGGAAAGTAGGTCAGAAGCTACGCTATATTATCATTAGCATGATAGACTGACCTAGCCTTATAGACTTTATAAAGTAGATTAAGCTTTATTAGAAGCTCTAAAAAACATTGCTATAGAACAGTATTAATCCTAAATCAGCTTTAGGTTAGTACCGCCTTCTTAACTAGGATTTTATAATAATAGCAACCCTATAGTATTAGGAGCTATCCTAATCTTAGGTTCCTACCTTTCTCCTAAGGAAAAGGCCTATAGAATTAACAACTGCCTCTACTTATATTATAGTAAGCTAGGCTATTTCGCCTACAACTATAGAGCAAAGAAGAACCGACCTACTACTGCCTTAGCTACAGCTCTATAACTGAACTCTAAGGGAAAAGCCTAGGCCTAGGAATACTGGATTATTATCCTAGGCCTTTTACCTTTAATCCGGAGTTCATTATTACTTTAGGTATAGTTTATGCTAATTCTTCTTTACTTTTTACTACCTTAGTATATATATAAGGCAAGGCAGTCCCCCTCTAAACCCTTATTAACTCTGGTTATTCTCTACTTAGATTTGTTAATTCTTTTATAGTAGATTACTTAGGGTTAAAGCAATCTACTTTGGATTTACCTTACCTTTTACACCTTATAGATAGTAAGTAGGCCAGTCTTATTATAGATTTCTATATCCTAGACTATTTATTTAGTTAACCTAATTCTAGTTATACTTCTAAGCTATTGTTTTTATATATCTGGCCTCTAAGCTCTTCTAGACTAGATATAATTCTTAGCCTCTCTTAGCTTTATATCTATAATCCTTTATTAGACTAGGCTTCTAGTACTATAACCCTTAATAGAAGGATACTGTTTATACTCTAGGATAAGGACCCTCTAATACCTATCTAAAGCTCCTCTAACTCCTCTTTAATTACTACCTAGGATCCTTCTAACTTGTAGCTTCTACCTACTATACTATTCCTATCTTTCGTAAAGGACTCTAGCGTTTCTAGTATATTAATAGTAGAACTCTATATAGTAATAGATATATTACTCTAAAGAGGGTTAACTACCGACTTATTCCTAACTTTAGATAATACTAATACCTTTCCTTCTTATCTTTTTAGGGTATCTAACAAGGATATTAAAAAGTACCTTAAAATTAACCTACCTGTTTTAGAAACTAATATTAAGAAACTCTTACTGCCTATATATTACAACTTAATTATGGCTTTTCTTCCTATAAACTTAGAAATACTACTACCTTACCGTCCTTTTAATTACTAAGTCGAACTTATCCTAGACAAGTTACTACTAGCTACTTAATACTACCCTATAAGCTCCTAGAAGCTCCTAGTAATCCGGAAATACATAGATAACTACCTTTCTAAGGGCTTTATACAGAGTAGTATATTATTAGCAGCTACACTAGTACTATTAGCAAAGAAGCCTAGTAGTAGGGTATAAGTCTATATTAACTACTAAGGCCTAAATAACATTATAATTAAAAATCGATATCTAATTCCACTTATTAGAGAAACGTTAGACATGTTATACTAGGCAAAAATATATATTAAACTCGATATTATAGCGGTATTTAACCGGATCTAAATTGCCCCTAGTAACGAATAGAAGACTGTATTTACCACCTATTTTAGCCTATTTAAGTGCTTAGTAGCAAATTTCGGTATAATAGGCACGCTTAGTACTTAGTAACACTTTATCAACCATACTTTGTTTGATATATTGGATAAATATACGACTGCTTATCTGGACGATATTCTTATCTTTAGTAATATACCTACGAACTATACCTAATATATCTATAATATGCTAATAAGGCTAATAAATATAGGCTTTATGGTAGATATTAAGAAGTGTAACTTTTATACTACCTAGATACGATACCTCAGACTTATTATTTTGATATCTAGTATCTTTATAGACCTTAAAAAGATTAAAGCGATTATATCTTAGCCCTAACTAGAATTACTATAGGATCTATAGCGATTCTTAGGCTTCTTTAATTACTATTAACGTTTTATTTCTAGCTTTTTATCTATAGTATATCTATTAACATCTCTTTGCTATAATAGGGCCTGGACTAGGCTATAGTCTAGTTCTTCCTAGGAAGAAACCTCCTTCTAACGCTTAAAGTAGGCTTTTACTATAGCGCCTATCTTACAATACTTTAACCCTAGCTGTAGGATAGTAGTAGAGATAGATATATCTAACTAGGCCTTAGGAGGCGTACTATTCTAATATAACTTAGAGGGGGTTTTATACCTAGTTGCCTTCTTCTTAGTAAAATATATACTAGTAGAATGCAACTATAAGATCTACGATAAAGAGCTCCTAGCTATTATTAAAACGTTTAAGGAATAGAGACCGGAACTATAGAGCCTAGACCGCCTTATTAAAATATTTATAGACTATAAAAACCTATAGTACTTTTATATAATAAAAATCCTTAACTAGAGGTAGGTTTAGTAGTCTAAATTCCTAGGCGATTTCCGATTCTAAATTACCTATAGGCCTAGTAGCAACTACGTTATACTAGATACCCTCTTCCGACGCCCTAGCAACTCCTTAGTAACTTCCTTAGATTTATTAGATGCCTAGATTATAAAAAGATCTTAGGTTTTACTTCTAGACTCTAAATAAGGTTATATCTAACTTACTACTATCCCTCCTCTTCTTCTCCTTATACTTAATATATCTAATCTAATCGACTCTGTTATTTAGGCTGCTTATTCTAACTGCTAGGATTCTTAGAGGCTTTTAGACTGTATTTAGGACCCTAATTACTATACATTTCTGTCTAAGCTTAGACCGCTCCTACAGGCTGCTATAGCCGACTATATAGTGATTTATAGCCGACTTTATATTAACGACCGTCTTTTTATCCTACCTAATAATAGGATAAGGCTATAAGTTATTTATAGAAACTATAGTCTATTGCTAGTAGGGTACCCAGGCTGTAATAAGATACTAGAACTCCTATAACACTCCTATTATTAGCTATATATTAAGTAGGATATTATGTAATTTATTATAGTATACTATATTTACTACTATATTAAGAACGCTAAAGGAGCTCTGCTAGGCCTTCTTATACCTTTGCTAGTCCCTTTCTAGCCTTAGACTATAATAAGTATTAATTATATCTTACCTTTTCCGACCTGCTACTAATATAGGGTCGACTACTAGTATATTCTAGTTATAGTTAATAGACTAATAAAAATAAGATACTTTATTATAATACCTAACCTTTTAGCTACTTTACTTACCTCTACCTTTATTATAAATATCCTCTAGCTCTATAGTACCCTAGACTGTATTATATTAGACAGGGGTACTTAGTTTGTTAGTACCTTTTAGAGAGAACTTTGCTGCCTTTTAGGAATTACCCTATAATACTCCTCTATAGCTTACCCTAAAACTAATAGATAGATAGAAATTATAGATGCCTATCTGGAATAGTACCTATAAGCTTTTATTTTATTTTATTAAGACAATTAGGTAGACTGGTTACCCCTAGCAGAGTTTATAAGTAATAACTATAAGTTAGAGGCGACCTATCTTATACTATTCTTTACTAATTATAGATAGTACCCTAATATAGGCGTTAAACCTAAGCTACCTATAACTCCTCTATATACTAATGTTGAACAAAAAGAGTTCCTAAATACCTAGTCTATCTATAAGAGACTATAAAGAGTAGTTAACCATGCTTAACTATTTATAGAATAAGCTTAAACCTATATAGCTAAGACTATAAATAAAAAACGCTAAGACTTAGTTTAGTATAGAGTTAGAGATAAGGTATAGGTTAGTACTGCTAATATTTAACAGGGTTGGCCACTTAAAAAGCTTAGCTATAAGTAGCTTGGCCTTTAGAGTATATCTAAGGTATATAGATAGGTAGTAGTAGTATATATCCTACCCCTATATAAGATCTTCCCTGTCTTCTATATATCTCTGGTCTAACTTACCTTTAAGGGGCTACCGGGCTAACATACTATAAACCTACTATTGTTGCCTTATAGAGCTGTTCTATCTAACAAAGGCCCTGAACTAGAAATTGAATAGTACTTTGATAAAATACTTAACTCTCGTCTTAGGAACGGCGCCCTCGAATATAGAATCTAATAGCCAAAACCCTACAAACCTACCTAGGAACCGGCAATAAATATTTAAGGCTATACAAGCAATATACAGGATTTTCATACTAAATACCCTACTAAGCCCGGCCTACTAGATTAGTTCTAAGAGTAGGGATTGCTAATTTTATAATGCTATAATAACTCGGTACCGACTTAGTATAAAATATGCTAAAATAGCATGGTATAAAAAAACCCTATATCCTATAGAACAACTACCTGCCTGATTTAGCATGAACGCTTGTATAGGCCGCTGCCTAAGCATCTCTATTGTAAGGCTTAGTGCTATTATGCAGCGCCTTAGCCAGCCTCTTCTTTAAGGCTACTACAACTATATAATAACCATTATACATATTAAGGCCGGGCTATGTCTGATAAAACCAAACATTATAATAGCACGTAAAATCTCCTATAGCCTTATTAGTACCCTAGGGGGCAAGCAGCGGTATAACATAGGTATAGTACTAACGACGATTCTATATGAAATTTTCATACGTGATAATCTTCTTCTATATAATACATTAGTAACTGGCCCCTGACTTATAACCGAACCTCTACCTAGTTGCTATCTTATAGGCTACCTACTATAGAAAAAACTTTCGTCCTATTTATACTATACTTTGCGTAATACACTTTAGTCGTAGTATTAAGGTTATATAGTAGCTAGTATACTGCTATAATAACCTAGGACCGATCTAACTAGTTAAAATAGTACTATACATTCCTAACAGGTCTGTCGGGATCCGTTGTTAATATAGTGCAAAATCTCTTAGCAATGCGGTATATATATATATACTCCTCTATCTTATACTATAGAACTCCTATAGGCTACTATAGACGTTAGTACCGCATTACCCCTAACTGACTAACAGCTCTTTAATATACTGCTAAACAATTAGCCTTTTTCTGCTTTATATAGTACTTATACCGCTGCCCTCCGGCAGCGGTTACTATATAAGGCTCTATAGAAAAAATATTGATAGGCCTACCATGCTATATAGCCTTCGTCGTATGAAAAATAACGGACCTAATATACGCTTTATATAGAACCTCCTTTACTAAGGGAGTAGAGTAGGGAGTTAGGGCCATAGCTATAAAGAATTAGCAACGACTCTTGATAGAAGCTTACGAGATTACGCGGTTTGTATATAAGGGAGAAAAATTTAACGACTTAATAGTGACTTAGGCTAATGTCAGATGTATAGGAAGGTAGCTTTAGCATAGTACTAGTGTTTGGCCTAGCAACAAGTAGGCCTGGCGCCTAATAGGGATTAGCCTAACGGATAGGCTATAGCATCTAATAAGGAAGGTAGGTTAAAACGTACGGACCTGGACGTAGGTCAGAATCATACAGGCCTTAGTACTATTACTTTAACGCCCTATATATAGGTCGCAGTACCGCTACCTTTAGACACAAACTGGGAGCAACATACTTATAACTAAGTAGTACGTAAAAACTACTATATACAATCATTATTTACAGTCGAAGACAACTGCGGGTTTAGGGTAGGGTGCTATTACAGTCCGTTGTCATCCTATTATCATCCTATATATATATAGCTTCGCTTTACACCAGGACCTTCTGTCCTATATACAACAACATCTTTCCATAACCTATCTTTGCTCTGGCCATGACAAGCTAAATATTACAATACTAAGTAAAATCTTCTATAGACTCGCTTATACCTTAGAGGGTAAGCGGCGGTATAATATAGGCGTAGTACTAACGGCAGTTTTATATAAATTTTTTATATATAACAATTTTTTCCGAAAGATACGTAAATAATTACCCCCCGACTCTTACCTAACCCTCTATTAGACTGCTATTTTACCTTCGACTTATAGTAGAAAAAACTTTCGTTCTATTTATACTATACTTAGTATAATATACCTTAGTTACAGCATTAAGGTTATATAGTAGTTAGTATACTGCTATAGCGACCTAAGAGCGATCCTACTTGTCGAAGTAGTACTATATATTTCTAATAGGATTGTTAAGGTCTATTATTAATAAAGCGCAAAATCTCTAAGCAACGTAATATACCGGCATATACTCCTCTATCTTATACTAGAGGACCCCTATTAGCTACTATAAAAGTCAGTACTATATTAACCCTAACTTACCTATAACTCCTTCATATACTGCTAGGTAATTAGCCTTCTTCTGCTTTATATAATGCTTATATTACTGTTCTCTAACAGCGGTAACTATATAAGGTTCTATAGAGAAGATATTTATATATATATTGTATTCCACCTATAGAGTCCTTATTGGACTATGAGAAGCTGCTAGCTTACACTAATGCCAGAGGAAAACCGTTAAACGGAAGAAAAACCTCCAACAAGCTCAATAAGGGGGGCGATCTAGTAAGAGGGAAAAAGCAGGACTAAAGAGAGAAAGAAAGCAAGGGGAGGCCATCTAGGTAGCAGTACTAAGGGAAAGAGCACCTATTCCCCTACCTATCTCCTGTAAGAACGCTCTATATCTTAATTAATATAGGGCTTAGGGTAGGGGAATAAGGAAGGTGTCTTATGAGTAGAAGAGGGGTAAAGGTTAGTCTAGGCTTAACGCTTAGAAGCTTATAAGCTTAGTCCTATTACCTTCTCCTTTTACCTTAGGTAAAGTAGTAAGGTACTAGCTATAGGGAAAAGTAGAAGGAGAGTAGTCTAAAAGAAAGGAGGAGAGCTATCTAAAGCAGAAAGGGCGGAAATAAAAGGAAGAGAGACCTAGAGTATTTCTGTATTCTCCTTCTCTAAAGAGCCCCTTACTAGCTCTAGGGATGAGGGTATAGTTATAGTTATAGGGTTAGTAGTAGTAGTAGTAGTAGCGGTAGCAGTAAAGGTAGTAGTTAGGGTTTTGCTAAAAGCCTCTTTTATTGTCCTTTAGGAAAGGGAGGCTATAGTAGCTAGTACTCAAGTAGTTATAGTAGTAGTAGTAAAGGGGCGTCCTAAGCAGTGTTTTCCAGCTACTACTATATAGCCCTTCTCTCCTTCTAGCCGGTCTTCTATTAATACTACTAGCTTAAGGGGGCCTAGAAGGTCAAAGTTAATAGGCCTATTTTAGAGGTAGGCCTTTACTTTAAGCCTTGTATTTCTTCCTTTTAGGGCATTCCTCTGCCCTAGCATAGTGGTCTTTCTGGCAGTTCCGGCAATTTTAGGGCTTAGTATAGGCTACCTTATTAGTATACTGCTTCTTTTCCTGGCCATAGTTATAGCAGAGGGCAGAGGAGTAGTAGTATTTAGCCTTATACCTCTAACGCTAGCAGTTAAAACACTAGAAGGCCCTAGCCTTATCGATATAAGGCTCTGCTTTTAAGGCCTTATAGGCCTAGAAGATGCTATCTTAGCAGGCCTTATAAGCCTCTTATTAGCTAGAAAAGGCTATAAGTGCTAAGACTCTTGTTCTTTCGATTTAGAGAGGGTGCTAGACTTTAGCTTAAAGGGCTAAGAGATATACCTTCTTTACTACTACTAGAAGGCTAGTTTCCGTTACCTAGTTAGCTATTATAAGCCCCTTAACCGCTACTACCTAGGTAGTAGTATAGAGAAAGGCCTCTAGTAATAAAGAGGCTAGCTAAGTTGTACTTTCCTTAAAGGCTTTCTTTATCCTCTCTTCTTCTATAACTAATATAAGGTTACTACTTAGTAGGGTCCTTACCCCCTTAATCGTAGACCTAGTTGCCCTTCAAATTACCTATATAATCTCTAGCGCTATCTTCTTACTAAGTGAGAAGGAAGCTAATCCTAGGTGTATAAGGACTTGTTTTTCTAGGCCTAGCTTAGTAGGTTTTACCCTAGCTACTGCTATAGCAGCCTAGGTATAGCAGGTATTAGGCTAAGGGGCTGGCTATTATTGTTACTACTATTACTATTGTTATTACTATTATTGTTGCTTCTTTTGCTTTAGAGCCTAGCTAGTAAAGAAGGGAAAGATTAGAATTATCGTTTTCCTTTCCTCCTCTTTTAGTATTTACGTTAGAGATAGCTTTCAAGCTAGCCCTATATATTCGACGATCTCCTTAAAGGCAGAGTTATTGACTAAGAGGCTAACTATCTGGTCTATTAATCTAAAGAAGGTAAGGGTAAGGGTAGTAGGTAGTAGTGGCTTTTCCTTTTCCTTCTCTTTCTTTTTCGTTAAAGGGCCCTAGGTAGCTATAGCAGCGTTAGTAGCGTATTAACTGTTAGAAAGCCCTTTAAAAGGGCTATTAAACGGTATATTACTTAGCTTAGTAGTAATAATAGCTATAGTAGGGTCGGTAGAAGAAGTAGCTAAAGTAGTAGTAGTAGTAGGGGTAGCGTTAGAGAGGTATACTAAGAAGCTATAGTCTATATATTTAGGGGCTTATTTGTTAACTTAGGGGTTAAGGGCAGCTATAGCAGGGTTAGGTTTAGGGTTAGGGTTGAGGCATATAACAATAGGGCCTATACGCCTACGTTACAAATCCCTTACTACGGTCGACTACATCGTACAGTCGGAATCTAACTATAGTACTATTGAACGGCGGATAGTGCTACAGCTAAATTTAGTAGGCGTTATGTCCTTAATGTCCTTAATTGGACGGTTCGAATAAATGTCGTTATATGCGATTTGGTATAGTTTTGACTAAAAACCCGTTTTCGTATGTTTAATAGTGTTAGCAAGATTATCAGAAGATATTTATAGGCCTACTATACTAAATAGCTTTTATTATATAAAAAATGACAGACCTAATATAAGCCTTATCTAGGATCTCCTTTACTAAAGGAGCGGAGTGTAGAGTAGGTACTATATTAGTAGGGAGTTAGTAATAGCTTTTAAAGAAAACTAGTAAGATTATACAAGTAAAGTATAGGGAGAAAATTTTACCAGCTTAATAGTAACTTAGGTTTATATTAGGTATAAGGAGAAAAAGCCTCAACGCTATACTAGTATTAGACCTAGTAACAAGTAGGTTATAGGGCCTAATATAGAAGGTAGGTCTAAAGAAGGTAGGTCTAAGGTATGCTAATAACAGTAACTAGAAGAGTATAGTAGGTAGTAATAATAGATAGATTCTATTACGCTATCTGATCCCCGTAGGGGATATCTAGGTAGGCTGAACTAGTGCTATAGGAAAACCGTATAACGGGTGAAAAACCTATAACCGTATATAGGAAAAAAGGGGGGGTGTGATAGGGGGTAGGCCAATCTTCACTAGAGTAGATACCGCCCCTTTAGGAGTATAAAAACATACTGCCTAAAGGGGTATAGGCTAGACCGCTCTTAGCCTCTAAGCAATAGAGTATTCTAGTAGCCTAGTAGTAATATGGCGAACTAGGGGGCGTATAGTGCTACTGCCCCTTTTTTCAAGTCTATAGAGAAAGCTATATATATCCCCTCTTTCCCTCTTCTTAAAGGAGGCCGAAGGGTAGGCCGGGTAACCGTCGAATATATGTCGGATATCCTCTATAGCTAGGTGGTAGTAGCAGAGGGGGTTATCAACCCTAGGCACCTTATAGGTATATAGGAATCCTCTTAGGCCTATCTTCCCTATATAGGCCTATATTAGCAGCAAGCTCTTAGCCTTAGAGAGGTTATAGTAGCGTCTTTAGAAGGCCTTTTTAAAGGTCTTAGCTAGGTTTTCCTCTTAGAAGGTAGCCTTAGCTGATTTCTTTAAGAGGCTCTCTATATAGGGGTTATAACCAGAGGCCCTAGCCTCCTATAGATAGCAGTCCTTCTAGACAGTATAAAGGGGTTCTTTGTTAATAGCTTTTCTTAGTTGTTAGTAGTGCTACTAGGCTATTACCTTCTTTTTCCTTTCTTGCTTTATACGCCCTTCTAAAGGGAGGCTGGTCCTAGGGGTCCTATTTCCAAGGGTAAGGCATAGGGCTTCCTTCTACTTAGCCATCTCTTTCCCTATAGCCCTGTTTATCCTAGCCTGGCTAGAGAAGGAGAGGGTATTAAGGTAAAGGTTAAGGAGAGGGATGTTAGCCTTATAGTAGAGGCTTCGGACTAGTATCCTTTTATAGGCCCCTATAACCCTCCTTAGGGCCTTATTTTCGGCTACTAGTAGGCCTCTGGTTATACCCTATAGCCTATTTAGTGTTATAGGTATAGGGGTATGCTAGGCTAAGGCTGTATAAGCTAGGACTAGCCTTATTACTGCTATATATAGGAGCCTAGTCTTTTCGATTCTAGGTCCCTAGGTCTTTCCAGCTAACCTAGTAATAGCAAGGGACTGTGTTTTTAGCTTCTGCCGTAGGGTACTAGTATAAGCCTTCCAGGTAAGCTTAGGGTCTAGCCAGACCTCTAGAAAACGGGCCTCTATAGCTGGTTATAGGGGGGGGGAGTCCTCTATTAGTCTTAGATTAATAGGGTCGGTCAAGGGCCTTTTTCTAAGAGGGAAGTATATAAGCTTGCTCTTTACTACTAAGAAGGTAACTCTAGTAGTTATTACCTAGTTTAGGCACTCTTTCTAGACCTTTTCTAGCTATTTAACCGTTGTTATAGCCTCCTTGCCAAAGGCTAGTAGGTTAGTATTATCTATATAGCCTATAGTAGAGATAGTAGGGTATTTTCTCTCTAGCCTTTTATATAAGAGATAGAGGTATAGGACTAAGAGGATTAGTAAAAGTAGTAAGCCTTAGGGTACTCTTATTAATACTAGGATTTACTAGCTTTTTTAGCTGTTAAATAGGAGGCTAGTAGTCCTAAAGGAAAGGAATTCCTTTAGCCAGAATAGTAGCCAGGTAGGTAGCCTTAGCTAGTCTAGTATAGCTAGGAGTCTGCTATAAGGGATACTATTAAAATACCCTAATAGGTCTAGCTATAGGAGAGAGGCCCTAGCTTTATACTTCTATACTTCCTAGATCTAAGCTATAAGGAGGTATATAGCCGATTCAGTGGATTTATAGCGGTAGTAGCCCTATTACGTTGCTAGAATCAGCTTAAAAACCTTAGCCATATCTCTTATCTTAGTCCTTATAACTTTCTCTAGGACCTTGCTAATACAGTTAAGTAGGGCTATAGGGCAGTAGCCTCTAGGGGTATTATAGGTATCCGGCTGTTTTCCTGGTTTAGGGAGGACGATAGTAACTACTTCTTTATATTCCTATAGATAGAAGCTATAAAGGAAGGATTTTAAGGCTAGTATAGTAAGGGCCTTATATAAGGGGTTGCTATAGGCCTTTAAAAAGCCTATAGGGAGTTCGTCATGTCCTAGTACTTTCTAGGGTTTTGTTGTTTTGATAGCCTTCTTTATATTGTCCGGTCTAACTGTCTAGCTAACTAGTAGCCTTAGGCCTATTAAAGGTTTCTCTAGGCTATCCTCTTAGGGGGAGGAGGGGAAGAAGTATACTAAAAGGGCCTTTACCTTCTCCTAGAAGATACTAGCTTATCTAAGGGTTAATAGCTTAGAAGGGGGTAGGGCAGTAGTACTTTATAGCCTAGCCTATCTTTCTAGTTACTAGAGCTTTTCTGGTTTTTCTCTAGCCTTTTATAGAAAAGCCCTTTAGGTCTTTCTCTTACTCTCTTTTATAGCCTTTATTTGTTTCCTCTAGGCTGACTTATAGGTAGTAAGGAGGGCCTGATTGCTAGAAGAGCATTAGAGCTGTCTTTCTGCCCTTTTTCTCTTCTAGACTACCTAGTAGATTTCGTTGTTCTACTAGGGGGTACTCTTTCTTTTAGTAGTTACTAGGGCTCCTTTAGGGGTTATAGCCCTAATAATACACTAGAGTTCCTCTAATAGTCGCTTATAGGCCTCTTAGAGCCTAGCTAGGTTAGAGAGGTATAATAGATATCTATAGCCCTCTATATTATATATTAAAGAGCTAGCCTCTCTTGCTACCTCCTCTTCATCTATCTTTTTCTACTAGAATCAGGGGGGCGGTAGTAGGATTTCTATAGTCTCTAGGTTAATATCTAGTATCTAGGGGTAGTAGTCTAAGTATAAGCGTATATCTAAGCTAGTATAGGAGTAGGTAAGGCTACTACTAAGCTAGAAGTGGTTAATAGTAGAGGCCCTACCTACTTAGCTCCTCTATAGCACCTTAGTTATAGTGCTGTAGGGGGTATAAAGGGTAAGCCCCTGCTCTACTCTTAATAGCAGTAGGTCTTCTAACCTAGGGCTAAAGCGGTTATATTAGTCCTAAAGGGGGTGGTAAAGGTTAAAGTCCCTAGCTAGAAGGTAAAAGCCTAGGTAGGCATTGATCTTCCCCCTTATTTCTTCTATAAGGGGGGTTAAGCTAGTCTAGGGTTAGGGGTTGTTATGTAGGGACTAGACTATAAAGGGGCCGTTCTTAGTCTATATAGTAGCTCTAGCCTAGTCTAAGCTAGAGCTATAAGTCTATATTACTAGTAAGAGTGATTTATAGATATAAAGTAAGGCCTGTCCATTAAGGGTGAAAATAAGGTAGTAGGGGGCTGATCTAGGGCAGTAGGTAGAGTGCTATACCTACCTATTAATCTAGGGCTCTTATATAGTAAGTATTTCTTCTTTTACTATAGAAAGTAGTACTTCCTATATCTCCTTTAAGCCCTGTATGTTCTAAAGGTGTACCTCTATATTTCTATCTCCTCTAGCTATATAGTTAGCTATAGTTATTGTATAGTAGTAGTAGCATTAGCTAGTCCGGTATCTAGGTCTAGTCTAGGTCTAGCATCTAGAGGTCCCGGGGCTCCTATAGGCTCTAGGGTTCTAGTAGGTTTAGTAGCCCCTTTAGAGCTTATAGTTAGTATAGAAGAAGAAGAAGGGGGGGTTTAGCCGCTTAGGTAGCTAAAGTAGGTAGTGATTATACTCTAGTTAGGGGTTAACCCTCTTAATACTGTTAGTCGGCCTCTCTATCTCTTCCTTAAGACTGTAGTATAGCCTTCCTCCCCCTTCTCTTATAATAGGGCCTACTAAGGGTATTGCTACTATTGTTATTATTATTGCTATTACTGTTAGTACTAGTATAAAGGCGGTTAGTTAATATTAAAGGCCTTAGGCCTAGAACATAGGTATCCTTTAGCCTATGCCTATACCTCTTTTAGGCAGGGGCAGGCCTCTAAGCAGGCGTGGTAAGCTTGGTGGCAGTTATAGCAGTAGAATGCCCTAGAGTAGGTAGAGGCTTCTAGTATAATATGGCTATTAGCACTGTAGTTATAGCAGATCTCTTCTTTACTCTAGCATACCTTAGCCCTATAGCCCTATTTCCAGCACCTTAGGCACTAGATAGGCTTAGCTTTATCGATTTAGGGCTCTGCTTCTAGGGCTCGGCAGCTTTAGAAGACCCCCTCCTTATAGGCCTTCTAGGCTACCTCTAGAGAGGTAAAGGCTATTAGTGCCTTAACCCTAGTCTATTCTAGCCTTTAAAGGTACTAGACCTTTGCTCTAACTGCCATAGGGTATTGTTTTTTGGCTTTTTCTAGTAGGCCTTCTTCTATAACCTAGTCATAGACTATAAGGCCCTTAACTGCTACTACCTAGGTTGTTATATATAGGGAGGCCTTTTCGCTAAAGGCCCTTATAATCTAGGCAGTATTGCTCTCCAGGCTCTTCTTTATCTCTATATTCTCTATAACTAGAAGGAGGTTACTGCTAGAGAGCGTCTAAACCCCCTAAACTACTAGGCTAAAGGCCTATTATATAGCCTATACTACCTCTAGGGCAGATTTAGCAAGTACCTGTTATTAGGCTAAGCCTAGTTGGATAAGCACCTAGCGCTCTAGACTAGGCCTAGTTGCCTTACTAGCTATTAGCTTACTAGCTATATTAGCCTAGGTAGAGGCTATAGGCTAGGAGTAGCTAGGCTATTATTGCTGTTACTGCTATTATTGCTATTAGTAGTAGCTAGGCTGTTAAGGTTGTTACTAGTACTATAGCTTAGGTATTACTAAGGTAGTAGGGCGGTTCTAGGGTGCTAGAGCTACTGCTGTTATAGCTAGGGCTTCTTTAGGCAGGTCTAAGAGCAGGGCTATAAGGGCAATTTGCCTAGCTTCAGTAGTTGCCTCTACTATACTATAGAAGTTAGTACTGTCCTTGGCTAGGCTAATTATCCAGTCTAGAAGGCTAAAGAGCGTAAGGGCGAGCTTAGGGGGGCTAAGGGCAGCCTAGGTGGTTTTCTTAGTTGCTAGGGCAATATGGTCGGCCTTAGTAGCATTGTTGTTGCTTCTTTCTTTCCCTGTATTTTTCTCCGATTTTTTCCCTAGCTTTTTTAAGGTTTTCTAGCTAAAAGGGGCCGGGTCTAGGGCATACTAACTAACGTTTAGGCCCCTAAGAAAAGGGGTAAAGACGTTAGTTAAGGGGGGGGCGCTAATTATAGGGGCGTTGATAGAAGGGGGGGCGCTAGAGCTAGGTACTATAGGTACTGTAGTTATAGCGCCTATAGCAGTCTCCTTAGCAGTAGTAAAGACAATAGTAGTAGTTTAGCGGTCTTCCATTTCTATATCGTCATTTAGGTAGTCTATGCTTAGGGGCTAGCTTAGAAGGTTATTATTATTATTGTTAGCTGTAGGTAGAGCAGGGTTGCTAGGGCGTAGAGCTGTATTAGCCTATGCGCAAGGAAATTACAGTTATAAGAGGGCAGCTAGGCTTGCCATTTTCTGCATTTTCGCACGCCTAGGGCTATCGCGCAACCGACAGTGCTATAGCGAAAATTAGCGGGCGTTATATCCTTAATCGGACGGTTCGAATGGATGTGGTTGCACGCGATTTGGTGTAGTTTTGACCAAAAACTCGTTTTTCGTTTTTAGGTGTCCCTTAGGTAGTAATAATAGCAATAACAATAGTAATAACAATCCTAATACTATAGACATAGCTACGCTTATTATATAGCCTAAGTCTATAGACAGCTATACTAATCCTAACTCTATGCCTCTTAATTCTAAGGGGCTAATCGCGTATATGTATATCCTGCTTAAGCAGGCTGCTATACGTTAGTATAAGAAGGAGGCAGAGGAGGTAGTAGCGTATAAGGCAGAGGTTACTATATATAAAGCACGTATTACCATATCTGCCGAGTATTCCCTACCTACGTTGTTAGCTATAAAAAAGGCAGTGGTAGTAGCTATATATAAGTAGTATATGGCACTATATACCGCTATATATATGCCTATACTACTAGTAGTAATACTAGCAGTAGTAACGGCAAGCTTGTTATCTAGTAAAAGCTTGGATAAATCTATTATTTACTCTAGCTGCTATACTTATAGTATATCAGATTATACTAAGCCTTATAAAAAGTCGTTATATACTTATATATATAAACTAAAGGGTAAGTATCTTGCTCTTATTATCCTTATTATTAATATTACTAATATATATAAAGTTTATAGCCTATATAGTACTATATATACTGTTATCTGCCTTAGCTATCTATACTTGCTTTTAGTAGGCGTTAAAGACTTGTTTAACAAGTCTGGCAATTTCGCGCTATATACGGCGTACTACAACTATACGTTAGGCTATAGCCTCTAGTACTAGCAGTACTTGTCCAGGTACTTATATATACTAATATAAGCTCTATTTACATATTATTTCTATTATATTATTATTCCTAACGTATATTATAGCCCTAAGTCGGTCTATCTATTTTTAGACTACTTCTTAGAGCTCTACTCTAACCTAGCTACTAAGGCTAAAGTAAGTTACAATCTTTAGGTATATCTATTATTTAATTATAATACTTATTAGTTATAGGATTGGAAAATATGGCGCGATAGTGCTAAGTACGCCTTAGTCTTAGTAGATAAGGCATACGCTCTTGTTAAGCATAGGGTGCCTATAGCAGGTATAACGCCTATATAGAAAAAGCTTATAGTAATAGCTGCTATAAGTAAGGCGATTGATATTTTATTATTATAATTAGGGGGTAGAGGGTACTGGCATATATATCGTACTAGCTATAAAAGTAAAAATTAAGATTGTTTTGCGCTTTACCTTATATTCCTTATTATATTATAAATAAATTATCCTAGTAGTCTTTGTCTTTTATACTAATAATCTTGCCCTAAGTTATAAAGGCTCTTCCTACTATTCAGCTAGTCGTTAAACCTAGCCTTCTACTCTAATCTTAGCTAAATTTGTTATAACAAGCCTTTTAAGTGTCTTATTAGGTATATACTTAGTTATAGTATTAGCTAGGTTATTGTTACTACTAATCTACCTAATCTCTATAATCTTATAGTTCTTATAGCTCCATTATAGTACTATTATATCAATTATAAGGCGCTTCTCTACCGTTATTCTAAGCTTTACTAGGTACTTATATAAGCTAAACAAGTCTATATAAATAACGATTTGTAGTAGTAATAGTAGACCTAGGCTTATATAAATCTTAGTAAGCGTCTAGTATAAGATATATCTAAGATTAAACCTACTTACTATTCTATATATCTTACTTACTAAAACGCTTTGCGTTACCTACTTATACTTAGTTAAAGACTAGTATATAATATTACTATATAAGTTAAACTAGTTTATACTACTTGTCTTATTACCGAATATAATAACAAATCTAATTTACAATATTATATCGGCATTATTAGCGAACTGTGGAACAACGTATATTGGTTGATAAGGGGAAATCCCCTTATCAGCGGTATGATGATATAGGGTCCTATATAGGGGAGTGGGTCACGTGACATGGCACGTGTCGTAATACGTGACCTTAGGTCCCAACACCCCCCCTAGACCCTAATATCTTGATCTGCTCTATAAACGCCTCTTGTTTAACGTGTTATAGCGCTTTCGTTAGGCTATCTGTAATTATACTGTCGAAGGGCGTGTATTCTACCTAGATAACGCCCTTTCTAATTACCTCCCTTAGTACTAACTGTCTTATTAGAAAGTGCCTGTTATAGGCTGTTATACCATTGCTATTTGCTATAGCTATAGCTCCTTAGTTGTTTATCTATAGAGGAATAGGACCTAGCTTAAGCCTGAATATCTCGTTAACAAGTAGTAGCAACTAGGTAGCTTACGTTGCTACTATATAGGCTGCTATATATTCTACCTTATAGGTTAACTAGGCTATAAGGCTTTAGCGCTTAGCTCTCTACAATACTAGTATGCCGTTAATAAGGAATATGTGTCCTGTTATAGCTTTAGCTTATATTATTATGCCCTAGCTGCTATTAGAGGAGCCTACTATTACCGGTCTATCTAGGTTATAACGAAAGTAGAGGGCGAAGTTACTTATGCCTTTTAGATACTTTACTAGAGCTATAAGTAATCTCTAGCTGTTATAGCTAGGGCATAAGAAGCGTTATGCCAGCCTTATTACCCTATAAGCTATATCAGGCCTTATAAAGAGGGATATATAGAGTAGCTAGCCTACTACTGACCTATACTAGGCTGCTTTTTCCTCTAATATAAGGTCTTTAGGTGCAATATCCACTTGACTGTCGTCTAAAACAGGCATCTAGAGAGGTCTACTTTATAACAGACCAAGCTAGTCTATTAGGTTTAGGATCTTATATCCTTGATCCTATACTTCGTCCTAATATCTACTACTACCTAGTCTATATCCTAGTTAGGCCTAACCATTATAACGTCGTTAATGTATATAGATATTAATAGGGCTTCCCTACGGAATACGTTTTCGTCTATTATTAGTTATTAGAAGCTAAGGCTGTTAAGAGAAGACTTAAGGGTTGCCTACTATTGATAAGGCGCTGTATATAGTCCATATATAGACTTTCTTAGCTAATAGACTACTCCTGGCATTCTTGTAAGATATACTAGCTGTTAAAGGTATAAAGGCTTATTAAGGTTGGAATTAAGGAAGGTAGAGTCGAAATCTATATACTATATATATAGTTTATACTAAGCTATATAGGTAAATAATATCTAGCGCTTCGACACCTAAAAGCGAAAAACGAGTTTTTGGTCAAAACTACACCAAATCGCGTGCAACTATATCCATTCGAACTGTCCAATCGAGGATATAACGCCTGCTAATTTTCGCTATAGCGCTGTTAGTTACGCGATAGCCCTAGGTATACGAAAATATAGAAAATAGCAAGCCTAGCTATCCTCTTATAACTATAATTTCCTTATATATAGGCTACTAATATAGCTCTATGCCCTAGTAACCCTGCCCTACCTATAGCTAACAATAATAATAACAACCTTTTAAGCTAGCCTTTAAGTATAGACTAACCTCTAAGTACAGACTACCTAAATAATAATATAGAGATAGAAGACTGCTAAACTACTATCTTTACTACTGCTAAAGAGACTGCTATAGGTGCTATAACTATAGTACCTATAGTACCTAGCTCTAGCGCCCCTCTTACTATTAACACCCCTATAATTAGCACCTCCTCCTTAACTAACGTCTTTACCCCTTTTCTTAGGGGCCTAAACAGTAGCTAGTATATCCTAGCCCTAACCCCCTTTAGCTAGAAAACCTCGAAAAAGCTAGAGAAAAAATCAGAGAAAAATATAGGGAAAGAAGAAAATAATAATAGTACTACTAAGGCTAACTATATTGCCTTAGTAACTAAGAAAACCGTCTAGGCTGCCTTTAGCCCCTCTAAGCTTACCTTTATACTCTTTAGCCTCTTAGACCAGATAATTAGCCTAGCTAAGAATAGTACTAACTTCTATAGTATAGTAGAAGCTACTACTAAAGCTAGATAAATTGCCCTTATAGCCCTGCTTTAGGACCCTCCTAAAGAAGCCCTAGCTATAGTAACAGCTCTAATATCCTAAAACTGCCCTACTACCTTAAGAACGCCTAAACTATAGTACTAGTAATACCCTTAGTAGCCTAGCTACTACTAATAACAATAGTAGTAACAATAGTAACAGCCTAGCCACTCTTAGTCTATAGCCTCTACCTAGGCTAATATAGCTAATAAGCTAATAGCTAGTAAGGTAACTAGGCCTAGCCTAAAGCGCTAGGTACTTATCCAACTAGGCTTAGCCTAGTAATAGATACTAGCTAAATCTGCCCTAGAAGTAGTATAGGCTATCTAACAGGCTTTTAGCCTAGCTATTTAGAGGGTTTAGACGCTTTTTAGTAGTAACCTCCTACTAGTTATAAAGAATATAGAGATAAAGAAGAGCCTGGAGAACAATACTACCTAGATTATAAGAGCCTTTAGAGAGAAGGCCTTCCTATATACTATAACCTAGATAGTAGTGGTTAAAGGCCTTATAGTCTATAACCAGGTTATAAAAGAAGGCCTACTAAAAGAGGCTAAAAAGTAGTACCTTATAGCAGTTAAGGTAAAAGTCTAGCACTCTTAAGGGCTAGAAAGGACTAGGGTTAAGGTACTAATAGCCTTTACCTTCCTAGAGGTAGCCTAAAAGGCCTATAAGAAGGGGGTCTTCTAGAGCTGCTAAGCCCTAGAAGTAAAGCCCTAGATTGACAAAGCTAAGCCTATCTAATGCCTATAGTACTAGAAATAGGGCTATAGGGCTAAGGTATGCTAAAGTAAGGAGAAGATCTACTATAACTATAGTACTAATAGCCATACTACACTAGAAGCCCCTACCTACTCTAGGGCACCCTACTGCTATAACTACCGCTAAGCTTACCACGCCCGCTTAGAGGCCTGCCCTTACCTAAAAGAGGTATAGGCATAGGCTAAGGGATATCTATATTCTAGGTCTAAGGCCTTTAACATTAACTAACTGCCCCTATACTAGCAGCACTAACAGCAATAGTAACAGCAGCAATAGTAATAACAGTAATAATACCCCCCCTAGTAGGCCTTATTATAAGAGAAAGGGGAAGAAGGCTATACTATAGTCTTAGGGAAGAGATAGAGGGGCTAACCAACAGTATTAAAAGGGTTAACCCCTAACTAGAGTACAATTACTACCTGCTTTAGCTACCTAAGCAGCCAAACCCCCCCTTCCTCTATACTAGCTATAAGCCCTAAAGGAGCTATAAGACCTACTAGAACCCTAGAACCTATAGGAGCCCCTAGACCTCTAGACACTAGACCTAGACCAGACCTAGATATTAGACTAGCTAATGCTACTACTATATAACAACCACTGCCTACTATATAGCTAGAGGAGATAGAGATATAAAGGTATACCTCTAGAATATACAAGGCTCAAAGGAAGTATAGAAAGTACTACTTTCTATAGTAAAAGAAGAAATACTTGCTATATAAGAGCCCTAGATTAATAGGCAGGTACAGCACTCTATCTACTACCCTAGATCAGCCCTCTACTACCTTGTTTTTACCCCTAATAGATAAGCCTTACTTTATATCTATAAATTACTCCTACTAACAATATAGACTTATAGCTCTAGCTTAGACTAGGCTAGAGCTACTATATGGACTAAGAACAGCCCTTTTATAGTCTGGTCCCTATATAACAACCCCTAACCCTAGACTGGCCTAACCCCCCTTATAAAGGAAATAAGGGGGAAGATTAATACCTACCTAGGCCTTTACCTTCTAGCTAGGGACTTTAACCTTTATTACCCTCTATAGGACTAATATAACCGCTTTAGCCCTAGGTTAGAAGACCTACTACTATTAATAGCAAAGTAGGGACTTACCTTCTGCACCCTCTACAGCACTATAACTAGGGTGCTATAGAGGAGCTAAGCAGATAGGGCCTTAACTATCAACTACTTCTAGCTTAGTAGCAGCCTTACCTACTCCTATACTAGCTCGGATATACACTTATACTTAGACTACTACCCCTAGGTACTAGATATTAACCTAGAAAATACAGAAGCCCTACCGATACCCCCCTAATTCTAATAGAAGAAGATAGATAAAGAAGGGGTAGTAAGAGAGGCTAGCTCCCTATTATATAATATAAGGGGCTATAGATATCTATTATACCTCTCTAACCTAGCTAAGCTCTAAGAGGCCTATAGGCGACTATTAGAGGAACTCTAACGTATTACTAGGGCTATAACCTCTAAAAAAGCCCTAGTAACTACTAGAAGAAGGAACACCCTTTAGTAGAACAATAAAGTCTACTAGGCAGTCTAGGAAAGAAAAAGGGCAGAAAGACAGCTCTAACACTCCCCTAGTAACCAGGCCCTCCTTACTGCCTATAAGTTAGCCTAGAAAGAGCAAACAAAAGCTATAAAAGAAAGTAAGAGGAAGACCTAAAGGGCTTTTCTATAAAAGGCTAGAGAAAAGCCAGAGAAGCTCTAGCAACTAGAAAGATAGGCTAGGCTATAAAGCACTACTGCCCTACCCCCTTCTAAACTACTAACCCTTAGATAAGCCAGCACCTTCTAGGAGAAGGTAGAGGCCCTTTTAGTATACTTCTTCCCCCCTTCCCCCTAAAAGGATAGCCTAGAGGAACCCCTAATAGGCCCTAGACTACTAGTTAGCTAGACGGTTAAGCCGGATAATATAAAAGAGGCTATTAAAACAACAAAACCCTAGAAAGCACTAGAACCTAACAGACTCCCTATAGGCTTTCTAAAGGCCTATAGTAACCCCTTATAAAAGGCCCTTGCTATACTAGCCTCGAAATCCTTCCTCTATAACTTCTATCTATAAGAATATAAGAAAGCAGTTACTATTGTCCTTTCTAAGCTAGGAAAACAGCTAGATATCTATAATACCTCTAAAGGCTACCGACCTATAGCCCTACTTAACTGCATTAGTAAGGTCCTAGAAAAAGTTATAGGGACTAAGATAAGGGATATAGCCGAAGCTTTTAAGCTAATTCTAGCAACGTAATAGGGCTACTACCGCTATAAGTCTACCGAATTGGCTATATACCTTCTTATAGCTTAGGTCTAGGAAGTATAGAAATATAAAGCCAGGGCCTTCCTCCTATAGCTAGACCTATTAGGGTATTTCAACAGTATCCCTTATAATAGACTCTTAGCTATACTAGACTAGTTAGGGCTACCTATCTAGCTACTATCCTAGCTAAAGGAATTCCTCTCCTCTAGGACTACTAGCCTCTTATTTAACAGCTAAAAGAGCTAGTAAATCCTAGTACTAACAGGAGTACCCTAAGGCTTACCACTTTTACTAATCCTCTTAGTCCTATATCTATACCCCCTATATAAAAGACTAGAGAGAAAATACCCTACTATCTCTATTATAGGCTATATAGACGATACTAATCTACTAGCCTTTGGTAGAGAAGCTATAACAATGGTTAGACAGCTAGAAGAAGCCTAGAGAGAGTGCCTAGACTAGGTAACAACCGCTAGGGTTACCTTCTTAGCAGCAAAAAGCGAGCTTATACACTTCTCCCCTAAAAGAGGGTACTAGACTAACCCTATTAACCTAGGACTAACAGAGGACTCCCCCCCCTATAACCAGCTATAGAGGCCCGTTTTCTAGGGGTTTAGCTAGACCTTAAGCTTACCTAGAAGGCCTATGCTAATACCCTATAGCAGAAGCTAAAAACACAGTCCCTTGCTATTACTAAGCTAGCTAGAAAGACCTGGGGACCTAGAATCAAAAAGACTAGGCTCCTATATATAGTAGTAATAAGGCCGGTCCTAGCCTACACAGCCTTGGCCTGGCATACCCCTATACCTATAACACTAAATAGGCTATAAGGTATAACTAGAGGCCTACTAGTAGCTGAAAACGAGGCCCTAAGGAGAGTTATAGGGGCCTATAAGAGAACACTAATCCGAAGCCTCTATTATAAGGCTAACGTCCCCCCTTTTGACCTCTACCTTAATGCCCTCTCCTTCTCTAGCTAGGCTAGAATAAACAGGGCTATAGGGGAAGAGGTAGCTAAGTAGAAGGAAGCCCTACGCCTTACCCTTAGAAGCAGGACCCCTAGGACCAGCCTTCCCCTAGATAGACATACAAAATAGAAAAGGAAAAGGGAAGTAACAGCCTAGTAGTACTACTAATAACTAAGGAAGGCTATTAACAAGGAACCCCTTTATACCGCCTAGAAGGACCGCTATTTATAGGAGGCCAGGGCCTCTAGCTATAACCCCTATACGGAGAGCCTCTTAGAGAAATCAGCTAAGGCTACCTTTTAAGAGGAAAACCTAGCTAAGGCCTTTAAGAAGGCCTTCCAAAGACGCTACTATAACCTCTCTAAGGCTGAAAGCTTGCTACTAATATAGGCCTATATAGGGAAGATAGGCCTAAGGGGATTCCTATATACCTATAAGGTGCCTAGGGTTAATAACCCCCTCTACCGCTACTACCTAGCTATAAAGGACATCCAACATATATTCGACGGTTGCCTAGCCTACCCTTCAGCCTCCTTTAAAGAGAGGGAAAGAGGGGATATATATAGCTTTCTCTACAGACTCGAAAAAGGGGGCAGCGGAGCTATACACCCCCTAGTTCGCTATATCGCTACTAGACTGCTAGAATACTCGGTTACTTAGAGGCTAGGAGCGGTCTAGCCTATACCCCTTTAGGCAGTATGTTTTTATACTCCTAAAAGGGCGGTATCTACTCTAGTAAAGATTAGCCTACCCCCTATTATACCCCCTTTTTTCCTAGGTACGGTTATAGGTTTTTTACCCGTTATACGGTTTTCCTATAGCACTAGTTTAGCCCACCTAGATATCCCCTACGGGGATGGGATAGCGTAATAGAATCTATCTATCTATATAGGTAAATAGAAGCTATATAGTAATAGCTTAAAGTACGTTAGTAAAGACTATATCTATATCTAGTTTAGAAAACCCATAAGTATACTATCTAGCCTTCTTAGTTCTATTATTCTTCTCCTATAAGACCTAAATGCCAGTTATAACTTTTGTTCCTAGTAGAAAACTGACTTTTGGTACTAGCGACTATATCCTTATCTTTTCTATTATTTTTATTTCCTTGTTTATAGCTTTATACCATTTCTCTTTCTCTAGAAAAGAGAGTACTTATATAGCTTTTTAGGGCTAATATAGTACTATATCTTCAGCTATAAAAGGCTTAAATAGCCCAATATATAGGTAGAGGTAGCGCTTTGAAATTGGACTCTAACGATAACTATCCTATAGGCTATCCGGACTTATAACCTATTAGAATAGGTAATCATATATAAGGATCTATAACTACTATAGCCTACTAGGAGTAGTTGTATAGGGTACGTAGGGGTAGCAATAGCGTTGATATAGCCTAAATAGCACTTCCTAGGTATATGCTAATATAGTAAAGTAGGGCCCTTTACTATATTCCCTCTATAAAAGTCCTTATACAACGGTATAGTTATAGGCTATAGTGCTATATTATAGGGGCTTTAAGCTTATATATCACGGCTTTCAGTAGGTCTTATAGGTCTATAAGGCTTATAGTTGTAGGTAATGTAGTAATTTGATTTCTAGTCTAGTAGGTAAGCCTTTGCAATTTCTTTTCCTATATATACCCTCTAGGACTGTTCCTGCCTTCTACACGGCAAGAGCGCCTTAGTAGGTATATTGTACCTTTCTAAAAAACCAAATAAGCTAGCGATTTTAAATAATCGACTTACAGCTACCTAAGCTGCAGGGTAAGCTGTATAACTTTTCCTATAAGTTCTGTTTTCGCTCCTGCAGTGCAGGGTAGGTACAGGGTAGGTAGGTGACCTAGTAGAAGAGCCTTTTAAGGCTATTTCTAGCGCTTATACAGCCTAAGGAGGCTGTCTCTACAAAAGTGGGGCATAAATCTCAAAATAGAAAAGCGTTTTAAAGCTATTTCTAGGCTATATAGTGGTATATATAGCTTAGTCAGCGGTATCCACAAAAGTGTGTCCACCCTTAGAATATAGCTATATGTTAAGGCTAGAGCAAAGATGGGTTATAGAAGGATGTTGTTGTATATAGGACAGAAGGTGCTAGTATGGAACAGGGCTATATATATATAGGACATGAATACCGGGACTATAGGGCTATAATAGTACCCTACCCTAAAACTGCAGTTACCCTTGACTATAGATAATAATTATATATAGTAGGGTCATGCGCGTATCGTTATATAGTTGGATATATATCGTTTTTAGGGTAGGGTTAAAGGTGCTAGTATAGAGGCCTAGACCTACGTTATATAGTTATAAGTATGTTGTTAGTAGGGTAGGGTCGACGCTAAGGCCTGTACGTTCTAGGCCCTACCTTCCTTAGACCTACCTACTATATTAGGCCCTATAACCTACCTATTGCTAGATCCAGTACTAGTATAGTACCGAAGCTATTTTTCCCTATACCTAATATAAGCCCGAGTTACTATTAAGCTTGCAAAAAAAATTTCCTAGTACTTTACTTCTATAATCTTGCCAGTTTTTTTCAAGAACTACTACTAACTCCCTACTAATATAGCGCCTACTCTACACTCTACTTTCTTGGTAAAGGAGGTCCTATATAAAGCTTATATTAGGTCTGTTATTTTCTTTATAACAAAGGCTATCCAGCGTAGTAGGCCTATAAACTTTTTTCTATAGAGCCCTATATAGTTACCGCTATTAGAGGGCAGTAGTACAAGTATTATATAAAGGAGAAGAAGACGAACTATCTAGCAGTATACTAAGGAGCTATAGGCAAGTTAGAGGTATGTTAGGACCTGAGGTCACGTGTCACGACACGTGCCATGTCACGTGACCCACTCCCCTATATAGGACCCTATGTCATTATACCGCTGATAAGGGGTTTTCGCCTATTAACAAAATACACGTTGTTCTACAGGTTATAAGCCCTTGTATACTCTCGTACGTCTAAAGAACAGATAAGGATCGATACTAGAAATAAGGAAGTAGGCAGGCGTTTTCTTTGACTTAATAGAAGAAGCGGAATAAGCCGGAAGGTTAGTAGCAATACGCCAGGTTATACCACAGACTGCCTTATCCGGAAACCTAGCATTACTACCTTCTATAGCGTAGAAGCTAGTAAAGCAATACTCCTCTTCTTCTTCTAATGAAAGAGACGATAGAGGATTAACCGTTAGTATAGCTTCCTCCCTTACTGCTCTTAGGGCTCTTATAATAGAAGGGTTTGTCTTTGCTAACAAGGTAGTAATAGTACTCTCTCTAAAAGAGGGTATTAATACTAATATAAAGGCTATATAGGCCTCTAATACTATAAATAAGCTAGAGGCGACTGCCTCTTTAGCCTAATTATTACTAAAGGACAGTACTATATAGTATAAAGCCCTTAAGTGTTTTCTCTCTATTATAAGCAGCTTAGCTATATTCTTCGATATCGATAACCTAGAGTTATACTCTATAATCAATGTCTAGAGAGCCTTCTAAGAAAAGAAGCTTAAAGAATTAGCATTAAAAGGGATATCTCTAAGTAGGGGAGCCTCCTTTTAAGTACTACTAACAGAGATACTAGAAAAGACTAAGCCTTGGACTAAAGTTTCCTAGTTAAGGATTATTATAAGCTTTCTATAGCTCCCTAATTATAAAACTCTTGCTACTCTTACTATATGTGACGGAACATGGTGACGGTTATGGAGTGACCTATCTAAGACTGGGGTTCTCTATGCTTAGACATCCTAACAAGCTGCTTGTCAGGCTTAGAGGCGCCTATATAAGGAGTAGTAGGTCCTATAGTAAGAAGAAGAATAGGTATATTCACTTCTTTATATCTATTACCTGCTCTTTATATAACAGTTATAAGCCTGGCGCTAGTATTATTAACTTGACTAACTGTGTATAATACGTATTAAGCTCTTTTATTATTATTACTACTCTATTATCCTCCCTTTAACTCCCTGCTTAAGATGTTAATAACCCTAAATTTAGTATATTCAACGTCTGTTATCCTAAAAGGCCTATTAATATAGATAGCCTAGCGTTTTGATATATAGACGTTAGTGTTAGCCTTTAGAATTTAGAAAGATATTGATCTAGACTTGACATCTACTCTAGTAGATATGGAAATTCTCGACCTAGGACAGGAAGAATAGGCTTATTAAGCTAATTCTAAGTAGGCAGCCTAGTACAACAAGGCTATTACATATTATTAAGAGAAAATTCAACTTCTTAGTACATTAACTTAGAATATAGCCTTAGTACCTCCCCTACCAGTTCGGCCGACCCTTATTACCCTATATAACTTAGAAGAAGTATATAGGACTTACCTTCTAATATAATAGTCTAAAAGGGCTACTACTAAGCTAAAGAAGGTAAATTACCTGAAGTTTCTAAACTAGATTCTTTAGTCTATAGATTATAACGTTAAGGAGATGGCTATTCGGTTATATTAGTTATTAAAGTAGGGATAAGAGTTAGAATAGTACTAGAATCTTCGGCCTCTTATATAAGCTCTAAAGAAAGATAATACTCTATTAGACTTAGCAGAGAAAGTCTAGATTGAATCTTAGTATAAGGCGGTACTTAGATAGGCTAAGAATAGCCGAACTGGGCTAATCCGCTAGCATAAGGACTAGCAGAAATTTTACTAGGTTATACTAATCGAAAGGATTCCAGCTATTACAGGCGTTACTGCTATTAGAAGAGTTCTTTAAGCCCTAGCAGTAAGACTAACTCTATAATAGGCTAATAGTTAGCTCTAATAGATCGTTCTAGCTAAAGCAACTGGCTAAGTAAGTCTATTTATACTAGAGATTATTAACAGGACCCTTTTTAGCCTTATAACGGAATCTTAGTAGCAATAAGCCTATAGAAATCCAGCTAGAGTATACTCTACCTTTGCTTAACTTTCTAATAATAAGAACCTGCTACCTACTTTATACTCTAATTAAGAAAGAGGCTGAGGATAGCCTTAAGGATAGTAAGCCTAGGGTAGTTAGGGTGGAAATTGTTAAGGATCCTGAAATAAAGGCTACTAATACCCTTGTCTACCTCTTCCTTATATCTACCTCTAGAAACCTAAAGATTATAGGAGAGTTAAGCTATTATATATAGGATCTATAAGATAAAGAATCACTTTATCTATAGAAGAGCAATAATCTATTCGAAATCTCGTCTATTAGGATCTCTAGTAGGCCGACCTCTATATAACCCTAGAATCAAAAGGATAGTTAAAGGGTAAGAGGCCAGATATAAAGAAGCTATAGGTTCTAAAGTCCTTTAGTACTTAAGGATAGGATTATTAGTTAGATAAAGTTTTTAGGAGTTCTTAGTTATTACCTTAGCTTAAAAATCAGAGTTAGAATTTTTCTAATATACCTCTCTTTAACCTTACCCTATTTACCGCTGCCCTAGGTATAGTCTATAGGGTATTTAGCACTTGGAATCCCACTTGTTATCCTCTTTTGGACAGTACCTTCCTAGACAACTATATAGCAGTTTATATAGTTAACCGTAAAGATCTACTTAACTATAGGACATTTAAGCTGTTTACCCCTAACGCTGTTGTAAGGGTAGGCTCGATAATGTTGCCTATTTCTAGGATAGGATGCCGGACTTTAAGAAAGATTTTTCAGGATAATAAGGGTAATAAGACAGTAGACTTGATTCTTTAAAATATAGCTGTTATAGAGGGATTTCATGCTAATATTATATTGGCTATGCTTTTATATTGAAAGGGAATCTGGCTATTAGGGGCTAACAATACCCTAAGAGTTAGAGATATAGCAAGCTCGGTTGTTCTTATAACGCTATAGGAAAAGTTCAACTTAACAGTGCTCGAATATAAGCTACTTACCTCCTATATAGTCTTAAAACCCCTCCTAATAAGTAACAACGGTATTATAATAATAATAGCTTAGAAATAAGTAAAACGGAGAGGATGGAAAAGGATGTATAAGCTATATAAGGCTTATATAGATCCTAAAGAACTATAGTACTTAAGGATAGGATATTTAGGTCCTAAGGCGCTGTAATTGTTAGTGAACTACACTTAGGGTGTAAATTTGTTATGGCCTAACAACGGTAATCTAACTGGGATACTACGGCTTAAGTGTTTAGTATATGCCTAGTTATATGTAACAAAAGTAGTATCTAGGAGGGAGTTAAGCGGAAAATCCGCTAGACTGTTTTATAGGATTGTCTAGGATCTTTTCGAATTCTCCTAGGGATATATAGGCTGTAATAGGATTCTCTTTGTAATAGATAAGTTTAGTAGGAAGGTATAGGCCTTCTAGATAAGAGGTAAAGGATAAGAAAACCTTCTTTAGGTCTTTAAGAGGTTCGACGCCTAGACTAGGCGATAGTATAGGTTATCTGTTTATTTCTTCTGCTATAACGGTAAGATATTAGTTATATCTTCTTAAGGAAAAACCGAGTATAAGAAATAGGCGGATTATAAAGGAATCAGCTTGGAAATCCCGCTGTTATATATATATAGCCCGACAGGACTTGTTGAAAGAAATAGGAAGACTATTATTAATAAGTCGATAGCGATGTAGTTAGGGGTATATCTTCCTAAGGATCTATAGCCTAAGATTGTAAAGGCTGCGGTATATCTTTACAACTTGTCTCCTAGGCTTAGGGATGATCCGAGATCCCTAAACAAGAAGCTTCTATTATGGTTTTAGAACTATTTTCGCTTTTATAACCCGGCTGTTATCTATAAAGCTATGATTGATCTAAGGCCTTAGCTTAGTAGCCTTTATGTATATAGATACGCCGGTTATCCCCTTAAGAAGGATAGAGAGAAGGATATACTTTAGAGACTTTATAAGATTCGACCTTAAGCTTATATTAGCTATCTTATAGGTTATATTACTACTATGTTATATAGGATATAGGTCTTAGAGCTTAATAGGGTAATTACTACCTAGAATGTTTAGTTTAATAAGATAGTTTTCTATATAGGAAGGGAGGTGGAATCTAAGGCTTAGGCTGTCCCTGTCTTAAAAGAACTAGCAGACTAGCTAGATAAGCTAGCAGAGGAATATAAGTTTGATACTATCCTTAAGACAATGTGGAATCTGGATCTTACAGGTCCTGTTAGGCTGATAGCTGCTAAAGAGAATAAGGAAAAGCTCTTAGCTATAAAGCTGGAAGAGCGTCGGTTAGATGCTGTTACTAGCTAGGACAAGGTATATACTAATATTATAACCAGACTATTTACTTTAGAGTAAATACCCAAGCCTGGAATGCCGAATCTAGATTATACTAGGATCGACGGCCATAGCAATAGAGCAGACTCTCTTTAGAGTATAACTGGAGAAGGAATATAGTCTAAGGGCAAGGCGTATT
Source organism: Phyllachora maydis (assembly GCA_029339225.1). Taxonomy (NCBI): domain Eukaryota; kingdom Fungi; phylum Ascomycota; class Sordariomycetes; order Phyllachorales; family Phyllachoraceae; genus Phyllachora; species Phyllachora maydis. Next base: position 342,005 of record JAQQPM010000006.1, on the reverse strand, counting down.
GCTATAGACCGTTAGAAGGATTTAAAGCTAGGGCAGGTGTTATAACCTGCTAGTACGCCGACGATAAGACGACAGACAGACTGTTAGTCGGAGAACCGGACTCTAAAGCTAGGATCTTAGGGGTATATACTAGTGATACGTAAGTGCTAGGCGACCTAGCCCCTTAAAGATAAGGTCAGCCCTATAGTAGTAGGAATTAGGTATTTATAGTAGAGCTAGGCTAATATAACCTTCGTTAGTATAATACTGTACTTAAGAATATCTTTAGTATTCTCGATATAGAGAGAACGACGGTATTATTACTACTACTCGTTTTTATAGCTGACTACTTTCCTAATTAGCTAGCAGCTAGCTATAGAAGGGAGTTTAAAACAGTATATACTATAGTAGTAGGCGCTGTTCGATATTAGAAACGCCTGATAAAGCGAAAAGAGAAGTAAGAGTTGCAGAAAAAGGACTTGCTAAAGGGCCTTTAGGATAAGAAAGAGTTTGTCCTAGGGAAATAGTATAAATTAGAAATGCCGCTAGAGCCTAGGACTTAGAGTAAGGCTATAAAGTTGCCTTTTAGGAAGATATAGAAGTCTGTGGCTTAGACTAAGATTAATTAGCTGTAAAAGCTATAGACCTATAAGAAAATTCCAAAGGATTAGTACGGGATATAGCCTTTTCTGCTTAAATAGGTACTAAAGTATAAGCTTAATCTAGACAGGATGGTTGTTAGGCTAAAGGTAAGGATTTGCATCTAAGAAGATCTTTAATATCTAGAGTTAGTTAAGTTAACTTATATAGTAACATTAGCTACTAAGTCCCTTAGAGTAAGTATAGCCTTAGCAGCGCGTTTTGATCTAGAGATTAACTTATAGGACGTTATAAACGCCTTCTATAATATACTCTAGGAGTTGTTTAACCAGGGCCTAGTAATCTATAATCTTCTAAAAGGGTTTAAGGAGCTAGGACTTCTTACTTAGGTTAATAGGGCTCTATATAGGCTTTAAGACTCTCCTCTCTTCTAGTATCTCGAATTCTTAGGCTTTCTTAAAAATCTTAGACTTTAGAAGTCTAAGGAGGAGCTATATCTATTTTATAATACAGATAGATATATCCTCTTAATATTCTATATAGATAACGTAATGCTTCTCTATCATCGTTAGTATTAGGACTATGCTATAGACCTAAAGGCGAAACTGCTGGGCAAATATAAAGCAAAAATTCAGCCTAAGGCGGAATAGTTTCTTGGTATTTGGATTGTAAGGGACAGAGTTAACCGTACGATTACGCTGGTTTACGATATATATATTAAGAAGGCGGTTAAGAAGTATAGGCTAGATGGATCTACTATTATCCCCTCTATACCACTCTTAATAGTCGGACTTAGTAAGAATAAGGGCTAGGCTACTAAAAAGGAGGTGAAGCTTATATAAGAACTGGTAGGGATAATACTATATATAGTAATTATGGTCTGTCTAGATATAGCCTTTGCTATATTGTATCTTTCCCGCTTCTTAACGAACCTGTTAGCCTGATATATTAAGGCTGCTAGGCAGATAATCCAGTATCTATATTATATAAGGTTTCTCGGGATTATATATAGTGGCTATTCTAGTTAGGCCTATATACTTTATATCGCTAGTAACGCCTCCTTTACAGACGACTTAGACTTACGACGATTATCTTAAGGTTATATAATTATAATGTTTAGGGGACTTATCTAGTGGAATATGTCTTGTTAAGCTATAGTTACTATATCAATAACAGAAGCAGAGCTTTATAGTCTCTCCCTAGCTATAAAGGAGGCTATAGGGATGAAAAGATTTCTCAAGGACCTGATAGTTAAACTGTTAGTTCTATAGCGGATTTTCTACGATAATACTTAGACTATTAGGCTAATAGTTAATAAAGGGGAGCGTATAGTAATAGCGCTCCGTTACATTGATATTCAGAATATATAGCTTAAATAAGAGTATAGCAAGGGCAGCTTTATAGTGTCCTATATCAAGACAGCTGATATACTAGCCGACGGCCTAACAAAGAATTTATTAAGGGCAAAGTTCAAGCACTTCCAGGCTATACTGAATCTAAGGGACATATTACGGATTATAGCTAATAATTAAAGAGAGGGAAATTCAATTACTGGCGGATAACTATCTAGTCCGCCGTAAAACTTATAAAAGAAGCCTACTATAGGGCGCTATAGCGCTTAATAGCCTTCTCTAACGCGCCGATAGCCCGATCAATCTTAGCTAGCACCCGCGATATAGCCAATATATCTATGCGATTCTTATTAAGATAACGTAGTATCGACTATAGAAGAGCCCTAATATATCTACCAATTCCTTGTCTAAGGCGCTAAGTAAACTTAGCGCTATTTATGCTTAGGAACGCTGCCTATATAAAAGGATTGTCAGCTAGAGACTTAATCGACTAACAAAGAGGCGAAAATACACGTCCTAGTCCGGCGGATAGGGACAGGGATAGGTATAGGGGTAAAGATAATTTGTAAGACGCTTTTCGCTTGTAAGGCAGATCTTCAAATTTCAGCTCTTTACGGAACGCCTGGGGCGGACGTAAAAGAGTAGGTAGAGCGGGCAATATAGGTATTAGCCTATATAGCGACGATCCGGACAACAGGTTAAGGATAGCGTATAATATTTTCAAAACAATAGTAGCCTTACCTACTATCGCCTTCTAGATATAACTGTTAGTCTAAGTATTGAATTTTAAAATAGACGGATATACTCTACCGGCCTCTATATTTTTCTTTTTTAAGTCCTAAAGGACCTAGGCAGTCTTCTTAGCCTTAACCGACCTATAACATATACAGTCAGCTTCATAGCAAAATTGTCAGGCCTAAACGGACTTATATAGGACAATAGTAGTAAGACGCGGTCTATATTAGAAGATAGTAGTAATAGCAGCTACTAGTATTGTTATACTAAGAAAAGCATTCTCCTATAGTATATCCCTTTAGCAGCGACCGGATATAGGGCTTATAAGATAGTAGATAAAGAGGGCCTAGAAGGCCGGATTTTTCGGATTAAGGTGTCTTTGCTTGACTAGGAGTCTGGCCTATAATCTTCTTAGGGCAGCCTAGTATCTTAGGAGCAGGAGTTTCCGGTATAGGTACTAGGATAGGGCTTAATAGCGTATTATTACTAACTCTCTTAATATCTAAGGATATAATATAGCTACTAGCGTTATTAGCAAGCTGATAATGGCCGGAACAGAGCTAAGTAAGGTTTAAGGTTAGATCCTAGAGCTGTTTTTACAGGGATACCTGTGATCTTAGCTTCGGGGGAATACTATTATCTAGCTATAGGATGTTATAGCTAGTAATAGTAATGATTAGAAAGACTTACTACTCCTTGCTCGGGTATAGTAATAGGAAAAAGAGAGCTAGGCGAGAATAGGGGCAGGCTTATAAGAAAACTTTACCTTAAAAAGGTAGTTATAAGGAAGAGAAAAGGAATAGGGCTAGAAGGAATTCTCTATGCTCTTCTTATACCTAAAAAGAGTAGGCCTGCGGTAAGCTCTAGAGAAAAGAGGAAAGAGCAGGTTAACCTTGCTGTTACTATAGTAACTTATAGCAGTAAGGTTAATAATCAAGTATGCTTACCTTCTTTTAGAAAGAAGGCTGCCTATATAGCTAGTAAGAAGGTAGTAGGTAAGGCTACTTAGGATGAAAACTAGTCCTATAACTTATAAATAGGAAAGAGAAGGTAGCAATAGCAAGTAGACTAGCAAGAGTGTTATTAACCTAGCGAAGTTTTCGCAGGCAAGGTGTTTACTAGGTACCTATACTAGGCTTAAGCATATTACTATCTCAATATACTTAAGGGGGTATAGGAGTTGTAGTTACTATAATCCTACGTTCTATAGGTTAGACTCCCTATAGGATAGCGAATCTAAGGGGGTGTATAACGGAATATAATAACAGTTATAGAGTGACCTATCTAGGACTGGGGTTCTCTATGCTTAGACATCCTAACAAGCTGCTTGTTAGGCTTAGAGGCGCCTATATAAGGAGTGGCAGGTCCTGTAGTAAGAAGAAGAACAGGCACATTCACTTCTTCACATCTATCACCTGCTCTTTACGTGACACTATAGATACTAAGAACAGGCTTAAGCAGATTTAGGCTATCGATATCCTAGTAACTAGAAGCCTGGCTAAGGTATAGCAGGTCCTTCTTATTAATAAGATTAATAAGATTAATAAAGACCTAGCCTATACTTATAAGGATAAAGATCTTATAGATATAATAGAAAGTCTCTGTAAAAAAGCAGCCTAGGAATCCCTAGCTACTAAGAAGAAGGGCAACAAGCACCTTAAAGAGTATGCCTTCTATAAAAAAAGGGGATACCTAGAGGAGGAATACCGTAGTAAGTAGTCTGGCCTTAATACTAGAACTAAGGGTAAAGAGGATAAAAAGGGAAAGAAGCCTAGAATTAAGGCAGTTAGTGTTAACTAGGTTAATAACCAAAACTAGCTAGACTCTAGTATAGACTGCTACGTTAGTTTTAACAAATTTGACTTTACTTCTTACGTTACTAGTCCTAAAACAGTAGAGCTTACCGATAGATCTACTATTAATATCCTTAGTAAAGGGAGCCTAAGACTTATATCCATAGCTATATATAAGAGCGTTTGAAGCTTAGGCGGAAAAATATAGTAGTTAGGGTCCTAAACGCAGTCTAGAAGTCTTGAAGAGTTCTAATAGTTAAAGTAGGTAGTCTAGATAATAAAGTTAATTAAGTCTAATATATTAAGTATAAGGAGTAGAAGTAGGGGAATAGTAGTAAGTTAGATATAACCTTATCTAGAGTTTAGAAGTAAAATTTAAGATCTCTATATTATTTAAATATCTAATAAATCTAAAGGTATTACTAGTAAGTTGCTAGGGTATTAGAAAAGAGCGTCTAGCTTTATATAATTACTACTAGGTCTATAGGTAATCTAGAATTAGAAGTCGCCTAAGAATTTAGACTATTAGACCTATCTTTAATTAAGAATCTTTATTCTATAAAAGTACTATAAGTTCTTATAGTCTATAAATATCTAGGTAGGTTAGTCTAGGCTCTATAGTTCTAGTCTTTATTCCTTAAACGCTTTAATAATAGCTAGGAGCTTTTTATTATAGATCTTATAGTTGTATTCTACTAGTATATACTTTGCTAAGAAGAAAGAAACTAGGCATAGAATCCCCTCTAAGTTATATTAGGATAGTATACCTCCTAAGGCCTAGTTAGATATATTAGTCTCCACTACTATCCTATAGTTAGAGTCAAAGTATTATAATATAAGCGCTAGACCGACATCAAACATACGAAAACGGGTTTTTGGTCAAAACCACACCAAATCGCGTACAACCACATCCATTTAAACCGTCCGATCAAGGATACAACGCCTGCTAATTTTCGCTATAGCACTATCGGTTATGCGACAGCCCTAGGTATACGAAAATATAGAAAATAGCAAGCCTAGCTGCCCTTTTACAACTGCAATTTCCTTATATATAGGCTACTAACGTAGCTCTATACCCTAGTAACCCTGCTCTACCTATAACTAATAATAATAATAATAACCCTTTAAGCTAGCCTCCAAGTACAGACTAACCCCTAAGTACAGACTACCTAAATAATAATATAAAGATGGAAGACTACTAAACTACTACCTCTACTACTGCTAAAAAGACTGCTATAGGTGCTATAACTATAGTACCTATAGTACCTAGCTCTAGCACCCCCCTTACTATTAACGTCCCTATAATTAGCACCCTCCTCTTAACTAACGTCTTTGCCCCTTTCTTTAAGGGCCTAAACAGCAGCTAGCATGCCCTAGCCCCGACCCCCTCTAGCTAGAAAACCTCAAAAAAACCAGGGAAAAAATCGGAGAAAAATATAGGGAAAGAAGAAAATAATAATAGTACCGTTAAGGCCGACTATATTACCCTAGTAACTAAGAAAACCGCCTAGGCTGCCCTTAGCCCCCCTAAGCTTGCCCTAACACTCTCTAGCCTCCTAGACCGGATAATTAGCCTAGCTAAGGACAGTACTAACTTCTATAATATAATAGAAGCAACTACTAAAGCCAGGCAAATCGCCCTTATAGCCCTACTCTAGGACCCTCCTAAAGAAGCCCTAGCTATAGCAACAGCTCTAGTACCCTAAAACCGCCCTACTACCCTAGGAACGCCTAAACTACAGTACTAACAATACCCTTAATAGCCTAGCTACTACTAGTAATAATAGCAGCAATAACAGTAATAGCCTAGCCACTCCTAGCCTATAGCCCTTACCTAGGCTAATATAGCTAGTAAGCTAATAGCTAGTAAGGTAACTAGGCCTAGCCTAGAACGCTAGGTACTTATCTGACTAGGCTTAGCCTAATAATAGGTACTAGCTAAATCTGCCCTAGAGGTAGTACAGGCTATCTAACAGGCCTCTAGCCTAGCTGTTTAGGGGGTTTAGACGCTCTTTAACAGTAACCTCCTACTAGTTATAGAGAACATAAAAATAAAGAAAAGCCTAGAGAACAATACTACCTAGATTATAAGGGCCTTTAGAGAGAAGGCCTCCTTATATACTACAACTTAGGTAGTAGCAGTTAAAGGCCTTATAGTCTATAACCAGGTTATAGAGAAAGGCCTACTAAAAGAGGCTAAAAAGTAGTACCCTATAGCAGTTAGGGCAAAAGTCTAGTACCCTTAAGGGCTAGAAAGGACTAGGGTTAAGGTACTAATAGCCTTTACCTTCCTAGAGGCAGCCTAGAAGGCCTATAAGGAGGGGGTCTTCTAGAGCTGCCAAGCCCTAGAAGCAGAGCTCTAGATCGATGAAGCTAAGCCTATCTAATACCTAAGGTACTGGAAATAGGGCTATAGGGCCAAGGTATGCCGGAGTAAGAAGGAGATCTGCTATAACTATAGCGCTAACAGCTATACTACGTTAGAAGCCTCTATCTACTCTAGGGCACCCTGCTGCTACAACTACTGCTAAGCTTACCATGCCCGCTTAGAGGCCTGCCCCTACCTAAAAGAGGCATAGGCACAGGCTAAAGGATATCTACGTTCTAGGCCTAAGGCCTTTAACGTCGACTAACCGCCCCTATACTAGCAGCACTAATAGCAATAGTAATAGCAATAGTAGCAATAGTAACAATAGCAACAATATCCCCCCTAGCAGGCCTTATTATAAGAGGAGGGGGAAGAAGGCTATACTATAGTCTTAGGGAAGAGACAGAGGGGCTGACTAACAGTCTTAAGAGGGTTAACCCCTAACTAGAGCACGATTACCGCCTACTTTAGCTACCTAAGCGGCTAAACCCCCCCTTCCTCTATACCGGCTATAAGCCCTAGAGGAGCTATAGGACCTACTAGAACCCCGGAGCCTATAGGAGCCCCTAGACCCCTAGATGCTAGACCTAGACCGGACCTAGATACTAGACTAGCTAACGCTACTACTATATAACAACTACCGCCTACTATACAGCTAGAGAAGATAGAGATATAAAGGTATGCCTCTAGAACGTATAGGGCTTGAAGGAAGTATAGGAAGTACTACTTTCTATAGTAAAAGAAGAAATACTCGCTATATAAGAGCCCTAGATTAATAGGCAGGTATAGTACTTTACCTACTACTCTAGATCAGCCCCCTACTACCTGGTTTTCACCCCTAACGGACAGGCCTTACTTTATATCTATAGATTACTCCTACTAGCAATATAGACTTACAGCTCTAGCTTAGACTGGGCTAGGGCTACTATATAGACTAAGAATAGCCCTTTTACAGTCTAGTCCCTATATAATAACCCCTAACCCTAGACTGGCCTAACCCCTTTTATAGAGGAAATAAGGGGGAAGATTAATGCCTACCTAGGCCTTTACCTTCTAGCTAGAGACTTTAACCTTTATCACCCCCTATAGGACCAATATAACCGCTATAGCCCTAGGTTAGAAGACCTACTGCTATTAACAGCAGAGCAGGGACTTACCCTCTATACCCCCTATAGCGCTATAACTAGGGCGCTATAGGGGAGCTAAGTAGGCAGGGCCTTGACTATCGACCACTTCTAGCTTAGTAGCAGCCTTACCTACTCCTATACTAGCTTAGATATACACTTACGCTTAGACTACTACCCCTAGGTACTAAATATCGACCTAGAAAACACAGAAGCCCTACCGCTACCCCCCTGATTCTAATAGAAGAAGATAGATAAAAAGGAGGTAGCAAGAGAGGCTAGCTCTCTAATATACGATATAAGGGGCTAAAGATATCTATTATACCTCTCTAACCTAGCTGAGCTCTAGGAGGCTTATAGGCGACTATTAGAGGAACTCTAGTGTATTACTAGGGCTATAACCCCTAAAGAAGCCCCGGTAACTACTAGAAGGAGGAATACCCCCTAGTAGAACAACAAAGTCTACTAGGCAGTCTAGGAGAGAAAAAGAGTAGAAAGACAGCTCTAACGCTCCCCTAGTAACTAGGCCCTCCTTACCGCCTATAAGTCAGTCTAGAGAGAGCAAACAAAGGCTATAAAAGAAAGTAAGAGGAAGACCTAGAGGGCTCTTCTATAAAAGGCTAGAAAAAAGCCAAAAAAGCTCTAGTAACTAGAAAGATAGGCTAGGCTATAAAGCACTACTGCCCTACCCCCTCCTAAGCTGCTAACCCTTAGACAAGCCAGTACCTTCTAAAAAAAGGTAAAGGCCCTTTCAGCACGCTTCTTCCCCCCCTCTCTCTAAAAGGACAGCCTAGAGGAACCCCTAATAGGCCCTAGGCTACTGGTTAGCTAGACAGTTAGACTGGACGATATAAAAGAGGCTATTAAAACAATAAAACCCTAGAAAGTACTAGGACCTAACAGACTCCCTATAGGCTTTCTAAAGGCCTATGGTAACCCCTTATACAAGGCCCTTGCTATACTAGCCTCGAAATCCTTCCTTTATAGCTTCTATCTACAGGAATATAAGGAAGCGGTTACTATTGTCCTTTCTAAGCTAGGAAAACAGCCGGATTCCTATAACACCCCTAGAGGCTACCGACCTATAGCCCTACTTAACTGTATTAGTAAGGTCCTAGAAAAAGTTATAGAGACTAAGATAAGGGATATGGCTAAAGCTTTTAAGCTAATTCCAGCAATACAACAGGGCTACTGCTGCTATAAGTCCACCGAATCGGCTATATACCTCCTTATAGCTTAGGTCTAGGAGGCATAGAAATATAAAGCCGGGGCCTCCCTTCTATAGCTGGACCTATTAGGGTATTTCGACAGTATCCCTTATAATAGACTCCTAGCTATACTAGACCGGTTAGGGCTACCTATCTGGCTACTATCCTAGCTAAAGGAATTCCTCTCTTCTAGGACTATTAGCCTCTTATTTGACAGCCAAAAGAGCCGGCAAATCCCAGTACTAACAGGAGTACTCTAAGGCTTACCACTTTTACTAATCCTCTTAATCCTATACCTATACCCCCTATACGAAAGACTAGAGAGAAAATACCCTATTATCTCTACTATAGGCTACACAGACGATACCAATCTACTAGCCTTTAGTAGAGAAGCTATAACAACGGTTAGGCAGCTAGAGGAAGCCTAGAGAGAGTGCCTAGACTAGGCAACAACCGCCGGGGTTACCTTCTTAGTAGTAAAGAGCGAGCTTATATACTTCCCCCCTAGAAGAAGGCCCTAGACTAACCCTATTAACCTAGGACTAACAGAGGACTCTCCCCTATAACCAGCTATAAAGGCCTATTTTCTAGGAGTTTAGCTAGACCCTAAGCTTACCTGGAAGGCCTACGCCAACACCCTACAGCAGAAGCTAAAAACACAGTCCCTCGCTATTACTAGGCTAGCTAGAAAGACCTAAAGACCTGGAATCGAAAAGACTAGGCTTTTATATATAGTAGTAATAAGGCCAGTCCTAGCCTATACAGCCTTAGCCTGGCATACCCCTATACCTATAACACCGAATAAGCTATAGGGTATAACTAGAGGCCTACTAGCAGCCGAAAACGAGGCCCTAAGGAGAGTTATAGAGGTCTATAAGAGAATACTAATCCAAAGCCTCTACTACAAGGCTAACGTCCCTCCCCTTAACCTCTACCTTAACGCCCTCTCCTTTTCTAGCCAGGCTAGAATAAACAGGGCTATAAGGGAAGAGGTAGCTAAGTAGAAGGAAGCCCTATGCCTTACCCTTAGAAGTAAGACCCCTAGGACTAGCCTCCCTCTAGATAGGCGTATAAAGCAAGAAAGGAAAAGGGAAGTAACAGCCTAGTAGTACTACTAATAACTAAGGAAGGCTATTAACAAGGAACCCCTTTATACTGCCTAGAAGGATCGCTATTTATAGGAGGCCAGGGCCTCTAACTATGACCCCTATACAGAGAGCCTCTTAGAGAAATTAGCCAAGGCTACCTTTTAAGAGGAAAACCTAGCTAAGGCCTTTAAAAAGGCCTTCTAAAGACGCTACTATAACCTCTCTAAGGCCGAAAGCTTGCTACTAATATAGGCCCATATAGGAAAGATAGGCCTAAGGGGATTCCTATTTACCTATAAGATACCTAGGGTTAATAACCCCCTCTGCTGCTACTACCTAGCTATAGAGGACATCCGATATATATTCGACGGTTGCCTGGCCTACCCTTTAGCCCCCTTTAAAGAAAGGGAAAGAGGGGATATATATAGCTTTCTCTACAGACTCGAAAAAGGGGGCAGCAGCGCTATACACCCCCTAGTTCGCCATATCGCTACTAGACTGCCAGAATACTCGGTTGCTTAGAGGCTAGGAGCGGTCTAGCCTATACCCCTTTAGGCAGTATGTTTTCATACTCCTAAAGGGGGCAGTATCTACTCTAGTAAAGATTAGCCTACCCCCTATCACACCCCCTTTTTTCCTATATACGGTTATAGGTTTTTCACCCGTTGTACGGTTTTCCTATAGCACTAGTTTAGCCCACCTAGATATCCCCTACGGGGATCAGATAGCGTAATAGAATCTATCTATCTATAATATAAGCGCTATAGTAAAAGCCTACTTTAAGTTTTAGAAGGAGGTTTCCTCCTAGGAAGAATTAGACTATAGTTTAGTCTAGGCTCTGTTATAGTAAAGGGATGTTAAAGGATATACTATAAAGGAAAAGCCAGAAATCAAACGATAGTAGTAATTAGAGAACCCTAGGAATCGTTATAAGTCCTATAGTGATTCTAGGTAAGGCTAATTAGTAATCGCCTTGGTTTTCTTAGAGTCTATAGAAATACCGGTTGTTAAAATGATAAGTCTAAGGTATTTTATCTAGGTAGTATAAAAGTTATACTTCTTAATATCTACTATAAGGCCGGTATCTATAAGCCTTATAAGTATATTACAGATATATTAGGTATAATTTGCAAGGGTATTGCTAAAGATAAGAATATTGTCTAGATAAGTAGTTATATATTTATCTAATATATTAAACAAGGTATAGTTAATAAAGTATTACTAAGTGCTAGGCGCGCTAGTTATACCGAAATTTGCTATTAAGTATTTAAATAAGCCGAAATAGGTAATAAATGCAGTTTTCTATTTATTACTAGGGGCGATTTAGATCTAATTAAATGCTGCTATAATATCGAGTTTAGTATATATTTTTGCCGGACCGACACCTAAAAACGAAAAACGAGTTTTTGGTCAAAACTACACCAAATCGCGTGCAACCACATCCATTCGAACCATCCGATTAAGGATATAACGCCCGCCAATTTTCGCTATAGCGCTGTCGGTTATGCGATAGCCCTAGGCGTACGAAAATACAGAAAATGGCAAGCCTAGCTGCCCTCTCGCAACTGCAATTTCCTTGCATATAGGCTACTAATACAGCTCTACGCCCTGGTAACCTTGCCCTACCTATAGCTAATAATAATAATAATAACCCTTTAAGCTAGCCCCTAAGTACAGACTACTAACCCCTAAGCATGGACTACCTAAACAATAATATAGAAATGGAAGACTGCTAGACTACTACTACTACTACTATTAAGGAGACTGCTATAGGCGCTATAACTATAGTACCTATAGCACCTAGCTCTAGCGCCCCCCTTACTATTAATGCCCCTACGATTAGCGCCCCCTCCTTAACCAACGTCTTTGCCCCTTTCCTTAGGGGCCTAAACAGTAGCCAGTACGCCCTAGCCCTAGCCCCTCCTAGCTAGAAAACCTCGAAAAAACAGGGGAAAAAATCGGAGAAAAATACAGGGAAAGAAGGAAGCAATAACAGTGCTACTAAGGCCGACTATATCGCCCTAGCAATTAAGAAAACCGCCTAGGCTACCCTTAGCCCCTCTAAGCTTGCCCTTATACTCTCTAGCCTCCTAGACCGGATAATTAGCCTAGCTAAGAACAGTACTAACTTCTATAGTATAGTAGAAGCAACTACCAAAGCTAGGCAAATTGCCCTTATAGCCCTGCTCTAGGACCTGCCTAAAAAAGCCCTAGCTATAACAGTAGCAGCTCTAGTACCCTAAAACCGCCCTACTGCCCTAATAACGCCTAAACCATAGTACTAGCAATACCCCTAGCAGCCTAGCTACTACCAGCAACAACAATAGTAACGATAATAGCCTAGCTACTCCTAGCCTATAGCCCCTACCTAGGCTAATATAGCTAGTAAACTAACAGCTAATAAAGTAACTAGGCCTAGCCTAGAGCGCTAGGTACTTATCTGACTAGGCTTGGCCTAGTAACAGGTACTAGCTAAATCTGCCTTAAAGGTAGTATAGGCTATTTAACAGGCTTCTAGCCTAGTAGTTTAGGGGGTTTAGACACTCTCTAGCAGTAACCTCCTTCTAGTTATAGAGAACATAGAGATAAAGAAGAGCCTAAAGAGTAATACTACCTAGATTATAAGAGCCTTTAGCAAGAAGGCCTCCCTATATACAATAACCTAGGTAGTAGTAGTTAAAGGCCTTACAGTCTATAACCAGGTTACAGAGGAAGGCCTATTAGAAGAAGCTAAGAGGTAATACCCTATAGTAGTTAGGGCAAAGGTCTAGTACCCTTAAGGGCCAGAATAGACTAGGGTTAAGGCACTAATAGCCTTTACCTCTCTAGAGATAGCCTAGAAAGCCTATAAAAAGAGGGTCTTTTAGAGCTACTAAGCCCTAGAAGCAAAGCCCTAGATCGACAAAGCTAAGCCTATCTAATACCTATAGTACTAGAAATAGGGCTATAGGGCTAAGGTATACCGGAGTAAAGAAGAGATCTGCTATAACTACAGTACTAACAGCCATACTACGCTAGAAGCCCCTACCTACTTTAGGGCACCCTACTGCCGCAACTGCCACTAAGCTTACTATACCTACTTAGAGGCCTGCCCTTGCCTAAAAGAGGTATAGGCATAGGCTAAGGAATATCTATGCTCTAGGCCTAAGGCCTTTAACGTCGACTAACCGCCCTTATACCAGCACTAATAGCAATAGTAGCAACAGTAATAACAATAATAGCAACACCCCTCTTAGCAGGCCCTATTATAAAAGAAGGGGGAGGAAGGCTATACTATAGTCTTAGGAAAAAGACAGAGGGGCCGACCAATAGTATTAAGAGGGTTAACTCCTAACTAAAGCATAATTACTACCTGCTTTAGCCACCTAAGCAGCCAAACCCCCCCTTCTTTTATACTAGCTATAAGCCCTAAAGGGGCTACTAAACCTACTAGAACCCTAGAACCTATAGGAGCCCCTGGACCCCTAGATGCTGGACCTAGACTGGACCTAAATACTAGACTAGCTAACGCTACTACTATATAACAACTACTACCTACTATATAGCTAGAAGAGATAGAGATATAAAGATATACCTTTAGAATATATAAGGCTTAAAGGAGGTATAAGAAGTACTACTTTCTATAGTAAAAGAAGAAATACTTGCTATATAAGAGCCTTAGATTAATAGGCAGGTATAGCACTCTACCTACTACCCTAGATCAGCCCCCTACCACCTTATTTTCACCTCTAATAGACAGGCCTTACTTTATATCTATAAATCACTCCTACTAGTAATATGGACTTACAGCTCTAGCCTAGACTGGGCTAGGGCTATTCTATAGACTAAGAACAGCCTCTTTATAGTCTAGTCCCTATATAACGACCTCTAACCCTAGACTAGCTTAACCCCCTTTATAGAAGAAATAAAGGGGAAGATCAACGCCTATCTAGGCCTTTACCTTCTAGCTAGGGACTTTAACCTTTACCACCCCCTTTAGAACCAATATAACCGCTTTAGCCCTAGGTTAGAAGACCTACTATTATTAATAGCAGAGTAGAGGCTTACCCTTTATACCCCCTATAGCGCTATAACTAGGGCGCTATAGGGGAGCTAAGTAGGCAGGGCCTCTACTATTAACCACTTTTAGCTTAGTAGTAGCCTTATATACTCCTATACTAGCTTAGATATACACTTATGCTTAGACTACTACCCTTAGGTACTAGATATCGACCTAGAGACTATAGAAACCCTACTACTGCCCCTCCGATTCTAGTAGAAGAAGATAGATAAAGAGGGGGTAGTAAGAGAGGCTAGCTCTCTAATATATAATATAAGGGGCTATAGATATCTATTACGCCTCTCTAACCTAGCTAAGCTCTAAAAGGCCTATAGGCGACTATTAGAGGAACTCTAATGTATTATTAGGGCTATAACCCCTAAAGAAACCTTTAAAGGAGCCCTAGTAACTACTAGAAGAAAGAGTACCCCCTAGAAGAACAACGATATCTACTAGATAGTCTAAGAGAGAAAAAGAGCAGAAAGACAACTCTAATACTCCTCTAGCAATCAGGCCCTCCTTACTACCTATAAGTCAGCCTAGAAGAAGTAAATAAAGGCTATAAGAGAGAGTAAGAGAAAGACCTAGAGGGCCTTTCTATAAGAGGCTAGAGAAAAGCCAGAGAAGCTCTAGTAACTAGAAAGATAGGCTAGGCTATAAAGCGCTACTGCCCTACCCCCTCCTAAGCTGCTAACCCTTAGATAAGCTAGTACCTTTTAGGAGAAGGTAGAGGCCCTTTTAGCACGCTTCTTCCCCCCCTCCCCTTAAGAGAATAGTCTAGAGGAACCTCTAATAGGCCCTAGGCTACTAGTTAGCTAGATAGTTAGGCTAGATAATATAAAAAAGGCTGTTAAAACAATAAAACCCTAGAAAGTACCAGGACCTAACGAACTCCCTATAGACTTTCTAAAGGCCTATAGCAACCCTTTATATAAGGCCCTTACTATACTAGCCTTGAAATCCTTCCTCTATAGCTTCTATCTATAGGAATATAAGGAAGCGATTACTATTATCCTCCTTAAACCAGGAAAACAGCTAGATATCTATAATACCCTTAGAGGCTACCGCCCAATAGCCCTACTTAATTATATTAGCAAGGTCCTAGAGAAAGTTATAGGGACTAAGATAAGGGATATAGCTAAGGCTTTTAAGCTAATTCCAGTAATATAATAAGGCTACTACCGCTATAAATCTACCAAATTAGCTATATACCTTCTTATAGCTTAGATCTAAGAGATATAGAAGTATAAAGCCGGGACCTCCCTCTTATAGCTAGACCTATTAGGGTATTTCGATAGTATCCCTTATAATAAACTTCTAGCTATACTAGACTAACTAGGGCTACCTACCTGGCTACTATTCTAGCTAAAGGAATTCCTCTTCTTTAGGACTACCAGCCTCCTATTTAACAGCTAAAAAAGCTAGTAAATCCTAGTACTAATAGGAGTACCCTAAGGCTTACTACTTTTACTAATCCTCTTAGTCCTATACCTCTACCCCTTATATAAAAGACTAGAAAGAAAATACCCTACTATCTCTATTATAGGCTATATAGATAACACTAACCTACTAGCCTTTAGTAAGGAAGCTATAACAATGGTTAGGTAGCTAGAAGAGGCCTAGAAAGAATACTTAGACTAGGCAGCAACCGCCAGAGTTACCTTCTTAGTAGTAAAGAGCAAGCTTATATACTTCCCTCCTAGAAGGAGGCCCTGGACTAACCCTATTAACCTAGGACTAATAGGGGACTCCCCCTCCCTATAACCAGCTAAAGAGGCCCGTTTTCTAAAGGTTTGGCTAGACCTTAAGCTTATCTAGAAGGCCTATACTAGTACCCTACGGCAGAAGCTAAAAACGCAGTCCCTTACTATTATTAGGCTAGCTGGAAAGACCTAGGGACCTAAAATCGAAAAGACTAGGCTTCTATATATAGCAGTAATAAGGCCGGTTCTAGCCTATATAGTCCTAGCCTAGCATACCTCTACGCCTATAGTACTAAATAGGCTATAGGGTATAACTAGAGGCCTACTAGCAGCTAAAAACGAGGCCCTAAGGAGGGTTATAGGGGCCTATAAAAGGATACTGGTCTAAAGCCTTTATTATAAGGCTAACGTCCCCCCCCTTAACCTCTCCCTTAACGCCCTCTTCTTCTCTAGCTAAGCTAGAATAAATAGGGCTATAAGGAAAGAGGTAGCTAAGTAGAAGGAAACCCTACGCCTTACCCTTAGAAATAGGACCCCTAGGACTAGCCTTCCCCTAGAAGGGCGTATAAAGTAAGAAAGAAAAAGGGAGGTAATAGCCTAGTAGTACTACTAACAGCTAAGAAAGGCTATTAATAAGGAACCCCTCTATACTGCCTAGAAGGATTACTATCTATAGAAGGCTAGGGCCTCTAGTTATAACCCCTATATAGAAAGCCTTTTAGAGAAATCAGCTAAGGCTACCTTTTAAGAGAAGAACCTAGCTAAGGCCTTTAAGGAGGCCTTCCAAAGACGCTACTATAACCTCTCTAAGGCCGAAAGCTCGCTGCTAATATAGGCCTATATAGGGAAGATAGGCCTAAGGGGATTCCTATATACCTATAAGGTGCCTAGGGTTAATAACCTCCTTTACTGCTGCTACCTAGCTATAGAAGACATCCGATATATATTTAACGGTTGCCCGGCCTACCCTTTAGCCTTCTTTAGAGAGAGGGAAAGGAGGGATATATATAGCTTTCTCTATAGACTTGAAAAAGGGGGCAGCAGCGTTATACGCCCCTTAGTTTGCCATATTACTACTAGACTGCCAGAATACTCTGTTGCTTAGGGGCTAGGAGCGGTCTAGCCTATACCCCTTTAGGCAGTATGTTTTTATACTCCTAAAGGGGCGGTATCTACTCTGGTAAAGATTGGCCTACCCCCTATCACACCCTCCCCTTTTCCTATATACGGTTATAGGTTTTTTACCCGTTGTACGGTTTTCCTATAGCACTAGTTCAGCCCACCTAGATATCCCCTACAGGGATCAGATAGCGTAATAGAATCTATCTATATATTTTTGCCTAATATAGTATATCTAACGTTTCTCTAATAAGTGGAATTAGATATCGATTCTTAACTATAATATTATTAAGGCCTTAGTAATTAATACAAACTTGTACTCTACTATTAGGTTTCTTTACTAGTAATACTAGTATAGCTGCTAATAATATACTACTTTATATAAAGCCCTTAGAAAGGTAGTTGTCTAGGTATTTTTGTATTGTTAGGAGCTCTTAGAAGCTTATAGGGCAGTATTATAAAGCCGGTAGTAATTTGCCTAGGTTGATTTTAATATAGTAATTAAAAGGGCAATAAGATGGTAGCGTTTCTAAATTTATAGGAAGAAAGGCTATAATTAAGTTATAGTATATAGTAGGTGGAAGTTTCTTAATATTAGTTTCTAAAATAGGTAGTTTGGTTTTAAGATACTTTTTAATATCCTTATTAGATACCTTAAAGAGATAAGAAGAAAAGGTATTAGTATTATCTAGGGTTAGGAACAAGTTAGTAGTAAATCCTTTCTAAAATAAGGTATCTATAACGGTATAGAGTTCTACTATTAATAGACTAGAGATATTAGAGTCTTTTATAAAAGATAGGAATAGTATAGTAGGTAGAAGCTATAAGTTAAAAGGGTCTTAATTAGTGTCTAAAGGAGGGTTAGAGGTGCCTTAGGTAGGTATTAAAGGGTCCTTATTCTAGAGTATAACTAGTACCCCTCTATATAGGGTTATAGTACTAAAAGCCTAGTCTAGTAAAGGGTTATAGGTATAAAGCTAAGGGAGGCCTAGAATTACACAAGGTTTAGAAAAGCTTAGAGGCTAGATATATAGAGATAATAGCTTAGAAGTTTAACTAGAATTAGGGTAATTAAAACTATAGTCTAGGATATAGAAGTCTATAACAAGACTAGCCTACTTGCTATCTACTAGGTATAGAGGGTAAGGTAGATTTAAAGTAGAATGCTTTAACCCTAAGCAATCTACTATAAAGGAATTAATAAATCTTAAAGAAGAATAACTAGAATTAATAAGGGTTTAAAGGGGAATCGAATTGCCTTATATATTTATAGAGATAGCAAAGAGTAAAGAAGAATTAGTATATACTATACTTAAAGTAATAACGAACTTTAGATTAGAGGTAAAAGGCCTAAGGTTATAATCTAATATACCTAGGCCTAAGCTTTTTCCCTTAGAGTTTATATATAGGGTTGTAATTAAGGTAGTAGTAGATTAGGTCTTTTTTGCTCTATAGTTATAGGTAAGGTAGCCTAGCTTGCTATAGTATAAATAAAGGCAGTTGTTAATTCTATAGGCCCTTTTATTAGAGGATAGATAGGAACCTAGGGGTAGAATAACTCCTAATACTATAGGGTTACTATTATTATAAGGTCCTAATTAAGAGAGTACTAAACTAGAACTAACTTAAGATTAATATTATTCTATAGCAATATTATTTTAAAGCTTCTAATAAAGCTCTATCTACTTTATAAAGTCTATAGGGTTAGGTCGGTCTATAATACTTATAATACTATAGTATAGTTTCTAGCCTACCTTCTATGAAAGTTAGGTAATATATTATATAGGAGTCTAGTTAGAGTATTTACAGAGTTATACTAGCTTTATTAGAAAGTTAGTAAATAAAAGCTTATTCTTATCTATATCTAGCTTTTCTAGTTAGTTAGGCTAATAGTATCGATATCTTTTATAAGATACTAAGGGTCTAGTAAGGAGAAAATATCAGTAATATATATAATTATAAAGGCCTTAGAAAAGAGGCTATAAGCTAATATAACTAGCTTATCTATTTTAGGGCAAATTTGCTAATAAGGTTTACTACTTAGATGCTATAAGATATAGAGGACTTAGACTAAAATATCTAGGAAGATCGCTTTATTAATAGCAAGCTTTACAAGAACCTAGGACTTTTAGGTAATATAGGCTATTTGCTACTTAATAGAGTTTGCAGAGGTTCTATTAAAGGTTAGAGTGTTGATTGCGGTAAGGGGGGTTAGGTGCTGATCCCCGTGACCGCGCAGCACATGAGCCTCTCGCTCTGGGGAATGGGGCGCGCACTGCGCCACTTGTAGGACAGCTACGAGTAGCGTACCTACGTACTATATAATGGTTACTAACGAGTACTCTGCTCTAATATAGGTATTTAAGGGGTATACAACTACCCTTTAGATAAAAGGAGATATATAATAATCTAGAACTAGAACTTAAACTAGTATTTCCTTATTATTTACTTTACTTTTATCGTTTTAGATTACTATAATCTCTAGAAACCTACTAATACTAATTAGTATTGTCTCTATATTATAATATAGGGGTAATATAGAGCAGTAAGGTAGTTAGTTAAGTGCTTAATAACTTTAACTAAGTAGATTATAGTTTATTTATTAAGGGCTATCGATTAGGCAACTAGACAACTACCCTATTAACTTAGTAATATTACTTATAAGAAAACTAATATTATAAACCTATCCTTCTAGGCTAAAGAAGTTTAACCTAAGATTCTAGACTAAGGAAGCGTTGCTTAAAAGAATACTACTAAAACTATATTACTAACTAACTCTACTATAATTAATATACTATAGTATCCTAAGATCTTTCTACTTATAGAACCTTAGAAAGGAAGGATACTAAGATAAACCCCTATTATATACTAAGTATTTTGTTAAGTATAGCCTAGGATCTTAAAAAGCATTTTAAATAAGAATTCCCTACCTAGCTACCTATTATAAACATCGATAAATTTAACGCTTAAACCTTCTATAGGTTGCCAGAGTATATTAATCTAGAGTATAATAGCGATAAAGTACTTAACTTATATACACTCTCCTACCTTAGTACTTATAAAGGGCGATAATCTAAAGATTTATACTATGAATTCCACTTAGATTTCAAGGACTAGATAGCTAACTACTTTAACAAGTTAAACAATAAACTATACTTATAACTACGCTAAACGCTTAATAACAGCTATATCCTAGTAGATAGCTTAAAAGGGTAGAAGCTCTTTAAGGGACTTATAATACTTGCTAATAACCTATCTAACAACCTAGGGCCTAATATACTCCCTTAAATCTACAAAACGTCGATCTAGGCGAAGTATAAATAGTATATAATAACATCTTTTCCTACTTAAATAGAAAAGGGGAAGAAGATCGTACTAATAACAACCTAAGAATCCGAAATTAGTACCTAGCTGTAAAAGGTACTATAAAGGGAGATATAAATCGGTAATATAGCTATAAACGCTATCTAGTAATATAGACTAACAAGTAGCTTGATTATAAACAACGATTAACCAGTAAGTAGCTAAGACCTAGGTATATACTAGATAGTAGCCTAAAGCAGAACGCTCTATACTAGTAACTATAGCTAGTTTGGAAATACCTTTTACCTGCTAAATCCGGACCTATAGATAATACTTCTGATTTATAGACTTAGAAGTATAATAGAAGCAGGATTTTTACTAGCTAGTAAGAGCGCTAGTAAAAGCTATAGATTCCTACTAACCACCTAAAGTGCTAGCTAAGGTTATACCTAAGGTTATAGCTAAGGTAACTATTAAGGCTATAATTAAAGAACTAATTAAGGGGGACAACAGAACCCTATATAACCTGTATAAACCCCTGGTATTAATACTAAAAATAGGCTAGAATATGCCTAACCTTAAGCAGATAATAAAGAGCAATATGCCCGGTATAAGTATATTATATATAGAAGTACTAAGTATATGGCCATCCTACTAATCGAAACGGGCTAGATAAACAAGATAAGTATTGATTAAAAAACCCTAACTAATTTCATCAAGTTTTAGGACTTAAAGGACAGCTATTCTAGGTCTAACAATAATATCCTTAATAACAAAGTTCGTTTCTTCCTATACTACTACTAGACTTTCTAGATCGATTATAGCCTACTAGGTACTATTTTTCCAAATACCTTTTTAGGATAAGCTAAGGAATATTACCTATACTATATCCCTTTTAGTATCTTCTTTATCTAACTATATAGTATCTTAAAGGGATACTTTAAGATAAGTACTAAGTAGAATAACTATTTATATATCTAAAACACTATTACTTTCTAGTTTATATACCTTAAAAGTAAGAATAGCAATAAGTTTATAAAAGAAATTCTCTAGATCTTACTTAATAGACTCTAATAAAGCTAATATAGGCTTAGTCTACTCTATAACTATAAAAAGTTCCTAGTTATAAATATAATCTAAGCCTACTAAGAAGTATCTAAGCTGAAGATTACCCTATATAAACTACTAATAAACTTCGAAAAGCTAGTAGCTATACTCTGCTAAACACTTAACATTAAGGAAGTAGATTGTATATATTGCTAATTCTTAATGGACTATAGGTTTATTATAACGAAAGCTAGGCCTATAAGAAACTATTAGAGTAACCTAATTATAGATTCGATCTTTAAGAGAAACTAGGCGATATATATATAATAACCTAAAGGTGCTACTAGGTATAGAAAGTAAAACAAGCTCTAGTAAAAGGACTATAATAAAAACTATACTAAAATAGGTTATTAGATTTATAGTAAGCTAGATTACTACTCCTTTATATATAGCTAAAAGGAATAAGTAATAGCTAAAAGTAAATAGCTTAAGCGAAAAGGCATTAATAAAGATCATAAATAATATATAACGTTCCTCCTTAATTATAAAGGTTTGAACGATAAATATAAAGTAAAGGAAGAAAATACTAAGCTTAAAGTATAGATAGACAACTATAAGACCGATTAGACTTAAGGTAGCAACGAAGCACTAGTAATTAGTTTTAAAGAAGAATAAATAGCAGCGACTTACTTTATAAACCAAGCTTTCCTTTACCTAATTACTAAGAGCAAATAACCGTATAAAGATAGCGAAAAGAATACTAAGAAAATAAAAGCCATTTAATTCATACTTAACAGGTATATTAAAACTAAATTCCAAGGGATTATACCTAATATTAGGGCTATTAATGTTTTAACTGCCGGACTCCAACAATTCCTTATACTAAAAAAATAATTAGATCGCTTAAGATTAACAAGTTATATATAGATAGATAGATTCTATTACGCTATCTGATCCCCGTAAGGGATATCTAGGTAGGCTAAACTAGTGCTATAGGAAAACCGTATAACGGGTGAAAAACCTATAACTGTACTTAGGAAACAAGGGGGGGGTGTAATAGGGGGTAGGCCAATCTTTACTAGAGTAGATACTGCCCCTTTAGGAGTATAAAAATATACTGCCTAAAGGGGTATAGGCTAGACCGCTTCTAGCCTCTAAGCAACCGAGTATTCTGGCAGTCTAGTAGTAATATGGCGAACTAGGGGGTGTATAGTGCTGCCGCCCCCTTTTTCAAGTCTATAGAGAAAGCTATATATATCCCTTCTTTCCTTTTCCTTAAAGGAGGCTAAAGGGTAGGCCAGGCAACTGTTGAATATATGTCGGATGTCCTCTATAGCTAGGTAGTAGTAGTAGAGGGGGTTATCGACCTTAGGTACCTTATAGGTATATAGGAATCCCTTTAGGCCTATCTTCCCTATATAGGCCTATATTAGTAGCGAGCTTTCAGCCTTAGAGAGGTTATAGTAGTATCTTTGGAAGGCCTCCTTAAAGGCCTTAGCTAGTTTTTCCTCTTAAAAGGTAGCCTTAGCTGATTTCTCTAAAAGGCTCTCTGTATAGGGGTTATAACTAGAGGCCCTAGCCTCCTATAGATAGCGATCCTTCTAGGCAGTATAAAGGGGTTCTTTGTTAATAGCCTTCCTTAGTTGTTAGTAGTACTACTAGGCTGTTACTTCCCTTTTTCTTTCTTACTTTATATACCTACCTAGAGCCGACACCTGAAAACGAAAAACGAGTTTTTGGTCAAAACTACACCAAATCGCGTGCAACCACATCCATTCGAACCGTCCGATTGAGGACACAACGCCCGCCAATTTTCGCTGCAGCGCTGTCGGTTGCGCGACAGCCCTAGGCATGCGAAAATGCAGAAAATGGCAAGCCTAGCTGCCCTCTCGCAACTGCAATTTCCTTATACATAGGCCAATAAGGCTCTACGCCCTGGTAACCCTGCCCTACCTATAACCAATAACAATAATAATAACCCCCTAAGCTAGCCTTTAAGCATGGACTACCAACCCCTAAGTACGGACTACCTAAACGGCAATATAGAAATAGAAGACCGCCAAACCACTACTATCGCCACTGCTAAAGAGACTGTTATAGGTGCTATAACTATAGCACCTACAGCACCTAGCTCTAGCGCCCCCCCTACTATCAACGCCCCTACAATTAGCGCCCCCCCCTTAACCAACGTCTTTACCCCTTTTCTTAGGGGCCTAAACGGCAGTCAGTACGCCCTAGCCCCAGCCCTTTCTAGCTAGAAAACCTTGAAAAAACTAGAGAAAAAATCGGAGAAAAATATAGGAAAAGAAGGAAGCAACAACAATGCTACTAAGGCTAGCTATATTACCCTAGTAACCAAGAAAACCGCCTAGGCTGCTCTTAGCGCCCCTAAACTCGCCCTTATACTCTCTAGCCTTCTAGACCGGATAATCAGCCTAGCTAAGAACAGTACTAACTTCTATAGTATAGTAGAGGCAACTACTAAAGCCAGGCAAATTGCCCTTACAGCCCTGCTCTAGGACCCGCCTAAAGAAGCCCTAGCTATAACAGCAGCAGCTCTAGCACCCTAGAACCGCCCTACTACCTTAGCAACGCCTAAGCTACAGCACTAGTAACAACCTTAATAGCCTAGCTATAACTAGCAGTAATAATAGCAGCAATAGTAGTAACAGCCTAGCCACTCCTAGCCTATAGCCCCTACCTAGGCTAATATAGCTAGTAAGCTAACAGCTAGCAAGGTAACCAGGCCTAGCCTTAAGCGCCAGGTACTTATCCGACTAGGCTTAGCCTAATAATAGGTACTTGCTAAATCTGCCCTAGAGGTAGTATAGGCTATACAATAGGCCTCTGGCCTAGTAGTTTAGGGGGTTTAGACGCTCTCTAGCAGTAATCTCCTTCTAGTTATAGAGAATATAGAGATAAAGAAGAGCCTGGAGAGTAATACCGCCTAGATTACAAGGGCCTTTAGCAAAAAGGCCTCCCTATATACAATAATCTAGGTAGTAGCGGTTAAGGGCTTTATAGTCTATAACCGGGTTATAGAAGAAGGCCTACTAGAAGAAGCTAAAAAACAATACCCTATAGCGGTTAGGGCAAAGGTCTAGCACCTTTAAGGGCTAGAACGGACTAGGGTTAAGGTATTAATAGCCTTTACCTCTCTAGAGACAGCCTAGAAGGCCTATAAGGAGGGGGTCTTCTAGAGCTACTAAGCCCTAGAAGTAGAGCCCTAGATCGACAAGGCTAAGCCTATCTAGTGCCTAAGGTACTGGAAATAGGACTATAGGGCTAAGGTATACCAGAGTAGAGAAGAGATCTGCTATAACTATAGCGCCAATAGCCATACTACGCCAGAAGCCCCTACCTACTCTAGGGCACCCCGCTGCTGCAACTGCCACTAAGCTTACCATACCTACTTAGAGGCCTGCCCCTATCTAAAAGAGGTATAGGCATAGGCTAAGGGATACCTATGTTCTAGGCCTAAGGCCTTTAACGTTAACCAACCGCCCCTATACCAGTACTAATAGCAATAGCAATAGTAACAATAACAACAATAGCAGTAATACCCTTAGCAGGCCCTATTATAAGAGGAGGGGAAGGAAGGCTATACTATAGTCTTAGGGAAGAGACAGAGGGGCCGACTAACAGTATCAAGAGGGTTAACCCCTAACTAGAGTACAATTACCGCCTGCTTTAACCACCTAAGCAGCTAAACCCCCTTTACTTCTACGCTAACTATAAGCCCTAAAGGGGCTACTAGACCTACTGGAACCCTAGAGCCTATAGGAGCCCCTAGATCCCTAGATACTAGACCTAGACTAGACCTAGATACCGGACTAGCTAACGCTACTACTACTATACAACAACCATAACAACCATAGCCAACTATATAGCTAGAGGAGATGGAAATATAAAGGTACGCCTCTAGAACGTACAGAGCTCGAAGGAGGTATAGGAAGTACTACTTTCTATAGTAAAAGAAGAAATACTTGCTATATAAGAGCCCTGGATTAATAGGCAGGTATAGCACTCTACCTACTACCCTAGATCAGCCCTCTACCACTTTATTTTTACCCCTAATAGATAGGCCTTACTTTATATCTATAAATTACTCCTGTTAGTAATATGGACTTACAGCTCTAGCCTAGACTAGGCTAGGGCTACTATATAGACTAAGAACGGCCCCTTTATAGTCTAGTCCCTATATAACGACCCTTAACCCTAGACTAGCTCAACCTCCCTTATAGAAGAAATAAGGGGGAAGATTAACACCTGCCTAGGCCTTTACCTCCTAGTAGGGGACTTTAACCTTTACCACCCCCTTTAGGACTAATATAACCGCTTTAGCCCTAGGTTAGAAGACCTACTGCTATTAATAGCAGAGTAGGGGCTTACCCTCCGTACCCCCTACGGCACTATAACTAGGGCGCTATAAGGGAGCTAAGCAGGTAGGGCCTTTACTATTAACCACTTCTAGCTTAGTAGCAGCCTTACCTGCTCCTATACTAGCTTAGATATACGCTTATGCTTAGATTACTACCCCTAGGTACTAGATATCGACCTAGAGACTATAGAAACCCCACTACCACCCCCCTAGTTCCAGTGGAAAAAGATGGATAAAGAGGGGGTAGCAAGAGAGGCCAGCTCTTTAATATATAATATAGAGGGCTATAGATATCTATCATGCCTCTTTAACCTAGCTAAGCTCTAGAAGGCCTATAGGCGACTATTAGAGGAACTCCAGTGTATTACTAGGGCTATAACCCCTAAAGGAGCCCTAGTAACTACTAGAAGGAAGAGCGCCCCCTAGTAGAACAATGAAATCTACTAGGCAGTTAAGGAGAGAAAAAGGGCAGAAAGACAGCTCTAATGCTCCCCTAGTAACCAGGCCCTCCTTACTGCCTATAAGTCAGCCTAAAGGAAATAGATAAAGGCTATAAGAGAGAGTAAAAGAAAGACCTAGAGGGCTTTTCTATAAGAGGCTAGAGAAAAACCAGAAAAGCTCTAGTAACTAGAAAGATAGGCTAGGCTACAAAGCACTACTGCCCCCCCCCCTCCTAAACTACCAACCCTTGGATAAGCTAGTACCTTCTAGGAGAAGGTAGAGGCCCTTTTAGCACGCTTCTTCCCCCCCTCCCCCTAAGAGGATAGCCCGGAGGAACCCCCCCTAATAGGCCTAAGGCTACTAGTTAGCTAGACGGTTAGGCCAGACGATATAAAGGAGGCTATTAAAACAATAAAACCCTAGAAAGTACCAGGACCTGACGAACTCCCTATAGGCTTTTTAAAGGCCTGTAGCAACCCCTTATATAAGGCCCTCGCTATACTAGCCTTGAAATCCTTCCTCTATAGCTTTTATCTACAGGAATATAAGGAAGCGGTTACTATCGTCCTCCCTAAACCAGGAAAATAGCCGGATACCTATAACACCCCTAGAGGCTACTGCCCTATAGCCCTACTTAACTGTATTAGCAAGGTTCTAGAGAAAGTTATAGGGACTAAAATAAGGGATATAGCTAAGGCTTTTAAGCTGATTCCAGCAATACAACAGGGCTACTACTGCTATAAATCCACCGAATCGGCTATATACCTCCTTATAGCTCAGATCTAGGAGGCATAGAAGTATAAAGCCAGGGCCTCCCTTCTATAGCTAGACCTATCAGGGTATTTCAACAGCATCCCTTATAGCAGACTCCTAGCTATACTAGACCAACTAGGGCTACCTACCTGGCTACTATCCTAGCTAAAGGAATTCCTCTCCTCTAGGACTACCAGCCTCCTATTTAACAGCTAAAAAAGCCAGCAAATCCCAGTACTAATAGGAGTACCCTAAGGCTTACCACTTTTACCAATCCTCTTAGTCCTATACCTCTGCCCCCTATACGAAAGGCTAGAGAGAAAATACCCTACTATCTCTACTATAGGCTATATAGATAATCACAACCTACTAGCCTTCGGCAGAGAGGCTATAACAACAGTTAGATAGCTAGAAAAGGCCTGGAAAGAATGCCTAGACTGGGCAACAACTGCTAGAGTTACCTTCTTAGCAGTAAAGAGCGAGCTTATACATTTCCCCCCTAGAAGAAGGCCCTAGACCGACCCTATTAACCTAGGACTAATAGGGGACTCCCCCCTATAACCAGCTATAGAAGCCCGTTTTCTAGGGGTCTGGCTAGACCCTAAGCTTACCTAGAAGGCTTATGCTAGTACCCTATAGCAGAAGCTAAAAACGTAGTCCCTTGCTATTACTAGGCTAGCTAGAAAGATCTAGGGACCTGGAATCGAAAAGACTAGGCTCCTATATACAGCAGTAATAAGGCCAGTCCTAGCCTACGCAGCCTTGGCCTAGCACACCCCTATACCTATAATACCAAATAGGCCATAGGGTATAACCAGAGGCCTACTAGCAGCTAAAAACAAGGCCCTAAGGAGGGTTATAGAAGCCTATAAAAGGACACTGGTCTACAGCCTCTACTATAAGGCTAACGTCCCCCTCCTTAACCTCTACCTTAATACCCTCTCCTTCTCCAGCCAGGCTAGGATAAACAGGGCTATAGGAAAAGAGGTAGCTAAGCAGAAGGAAGCCCTATGCCTTACCTTTGGAAATAGGACCCTTAGGACCAGCCTCCCTCTAGGAGGGCATACAAAGCAAGAAAGAAAAAAGAAGGCAACAGCCTAGTAGTACTACTAACAACTAAGGAAAGCTATTAACAAGGAACCCCTTTATACTACCTAGAAGGATCGCTATCTATAGGAGGCTAGGGCCTCTAGCTACGACCCCTATATAGAGAGCCTCTTAGAGAAATCAGCTAAGGCTACCTTCTAAGAGGAGAACCTAGCTAAGGCCTTTAAGGAGGCCTTCCAAAGATACTACTATAACCTCTCTAAGGCTGAAAGCTCGCTGCTAATACAGGCCTATATAGGGAAGATAGGCCTAAAAGGATTCCTATATACCTATAAGGTGCCTAGGGTTAATAACCCCCTCTGCCGCTACTACCTAGCTACAGAGGACATCCGACATATATTCGACGGTTGCCCGGCCTACCCTTCGGCCTCCTTTAAGGAGAGGGAAAGAGAGGATACACACAGCTTTCTCTATAGACTTGAAAAAGGGGGCGGCAGCGCTATACACCCCCTAGTTCGCCATATTACTACTAGGCTGCCAGAATACTCTATTGCTTAGAGGCTAGGAGCGGTCTAGCCTATACCCCTTTAGGCAGTATGTTTTTATACTCCTAAAAAGGCGGTATCTACTCTGGTAAAGATTGGCCTACCCCCTATCACACCCCCTTTTTTCCTATGTACGGTTATAGGTTTTTCACCCGTTATACGGTTTTCCTATAGCACTAGTTCAGCCTACCTAGATATCCCCTACGGGGATCAGATAGCGTAATAGAATCTATCTATATACCTACCTAGGGGGAGGCTAGTCCTAGGGGTCTTGTTTCTAAGGGTAAGGTATAGGGCTTCCTTCTGCTTAGCTACCTCTTCCCCTATAGCCCTGTTTATTCTAGCCTAGCTAGAGAAGGAAAGGGCGTTAAGGTAGAGGTTAAGGGGGGGGACGTTAGCCTTATAGTAGAGGCTTCGGATCGGTATTCTCTTATAGGCCCCTATAACTCTCCTTAGGGCCTTGTTTTCGGCTACTAGTAGGCCTCTAGTTATACCCTATGGCCTATTTAGTATTATAGGTATAGGGGTATGCCAGGCCGAGGCTATATAGGCTAGGACCGGCCTTATTACTGTTATATATAGGAGCCTAGTCTTTTCGATTCTAGGTCCCTAGGTCTTTCCAGCTAGCCTAGTAATAGTAAGGGACTGTGTTTTTAGCTTTTGCTATAGGGTGTTGGCATAGGCCTTCCAGGTAAGCTTAAGGTCTAGCCAAACCCCTAGAAAACGGGCCTCTATAGCTGGTTATAGGGGGGGGGAGTCCCCTGTTAGTCCTAGGTTAATAGGGTTGGTCCAGGGCCTTCTTCTAGGGGGGAAGTGTATAAGCTCGCTCTTTACTGCTAAGAAGGTAACCCCGGCGGTTGTTGCCCAGTCTAGGCATTCTCTCCAGGCTTCTTTTAGCTGCCTAACCGTTGTTGTAACAAGTTATATATAGAAGAAGCAAATATACTTTTCAGGTCTAGGGATTTGAAACGATTATTCGGAATAGTCAAAGTAGAGCTTAATATTAGTTATACAACTTTCTATATGTTAGAGATACTAACCCCTTTTCTTATAAATCTAAAGGATATAGACAAGCTTAGTATTTACCTTAATAATATAATAAACAAGCTTATATCTAAGTTAGAAAAGCGTATATACGTTTAATAGAAATAGGGATATTTATAGATCTCTATAAAAAGGATTAAACTACTAAGTATAACATTTATAGCAGATAATAAGTATCCTACGCCTCTATAACTTATAAAGGCCGAACTAAGATGCATTTATTAACGCTATAGATACCCTATAGTCAATAGATTGTATAAACTACTATAATAAGCAGACTACTAAGTAGAATATAGCGCTATTAAGATAATCAACAAGTTCTGCTACTTCTACTAGATTAAAGGTATAATACTATAACGATTTAGATTTACATTATAAAACGACATTTACTTTAATTTTAAGATTAATATAGACGTTTTAGACATTGATAATTCTAAAGTACTATATATAGTTAATACTATAACGTTATTCCAAGTAGCCTGCTTTCTAAACGATCTCTTAGCTAAAGAGATATAGAAGTAGCTAAAGGAATGTTAGATCGATATATACCTTAGATTACCTAATGTTTTACACTATAATAAGGGTACCAATTTCAAAGTACGTAAGTTCTAGATAGAGGCTAAGCTTATAGGTATAACCTGCTATTTAGTACTAGTCGAGGTATACCAGTTAGTTAGCAAGATTAAGCGGTATTATAGGCTATTAAGAAAGGCCTATAACATTATTAAATTAGAGACTGCCGGATCTTACTTAAAAGAGGTATACCTATGAGCGGTATTAAGCGCGGTTAATAATATAGCTAGCCTAGACAGGCTAGTACTAATGCTCTTAGTTTTTAGCATATACCTATACCTTACTATAGACATACTACCTTCTCTATCTTAACTATACTAAGTAGGCGTAATTTAGAAGGCTATAACATAATTACAAATCCTAAACGATATAAGGACTATAAAAGACACTCTTATATAGATAGATAGATTCTATTACGCTATCTGATCCCCGTAGGGGATATCTAGGTGGGCTAAACTAGTGCTATAGGAAAACCGTATAACGGGTGAAAAACCTATAACCGTATATAGGAAAAAAGGGGGTGTGATAGGGGGTAGGCTAATCTTCACCAGAGTAGATACCGCCCCTTTAGGAGTATGAAAACATACTGCCTAAAGGGGTATAGGCTAGACCGCTCCTAGCCTCTAAGTAACCAAGTATTCTAGCAGTCTAGTAGCGATATGGCGAACTAGGGGGCGTATAGCGCTGCCGCCCCCTTTTTCGAGTCTATAGAGAAAGCTGTATATATCCCCTCTTTCCCTTTCTTTAAAGGAGGCTAAAGGGTAGGCTAAGTAACCGTCGAATATATGTCGGATGTCCTTTATAGCTAGGTAGTAGCGGCAGAGGGGGTTATTAACCCTAGGTACCTTATAGGTATATAGGAATCCCCTTAGGCCTATCTTCCTTATATAGACCTATATTAGTAGCGAGCTTTCGGCCTTAGAGAGGTTATAGTAGCGTCTTTAGAAGGCCTTCTTAAAGGCCTTAGCTAGGTTTTTCTCTTAAAAAGTAGCTTTGGCTGATTTCTTTAAGAGGCTCTCTGTATAGGGGTCGTAGCTAGAGGCCCTAGCCTCCTATAAATAGCGATCCTTCTAGGCAGTATAAAGGGGTTCCTTGTTAATAGCCTTCTTTAGTTGTTAGTAGTACTACTATACTATTACTTCCCTTTTCCTTTCTTGCTTTATACGCCTACCTAAAGGGAGGCTAGTCCTAGGGGTCCTGCTTCTAAGGGTAAGGTATAGGGCTTCCTTCTACTTAGCTACCTCTTCCCCTATAGCCTTATTTATTCTAGCCTAGCTAGAAAAGGAGAGGGTATTAAGGTAAAGGTTAAGGGGAAGGACGTTAGCCTTATAGTAGAGGCTTTAGATTAGTGTTCTCTTATAGGCCTCTATAACTCTCTTTAGGGCCTTGTTTTTAGCTGCTAGTAGGCCTCTAGTTATACCCTATAGCCTATTTAGTATTATAGGTATAGAGGTATACTAGGCCGAGGCTATATAGGCTAGGACCGGCCTTATTACTACTGTTTATAGGAGCCTAGTCTTTTTGATTCTAGGTCCCTAGGTCTTTTTAGCTAGCCTAGTAATAGTAAGGGACTATGTTTTTAGCTTCTGCTATAGGGTATTGGCGTAGGCCTTCTAGGTAAGCTTAGGGTCTAGCTAAACCTCTAGAAAACAGACCTCTATGGCTGGTTATAGGGGGAGGAAGTCCTCTGTTAGTCCTAGGTTAATAGGGTTAGTCTAGGGCCTTCTTCTAGGGGGGAAGTATATAAGCTTGCTCTTTACTACTAAGAAGATAACCCTGGTGGTTATTACCTAGTCTAGGCACTCTCTCTAGGCTTTTTCTAGCTACCTAACTATTATTATAGCTTCTCTATTAAAGGCTAGTAGATTGGTATTATCTATATAGCCCATAGTAGAGATAGCAGGGTATTTTCTCTTTAGTCTTTTACATAGGGGGTATAGGTATAGGACTAAGAGGATTGGTAAAAGTGGTAAGCCTTAGGGTACTCCTGTTAGTACTAGGATTTACTAGCTCTTTTAGCCGTTAAATAAGAGGCTAGTAGTCCTAGAAGAGAGGAATTCCTTTAGCTAGGATAGTAGCCAGATAGGTAGCCCTAACTAGTCTAGTATAGCTAGAAGTCTGTTATAAGGGATATTATTGAAATACCCTAATAGGTCTAGCTATAGAAGGGAGGCCTCGGCTTTATATTTTCATACCTTTTAGACCTAAGCTATAAGGAGTTATATAGATAGATATCTATTACTCCTATAGAGTCCTCTAAGGGGCTATAAGGGGCTGCTAGCTTACACTTATGCTGGAGGAAAACCGGAAAACGGATGAAAAACCTCCAACGAGCTTAACAAGGCAGGCAACCTAGCAAGAGGAAAAGAGCAGTACTAAAAGAAAAACAACGTAAGGGGAGGCCGTCTAGGAGGCTACTAAGGGAAATTGCGCCTATTCCCCTACCTGTCTTCCGTAAGAACGCCCTATATCTCAATTAATATAGGGCTTAGGGTAGGGGAATAAGGAAGGGGTCTTGTTAGCAAAAAGGGGTAAGGTGAGGCTAGGCTTAAAGCTTAAAAGCTTATAAGCCTAGGCCTATAGCCTTCCCCTTTACCTTAGTATAGTAGTAAGATACTAGCTATAAGGAAGAAAGAAAAGACAGTCTAAAAAGAGGGGGGGGAAGTAGTCTAAGGAAGGAGAGAAGGCAGAAAAAGAGACTAAAGCATATCCATATCCTCTTCCTTTATAGAGCCCCTTGCCGGCTCTAGAGAGGAGGGTATAGAACTAGTAGCTATAGTACTAGTAGCTGCTAGATCGGTAGTAGTAAAGGTAGAGGTAGGGATTTTGCTGAAAGCCTCTCTTATAGTTCGCTAGGAAAGGGAGGCTATAGTAGTAATAGTAGTAGCGGTAGTAGCGGTTATTATAGGGGGGCGGCTATAGCGGCGTTTTCCAGCTACTACTATATAGCTTTCTTCTCCTTCTAGCCGGTCTTCTGTTAATATTGCCGGCTTAAGAGGGCCGGGGAGGTCGAAGTTAATAGGCCTGTTTTATAGGCTGGATTTTGCCTAAGCCTTATACTTCTTTCTTTCAGGGTATTCTTTTGCCCTAGTATAGTGGTTGTTACGGTAGTTCCGGCAGTGCTGAGCTTTAGTATAGGCCGCCTTGTCGGTATGCTTCTTCTTTTCTTAGCCATAGTTATAGCAGAGGGTAGGGGAGTGGCAGTATTTGGCTTTATGCCCCTATCGCTAGCAGTTAAAGCACTATAAGGCCCTAGCCTTATCGATATAGGGCTCTGCTTTTAGGGCCTTATAGGCCTAGAAGATTCTGTCTTAGCAGGCCTAGTAGGCCTCTTACTAGCTAGAGAAGGCAATAAGAGCTAAGACTCTTGTTCTTTCGATCTAGAGGGGGTACTAGACCTTAGCCCTTAAGGCTAAAGGATATGCTTCTTTTACTACTGCTAGAAGGCTAGCTTCCGTTACCCGGTTAGCTGTTGTAAGCCCTTTAACAGTAATAGCCTAGGTAGTAGTGTAGATCAAGGCCTCTAGTAATAAAGAGGCTAGCTAGGCTGTGTTTTCTTCTAAGGCTTTTTTGATTTTTTCTCCTTTAGTAACCAGTATAAGGTTACCGCTTGGTAGGGTCCTTACCCCCTTAATAGAGTGCCCTATAGCCTTCTATACTGCCTATACGATTTCCAGGGCTGATTTTTGGCTAAGGGAGGAAGAGGCTGATCCTAGCTGTATAAGGACCTGTTTTTCTAAGCCTAGCTTAATAGGCTTTA
This sequence comes from Phyllachora maydis, assembly GCA_029339225.1. NCBI lineage: Eukaryota > Fungi > Ascomycota > Sordariomycetes > Phyllachorales > Phyllachoraceae > Phyllachora > Phyllachora maydis. The sequence continues at coordinate 308,003 of JAQQPM010000006.1, read as the reverse complement.
CCCTAGCCGCTGCTATAGCGGCCCAGGTACGGCGGGTTAGCTCTAATTCGACGGCAGGGGGTTGTTGCTACTACTACTATTGTTATTACTATTATTGTTATTGTTATTGTTGCTTCTTCTACCTTAGGGCCTAGGCAACGAACGAGGGAAATATCAGGGCTTTTTTCTCCTCCTCTTTCAAGATCTACGTTAAGGCTAGCTTTCTAGCTAGCCCGGTATATTCGACGATTTCCTTAAAGGCCGGGTTATTAACTGAAAGACTGACTATCTGGTCTATAAGACCAGAGAAGGTAAAGGCGAGGGTTGTAGGTAGTAGGGCTTTTTCTTTCCCCTTTTTAAAGGGGGTAGAGGCGGCGGTGGCGGTAGTAGCGTGTTAACTGCTGGAAAGCCCTTTAAAAGGGCTATCGAACGATATATTGCTTGACCCGGTAGCAGTTATAGTAGTAGCAGGGTTAGCGGCGAAAGTAGTGGTAGTAGTAGTAGCGGCAGCGGTAGTAAGGTAGGTTAAGAAGCTGTGGCCTAAGCGCTTAGGGGCTTTATTGATAGCCCCTAGGGGGCTAAGGGCGGTAGGGTTCGGGTTGTTAGGGTTCGGGTTGTTAGTATGGTCGGGGCTTGGGTACGTGACTATAGGGCCCATGCGCCTGCCCCGCTGTAGCTGCAGATTTCTGGCTATAGTCGACCATATTGTGCGGTTAGAATCCGACCATAGCGCCGTCGAACGAGCGACTGCGCCGCAGCTAAATTTGGCGTGTGTTAAGTCCTTAATTGGACAAGTGGATTGCAAAAGAGTGCAGTCGATTTGGAGCGGTCCTGACCAAGAACGCGTTTTCGGATGTGTGATGTCGGTTCTTCCATAAGGAGGTATATAGCCGATTTGGTAGACTTATAGTAGTAGTAGCCCTATTACGTTACTGGAATTAGCTTAAAAGCTTCGGCTATATCCCTTATCTTAGTCCCTATAACTTTTTCTAGGACCTTACTAATATAGTTAAGTAGGGCTATAGGTTAGTAGCTTTTAGGGGTATTATAGATATCTGGCTGTTTTCCTAGCTTAGGAAGGACAATAGTAACCACTTTCTTATATTCCTATAGATAGAAGCTATAAAGGAAGGATTTTAAGGCTAGTATAGTAAGGGCCTTGTATAAGGGGTTACTATAGGCCTTAAGAAAGCCTATAGAGAGTCTGTTAGGTCCTAGTACTTTCTAGGGTTTTATTGTTTTAATAGCCTCTTTTATATTATCTAGCCTAACCGTCTAGCTAACTAGTAGCCTAGGGCCTATTAGGGGTTTCTCTAGGCTGTCCTCCTAAGGGGAAAGGAGGAAGAAGTATGCTAAAAAGGCCTCTACCTTCTTCTAGAAGGTACTAGCTTATCTAAGGGATAGTAGCTTAGAAGGGGGTAGGATGGTAGTACTTTATAGCCTAGCCTATCTTTCTAGTTACTAGAGCTTCTCTGGCTTTTCTCTAGCCTCTTATAGAAAAGCCCTTTAGGTCTTCCTCTTACTTTCTTTTATAGCTTTTATTTACTCTCTCTAGGCTAACTTATAAGTAGTAAGAAGGGCCTGGTTACTAGGGGAGTATTAGAGCTATCTTTCTGCTCTTTTTCTCTTCTAGACTACCTGATAGACTTTGTTGTTCTACTAAGGGGTATTCCTTCTTCTAGTAGTTACTAGGGCTTCTTTAGGGGTTATAGCCCTAGTAATATACTAGAGTTCCTCTAATAGTTACCTATAGGCCTTCTAGAGCTTAGCTAGGTTAGAGAGGTGTAATAGATATCTATAGCCCCCTATATTATATATTAGAAAGCTAGCCTCTCTTACTACCCTCTCTTTATCCATCTTCTTCTATTAGAATTAGGGGGGCAGCGGTAGGGCTTCTATATTTTCTAGGTTAATATCTAGTACCTAGGGGTAGTAGTCTAAGTATAAGTATATATCTAAGCTAATATAGGAGCAGGTAAGGCTACTACTAAGCTAGAAGTAGTTGATAGTTAAGGCCCTATCTACTTAGCTCCTTTATAGCGCTCTAGTTATAGCGCTATAGGGGGTATAAAGGATAAGTCCCTACTTTGCTATTAATAGTAGTAGGTCTTCTAACCTAGGGCTAAAGCGGTTATATTAGTTCTATAGGGGGTAGTAAAGGTTAAAGTCCTTAGCTAGAAGGTAAAGGCCTAGGTAGGCGTTAATCTTCCCCCTTATTTCCTCTATAAGGGGGGTTAGGCCAGTCTGGGGTTAGGGGTTGTTATATAGGGACTAGACTATAAAGGGGCTGTTCTTAATCTATATAGTAGCTCTAGCCTAGTCTAAGCTAGAGCTATAAGTCTATATTACTAGTAGGAGTGATTTATAGATATAAAGTAAGGCTTGTCTGTTAGGGGTAAAAACAAGGTAGTAGAGGGCTGATCTAGGGTAGTAAGTAAAGTGCTATACCTGCCTATTAATCTAGGGCTCTTATATAGTAAGTATTTCTTCTTTTACTATAGAAAGTAGTACTTTCTATACTTCCTTTAAGCCCTATATATTTTAGAGGTATACCTTTATATCTCTATCTCCTCTAGCTATATAGTAGGCGATAGTTATTATATAGTAGTAGCGTTAGCTAGTCCAGTATCTAGGTCTGGTCTAGGTCTAGTATCTAGGGGTCTAGAGGCTCCTATAGGCTCTAGGGTTCTAGTAGGTCTTATAGCCCTTTTAGGGCTTATAGCCGGCATAGAGAAAGGGGGGGTTTAGCCGCTTAGGTAGCTAAAGCAGATAGTAATTATGCTCTAGTTAGGGGTTAACCCTCTTAATACTATTGGTCGGCCCCTCTGTCTCTTCCCTAAGACTATAGTATAGCCTTCTTCCCTCTCCTCTTATAATAAGGCCTGCTAGAGGGGGTATTATTACTGTTATTGCTATTGCTACTGTTACTATTACTGTTAGTACTACTAGTATAAGGGTAGTTAGTTAATGTTAAAGGCCTTAGGCCTAGAATATAGATATCCCTTAGCCTATGCCTATACCTCTTTTAGGTAGGGGCAGGCCTCTAAGCAGGTATGGTAAGCTTAGTAGTAGTTATAGTAGCAGGGTACCTTAGAGTAGGTAGGGGCTTCTAGCGTAGTATAGCTATTAGCGCTATAGTTATAGCAGATCTCCTCCTTACTCTGGTATACCTTAGCCCTATAGCCCTATTTCCAGTACTATAGGTACTAGATAGGCTTAGCTTTGTCGATTTAGGGCTCTGCTTCTAGGGCTTAGTAGCTTTAGAAGACCCTCTCCTTATAGGCCTTCTAGGCTACCTCTAGGAAGGGAAAGGCTATTAGTACCTTAACCCTGGTCCTTTCTAGCCCTTAAAGGTACTAGACTTTTACCCTAACTGCTATAGGGTACTACTTTTTAGCCTCTTTTAGTAGGCCTTCCTCTATAACCTAGTTATAGACTATAAGGCCTTTAACCGCTATTACCTAGGTTATAGTATATAGGGAGGCCTTCTCTCTAAAGGCCCTTGTAATCTAGGTAGTATTGTTCTCCAGGCTCTTCTTTATCTCTATATTCTTTATAACTAGTAGGAGGTTACTACTAAAGAGCGTCTAAACCCCCTAAATAGCTAGGCTAGAAGCCTATTAGATAGCCTATACTACCTCTAAGGCAGATTTAGCTAGTACCTATTATTAGGCTAAGCCTAGTTAGATAAGCACCTAGCGCTCTAGGCTAGGCCTAGTTGCCTTACTAGCTATTAGCTTATTAGCTATATTAGCCTAGGTAGAGGCTATAGGCTAAGAGTGGCTAGACTATTACTATTGTTACTGCTATTGTTGCTAGTAGTAGCTAGGCTACTAAGGGTATTACTAGTACTATAGTTTAGGCGTTTCTAGGGTAGTAGGGCGGTTTTAGGGTACTAGAGCTGTTACTATAGCTAGGGCTTCTTTAGAAGGGTCCTGGAGCAGGGCTATAAAGGCAATTTGCCTAGCTTTAGTAGTCGCTTCTACTATATTATAGAAGTTAGTACTATCCTTAGCTAGGCTAATTATCCGGTCTAGGAGGCTAGAGAGCGTAAGGGTAAGCTTAAGGGGGCTAAGGGCAGCCTAGGCGGTTTTCTTAGTTACTAGGGCAATATAGTCAGCCTTAGCAGCACTGTTGTTGTTTTCTTCTTTCTTTATATTTTTCTCTGATTTTTTTCCTAGCTTTTTCGAGGTTTTCTAGCTAGAGGGGGTTAAGGCTAGGGCATACTAGCTGCTATTTAGGCCCCTAAGGAAAAGGGCAAAGACGTTGGTTAAAAGGGGGGCGCTAATTATAGGGGCGTTGATAGTAGGGGGGCGCTAGAGCCAGGTACTATAGATACTATAGTTATAGCATCTATAGTAGTCTCTTTAGTAATAGTAAAGGTAGTAGTTTAGCAATCTTCCATTTCTATATTATTATTTAGGTAGTCCGTACTTAGGGGTTAGTCCGTACTTAGGGGCTAGCTTAGAGGGTTGTTATTATTATCGTTAGCTATAGGTAGGGCAGGGTTGCCAGGGCATAAAGCTGTATTAGTAGCCTATACGCAAGGAAATTACAGTTGTAAGAGGACAGCTAGGCTCGCCATTTTCTGCATTTTCGCACGCCTAGGGCTGTTGTACAACCAACAGCGCTATAGCGAAAATTGGCGGGCGTTATGTCCTCGATCGGACGGTTCGAATGGATGTAGTTGCACGCGATTTGGTGTAGTTTTGACCAAAAACTCGTTTTTCGTTTTTAGGTGTCGACAGACACTCTTATATAATATAATAGACTAAGTATAGAAAATGTACTACTATACTTACTAGAAGTAGGTATAGAAGTACTTGTATTCTAGGAAAGTGACCGATAGATAGGACCTTATAAGGTAATCTCGGCTATAGATATAATAATAATTATCGATATAGTTCACAGACCTATGGAATTTCGGAATATAGTAGTTAAACTATATTACTAGGAGCTAATATAGGATAAATAAGATAATTAGGCTGGTATTAAGCAGCTAGAACTATTCTAATATCCCTAGCCTAAGTAGCCCTACTAGTATAGACAACCCTAAAAGAACCTAGTACTAGCTAACAACTTTGTTTTAGAAAAAGAGAAGTACGACTATAATCTTACGCTTAAACTATAAGCTAAAGGGAAGATTACTATACCTAGTATACTATTCTAAGAATCTAATAAAACAGAACTGAACTTACTCTTAGTAGCTAGGGTAATCAAAGTAATCTAGATGCTAGCAGATATGTCAGATTACTAGATCTTTAAGTTAAGGATCGTCTAGAAAGTAAAAGACAAGCTTACTTTACTATATAAGAAATTACGCTTTATAGCTTAGGGATTTAGCAATAAGGACAAGAAGTACCTACTTACTTAATCGCTAATAATCCAACGCTATATATAGCGACTTATACTTTTACTACTCCTAACGCTATAAATACGCTTTAGTTTTAAGGCATAGGTACGCAATATTATCCAGGCTTATATATAAGCTAAGTTATAGCTAGTAAGGAAAGTGATTCTTCTATTAACTAAGGAGCTTAAGATGCTCTATCCCCCTTATACTGGTTTACTTATTAAAACCCTATTATATAGACTAGCTGAAGCTAGACTATATTAGTAGGTAATATATATAAACTGGTATACTAAATATCTTGATCTTAAGCTAAGTACCTTCGACCTATACCTTATAATCAGTAAGACTCAAATTGAAAGTGGATTTAGCATTATCGGCCTATAAACCGATAATACTCTTAATATCGGCGAGCAAGCCTTTATAGATAAGGAGAAGCTCAAGCTAGATAAGGCCGGCTTTAAGTATAAGCTACTAGTATTATTAATAGACAAATTAATTATAGACTTTAATAGATATAGGCTTAAAATAAATATAGATACTATTAAGATTCGGCAAAAGGGGTAAGCTATATAACTTAAACTTGTAAGGCTAGATGTCGAAACAGCGAAACAAGTATATGTTGAACAACGCGTATATAGTACCTATATTACTACGATTTGCCAGCTAGAAGCGACTTTCAACTTATTAGTAGTAGTATAGTTAACCAAGCCTAATATAGCCAAGATTGCCAAGCTTAATGCTCGACTATAATAGCAGATTAAGAACTCAATATATAGGCTATACTACCTATAACTTAAACTCGAGATAGCTAAGCTCTTTGTTTTTATAGACGGATCATTCGCTAATAATACTGATATAACATTGTAGATTAGATTTGTTATAATATTTAGAAATAAGATAAGCAGTATAAACAAGTTTAACCTATATAGCAATATTATATACTAGTCCTTAACTAAGTACAAGCAGGTAACGCAAAGCGTTTTAGCAAGCGAAATATATAGAATAGTAAGTAGGTTTAATCTTAGGTATATACTATACTAGATGCTTATTAAGATCTATATAAGCCTAGGTCTACTATCGCTACTACTAATCATTGTTTATATAGACTTGTTTAGTTTATATAAGTACCTAGTAAAGCTTAGGACAATAGTAGAAAAGCGACGTATAATCGATATAATAGCTCTATAATAGAGCTATAAAAACCGTAGAATCGCAGAAATCAGGTAGATTAGGAGCAATAACAACCTAGCTAACGCTATAACCAAATACGCGCTGAATAAGACGCTTAAAAGGCTTGTTACTATAAATATAGCTAAGATCAGAGTAGAAGGCTAGGTTTAACGCCTAGCTAAGTAATAGAAAGAGCCTATATAACTTAGGACAAGATTACTAGTATAAAAGATAAAGACTGCTAGGACGATTTATTTATAGTATAATAAGAAATATAAGGCAAATTGCAAAACAATCTTGATTTATACTCTTATAGCTAACGCAATATATATGCTAGTACCCCCTACCCCCTAATTATAATAACAAAACATTAATAGCCTTGCTTATAGCAGTTATTACTATAAGCTTTTTCTATATAGGCGTTATGCCTACTATAGGTACCCTATACTTAACAAGAGTATATGCCTTATCTACTAAGACTAAGGCGTACTTGGCGCTGTTATACTATATTTTCTAATCCTATAACTAATAAGTATTCCAATTAAACAATAGATACTACTAAAGATTGTAACTTACTTTAGCCTTTATAGCCAGGTTAGAACGGAGCTCTAAATAGCGGTCTAAGAACGGACGGACCAGCTTAGGGCTACAATATATATTAGGAATAATAAAACAATAAAAACAATATATAAATGGAACTTATATTAGCATATATAAGTACCTGGACAAACACTGCTAGTACTAGAGGCCGTAGCCTAACATGTAGTTATAGTACGCTATATATAGCGCGAAATTACCAGACTTGTTAAACAAGTCCTTAACGCCTGCTAAAAGCAAGTATAGACAGCTAAGGCAAACAATAGTATATATAGCACTATATAGGCTATAAAGTTTATATATATTAGTAATATTAATAATAAGGACAATAAAAGTAAGACGTTTACCCTTTGGTTTATATATATAAGCGTATAAAGACCTCTTATAAGGCTTTATATAGTCCGATATACAGCGTATATAGTAGCTAGAGCGGATAATAGAGTTGTCTGAGCTTTTGCTAGACAACGAACTTGCCGTTACTACTGCTAATATCGCTACCAGCAGTATAGACGTATATACAACAGTACGCAGCGCTGTACGCCGTACGTATATAGCCGCTACTACTATCTTCCTTATAGCCGGTAATATAGGTAGAGAGTGCTCGGCAGGCATAGAGATATGTACCTTATATATAGCGATCTCTGCCTTATACACTGCTGCCTCCTCTACCTTCTCCTTATACTAGAGTATAGCAGCCTGCTTAAGCAGGATATATATATGCGCGATTAGCCTCTTAGAATCAAAGGACATAGAGTCGGCATTAGTATAGCTACCTACGGACTTAGGCTGCATAATAAGTATAGCTGTATCTATAGTATTAAGATCGTTATTATCGTTATTATCGTTATTGCTATTATCACTACCTACTATACTCTTCTAATCGCCGTTATCGGTAATAGTACGCTTAGACGTATCTAGGAACGTATTATCATTGCCCTTATAGGTAAGATACTTATTAGAAGCGTTAGTTATAAGCATATTAAGGGCATTACTGCCCTTATCCTTAGCGTATATATAGGTATTACTGCCTATACTCCTATAGGAGCACCTACTCTACTTATTATTAAAATCCAATACTATAAACAATAAGATTAGTATACTTAATTATTAGTATATAATAGTAAGCAACTTACTTATTACTACTAGTACTACTAATACTACTGCTATTATTGTTACTGCTACTACTACTATTATTGTTACTACTACTGCTACTAGTACGGATTATAGGGAGAAATAGAATAGATAGTATATAGTAGGAGAACCTACCTATTTATAGGTTTAGGGTAAGAGTGTTCGGAGTTTATAATTAGCTAGCCTAGAGCTCTGATTTTTCCTATTATAATTCTTATTTAAAACTATAAGCTTTTGCAATAATAGTTGCTAGTATAATGTGCTTATCGTTATACTATTTAGGGGTATATCTAGAAGGCACTAAAGTCGCGCCTTCTATACTAGAGATTAGCAACTAGAATTCAACATTCTAATTGATAAATTCAACATTCTAATTGATAAACAAGAAGTTAAGTAATTAGTATTTCCTATTCCGGCAATAAAAGGAGCGAAATAATTTGGGATTTCCTATTTTAGTTAATAAAGCGCTAGCGTAGTTATAAAAAGAAGAGTTGCTGGTATTGATTACGGTAAGGGGGGTCAGATACTAATCCCTATAACTACGCAGTATATAAGCCTCTTACTCTAGGGAATAGGGCATATACTGCGCTACTTATAGGACAGCTATAAGTAGTGCACCTACGCACTATATAATAGTCACTAACAAGCGCTCTGCTCTAATATAGGTATTTAAGGGGTACGCAACTACCCCCTAGATAGAGGAAGACATATGACAATCCAGAACCAGAACTTAAACTAGTATTTCCTTGCTGCTTGCTTTGCTCTTATCGTTTTAGATCACTATGATCTCTGGAAACCTACTAACATAGAGGGTTAATACTAAAGGTTTAAGATAGAGTTGAATAGCTTATTAAGATAGAAACTAGAAGAGCTTAGGAAAATATAGTAGAAAGAAGGGTAAAAAGGACTATAAAAGAAGTTATTAAAGAGTTAGTAAAGGTACCTAAAATCTTACAATTTATAGCTTATAGGAATTAAAGTAGCTAATTATTACTAAATAGAATACAGTTAGCTAGGTTAGTAGCAGGTATACCTAGAAAGCCTAGTACTTCTAAGCCTTATACTTAGAGCTAGTCTTCTACTAATTAGTTACTAGGAGATACTATTATAGAATCGGTAGTAACTGTTGGACAACGTGGCGCTCGTGTCGCTCCGGTAGAACCTCGGTATCCCTAATAGGAGCAGGGCATAGGGTTGCCTTGTTCAACTCGGGAGTAGGGCACAGGGAGGCCCTGATCAATTAAGGTAGATATAGCCACGATTCCCTATATTAAGCAGATTAAGCCTACTTTAGGGCCTGAAAACGTTATAGGGTGGACAGAGAAAATCTCTACCTTAGGCGGCTAGAGCGCAGGTTAAGACAGAATATAGACTAGTATATAGAATCGATCAATTAGAGTATATAGATTCTAACAATTAATAGTCAGAAGTTGTTAGCCTGGCGTAGACGAGCTTAGTATTAGTATATATATTATCATTATGATATCTAAGAACGTACCTTAGTAGCTGCTATTATATTAAGCAATAAGAATAATAAGAAGGCTGCTAAGGATAGCTCTATCCTTCTCTCCAAGCTAGAGTAGTAGATTAACTTTAAGCAGCAGCTTCGGTATATTATAAGTAAGGTAATCGAGTTTATAGACCCGAACGATACTAAAGAATTAGGTCGACGTCTAGTCCTTCTAACCCTTAATAATATACCTATTCTTAGATTATTAACCGCCTATATCAAGACTGCTTATTAGACCTACGTCTGCTAGTATTATAGCCTTACTTAGGAAGTGCAGCTTATAGAAGAGCATATCGAGCAGGTAAATGCTAACGGGCCTCCTCCTCTTTCTAGTAAGTGTATTATATATACCGATTTAACTACTAATAGAAGGGCTACCTTTTAGAGCATATTAACAATATACAACACCGCTATAGCAAACTGGAAATATAACTAGGATAACGTTATAGAGGTTAAGAAGTAGATTAAAGAGTATGTTAAGACTTATATGCTAAATCTATACTGCCTACCTAAGTAAAGCCTTTGCTAGTAGTATTAGAACCTTACTAAGTTAATATATTTAAAGGATTATAAGCGAATAAGGATAATATATAAGGACTATAAGAAGCACCTTAATACTAGTAAGGCAAAAGCGGTTAGTAACTAAAGGACCTAGATAGAGAAGTAGTAGAAGCTACTATATCTAGTAGAGTATTATAAAGTCAAAGGGGTAGCTAACCCTAAACTATAGTTTAATAACTTACTAATCTTCTTAGGAGTAACCTAAAGATTCTAAGGCTAGATATTAGCCTTATATAGGGACTTTTAGAGGTAGGCTAAGTAGAAGAACCTTAATTATTATAAAGTAGTAAGGGATTTCCTATAAGATCTTGAGTTTAATAAGCCTTCTAAGCTAAAGCCTAAGAACCTAGTAGGAAGAGGAGGCATATACGTTACCTTAAACGGCGAATAGTCTCTTCCTAATAGGACTAGTAAGAAAGGCAAAAGAGGAGAGAACATATAAGATAAGGCTTTTAAGTAAGGGAGAGCTAATACCTATAGCAACCGAAATCTCTAGAGAGCCTTAGAAGTACCCTAAGCCTTAGGACTTAATTATCCTATAGGGAGACCTAGTTCTTATTATAAGAAGTATACCTATAGAATAATCTAGTATAACTAGAAGATATGCTAGTATCTATTTCTATTTCTTATATATAAAGGTTAGGAACTAAGGCCAGATATAGAAAAGCATGTAAAACAAGCTATTAAGAAGGATTCGTAACTTTGATCGAAGATATCAGCTTGTTAAAAAGAACTAAAAGATAAGTAGGAGGCCTAAAGGTATATAGGATATAAGGAGAAAGTAAAGGCTTTAAAACTAATAGTAGAAGTTGTTCCTATACCTAAGAAAAAGAATAAGAATTAGGTCCTTATTAAGTTCGTGGTACTAAAGAGTATATTATAAGTAAGTAGCGTTAGTAAATACCCTCTTAAGTACTTAGCCTACCTAGATTCTAGTACTTCTATCTATATTTTTAATAATCAGAAGAGATTTAAAAGCCTTAAAGAAGTAGGGAAAGGGGACTACCTTATAGCAGCTAATAGCAAGTTACTAATCAAAGGATATAAGATAGTTTTCCTATATCTATACCTAGGTTAGTATAAATAGGTGCTCCTTCGGCTTAATTATATAATATACTACCCTAAGGTAGCTACTAATCTAGTTTCTTTAAGGTACCTTTATAAGAAGGAAATATAGTAGGATTATTAGAAGTAAGGTACCTTTTTCTACCTTAGGAGGATGTTGGACTATAATAAGATCTGTAAAATCTAGGAAACCTATAGCTAGTTCCTGCTAAAGTATATTATAACTAATATCTTAGTATTAGCTTTTATAATATAAAGGGAGTAGGATAGGTTTTAGAAGAAGAAGACCAAGCCTAGGACAATCTAAGTATAGTACTAGCAGTTAGGTTATCTAAACCTAGAAGTACTCTATTACCTTATTTAGAGTAGTAAGGGAGTTAAGGTTACTGGAAATTATAAGGTGATTAGAACGGTAGACTGCCTATAGTATAGTATAGGAAAAGGCCCTAATTACTAGGTCTTAAGGGTAGCCTAACTAGACCTAAAGTACCCTGGTAATGTCCTAGCCCTTAATTTCTACGATATTAAAAGGTCTAAAGAAGGCTTTATATCTATTATACTTTTGTTAGATTGTAAGTTAGGCCTAATATAGGACTATTATCTTTATAATTAGTCGGTTAAAAGTATTATTATAGCTTTAGACGATTGCCTTTTGGATCTTGATAAAAGGTATAGAATTTAGGTTCTAGATATTAAAGCTAATAATAAGATTGCTAGAAGGAAGGGAGTAATCTAAGCCTAGCTATAAAGGAAGTATATTAGAACAAATCTCTCTACTTCTTAGACTTAAGATTAGAATAGAAGCGTAGAAAGAGCTGCTAGTATTCTAAAAAGGCAGGTAAAAGTAATAGTAATAAGGACTAACTTACCTTTGGACAAGGTAGCTAAGGTATTTAAAATAGCAGTATATCTCTTAAATCGCACCCTAAGGTATCAGCTAAAGTAGAAAATACTATATAAGGTATTCGAAGACTCTTAGACACATCCGAAAACGCGTTCTTGGTCAGGACCGCTCCAAATCGACTGTACTCTTTTGCAATCCACTTGTCCAATTAAGGACTCAACACACGCCAAATTTGGCTGCGGCGCAGTCGCTCGTTCGACAGCGCTGTGGTCGGATTCTGACCGCACGATGTGGTCGACCGTAGCCAGAAATCTACAGCTATAGCGGGGCGGGCGTACAGGCCCTATAGTTACATGCCCTAGCCCTGACTGTACTGACCCCTCTAACCCGAACCCCGCCAACCCGAACCCTGCCGACCCGAACCCTGCTGACCCGAACCCTGCCGCCTCTAGCCCCTTAGGGGCTATCAACAAAGCCCCTAAGCACTCAGGCCATAGCTTCTTGACCTACCTTACTACTACTACTGCTACTACCACCACCACCACTTCTGCCGCCAACCCTGCTACTACTATAACCGCTACTAGGTCGAGCGATATATTGTTCGATAGCCCTTTTAAAGGGCTTTCCAGCAGTCAACACGCCACTACCGCCACCGCCGCCCCTACCCCCTCTAAAAAGGGGAAAAAAGAAAAAGAAAAAGCCCTACCACCTATAACCCTTACCCTTACCTTCTCTGGTCTTATAGACCAGATAGTTAGTCTTTCAGTCAATAACCCGGCCTTTAAGGAAATCGTCGAATATACCGGGCTAGCTAGAAAGCTAGCCTTAACGCAGATCTTAAAAGAGGAGGAGAAAAAAGCCCCGATATTTCCCTCGTTCGTTGCCCAGGCCCTAAGGCAGAAGAAGCAATAACAACAATAGCAACAATAACAGTAATAACAATAATAGCAGCAGCAGCAACAACCCCCCGCCGTCGAATCAGAGCCAACCCGCCGTACCTGGGCTACTATAGCAGCGGCTAGGGTAAAGCCTACTAAGCTAGGCTTAGAAAAACAGGTCCTTATATAGCTAGGATCAGCCTCTTCCTCCCTTGGCCAAAAATCAGCCCTGGAAATCGCATAGGCAGTATAGAAGGCTACAGGGCACTCCATTAAGGGGGTAAGGACCCTACCGAGCGGTAACCTTATACTAGTTACTAAAGAAGAAAAAATCAAAAAAGCCTTAGAAGAAAATACAGCCTGGCTAGCCTCTTTATTACTAAAGGCCTCGATCTATACTACTACCTGGGCTATTGCTATTAAAGGGCTTATAATAGCTGACCAGGTAACGGAAACTAGCCTTCTAGCAGCAGCAAAAGAAGTATATCCTTCGGCCTTAAGGGCTAAGGTCTGGTACCCCCTCCAGATCGAAAGAACAAGAGTCTTAGCTCTTATTGCCTTCTCTAGCTAGTAAGAGGCCTACTAGGCCTGTTAAGACAGAATCTTCTAGGCCTATAGGGCCCTAAAAGCAGAGCCCTATATCGATAAGGCTAGGGCCTTACAGTGCTTTAACTGCTAGCAATAGGGGTATAAAGCCAAATACTGCCACTCCCCTGCCCTTTGCTATAACTACGGCCAAGAAAAGAAGAAGTATACTAACAAGGCGGCCTGTACTAGGGCCCTAAACTGCCAGAACTGCTAAGGAGACCACCATACTAGGGCAGGGGAATGCCCTAAAAGAAAGAAATATAGGGTACAAGCAAAGGCCTACCTTCAAAATAGGCCTATCAACTTCGACCTTCCAAGCCCTCTTAAGCCAGCAATATCAATAGAAGACTGGCTAGAAGGAGAAGAGGGCTATATAGTAGTAGCTGGAAAACGCCGCCGTAGACGCCCTTCTACAATACCTGCCACTACTACTACTATAGCCCCCCCTTCCCAAAGGACAATAAGGGAGGCTTTTAGCAAAATCCCTACTACTATCTTTACCGCTACTACCAACCCTATAGCTATAGCTACAGCTATAACTGTACCCTCCTCCCTAGAGCCGGCAAGGGGCTCTATAAAGGAGGAGGATATAGATATGCTCTAAGTCTTTTCTTTCCTTTTATTTCTACTCCTTTTGTTTAAGATAGCCTCCCTCCTTTCCTTTAGACTGCTTTCCTTCTACCCTTCCCTATAGCTAGTATCTTACTACTATACCTAAGGTAAGAGGGAAGGCTATAAAGCTAAGCTTATAAGCTTTTAAGCTTTAAGCCTAGACCTACCTTTACCTCTTTCGCTGATAAGACCCCTTCCTTATTCCCCTACCCTAAGCCCTATATTAATTGAGATATAGGGCGTTCTTACGGGAGACGGGTAGGGGAATAGGCGCGATTTCCCTTAGTAGCCTCCTAGACGGCCTCCCTTTACGTTGTTTTTCTTTTAGTACTGCTCTTTTCCTCTTGCTAGGTTGCCCGCCTTGTTAAGCTCGTTAGAGGTTTTTCATCCGTTTTCCGGTTTTCCTCTAGCATAAGTATAAGCTAGCAGCCCCTTATAGCCCCTTAGGGGACTCTATAGGAGTAATAGATATCTATCTATATAAGGTATTCTATTTATTTATAGAATTAGTAGGCGCTAAAGAGACGATACCTGTTAAGCTATAGTAAGGGTATCTCTAGGTTTTCCTATATCAAGCCTTTACGTTAGAAGTAGATATATAGCTTAAGAAGAATAAGCTAAAGAGGTTTGCTCTAAGAGCTTTCCTTAGATACCTAATCGGATATAACTTAATAAATATTTATTAAATCTAGAACCCTTAAACTAATAAGATTATAGTAATCTAGGATGTGATTTTCAATAAGAAGGTGGTATTTAACAGGTCTAAAGAGCACCTTATAGTCAGGCTAAGAGATCTAAGCTTAGAAGGGCTAAAAGAGTAGCTTATTAAGATCAAGAAAAAGGTAGAATCCGAAAATCTAAATACTATAATAGCTGATATCCCTACCTAGAACATACCCTATAAAGTAGAGGTAATAGACCTAGGTAATAGATTAGAAGAAGAAGAGGAAGAGGATATCGATATACCTTACCTTATAGATAATATAGAACTGAACAATTCGGTAGAAGTAATATAAGAACCTTAGTATATAGAGGCTTGCCTACTTCTATATCTAACTCTAGAAGCTATACCCCTACTAGTAGTATAGGGCATACTAGGAGCTTGCTTTATAGTATGTTTTAGAGATCGAGTTCTTAGTTAGTAGTTCCTTAATACCTCTATAAAGGGAGATTTCCTTACCTAAAGGGCCTTTTTTACTACTAGAAGGCTTATAAATAAGGACCCTAAGACGAAAAAGAGTATACTAATATCTAAGATCCTAAGTATTAAGGACTTTAAGCCTAGTACTATTTATTCCTTTTAGCTACCTCTAGTACCTAAGCTATAAAGGAACCTTAAAAGCTACCTATAGAGGGAACATTTCAAGGAAGCTAAAAGGCAGTACCTTCTTATATACCTAGAAATATAGAAGGAAGTACCGATCGCTAAGGTATAGGGCAAGTAGGTCTTAGATAATATATAGGTATATATATATAAAATCAACAAGTATAATTACCTAGAGAAGTTTAAGGCCAGGTTAGTAGTCTAAGGCGATTAATAACAAGGGACCCTAAAAGAGGATATATATATAGCAATGTTAGTTAGAAAGTCCTTCTAGATCTTAATAGTAGTAGTAGTAAGGTTTAATATAGAGCTAATCTAGTTTAACGTTTTAAATGCCTTTTATAACATATACCTTAACCAGGATGTATATATAAGACTCCTAGTAGGTTAAAGGAAGTAGAGCATAGTCTATAAGCTAAAGAAAGTACTATATAGACTTTGAGAATCGTCTTACCTATAGTATAAAAAGTTTAGCAGTACTCTTTAGGATCTTAGGCTTAACGTAATACTCTATAAACTATATATCTTTTAAAAAGAAGGAGTCTTTATTCTCTTCTATATAGATAATATAACAATAGTATACTATAAGAGGTACAAAGCCTTTACCAAAGACCTAACAAGCTTGCTCTAGTCGAAGTATAAAATGACCGGCAGTAGTAAGCTAAACTAGTTTCTTAGGCTATAAGTTATTCAGGATTAAAAGTACTATAAGATCTATCTCTTATAGGCAGTATACTATAAGAAAATCTTTAGATTAGTAGATAACCTAGTAATTAGAAGCAATATAATAAAGCTAATAGCATAGAGATATACCTCCCCTATAGCACTAGAAGAATTAAAGAGCAACCTAGGGCAGGTAACGAACGCCGAGATAAAGTTATATTAGAGAAAAGTCGGCTTGATAATATATATGGCAGTAATTATAAGGGTCGATATAGCCTTTACTATGTCGAGATTGTCGAGATTTCTTATAAACCTAGGTCCAGAGTATTACAAGGCGATAGATCGTTGCCTTAACTACCTATACTATTCTAGGAATTAGTGCCTTTAGCTTAGGGGTAGAGATACGTATAAGGTTTAGTATAATACTTCCTTTACCGATAATATAGCCGATTAGAAAAGCTCTTAAGGATATATAATCAAGCTTTTTAGTAGGCTGGTTACTTAGAGGGCAAGTAAGTAGACTTGCATAACAACTTCTACTATAGAAGTGGAATTAGTATCTATAACGGAAGTAGTGTAAGAAGCGCTATATCTCTGCTGCCTAATCTATAATCTCGGAATCGGTCTTAAAAGGAAGTATAGTGTATAAGTGTTCTATAATAACGTTTAAACTGTAAGACTAGTAACTAGGGACAAAACGCTGAAAACGAAGCTCTAGTATGTTAATATTAAGAATTACTAGCTCTAGTAGGAAGTTATTATAGGAAGGGTTCTTATATACTATATACTAATAGATTAATAATTAGTAGATAGTCTGACAAAGGTTCTTATAAATAACAGTTTTACTACTTTCTATAAGCAAGTTAGTATAGTAGAAAGGAAAGAAAAGATCGAGAAGTAGTAGAGGGAGAAAGGCCAAGATATAGAGACTTAGCAGCGGGTATAGAAGGGAGTACCCCAAGAAACTAGTCTATTAAGCTAAACGTCGCTACTATAATCCGCGAACGTTAAATTGATCGGGGCCTAGCTAGAAGTCCTAGGATATGCCGGAGTAGCAGTAGAATCCTCCTCTACAGCTATATTAGTAGCCTGTAGTACGCTCTTCCCGTTATTGTTATTATCGTCGTTGTTATCGTCGGACTCTATTACTGCCTTTTTTACCAGCTTCTTCATCTCTTTCTTCCTCTGGATAGTTATAGCCTATTTCCGCGTCTATAGCTCTTAGATCAAGCTAGTATACTCTCTAATAAGAGTATATAACGTCTAGATAAGGGTAGTTAGAATAGACTAAAAGTATAGTAAAATAGGATTATAGGGTAACTTGCTACTAGGGCTATAACACTAGAAGAGTATTTAACGATATAGGCCCAACAGGCCTGCATTACTGCCAAGATCTTATCGTTATCCGCTAGAAACATAGGTCAGTATGAACAGTACTAAGGGGGTATATATAGGCTGGACTTACAAGAGACATATAGGTACCGATAACGGGAACAATTTAAGCACTATAACCAAGAAGAAACGCAGGGACCGAGCTATACTATATATAGTACTAGAAGACCGACACCTAAAAACGAAAAACGAGTTTTTAGTCAAAACTACACCAAATCGCGTACAACCACATCTATTCGAACCGTCCGATCGAGGACACAACGCCCGCCAATTTTCGCTGTAGCACTGTCGGTTACGTAACAGCCCTAGGCATGCGAAAATACAGAAAATAGCGAGCCTAGCTGCCCTCTTATAACTGTAATTTCCTCGCATATAGGCCACTAATGCAGCTCTACGCCCTAGCAACCCTGCCCTACCTATAGCTAATAACAATAATAATAACCTTTTAAGCTAGCCCTTAAGTATAGACTAACCCCTAAGTACAGACTACCTGAATAACGATATAGAGATGGAAAACCACTAAACTACTACCTCTACTACTGCTAAAAAGACTGCTATAGGCGCTATAACTATAGCACCTATAGTACCTAGCTCTAGCACCCCCCCTACTATCAACGCCCCTATAATTAGCGCCCCCCCTTTAACCAACGTCTTTACCCCTTTCCTTAGGGGCCTAAATAGCAGCTAGTATGCCCTAGCCCTAACCCCCTCTAGCTAGAAAACCTTGAAAAAGCTAGGGAAAAAATCAGAGAAAAATATAGGGAAAGAAGAAAACAATAACAGTACTACTAAGGCTAACTATATTGCCCTAGCAACCAAGAAAACCGCCTAGGCTGCCCTTAGCCCCCCTAAGCTTGCCTTTACACTTTCTAGCCTTCTAAACCGGATAATCAGCCTAGCTAAGGACAGTACTAACTTCTATAGTATAGTAGAAGCGACTATTAAAGCTAGGTAAATCGCCCTTATAGCCCTACTCTAGGACCCTCCTAAAGAAGCCCTAGCTATAGTAATAGCTTTAGCACCCTAAAACTGCCCTACTACCTAAAGAACGCCTAAACTATAATACCAGCAATACCCTTAATAGCCTAGCTACTACTAGCAACAATAGTAGTAACAACAGTAACAGCCTAGCCACTCCTAGCCTATAGCCCCTACCTAGGCTAATATAGCTAGTAAGCTAATAGCTAGCAAGGTAACTAGGCCTGGCCTAGAGCACTAGGTGCTTATCCGACTAGGCTTAGCCTAATAACAGGTACTAGCTAAATCTGCCCTAGAGGTAGTATAGGCTATCTAATAGGTTTCTAGCCTAGCTGTTTAGAGGGTTTAGACGCTCTTTAGCGGTAACCTCCTACTAGTTATAAAGAATATAGAGATAAAGAAGAGCCTGAAGAACAATACTACCTAGATTATAAAGGCCTTTAGAGAGAAGGCCTCCCTATATACCATAATCTAGGCGGTAGTGGTTAAAGGCCTTATAGTCTATAACTAGGTTATAGAGGAAGGCCTACTAGAAGAGGCTAAAAAGCGGTACCCTATAGCGGTTAGGGTAAAAGTCTAGTACCCTTAAGGGCTAGAAAGGACTAGGGTTAAGGTACTAATAGCCTTTACCTTCCTAGAGGTAGCCTAGAAGGCCTATAAGGAAAGGGTCTTCTAGAGCTGTTAAGCCTTAGAAGTAAAGCCCTAGATCGACAAAACTAAGCCTATCTAATATCTATAGTACTGGAAATAGGGCTATAGGGCTAAGGTATGCCAGAGTAAGGAGGAGATCTGCTATAACTATAGCGCTAATAGCCATACTACGCTAGAAGCCCCTACCTACTCTAGGGTACCTTACTGCTATAACTACTGCTAAGCTTATTATACCTGCTTAGAGGCCTGCCCCTACCTAAAAGAGGTATAGGTATAGGCTAAGGGATATCTACGTTCTAGGCCTAAGGCCTTTAACGTTAACTAACCGCCCTTATACCAGTAGTACTAACAGTAATAGCAATAGCAGTAATAGTAATAATAGCAATAATACCCCTCCTAGCAGGCCTTATTATAAGAGGAGGGGGAAGAAGGCTATACTATAGTCTTAGGGAAGAGATAGAGGGGCCGACTAATAGTATTAAGAGGGTTAACCCCTAACTAAAGCACGATTACCACTTACTTTAGCTACTTAAGCAGCTAAACCCCCTCTTCCTTTATACTGGCTATAAGCCCTAAAGGGGCTATAAGACCTACTAAAACCCTAGAGCCTATAGGAGCCCCTAGACCCCTAGATACTAGACCTGGACTAGACCTAGATATTAGACTAGCTAACGCTACTACTATATAACAACTATTACCTACTATATAGCTAGAGGAGATAGAGATATAAAGGTATATCTCTAGAACATATAGGGCTTAAAGGAAGTATAGAAAGTACTACTTTCTATAGTAAAAGAAGAAATACTTGCTATATAAGAGCCCTAGATTAATAGACAGGTATAGCACTCTACCTACTAACCTAGATTAGCCCCCTACTACTTTGTTTTTACCTTTAACAGACAAGCCTTACTTTATATCTATAAATTACTCCTATTAGTAATATAGACTTATAGCTCTAGCTTAGACTAGGCTAGGGCTACTATATAGACTAAGAACAGCCCTTTTATAATCTGGTCCCTATATAATAACCCCTAACCCCAGACTAGCCTAACCCCCTTTATAGAGGAAATAAAGGGGAAGATTAATGCCTACCTAGGCCTTTACCTTCTAGCTAAGGACTTTAACCTTTACTACCCCCTATAGGACTAATATAACCGCTTTAGCCCTAGGTTAGAAGACCTACTACTATTAATAATAGAGTAGGGACTTACCCTCTATACCCCCTATAGCGCTATAACTAGGGCGCTATAAGGGAGCTAAGTAAGTAGGGCCTTAACTATTAACTACTTCTAGCTTAGTAGTAGCCTTACCTACTCCTATACTAGCTTAGATATACGCTTATACTTAGACTACTACCCTTAGGTACTAGATATTAACCTAGAAAACATAGAAGCCCTACTACTGCCCCCCTGATTCTAGTAGAAGAAGATGGATAAAGAGGGGGTAGTAAGAGAGGCTAGCTCTCTAATATATAATATAAGGGGCTATAGATATCTATCATGCCTTTCTAACCTAGCTAAGCTCTAGAAGGCCTATAGGTGACTATTAAAGGAACTCTAGTATATTACTAGGGCTATAACCCCTAAAAAAGCCCTAGTAACTACTAGGAAGAGGAATGCCCTTTAGTAGAACAACGAAGTCTACTAGGCAGTCTAGAAGAGAAAAAGGGCAGAAAGATAGCTCTAACGCTCCCCTAGTAACCAGGCCCTTCTTACCGCCTATAAGTCAGTCTAGAAAGAGTAAATAAAAGCTATAAAAGGAAGTAAGAGGAAGACCTAGAGGGCTTTTCTATAAAAGGCTAAAGAAAAGCCAGAGAAGCTCTAGTAACTAGAAAGATAGGCTAGGCTATAAAGCACTACTGCCCTACCCCTTTCTAAGCTACTAACTCTTAGATAAGCTAGTACCTTCTAGGAGAAGGTAAAGACCCTTTTAGCACGCTTCTTCCCCCCCTCTTTCTAGGAGGATAGCCCGGAGGAACCCCTGATAGGCCCTAGGCTACTAGTTAGCTAGATAGTTAGGCCGGATAATATAAAAGAGGCTATTAAAACAATAAAACCCTAGAAAGTACTAGGACCTAACAGACTCCTTATAGGCTTTCTAAAGGCCTATAGTAACCCTTTATACAAGGCCCTTGCTATACTAGCCTTAAAATCCTTCCTTTATAGCTTCTATCTATAGGAATATAAGAAAGTAGTTACTATTATCCTTCCTAAGCTAGGAAAATAGCTGGATACCTATAACACCCCTAGAGGCTACCGGCCTATAGCCCTGCTTAACTGCATTAGTAAGGTCTTAGAAAAAGTTATAGAGACTAAGATAAGGGATATAGCCGAAGCTTTTAAGCTAATTCCAGCAATATAATGGGGCTACTACCGCTATAAGTCTACCGAATCGGCTATATACCTCCTTATAGCTTAGGTCCAGGAGGTATAGAAATATAAAGCCAGGGCCTCCCTCCTATAACTAGACCTATTAGGGTATTTCGATAGTATCCCTTATAATAGACTTCTAGCTATACTAGACTAGTTAGGGCTACCTATCTAGCTACTATTCTAGCTAAAGGAATTCCTCTCCTCTAGGACTACTAGCCTCCTATTTAACAGTTAAAAGAGCTAGTAAATCCCAGTACTAACAGAAGTACCTTAAGGCTTACCACTTTTACTAATCCTCTTAGTTCTATACCTATACCCCTTATATAAAAGACTAGAGAAAAAATACCCTATTATCTCTACTATAGACTATATAGACGATACTAATCTACTAGCCTTTAGTAGAGAAGCTATAATAACGGTTAAGTAGTTAGAAGAAGCTTAAAGAGAGTGCCTAGACTAGGTAATAACTGCCGGGGTTACCTTCTTAGTAGTAAAGAGTAAGCTTATATACTTCCCCCCTAGAAGAAGGCCCTAGACTAACCTTATTAACCTAGGATTAATAGAGGACTCTCCCCCCCTATAACCAGCTATAAAGGCCTGTTTTCTAGAGGTCTGGCTAGACCCTAAGCTTACCTAGAAGGCCTATACCAATACCCTATAGCAGAAGCTAAAAACACAGTCCCTTGCTATTACTAGGCTAGCTAGAAAGACCTAGGGACCTAGAATCGAAAAGACTAGGCTTCTATATATAGTAGTAATAAGGCCGGTCCTAGTTTATATAGCCTTAGCCTAGCATACCCCTATACCTATAATACTAAATAGGCTATAGGGTATAACTAGAGGCCTACTAGCAGCCGAAAACGAGGCCCTAAGAAGAGTTATAGGGGCCTATAAGAGAATACTAATCCAAAGCCTCTACTATAAGGCTAACATCCCCCCCCTTAACCTCTACCTTAACGCCCTCTCCTTCTCTAGCTAGGCTAGAATAAATAGGGCTATAAGGGAAGAGGTAGCTAAGCAGAAGGAAGCCCTATGCCTTACCCTTAGAAGTAGGACCTCTAAGACTAGCCTTCCCCTAAGTAGGCGTATAAAGTAAGAAAGGAAAAGGGAAGTAACAGCCTAGTAGTACTACTAATAACTAAGGAAGGCTATTAATAAGGAACCCCTTTATACTGCCTAGAAGGATCGCTATTTATAGGAGGCCAGGGCCTCTGGCTATAACCCCTATACGGAGAGCCTCTTAAAGAAATTAGCTAAGGCTACTTTTTAAAAGGAAAACCTAGCTAAGGCCTTTAAGAAGGCCTTCTAAAGATGCTACTATAACCTCTTTAAGGCCGAAAGCTTGCTACTAATATAGGCCTATATAGGGAAGATAGGCCTAAGGGGATTCCTATATACCTATAAGGTGCCTAGGGTTAATAACCCCCTCTGCTGCTACTACCTAGCTATAAAGGATATCCGACATATATTCGACGGTTGCCCGGCCTACCCTTTAGCCTCCTTTAAAGAAAGGGAAAGAAGGGATATATATAGCTTTCTCTATAGACTTGAAAAAGGGGGTAGCGGCGCTATACGCCCCCTAGTTCGCCATATCGCTACTAGACTGCTAGAATACTCGGTTGCTTAGAGGCTAGGAGCAGTCTAGCCTATACCCCTTTAGGCAGTATGTTTTTATACTCCTAAAGGGGCGGTATCTACTCTAGTAAAGATTGGCCTACCCCCTATCACACCCCCTTTTTTCCTATATACGGTTATAGGTTTTTCACCCGTTATACGGTTTTTCTATAGCACTAGTTTAGCCCACTTAGATATCCCCTACGGGGATCAGATAGCGTAATAGAATCTATCTATATAGT
Source organism: Phyllachora maydis (assembly GCA_029339225.1). NCBI lineage: Eukaryota > Fungi > Ascomycota > Sordariomycetes > Phyllachorales > Phyllachoraceae > Phyllachora > Phyllachora maydis. The sequence continues at coordinate 284,479 of JAQQPM010000006.1, read as the reverse complement.
ACCAGAGGGGAAAAATCGCTAGAATCGGCCTATAAGACCAAGCCTATAAGACAGCGCTTATAGCATACCTTACGCGGCTTACCGTCCTAGATAGTAGAAACCGCCGGCAATATAGATAGTAACGCCCCTATAGGCATGGACTATAAGGCTAGGCTCAACGCTGGCTTGCTTATAACCAGCTTCTTACAGACTAGTATTACCGGCCCCCCAGCGCCAGCCGCCGGTGAACGTACCCTAGGGACTGTTAAGACTAGGGCGGTAATAGCCGCCGGCGTAGGCAATAGACCTGAATCCTTAAAACGCAGCTTCTTTAATAACAGTAGTACTATAACGTCGTTATCCTCCTTATTGTCGTTATAGGCAAACTAAACTGGATATAGATTGTTAGCTATTAAGAAAACCACCTAAAAAAGGCAAGATAAAAGAATAAACCGCATTTCTGGCCTAATAAGGGCAAATCTCCTACTACTAGGGTAGTAGGCTGCTCTAGAACCGACTCCTCTTTCTAAATAGATATCTATAATAAAAGGAAGTTAGAAAAACTTATAAAACTAAATATAGCGATTATAAGAAGCCTTATAGTAAGAAGGGTAAGCGCAGAAAGATAAAAACGCGTTTATAGAAAGGAGGAAATTTTTAGAGCTCTAGGGGAGGCAAGCAGATTTTATACCTAACTAGCTAATATATAAAAGGAGTAACAACATAGGCGGTTAAAAATCATGCCCTTTCCCCTTAACTTCCACTTCCTTCTTCCTAAGAAGGGATAGTATACTCTAATACTAAAAAGAGAGAGGCAGCAGACCCTTACCAATCAGTAAGCCTCGATATATATAGATATAAAATACAAGAGTAAAGAAAGAAGCTAGGTAGTATACCTATAATAAGAACAAAAAGAAAAGAGCAGTATACCCTAATAGAGAAGAGAAGCTAAGGTAGTATACCCTAAGGAAGAGGCAGTATACCTCAACCTAAAGGAAGAGGCAGTATACCTTAACCTAAATAAGGAAGAGGCAATATACCTTAACCTAAATAAGAAAGGGCAGTATACCTAGACCTTTAGATCTAGCAAGACTCGCTATATTAGTTTAACTATCTTGTTACCCGGATTAGCCCCTATAAAGACAGTAAGGAGCAGAAAAGAGATCGTCGCCAAAGTAATAAGCTAGTATTTATAACGCTAGAGGTGGTTTATAAGGCACCTATAAGATCGGCAGAGGTAAAGAGAGCATGGCAAAAGAGATAAGCATTCCTAAGCTAAATAGTAACCTAGCAATCTCTAATAGAGTAAGGCATTACGCCGGTTAACTACCTAGATAGCAGACTATAGTAATAACCGTTAGGTATCCCTAGAAATAAGATTATAACGGTTAAGAAGAGCCTAATAGTTCCCCTTATAAGAAGGTACCTCTAAGATTAGTAGAGAAAGCAGGTTAGAGAGGGAGCAGCTAACTTTCCTAGACCCTATCTAGGTTAGTAACTAGTAATATCTGTTAGAAGCCTGATCTTAATAATCCGGAGTACCCTAACAAGTCCCTATAGAGGAACGGGACTATAGGGTAGTAGAGTAGCTAAGTATCACCTATTAGTACAATACCTTTTCTAATTAAGCAGTAGAATAACTACCCTTCTACTAGCCTAGGAAGTACTATATAACTAGGGAATAGAGACCTTAAGGGTAGTAATAATAGTTACTAAGAAAAAGACTATACTACTGTCTATAAAGCCCAACTATAACCTCTATAATCCTAGAATATAGGCACTATAAGCATATATTACCGCTAAACATATTGTTGATAAGGAAGAGCCTTATAGTAAGGCCCGGGATTGCTATTACGAACCTGGACCTAGGGGTGTATTAGACAATATAACGTTTGTATCGCTCTGGTAGAACCTCGGTATCCCTAATAGAAGCAGGGTATAAGGTTGCCTTATTCAACTTAGAAGTAGGGCATAGGAAGGCCCTGATTAATTAAGGTAGATATAGCCATAATTCCCTATATTAAGCAGATTAAGCCCACTTTAGGGCCTGAAAACGTTATAGGGTGGACAGAGAAAATCTCTGCCCTAGGCGGCTAGAGCGCAGGTTAAGACAGAACACAGACCAGCATACAGAATCGATCAATCAGAGCACATAGATTCCAACAGTAACTTATAGATAGATAGATTCTATTACGCTATCTGATCCCCGTAGGGGATATCTAGGTAGGCTGAACTAGTGCTATAGGAAAACCATACAACGGGTGAAAAACCTATAACTGTATATAGGAAAAAAGGGGAGGTGTGATAAGGGGTAGGCCAATCTTCACCAGAGTAGATACTACCCTTTTAGGAGTATGAAAACATACTACCTAAAGGGGTATAGGCTAGACCGCTCCTAGCCTCTAAGCAACAGAGTATTCTAGCAGTCTAGTAGTAATATAGCGAACTAGGGGGCGTATAGCGCTGCTACCCCCTTTTTCAAGTCTATAGAGAAAGCTATATATATCCCCTCTTTCCCTCTCCTTAAAGGAGGCCGAAAGGTAGGCCAGGCAACCGTCGAATATATGTCGGATGTCTTCTATAGCTAGGTAGTAGCAGTAAAGGGGATTATTAACCCTAGGTACCTTATAGGTATATAGGAATCCCCTTAGGCCTATCTTCCCTATTTAGGCCTGTATTAGTAGCGAGCTTTCGGCCTTAGAGAGGTTATAGTAGCGTCTTTAGAAGGCCTTCTTAAAGGCCTTGGCTAGGTTCTCCTTTTAAAAGGTAGCCTTAGCTAATTTCTCTAAGAGGCTCTCTATATAGAGGTTGTAACTAGAGGCCCTAGCTTTCTATAGATAGCAATCCTTCTAGGTAGTATAGAGGGGTTCCTCGTTAATAGCCTTTCTTAGTTATTAGTAGTACTACTAAGCTGTTACCTCTCTTTTTCTTTCTTGCTTTATACGCCCTTCTAGAGGGAGGTTAGTCCTAGGGGTCCTGTTTCTAAGGGTAAGGTATAGGGCTTCCTTCTGCTTAGCTATTTCTTTCCCTATAGCCCTGTTTATCCTAGCTTAGCTAGAGAAGAAAAGGGCGTTAAGGTAGAGGTTAAGGGGGGGGACGTTAGCCTTATAGTAGAGGCTTTAGACCAGTGTCCTTTTATAGGCCCTTATAACCCTCCTTAGGGCCTTATTTTCAGCTACTAGTAGGCCTCTGGTTATACCTTATAGCTCGTTTAGTACTATAGGTATAGAGGTATGCTAGGCTAAGGCTATATAGGCTAGGACCAGCCTTATTACTGCTATATATAGGAGCCTAGTCTTTTCGATTCTAGGTCCCTAGGTCTTTCTAGCTAGCCTAGTAATAGCAAGGGACTGCGTTTTTAGCTTCTGCTATAGGGTGCTGGCGTAGGCCTTCCAGGTAAGCTTAGGGTCTAGCCAGACCTCTAGAAAACAGGCCTCTAAAGCTGGTTATAGGGGGGGGGAGTCCCCTATTAGTTCTAGGTTAATAGGGTCAGTCTAGGGCCTTCTTCTAGGAGGGAAGTATATAAGCTTGCTCTTTACTACTAAGAAGGTAACTCCAGCTATTATTACCTAGTCTAAGCACTCTTTCTAGGCCTTTTCTAGCTGCCTAACCGTTGTTATAGCTTCTCTGCCGAAGGCTAGTAGGTTAGTATCGTCTATATAGCCTATAGTAGAGATAGTAGGGTGTTTTCTCTCTAGTCTTTCGTATAGGGGGCAGAGGTATAGGACTAAGAGGATTAGTAAGAATAGTAAGCCTTAGGGTACTCCTGTTAGTACCAGGATTTACCGGCTTTTTTAGCCGTCAAATAGGAGGCTAGTAGTCCTAGAGGAGAGGAATTCCCTTAGCCAGGATAGTAGCCAGGTAAGTAGCCCTAGCTAGTCTAGTATAGCTAAGAGTCTATTATAAGGGATACTGTCGAAATACCCTAATAGGTCTAGCTATAGGAGGGAGGCCCCGGCTTTATACTTCTATACCTCCTAGACCTAAGCTATAAGGAGGTATATAGCCGATTCGGTAGATTTATAGCGGCAGTAGCCCTATTATATTGCTGGAATTAGCTTAAAGGCCTTAGCTATATCCCTTATCTTAGTCCTTATAACTTTCTCTAGGACCTTGCTAATACAGTTAAGTAGGGCTATAGGGCAGTAGCCTCTAAAGGTATTATAGGCGTCTAGCTATTTTCCTAGTTTAGGAAGGATAATAGTAACCACTTTCTTATATTCCTATAGATAGAAGCCGTAGAGGAAGGATTTTAAGGCTAGTATAGTAAGGGCTTTATATAGGGGGTTGCTATAGGCCTTTAGAAAGCCTATAGGGAGTTCGTCCAGTCCTAGTACTTTCTAGGGCTTTATTGTTTTAACTGCCTCTTTTATATCGTCTAGTCTAACCGTCTAGCTAACCGGTAGCCTAGGGCCTATTAGGGGTTCCTCCGGGCTATCCTCTTAGGGGGAGAGGGGGAAGAAACGTATTAAAAGGGCCTCTACCTTCTCCTAGAAGATACTAGCTTATCTAAGGGTTAGTAGCTTAGAAGGAGGTAGGGTAGTAGTACTTTATAGCCTAGCCTATCTTTCTAGTTACTAGAGCTTCTCTGGTTTTTCTCTAGCCTTTTATAGAAAGGCCCTCTAGGTCTTTCTCTTACTCTCTTTTATAGCCTTTATTTGCTTCCTCTAGGCTAACTTATAGGCAGTAAGAAGGGCCTAGTTGCTAAGGGAGCGTTAGAGCTATCTTTCTGCCCTTTTTCTCTCCTGGACTACCTAGTAGATTTCGTTGTTCTACTAGGGGGTACTCTTCCTTCTAGTAGTTGCTAGGGCTCCTTTAGGGGTTATAGCCCTAGCAATACGCTAGAGTTCCTCTAATAGCCACCTATAGGCCTTCTAGAGCTTAGCTAGGTTAGAAAGGCATAATAGATATCTATAGCCCCCTATATTATATATTAGGGAGCTGGCCTCTCTTACTACCCCCTTTTTATCTATCTTCTTCTACTAGAATCAGAGGGGCAGTAGTAGGGTTTCTACAGTCTCTAGGTCGATATCCAGTACTTAGGGGTAGTAGTCTAAGTATAAGCGTATATCTAAGCTGGTATAGGAGCAGGTAAGGCTACTACTAAGCTAGAAGTAGTTGATAGTAGAGGCCCTACCTGCTTAGCTCCTCTATAGCGCCCTAGTTATAGCGCTATAGGAGGTATAAAGGGTAAGCCCCTACTCTACTGTTAATAGTAGTAGGTCTTCTAACCTAGGGCTAAAGTGGTTATATTAGTCCTAAAGGGGGTAGTAGAGGTTAAAGTCCCTAGCTAGAAGGTAAAGGCCTAGGCAGGCATTGATCTTCCCCTTTATTTCCTCTATAAAAGGGGTTAAGCCAGTCTAGGGTTAGGGGTTATTATATAGGGACCAGACTGTAAAGGGGCTGTTCTTAGTCTATATAGTAGCCCTAGCCCAGTCTAAGCTAGAGCTATAAGTCTATATTACTAGTAAGAGTGATTTATAGATATAAAGTAAGGCCTGTCCATTAGGGGTGAAAATAAGGTAGTAGAGGGCTGATCTAGGGCAATAGGTAGAGTGCTATACCTACCTATTAATCTAGGGCTCCTATATAGCAAGTATTTCTTCTTTTACTATAGAAAGTAGTACTTCCTATACCTCTTTCGAGCCTTATACGTTTTAGAGGTATACCTTTATATCTCTATCTCCTCTAGCTATATAGTAGGCGGTAGTTGTTATATAGTAGTAGCGTTAGCTAGTCTAGTATCTAGGTCTAGTCTAGGTCTAGTATCTAGGGGTCTAGGGGCTCCTATAGGCTCTAGGGTTCTAGTAGGTCTAGTAGCCCCTTTAGGGCTTATAGCTAGCATAGAGGAAGAGGAAGGGGGGGGTTAGCCGCTTAGGTGGCTAAAGCAGGTAGTAATTGTGCTCTAGTTAGGGGTTAACCCTCTTAATACTATTAGCCGGCCTTTCCGTCTCTTTCCTAAGACTATAGTATAGCCTTCCTCCTCTTATAGCAGGGCCTATTAAGGGGGGTGTTACTACTGTTGTTGCTGTTACTACTGTTGCTATTAGTACTAGTATAAGGGCGGTTGGTTAACGTTAAAGGCCTTAGGCCTAGAACGTAGATATCCCTTAGCCTATGCCTATACCTCTTTTAGGCAGGGGTAGGCCTCTAAGTAGGTATAGTAAGCTTAGTAGCAGTTGCGGCAGTAGGGTGCCCTAGAGCAGGTAGGGGCTTCTAGCATAGTATAGCTATTAGCGCTATAGTTATAGCAGATCTCTTCTTTACTCTAGTATACCTTAGCCCTATAGCCCTATTTCTAGTACTATAGGTATTAGATAGGCTTAGCTTTATTGATCTAGGGCTCTACTTCTAGAGCTTAGCAGCTCTAAAAGACCCCCTCTTTATAGGCTTTCTAGACTGCCTTTAAGGAGGTAAAGGCTATTAGTACCTTAACCCTAGTCTGTTCTAGCCCTTAAGGGTACTAGACCTTTACCCTAACTGCTATAGGGTGTTACTTTCTAGCTTCTTCTAGTAGACCTTTCTCTATAACCTGGTTATAGACTATAAAGCCCTTAACTGCTACTACCTAGGTTGTTATATATAGGAAGGCCTTCTTGCTAAAGGCCCTTATAATCCAGGTAATATTGCTTTCTAGGCTCTTCTTTATCTCTATAGTCTCTATAACTAGAAGGAGGTTACTGCTAGAGAGCGTTTAAACCTTCTAAACTACTAGGCTAGAAGCCTATTAGATAGCCTATACTACCTCTAGGGCAGATTTAGCAAGTACCTATTGCTAGGCTAAGCCTAGTCGGATAAGTACCTAGTGCTCTAGGCTAGACCTAGTTGCCTTACTAGCTGTTAGTTTACTAGCTATATTAGCCTAGGTAGGGGCTATAGACTAGGAGTAGCTAGGCTATTACTGTTATTGCTACTGTTATTACTAGTAGTAGCTAGGCTACTAAGGGTATTACTAGTACTATAGTTTAGGCATTGTTAGGGCAGTAGGGCGGTTTTAGGGTACTAGAGCTACTACTATAGCTAGGGCCTCTTTAGGCAGGTCCTAGAGTAGGGCTATAAGGGCAATTTACCTAGCTTTAGTAGTTGCTTCTACTATACTATAGAAGTTAGTACTGTCTTTAGCTAGGCTGATTATCCGGTCTAAGAGGCTAGAGAGCGCAAGGGCAAGCTTAGAGGGGCTAAAGGCAGTCTAGGCGGTTTTCTTAGTTACTAGGGCGATATAGTCGGCCTTAGTAGCACTATTGTTGCTTCCTTCTTTCCCTGTATTTTTCTCCGATTTTTTCCCTAGCTTTTTCGGGGTTTTCTAGCTAGGAGGGGTCGGGGCTAGGGCATACTAGCTGCTACTTAGGCCCCTAAGGAAAGGGGTAAAGACGTTAGTTAAAGGAGGGGCGCTAATTATAAGGGTGTTAATAGTAGAGGGGGCGCTAGAGCTAGGTACTATAGGTACTATAGTTATAGCGCCTATAGCAGTCTCCTTAGCAGTAGTAGTAGTAGTCTAGCAGTCTTCCATTTCTATATTGTTATTTAGATAGTCTATACTTAGAGGTTAGTAGTCCGTACTTAGAGGCTAGCTTAGAGGGTTATTATTATTATCGTTAGTTATAGGTAGGGCAGGGTTACCAGGGTATAGAGCCGCATTAGTAGTCCGTATATAAGGAAATTACAGTTATAAGAGGGTAGCTAGGCTCGCTATTTTCTGCATTTTCGCACGCCTAGGGCTATCGCGCAACCGACAGCGCTACAGCGAAAATTAGCGGGCGTTGTGTCCTCAATCGGACGGTTCAAATAGATGTAGTTGCACGCGATTTGGTGTAGTTTTGACTAAAAACTCGTTTTTCGTTTTTAGGTGTCGGCCAACAGTAACTTATAGTTAAAGTGTATATAGAGAAGGGAGGATTCGTCAAATTACTTGTCAGAATAGATTTTAATAAGGGATTTTCTTTACTTACTCAATCTTACTTTATAGGTAAGAAAATAATAGTACAATAAACTATTAAGGCCAGAGCAAAGATGGGTTATAGAAGGATATTGTTGTATATAGGACAGAAGGTCCTAGTGTAGAACAGGGCTATATATATATATATATAGGACATGAATACCGGGACTACAGGGCTGTGACAGCCGTCCTGTGTGCAACAAACTGTCAAGGCCAGAGCAAAGATAGGTTGTGGAAGGATGTTGTTGCACATAGGACGGAAGGTCCTAGTGTGGAACAGGGCTATATATATACAGAACATGGACACCGGGACTGCAGGGCTGTGACACTATATATCTAGTAGTTCGAGAACTGAAATCCGTTTTGCCTAAGCTATAACCGTTAGAGCGCTATAGCTTATTTTGTACGTTTAACAGTTAATAAGGAGTAAACCCCCTTATTAGCAGTAGAGTGACACAGGGTCCTATATAGGGAAATAGGTCACGTCTCATGGCACGTGACCTCAGGTCCCAACACCCCCCCCGCTACTAGAGGGGCATACATAGCTTCGCCAGGCTACGCTGACTGTTTTCCGATGGGCACCACGGACCAGGGTATTGTACTGCTTCACACACAGCTCGCCAACAGCACGAGAGCACAAGGAGAGAAGGAAAAAAACAAAAATAGAAAAAATGCTCCCTGTCGAGCTCACGCTCGTCCTCGCGGCGACGCGCGACATGGGCATCGGCCTGCACAACGCGCTACCGTGGACGGGTCTGAGGCAGGAGATGGCCTACTTTGCGCGCGTGACGAAGCGGCTCCCGCCCCAGGTAAGCAGGTCTGTGTGTGTGTGTGTGTGTGCGTGAGAGAGAGAGAGAGGGAGAGAGAGAGAGAGAGAGAGAGAGAGAGAGAGAGAGAGAGAGAGAGAGAGAGAGAGAGAGAGAGAGAGAGAGAGAGAGAGAGAGAGAGAGAGAGAGAGAGAGAGAGCAAACTCGGCACTGTGTCCTCCGCCGACTGACTGGCTAACACGCCCCCGCCCCCTCGCACAACAGGCCCAGCCGCCCGCTCGCAACGCCGTAATCATGGGCCGCAAGACGTGGGACAGTATCCCGCCGCGGTTCCGCCCACTCCCGGGCCGGCTGAACCTGGTGGTCAGCCGCGCCGCCGTGGACGTTGCGCCGAACGCGGACGCCGAGGGTCCGGTGCGCGTCGGGTCGCTCGAGCTGGCGGTGGCGTACCTACGGACGCTCCAGGATTGTGGTGGTGGTGGTGGTGGTGGTGGTGGTGGGGGTGGCGTGGGGAGGGTTTTTGTGATCGGGGGCGCGCAGATCTATCGCGCGGCGTTGGAAATGCGCGGGAGCGGGGAAGAGGAGGAGGCGGCGGCGGCGGTTGTGCGGCGCATTCTGCTGACGAGGGTGCAGGGGGGGTTTGCGTGCGATACCTTTTTCCCGCTGCGGCTGGGGGAGGAGGGGGGGGACGAAGGGGGTGGAGGGTGGAGGAGGTGTGCGAAGGGGGAGCTGGATGAGTGGGTTGGGGAGCAGGTGCCGGAGGGGTTGCAGAGGGAGGGCGACACCGAGTATGAGTTCCAGATGTGGGAGAGGGTGGATTGAGATATGTCTCCAAGCACTCGTATGACGAAGGTCCTTGACGCCTGCCATACTGGTTCCGTCCAGAGCTGATTCCCTCTCTCGCCATGGCGCCATATAAGTGGTATCTGTCCACACACCTTTCCCATCTTATTTTGTCCCATACTACAAGCCAAGCTCCTTGTACAGCTCCTCCAGCTCCCTGACCGGCTTGTCCACGCCCGGGAGCTCCATCTTGGGCGACGTGCCGACCATGGGGCGCCACACCTCGCGCAGCGCCTCGTCGCGCGTGCGCTCCAGCGCGACCAGGGCGCGGCGCATCCAGGCCACGACGGCGGCCAGCACGCGGGCGTCGACATCGCCGCGGGCCTTGAACAGGTTGCGCCACACGGCGGCGGCGAGGGCGGCGTCGCCGCGCACCAGGCCCTCGTCGTACGACAGCACGGCGCCGCGCCACTGCACGAACAGGTCCTTCAGGTAGCGCTGGCGCATGCTGCTGGTGAGCGCGTGCTCGACCTCCATCTTAGCCTCGGCACCGTGGAAGAAGTGGTTCACCAGCGTGTCCTGCCACGTGCGGAACGATTCCGGCTCGACCATGCGCAGGCGCGTCACCACGAGCCAGAGGTGCAGCATGGTGACCTGCGCCCAGGTGCTGAAGGTGGGGAGGAGGCCGAAGTCTGGGGGAGGTTGCGGCGTCAGTGTATCAGAGCGCTTAGGGTTGATGACGGGAGCCGATGGGGTCAGGGGCAGAGCACCCACCCTCATGCCACACCCCGCCCGCGACCGACACACCAATCTCCTCGCCGTCCTCGGCCAGCTTCAGGCGCTCCTCGCGGCGGACCTCCTCGCCGATGCGGTAGTCGGCCTGGGCCGCGCATTGCTTGTATATGTCCTCGGTGGCGCCGTAGACGGCGTACGTCTGCATCGCACCGGGGGCGTTGTACGCGATCGTTTCGGCCACCGGCGTCAGCAGCTTCGTCAAGAAGCGGGCCTTCTTGCCCCTGCTCTCGTGTTGCGTCGACGCCTCGGCGGCGGCGGCAGCGGCCCGGCCGGCATCGCGCTTGTGCTCGAGCTGGGCGCGCAGGGATCCTAGACGGTCCTTTTCGGTGGCGGTGAGGGACGCGGGGGAGGACTGGTCCTTCGTCGCGCGCGGCGCGCTGGTGCCGAGGCGACGGGCCCTTTGGTGGTCGTGGTCGTGGTGGTCGTGGTGTGGTGGGGGCACAAAGACGCTGTGACTTTCGGTGCCAAAGGACCGCACGACACGTGGCGCCTGGCTTCGCGGGAGGATGTGGAAAGTTGTTTTGCAGCTGCGGCACAGCATGTTTGGGATTCGGTGACGCTGGAAGTCCCTTGTCTCGCCGTACACGACCTGTCGCCCAAAAAAAAAAAAAAAAAAAAAAAAAAAGGAAAACCCGGGGACTGCAAATTCGACGTCACTGACGTAATGTACAGGTCTGTTCCAACCCTAACCCTAGACCTGTCCATGACCGATCATCCACGACGCGAATTGACCCAGATGCCCAACAGATGGTATCTATCTCTCTGGTTGTGTGGTTGGTTGTCAACCAGAAGCAGCATGAAAATTGTCTCGAGAGTTCAGCTGTCCACTGTCTACTAGACCAAGCCGCAAAAGACAAGCGAGGCATTCGTGCCGCCGAACCCGAAGCTATTGGACATGGCCACATTGACCTTTTTCTGCTGCGCTTCAAGACGCACAAAGTTAAAGTCCGGGCCCACATCCGGAGCCGTCAGGTTCAAGGTCGGCGGAAGCGTATTCTGCCCGGGCGTCGTTGAGTCAGCCGGGTACGATAGGCACCGGAGAAGCCGTCTTCTCCTCCGGCAAGAAGAAGCTCAGGCCGGGCTGAAGATGCTCACTCACCTCGGTGATGGCCAGCACGGCGAATATGGCCTCTATGGCGCCCGCCGCCCCCAGCAAGTGACCCGTCGCGCCCTTTGTGCTGCTGACACACACGTGGCGCTCGGCCTTGACGCCATGCTCGCCCAGCATCAGCGACCGGATGCCCCTGGCCTCGGCCGCGTCGCCGACCTGGGTCCCCGTGGCGTGGGCGTTGACGTAGTCGACGCGTGCCGGCGCAATGCCGGCGTCGCGGAGGGCCATGCGCATGGCCGCCAGCGCGCCGGCGCCGTCGGGCAGGGGCGCCGTGACGTGGTGCGCGTCGGCGCTCAAGCCGTAGCCGCGCAGCTCGGCGAGCACCGGGGCGCCGCGGGCGCGCGCGTGGTCCAGGGCCTCGAGAACCAGCACGGCGGCGCCCTCGGCCACGACGAAGCCGTCGCGGGCGGCGTCAAAAGGCCGGCAGCTGGACGGCGGGGCGTGGTTGTGCGCGGTGGCGAGCGAGCGAGCGGCGCCGAAGGCGGCAAAGGTGAGCGGGTGGATGCACGACTCGGCGCCGCCGGCCAGCATGACGTCGGCCTTGTCGAGGGCGATGAGCTGCGCAGCGTCGCCGACCGAGTGGGCGCCGGTTGTGCAGGCGGTTGTGGCGGTGTGGTTGGGGCCCCGGAAGCTGTGGCGCATGGAGATGTGGCCGGCTGCCATGTTGAGGAGGATCCGCGGCACAAACTGCGGGGAGACGCGGCGGCGGCTCTTCCTCAGTCAGTCAGCCTGGTCCGCACTCGCACGCGCACTCGCACGCGCACTCGCACTCGCGACGGGGAGGGGGGCCACACGCATCCGCGTCTCACATCTCGGTCGAAGGCGATGCTCGTGGTGTAGATGTCATCGAGATTGCTCAGCCCACTGCCCAGGCAGACCCCTGTTCGGTCGAGGTTCTCGTCTTCGGTCGGGTGCCAGGCCGATTCGTCCAATGCCATGGCGGCAGCGGCGGCCGCCAGCTGGGTGAACTTGGGCAGGCGGCGCTGGTCGAGGGAGCCCGCTCTCAGCCAGTCGTCCCAGTCGTCGTCGTTCGGGACGAGTCCTGCCACGGTGCTCTTCAGACCGTGCCATTGGTCCGGGGGCGGGAGCTGGAGCAGGCTGCGGATGCCCGAGTTCCCGGCGATGAGACGCGTCCATGTTTGGCGCGCACCCACGCCGAGAGGGGTGATGGCGCCCATGCCGGTGACCACGACTCGTCGCAAGCCGCGGGCCGACATGGCAGGAAGGCTGGGTCGTCACAGGCCGTCGTTTGGCTGCGTGAGCCGGTGATGTCTCGACAAAGCTTGTGCTGGTCGGCGATCACGTGACCCTGCCGTGCCAATCTGCACGGACGCCACGAGACACGGCCGTCGGCGAAGGGAATCGGATCGGGCGACGGGTGATTTTCAAGCCACGGCTGCCCCTGCTGCCCCTGCTGCCCCTGCTGCCAGGGACACACCCCCCAGCTCGTCGGGATGAAACAAGAGAGAATGCCGGGAAAGCAAGTTCGAAAAGATCAGACTTCGCTCGCGGACACGTCTTCCTCATCTCGACCTCGGTTGGCTTCGATCGGTGACCGTGCCTCAGCTTGGTTTCAACCCCACAAGCACCACCACCACCACCACCATCTGCGCAAAGTTGTCTACAACTTGTCTCTCGACGCCTCTCTCCCGTCCGTGTGCCGGCCGTCGTCGAGCCAGCTGCGAGGAGGAGCCACCCGCTCTCGCTATCCTCTCTCTCTCGGCCGCGATTCCCTTGACGCCTGCTTGTCTTGATGGCCGCGCGTGTGTGCATCGCGATCATCAGAGCTGGCCACACACGAACGACACTTGCAAGCAGAACCTTATCGCCCCGCCCCGCCATCTCTGCTTCATGTGCGTCTGGACTGTGGACTTGACCAGGTGCCAGCCAGTGGACTCGGCACCTACCGTCTCGTCTCGTCCCAGCATCCCCTGCATTGCTATCGGTATATAGTACCCTCTACCTGTCGCTGCCGTCCCTGGCCTGCATCCCGGCCCTCGTCTCAGGCGCCTTTGTCGTCCTGCACGCGAAGACGGCGCAACGACGGCACGAAGGCTCGAAGCCATCTGGCATGGCCGCTCGAGCAGACACCGGCAGGATGCACGACCGGGACGTGGAGGCAAGAGGGCGAGAGGCGGCGGGTGCGGACCCACGCCGGCCGTACCCGCGTCCACCACCGGGGCCGCAGCCCGGCGTCGGTCGGCCCGGCCCGGTCGAGGACCTGAAAGAGCGCCTCTCGATGTGGGGTGAGTACTCCGACGCGACTCCCGAGAGCTCTCGCGCCGCCGCGGGGCCGGGGCCGGGGACCGGGGCGCGGGCCCCACGCCACCCTGATTACCCGCCCGTACGCGACGATGTTGTGGAAGAGGGTGAAGAATACGAACTGCTTCTAGATCCGAACCTGCCCGACGACTACGACGGCTCCGCACGGCCGCAAGCCTACCCGCTCGAACCGGCCACCACGGACGACGAGTGGTCGCTGAAGCGGACCGGCACCGTCGACTCCGGCGGCGCCGGCGCCGGCTTGGCCGACGAGATCGAGGACAGCCCCTACCCCGAGGTGCGCGCCGCTGTGCGCAACTACGACGAGGTCCTGCCGTGCAACACGGTGCGCGCCTGGACCATCGGGCTGTTGCTGTGCGTGGTGGGGGCGTCGATGAACACGCTGTTCTCGCTGCGTGCGCCTTCGATCGGCCTGGGCGCCCTGATCGCCCAGATCATCGCCTGGCCCATGGGCCACGGCTGGACCAAGATCATGCCCACGAGGCAGTTCAACACGCTCGGCTTGAAGTGGAGCTTGAACCCGGGGCCGTTCAACATCAAGGAGCACTCGGTCATCGTAGTCATGGCCGGCGTGTCGTTCTCGGTCGCCTATGCCACCGACATCATCCTGGCCCAGGTCATCTTCTACAAGCAGGACTTTGGCATCCCCTTCCAGATGCTACTGACCATCTCTACGCAGTCCTTGGGCTATGGCATTGCGGGATTGATGCGCAAGTTCCTAGGTAGGCAGGCTCTCTCTCTCTCTCTCTCTCTCTCTCTCTCTCTCTCTCTCTCTCTCTCTCTCTCTCTCTCTCTCTCTCTCTCTCTCTCTCTCTCTCCCCCCCTCTCTCTCTCTCTCTGTGTGTGTGTGTGTTGCTCCCGGGAACAATAAACATTCACACCCCCCTCCGTTTGTGCAGTCTACCCGGCCTCGATGATTTGGCCGGCCAACCTCGTGTCGGTCGTGCTCATGAACGCCATGTACGAGAAGAGCGACGACAAGGACCCGACCGTCATCGGCGGAAACATGCCGCGGTATCGGTGGTTTGCCCTGGTCACGCTCGCCGCCACCATCTACTACATCGTCCCCGGCTTCCTGGCCCAGTTTCTCAGCACCTTTGCCTTCATGACCTGGCTGTTCCCGAACAACCCGGTGGTGAACCAACTCTTCGGCTACACGTCGGGCCTGTCGCTCATCCCCATCACCTTTGACTGGGCCCAGATCTCCGGCTTCGTTGGCTCGCCCATGGTACCGCCCTGGCACGCCATCGCCAACACGCTGATCGGCGTCTTCCTCTTCTACATCGTCGGCTCCTCGGCCCTACACTACGGCGGAGCCTGGTACTCGCAGTTTCTGCCCATGAGCGATTCGAGCACGTACGACAACACGGGCTCGCACTACAACGTGACGCGCATCCTCACGCCGCAGTTCACGCTGGATGAGCAAGCGTACAAAGACTACTCGCCGCTCTTCCTCAGCACTACGTTTGCCATGTCGTACGGCTTGTCCTTTGCGTCCATCGCCTCGCTCGTCGTCTACACGTACCTGCACCACGGCGAGACGATTTGGAAGCAGTACAAGAACAGCACCAACGAGAAGCCCGACATTCACATGAAGTTGATGCGAAGGTACAAGGAGGCGCCGTCCTGGTGGTACATGTCGCTGTTCGTCCTGGTACGCCCTCCTTCTCCCCCCCTCGAGTGGATGAGCTAGAGCTCGAGACGATTATGAAATGACTAAGCCGGCCGTGTGTGTGTGTGTATCCGCAGATGCTCGCTCTGGGTTTTGTCACCGTCCTGGCATGGCCGACGAACCTCACCTGGTGGGCCTTCTTGTTGTCCGTCTTCATCTCCTTCGCCTTCTCGCTGCCCATCGGCATCATCCAGGCCATCACCAACACCCAGATCGGTTTGAACGTGCTCACCGAGTTTGTCTACGGCTACATCCAGCCTGGAAGACCCCTGGCGCTGATGCTGTAAGGTGGCCTACCTCCTGGCCACAATCAGGGCCATGCGGTCATGCTGACTGACGGCTGTGCGTGCAGCTTCAAAACCTTCGGCTACATCACCATGTCGCAGGCGCTCAGCTTCGTGTCGGACCTCAAATTCGGCCACTACATGAAGATCCCGCCGCGCACCATGTTCATGTGCCAGGTTGTCGCCACCACCTTCTCGTGCATCATCCAGATTGTCGTGCTCAACTACTCGCTCGACAACATCCACGGCGTGTGTACGCCGCGGCAGCCCGAGCATTTCACCTGCCCTGGCGGGCGCGTCTTCTTCTCTGGTCGGTCACCCCCGCCCGTCCGTTCTCCCGTTTCTTGCTGACGTCGGCGTCCAGCCTCGGTGATCTGGGGCCTTCTCGGCCCCGCGCGCGTCTTCTCCCCCGGCCAGATCTACGGCGCCCTCCTCTGGTTCTTCCTGCCGGGCGCCCTCGTGCCCGTCATCATCTACTACGCAGCCCGGCGCTGGCCGCGGTCGCCCCTGCGCTTCCTCATAGCACCCGTCATCTTCGGCGGGGCGGCCGCTATCCCGCCGGCGACGCCGCTCAACTACCTCACGTGGGGCGCCGTCGGTTGGCTGTTCCAGTACTGGGTCAAGAAGCGCCACTTTGCCTGGTGGAGCCGGCTCAACTTCCTGACCAGCTCGGGCCTGGACCTGGGCCTGGCGCTGGGCACGCTCATCATCTTCTTCGCCTTCACGCTTAACAACATCAACCCCCCGAGCTGGTGGGGCAACGACGTGGTGTCGAATACCATGGACGCCATGGACACGGCCGTCCAGACGGTTCTGCCCGACGAGCAGGTCTTTGGGCCGCAGACGTGGTGAGGAGGAGTGATGGCCTGGCGGCGGCGGAGGCGGAAGTATCTGTCATGACAACTTCATCGTTCATGACCCCATACACCCTGTACACTCGCTGCTGGGCCGTGCTCGGCAAAAAAAATCCCCTCCTGGGAACTGGGCGTATTATGTACGCGAAGATATGAGATCTACTGAGCGGGCTGGACAGCGAGGGAGGGTGTGCACGCCTAGGCCATTCGTTGGCGGTGGTGTTCTGGCCCAGGACAACAAGAGTATGTTGGTCTGTTGGCCATCGTGGTCCTTATGCTACAGAGGTGCTTAAGGCACATTGCAACAAAGCTTCCGAGACCAGAATTCTCCTGCCTTCCCAGCCCAGCCCCTATGGCAGACTTCCCACCTTCAGCAGCTTATCCAGAGCCCTGCCGTGGTCCAAAGCCCAGCCGCCATCAAGATCGAGCCTCAACGTATCATCTTTCGTTTTGATTTTGATCACGCCTTCCCCGCTCAGACCCTTTCGAAGGCCCCTGAACGCGGCCTTGACGACCTTGAACAGGTGTCTGAACGGCGCGGTGAGGAGGTGATCCCTGTCGTATTGCAGATACGCCTTCTTCTTCTCCTCCTCAGCGAGCCTCTCCGCCGCGCTCAACACCCTTCTCCCTCCCGCCGCAGCACGGGCAGCCAGCTCGGCCATGGGTTCCGCCAGCGGGTAGGGCAACCTCACCTCCTCGGGCTTGTACAGCATCGGCCTGCGCGCGCGGAACGGCACCAGGTTCTTGACCGTGACCTCGATCAGCAACGGGCCCGTCTCGCCACCGCCCTCGGCTATGGCCTTGGCGGCGACGCGCGACCCCCGCAGCCACCCCGCAGCCTGCTTGCCCGCCTGCTTGCCCGCCGCCGCCGCCGACGCGGCCGGCACGGCCCGGATCATGGCCACGATGCCCCGCGCGCGCAGGATGAAGGCGGTGCCCATGGCTCCAAAAATAATGATCATGGCGCCGAAAAAGGGCGGCGCCCACCACACCACGCCCTCGGGCGGCCGCGCCGCCACCAGGTTGTACTGTCCCGCCGCGAAGGCGAACAGGAAGCAGCCCGCGCCCACGCAGCTCCCTATGTACCAGAAGTGGGAGGGCGCTTCGTAGAGAACGGTCGGGACGCCCTTGGCGGCAAGCCGGGCAGCGAGCAGCCTGGTGGGCACGGCTGCTGTCGCGAGGGATGGTGTCTTGGTGTGTCGGGGCGATGGTGGTGCGACCGCGGTCGGCGCTGGTTTGAGAGGTCTTGACTGTCCTGGGGCAGGCGTCGAGGGTCTTTTGGCGCCGGAGAAAGCAGTCCCCCGGAAGAAGCGGGGGCTGGGGTGCAGGCGGTGCTGTGCTTGTGGTCGAAGGGCAGCCCTTCGACATACGCAGCTGTCGGATGAAAAGCTGAGGCGTACGTCCAAGATTCGGAGGTGGAAACCTTTGAAGTGAGAGGCCATTGTG
This sequence comes from Phyllachora maydis, assembly GCA_029339225.1. Classification (NCBI taxonomy): domain Eukaryota; kingdom Fungi; phylum Ascomycota; class Sordariomycetes; order Phyllachorales; family Phyllachoraceae; genus Phyllachora; species Phyllachora maydis. The sequence continues at coordinate 266,569 of JAQQPM010000006.1, read as the reverse complement.
GGTGAAGATGAGTCCTTGGAGAGGAAGACTGGGTCGGAGTCTTTGAGGCAGACGCGAAGACGCGAAATATGGCTTGCAAAAAAAAAAAAAAAAAAAAAAAAGATGAATTGGTTTCGAAGCCATTCCCGTAGAAATTGGCTAGCGGAACCGGCAATCCGGCCAGTCACCTCCCCGCTCCGAGCGGATGGACCTCCGGGCCGGGGCCCGCATTTTACCGCACTGTGGTCCGAGCTTTTCTTCCCCCAACAGCCGAGCGATTGAGTTTCACTTTCACAGAAGAAAAGGCCGCGGACGATCAACCACCTACTGAGATTGCCGGCAACTACGCCATCGACCCCTATAACGTCGAAATGGCCTCCTTTGCGACGGCTTGCCGCCTGTCCGCCAGGCTGGCACGACGGAAGCTGACCCGCGACGTCCCCTCTCGAGGTACGTCGTGCACCATGAACGACCAGCACGACGAGTGTCGGCACGAACAGTCTAGCCAAGCAGAGGGAGTTGGTTAGAACTGACTGACATGGTCCACCATCCATCTCCAGGCCTTCGCACATCCGCCGCCGCCCGCGCGGCCCAGAACTTCACCATGCCCGCCCTCTCACCCACCATGACCGAGGGCAACATCGCAGCCTGGCGCGTCAAGGAAGGCGACAAATTCTCCGCCGGCGACGTGCTCCTCGAGATCGAGACCGACAAGGCGACCATGGACGTCGAGGCCCAGGAGGACGGAATCCTGATGAAGATCATGCAGAATGACGGCGCCAAGGGCGTGCAGGTCGGCACGCGCATCGCCGTGCTGGCCGAGGACGGCGACGACGTCGGCGCCCTCGACCTCCCGCCGGACGAGTCCTCCGCCGCCCCGAAGAAGGAGGCTGCGGTGCCGAACTCGGTCAAGGCGGAGCCCAACCCACCCGTGTCCGAGCAGGACCGGCTCCCGTCGTCGCGGCCGGTGCCAGCCAAGAGCGGCGCCAAGGCGGCGCCCCAGACCAAGCCGCTGCTGCCGTCGGTGGCGCGCCTGATGGGCGAGAACGGCCTGGACGCCTCGGCCGTCGAGGACATGACGCCGACGGGGCCGAACGGCCGCCTGCTGAAGGGTGACGTGCTGGTTTACCTGGGCAAGATCAAGGCGAGCACGCCGGCCGACATCAGGGAGCGGTTCCAGAAGAACTCATGCCTGGACCTGGGCGACATCAAGTTGGCCGTACGCAGGGAGGTGAACGAAGGTTTCGATACGAGGGCCGGGAAGGAGCAGGCGGCGGAGGCGGCGGTGCCGAAGGACACGCAGGTCTCGGTCCCCGTCCTGCTCGCTCGAGCGGTCCGGGTGCAGAAGAAGATTCAAAAGACCCTCGGCGTGTTCCTACCGCTGTCAACCTTGATTGGTCGCGCGATCGAGCTGGCCAACGATGAACTGCCCTGCTCCGCGGGTGCAGCACCCTCAGCGGACGAGCTTTTTGACCAAGTGCTCGGCCTCGACAAGGGCAAGGGGACCATGGTATCGAGGGGCCACTACCTGCCGCAAATATTCGCCCTCCCACCGACGTCTCTCCTGACGCCGCGCCCGACGCAGACAAGAAGGGCAGACATCATCGATGTATTGGCCGGGACATGGCGAAAACCTGCTGCACCTAAACCTGTCACCAGCCTTGCTCCCGGTATCTCGCCCACGACGCAGAATCTCTTCAGCTTGACCGTTCCCCCGAGCGAGGAGAAGAGGGCAAAGGTGTTTCTGCAGAGGGTAAAGCTTATTCTCGAAGCAGGGCCTGAGCGGCTTGTATTATGAACCTGTGTGGTAAACGCAAGGCTTGCCGGGGCGGCGTGGCGTGAACAGCTGGCTCGGCAGTCATGAGGTTGGTTTCTCTTGCTCGAGTTCTACAGACGTTGGAGGCCGGGCTTGTATGTGCGGTAGCGGTTCTCCCGGCATAGCTCGACTCGCGTAATCATGCTCTTTGCTGAAAACTGGCTGACTACATGTGGTTCGCACATGAACGTGCCGCGAGACTCTTGACATCAAACAAGACAATTCTCAGCTCAAAGCTGGGACCGAGCGGCGAGAGCCGGGACACTGAATCCTTGCCTGTTTTTGTTGTGATAATATAAACATCGACATGGCCTCCAGACAGAGATGCCGTCACAGGTCCCAGTTTCGACACCGAACAGGACCACTGCTCCATCGGCCCCACCATGTCTATGCCTCTTTTCTTTCCGCACCGCTGTGCTTCGTACTGGGGTACTTCGTACTCGTGGTGGCAACACCAGGATGTTAGGGCCAGTCCTGCCCCACGGACCAAGCTCGGTCCGCCATCATGGCCCCCGAGTCTCGGATAGTGGTGTCTGGCTGGTAAGGGCGATGGCGATTCGGTTGAAACAGGCGGCCCATCTGGGCTGGGAACGGTGTGTGACTCGATTCATCCAAAGGCTAGGTAGATATCTAGGAGGAGTGTGGCTTCTAGCTATCACCACACTTAGGCACCAGATCAGCGATCCAGGGCTGGGTAAGTGCTTCGTGATTCTAAGCTAGTGATTGATTGTATCGCTCATGGCCTATGGAATGTCCTACTATGCTAAAATACTATGGGTAGGGCATTCGTATAGCTATGTTACATATGCTGCAGCACTCCTGCAGAATCTACACCATCCCCTTTCTCTGTTTAGACTGTCTATAGTCTATATAAAGGAAATCTCGCGATATTAATCTTAGTGTTTTAGGGTTAGCTTTCTAGCTAAGCTAATAAGTATCGGCGATCCTACTATAGTAGCGTTTTGCTTCTATACTATATACTATATATAGGGTAACTGTCGTTAGTATATGCCGGAAACAGATTCGTACTGTTATAGCAATTCGGCAGCTTGATACTACCTAGGGTGGCAAGGCTATATATATTGCCCCTATAATAATACGTTATAGCATAGGGCCTATTATAGAATAGTTCCTACTTATAAGCCCGCTGCCGAACTTATAGTACCTAATCTCCAGGCGTAAAGACTCGTAGTAGTACCTTACTTTCCTAAGTATAAGCCTAAACGCAGTTATAAGTAGCTTTTAACGATAAGGTATAGCTATATGCTAATATAGCCCTATATGCCCTAATATGCTCCTTCTGCTAGGTAGTAATCTTATTGTTAATAGCCTCCTATATATAGGCTATATTAATTAGTAACTAGTATTGTTTTAGAGGCTTAACGCTATATACTAGGAAGTAGGCGCTATATCCGCTTAGTCCTAGGGTACGGTTCAACGTAGTAATAGCAATCCAGGTAAGTATAGTAGTAGTTAGGTCTGGATATTCTAAGCTATACTAGGTTATGATCGCCTTAAGCTTCTGGTTCGCCTGTTCTACTTAACCGTTGCCTTAAGGGTATAGTAGTATAATAGGCGTTAACTATATACCGTTGTACCTATAGTAGCTAATAGCGTTATGCCCTATAAAGTACTGTATATTGTTATATATAAGCTGTTAGGGTACTTTATATATATCCTGAATCTTCTTTAGCATAGTTATTATATCGCGGAAGGTCTTAGAGGGCATATAGCGTGCTACTATCTAGCCGGTTAGGTATTCTACTATTACTAGGATATCTTATTGTTACTAGCTAGTATGATCGATTCTCTAGTAGGAGAATATCTTAGGTGTATAGATAGGCTATAGATCTAGTAGAGTTGGGTTAGGGGCCTTTATTAGCTAGTACTAAGGGTAACGGCGATATCCTTCTTATACTACTAGTTATAGGCTTAGGTGCTAGTATATCTAGGCTACCTCTCTCTTAATAGTACCTATAAAGGCGTAACTATAACGCTTATAGATAAGGTTTGCTATCCTGACCAGGTCCTTATAGTTAACTACCTTATGCAATACTGTCCCTTATAGGCCTAGTATATCTCTAACTTTATAAAGGAAGGTCTGAACCTAGTAGAGGTATCCCTTAAACAATAGGAAGTGCTTAGTAACCTAGTCCTTAGTCAGTCTTACTAGGAGATTAATACCTTCCTTAAGGTGCTTTATAATAGTTTATAGATCAAGCTAGTACAGTTAGTTAAGGCAGTCTATAGGTACTATATCCTATAGTGCCTCTATATCCTCTTCCCCCTTCTTACTGTCGACGGCCAGGTATACCGTTGTATTTCTAGGGGGCCGGGATAGGTAGTCGGCTAATATATTGGCCTTGCTAGGGCGGAAGATAATATATACGCTATAGTGTTCTATTAAGTCTAAGAACTTAACTATTCGTACTAGTTGCTCGCCCTTATTATATATAGTCTTAAGGCTCTTATAGTTAGTAATAATAGTAATATTACTACCCTCTATCTAGTACCTCTAGTGCTAAAGGGCGTAGAGTATGGCTAGTAGCTTATGTTCCTAACTGCTATAGTAGGTCTAGGTATTAGTAAGCTTCTTAGAGAAGTAGGCTATAGGGTAGAGGAAAGAGCAAGAGCTATGTAGGTAGGGCTAGAGTAGGGCTATGCTGAGATATCGTTAACTTATATCTAGCTTAAGTATAATAGGCTTAGTCTAGTCGAACTAGCGTAGTACTAGGAGAGATGTAATAGCGGTCTATATCGCTTGGAAAGCTTCCTATACTTCCTTAGTTAGTACTACCTTCTGTCCCTTAGGGCTGCTAGAAAGGTCTATAAAAGGGCTAGAGAGCTTAGTATATTTAGGGATTAATGCCTAAAAGTAACTAGCAGCGTTAACGAAGGAACGGATCTCTGTTATTATAGTAGGCTTAGGGCGTTATAATATAGCTAATATTTTAGATAGGTTAGCTTAGACGCTAGCCTTAGAGACTAGGAAGCCTAGGAATATCCCTTTCCTAATAAAGAGCTTCGTTTTAGCAGTATTAATAATAAAGCTAAAATCCGTAAGCTAGGTGAAAAGCGTTAATAGGCATTGGAAAAGCTTGCTATTATTAGAGGCCTATATAGAGATATCGTCGAGCAGGCTAGAACACTAGTTACAGAGTAGCTATAGGTACTCCTTTATAACTTTTTAGAACGTTGCCGGTATGTTGGTTAACCTAAAGGGTATAATAAGCTATTCGTATAGACTATATAGGGTAACGAAAGCGGTCTTCTTACGATCCTCTAGGGCTATACAAATATGCTAGAAACCGTCCTTTAGGTCGATAAACGTATATTTCTTATAGCCTACTACCCTCTAGATCTTATCTATAGTATAAGGCAGTAGGTAGGCATGTTTCTTTATAACTTTATTAAGCTTATAGTAGTCTATACAAATACGCTAGACTATAACTAAACTGTTAGTATGGAAGTAGGTTTCGAATGCTTATACTAGTGCTAACATTATTGGTATAACTATAAATACTGTTCTCTAGGACGATATTCCTATAGAAAAAGGCCTGTTTATATCCCTATTAGCATTAGTATTAGAGTTGTCGAAAATCCTAACCTCCTTGATTATCGAGATGTTCTTTTTCGGCGTTAATAGTAGAGGAGCAGCCTATAGGCTTTTCAACGGCTATATAATCTTCCTGTTATAAGCTTGGATAAAGTTATCTATTGCTGCGTTCTACTGCAGGCTATATTACTAGGGAGGAAGCTTAACAGGCTTTGCGTTGCTAGTATTAATATAGTATATAGTGTTAACGATTTTACTATCTTCTCTTTTTGTAATATCGAAGAGAGACGGGAATTTAGCTGTAATCTATACTAGATAATCGTTAACTTCTACGTTGCTTATAGGGGTCTCTAGGTGCTATTTGATCTATTATATAGTCTATAGAGATATCTCCTTAGCGGCGTAATAGATAAAGTAGTTCTTACTACTAGTACGTTATACTATAAGGGTTGGTTTTCTAGGGAAGCCTGCTAACCTAATAGAACTATTAGAAAGGAATTAGGCTCTAAACTTATAGAAAACGCTTCTTCTAAGGGTTAGGTTGCTAGAGAAGGTCCTATTAGGGACTATGTCGCAGGTAATAGTATAGGACTGTAATCTTATACCCTATACTATAATAAAGTTAAACCAGACAACTGAATCTTCGGTAATAGTTAGTCTAGTACCTTTAACGCTGCTTATAGTAGAACGCTATTAAGAAGGGTAGCTTCTTATTTACTAGGTAAGGGTCCTTAAGATATAGCAGACTGTATAACCGTTGTCCTAGAAAACCGTGATCGGGGAGCTGCAGTTAGTAAGTATAGCTTGGAAAACCAGATAGGGTACGCCGTAGCCTTTACGAATAGGTTAATTACAAAGGGGGGGCATATCTCTACCTCTGCCTATTTCTATAAAATAGGCGGATTAGCCATCCTAATCCTTACTATATAGGTTATTAAGAAGGTTATTAAACTTAGCGTTATAGTCGTCTCTACGGTCCTTTAGAGAGGCTTTTTCTCCCTTCTCCTTAGCAGTATATACCTTATGGCAGACAAAGTGTTTAAGGGTTTTACCGGCTGCCTTATAGAACTAGAATAAGCTCTGTTTCTTTAGGATACCTATAAGGGTAACCCTTTTATTATCGTAGTCCTATAGGGGAGTAAGGTAGGAAGAAGATGACGGCTATCTTAGCTGCTATAAGTAGTCTTTTACCTAATGCCCTACCTTACTATAGTTTAGGCAGGTATTATTGTCTACCTTTATAGTACCCTAGGGCATACCTTTAACGGTAAAGCCGGTTGTTAAACGTACAAAATAAGCTATAGCGCTCTAACGGTTATAGCTTAGGCAAAACGGATTTCAGTTCTCGAACTACTAGATATATAGCTATATTCTGAGGGTGGACCCACTTTTGTGGATACCGCTGACTAAGCTATATACTCCACTATATAGCCTAGAAATAGCTTTAAAAGGCTTTTCTATTTTTAGATTTATGCCCCACTTTTGTGGAGACAGCCTCCTTAGGCTGTATAAGCGCTAGAAATAGCCTTAAAAGGCTCTTCTACTAGGTCACCTACCTACCCTGTACCTACCCTGTACCGCAGGAGCGAAAACAGAACTTACAGGAAAAGTCGTACGGCTTACCCTGCAGCTTAGGTGGCCGTGAGTCGATTATTTAAAATCGCCAGCTTATTTGGTTTTTCGGGAAGTGGCCATGCACCTACTAAGGCGCTCCTGCCGTATGGAGGGCAGGAACGGTGCCGGAGGGTATATATAGGGAAGGAAATTGCGAAGCCTTACCTACTTAGACTAGAAATCAAGTTACTACGTTACCTACAACTATAAGCCTTATAGGCCTATAAGACCTACTGAAAGCCGTGATATATAAGCTTAAAGCCCCTATAATATAGCGCTATAGCCTATAACTATACCGTTATATAAGGACTTTTATAGAGGGAATACAGTAAAGGGCCCTACTTTACTATATTAGCACATACCTAGGAAGTGCTATTTAGGCCATATCAACGCTGTTGCTGCCCCTACGTACCCTATACGACTACTACTAGTAGGCTATAGTAGTTATAGATCCTTATATAGGATTACCCATTCCAATAGGTTATAAGCCCGGATAGCCTGTGGGATAGTTATCGTTGGAGTCCAATTTCAAAGCGCTACCTCTGCCTATATATATAGGGCTATTTAAGCCTCTTATAGCTGAAAATATAGTACTATATTAGCCCTAAAAAGCTATATATTACATCTTATTAAAGGCTATTTAAGGACTAAAAAGCCTGAAAATCTAGAAGGATAAATCGCTGAGAAATCTAAGTCCTATAGTATTAACGAGCATTTAGGGCTCTTATACGCTTAGGCTAGTATACTTACCTATACTAAAAGACCTTTCTACTTATAGCTGGAAGTAGAAAGGCTAGCGTTTTAGAATTTCTAGCGCTAAAGACCTATATTTCCCTACTATAGAGCCCTTTCTATAGATATATCTATAGGCGGTAGTTAAGTCCCTACGTCGAAGTCTCTAGTCCCTATCTTAGAGCCTAGTTTAGAATTTCTACTAGAAAGCCCTACTAAGTAGCAAGTAGGCAGCGCTATAAACCTACTAAGCGCTAAGACTAGCCTAGAAAATCACTACTATAATTAGTAAGCTAGCTAATTAGCTTTAGTAAACTAGAAGCTAATTAAGTGCTTTAGCTAGTACTATAAAGTAAATAGTAGCCTATTTACAATGGCGGATCAAGCTAAAGGGAAGGGTATAGCCCCTAAAAGGGCTAGTAACCCAGCTGATCCAGGGCAATCTTCTAGGCCTCCACTACCTATACAAACCCTATCAGAAGATGAGGAAGATGGCAAAGACTATAGCAAGGTTATAGAATTCCTAAAACAGAATATAAAATCTTATAACCGAGTTATAGCTAGCCAATCTAGTAATATAAAAACACTACTTTTAAGTCTAAATACCCTAAAAGCCTCTGTTAAGGATAGCGTTAGCGCTATAAAGAATATATCTTCTACTTTAGCTTCTCTAACTAATAGTAGCAATGCTGCTGCTACTGGAAAGACTAGCTATAGTCCTAGATTTGATCCTTTTAGCGGTACTATAGATTTAGATTCTCCTCCACGTCCCCCTAGGAAAGAGCCCTATCTAGGGCCGGCTGTTAATTCAGCTACTAGTAATTTAGACCCCCCTATAGATATAGGGTCTAAGGAAGGCTTTAAGGATACTATTACTAGTAGTATAGTAAAGGAGCTTTCTAAAAAGGCCTATACTATACCGGACGATAGTAAGCTTAGCGGGGAAAGCAATTTTAAACAGTGGATTCAGGCTTTAAGTATAGTGCTAAGAGCGTTAGGGATATCTAATTTTTTAGAAAACCCTGATATATCTAACACTTATAGCGACTCTGATTAAGCTGTTCTTTTAATGCTTCTACGTAATAGCTTATCTAGTAGCCCTAGGGCTGCTATATCGTAGATTTATATACCTTCTAAGGCCTTTAAGCTGCTTGTTAGGCAGTATAGCCGACCTATAGAGTCTAAAAAGGAGGACGTCTATAACGAATTCCACGCCCTTACCTTTAGTACCTATAAAAAAGGCTTATCAGCTTTTAACGCTGAATTTAACGGCTATCTTGCTAAGCTTACCATAGCTAAAATAGATATAGATCCCTCTTTAATACTAAATCAGTATTTTAAGGCTCTAGAATCTAAGTTTCCTAGCTGGGTATCACGCTAAAAGAGCTCTATAAGACAGGCTAGAATGCTAGGCCTTACAGCCTCTAGCCTTAATATAGAATATCTAATGGCTGATATTCTAGAAGAATCTAGGAACCCGGCTACAGAGGCGTATAGAGCAGCTCACGTAGCTAATAGCTCTAATTCAACCCCTAATTCAAATTCTAACCCTAGTAAGAAGGGTAAAAATAAGAAAAAGGGTAAGAAGAAGGCTAGTTATAATGTTAAAGGGCAGAATTATAGTACTAAAAGTGCTGAACAAGCCTCCTTTATACTAGGGTCCTATAACCTAGCTGTAGAAGAAGAAGAAGAGGAATCCGACTCTAGTTCCAATTCTAATTCTTCTAGCGATTCTAATACCCAATTAGCACAGCTATTAGCGTTAAAAGGGTATAAGAAGCGTAAGGACTTTAAAGGAAAAGGCCTAAAAACCTCTTCTAATAACAAGGCAAAATATAAAGATAATAAGCCTAGAAGACGCCCTAGAGACCCCGCTCTTTATAATAGTTGGCTATACGATACAGGATCTACGGACCATATTAGTAATAGTAAAGAGCGGTTTACTACCTTTACGCCTAACACAGGCCAGTTACGCCCTATTAACACTGGAAATGGCCCTGTAAGCCCGGCTGGTATAGGCTCTATTACACTAGAAGTATTATCTAGAAAGGCCCCCCCTACCTATACTAAATTAGTATTAGATAACGTTTTATACCTACCTAATATTGATATAAATATTGTTAGCAGGGTTAGGCACTATGATTCGGGAGGTTGTCTTATAAAGGAAACCCTTTACGGGGGTAATAGACGCTGTATAGCTGTACTAGACATTAAGAAATCAGGATTTTTTCTTGACGTTAAAGGCAGCTCTAAGCCTATATTACATGCAAATTTTGCTTTTCCTTTAGGCCTTTCTAGTTATACTACTAAAAGTATAGAGCCGTAGCGTAATAAGATAGTGGTGGAAATTCCTTCTAATTCTATTAGAAAGGAAGACTATAGACCTATTATAGAGGATGCTATAGTATCCGAAGCTATAGAGCCTAATAAGCGCTATAAGCTAAGGAATTCTCCGGCTAAGGGTACTACTTTAGAAGGTGTAGGACCTTCTTTAAGGGGGAAAAGGCCCTGTAGGCCTGTAGAGCCCTTAGCCACTGCCTAGGCCCCCTATCAAAGTCCCCGTAAGACTAGGGAGCCTGAGCCCTTAACTGGCACTGGAGACCTGCCCCGTGTGCTAAGAGAGCCAGTTATAGAGGGGAATAAAGTAGTAGAAAAGGCTATATCTAGCCCTACTTTAAAGGAGCCTAATATAGGTCAGCGAGATTACTATAATCTACTTAATTTAGCTAAATTGTAGCACGTTAGGCTAGGCCATATAGGCCTACGTCTTTTGAAAAAGACCTCTAGTATTACTAAAGGGCTGCCTAATTTTGATAAAATAAAGGAAGCTGATTTTCACTGCTCTAGCTGTGATTGAGGTAAAGCAGTAAGAAGGGTTAGTAAGGCTTTAATACCTGACCCACCTAGGGTCTTAGACTCAATAGAGGGCGATACTGTTAAAATTAGGCCTAGGCCTTATAATAGAAACCCTATAGTCTTACTTCTAGTTGACCGTAAAAGTAGGTATAGGTGGGTTTTTAACTTACCTAATAAATCAGGCCCTATAGTAGCTAACGCTATTAAGGGCTTTTTTAGGGGCCTAAGGAATGGATTTGGTAGATATCCTACTAAATTCCACTTTGACGGAGGCACTGAAATAACTGATTTATTAACTACTTGGTTAGCTAAAAGGGGTATTAAATTTAGCACTTCTGCCCCCTATATCTACGAGCAGAACAGCTTAGTAGAACGATCAGTTAGAGTTATATTAGACCGTGTAAGGTGTACTATTCTTAGTAGCGCTTTACCCTAGTATTTGTAGTGCTTTATACTAGAGGCTGTAGTAGAATTAGTTAATAGTACAGCTATAACTAATAAGGAAACCACTCCTTTCCAGGCGCTATTTGACGAGCTAGAGCCTGGTATTCCACATATACCTAACCTAGAGCGCTATAGGGCTATAGGCGCTAGAGGAGAGGCGATTATACCTCTAGAAAAACGGTCTAAATCGTTAAAATTTACCTTTAGAACGGAAGAGTGTAAATTACTAGCGGTATTAGGTTCTAAGACCTACCTAGTATATATACCGTCTAGAAGAGTAGTACTTAAAACCTCTACTGTTAAGTTCATAGAGGATAATACAGTACTAAGTCAGCCTACTGATAATACAGCTTTAGAGGGGGAATTAGTAGACCTAGACTTAGATTTAGAGGGGGCTGTCAGCCCAGACCCTTCTAATCTTAATACTGAAAAGCCTATTAGTATAGAAATAGGACCTAGTAAGCTAGAACCCTACGAATCTTCTTCCGATAGTAAATTAGATGAACCCTCACCGGATAAGCCTATAAATCCGGTTATAGTAGAGTCTACTAGGCCTACTATATCTATTAGAAAGCCTGAATTACCAGAGGTGTTTCCCTAAACTATAGAGCCTATTTTTACACCTAAGCCTATAGAAGTTATAGCGCCTAATCAGCCTATAACGAACGAACCTCTTGATAATAGTGATCTTATTTCAGAGGGGGATAAAATGCAGCTTGATTACTATAAGCTTTTAGCTAAGACTAGTAGCTATATACTATCTTTTGTCTATAAGGCTCGAAAAAGGGTAATATCTAAGGATAGTACGCCTACTACTTATAAGCAAGTCTTAAAACTACCTAGAGATGAGCGTAGTAAGTGGTTAGAGGCTATTACCAAGGAATTTATCCAGTTATTAGAGCTAGGGGTTTTTAAATTCCTACCTAGGAGTCTATTACCTTCTAACCGTAAGCTTATTACCTGTCGAAACGTTCTTAAGGTTAAAAAGGACGCTAAAAATAGGCCTATTAAGTATAAATCTCGGTTAGTAGCTAGGGGCTTTATGCAGGTAGAAGGCCTAGATTATACTGTAACCTACGCCTCTACTAGTATACCACCTACTTGGCGTATACTTCTAGCTATAGGTGCTGTTCTAGACTGGGAAATAGAACAAGCTGACTTTATAGGGGCATTTCTTAATAGCGCTCTTAGAGAAGAAATATATATGGAAATCCCTGAAGGACTATTAGACCTAGCGGCTTCTAATAAGGCTATTTATAAGCTTTTACTGAAATACAGCTATAATCCTTCTACTCCTAATATTATTAAACTATCTAAAGCGTTATACAGTCTGAAACAAAGCCCTAGAGAGTGGCAAAATAAGCTTAAAATCTTACTTAAGAGCCTAGGCTATCTCCCTCTTATTTCAGATCCAGGGGTCTTCTATAATGCTAAAACCTGCCACTTTATCGTTACCTATGTAGATGACTGTCTATTTATAGGGCCTAATATAGGCTATATAACTGATTTAAAGAAACGGCTTAATAAGGTCTACGCTATAGAAGACTTAGGGCCTGCCGCCTATTTCCTAGGCGTGCAGATTATAAGGGATAGACCTAATAGGCGCCTGTGGCTTAACCAGTCACAGTATGTAGAAGAGGCGGTTAGCCGCTTTAACTTAGCCGATTCTAAGCCTATATCTATTCCCTTACAGCCGGGGCTAGTAAGTCAACTTCAACTAGAGGAAGATATTGCTAGCCACCTCTGTAGTTCTACGGAAATTAAGCTCTATCAAAGCCTAGTAGGAACAGCTATATATATAATGCTCCTTACTAGGGTAGATATTAGCTTTACCGTACAGTGGCTCTCTAGGTCTTTAAATAGACCTACAAAATCACACTTAAACGCTGCTAAAAATCTTTTTAAGTATCTTAACAGTACCAAAGACTATAGCATCTGTTTTAGCTGTAACGGAAATACAGTAGCTGATTTAGGGCCTAAGCTTAGTAATAGTAGTAATACAACTACTAAGCTTAGTAGAGACTTTCACTCTAAGGAAGGGCCTAGGCCCCTAACTACTACCTCTACTACTATAGTAGATTCTAGAAATAGTAAAGGTAGTAGCCGGACTTCTATAATTAATAGTAGTCTAGTCCCTATAGGCTTTAGTGATTCTGATTTTGCAGGGGATAAGGCTACTAGTAAATCCACCTACGGCTATCTATATAAGTTAGCCGGTGGGCCTATTAGCTGGAAAACGAAAAGAGCTACTACTATTGCTCTCTCTACCCTGGAAGCTGAAACTGATGGACTTACAGAGGCTATACGCGAAGTACAGTGGATTATAGGGCTATTTTCTGAACTTCACAGACCTATAGACTACCCTATTACTCTCTATAGAGATAATCAGGGCTCTATAACGGTGGCTAATGACCCAGCGCTACACGCTAGAACTAAGCATACCCTGCTGAAATTCCGGTACGTTAGAGAGCAGGTTAAGGCTAAAATAGTTACTATTATATATCTTAATACTAAGTGTATGCCGGCTGACGGACTTACTAAAGCCCTACCAGTTAGTGGCTTTCAGTCTTTTATCAGGCTTTTAGGCCTACAACCTAAGGGAGCTTTTTACTAAGCTACCCTCTACCCCTATATATATATTTATTCTATACTATATATATAGAAGGCCTGGCTTAGCCTGATTAGCTTATAAGACCAGTCAATAGTACCGGCTACTTTACAGCCCTCTGGAATCACCTAATTCCTCTATATAGCCTTAAAAGGCTTATAAGGTCCTAGCCACTGTAGTACAGTTCTATAGGCGCCCTTGTGCTGGCATCAGCTCCCTGCGGCGTTAGGGAGGCCTATATTACTCTAGCTACGTCTAGAAGTACTCTAGTATATAGTATAGCTATATTTGGAAAATATAGGCTCCGGCTATTACTAGTAGTATACTTTCCTTTAGAGGGGGATTCTCTATGTGACTACCTGTTATTTCCTTACTAGAACTGGCTGAAAGAACGGAGTAAAAAAGGGCATAAAATTTAAAACCGTGCTAAAAATTGTTTTCTCTATAAGAGGATAAAGGCGTTTATAAGCCCTTTACTCCTTCTATACTCTAGTGCGTCTATCAGTCGCTAGGGTATAGAATATTTAGATATTATATATTACTATACGCTTTAAAGCTATAGTACCTATACCTTTAAATAGGTTATAGGTTTGATTTCAACATCATATATATTCTTACTTCTTTCTATATATAATAGGAGTTTATCCTATATATATATAAGGGCCTAACCCCTTTGTCTAACGGAATAGTTTTGCTCTTACGTTCTTATTTCTTAGGATTCTTCTATTCTTTACCTATATATAGCTTTCTAAGGCTTATAAAGGAACAGAAGAATAGAGGGGGTGTTAAACGTACAAAATAAGCTATAGCACTCTAACGGTTATAGCTTAGGCAAAACGGATTTCAGTTCTCGAACTACTAGATATATAGCTATATTCTGAGGGTGGACCCACTTTTATGGATACCGCTGACTAAGCTATATACTCCACTATATAGCCTAGAAATAGCTTTAAAAGGCTTTTCTATTTTTAGATTTATGCCCCACTTTTGTAGAGACAGCCTCCTTAGGCTGTATAAGCGCTAGAAATAGCCTTAAAAGGCTCTTCTACTAGGTTACCTACCTACCCTGTACCTACCCTGTACCGCAGGAGCGAAAACAGAACTTACAGGAAAAGTCGTGCGGCTTACCCTGTAGCTTAGGTAGCCGTAAGTCGATTATTTAAAATCGCCAGCTTATTTGGTTTTTCGGGAAGTGGCCATGCACCTACTAAGGCGCTCCTGCCGTGTAGAGGGCAGGAACGGTGCCGGAGGGTATATGTAGGGAAGGAAATTGCGAAGCCTTACCTACTTGGACTAGAAATCAAGTTACTACGTTACCTACAACTATAAGCCTTATAGGCCTATAAGACCCACTGAAAGCCGTGATATATAAGCTTAAAGCCCCTATAATATAGCGCTATAGCCTATAACTATACCGTTATATAAGGACTTTTATAGAGGGAATACAGTAAAGGGCCCTACTTTACTATATTAGCACATACCTAGGAAGTGCTATTTAGGCCATATCAACGCTGTTGCTGCCCCTACGTACCCTATACGACTACTACTAGTAGGCTATAGTGGTTATAGATCCTTATATAGGATTACCCATTCCAATACCGGTATTAGGGCTAGGGCTTATAGAGGGTATAGGGGAGGCCTCTTCCTTAGTAGGAAAGGAAAGGCGGTTGTTATAGTAGGGATTAGAGATAGCCGATATAGTTAGCTCAATAGAGGCTATACCGGGTTTCTTACTGGTAGCCTTACTAATATATATATTATAGCTAGGGCGTAAGGTTCCCTATAACTTAACCGTCGTCTCTAGCATACTATAGACTTGCTTCTCTATATAGGTTAGGGTAATCTCCTCTATAAGAATAACCTACTCTATAACTAATTTAGTAGTAGAGAGGTAAGTAGCTTGCTACTAAAGCGCAACCTATACTAAGGGCATATACTACTGTATCTTGCATTCTAGTAGGGCCTTTATCTCCTTACTATTCTATATTTTAGTTAGTAGCTTAAAGAAGCAAGCCTAGGTATACTAAGTAAAGGCTAGGTAGGCCTTATCTTAATATAGTAGAAGCTCTAAAAAGGCTATAAGAGATAAGTGTAATACCTTATAACAGGTAAGCATAGTAAAGATTACCTCTATAAAGTCGACCTAGATAATCCTTTTATTGTTTCTAATATATGCTAGAATACTAAGGAAATTGCTAGAAAGTTCCAGGCTTACCTGCTTTAGCTATAGATTATATAGGACTAGGGCAGCTAAAAGGGTAGACTAGATGTTCTCTAGCTTCTTAATAGTATACTTATTAGCTCTATTAAGCTTCTAATCCTTCTTAAAGACTATGCGGTTCTTCTTAGCCTAATCGCTGGTATCCGGGGCATCCTTCTAGAGTACTATCCCTAGCTAGTAAGAGGATACTAGGCTTTTCTATACAAGCCTTTCGGCTACTATTAGCTAGGGTATACTTAATATAGTATAGTAATCTAGGTTTAGTATACTAGTCCTATTACAACGTTTCGTACTAACGGTAACTAAGTAGGTATTAATAAAGTTAGCTACTATATCTTAAGTAGGCTTAAGGTTGTTGTTAATAAGAGAGCAGTTAAGGGTAGTCTCTAGGTTATCCTTTATCTTAAACAGCTCCCTATTCTATTGCTCTTTCTAGGTCCTTAGACTCTCCTATATATCGTTATTTGCCTTTTTTAGGGTGGCGAATAGGCCTTCCTAAAGGCGGGATTCTAGGCCTTTAGATACCTCTTTAATAGCCTCTTTAACTAATTCCTAGATATCTTACTTAATTAGGGCCTTTACTGTTAAGGGGGCCCTTTTATCTATAGTTTTAGAGATTAACTTAAGAGAGGTATTAAAGGATTTACTTAGTTATTTAAGCTGCTTCTTAAGTTCCTTATATTAGCTATTATAACTAGTAAGAAGGTCCCTCTTTAGGTTGGTTAACTACTCTCCTATACAATAATCTATCTCTTCCTAAAGAGATACTAGTTGTTCCTATATATACTATACTAATCCCTTAATAGTTTTACAACTACTATTCTCTCCTATACTATATAGCGTTTTCTAGAATAGAAAAGCTATATCAATAGCTATAATCTTCTAGGCTAAGCTTTTAAGTTTAATAGGGTAAACCTTATTAATAAATCAGATAATATATCGATATAGTCGGGTAGGTCCTTATAGAGTATATACGCGATATATTTTACTAGCTAGAAGTAAAGAGGTAGTCTTAGCAAAAATACATATTTTTGTAGCTTCTAGCTATTACTACACTTAGGCACCAGATCAGCGATCTAGGGCTGGGTAAGTGCTTCGTAATTCTAAGCTAGTGATTGATTGTATCGCTCATAGCCTACGGAATGTCCTGCTACGCTAAAATACTATGGGTAGGGCATTCGTGTAGCCACGTTACGTGTGCCGCAGCACTCCTGCAGAATCCACAGGAGTACGAAGTACGAAGTACGAAGTACCAGTACGTACCCTTTTGACCATTTTACCCCTCACCTGTCGTGATCGATGAGCTAAGGGGCAGAGCTAAACTCTCTATCGATATAGTAGTACTATGGGTCGGATTTGCTTTCAGGAGTGTCGGTTAACAAGTGGCGCAGAGTTGGCGGCGTCGGGGTCCTTTGCGAAGGACGAATGCCCCCATGCGTCCGTCGGTCGTACTGCATTAGCAGCCGCCAAGGTATTGCAATCAATCAATGCGAGGCAGCGAAGAGGGCGTCAAGCAGTCAGTCGGTGGCGCACCAAAGGCAGGCCAACGCGGCCGCCTCCTAGCAGCGGCGGTGTCAAGGATCCGTCAGCCCAACCTTCGGACATGCTGTCTAGAGGTAGTATGCCAGAACATGGGTGTTAAACGGCCGGGCCTGCCGAGTCGGCGGCGTCCGCGTGATGATGGTAGCGGAGCCCGAAAGAACGAATGTGCAAGAACAACCAACCCATGGGGATATGATCGAGTGCCTCTGCCTAGCTACCTATACGCGAATCATGCGACCCTCTTGGACAAATCGGACCTTTCGTCACTGCTCCGGCGTAGCGGCGTGCGGCGTGCGGCGTGCGGAGTCCAGTGGCGCCCCCCACGCAAAAGATGCAGCCGAGAGAACCTGGGCGGTTGTCGGTTGTCACGTGTCACGCCCGTCTTCCATCGGCACAAACGTTCCGGCCTGCTGTGCGACTTGGCCCGCTCGGCACTTGGCGGAATAGCAAGGCTCGAGTCCACGGGAGCCCGCAAAAGGAAGCAGACCTGGGCGGTCGTTTGACAAGAGGGCGGCGAGCTGCTGTTGCCTTGCAAAGTACGACATACTACACGATCGCGAAACCCCCCGGCCTGGCGCGCGCGCGCGAAGGGGCGCCGAGGCTGATGCCATGCACACGGGTCACGATCGAACCCCGCCCCCTCCCTCGCGTCCACATGGCATGATGGATGTTCACGGCAAAAGGCCTCTCACGCCGACCGTCGTGACACCATCGCGACATGGCAAGATGAAGCATGCCAAAACAGATAGCCGGGTGCCGAATTGAGTTTGCCCACAGGTCTTGATTGGCCATCCATCCTCTCTGTCGCCTGCTGCCGTCTGTAGGGCGCCAGAGGAAGCCGAAACCACACACGCGAGGATGCGTGCACAGACCTGATCTGATAGCGGGCACCAGCAGGAGCCCGCCCGGCTTGCCGACCCCATGGCCCATGGCCCATGGTCCACAATCTGCAGTCGTGCAGTTTCAGATATACCGGCGCGTTTCCGTCGTCCGAAGGTGGACCAACGTCTTGTCCTCGTCTTGGCCTTGCAACCAACACCGCCTCTGTCCCGAGAGTTTGATACCGCGGCCGTTTTCATTGGACACTCCATCCTAGCGCGTCCATGCGTGCAGGGCCCCCTTGCCCCTTGACCCTACCGCCGCGCTGACGCAATTTGGGAAATTGGGAAAATGGCCCACTATCGCGTCGGCACAAAGACGGCATTTCAGAGACTCCACGGCCGGGGTTGGAGGCAGCCAGCAGGAAACCATGCGGCGAGATGCGACATCCAGCCTGCCAGGTCTGTCCGGGGCTGCTGGCCGCGAGAAATTGGCTGCAAGGCTGAGTCGAGCAACAGGCAGCAGGAGTCTGGGGCGGCATTGGGCCAGAGATGACGCGATTCGCGACTGCGGCCCTGGTTGGGCCTTGGCTGGCTCCAGCGCGGCTCCGTACAGTGCCCCGTGGACTGTGATGCGTCGCCGGCCACGGCTCGACGACGGTTGAGACATGGCGGTGCGCCCGCGCCCGACAGGTCGTGCAATACCGTCCTTCCCGCTGTCTGACTGAGACTGTCCGACAGCTTGCCAAGGCCGCCACCACCAGCCTGCATGCAGCAAGTGTAATCTTGGCGAGTGAGGACAGGCAGAAGGATGGATCGTCTGATAAGGCGCCGTCTGCGCCTAGCTTGAACGGGACAAATCCGGGGACCGGCGTCAACTCGGGGTCTAACGGCCAAGACGGTCCGTGTGGATGCCGAGACGGCGCCGGTGTTGAACAGCAGCCGGAGGACTGCCACCTTTCCGTCCGAGCAGGAAGTGTGCAGCCGTGCAGGTCACCGACAGGAAGCACGGAGCACGGAGTACGAGGTACTTCGTACACGGTCCAGCACAGTGCCGGTGTGACGCGAGGGGTCTGAGAACTACCCCACCTGCCTGGACAGGCCGGCATGGATGCGAGATTTTGCTAGCGCCTGCCTGTCTGGACCCTGCCTGCGCAAAACACACGGCGGGCAGTCGATTAAATCAACCGAGTACCCCGATTCCACCCAACGTCTTTGCCTCCGTCCTCCGTCCTCCCCGTCCCCCGTCTCGCGTGGATGCAAGAGGTGGCCGACGCCCGCAGACAAGCAGAAGCTCTGTGCGAGTGGCGACTCCATAGCCGGACGCGCTAGCTACCGACGGCGAACAGGACGCTTGGTTGCCCTGCCCGCCGCGCTCGCTCCCTCCTCCGCCCTCATCGTCGTCGCGGCCCGGGCGTCTCGTCGACGACTCCGACCGGTCCCTGCATCTCACTCATTTCTTGGCCTGATCGCGACCGGCTTGGCCGCGTTGCCGCCTTGGTCGTCTTTCTTTTTCTTCTTCTTCTTCTTCTCTTTGGTGAGTACGCGGCACACCAGTGATGCTCAACTGTCGTCGACAACACTCAGCTCGCAACCATCAACACGCTAGAAAAGATGAACGGTTTTTTTTTTTTTTTTTTTTTTTTTTTTTTGGTGCAAGTCCGCGTGCCTAGTCAGTCCGTCGAAACCTTAATGTTGGCACCGAGTGCACGCCTTCGCCCGTTTGGCCATGGCCGCGTGATAGCTCGCAGATCGCCCCTCCGGGCCCCATCCGGCCCGTTCTCTGCTGCGTATGCCGACCCTGCATGGCCAATGCACGTCCGTCTTCGAAACCAGCCAGCCAAATTGGCCTGGCTTGGCCCAGCGACCAACGACCAAGCACCTCAAGCGCGCTTCTCGCGACTACCTTGCTCTTCCCATAATCTCCTACGCTCAGCCGGCGGATTCACCACCACGCCGTCTTTGCCCTCGCTCGCTCCTTGCCTGGTGTGGTGTCTGTCGCTCTTGCTCATTTTGACTTTGACTTCGTTGCCTCCTGGCACACTTTTTTTTTTTTTTTTTTTTGTCTGCCTCCGGTGGCGCCACGACTTTCCGGGCGGAAAAACAACACATCAAAAAAAAAAACCCACAGCAACACACACACACACACACAAAATACCGCTAACACATGACACTCCTCCAGGCTGCTGTGCTCTCTCGCCGCGACAAATCCCTCGGTGTTCTAGCACCAGGACCGAGCGACTAGGCGACACTGACATACACCTTGACGGTGCTCCCCTCGGGCAACGAAGGATCTTCCAGCCGATCAATTCGTCCTCCTCCTGGCTCGAGGTTCTTCCGCACCGCAAACCCCAGCAGCCACTTCTGATCCCCCATGCAACTTCGACCGTAAACATGGATTCGGAAGACGGGGAGTTGTTCATCAAGGTGCGTCCTGGAACTTGCTGCTGCTGCTGCTGCGACCCCAAGACTACGACTACAAGACATGGCTGACCTTGCTTGTCTCACCAGCAACTGGCCAACTTTGTGCGCACCCACGAAAAGGCACTCGCCAACGCCCTGCAGTTTCGGCGACAAAATGCGCCTCGCCACGGCTCGTCGCAGAGCGTCTCTTCCGTCTCGTCGCCGACCCTCGTAACTTCGCCGACCGTGCCGGATCGACCGTCGACATCGGCGTCGACGTCTAATACCCTTGCCGCCGCATTGTCGCTTGGTTCCACCCTCAGTCTGACATCGCACAGTGTCAAGTCGGCCAAGCTGGCTCTCACGCCACACCACCTGTTCTACCTGCTGTCTCGTTTCGAGGAGCTGGGCATACCCGTCGGTCCTATGAAGGTTCGCCTGGAAGACTTGCACGACAGCAGCGCTGCCGCCAACTACGTCTCCTTCCTCAGCCAGTCGCAGAGATCCAAGAACCGAGGCTCCGATGTCGGCTCCATACGCTCCACGTCTAGTGTACGTAGCGTCATGTCGGGCATGTCGGCTCTCTGGGCCAGCTTCGGCATCGGTTCAAGCATCTCGGCCGCCCGCACCGAAAGGCAGAAGGCCGCCTTGCAAGCCGATCTCAAGTACCTCTACTCAGCCTTCACCAAGATCCCATGCCTTAAGCTGGCCCCGGACTTTCGCGCGCGGCTGATCCGGGGCTACGAAGAGTTCCCCTTCGACTCGGCCGTGCCGCTTCACGTCTTCAAGAACGTGCAGGCCCTGGAGGTGAGCGACATGGACTTCCGCCAGTTCTTCGGCTGGGACAAAATGGCGGATCAGCTGCGCTCCCTCACGGTCAAGCGTGCGAGCATCGACGACCCGGCCGACATCCTGATCGATATCGTCTTGGATGACATGGACAAGCGGAGACGGCGTACGTCCAAGGCCCAGTCCTCCCCCACCGTTCCTTGGGGCGGTGCGTCAAGTCCTCGGCGAAGTCCCATCCTGCCTCACGCCGAGTTGTACCAGGCGGCGTCGGTGCCGGGCTCGCCCGAAGCGCGAAACTTGGCCGGCGATCTCGCCGTCGGCTCGCTTGTTGGTGAAGTGGGAGTCGGTGCCGAGTCACGGGATAACGCACGCGATCTAAGAAGACCATCACTGGTCAAGACGGAAACCGAAGAGGCCCAGTCACCGACCAAGTCAAGACCGCGCAGCCACTCGCCTCGCCGCCCCACGAGCTCGCGCAACGGTTCGTCCATAGTTGCGCGCAACGGCTCCTACAAGATCCGGCGATCCGGGTCTGGGAGCTCGCATTCGAGCCTCTCGGATTCCTGGCACAACGGACGCGGCAGTTCGTCCAATTTGCTCGCCATGGGTATCCTGCCGTCCTCGAAATGGCGCTTTCTGAAGCACCTCAGTCTGGCCGACAACTCGTTGACCTCGATCCCGGCAACCAGCCTGGCCCCATTGTCCAACACACTCCACTCGCTGGACTTGTCTTCCAACCTTTTCACCCAGATACCCGACAGTCTGGCGACCCTGACGGCTCTGCGTGCACTCAACCTGGCGCACTGCATGATAGACTCGCTTCACTCCCTGACGCGGAATCCTTTGCCAGCCATTACTGCTCTGAACCTGCGAGCGAACCGCCTCACCTCGCTTGCGGGCATCGAGAAGCTCTACCCGCTGGAACGGCTGGACCTCCGTGACAACCGCCTGACCGACCCCATGGAGCTAGCACGACTGACGGGCATCCCAGAGATCCGGGAAGTCTGGGTCGAGGGCAACCCCCTCGCGCGCACTCACCGTGATTTTCGAATCACCATCTTCAACCTGTTCCGCAAGACACCGGGCTACACGGAGGATATCACCATCGACGCCACGGGTCCGACATACTCGGAGAAGCGCTTCTTGGTGGACCGCGCCCTCGAGCCGCCAGCTGTGCCGGTTGTCAGGCCTCCCGTTCTGGAGATGCCAGTGGTTGATATCACCAGCAAGCCTACCATCATCTACGACGCACCGAGACAGCCAGCTACGTTTCGCAAAGAGCGCTTCGTTACCGTGGGGGCCGTGAGCGAAGGCAACACGCGGCGGCGGAGAGCGCCGAAGCGTCGCATTGTCGACCTCGCCACCAACGACAATCCCATCCCGCACCCCCAGCCGATCGAGCGACACCCGGCCGTCATCCGCAATGAGCTGCCTGTCTCGCCTACGAGCCCGGAAGACGGACATTACCGTATCTCGCAACCGCTGGAAGTTTCGGCCCCGTCGGTGGTTAGCCCGCCCACGCCCAACGAGTCACACATTGTTCCCCAGCAGCAGCCGCCGGCGCAAGTCCCGCGTATCGACACGCGCGTCGTCGTCCCACAACTGCCGCCGCCGTACTCGTCGCAGGAGACGCAGACGCCGCCGGCTTCGTCGGTCTGGGGCACCGGGGTCGCCGCCGCGACCGACGATGACGCCGATCTCTATCGGCACAAGATCGAGACCATCCGGGACCAGGTTGGCAGCGGCTACCTAGGTGTGTTAAGTGAGGAGGGCAGCCGCTGGACCGACGCGTCTGCGTTTCGCGAAACCGACTTTGCAGGTTCGGCGGTCACGAGGAGCGCGCCGTCGCTGCACCACCACGCATCGACGCCCGCGCTGCGAACCGTGCCAGCTCTTCATAATGGGCGCTCGCTAGTTTAGAGTGAGAGCGAGAGCGAGAAAGACTGTAAGAGAAGGTGAAGAGCCGAGACACGGTTTCAGGATGCGCTTGTTCACGTTGACCAAGATATAATTGAGATACCCGAGACAAGGATACCCACCTTGCCCGCCGTACATACTCGATACCCCCCCTGAACCAACCGACTTGAAATGCGAGACGGTTACGGTATAGCAGAGCGAAGAGGCGCGGTGTGGGTGGGGACTGATTAGTTACTATTGACCAACTTCCCTTCCCTTCCCTTCGTGGCATCGGGTCCTGGTTGGACTACGTCTGGCGGCACACGCCGGCTCCGTACGAAGCCCCGGGTCTGTGACCATTATTTTCCCTTCTTGCTGGCCATCTTATTCCGCTTTCTGAACTACGGAGCCGTGGGGCTCGTTTCTCTTCCGCGTTTTCGATCGGCTTTTGACGGTAGCATAGCGTGCCTGGCGTTGAGATGAGCCGATGTGGGGCCAGCGTGGCTGACAGGGGAGAGGCGACCCGGAGGAGGGGGGGGGGGGGGGCCGGGGGGCGGGTTCTGTTGAGTCATATCGGGATATGTTGCCTTTTCTTCGCGCTTTTCACACTGTTTGCACCGGGCCTGTTAGTTTTGAGGCCAGAGGAGGGGGCGGAGCGGGCTGGCTGCCCACGCGCAAGAAGGCGCCAGCGGAGCGGATGGATGGATGGACGGATGGACGCACGTCATGTCTCCTGGAACTCTCACATCTCTGCCCGCCGCTGCCGTACGTACGTACACATGGTCCCAAAACGAGAGCAGGAGAGGAACCGAGTGTCGGAATTGTGATGGCTCTGCTGCTGCTATACGCGTCGTCTTCTTCAGCCTTGCCTTGGCGTGTGCCTCCCCCCGTCTCCGGCACCTTGCTTCCAAGTTTTGTTTCGTTGTGACAGTTGTAGTCGTGGTCGTGGTGTCACGTGTTGCTGCCGTCTGGTCCTGGAAGCGGCCCGTGTACTGGAACGGCTGGAAGGGCGAAGTGCACACCGGGAGCTTCACGAGGGACACGGGAGACACCGTCGCCCAGGCTTTCTTCGATGGCTGCCAGACGACTCATTCGCCAGCGTCAGTCGGTAGTTGGCAGAGTACCCAGAGCCCTCTTCACCCTGGGCCAAGAGCGCCTTGAGCGGTCGAGCCATTTCTCTTCGGCCCTGCCATCAAGTCAGCGTTTTGTCACCATCACAGCCTAGAGTGAAGCCATCCCATAGTGCCAGGGACTGACTGATCAAGGGATCATGGCGAAGAGAAAAGAAAAAAAGGGGCCATGGCGGGTCTCCCATGACGCCGCTGAGGGAGGCTAGATGGGGAAAAAAGCGTGCGGAAATAGGTATAAGTAGTAGTAGCAGCATGACTGAAACACCAAGCCTCTCTTGACATTGGCTGGCCTACTCGACGTAGCTTAGCTTGTGCCGCCACTCGTCCCCTCCCGCTCCTTTTGTTCCTGTCCATCAAAACCGGTACCGAAGTGTAGCGTACCATGCAATCCCTATTCTACACGGTGCAACGGAAGCGAGTGGTGGACAGCGTACGAACCTGCATTTCAGTTGCCACCATTCTCACGCCGGAACCTGGGCACATACTTCCCGGGTGCCCCGCTGGCCTTGAGGGGCTCCGGCGCCGGCGCTGCGGGCGAGCCGTCCCTGTTGCCCCGGCCCGTCTCGCCGCGGTTCTCGCTCCTGAAGTCCCCGCGACCCGAGCCACCACGGTCCATCAGCGGCGCTCGTCGTTCCGCAGGGCCGCTGCCACCCGTATCCTCCTCAACAGCAGCCTTTGCAGTCATCCTGTCACGCCAACCGCCGGGCTTGGCAAGCGAGAGCCGCGGGGGGCCTGGCGCCCGGTCGTTGGAGTCACCGCGTTCCAAAGGTGTGTCAGTGCGGGCAGGTGCAGGTGCAGCAGCAGCAGCAGCAGGAGCAGGAGGCGGCCCGGTGTCTGCAGATGCTGCGCCCGGCGCCACTTTGGCCGCCTGTCTGTCACGCCAGCTGGTGCCGCCAGCGCGCCCGGCCAGTGCCAAGAGCGGAGGCGCCGCCGTCGTCGATGACGGCGCAGTGCGGTCCGGGAGCCGCACCGGGCCCCGCGCCTCGGCCTCTCTCTCTGCCCTGCGTCGAGCCATCGAGTCCTCGATGATCGCGGCTTGTCGAGCTGCCAACTCCCGAGCCTGCTCGCGCTCCTTCTCTCGCAGCTCCCTGGCTCTTGCGAGCTCTTGGCGTCTCGCCTCCTGTCGTTGTTCCTCCTCCTCCTTTTCGCGGGCCACACGCTCCTCCTCTTCGCGAAGCTGGCGCTCCTTTTCCTCGCGCTCTCGTTTCTCGCGCAGCTTCTGGTCGCGTGCCTCCTTCCGGCGTGCCGCGACCGCCCGTTCCAGATCGCGCTCTGCCTCGCGGCGGCGCCGGTCAAATTCGTCGCGACGCCGCTCCCGCAGCTCTTCCGAGAACGATTTGTAGAAAGGAACTAGACGAGTCAAGCGATGCTTGAGCTCCAGGTCCGCCTTGTGCTTCTCCTGGGCCTCCCGCAACGTCTCTTCCTTGGTACGCTCGTAGGCCGCCAGGTCGCGTTCGCGCTGCTTCTCATAGTCCTCGGCCAACTTCTTCACCTCCCCTTTCCTGAAAGCACGCTCCAAGTGGTCTATCCGCTTGCCGGTCGTGCGCAGCTTCTCGGACACAGTGTTCTTCTCCTTTTCGAGCTGCTGGAGCTTGATCATGCGAATCTTGGTGCCGTCCAGGTTGTCGAGATCCTCGCCCTCGAGGTCCTCCACTCGGAGATCCTTGAGCATGTTCTCCACCTCCTTCCTCTTGATCTGCTCGCGCTCGTTGGCCATACGTTTCTGCTCGCGCATCTTGCGCTCTTCGTTGAGCCGGTTGACCTCGGCTTGCTGCAGGGCCTGCTCCTGCATCAGCTTCTTCCGAGCATTCTCTTTCTCTCGCTGAGCCTGCAGTTCTGACGCCTTCTCCTTGCGCTTCTGGATGACCTCCTTGCGCGCAAGTATTTCGAGGTGCTCCTTCTCGGCACCAGCCTTCGCTCGCTCCAAGGCCGCATCGCGCGCCTTCATGCGAGCCTCGTTGAAGGTGGGATCGATGTATTGGCAGGTGGTGTACAGCACCTCTGCCAGGCGTGTGAGCTGCGAGCGAACAATCTGAGAAGGCGTGCTTTGCAGCCGCTGCACCGATCCCGTCTCGCTCTCCGCCGAGCCAGCAGCAGCGCCGGCATGGGCGGCCTTGGCCGAGGAGAAGACATCGGCATCGAAGCTGAGAACGCCCGTAGCGTGATCCATGCGGATAGCAAGATCGCCTTTTTTGTTACCGTTCATGATAAACTTCTCAATGGTGCCGCGGGTGACCTGGAACTTCTCAGGAAACTGGGCCAAGCCCTCGACAAAAGCGAGATCCACCGTCTCGTACACCTGAGATAGTTGTTGGAAGAGCCGGGTGAGGATGACCTGCTGGAGCGGAAGGACGTATTGCGCCATGTCCGAATCTGCCCCAATCTTTTCCAGGATGGGAGAGATCTTCTTGCAGATCGACAGGGGATGGAAGTCAACCTCGAGAATGTTGAAGAGCTCCCTGATTTCAGGTCGGGCACGGCGCAGAAGAGCCTTCGACAATGCATCGCGGAAGAGGCTGACACGCGTAGGCGCTTGGGATAGACCCAGCAGGTGCGTAAGCCGCGAGTTTCGATTCTTGCGCGCCTCGTCAAAGTCGACCATGGCTCCACGGGATCGCGTGGTGCTGATGACAGGAATGGACAAGGCCGAGAGCACGACAAAAGTCGCAGCTTTCTGCAGGTCTGCCTCGCTGCTGGGTGGGTTTTCCGACTTTTTGCCATGACCGGCGGCAACGATTGCGGCAGACTGCCGGAGGAGGTTGTAGTACCTCGCCCAAGCGGCGGCATGGAAGAGGTAGTTCTCTCCAACCAGGAAGATGCGGGTCAGCTTCTCGTAGTAATTGGCCATCATGATGTTCTTCGGCGGGCGCTTGCTGAGATTCAAGAGGGTGTGGATGTCCTCCACACTCCGGAAGGCCTCCTGCCAAAGCTCGAGTTCGACAGCGACGTTCAGCTGCTGAAACCGGGTTTCGAGGTGGCGCTGCAGCGTGTCCGGGTCGTTCAGGTTGATGGCATGCATCTGAGCCGAGTACTTGGCCGCGGTCTGGACATGGTTGCGAAGCAATTCGCACAGACGGCGAAATTCCGTTTTCCGAGTGTACTTGAGGCAGAATTCAAAAGCCTGCATTGCGGTGCTCTGGTAGAGCAGTTCGAGCCGTGCATTGTTCCGCAGAATGTCGAGCACAGTCCGGTACGCCTCCCAAAGAAACTTGAGCCAGGGCGTCACGATGGCGCGGTCGGTGCGATCGCGAGACTGTTCACCGGACACGGTAGCGAGCAGGATGGATTCGGGCGTTTCGCTGGCTTCGAGATCCTCAATGTTGGTGGTAGTCGCGGTCGCATCAATCGATTCCTGCACCTCGTCTGCTTTCTGTTGCGCAGCCGTGGCCTTCTCCGCAGCCAACTCGATGAATTTTTTGAGGACAAGCTGCGCAAGGTCAGCAGGGAGGTCGCACGTGTTTCCGGTGGCGCGGAGTCGTCACGAACCTCGATGGTCCCCACGTTGGTATTCTGGGCGATGTTCTTGTACTGGTAGAGCGCGTCCTTTGCGAGCTTGCCCTTTTTCTGCTCGACAGACAGCTCGACCAAGAGCACCATGACGGGCTCCAGCGACGTGATGGGCACATTTCGGGAGCGCTTGGATGTGACGTGCTCGTGCAGCAGGGTCAGGGCCGCAGGGGCCTGGCCCACGCCGATGAGCTCCTGGGCGCGCTTCAGGACATTTTCGGGTTTCTGGTGCGGTGGAGGAGGCTGCGACGCGGGTCAGTCTACGCAGGGCCAAGGCCTCGTGATGTCCAGGTGGAAGGGGTTGACGGCGAGAAATTGCCGGAAGCGCACGCCCGTGGACAACTCACCATGATGGGCGGTCTCTTCTGGAACCCGGAGAAGACGGTTCGGTGATTCTGGCACAGAGATGGTGCCGAGGGCAGCGTCGAGAACGATGCTGTCAGCCTGCCGGCGGTTCTCTCGGCGCTGGTTTGTGCCCGGAGGAGAAGTCATCCACAGCGGACGTGAATGCAGGAATTTTGAGATTTGTGTGTGCTCCAGCGGATTCCGCGGCGCTAAACTACAAAGGGCTGAAGTCACGTGGCCCGGATTTCGGGCCTCGGCCCTTGGCCCCGACACACAGAAAAGCGGGCAGGTCATGTTAACCTATGTATGACGAAGGATAGGGTATGAAAGAGGCCTGACTAGGTGCACATAGACTGGGCTGTGCACACGAAGCATTACGAGCACACCGCCAGAGCCGACCGTGCGGTCCCGTCGAGAGTGGTTCGACATGCTCACCGAAATCAGCATTACTCAGGGGCTGCGGTGCAAGCAAGGCAAAACACGGCACTCCGTGGATAGATTGGGAGACCGGGCGGTTGGTCGGGAGCAGCAAGCTGGGCGGCCATGCAATTAATTTCGGCCCCTGGCTCCTCTGCATCGCAACGGTGGAAAGGCCTGGGCCCTGCGCAGAGACGGACACAGACCAGGTCGCCTGTGTGACAGGTGCAAAGAGGTAGGCTAGTACCTGTATCCTCCGTGCTCCGGACCTAAAATACCTAAGCCGGGGCAGCCATCCCTCTATCCGGGCTCCTCATTTCTTGGAGGGTGGCTGAATTCGACAGGCACCCGGACCACTCGAATTCACCGGTCAACCACGACCCGCTCCTTCCCATCGCGTCTTTTCCCGCCGACACGTTCGCGACAGGAAACAGCTGTTGGGGCATACCTACCTGCTAGACACGCCTGCTACCTAGAAAACCTCCTCCTGGTAAGTCGTGCCTTCCAGCGGCCATGAATGAATTGCATGAACCACACCCGGGTTCCCGCGTCAGTGGTGCCTTCCGCCTGGGTCACAGTCGCAAGCATTCGGTGCGACGGCAAGCGCGATGTACGATGTACGAGGCAGCAGAAGGCAAGGGCCAGGGGAAGGCCCAGGATGGGTTGGAAACGGGGACGGATCCGGCTTCGAGTGCCCATCAAGCACCTGAGTGGAACAAAAGGCCGTCGGATCGCGAGAAGGCGAGATTCCAGACGGGACAATGGCTAACGCGCGGCGCACTATGGCAGTCTCTCCGGACCACCCGCCGCGCCTTGAGGCCGACGAGTCGCCGGCGCCGCCCACACCGCCGTTCCAGGAGTCACAAGGAGGACCATTGGGATCGGCCTCGCCTCCGTCCACCCCTCGTCGCCCGACTGTCCCGTCGACGCCGATCGGATCCGGCGGCGGAAGCGTGACCCTCGTCGCCTCCCCGAGCGCCCACGGAAACGGCAGCCATCCGAAGTCGCAGCCGCCCAAGGCCGGCCCGCTCTACGTCCGCACGCCGTGGCCGGGACCGCGGCCTCTGCTGCAGCGCAAAGAGAAGAGTCCCTTCGACGCCGTCTCTGCACCGCGCTCTCGGGGCAACTGGGACCCAGCCGACTTCGATTTTGCCCGCTTCGACCGCGCCGCCAAGATGCCGCAGTACACGTCCCGCGACGTCGGCGATCCGTCGCAGATCAAGAAGAACAAGCAGAGCATGGCCGACCTTAAGCTTCGCCGGCTTACCGAGCTTAATAGCCGTTTGCGCGAGGATCTCGAGCGGGAACGTATCCCCGTCAGTCAGGCGGCCAAGAGGTAAGCACTCATGCCGCCGACTGCACGTGCACGACGCGGCGCTGACCTTCCCCCAACAGCATTATAGCGTACTGCAACAGCACGCGCGACTACATGGTGCCGTCCGTCTGGGGTGTCGTGCCCAAGGGAGAGGATCCCTACGCGCCGCAACAGAGCGGCGGATGCTGCGCAGTCATGTAGGACAAGCCTGCCTCGAGGATGCATCAAGTCCAGGCGAGACCCGAAGAGGACCGAAGGGACAAGTCCAAAGCACGTGCAACGTGGGCCTCGCAGCCTCGAGAGCCGGTTTGAAAACACCTGCGGGTCTCGGGATGGCGCCGGCGTCACTTTCCGTCTCATCGCACTCCGTATATCTTGTTACTCGCTCTCCTTATGCACCTCGGCTTCGTGCTCACTCACCCTCTTGAGACAGCGAGAAGCGGTGTGGGAAGGGGACCGTGGGAAACGGCACGAAATAAAGCGACGCTCCGGGCGTGGGGCTCCATATCGGCAGGGAAGGCAAGCTTTCCACGGCAACGATATCACATACCTCCCCACACTTCCTGAGCGGCCTTGAGGAGGGTGCAGGATTGCCGGTCGTGAGCGTGACGGATCATGCAGTTCACGATAAGGCCCCCTTTGCTTTCCTACCGTGGAGAAGTCTATAGCCGTGGGCGGGGGTGCACACTCTGGAGGCGCGGCAGTTCTTCAACATGTAATCATGTGTTCACCTTGTATCCCTTGTCCCCTTCCCTCCCCCTCGGCACCAGCCGCTCTCGACCGTGTTGAAGACGCAGGCCGGTTGTCGTCTGAGTGCGCCATGAATTCCTTCCCCAACGTGTATAGTAGTCACCCCTTCTATACCTACCTCTATCTAGCCTGGGGGCATCTGACACGCCCGTTTTCGTTAATCGCCTGCTGCGTGACCGGTTTCACGGACCGATAAGCCGCTGTGGTCGAAACACAAAGTTGTCCCAACACAGCGAAGAACGTACAGTAGGGGGCCTTTTTTTTGTGCGTCGTCGGGGATCCGCCCTGGTAGCCAGCCTGCTGTGCTCCCCGAGTGCTCGGCTAGGTCGAGGTACGTACGACACGACGTCGGGCGGTGAGTGGAGAGCAGCCGCCTCGACCTCGAGGCGCATTTCCACCTCTCCGCCAGGCACTCAGGCCCAGTCGACGGGCGACCGGTCAAACCGAACGTACCACCGATGTGAGCGATGGCGGCCGTCACCCCGGATCCGACGAGCCCCGCAGGTGTCGTGCCCCTTCCGCGCGTCACCATCCGGTTCTGTACCCAGTGCAAGTGGTTGCTCCGGGCCGCCTACGTAAGTCCGTCTAGGTACACACACACACACACACACACACACACACACACACACAAACACACACATCATCATCGCCGCCGCCGCCGGCAGCCCCTGCCTTGGCCGATAAAACCCAGTTCCACTCGCTCACCCACAGCCCGGAAACCCGCGCGCAGTACGCCCAGGAGCTCCTCTCCACCTTCTCCACCTCCCTGGGCGAAGTCGCCCTCCAGCCGGGGACCGGCGGCGTCTTTGTCGTCGAGATCTCCACCACCATCACCACCACCACCACCACCAACGCGCCCCCGATTCCCCCACCTCCCGGCCCAGACGGCGCACAGCACCAGAACCAGAACCAGCACCAGCACCAGCACCCCTCCGCCATCGGGCACCCCGTCGTCGTCGTCCTCCTCTGGGACCGCAAGACGGACGGCGGCTTCCCCGAGACCAAGGAGCTCAAGCGGCGCGTGCGCGACGTGATCGAGCCCGGGCGGCATCTGGGCCACGTGGACCGCCACGGCCGGCGCGGGGATCCGCGCTCGGGTCTGGGGCCAGCGGCCAGCAACGGGGAGGAGGCTGCCGGGGAGGCAGG
The DNA here is from genome assembly GCA_029339225.1 of Phyllachora maydis. Taxonomy (NCBI): domain Eukaryota; kingdom Fungi; phylum Ascomycota; class Sordariomycetes; order Phyllachorales; family Phyllachoraceae; genus Phyllachora; species Phyllachora maydis. Next base: position 234,685 of record JAQQPM010000006.1, on the reverse strand, counting down.
GAGGCAGGTGGCGGAACCTGCTGCGAGGCAGATGGGCGGTCGAGGCGGCAGCGGTGACGGCGGTGGCGAGGGATGCGAAGACTGTGATTTCGCGGGCTCGGTGTAAAATCACCTATCTCCATGAGGGGAACATGTGGAAGACGACGATCCTCATGGGTACAGGGTGCTTGCTGCTGTGCTGGACACGGTGGCGCGTTGCACGAGCCACCATCTCAACCCACCACCATGCCTGGACTTCCCCGAGAACTCGATCAGTTCTACTTTGTATCTCCGGTCAACGGGCAGGTCAGCGGCAACCAGCACTCCCGGCACTCATCGATTCGCTGTATGATATCGGCGTCTATGTTGGACAACACTCCCCGGCCCGTGACCCTCCACCTTACACCACAAAGTCACCCTGATCCCCCCTGACCCGATCGGAGAGATGTCTCGGATATGGTTGACGTCTCCGTCAACAACCAAGGAAAGAAGAGCGCACGCCGGCCCGCAGTGCCAGGCGGGCTTACCGCGGCCCGCTGCCCAAGCCGACCCTCTCGTTGCAGACATAGAATACAGCGCAAGAAACACAACAGCAACAGCAAGATCAAGGCACAACGCACTCCTGCTCCCCCCCCCCCCTCCTACCACGTACGCGCAAGCAAGCCAATCCTCACACCACCTCGCCCCCTTGCTCCATCGCAGCCATGACTTCCCGTGGACCAACAGACCTTGGAGTCGGCCGTGCCAGCAGAAAGCGTTGCAGACAATCGCAGACGAAGAAACACTGATGTCGTGAGCATGAGGCAGGAAACGCAGAGGCCAAAGGAAATCCCTACCAAGACAAAGCGACCCCTTGGTACAGACGCCGAGTCCTCGCGCCGCTGCAATACTACCGGATAAACCCTGCTCATGAGCCATTACAAATATCCCGTGGTGATTATTGGTTGATCGTATGTCGGTCGGAGATGTCTCAGTCGCAGGACCGCTCTGATCCAGCCGGAGCACCTAGTCTCCATCCTCCCCAAGTCATAAATCGACGGGCCCCTTGTTACGCCTCCCCACACCGGCTAGACGGACTGAGCCGCAGACATGACAGGATGCCAAGAAGACCAGTTGCGAGGGCAAGAATGCATCATTGAAGTTGGATTTGACGGATCGCGACTCGTACAGACCGTCCGAGGCTAGGATGGCGATGAAGTGAGGAGGACATCATCCCCACGCCGACGCCCCGGCGCAAGGGAAAAAAACAGGCTCTCGGTCCCGTCCCGTCCGCGCAACACTGATCTATACTCCCAGTCATACAAGAGTGTGCAACAATGGAAGTTGTCGTAAGTCTTCCCGTTCCAAATCTTGCCTGTCCATCGATTTCTCCCTCTTTCTCGGCGTTTGTCAGAACAACGCGCATCCGGGAAACCGAGGCATGGTGACCAAACAGCGGTATCGACGAGTTATAAGACGCGGTGGGCGGGACAGCCATACGTCCCTGGTGGTAAGGAAACATGGAGGCAATGGTTAGGGAGCAGGCGGGAGCGGCTACCGGGGTTGGGGCATTTCCCGGAGAAAGCAGTTATCGGCGTCCGAACCTAGAAGACGAAAAGTCGGTATGAATTCTCAACTAGGCCTTGGACTTCCTGGAAGGAGCGCTGGATCTGCTGCCGCCTCCAAGGCCAGGAACGTACCCCTTTTGTTTCTTCTCTGCAGGTTTGAGGATCTGTTGAGGCCAAGGTCAACATGGGATACATCATGGTGGTACAAAGTCCGCGAGAATGGGCAGCGCACCTGGAATGAGCACAGCAAGCTCTCGTCCACGCTCATCATGGCGCCTGCGTTGTCGAACTCGCCACAGTAGTTGGGTGCGCTGAAAAGCGTGACGAGTTGGCGCTTGGAGAAGAACTCGTAGCCGTCCTCGACGACTTGGTGGGCCCGGCAGATCAGATCCATGTCATGTTTCTGCAAGAACCGCGAGACAACGTCGGGTCCGAAAGTGAAGGATACACCACGGTCGTTCTCGGACCAGCCGGTAATGTCCTTGTCGGGGTCGGACCAAAGCAGATCGCAAAGCAGGCCGCAGTCAGGAATCTGGGGAAGGCCCACGTCAGGATCCGTTTCTCCCAAGATTCGAAAGCCCACGAGAACATGTGCTTACATCTGTGGGTCGCATGACCCGCCGAATCTGCTCCATGGAATTGAGATCGGGACTCAAGCCTCCGTGCATAGTGAAGATCTTCTCATCGATGATGGCGGCAATCGGGAGGCAGTTGAAGCAGTCCGTAAATGTCTTCCAAAGCTTGATGTTGTATCTGCGCTTGCACTCGTCGTAGAAGCCGTAGATACGGTTGATGGAGGCACATTCGTGGTTGCCTCGCAACACAAAAAAGTTCTCGGGGTACTTGATCTTGTAGGCTAGCAGAAGGCAGATGGTCTCGAGGGACTGCTTTCCACGATCGACGTAGTCTCCTAGAAACAGGTAGTTCGCCTCAGGCGGGAATCCACCGTACTCGAAGAGGCGGAGAAGGTCATAGTATTGCCCGTGAATGTCGCCGCAGATCTGGAGAGGGCAGCAGAGTAAGCCAAGAATTGCTCGAATGGGCCAAGATGGCTGGCGGCGAGACCTCGACTCACCTTGATAGGAGCTTCCAGCTCAAGCAAAATGGGCTGCGAGATGAAGATCTCGCGAGCTTTGGTGCAAAGGTATCTGATCTCAGCTTCAAGAAGCTGGACCTGCTTTCCCGGTCGACTACCGCGCACCTCCAGTAGACGATCGATTATAGAGTCGAGGTCGATTTCATGTTGATCCGCCATTTCAATTTCTCACCGGCCAGGGAGACGGCGCACGCGAGCTACGTCGATGTGATCCGCAACCGACTGAAGATTTCTGGTTTCTGGTTGACACGACTAGATGCAGCTTCTATGGCGAAGCGATGCACGCCAGAAAGCTGTTGACATTGAAAAGTGTCAGCCGCCGTCTTCGAAGCGTGTATCGTGGGTGAGGCGCGGCTGTGGCAGGCAAGCAGCCGGAGGGAGGAAAAGAGGCAAATTGCGATGCCAAGCCGTAGGCAAAGTTCCACTCACATCCAGCGGGTAGGAAGAGGCTTCTTTTTCGTAGAAGAAGCCTCGTCACGTTTTGACTTGACTGGCACGGACTTTCCTTCTCTCGAGTCCCAAAGAAGGTGTGAAGGCACTTCGCTGGCCGGATAACGGCCGTTCTCGTGATCGTCGCCTGCGGTAAGCTCGGGCTGTGTTGTGAAGCACCGAGGCGAGCGAGCGCGGGGCGCCGGAAAAGATCCTCGCCGCGTCGATAATTACGTAGCGCCCTTGGGTCACGGGAGTCGGTTCGGCAAGACGTGATCGATATGGCGGCGAGGTGTGAGGGACCAGAAGTCGTTTTCTTTTTGTTTTTGGTTTTCGCCAGGCTGGTGTTCAATGTGGAAGACGCGAAGTAACCAATCGCTGTTGTGAGGTCGATTAGGAAATCGGCGTGCGCAGGGAAGAAGGTCGAAAGGCGGCTGGCACGGTCGGCTAAAAAAAAAAAAAAAAAAAAAAAAAAGGAAGGTCGAGTCGTACCTGAATCAAGCTGACTGAGTCGTCAGGAATTTTAATGTGGGATCTGGTTTCTGATCCGTCACTGGGTTGGGGATAAAAAGCGACGAGACAAGCGTGGATGCCTGCAGCGCGCAAAAGAAGATGAATTGCCTGCTTTCCCGGGAGAATACGGAGAAGGGAGACGTCAGGCAAAAATTTCCGAGCAGTGGCGGAGGAGGAGGACGGCGGCGAGACTGGAGAAATGGACGAGGGCGACGGATGCACGCGCGCTGCCGCTGCCTTTGGGGGGGAGGGGGGGACACACCTTTGGGGGACAGGGACACCTGGTTGGGAAGGCACGCATCGCCCGGCGCCCGGCGCCCAGTCGCCGGCCAGTGAAGGCGTGGAACTAGCGCTGAGACTAGTGTGCTAACAGCCAGGTCATGTTCTGGCAGTCCTGACACGCACCTCTGGGCAGTCTCTCTGTTACGAAGCTAGCGGCGAAGTGTGTAGATACATGATAAGAGGTAGTCAGTTGTTGTTACCTTAATCGAGAGTCGGGACGCTGAACCTTGCTAGCAATCCAAAACGGCAACTGTCTTCACCACTTCTGCGAAGCCGCTTTGCCATGAATGCGGTGCAAAGGAGAGACTGAATGTCACTGCGGCGCGTACAGCAGCGATGTGTAATGGTCGTTCCGGGGCCATGGTCCCAGGCGGCATCAACCCCCCCCCCCCCCCCCGCTTACTTTTTCCGAGAAAAGGTGAGGAGCCGTCTGTCGTTTGCTCAGAGTTATGGGGGTTGGTACGAAGTCTTCATTGTGACCACCCGACTGAATCTCTCCCGTCGTTGTCTAGTCCGAGGCAAACAGCGTCTGTTCACAGCCAACATGGTTCATCTTTCCCTCTTGGTTGTGCTGGCCCCCTACTCGCCGTGATCTCTTGTCTCGGTCGTCTTGGCACAGCAAGCGCCCTGGATGGAGGTCTTCCATGTCAGTATCCAGCAAGGAGAGACAGACGGGGCTGCGATAGACGGAGACAGGAGCTGCAATCGTGGTCGGAGGACTTCTGGGACCTGTTCGACAATGCGTTTTGGCGTGCTTCCCGTACCGACCCCGACAGCCGCAACTGTCTCGAGACCTTTTTTTCAGCATCAAGCCAGACGATATGGACGTTCGCATTCGCACGCAGCAAGTCATTGGTCTTGTCCTTCTTCTCCGTTACCCTAGATCCACTGACCGTCTGGCCAGACAAGTTCTTTGCCGTGCTCGGCTCGCTCGTGCGTGTTCGACCACGGGGAAACGGGAAGACGATCGAAGAGCTCTTGAATCCTTTCGGTCATCTGTCCCGGTCTGCCTGACAGACCCCGACCGAGTGACCGCTTAGCGCCAACTTCCAAGCCGCCTAGCCGCCGTCGAGTCGACGATTTTTTTTTCCTGCTCCTGGCGATCCCAGCCCAGGTAACTTTCCACGACGAGCTGCTGGACGAACCTTCGCAGCCGCTTGGCAACCCTGGATCTGCGCCGCCTGTGGCGAGGGTGGGATGTGCAGTGTGCAGTGTTGTAAAAGGTTTTTTTTTGTACCTGCTACTACCTACCTATTGGACTTCTTTATCTTGTCGGACATGCCTTCTCTATCACATTGCCGCCTCCCTGTGCTGGTCGCATGCACACAGAAACCGCCCCCTCCCTGTTCTTCCCCTCCCAATCCTTACCCTTCACCGTCGAAAAGTCGACCGCAGGCGGCTACCCAGCGCGTGGACCCCCCACATGGGACGAGGGGTTGATGTCCACGGAAATCGCGATACGACGGGAGGATGAAGCTTCACCGTGCCATGGATCTGATGGACCGGAAGGGATGGATGATAGCTAGGTAGACACCCTTCCAACCCCCCCCCCCCCCCCTTCCCCTCATCTGCCCCTTCGGTCAAGGCCAGCTTGCCCAGAGGCAGGGAGCACGAGGGAGATCACATGAATGCCGAACTGTATGGCAACGCAGCCAGCGGTCAGATGAAATTCGGGAACTGAGCGCAGTATGTCTGAACGTCCTGTCTGAACGCCCGAGTGCAGGGGGACAGGAGTTGCCAGAAAGAGAGAAAAACCAACGACAAGGGATTTGCCAAGCAACGATGCCGTCTGCACTGCACTGCACTGCACTGCAGCAAACATGACAAGTACAGAGGCCGTGAGAAAAAGAAGATGGCAGAGACGCCGTATCAAGACGAATGCATCTCGAAACGCAGCCTCTTTAACTGTTTTCGTCTCCCTTCCGTCAAGTGACGCCGACGCACGTCAAATCGCTCCCGTATGATAAGCCGCCAACCGTGCGTGGGGCGCAGCAAGTCAAAAGCAACTGTGGAAACCAAGAGCCGAGGAGGAAGCAAAGTGTGCCCGACCTTGGACGAAACACGTCCCGCATCCGTACTCCCGACATCGTACTCCACACATTCGCACCCGTCTTCTTTCGAGTACCAACCCGCGAAGAAGATGCAGAACACGCGCGCAGGCGGCAGGCAAATCACCGCCTCCTGGCTGATGATCTCACGCCTTTCCTATACCTCGCCGGCGTCGGCGCCGCACGCTTCCTACCCCCGGCGGTCGTCGTCGTCGCCGCGGGCGCGGCGTGGCTGTTCGTCTCGACCAATGAGGCCGTGATTGTCTCGTCGTCCACGTCAAACTCCAGATCCCGCAGCGCCTCGTCGTCCATGTCGGTCAGTTCTTCACTGAGCCCTCGCATGGCCTCCCGCCCCTGCCACTGCTCCTGCACCGCTGTCGTGCCCCGCAGCTCGAAGCCCTTGAGGTACCACGGGAGGCCGCCCTCGCCGAATACAGCTTCCGTCTTCGTCTGCGCGGGCTGGCCGAAGCTGCCGTTCGATTGCGGTGGTGTGAGAGGCGTGGATTGCGGCGGCGGCGGCTGTGGCTGCTGCTGCTGCTGCTGCTGCTGCTGCTGCTGCTGCTGCTGCTGCTGCTGCTGCTTGTCCTGTGAAATGATAGACGAAGGGTGGGGGAAGCCATTGATAGATGGCGGTGAGCCTGAGTCGTTCATGACGTCCAGAGAATTGGAGCTTTTGCCAACCTCTTCAAACCCTTGCTCGCCGACCAACGCCGCGCCCGAGACCGCGCGCTCTGACCCGGCGACGCCAGAGGTACTGACCTCGATACTGCCGTCACCGGGCGCAGGCGCATCCATGTCCATCGGCGTCGTCTCTTCTGCATCACCTTCCGCATCGGCGTCCCCGTCAGTAGCTTGCTCATGTTGATCGGCGACGATGATCTGTCCTTCCTCGGCAGCATCATGCATCTCGACGTCGGGTGCACCCTCCTGTACCTGCTCGTCCTCACGCGAGACAGTGATTGTGAGCTGCCGCAGTTCAAGGCTGGCATCAACCATGCCTTCCAATTCCTCGACTAAGTTTTCGATCGGCTTGTTGCCAATGTTGCCTTCCGCTTGCAAGGCCATCTCAAGCTGCGGTTGGACGGACTTGAGTATCCTCTTGCCAAGTCGCTTTCTTTCTCGAATATCTGAGTAGTTGGTGTGTTTTGCAGCTGTCACTTCAGCTGTTTCGAAGCGTGACTGCTCCGGTGTTGCGGCCCTCGGCTGCTGATTGATGCCAACGTGAACGACCTCGCATAGATCATGCGCAAAAGCAAGCGTGGTGACATAGTAGCGTCGTTCAAACTTCCCTTGCAGCGTCGTCAGGCCTTCCTTGAAGACATCCTTGTCGAGCCTGGGGAGCGTCAGTCAGCATGGACGTCGTTGCAGTAACTGCGCGCGGTTGGCTTACATGAACGCCTTGTCCATCACTGGCCTGAGAAGCTGGAAAATGGGGAAATAGCAGGTATCGACGAAATCGGCCTCTAGCTCGGCAGCCTCAAGCTTCGCGGCTTCGCGCTGGACGGTTTCTTCACTCAGTGCCTTCAGTTTCTCGAGATCCTTGACGAGCTGTGCGGCAAACTCGACGCGTCGGGCAAGACGGGTCTTGCCAGGTGGACCCATGGCAGCAAAATTGCGGCGGGTAAGCTCCATGGAGGTAAAAGTCTCCATCTGCAGCTGCAGTCGCTTGAGCAGCGCGGCACCGCGGCGAGCCTCGCGTTTGAGCGTCCAGTAACGGCAAGCATCGGCAACCCAGTCCTTCCTCTTGCGGATGGGAAAGCGTTGCAGTGCGCCCTCGACAAGGTCGTAGACCGCTTGGGGAATGATAGGAGCACCAGAGGGCAGCTTCCATGTCGGCTTGGCCGGCTCACCCTTCTTCTTGTCGCCAAGGACAGCAGAGACCTTCGCACCTGTCATTTGCGACTCGTCGGGCGGGTGCTCGGTGATGGCGTGACGGTGGGTGGCCGCTATTTGTTGGGCCACCTGCTGGCTGTCGGCCCATATCCTGCCCTTCATGGTACGCTTGTAGAAGCGCTTAGCCTCCCGCGTGGCCTGGTGGACCTCGTTTTCCTCGGCGTAGTCCTGTGGGCAGTGCTTGTCGCAATACGCCTTGAGCGGCATGCTGCCGTCGAGAACGGCAAGGCCCCCTTGGCTATTCTTCATCTTCAGGTAAAGCCGACACCGCCTCGCGCAGGTCACATGAAAGGCTTGATAGCAGTTCTTGTTGGAACACTGGATGCAGGCCCCCATTTGCTGATGGCAAATGTAGCAGGACAGCTTCCAGCGCGACTTGGGCACCTTTTCCACCTCCATCACGGGTTCCATGAACGTGTGGTTTCCCAACGACACCTCCGGGATCCACATGGCACAGAGCAAATGAGCCCACTTGGCCGAGTTTGCTTGCTTGAACGCGCCGTCGGTGTTGGGACAAAAGATGCAAGTCTGCTCACAAAGACAGTGTCAGTAGTGGCTCTTGCCAAATCACCATCCCAGATGGACATGAATCGCGCTCACCGGGATGCCGCGCCCAATAAGCTGGCACTTGCGACACAGCCATTGGCCTTCAGGAATAAAAGGGACGCCGTAGCACTCCTGGTGAACGGCCAGATCGCAGCCGTCACAAAACACTATGGCGTTCGTATTCTCACAGTCGCCATCGTCGCAGATCGCGCATTTGCTATCCTGCTCCTCGCCAGCCTGTGGCTCACCGTTTACTGCGGCTGCAGAGCTTGAACGCGGACGGTGGGTCTGTGGTGGCTTGGGATTTGGTTTGGGTATCCGCTTCTCCAAGGCATGCCACTCCTTCTCGATTTTCGTGATGGTGATCTCGAATATCTCACGCGTGATGGGCTCCACATCTGTGGCTTTTCGCTGCAAGTTGAGCTTCTCCAGCCACATGTCGTCTTGCTCGTCCATGTCGTACTCGACGCGCCCGAGAGGGCCTGCAGTGTGCTGCAACGCGTCCCCATCTGCTCTGACGCCCGCGGCCTGCTCCAAATCTTCGTCGGCATGGTGATCGCCAGCCTTGATCAGCCTTTGCTCTGGCCTAATGTAGACGTCGGACTCTTGATAGCCGGCGTTCATCATGGATTTGTCTACGTATCTCGCCTGGCCGAAAGTCTTGCTCTCGAATATGGCGATTCGGTTCGTCTTGCGATAGGATGGCTGCTTCAAGTCGAGGCGCTCTTTGGGGGTCTGGTTGTGGATGGGTAAAACCTGAGGCGTCTTTGGGGCAACGACAAGTTCAGACGGCCGCCGCGCATAAAGGGAGATGGAGTCCCGTGATGGCCTTGCCATTCGCCTTCGAGATGGCGAGTCAAGCGTGTTGGCACCTAGCGCTGGTTTGCCTTGGCCGACCGGAGTTTGCCCGTCACTGGCCGACCGTGGCAAGCCGATCTTCACCGTGGTGTCCGCCTCCTGGGATCCCAGGTTCGTGGAGGACCCAGCAAGCGCTGGCGGCTGTCGCCTCGCTGTTCCGTCGACATCTTCAGCTTGGAGTACCGGGAAGGTGGCGTCAATGTCCAGGTTCGGGTGGAACTCCTCCCAGCCGCGCTCTTCTCGGGGCTTGTAGCCTTCGTTTTGCACGACGGCTGCTGCAACCGCAGCAGCAGAGCTGTATTCCACGCCTTCCGCTTCGTCCCGGTTGACTGCTGTGCGGATTCGCGTGCTCCGTTCCCTTCGCGGGTAGACAGCAGGGGTTGCGTTGGACGTAGAGGCGGCAGAGCTACGCACGCGGGGCGCGCTAGCAGAAGATGGCGGTTTAGGAATCTCGACGCCGTTCTCGTCAACAAATCTACCGCCACCTCCTGGACCGCCGGGTATGTAGCGCCTCTTCTTCGGTGGTGGCTCGGTGGCCAGCATGTCGGAGGTAGCCTTACGGCGCGAAGCCGAGCCAGTTCCCTTCGGACGGCCTCGAGGGCGGCCGCTAAAAGGCCTCCGCGGAGTGGAGGGCCCCGAGGCCATAGTGCAGGGTCGGAAGCGCGCTCGCAGGCGTCGTGAGGCAGCAAGTCGAGACGTGTCGGGTCGGGGCCACGCGTCAGAGAGGGGCAGTGGCGAAGAGTCACTCAACAGGCGGGGTGCGAGTGGTGCGCATCGAGCACGGACGCCTCCCGCGCGTCGCACGTGATAAGACTTGGACGGGCGACGGCGATGCGTGGCTGGCGATGCGTGGATGATGGAAGAGACCAGCTTGCGAGCCGGACGTGATGTCTCGCGCACAGCAGGCAAAAATCACGCGTGCGGTTGGGGAGTGGGAGGACGCTAGCCGACCTGCGTTAGGACGTGGGGCTTGGATTATGTAAGAGGAGGCTGCAGCCTTGTGCCGACAGGGATCTGAAGAGAGAGAGAGAGAGAGAGAGAGAGAGAGAGCGCAGCCCTTGGGTGGCTCCGAGATCTTATCTGATCTTGCGATTGACGAAGCTGAGCTCCTCCACATGCAGCCGCAGCGCAGACGAGTTCAAATACAAGTAGTAGCCAGAGCCGCCGGTCAAGTATCGGTGCGCAAGTCGAGCCTCCTTCTCTCCGGAGGGCGGAGGGGGAGGACGAATCGCAACACAGATCGACCAGTCTTTCTCACGTCGGGCTACGTCCGCCTCAACTTGGGCGCGCAAGTCCGTGGACAAGGACGGCCGGGCGCTGGTTCGCCAATCTGGGCAACGGGGATACCCGCCGTGCATGGACCCGTGCCTGCTCCCGCCCGTGACCCGCACTCGGATCTGCCACATGGCAGCACCCCAGCCAAGACCACACACGTCACTACGGTCCACCAGACCGAGCTGGGATTGTATTGCTACCTGGGGGAGCGTCGTTCGGGGGCTATCGAGCCTTGACGACCGACTCTCAACCAAGACCAAAAAAAGCACCTGCTCGCCTACGAAGGAGACTTGTCCAAGTTGAAAACAAAGAAGATGGCAATCTCCGCCTCACCGAGTGATGTCCGGTCAACACACGTGTGCCTTTTCAAGCTGCCGCCGTTGCTTTCGTCGCCGGCGCCGTCGACGTGGGGTACGCAGTAATCGGCGTGTTGATGGGCGGCGGGGGCGTCAGCCCGATCGGCACCGCGTAGCCCCCGGCGGGCGGGTGCAGCGCGTCGGGCAGCTCGATGATGTCGCGGTAATAGGTGCGCGCCCACCATGAGCCGGCGGCGCGCCAGCCCGACGACACGGCGGGGAGGACGGCGCGGCCGTTGCGCACTAGGCCGAGATGGGGAGACGGGTAGACGTGCGACGTGTCGGACGCGCTGCTGAAGACGCCGCCGTACGACTGGTTCCAGTAGTAGTTGTAGAAGCTGTCGCCGGCAATGTCGTCGCTCCACGTCCGGATCTTGTCGCCCGTCAGGTTGCCGACGAAGTCGAAGATGTTGGCGCCGACGTCCCATCGCCCGAGGGTGCTGAGGTTCCAGCTGCGTCGGGGGCGCCGTGTCAGTGGGGCTCTGGGTCAAGGGGACGGCAAGGGACTCTCACTTGGCCTCGACGGTGGAGATTTGGCTGTAGTGGTTGTAGTATGCGCTGTCCCGGGTGCCGATCAGGCTCTTTGGCAGAGCGGAGCCAAGAGCAATGCCGGCCACATGGTTGCGTTTGGTCATGACCTCGGTGCTGGCTTCCCACGTTATATACACGAGCAAATTGTCGTTGAAACTGGTGCAGTAGAGGTCAGCGTGGGCCTGGCTTGATGGATGGCGTGGTGTGAGGACAACTCGGAGGACCCTACAAGCTGTTGGCAAGCAGAGGCTTGAGGAACTGGGTAGTCCACGCGCACGAGGTGGCAATGTTGGTGTCGTCTACCGTGGGAGGGCATGGTGTTAGCTCGCCCGGCCTGCTTGTGGTCATGGTGTACTCAAGCTCTACATACGGCCATTATGGTCAAGGTTCGGAGTGATAAACAGCCACCTATCGGACGCCGTTAGCCGGCCGCAGGGACACCAAGTTGAAGCCGAAGCAAACAACACACTGGGGAATCTGCTTGTTGCTCAGATCCTCGTAGAACTGCGTCAGGTTCTTGATCTTGGCGAGACGACCTGCGTCTTCGGCAATGGAGCTGAAGCGCATAAGGAGGTTGTGTTTGCGCGCGTAGTTGCCCTCGACAGGGTTGGAATACTCGAGCCCGTCGAAGCCGGTGTGCGGGGCGCCCTCGTTGTAGTTACCCCAGCTGATGCCGCGGTCATCGAGGAGGTCGATGACGGTGGAGACATTCCTGGCCACGACCAGCCAACTGTCGTTGTTGTCGCCGAAGTAATCGCCGCTAGCGGCAGCCACGTAGTTCGGCTGGCTGGGCTCGGCGGTGCCGTACATGTTGGTCTGCAGAAGGCCCTGTTTGATCAGGGACTGGCAGTTGGCTGCGGGGAGGGTGGACCGTGGACATGCCGCCTCGGGTCAACGTGTGGCCAAGAAAGAGTTCCAGAGAAACAGGAGGCTCACGCTCGTTGATCACATCCGTGTAGCTGTTGATCTCGAGGAAGATGGTCATGAAACGGTCAAAAGCCTTGCCCTTGACGGATGAGACGGGCGACTCGGTCTTGGCCATGGCGGCAGCGGCAGCAATGTCGCTGGTGACCGTGGAAATCGGCTGGGGCTGAACAGCGGGAAAAGACGTGTGGGTGCCGTTCCCATCGTCGGGAAACACGATGGGATACTGGTCGTCAGGAACGGCGGTCGCCAGGCCGGCTGCGGTCACCACGACACCAAGAATGTTGGCTTTCATGGCAAAGACTGAAGAAGCTGTACCGAGCGTTGTAGGAGTTCCTGTGACTCAAGAGAGAAGAGCGGAACCCAGAGAGAAAAGGGATGGGCAAAAAATGCCCCTTGATACTGGCAATTCCCCTTGTCTTTACGTCCAGCGTCGTCCCTCTCCGACCCATGTGTATGTACACTTGACGACATGCCTGCCACAGCACATCCGCGCTAACCAGTGCCAAGTCTGAAGCCCGCAACTTTCGGACCCTTGGTCTCCGTTCACATGAGGCCATGAGTGGGAAGGCCAAAAGTATCCGAACACTGGTGGCCTGGAACCTACTCAACCTTGATCCTCACCCTCCATCCATACTCAGCCCCCTGTTGCACTCGGTAGCTGGAATTCTTTCTGCAGATGAGCCCAATCTTTGTTTTGTCATTCAAGATATAGTTTTCGAAACATCCGAGTGATTGAACACCGGGGTTCAGAGTTTCTGTCAAGGCTCCGTTCAAAGTCGTTGTTGTGCTATTCAAGAATAGGCCCTCTCTGTCGAGGAGTTCGTCTGTGCGAGTCATCGGACCACACAAGATCCCGGTACCGAAGATGCTAAGAAACTGTTCCAGCCTGACCCTGGGTAGAGAAAAATGACGACCATCTCGAATGATGTGGTTGGCTCCCTGACCTCGGTGAGAAAAGTGGAGCCCTACCCCGGTGTGGGGTCCTGGATTCTCCATGCGTTGAGGTTGCTATCGCAAATTTGAACCAGGGCTTCTGCAACAGTCTTGGCGCTGAAGAACGGCACATCTCTTCCATGATGAGGTCGCTAACCGAGTAAGTTATCGTTCATTGGACCTCACGAAGTTACGAAGTGAGGCTTGACTGACGCTCCGTGTAGACCAGAAACGCAGGCGTTGTTCGCCAAGTTGGCCGTCTACTGCGGCAACTCGCTCAAGAATCTGATCGCGCCCGAAGACCCCAACAAGCCCGACGCGCGGTCCGTCTTTCGGCTGCACAAGGACAGGATATACTACGGTGAGCCAGCAGCGGCCTCCCCACTACCACCACCGGACTGACGCCCGCCCCGCCCAGTACGCAAAGACATCGCCGACCTCGCCACGTCCGTCGCGCGCGCCAACCTCCTCTGCCTCGGCGTGTGCGTGGGCAAGTTCACCAAGTCGGGCAAGGTGCGGCTGCACATTACGGCGCTGCCCATCCTGGCGCCGCACGCGCGCTACAAGATGTGGGTGCGGCCCTCGGGCGAGATGCCCTTCCTGTACGGCTCCAACGTCGTCAAGGCCCACGTCGGCCGCTGGGACGACCAGTGCCCCGAGCACACCGGCATCCTCGTCCTGAACATGGCCGACGTGCCGCTCGGATTCGGTGTCACGGCCCGGTCCACGGCCGAGGCCAAGAGGCTGGACCCGACGGCCGTCGTGTGCTTTCGGCAGGCGGATTGCGGAGAGTACCTGAGGGATGAGGATACCTTGTTTGCGTCGGGCTGATGTGCAGGGTTCAAAAGAGAGAACGAAGAAAAACCGCACCGGGGCCCAGAATTGATTGGCATGAGCACGGCGTTTGGGAACAAAAGTACTGGCGTGGTGGGACTGGCCGTGTTTGGCACGACCCTCGAAGCATCGAAACCGGGGTGTCTCGGCCGAAAATCGTACATTGAGGACAACTATTTCCAGCTCACAACAATGTGCCAGCACCCCCATAACCATCTCGCCCCTTTGCATCACCCACCGTCTTCTCCCTGGTCGGGCTCGCCACCTCCCTCGCGGGACTGACTGGCCGACTGTCCCGCTGGAAGAGACTCACATGCTCTCGCTGGGCCACATACTCGCTGTCCGCATATCCCAGCAGCGCCGCAATTTCCATGCTTTGGCGGCCCTTGATGCGCGCAATCTCTGTCGCCGCGTAGTTTACCAGCGCGCGCCCGACCTCCACGGCCGGGCCATCCCATAAGCTCCCGCCCTTCTCGCCGGCTCCCTCGGCCGCCGGGGTCCGTGACACGACACACAACCGCACGGCCTCCTGCTGCGCGAAGGCGCCCTCGACGTCGACCACGCCCGCTGGCAGGAGGCCCGCCTTGCCCAGCAGAGCGCGGTGGGCGCCGCCGTCAATGTAGACGGTGCCGTGCGGCTTGAGGCCGTGCAGCAGCCAGAAGTAGCGATCGCGCACGGGCGAGGGGGACGGGAGGAATCGGGTGTGTAAGGGTAATCTGCCGGCGGCAGGGTCGGTGCTCGGGGGACGCGACGGGGATCCGGGGCGATGGTCGGAGGCCGGGGTGGAGGTCCCGTTTGTGGACGGGAGGTGGGACGACCGCGTGGCTTCTACATGGCTCGTAATTTGGAAGATGTTGCCCGGGTTGGAGGACCTCGTGATGACGGTAGTGACGCCAGCCGAGGTGGCGAGCTTGGCGGCGACGATCTTGGTCGACATGCCGCCCGTGCCCAGGGCGGAGCCGGCGCTAGACACTGGACAGCGGTATCAGCAGGGTGGTCTGGGTACGTCATGCATAGACGAAGGACGGTTCACCATCGGCTACAAGCGCTCCAATGTCGTCGACTATCTCGATGGGCTTCGCATCCGGGTTGGACCGGGGGTTCTTGTCGTAGAGACAGTCCACGTCGGTCATGAGGAAGAGGAGATCGGCGTGCACCATGGCAGCTGTGATGGCGGACAGCGTGTCATTGTCGCCAAATTTGATCTCCGACACGGCGAGCGTGTCGTTCTCGTTGACGATGGGGATGACACCCATGTCAAGCAGCTCGTTGAACGTATGTTGGGCATTGAGATATCTCGATCTCTGCGAATCCGTCAGCCAGTCAGTCGTGCACCGACAAGTTCGGAAGGTCCTGGGCCGTACGTCGGCAATGTCTTGGCGAGTGAGCAAGATCTGGGCGATCGGTTGCTGCAGGTGGTTGAACAAGCTGTCCCAGAGGCTCATCAAGCGGCACTGTCCGATGGCTGCCAGCGCCTGTTTCCCGCGTCAGCCGGAGTGCAAGACGGGCCCGTCCGGCGGGGGGGGGGGAGCCATGCCTGCAGCCGGGAGAGATGCTTTGGTCTCTTGTCGACGTCCATCCTGCGCAATCCGATGCCGATGGCGCCCGAAGAGACGATGACAACCTTGTGGCCATCCTTGCGCAACTTGACGGCCGTCTCGACCACGAGACTCAGAATCGAGAGCAGAGGCTCATGGCTTTTCTCGTCCACAATAGAGCTTGTGCCTGAGCGTTGTTCCACTGGGTCAATCTCTGCACATGGCCATCGCAGGCACGGCACTGGACGACGACACGCGACACTCGGCTGACGTACCCAGTTTGATCACAATGCCCAAGGAACGGTGCGCTTTCATGGCTGGTCGAAGTCACGGACACGAGTGTGGGGGCCTTGGACTCAACCACGATATCGCCCCGGGTTTCCATCGTGGACGCAAGTGCACCTGGGGAAAAGAGGTGCTTCTACCTCAGCACGAGAAACCTCGTATTCCGGTTCGAGGGGCCGAAAAAAAAAAATCCCTATAAAAGTGGGGTCGCTTCTGCCGACATTCACCGCCCACATCCGGGCGCGACGTGAAGACTGTGCACGTTCCCACGACACACACACATACACATACGCATTCTCTCTCTCTCTCTCTCTCGATCCAGCTTTCGGCCACGCGCCAACAAAACCGCCATTGCCACCCATCATGGCCGACGGACCAGCAGCTACCCCCATGTCCATGATCCCTCTTACCAACGACCCCGCGCGCACCGGCTACGACCCCTCGCTCCAGCGATGGATGAATCACTTCAACGCATTGACGGGCAAGATGACGTCCGAGGGCAAGCACCACTTCCGCGAGGACATGAGCCGCAAAAACGAGGCGCGCGACGTAGCGCGGTGCGAGGCCGACCGCGACTGGCTGTTCGCGTACTCGCCCGTCGTGAGGTTCCTGAGGGAAGGCATCACCGCCCTGGGCGGCGAGCTGGACGCCGCCAACGTCGTGTGTCGCCGGTGCCCGGCCCTGGTGCTGGGGCGCGAAGAGGACGGGAGTCTGCGCGTCAGGCGTCAGGCGGGCGGCTTCAGCCCGGCGCACGGCATCATGATCTGCGCGAATGAGATTCGCGACCGGGGCCACTTGGAGGATACGCTGGCCCACGAGATGGTGCATGCGTGGGATCATCTGAGGTGGAAGGTGGATTGGTCGGGCGAGAAGTCGCTGAAGCATTCGGCGTGCGCCGAGGTGAGTCCGCCGTCTGCTGGCACTGCTGTGCTGCTTGGGAGGAGAGACTGACGGACGCTGCGTGCCTGCGGCGCAGATTCGCGCGTCCATGCTGAGTGGCGAATGCAGGTGGACAAGGGAGGCCCTGACACGACGCCAGTGGAACTTCACCCAGCAGTTCCAGAACTGCGTACGCAGACGGGCGAGCCTGTCGCTCATGGCGCGGCCTGCTTGCAAGGACCAAGCGCATGCCGCGAGGGTGGTGAACGAGGTGTGGGACTCTTGTTACGCAGACAAGCGGCCGTTTGAAGACATCTACAGGTAAAACCCATGCGACATGCAGCATGTCCACTGACTACTGTACGCATCAATCTGTAACGAGCTGCTGGGAACACAAGACGCCTGGCAACGACAACGAAAGCCATTTACTTCACGTGGTTGCTGCGTCGAAAAAGAAGACCAGAAGAGCCGGGTCCGGCCCGGCAGGCAGGCAGGCAAGCAGCCATTTCACCCACCCTCCCTCACCAAGCACGTATATATCCAACGCCCGCGCACAAGGCACACCATATCACACTACACTACACTGCAAGATCATGTGTCAACTACTGCGATCTGATGCCTTTTCGCGCTTCGTCTTCCGCTCGCTCTTGACGCAGTGCTTGAGGATCCAAGGGTGAACCTGGACCTCCTCGAGCGGCAGACGCTTCTCCGGGTCGAGCACGAGGAGCTGGGAGGAGCCATGTCAGCTTTTGGACCACGTCAGCGAGAGGGGAGGGCCCGCCTCGGCCGTCTCACCCTCTTGATCAGATCCCTCGCGTCCGGGCTCACAAAGTCCGGGATGGTCATGTCGGCCCTCGCGATCCTCCGCTGCGTCAAGGCCGGCGTGTCCTCAAACGGCGCCTCGCCGACCAGGAACTCGTACGTCAGCACGCCCAGGCTCCACAGGTCGACCTTCTCGTTGTACCAGCGGTCGCGCCCGCCGGACTTGACCATCTCGGGCGGCAGGTAGTCGAGGGTGCCGCACAGGGTGTCGCGGCGGTTGTTGGGCGCGTGCACGCTCCAGCCAAAGTCGGAGATCTTGATCTCGCCGTGGATGCCCACGAGTATGTTCTCGGGCTTGATGTCGCGGTGGATGACGTGCTTGCGGTGCAGGTAGCGCAGGGCCGAGGCCATCTGCGCAATGTACTGGGCGGCCTGCCACTCGGGAAAGCGGCGGGCGTTGCGCAGGTGCTTGTACAGCTCGCCCTTGCCGGCGAACTCGAGGATGAGGAAGATGCGCTTGCTGTCGTGGAAGTGGCCGTACAGCTTCAGGATATTGGGGTGCCGCAGGTTGCTCTGGATCTCAATCTCGCGCCGCACCTGCTTCTCCACCCCGCTGCCGTTCTCCAGCTCCGCCTTGTACATGACCTTGAGCGCGCAGATGAAGCCGCTGCTGCGCTCGCGCGCCAGGTACACGCGCCCGAACTTGCCCTTGCCCAGCGGCCGCCCTATCTCGAACATGCCCAGGTGGAAGGTCTTGGTCTGGAGGAGGCCCTGCTCCACGCTGAGCGCCGAGCGCCGCTCGCCGCGGGCGACGACGAGCTCGTCGGAGCCGCGTGAGGCCGTGTCTTTCCTGGGCGAGGCCGAGCTGCTGTCGTTGCCATCCTTGTCTTGGGCCTGCTGCTGCTGTGTGTTGGCCTTGCGCTGGGCCGCTTGCGAAGGGAGCGTCACTGTGGTCGTGATCGTGTTGGCGTGTTGGGACTGGAGGGCGACTTTGAAGAGATTTGGCCGACTGCTGCTGTGGGCGAGCTGTGTGGTCGTGACTGTTGCGATGCCCTTTGACCTGTGGTGTGAGCACTTCCACTTGTGCGTGACTGCTGCGGCTTCTCTCCTACCTTGGCCTTGGCGTAGAGCCGGCTGCCATCGCCCGGATCATTTTCGTCATTTACCGTCAGGTGTTCGAAGCGGGATTCGAGCGTCCGCGTGGTCATTGTGGAAATTGTCAGTCCCGGGAAAGAGGACGGAAAAGTGTGGACCAGAGATCCAGGCGCGATGACTATAGCGTTGTTGGGTGATGCGTGAGCAGTGAGCAGCGCAAGGATGTGGATGGCGGTGTGGTGCGGTATTGCGGCAGAGGGGACCTTGTTTACCGGGGGGGTGGGGGGGAAACACGCTGTTGCTATAGGCAACCAGCCCCTTTGCCTGACGAGCTACAGCCCCACTCTCCAGCCTAAGCCCGTATGGGGGGTTACCTACCTGGAGGTATCACCCACCTACCTAGCTCCGAAGCCCCACTCTGGCCGAGCTAGCGCCGATGCCGGGGGCAAGTTGAGGTTGTTCCGACACACCTGGCATGACATGATTGTTGACACGTGCGGTCTCGCGATCACTCGGGACTTCCAGATCGACCGTCCAGAAGATCTCTAAACGGAGAAGAAAGGGAGAGTAGCAAACATGGGTGCGTTGTGGGACACAGATAGAGGCACGAAGTACACGAATGTTGCTGTGGCTTCTAGCTGTCACTGCACTTAGGCACCAGATCAGCGATCCAGGGCCGGGTAAGTGCTTCGTGATTCTAAGCTAGTGATTGATTATGTCGCTTATAGCCTACGGAATGTCCTGCTACGCTAAAATACTATGGGTGGGGCATTCGTATAGCCACGTTATATATGCCGTAGTACTCCTGTAGAATCTATACTATCCCCCTTCTCCGTTTAGACTGTCTGTAGTCTATATAAAGGAAATCTTGCGATATTAATCTTGGTATTTTAGGGTCAGCTTTCTAGCTAAGCTAATAAGCGTTGGCGATCCTACTATAGTAGCGTTTTACTTCTATACTATATACTATATATAGGGTAACCGTCGTTGGTATACGCTGGAAATAGATTCGTACTGTTATAGCAATTCGGCAGCTTAATACTACCTAGGGTGGCAAGGCTATATACGTTGCCCCTGTAACAACGCGTTATAGCGTAGGGCCTATTATAGAACGGTTCCTGCTTATAAGCCTGCTGCTAAATTCGCAGTACCTAATCTCTAGGCGCGAAGACTCGCAATAGCGCCTTGCTTTCCTAAGTATAAGCCTGAACGTAGTTGCAAGTAGCTTTTAACAACGAGGCGTAGCCGTGTACTAACGTAGCTTTATATACCCTAACATGCTCCTTCTACTAGGTGGTAATCTTGTTATTAGTAGCCTCCTATATATAGGCTATATTAATCGGTGACTAGCGTCGTTCTAGAGGCTTAACGCTATATACTAGGAAGTAGGCGCTATATCCGCTTGGTCCTAGGGTACGGTTTAACGTAGTAACAGCGATCCGGGTAAGTATAGTAGCAGTTAGGTCCGGATATTCTAAGCTATATTAGGTTATAATCGCCTTAAGCTTCTAGTTTGCCTGTTCTACTCGACCGTTGCCTTAGGGGTATAGTGGCGTAACGGGCGTTAACTGTATACCGTTATGCCTATAGTAGCTAACAGCGTTGTACCTTATAAAGCACTATACGTTGTTATATATAAGCTGTTATAGTGCTCTATATATATCCCGAATCTCCTTTAGTACGGTTATTACGTTGTGGAAGGTCTTAGAGGGTATATAGCGTACTACTATCTAGCTAGTTAGGTATTCCACTATTACTAGGATATCTTGTTATTACTAGCTAGTATGATCGATTCCCTAGCAGGAGAATATCTCAGGCATATAGATAGGCTATAGATCTAGTAGAGTTAGGTTAAAGGCCTTTATTAGCTAGTACTAAGGGCAACGGTGATATCCTTCTTATGCTACTAGTTATAGGCTTAGGTGCTAGTATATCTAGGCTACCTTTCTCTTAATAGTACCTATAGAGGTATAGCTATAATGCTTATAGATAAGGCTTACTATCCTGACTAGGTCCTTATAGTCGACTACCTTACGCAATACTATCCCCTATAGGCCTAATGCATCTCTAACTTTATAGAGGAAGGTCTAAACCTAGTAGAGGTGTCCTTTAAACAATAGGAAGTGCTTGGTAACCTAGTCCTTAGTCAGTCTTGCTAGGAGATCAACGCCTTCCTTAAGGTGCTTTATAATAGCTTATAGATCGAGCTAGTATAGTTGGTTAAGGCGGTCTATAGGTACTGTATCCTATAGTACCTCTATATCCCCTTCCCCCTCCTTACTGTCGATAGCCGGGTATACTGCCGTATCCCTAGGGGGCTAGGACAGGTAGTTAGCCAGTATATTAGCCTTACTAGGGCAGAAGATAATATATACGCTGTAGTATTCTATTAGGTCTAAGAACTTAACTATTCGTACTAGTTGCTCGCTCTTATTATGTATAGTCTTAAGGCTCTTATAGTTAGTAACGACAGTAATATTACTACCCTCTACCTAGTACCTCTAGTACCGAAGGGCGTAGAGTATGGCTAGTAGCTTACGTTCCTAGCTGCTATAGCAGGTCTAGGTATCTATAAGCTTCTTAGAGAAGTAGGCTATAGGGTAGAGGAAAGAGCAAGAGCTATATAGGTAGGGCTAGAGCAAGGCTACGCCGAGATATTGTTGACTTACGTCTAGCTTAAGCATAACGGGCTTAGTCTAGTTAAACTGGCGTAGTACTGGGAGAGATATAATAGCGGTCTATATAGCTTAGAACACTTCCTATACTTCCTTAGTTAGCACTACCTTCTGTCTTTTAAGGCTGCTAGAAAGGTCTATAAAAGGGCTAGAGAGCTCGGCGTATTTAGGAATTAATGCCTAAAAGTAACTAGCAGCGTTGATAAAGGAACGGATCTCTGTTGTTATAGTAGGCTTAGGGTATTATAATATAGCTAACGTTTTAGACGGGTTAGCTTAGACGCTAGCCTTAGAGACTAGGAAGCTAAGGAATATCCCTTTCCTAATAAAGAGCTTCGTTTTAGCGGTATTAATAATAAAGCCAAAGTCGGCAAGCTAGGCGAAAAGCGTTAACAGGCGTTAGAAAAGCTTGCTATTGTCGAAGGCCTATATAGAGATATCGTCGAGCAGGCTGGAACACTAGTTATAGAGTAGCTATAGGTACTCCTCTATAACTTTTTAGAACGTTGCTAGTACGTTGGTTAACCTAAAGGGCATAACGAGCTATTTGTATAGACTATATAGGGTAACAAAAGCAGTCTTCTTATAATCCTCTAGAGCTACGCAAACATGCTAGAAACCGTCCTTTAGGTTAATAAACGTATATTTCTTATAGCCTACTACCCTCTGGATCTCGTCTATAGTATAAGGTAGTAGGTAGGCGTGTTTCTTTATAACCTTATTAAGCTTATAGTAGTCTATATAGATATACTAGACTATAACTAAACTATTAGTACAGAAGTAGGTCTCGAATACTCGTACTAGCGCTAATATTATCGGTATAACCGTAAACGCTATTCCCTAGGACGATATCCCTATAGAAAAAGGCCTGTTTATATCCCTATTGGCATTAGTATTAAAGTCGTTGAAAATCCTAACCTCCTTGATCATCGAGATGTCTTTTTTCGGCGTTAATAGCAGGGGAGCAGCCTATAGGCTTTTCGATAGCTATATAATCTTCCCGTTATAGGCTCGGATAAAGTTATCTATCGCCACGTTCTGCTACGGGCTATATTGCTAGAGAGGAAGCTTAACGGGCTTTATATCGCTAGTATCGATATAGTATATAGTGTTGATGATTCTGCCGTCTCCTCTTTTCGTAATATTAAAGAAAGATGGGAATTTAGCCGTAATCTACGCTAGATAATCGTTGACTTCTATATTACCTATAGAGGTCTCCGGATACTACTTGATCTATTATATAGTCTATAGCGATATCTCTTTAGCAGCGTAATAGGTAAAGTAGTTCTTGCTGCTAGTACGTTATACTATAAGGGTCGGTTTTCTAGGGAAGCCTGCCAACCTAATAGAACTGTTAGAAAGGAATTAGGCTCTAAACTTATAGAAAACGCTTCTCCTAAGGGTTAGGTTACTAGAGAAGGTCCTATTAGGGACTACGCTATAGGTGATAGTATAGGACTGTAATCTTATGCCCTATGCTATAATAAAGTTAAGCTAGATAACCGAATCTTTAGTAATAGTTGGTCTAGTACTTCCAACGCTGTCTATAGTAGAACGCCGTTAAGAAGGGTAGCTTCCTATTTACCAGGCAAGGGTCCTTAAGATATAGCAGACTATATAACCGTTATCCTAGAAAACCGTGATTAGGGAGCCGTAGTTAGTAAAAACAGCTTGGAAAACCAGATAGGATATACTATAGCCTTTATAAACAGGTCGATCGTAGAGGGGGGGCACGTCTCTGCCTCTATTTATTCCTATAAAATAGGCGGATTAGCCGTCCTAATCCTTACTATATAGGTTATTAAGAAGGTTGTTAAACTCGGCGTTATAGTTGTCTTTGTAGTCCTCCGGGAAGGCTTTTTCTTCCTCCTTCTTAGCAGTATATACCTTACGGCGAACGAAGCGTTTAAGGGTTTTGCCGGCTACCTTATAGAACTAGGATAAGCTCTACTTCTTTAGGATACCTATAAGGGTAACCCTTTTACTATTATAGTCCTATAGGGGGGTAGGGTAGGAAGAAGATAACGGCTATCTTAGCTGCTATAAGTAGTCCTTTGCCTAATACCCTACCTTACTGCAGTTTAGGTAGGTATTATCGTCTACCTTTATAGTGCCTTAGGGCATACCTCTAACAGCGAAGCTAGTATTAGGGCTAGGGCCTATGGAGGGTATAGGGGAGGCCTCTTCCTTAGTAGGAAAGGAAAGGCGGTCGTTATAGTAGGGATTAAAGATAGCCGATATAGTTGGCTTAATAGAGGCTATACTAGGTTTCTTGCTAGTAGCCTTGCTGATATGTATGTTATAGCTAGGGCATAAGGTTCTCTGCAACTTAACCGTCGTCTCCGGTATACTATAGACTTGCTTCTCTATATAGGTTAGGATGATCTCCTCTATAAGAATAACCTACTCTATAACCAATTTGGTAGTAGAGAGGCAAGCAGCTTACTGCCGGAGTATAACCTATACCAAGGGCACATACTACTGTATCTTACGTTCTAGTAGGGCCCTTATCTCCTTGCTATTCTGTATTTTAGTTAACAGCTTAAAGAAGCAAGCCTAGGCATGCTAAGTAAAGGCTAGGTAGGCCTTATCTTAATATGGCAGAAGCTCTGAAAAGGCTGTAAGAGATAAGCGTAATGCCTTATAGTAGGTAAGTATAGTAAAGATCGCCTCTATAAAGTCGACCTAGATAATCCTCTTATTATTTCTAATATATACTAGAATACTAAGGAAATTGCTAGAGAGTTCTAGGCTTACCTGCTTTAGCTATAGATTATATAGGACTAGGGCGGCTAAAAGGGTAGACTAGATGTTCTCTAGCTTCTTAATAGTATACTTATTAGCTCTATTAAGCTTCTAATCCTTCTTAAAGACTATATAGTTCTTCTTAGCCTAATCGCCGATATCCGGGGCGTCCTCCTAGAGTACTATCCCTAGCTAGTAAGAGGATACTAGGCTTTCCTGTATAAGCCTTTTAGCTACTATTAGCCGGGGTACGCTTAGTATAGCGTAGTAATCTAGGTTTAGTATACCAGTCTTATTACGACATTTCGTACTAACAGTAACTAAGTAGGTATTAATAAAGTTAGCTACTATATCTTAAGCGGGCTTAAGGTTGTTGTTAATAAGGGAGCGGTTAAAGGTAGTCTCTAGGTCTTCCTTTATCTTAAACAGCTCTCTATTCTATTACTCTTTCTAGGTCCTTAGACTCTCTTATATATTGTTATTTACCTCTTTTAGGATGGCAAATAGGCCTCTCTAAAGATAGGACTCTAGGTCTTTAGATACCTCTTTAATAGTCTCCTTAACCGATTTCTAGATATCTTACTTAATTAGGGCCTTTACCGTTAAGGGGGCCCTTTTATCTATAGTCTTGGAGATCGACTTAAGAGAGGTATTAAAGGATTTACTTAGTTGCTTAAGCTGCTCCTTAAGGTCCTTATATTAGCTATTGTAACTAGTAAGAAGGTCCCTCTTTAGGTCGGTCAACTACTCCCCTATATAACAATCTGTCTCTTTCTAAAGAGATACTAGTTATTCCTGTATATGCTATGCTAATCCTTTAATAGTCTCGCGACTACTGTTCTCTCTTGCACTATATAGCGTCTTTTAGAACAGGGAAGCTATGTTGATAGCTATGATCTTCTAGGCTAAGCTTTTGAGTTTAATAGGGTAAACCTTGTTAATAAATTGGGTAATATGTTAATATAGTTAGGTAGGTCCTTATAGAGCGCGTATATAATATATTTTACTAGCTAGAAGTAAAGAGGTAGTCTCAGCAAAAATACGTATTTTTGTAGCTTCTAGCTGTCACTGCACTTAGGCACCAGATCAGCGATCTAGGGCCAGGTAAGTGCTTCGTAATTCTAAGCTAGTAATTGATTGTGTCGCTCATAGCCTACGGAATGTCCTGCTGCGCTAAAATACTATGGGTGGGGCATTCGTGTGGCCACGTTACGTGTGCCGCAGCACTCCTGCAGAATCCACATTGCTGTCATGGGTACGAAATACTTCCTACGTCACACGGGACGACAGGGCGGGTACCTCTACATTTAATGTAGGCGCAATCCGACTCCTTCAACTTTAGCAGATTCGGCAGCACATCCACTTCCGAACAAAACACTTGTCGATGAGCAATGGGACATGCGTGATCAAGAGCGTCAACCCGACGACCATTCCGTACCTGCTACCCACCACCTCGTAGATCACCAAGCGACAGCGGTCAAGGACAAGCCAAGCACGGACTAGAAAGGAAGAAAAAGGGGGGAGGGGAAAAGAAGGAGAAGAAGAAAAAGAAAAAAAGAAAAGAAGAATCGTTGCCCGTCATGAACCACATCGGCTCCCCCGAAGAGTCCTTCCCCAGCCCGGCCGGCCTCTCGGCCGCCACGACGACGCACCGCCAGGGCCGCTTCGCCATCTCGACGCGGAAGCTTCCCATCTCCAAGGCGGGCCCCATCGACGCCATGACAGCGCGCCTGGGCGGCGTGCCGGTGCCCGAGATGATCTTCGGCGACAACAGCGTGTCGGTCGCGCACGCGCCCACGGGCTGGCGCCTCGACTTCGCCGCCGAGCCCGCCCTCGACCGGGTCGACAAGACGGGCGCGCGCGAGGGCCTGCTACAGGTCAGCTACGCCCGCGACTGGAGCGCGTCGCGCGAGGTGAGCGCCCTGGCCGCCGGCATCCGCGACGTGGTGAGGCCGTATGACTGGAGCTACAGCACCGACTACCGCGGGACCGAGCTCGTGCCGGGCGCGACGGAGGAGGACCGGATGGGGTTGCACGGAGTGCACGGGGCGGCCGAGGACGGCCTGGCCGGGGAGAGGGGTGACGCCGGCCGTGGCGAGGCGCAAAGTCAGACGCAGACGGGCCGGTCACCACAGCGGCCGGCCCGGCGGCGGCGTCTGGCGCCCACCACGCAGCACACGATCCCGCTGGAGCTCCTGCGGCGGCGCGACCCCATCCTCTTCTTCGACGAGGTCATGCTGTACGAGAGCGAGCTGGACGACAACGGCACCAGCGTGTTGAGCGTCAAGGTGCGCGTCATGGAGAAGCGCATGCTGCTGCTGAGCCGGCTGTTCATGCGGCTCGACGACGTGGTCGTGCGCGTGCGTGACACACGGCTCTACGTCGACTTCGACACGGACCTGGTCGTGCGGGAGTACACAGCCAAGGAGGGCGGGTATGCAGAGCTGAAGACGGTGAGTTGGCCGGTCCTTGACTGCGTTGGTGCACTGTACGGCGTCAGACAAGATGGGGGGGAAGGGGGTGTTTGGGGGGGGGGGGGGGGAACTGACAGGGTGCGCCTAGAAACTGCTCCGGAGCGGACTGTTGCCGGATGCCGTGACGAACGCAATGAAGGACGCGAATCAAGTGGCAGACTTCTTACCGGTGGTCGAGCACCAAGTGGAAAGCGTGTCATTGGCACCAGAGACGAACTAAGAGGCTTCCTGGAGTCCTGGGAACAAACGAAGTGGCCACCGTGAGACACGGCTCCGCCGGCGCGACGGGCAGCACCAAAACAAGTCTCACGATCGCATCGCTGTTTGTACGTTGGAATGCGTGAATGAGCGGAAACGAGCCCTACTTTCCCCCCCTATCTCCTCGCCCCAAAGGCAGTCCGACGCGTGGTATGGGCATCCCTTTAGACTCACAGCCGAGAGGTCGCTCTCTTGCATGCTTATGAAAACAAAGTCATCTTCTTTTGCTGGCCCGAACAAACAAAGGCTCATTCATCTGGCGCCGCTCGGCGATGAGCTGCCCGTGACTTCCTCAAAATCAAGCTCCCACTTATCCACCTCCTTGAACTTTTCCGCCGCCTTCCTCAGCTCCTCGCCCAGTTGTCGGGGCTCTTCCTGGACCATGACCGTATCGTCCTCCTCGGCGTCTTGCTCGTCTCCGACGGTCCCTTCCCGGTATGTCCGGTCCCCCTCGAGATCGTTGCCGGTACCGGGCTGATTCTCCTGGTCCCAGTTGGTCGAGCCGTACGTGCGACGGGCTGGTTTCATCCTGGTCGCAGATGACGACGACGACGACGATGCGACAGTCATGGCCGATATCGCCGCCGCCGCCGCCGCCGCCGCCGCCGCTGCCGCTGCCGCCGTGTTGGCACTGTCAGAGGACGGGGCCAGGGGCCGAGCTTGAGGCTTGGCCGGGATTTGATTGCGTCGACGGCTGCGTGGCAAGGCGAGTTCGTCCCCGGTGTCATCCGAGTCGCTGTCGTCACCGTCCTCCTCGCCCTGGTCGGGAGTGGCCTTTGTGTGTCTTCGACGAGGCAAGAGAGACGACAGGGCGGCCGTTGTGGCCTTGTCCGTCTTTCCCGGCGTCTTGCCCTTGCCTCGGCCGGCCTTGCGTTTGGCCGCGCCAAAGTTGGGCGAGTGTGTCAAGGACGGTGGCGATGAGATGTCGGAGACGCGGTCATCTGGGTCCGGGGTCCTTTGTGCTCTGGAGCCGGGTCTGCGGTGTCCGTGGCTGCGGTGGGCGAGGGACTCGAGCGGCGGGAACACTGGCCGACTCCCGTCTGACGCGTCACTGCTCATGGGGGGCGCCATGTCGGAATCGTCCGGATCCTCGTGCTCTGGCTGCGCGGCAGCCACGAACGATGGGGAGGGAAGATCATAGTCCGACTCGACAGATTCGCGTACGACATGGGCATCGTCCTCTTCGCCCTCGACAGCGCCCTCGACAGCAAGCTTCTTGCCACGGTCATCATGTTCCTGCAGCGACTTCCGTTTCCGAGGCTGCCGAGTGGGGGAGACATTGCCCGAGCTCGTCCCATGTCGAGCCACCGATTTTCCCTTCCGTGCCCGGCGCCCACGCGCCGACGGATCGGACTCGAGAGCAGCATGGCGGCCATCTTCGTCTCCGGACGCTTCCGGAGTTCGCGACGCCGCGCGTGGAGCCCGTGCTTTCTGCGCCGTGGCCAGAATACTCGGTTCTCGCGCCCTCCTCCGGAAATTGCCCAGGTTCAGAGTCGCACCGATGCTCGGCGTGTTTGGGCCCCTGCTGCTCGGGCGAATGGGCGCGTCGTCGGGTCCGACGATGCTTGACTGGCGAGCCCGCCGTCGAAACAGCGCCAGGTTGAATGACGAGGTGGTGCCGGTGGAGGTGTGCCGTGCCGTTGCACGTCTTTGCTCCTCGTCGACATCCACGTCAAGATCTAGACTGTCCTGGCCGAGACCGAGGCTGTCGTCCAGATCGCCGAACACGTCGTCGTCCAAGTCCAGTCCCGACAGGTCCGTGGGCCGCGAACGGCGCAACGGCGCCGCAGCACTGCGGCCCGTCTCCACGCGCGGGGGGCTCTCCACGTCACCGGGCGAATCCACGGTGCGGTCCGTCGGCCAGCTGCCGGCTGTCGTCGTGGACGTCAGTTGGTCCAGCCGGTCCATCGCCGCATCGCGACGCGTCCTCGCTTGTTCCAGCGTCTTGGCCTGCTGTGCCTTTGGGGGCGCCCCGGCCGAGATGCGCCCGCGTCGCGTCGTCCTGCACGCCGACGCGGGCTGCACGTCCCGCGCCGCCGCCACGGCTTCGCGCGCGCGCTGCTTCTTGCGCTCCTTCTCGCGGTCGCTCACGTCGTAGATGTCGCTGCTGATGTCGTTGTCGACCGGCTCGGCTGCGGGCCCGGTTCTCGACTTTTTGCCGCTTGACGCGTTCGCCGAGGCGACGCGCGATCGCTTGGGGCGCGGCATGGCGCCTTGTCGGATGGCGGGTGCAGGGGCTGGGGAAGAGAAGATGAAGTACCAGTGTGGCAGGTCAGAAGATTCGGATTGGCCGTCCTGAATGGGCAGCCGTGGATGCACCGCGACAGTTTTGGTCAGCAACGCACGCGAAAATCAACAGGACGCGTCCGGAGAGAATCACGGTGGTCTGTGCGCTACCGTAGTGTCCGCTACCCATAGTATAGCATAGGAGTGGGACAGGAGTGGGGTTGCACTGTGGAGCTCCCTGTCATGGCCCGATTGGCCGACGGTCAAATGTAGGTTCTTATTGACGACAGACAAGGTTCTTCCTCTTTTCCCGCGTCGTCCACTCCATCCCCATCCGTCCGGCCGTCCTCCTGCGGCCCGCCAAAGCATGTCGACGCTCCTTCGCTGCCGTTCCGCCCTGCGGCGGACGGCACTGCCACTCGGCGCCGGGCTATGCGCAGCAGGGCTGGTCATGGTCGCCCGGCAGAGGCCCACGAACGCGAAAATGGATGCTTTGCCGAGCCATGTGCGCCCGTCGTCGTCGTCGTCGTCGTCGTCGTCATCGTCGTCGTCGGGCGGATCCGGCCCCGCGCCGAGGAGGAAAGACGGGCTCAGCCCCGAGGTCATCAAGCAGCTGTCCGGCGGGAGCTTGACTGGTGCGTCGACTTTTCCGTACTTGGTCCCTTGCCCACACACACACACACACACACACACACACACACACATACACACACACACACACACACACACACTGTCGCGCGTCCGCAACCTCTAGGGAGGGACCATACCTAGGTGGCGGCTGCTGATCGATGGTCCTGCTGCCCGCATGCAGGCTTCTGCCTGGGTCTCCTCGTCAGCGTCTTCTCCAAGACACTGGTCCTGCTTCTGGGCCTGGGCCTTGTGGCTGCCGAGGTGAGCTTCTGCACCGCACGCACGACCTACCCCGACACCCAAGCCTCGTACTGCAACAGGACAGGCGGGAGTACAAACACCCACTCACACGCGTCCAGGTCGCCTCGCGCTTCGGCATCAACATGGCCGAGCGCTTCAGGCTCCGACAGCGAATCCAATCATCCCGCATCCTCACCGCACTGGGTCGCAACCCCGCCTTCAAGCTCTCCTTCGGCATCACCTTTGCCTTGTCCGCCTTCCTGTCCTTCTAGACCAAAGTCGAAGCCGGCTATGCGATGGCCCAACAGTACCCGTGTGGTAGCTAGAAACGCCCTTTCCTCTCCATGAACCGGCACGGAACCGGCACGGAACCGGCACGGCACCGCACTGCCCTATACCGGCTGCGTCTCACGCCTCAGCCAGGACAGTGTGAGCGGGTCGCTCTCAAAGACCCGGTGCGTCTTCTCGTACACGTCCGCGTGGTAGTCGTTGAGCCACTTCTTTTCCTCCGCCGTCAACAGTTTCGCGTCCAATAAGACTTGACAGTACGGGACCAGGGTGACGGGCTCAAAGCCGAGGTAGGGCTTGCCGCCGAACGTGTGCCTGGTCTTCACCTCGCGCACGATGGCCATGTTCTCGAGCCGGATACCAAACTTTCCGTCCTCGTAAAAGCCCGGCTCGATGGACGTCACGTGGCCGGCTGCCATGGCCACATCAGCGTACGGCTTTCTGCTTCCAATGCCAAAGGGTCCTTCGTGTACGTTGAGAAATGAGCCGACGCCATGTCCTGTCCCGTGGCGATAGTCAAGTCCCTCTTTCTACATCTGCGTCTCAGCCAACCTGCACGCGTCGAAGCCATTCATTGATGGCCATGCCGGTCCGGGAATGCCGCTTACCCAGAGAAACTGGCGCGCGAAGGCGTCGAGCGCATAGCCCGTCGTGCCCGGGGGGAAGACGGCCATGTGAAGGGCAATGTGGCCTTTCAGAACCAAGGTATACGCCGTCTTTTCCTGCTCGGTCGGTGATCCGAAATGAAGTGTGCGCGTGGTGTCGGTCGTCCCATCCAAGTACTGCGCACCGGAATCGCAAAGATAGATCGTACTCGGATCAACGGTTGCGCAGTGGCCTGCATCGGGCTTGTAATGAATCACGGCGGCGCTAGAAAGAAGAAGAAAAGTGACGGGTCAGTGACGGGTCAGTGACGGGTCAGCAGAGATGACTTTGGTTCAAGAACTCCCTTCCGGATAGACGGACTTGGGCCCCACGGAGGAGATGGTATCGAATGACAGCCCGACAAACTCTTTCTGCTTCTTCCGCACGTCTTCCAGCTTGCGGGCCACCTGGACCTCGTCAAGGCTTGCCTTTTCTTCCAGAAGCTGATGCTCCAACCAGGCGAAGTACTCAATGAGCGCTGTCCCGTCTCGGATGTGGCATTGTCGCATGCCCTCCTGCTCCACCGCATTCTTGACCGCCTTTGCATCCCCTACTGGACTCCTCACGGCCTTGACCAGCTTGTCGCCGCCGAGAGCCAGCTGCAGTGCCCACGAGGCCGTGCTGGAGATCCAGAATTTCCTCGCCGGCTCCGCAGCTTCGCCGTCCGTCTCGGCCGTCTCCGTCGCCGCCGCCGCCGCCGCAGCCATTGCCTCGGCATCCGGAAAGAGCGCAGTGTAGGGTTTGATGGCGATCTTGTTCTCGGCGAGATAGGTCAAGCTCTCGGCCATCAACCTCGCCTGGTCAATGTAGAGGGTCGCCGCCTCGGCCGTCACGACAGCGTAGGAGAAAAAGACGGGGTTGTAGGCGATGTCGTTGCCGCGCAGATTGAACAGCCAGGCGATATCGTCCAGGTTGGAGAGCACGAAGCCGGCCGCCTTCTTCTTCTCCAACTCCTTGCGCAAGTCGGCCAGCTTCGTCTGGGTGTCCTTGCCCGTGTACTTGGCCGCCAGGCAGAAGACGGGCTCGCTGGGGCGCGGCGGTCGGGCATCGCCCCAGACAGCGTCCACCAGGTTCTCCGCCAACGCGACAGGACCTTGGCCGCCCGCCTTGGTGACCGTCTCGGCGAGGTCATCGGCGAGAGAGGGCGATATGACGGTCGGATCGACGCCGACCGTCTTGCCGCCGGCAGCCTCGGCGGCGGCCCACTCCTGCCAGGTCGGCACGTCCTGGAGCCCCGTCTTGAGCAGGGTCCAGTTCGCGTCGAGCTCCTTGGAGGCCTGGTTGAAGTAGCGGCCGTCGGTGGCGAGCGCGGCCTTGTCCAGCGTCACCACGGCGGTGCCGGCCGAGCCCGAGAAGGCCGAGATGAACTCGCGCCGGGCGTCGCAGGCGGCGATGTACTCGGACGCGTGGCCGTCTTCACTCGGCACAACTACAGCGCGGAGGAGCCGAGTCAGTCTCTGGGCGGCTGCAATGTCTACGGCGCATGTCTGTGCTACATTGCACGACGCAGGATTGCCGCGGCCGGGGAAGCGTGAGCGTGGCCGCGGGCTCGTGGGACGGCAACGTACCGTAGACATCGACCTTGCGCTCCTTCATGAGCGTGCGCAGCTGCGCCAGCCGGTCACTGGTGTCCACAGCCTCCATGTCTGTGGAGCTTCGCGCTGGAGAGGACGAGAAGATGCTGGTCCTGGATGCCGGCCGCGCTCTTGTGGTCGTCGGCCGAGGCGGGGGGGGCAGAAGACACGGAAGCGCCAAAGGGACAGAAGAGAAGACCACCCGAGTCCGTGGACGATAGGTCGACGACGGCCAGGACGAGAAGGGACGGGTGGAAGCCAGGCGCACGGTGGAGTGGAACGGGACAGCCGTGCTACACATGGCATCCGGACAGCGTCTTGAACTGGGGCGAACTGGGGTTCGTCGGATCTCTATGCACACACCTAGGTAGACCTAGGTAGACCTGTGTAGAGGGTTAGGGTTTTCTCTCCAAGCTTGTATCTCCAAGGACGCACACGCACACGCACACGCACACGCATCACGTGTTGGGAGAATTAGCACGGAGGCCTAGCAAACCACCACCACCACCACCACCACCACCACCACCACAGCCAAACAAAGTTCCGGGGCGTCGAGATTCCGGATCGGCAACATGAGAACAGCGGCGAAATGGAGGAACCGTTTTCACTCCCTTGCCGTCTCGCCGAAGTAGAAGCTGCGATACGAGCGCTCTATGAACCCAACCGTCCCGAGACAGTTTCCCGGATTCAAGATGCTCTGCAGCGACTGCAGAGATCCGCGAGCGGCTGGCAGCTCGCGCAGGGCCTGATTGGTAGTCCGGATGACAATGTCAAGTTCTATGCTGCCTTGACCCTGATAGTCAAGTTGAACAGGGATGGGTGAGACTCTCTCTCTCTCTCTCTCTCTTTTCTTCCTCTTTCCGTCTGAGCGAGCGAGTCGCTGACAGCCCCCGTCGCGTCCAGTGCAGAACTCGGCGAGGCAGACGCAAAGGGCCTCTTGGTCCAGCTTGTGGGCTGGCTGCTGCAATCGCTGCGCCATGGCTCGGGGCCCATGGTGGCCCGGAAGCTGTGCGTCGCTTTGGTCACTTACTTCATCCACTTCTCTCCCCTCTGGCCGAGGACCGTCCGTCATCTCGTCTACTGTCTGGACACGGCGCAGGCGGCTGCGCCGGAGGCTGTCGACGATGCGGTGCCGACGGCCGAGTCGGTCGGCAGACTGGATGCCCAGAAGCTCAGGGCCACCCTCTGGTTTGCTTCTTCTTTTGTCGAGGAGGTCGGCAAAACCGACATGAACGCGATCAAGTATGTCCCGGTTCACCAGCGCTTGGTCCGGAACGCACCCGAGATTGCCTGCATCCTCCTCCAGGCGCTGTCGTCGCCGCCGGAGAGCTCGGGCTGCGAGCTACAAGTGGATGCTCTGAGCTGTTACCAGGTCCGTCGACAAGACGTCTTGTCATCCTTCTCTCCACTCCGACGCGCCGCCCTTGCTAACCTCGCCACAGGCCTGGGTTTTGTACGCGCAGCGTGCGTCATCCCACACCGATCTGCTTGTCACTCCCCTGCGGCACCTTGTCGAACCGGCCATGGGCTGCTTTGCGAACAACGACCTGTTCCAGGCCACGTCGGAGCTGTTCCACGATGTGCTCTCCAACTACTCCGGCTTCTTCACACCCGACCAGTACCACGCCCTCGAAACCCTGCTCGACACGTCTTGGGCCGAGGCGCACTACCAGCGCGTCACGCAAGGGAACCACGACGAAGACGGCATCCACTTCGGCCTGCTGCTCCTGGGCTACGGCGATGCCAAGGTCGAGGACCTCATGGAACGCACCGATGACCGCTCGCAGCGGCTGTTGACACGCCTCAGCGGCCTGTTGGCCTGCCGAGGCTACCCCATAGTCGATGACATGGTCTTCGTGCCCGCGCTCGAGTTCTGGTCAACCTTTACCGAGACCATGATCGACCGTTCCTTCGTCAGTGAAGGTGCCCGAGACCAGATATGGAAGCCGTATGCCAATCAGCATCTACAGGCTGTCGTGCTGAACTGCTGGCGCAAGATACAGTGGCCACCAGTCGACGACTTCGCCGCCTGGGACTCGGCCGACAGGCTGGCCTTTTGCGACGCTCGGAAAGAGGTGGCCGACCTGCTGCAGTCCCTGTTTACCCTCGACGGCAAGGCTCTCGTCTCCTTCTTCGTCGGTCTACTGCTCCGCCATCTTCCCACCCAGAACTGGCCGGAACTGGAGGTCTCGGCTTTCTGTCTGGCATCTCTGTCAGATGGCTTTTCCGACCGGCCGGACTACGACGACCAGTTGACCAGGGTCTTCTCGGCTGACCTGTTCCGGCTTCTGGGCCAAGCTGGACAGTTACCGCTCCGCCTTCGCCAGACGGCCCTGAGCTTGCTCGAGAGATGTTCCGAGTACTTCACGAGGGAACCTCGATACCTTCCGCACGCTCTGAACCTACTCTTTGGCGCCGTGGGAGACGCGCTTCTCGGCGAGCCGTCGGCCAAAGCCATCTCGACTCTATGTTCGTCTTGCCGCTCTCTTCTCACGGCCGAGGTCTCATCCTTCATCAGCCACTACCGGGGGATTCGAAGGGACCAGGTCATTGATTCCATGGCCGAGGAGAGGATTGTTCTTGCCATCGCATCCATCATCCAGGCGGTCGCTGACGAGGATCAGAAGCTGGATTGCTTCGCCCAGCTCTATGCCATGATCAAGGAGGACCACGAGCACGCCTTGCTTCTCAAGGCCCGGCCGCCGGCGTCGTTGGATCTGTCGAACCCAGTTCTGGCTCGACGAGTTGACACCGTGGCCGTTCGAGGAGCCAGCCATCCGGCCGAGGAGGCCGCTTTGCAACTGGCCATGCGGTCCCTTCGATGCTTGTCGAGCGCGGCGAAGGGCCTGCAAGCCACAGAAGAATATCCCATCCATCTCGACAGCGAACCACAGGCCCACTCGCGGTCCCCTGGATTGACCTCCATCCAAGACGACATCATGAACCTCATAGCCACTACCCACCGGGCTTTCAGCGCCAGCAGCGAGGTAGTCGAGGTGACGTGCATCATCCTCCGAGCGGGCTTCTCCGAGACGGAGCCGGGACCATTCGTCTTTCGACCCGATACCGTCGTCGACTTCTTGACCGGCGGAACCTCGCAAACCCCGAGACTCGGAACGCTCCTGGGCACGGCGTGTTCCTTTGTCGGATCCCTCTACCGCGGACCGAGGAAGCCGGTCCCGC
Organism: Phyllachora maydis; assembly: GCA_029339225.1. Lineage (NCBI taxonomy): Eukaryota > Fungi > Ascomycota > Sordariomycetes > Phyllachorales > Phyllachoraceae > Phyllachora > Phyllachora maydis. Next base: position 199,141 of record JAQQPM010000006.1, on the reverse strand, counting down.
AGTATCTCTCGCAACTGCTCCCTTGGCTTGTGTCCTTGCTCCGGGCTCTTCCCGGTAAGGCGTCCTCTGTTCGCACGATGTACCGACTACTGACAAGAACGAAAAAAAAAACCCCCCCCAAAAAATGACACAGAGCCAGACAGCGACACAGAAGTGTCGCAGAGCGGCATCCAAATGGCAGAGCGCATCATGGCAAAATACCCCCATGTCTTCTTCCAACTCCAGCCAACAGCCTCCCTCGAGTTCCTCTTCCTGTTCTGTCTCAGGGTTCTGAGCGGCAAAGAGCCCCTTCCCAAGGCCACAGCCGCAGACTTCTGGGTAGGTTGGACAATTCATCCATGCCACTTCCGGCGCGAGGCCTCCGCTGACCCTGAAATCACCTCACGCGCCCAGACCGGCTTCCTCACCCTCAAGAGCGAGGACACAGGAACGCAAGCGACCATCGCCAGCGCCACCGAGACGCTCGGCCCGATGCTTGCGCAGGCGCTCGTGCAGAACATCGGCGGCCGCGCGGCGCGCAGCGAACTCGACAAGCTCAGCGATCCGCTCAAGAAGCTGGTGGTGCAGCACCCGCGCGCCCAGGCCTGGCTCGAGCGCGCGCTGCTCGACGAGGCCTTTCCCGGCGCGCAGGTGTCGCGCGAGGAGAGGCTGCTTTTCCTGCGGAAGCTCAGCGGGTACGTGGTCGCCGCGGTGGGGTGGGTGCACCGGGAGAGGAGGGACATCGCTGACCTGCTTCCTCCACCAACCCAGACTGCGCGGGGCGCGAGCCACGAACCAGGTCGTAAGGGAGTTCTGGCTGGCCTGCCGGGGGTCCAACTTTGCGTATGCCTCATGACGAGGGGCCGAGGGGCCGAGGGGCCGTTTGGTAGCCCTGGACCGGCCCGGTTGACCACCGCAGTCGGGGCTGGATGGAGACTGGACATCTGAGCTGGGTGTGAACTAGCAAGCTTGCTTGAATACCCAGGTAAGCTTTGACAATGACTAGAGATGATTCACACCTGGGGCAGCCCGTGGCTCGCAACCTGAGGAGCCGTCCCCTAGCCACCACCTGCTTGGTCACGCCTCCGTCTCCCACAGGTGCGCGCCCGCCTCCTTGAGCAGCGCCACGACGGCCGCGTGCCCCATCTTCTCCGCCAGATACAGCGGCGTGTTGTTGGCGCGGTTGCGCACGTGCACGCTCGCCCCGCGCGTCAGCAGCTCGCGCAGCACCGCGACGCCGGCGCCCCCCGGCTGCCCCTGCGGCTGCTGCGGCTGCTGCGGCTGCTGCGGGGTCCCCCGCCCCTCGGGCGGCGCGCACACGGCCGCCAGGTGCACGGCCGTGTTGCCGGCATAGTCGGCGCGCTTGAGCAGGTCGTGGCGCGCGTCGGCCTCGAGCATGGCGCGCACGCGCGTCACGTCGCCGTCGCGGATGGCGTACCCCAGCGCGGCGAAGGCGGTCTCGGCGGGCGTCAGCTCGCCCCCCGCGGCGACGGCGCCGGCCGGGTGCGAGAAGGACGGGCGGGCCAGCTCCGTCATCTCGCCGCGCAGCGAGTGGGCCATGCGGGCGGCCACGGCGGCGCAGGTGGCGCGGTCGCGGCCGGGCAGCAGCCCGAGCAGGTACGACAGCTTGGTCAGGGCGGCCTCGGTGGTGAGGTCGTGGCCGAAGACGACGCCGGCGCGGCCCAGGGCGGTGGCGGGCGCGTACAGCGGCGAGACGAAGCCGTTGGAGCACTGGCTCACGTTGACCATGACGATGCCGCGCTCGACGCCCTCGCGGATGACGCGCGTCAGGCTGCCGTCGACCCCGCTCGGGGCGTTACCCATGCCGAAGGTCTCGAGGATGAGGCCGCGCAGGTCCGGCACCCGCAGGACCGAGTCGACCATCTCGGGCTTGATGCCGGGGAAGATGCGCAGGCAGGCCACGTGGGCCGTGTCCAGGCACGTTGTCACCTGGAACTCGGCGATGGCGGTCGGGCGCCGCACCGAGGCCCAGTCTACGTTGACGCCGAGGCTGGTGACCTGGGCGAGAGGCGCGCAGTTAGGGCTGGCGAAGGCCTCAAAGGCCGAGGCCGAGACCTTGGTCGTGCGGTTGCCGCGGTACAGGGTGTGGTGAAAGAAGACGCAGACCTCGGGAATGACAAAGGTGCCGGCGACGATGAGCGAGCCGAGAAGGTTGTCCACGGCATCGGACTGCAGCGCAAAGATGGACGCCTGGGACCCGGTGAGGACCACGGGTTTTCCGAGGTCCGACATGATGAACGAGAGGGCCGAGGCCGTGTAAGCCAGCGAGTCTGTCCCGTGCAGCACGACGAAGCCGTCAAACAAGTGGTAGTTCTCCTTGACAGCAAGCGCAATCTCGGTCCAGCCAGTCGACGAGATGGAGCTGGAGTCAAGCAGCGGATCGAACTCCAGGGCTCCGTAGCGAATGTGTCTCGAGTAAGCGCTGAGCGGTGTCCTCAGACTGCCGATGTCTACCTTGACGCCGTTCTTGTACGCATGCAGCGGCACTGATACGGGTCAGTCGGTGTCTTGCATCGTGGTATGGAGTTAGGCTGACCTTCTGGGCTTGTGGTGTCGTTGAAAGAGGGCCGAGGTGCCATGGCGTTCCTCAAGAAGCCCGTCATGGGGACGAGGCCGTCAGGAGACGGCTGCATACAGATGGTCCCGCCCGTCATGACGACCAGCACGCGAGACTCGCTCACAGTCCCCATGTTCGAAGCATAAAAGCCCCTGGAAGGACGACGCAGAGGGCGGCAAAGGTAAAAAAAATTATAAATTAAAAAAAAATTTAAAAAAAATTGGAGGGACGTGGCCAAGTTTTCTTTCAATGGCACTGGCATGCGATCAGGAGGATCCCGGCCCTGCGCAGAAGAGTTTGCCTCAAGCCACTCTCTGCCGGGGCCACCATTTCGTAAGAGATTGCGCCCCCCGGAGTGGATGCCGTTGACAAACGAAACTCGAAGAGGCTTGACGCCCTGGACTAGACTCGAGGTAGCCAAAAGCAAGTTGATATCAGAACAGGCAGTTGTTCACCACGAGGGAGCAGTTGATGACAAAATCAAAGAGCTTGGTGCAAACGGCCGAGGTGTATGGTTTCTTCGATGGGCTTGCCAGAAAACCATGCAATCATGCGGCTGCCCGATTCATAAAAAGATCTTTTAAAAAAAAAAAAAAAAAAAAAAAACCCCCAACGAGACCCATGGATGCGTAAATGAATGATTTCATCGAGCTGCTTCTACTTCGTACCCACAAAATCGGGGTTAGGGTTAGGCAACGTCGCGAGAGTCTGCATGTCCATTGTCATTAAACTCAGATGGATACTAATTAGTACCCACGTCACATGACCGGGGCCGAGAAAGCTGTATATGCAAAGCCGTCACGTCATGTGTCATATAGCCAAGCCAGGACAGCCCGTCCAAATATTTCCCCTTCCCTCCTCTATGTCTGCGGGCAGGCGCATGTATGTGCGTGCGTAGATGGGCATCGGGAGGGTCTCATCCCCTCTCCAGGAGCCTTTGTGTGGGTTCACTGTGGTTTCGTCGTAGGTAGATTATACGTCCCGTTTCGCTTCACACGTTCTTCGCCTTGTCCGTCGCGGGTATGGCCAACAACAGGTTGCGCTCCCAATCGGTCAAGAACTCGGATGCCGTGCGCTTGATGTTGCTCGGCGCCAGCTGATTGAGCATGGGCGGGAGCAGCTCCTCGAGCTTGGCAGACAAGGGCGAGAGCGGAGAGCGAACGGCCGAGGGGGCTGAGGTTTTGCCAGGTTTGCTGCGGCTGCTGCGCGAGAGAGAAAAAAAAAAGAAAAAAAAAAAAGAGGATGGTGTCAGCCCAAGCGCTCAAACAACGGCACAGCCTGGTTCTTACAGTGGGGCGGCATTCTCATCCGTCTTCTCCGGGCCGGGGCCGGACATCTCGTGGCCGGCGACAGTGGACCCGCTCCACCGCTCCGACTTGACCGACGGGGCATCCCAGCTCGACCAGTCCTCGTCATCCAGGGCATCCGCCGTCCACGACAAGTCCTTGGCACGGTTCTGCGCCGCCTCCGACATTGCCCTCGTCATCTGCCCCGGCGGCCTCGAGGGCGTCCCGGCGTCCGGCTGCTCGGGCTCCTCCATGTTGATCGGCCGGCCGTTCGACGTCGGCGTCGGCGTCTGCTCAAACGCCGCGTCCGCGCGCGGACGCGCACTCGCCGTCGACGCCCGGATGGTGTCCTGCTGGTCCTCGCCGAAGCGGGCCGACGTACCCGTGGGCCGCATGACGCCGTCAAGGCCGCGGACGTGAGGCCCAAGCCCGGTGATGGGCTCCTCGCCCACCGTGGCTTGCCGCAGGTCCTCGACAAAGGTCCAGAGGTTGGTCCTAAAGTCCTCGGCCATCTGTTTCATGCCCGTCGTCTGCTGGTGGATGGACCGCGGCGTCCACGAGGCCCGCTTGGAGAGGTACGCGGGCGTGACGGGCCCGCGGCGGCCCAGGTGGTCGGAGACGTTGGCCCCGGGCGTCTGCGGGGCGAGATCGGCGTCCTCCGGGGCGTCCTCGAGCACCGCGAAGCTGTTCTTCTGCGGCGACAGCAGCGACAGTGTCTTGGTGTGACCACCCGAGAACATTCTCCGCCGCGCGTGCTCGGCCGTGTTCGCCTGGCTCTGTAGGCCGAGCAGCAGCGCTTTCCTCCGATCCAGCTCGCTGCTTGGCCGCGCCGCCCCGTCGGGCGCTGGCGTGTCCTGCTGTGGGGCGGACGAGCGCAGGGCCTGGGCATTCCGCCGTTCGGCCCGCTTCCTGGACGCCTCGTGCATCGTGAACTTGTTCTTGAGCTGTCGAAGTTCCATCTCGGCCCGAGAGAGCTCTTCCCGCAGCTCGAGGACGCGACGCTCCTGCGACGCTATCGCAGTGATGAACTCGCCGGGCTCGGTGGGCGAGAGGAGAGCGGGGGTATCGATCGGGGTAGGTGGGTAGGACGCGGTGGAGGACGACAACGGCACTGGCCGTGAGGGGTAGGGAGTCGGCGGGGCGATGGGCAAGGTGAGGGACAGTCGGTTGGTGCGCGAGGCCGAAGAGGGCGAACGCGTCGAACGCGTCGAACGCGTCCAAGGCGTCTCGGGCGTCTCGGACGACGAAGTGGGAGATGCGGACACGACGGACGATTCCACGTCGGCCTCCACGGTGGCTCCTCCACAGTGGCCGAGGTGCGGTAGAGACGGTAGCTCCTCCGACTGGAACATGGCCTCCTCCAGGCTGTGGTTGAGCGAAATCGTGTGCTCCATCTCTGCCTCGGGTAGCGCAGCGGCGGCAGCAGCAGCAGAGTGTGAGGCTTGCCGCAGAAAGCCCTCGGAGGCGACCAGGGACGAGGCCCTACAGCGACGGCGGCGACTGGGCGTGGCTGGAACGCTCTGGTGACGGCGATGGCGAGGCTTCCACGACGAGGGCGGCGCGCGGTGACGGAACGGGGCGGCAGCAGTGGTAGTGGTAGCAGCAGCAGCAGCGCGTCTCCTTCTTCCCGCGACGACAAGGGCCTTGTTGACGTTCAGCGGGTGGCTGTCATGCAGTAAAAGAGCGTTGGTGCAGGTCGACAAGAAGCAAGTCTGCAAGACGAAGGCGGAGGTCATGGAGGAACGAAGAGAAGGTTTGGCTCTGGAAAGGGACGGCAATGAGTGGACACCTCATCTCGTCCCGATCGCAGGCCTTGAATGACAAAGTAAAGGGGGTCGGTCGCTAAATTCGATGCAACGTCCACGAGCTAGTGCAGGCAAGCTCCGTGTTTTCGTTTTTGCTCCGACTTTTTCTTGACCCTTTTTTTCTCTTTTTTTCTGTTTTTTCTCTTCTTTTTTTTTCTTTTTTTACTTTTTTTTCTTCTTCTTCTTCTTCTTCTTCTTCTTCTTCTTCTTCTTCTTCTTCTTCTTCTTCTTCTTCTTCTTCTCTGGATGGAGGCTAATAATGCGGGACCCGCTGCTGCGCTTCCTTCGCCGTCCGTCGGTCGCTTTTTTCGGGGGTCGCGATGTGAGAGAGGCAAGGGAGGAGATATCGTGCCCCCCCCCCCAAAAGGTGCCGCGAGGAGGGGAGAGATACAGCTCGAACGCCCGGATGTTAAGTGCCCTTATCTCATTTCCCTTCCCTTTCATTTTGTTGTTCCCCTCCGCCGCGTCCCGCCGCGTCCCACCGCGCCATCCTTGCTCGCCCCGCTAGGCTCTACTTCGTACCACTCTCGGGGTCCACCGGGCCCACAAGCTCCACCGGTGTCCAATCGAGCCTTTCACTTCGCTGCTGCCGGGGCGTGCCCGTTTGCTCGTCCTTGGCGCCATTGCGTCTCTGCAGCAACCGGCCGACCTGAATCGCTCGCACAAATGGGGACGAGTCGTGCCGAGAGTAGACATTGGCCGGCCTAGGTACCAAGTAGGGAGAGTACTACTACCTCTAGCACAGCCCAGACTAGACGTGCCTAGATCTCTCTAGCTAGGTACCTCGAGGCCCTGGCGTCGCAGATCGATCCGAACCTCATCTCAGAAGCTGCCGCCGCCGCCGCCACCGCCGCCACCGCCGCCACCGCCGCCACCGCCGCCACCGCCGCCACCGCCGCCACCGCTGCCACCGCCGCCGCCGGTGGTGGCGAGGACAGGCAAGCCGTGGCCACTCGGTTCCAACGCCCGCAACCCTAGACGGTCCTTTGTCGACCTCGTCTCCGCCACCTCACTCGTCTTCCTCCGCAACACGCGCTCGTTTCGACTGCCTCGAGTCGTCGCCCTGCAAGCCATAGCCCCGTTTCGCCGACGAGCTCTCTGCCACCTCGGACAGGAACTTGTCGACGTTGAACGGGTCCATCGTCTCCTTCTCGAACTGCACCGGACCCTCGGGCCGCGCCTCCTCCGTGGCCTTGCCCTTGCCCTTGCCCAGGGCGCCGCCGAAGCGGTTGCTCTTGGTGATCTTGTCCATCTCGCGCTCTCCCGCGTCCTCGTCCTCCTCGTCCGCGTCCACGCGCGGCCGGTAGATGCTGCTGATGGCGTCCTGCGCGGCGAAGAGTGGCTTATCGTAGGGGTTGTCCTCGTTGATGCCGCTGTCGAAGCCGCTCGCGCGGTTGAACAGGCGCGAGTCGTACATGGCCTCGCCCGTCGCCGTCGGCTTCGCCAGCCCGAGCGCCATCTTCTCCGAGATGTCGCGGTCCATTTCCCGCGCCATCACCTGCGCCTTCCTCTCGGCGCCCATGCGCGACCGCTGCATCTTCCTCTCCTCCTCCCGCTGCCGTTCCTGCCGCGCTCGGCGCCTCTCGCGGATCCCGTCGCTCTCCGAGCCCGACTCCGACCCGCTACGGCTGCCTGAGCCCGACCTTGCCCTGTCTTTGCCACCGGCCGTCCTCTCCATTCGGGCCTGTTGGGCCAGGTCCCGCAGCTGCTTCTCCTTCTCTGCCTTCTCCCTCTCCGCCAGCCGCGCAGCCATGAGTGCGCGCTTGGAGACTTCCTCTCGCGCGTGTCTGTCGGCCACGTACAAGGCTTCCGCGAACCGAGAAAAGTTATCATTGATAGCCGCGTCTTGTAGACCTTGGCCACTGGCGGCCAAGCGTTTATCCAACGCGATCGTGAACCCTTTGGGATTTTTCCAGTTGGACGTGACACTGCGCCATTCGTTAGCCATTCGTTAGCCGTCTTTCCCGTCCTTCAGGTCTTGACTCTGGACAAAGTTCAAGCCCAACACACGGGCACGGCGGGAACCACGTACGGTGGAATCCTCCAATTTTCCACGTCCTCGGCTGTCAACTTCCTCGGCGGGCTGTGCATCTTGGGCGGAGGCGGCGACGGCGGCCGGCCCGGTATACGCTTGTGCTTGAACCTCGGGGGCGAGAGCGGATCCCTCTGCCTGCCGACGATCTTGAGAATGCGCTCGCCCTTGCTCGACTTCTGGCCCATCTGGTTGTCGGCCGGCGTGTACCGTACAAAGGTGGCCTCTCGGCTCTGTGGGGCGATCGTCTTGGGCTTCTGCGCCGCGACGGCGCCTGAGACGAGGCGCGCGAGCGCCTGCTCGGTGCGCTGGCGCGTCTCCTCCTTGACCTCATCCGAGGGCCGCGCCAGGTCGATCTCGCCGGCGTCGGCGCGCTGCCGGAGCGGGATCAGGTCGCGGAAGCTCGTGTGGATGATGCGGTCCTTGGCATGGCCCTGCCGCACGATCGCGTCGTAGTCGACCTTGCCCTCGGCGTCCACCTGCACCACCAGCGCGTTCGACGCCGTCGCCGACTTCTTGCCCAGGCCCGCCGGGTACTGCGCGACCGGCACCTCGGGGAAGGCGCCGCCGTCGCCCCAGTCCTCGGCCGCGCGGGGGCGCCATCCGACGCGTTGGCCGTACGGGGGGGGTCCCGACCGCTGCATCGGCCGTGTTAGCCCTGTTCCCTATCGCGATACACGGCTCTGGGGAAGGCGGATGCTGCTCACCTTCAAAACCAGCTGCTGGGTTTCGTCGAGGTCCCGAGCGGAGATGATCCGAGGGCCGTGGTGCTTGAGCTGCTCATCTTCCCCCGTGTATTTCGGCGCCGGTAGTATGCTCTCCATGGCTATCTGGTTGGAAGGTAAAGTTTGCCAGGGACAAGAGGTGACAATTCTGCTGTAGACAGTGGCGTTTGGGACCTGCTGGTCTCCGATGTGGAACGTTGAAATCGAAATTTGATCATTTGACGGGATGGGCGGGGATCGATTTGCTGTGAGTGGTCGGTTCCATGAGCGGGAACAGACCAGACCCACTTTACCTGCCGTTGTGAGGTAAGGCACCAAGAGGGGGAGGTACCTCCAGCCCAAAGTCCCAAAGCTCAAAGCGTAGGCCAGACGAACATGCAGCACGCTGTTGACAGTGACTACGCTGTTGACAGAGACTACGCTGGCACGCACATGAAGGCGTCTTCGACTTGGAGAGTGTGCAGTCACATTCACACGTGGTAGAACACCAAAATCACGGCGCATGGGTCACGCTAGCTCGCGTTATCCGTACAAAACACGTCGCAATACAAGTTGGAATTTGGTTCCCTCCACGAGCTCCGGCTCCTGTCGCCCAGCAGTCACACTGGGTTGGTCCGGCACCGTCTTCTAGGCCCTGCCGCAGTCGTCCTCGAGGGGAGAGATCGTTTGATCCCGGGACCTTGGCACCGTTGTCATTGCTGGTGGTATGCCACGCCAAGAGCGAGACAAACTGCCGCCTCACGCCAGAGGACGACTTGCTCATACATAACCCTTGCGCGCGCCCTGCACAGCTTGTCAACAAAGTCCTGTCCGTCGCGTAGAGCATGGCGCGCCGCCGTACCTGGAAGAAGAATCTGACGATGAAGACCTGGAGAGCACCCATGCAAACAACCAGCGCACACTGCAGCAAGCTGAAGTTGACAATGCGCTTCTCCGTGCTCCTCACCGTACTGAAGTTCCTGTTCTCGCGGGTACGGAAGTACTTTTGATTCCGAGTAATAGTGGAGAGCTGTCCCGAAATCTTGAACAGAGACTCCTCGAGAACCGACGTCTGCTCGGGCGAGCTGCCCTTCTTCGACGGAAGCACAACCTTGGACTCGTTCTCGACCTGCACACGACTCTGTCAGATGCCGTGCTCGTCAAGAAGCCTCACGGTGCCGTGCAGACGAACCGCAATCTCGAAATCGACAAATTTCTCGGCGAACGTGCTCATCTCGTTGTTGAAGCAGAACTTGTACTCGCCAACTTCGTACGCGGTGAAGACGAAGTCGCCCTGCCTCTCCTTGAAGCCGTCGAGGACCACCCGGCCTTGGGGCCCGGTGACTTCGTAGTCGACATCGAACGAGCCGCCGGATTGTACCTGGGAGGGAGAGGGCCGCATCAGCCCAAAGTCTCGGGACCAAGACGACCCATCCAGCACGAACCGCAAAGTAGAAGGCAATCTTCTCATCCTTGTTCTTCGTCCCGGCGTAGAAGCAGGCCTTCTCGTTGGCGAGGAGCTTGTAGGTCAAGGCGGTGGCCGACGCGTGCGCCGCCAGCCACGCCAAGGCAGTCGACAGAACAAGCAGAGACTTCATGCCGGGGAAGCTACAGGGCGAGTATCTTGGGGCGTGTTCCAATGGCTGAACCAGGCGAGGTAAGGGGGGGGATACGGCTCGCTCGCCGCGACAAAAGAGCCACGCTGCAGCTTCGCCCCAGACCAGGGGAGGGAGGATGGAGGATCGGCGATCGGCGCCAGCTTAGGTAAGCCGCGGCGTCGGTCGAGCGGAAACCCGACAGGGCCCGGGGTCCGACGTTCGGGCGTCAATGTTGCATGACATCAGTGCTGTCGTGTCGCAGCTCGGGCTCTGCCTCTTCCCTTCTCATGATAGCGACAGCGGAAGGTCGCAGTATAAATCACACGCCACCACCAGTACCCAGTCCGTCCGCATCATGCCGGCGGTTCACGCCAGGCTCGAGACGCCTGTTTCACCGTCAACAGTCCACACGCGCATTGCCAAGTGGACGTCGGCCTTGACAAGGATCACCAGCTATTTGTTTCTTCGATGGGTACGTTTTACACATGCTGGCCGCCTACCTACCTACTACTTCGGACCATGCTTGCTTCTTCTCTCCGCTGACTCCGGGCCGCCCCAGTTCCTCATTCCCTTTCTGCCCTTTGCCGCTTTCACCCTGTTCGCCGTCAACGTTTCGAGCTCGCTTCTTGCCTACGTCAACGAATCTCCTTGCGAGATCGTGGACGAGCTCGCCATCACGGCCGAGGAGACCACCGGCGAGGTCACCGTGGTCAGCCCTGTCGATGGCTCCGTCGAGAAGATTGTGAGGGACGAGACCGAGGTCACCGTGTCCGAGGCCCTCGCTGCCCGTGCGAAGCCCCTGAGGCCCTGGTACTCTCTCTGGTCCGGCGCTCCGAACCCGCGGAGCCTGCTGGTGACCTCGCTGCCGGTTCTGCTCAACGCCTTGTCCGTCGGCCTCGTGGCCGACAGACTGTTCCGGGAGCGGTACTACCCCGCCGACGACTTGTCCTTTGTCAGGGTCGGCTATGTGTCGGAAAGCGAGGCGAAGCTGTTGATTCGCGAGCCCGACCAGGCCAAGATGCCAGTCAGCGTCGAGATCCATGTCAAAGACCCCCAGCCGCCGTTCGACAACCCGCTGTGGCAGACTGCCGGCGGCGTCGTGTGGACCGACGACTCGACCGACTACACGGCTGTCGTGACGGTGCCGCTGAGGTCCTCGAAGCCGCGAACGTATGAGTGGAGGACGTCGAACAACCACTCGGGAGAGTTCACGTCGCCCCCCAAGGCCGGCCAGGTGTCCCAGCTCCACGACGGCCAGTTCACCTTCCTTTCCACCTCCTGTATCGTGAGCCGTCTGCCCTACAGCCCTCTCGACCACCCGCTGTCCATCCCCGGCATGCGCCACCTCGCCAAGGTTCTGCCCAGTCTGCGGGCGCAGTTCATGCTGTTCCTCGGGGATTTCATCTACGTCGACGTCCCGCGCATGTGGGGCAGCGAAGTGGGAGACTACCGGCAAAAGTACAGGCAGGTCTACGCATCGCCCGAGTGGCAGTCCGTGGGGCAGAACCTGAGCTGGATCCATGTCCTCGACGACCACGAGATCCTGAACGACTGGTCAGCCAACCAGACCGGGGTGTACAAGACGGCCGTCGAGCCGTGGCATCGGTACCACGCGGCCGCGAACCCGCCCGTCGCGCACCAGGTCGGAGCCCTGACGGCTCGCCCGGGTGCAACGTACTTTGCGTTCACCCAGGGCCCGGCCAGCTTCTTCCTGCTCGACACGCGGTCCTACCGGTCGAGCAATGCCCTGCCCGTCAACGCGAGCGAGAAGACGATGCTCGGCCCCGAGCAGCTCCAAGACCTTGTGGCGTTCCTGCAGAAGCCGGAGCCCAGAGGCGTCAAGTGGAAGATCATCGCGTCCTCGGTGCCCTTCACCAAGAACTGGCGCGTCAACACGATCGACACCTGGGGCGGCTTCCTCGCCGAGAGGAAAAAGGTGCTGGAGGCCATGTGGGACGTCGGCGCCCGCGGCGTCGGCGTCGTCGTCCTCTCGGGCGACCGGCACGAGTTCGCCGCCACCCGGTTTCCCCCACCGCCGAGCTCGAGGTGGCCCGAGAGCGCCACGGTGCACGAGTTCTCGGCCAGTCCTCTGAGCCAATTTTATTCTCCCGTCCCGTCATACAGGCAGACGGACAAGGAGGACGTCATGGTCAAGTGAGTGTTTCGTGAAGCCAATGCCTGCGCGCTGGGTGGGGGGGGGTTTTTTTTTTTTTTTTGCAGCTAACCAACACCTGGGCAGGTACATCAACAAAGGCAACTCCAAGTTTGGCGCCATCACCATCGACACTCTCGAGCAGGGCGATCAGAGCAGTCTCAAATACCGCCTCTTTGTTGACGGTGTGGAGACGTGGAACACTGTCGTTCTGTCGCCGCCTGTTGTTGTTGTCGAGGCCAAGTGGACGAAGCACTTCTGGGATAGGTTCACTGGGGGTCCGACGGCATAAGGCTCAGACACGTGCGAGATTCGGCCTTGGAGATGTGTTTGCGCTTTGCTACAAGACGGGAGGCCGAAGGCGAGAGAGACTGCGCCTTCACCTGGACAGTGACATGCTGACTTTGGTCATGCCTCGGAGGGCACTGGACCCGGCGTTTAGAGAGGCTGTGACCTCCCTCGTGCGGCGTAAGTGCTACCTACATACAGGCCCAATTTCATCTGGACATGACGTGTGAGGATAGCGAACGGGCCCACTCAAGACACTGGCACCCCTGGCCCTTCATCGCAAATCTTTTGTCCTGTAAGCCGCGGCACCGGCACCCCTTGAGCCTCCCGTTCCTGTTCACGATTCCCAGGTAGCATGTCCCGTAAGGTCGGGTCAAGATCCTCCGACCCTGTCTCTCCGCGAGACTCAGCAAAAGCCAGCCTCCCCGCTTCCCGAGACCTCTGCGACCAGTTCGAGTCAGGCGGCGTCAAGGGATCGGGTGACGCCAGCGACACCGCCGACCCTGCCTTGGCTTGACCGTGACCCAGCGTAAGAGGCGCAGGGGCGAGGCCCGGTTGCATCGGGGATCGGTCGTGGGGCGTGGACCCCGGCATGCAGCGTGCCTCTCGTCCGAGGTTCCTGTCCAGTTCGAGACCGAGGCCAACGTCCTCTCGCTCCAGCAGGCCGGGCTTCCCGGGCCACCGCGGAGTGGGGGCGGCGATGGTCTCTGGGTCGCGGGTGCGGAATACCGGGCGCCCATAGCTGTTCCCATCCAGGAGACCGGGGAAGCCGTAGTCGGGCACGCATGCGCGTGTGCGCGCGTGCCTCGATTCCGTCGCGGATTGGGCGGCGGACTTCTGGGTGCGCCGTCTCGGGCGCGGTATCGGCAGTCCCTTCTCGTCGCAGTACTGACTGACGGTGGGGGGCAAACGGCCAGGACTGGTTGCGTCTCGAGCTTCGCCGCGGTCGGCGTCTCCGTCGCGTTTTCTCCGCCCAAGGGATTTCTCGTCCTCCAGGCTCACTCTCTGGCCGCCTTCGGAACTGTCGGTTGCCACGAGTCGTGCGAGGTTCTTGCCCACGACAGCCGAAAGAGCGTTCAGGTGTACCCCGTACGGTATGGGCTCGACGAGGACGTGGTATACATGGGGATGGGACCCTTTGTCACGGGGGCCCCGTACCCCCCTCTGCACCGCGTTTGGGGCTAGGGAAGCCGACGGCTGGGGAACTTTGGTCTCATCGTCCTCGTCGAACTTGCCGTACCGAGACCCGTCGTACAAGCTCGCTGCGGCTGGTGGGTACGCCGGGTCGGCCACCGGGGCTCGACCCTCCTGCGAGGGCAACGACGGCCTGTCCCCAGACGCTGTGCCATGATCCGTTGCTTTTCCATCTCCAGGTGCTCTCGCCGCAGGCGTCGTTGGGGCAGTCTGCGGTGCTGGTGGCTTCGTTGGGGAAAAGGGGGAAAAGGGTCCGTCGTGGGTTGAAGGTGGACCAGGACCAGGTGTCAGGCTCGCTGGGACATCCCGAAGTACCGTAGTTTTCTTCAGTGGAGATGAGCCGTTTCTCCCCATCCTGTTGTACTCTCGTCTCAGTCCACTCGTGAGTGGGCTGGTTCCTGGGGCAGCTCGTCCCGCCGGTGTGACCGTGTCCGGGCCGCGGTGGTGAACGGCGCCTGATCCGTTACGCCGGCCGCCCGGAAACCCCGCGTGCGCATCGCCGTTGACTTGATGGGTCTGAAGAGAGCCGGACTCTGGTGCCGGCGGGGCGTCCGGGGACATGGGGTTGCGCATGCGGGTAGGCGAGCAGCCAAGCTCGCTTGCAGGTCGGGGGATCGACAGGGGAGTCCGTGGTGGCTGCGAAGATGTCTGTGTCTGGAAAGGCTTGTCTTCCTCGGTTTCCTCCTGCTGCTGCTGCTGCTGCTGCTGCTGCTGCTTCCGCCGCGGTGGCGGCGGTGGTGGTGTCTGCGTAGCGGGCATCCTCGGTGTGCCCATGACCTCCTGGATGCCCGTGCTCGCGTCCCGCCGAGGCCAATGCCCGGGACTCCCGTGTCCGCTGGTGCGAGCGCCACGGGCCCTCTTTGCCCAGGTGGCCGCCTCCTCGACGTGGTCGCCGCGCGCCTTTCCGGGCACGAACACGTTGTGCCACTTGAGGAAGTAGAGGATGAGCCAGCCGACGGAGAAGACAAAGCCGAAGATGCCGAGGAAGATGCACACGAGAATGACGCCGCTGGGCGGGATGGCCATGCGGAAGGTGATGGAGTAGAGCAGGGCGCCGGTGACGGCCACGACGGTGAGGATGAAGCTGGCGAAGGGGACGAGCCTGAAGGTGACTCTGCGGATGTGATGGAGCAGCATGGACTCGGTTGCGTCCCGAGTTCGCTGGTCCTCCTCGGCCATGGTGGCGGACCGGGCGTGGCGAGGCCGGCGCGGACGCGGGCGAACAGTATGACACAAGGATAGGAGCGACAGGGACGAAAAAGGAGAGAAAGATGTTGTGGGATTCAAGCCCTTCGGCGGCAGTCAAGGGGGGAGATTTTCCCGGAGCTTCCCGTATTGTACAACTTCCCAGCCTCGACATTGCCTGGGATCCTTTTTGTTCCTAGCTGTACACTGTGTCGGGAAGCCAAGACCTGAGCTGTCCCGACTTTGGCGGAAGGGTAGAGAATCGGCCGAGACATGAGAAAGCCGGTTGAAGATGGAAAGGGAACAAGAACAAAAGCTACTCTCCTCAGCCTTGGGTCCTTTTCTGTGCTGCGTTGCACGCCATCACAAAGGGTGATGAAACAGGAACAGGCTTCACGTACAAAGGATGATCAGCTCTCGGGAACGTATCGAGGGAATCTCTCTCTTTCTCTGGCTGATGGACGCCCTCCACCATGTCAAGGTCACGACCACGATGCGGGCCGATCTTTGTTGTATGCGGGCAGACAAGGCCCTCCACTCTGCTTAGGTAAGCGCCACGAAACAGGAGCGGAGACGGGAAAAGATGGTCCAACGTGATGACGACGAGGGCGCAAAGAGCGACATCGAGAAGAGGAGATTCCACACGGGGCCGTCATGCCTACACTGCCACGCGCACTCGGGCTTCTGAGAAATCATCATCAGTCGTGTCCCTCGAGAGGGTCCCCCGTTTTCCGCCGGCTCAAGGGCCCGACCTTCACCACTTCGACGTTTCTGAGGGATCCTTGGTCGCCGTACAACTTGTCCATCACTCCGGATGGACTGCGGATCAAATCCGGCGTGTCTGGACGAATGGGGAAGCCCAAGAGAGATACACTGTAGGCCTAGCTCGCAGCGCTCTGCGTGTCGCCCGGCGTGGCGCTCGCAACCTCGTCGTGAACGGCTGCTGACCCCGGTCATTCCTGTCTGGTCAAGCTCGACAGGCCGCTCTTCTGGTTACGGTATGGGTCATCTGCAGCACGGTCCCGTGGGCAGCCGGCTGACGACCCCATGTTGCCAACAAGTGACAACTGCCGTTGTCGGGAATGCGTGAATCAAGACACCGGACAGCGCAACTTCAATACCTTTGCTGTAAGAGCAAGAGCCACGTCCTGCGGACATGGTTTCCTGGACCTTCCAGTCCTGGAAATCCCTGGAAATCCCGGGACTGAGACGCTTAGATCCCCCCGGATATCGCACCGACCGAGGTGCGGAGCAATGGGGAGGAGGTCTTGATCACTTGTGTGCACCGTCCATGCGCCCGCCGAACGTCCTGCGCTGCGAGGCTGATGGCAAGGCAGGGTCGGATGGTCATGATAGCCGATATCACTGGAAGTTCCTAGAGTTCTACATGAGCGCAGATCACCGAGAGGAGGAGAAGTACAGGTAGGTGTACTACGCGCGTGAGCGGCCATGGTGCAAGCCCCGAAGCATTGGACTGAACCGAAAACCCCAGGAGGATCTATCTCTTCGGCTCCGAAGCCGCTCAGAAGCAACCAAGCATCTCCTACGACAGAGTCATGGCTGCGGACCGCTGGGCGTCCGAAAACGCGGTTGCACTGATGACGGCAAGACTGGTTGGTGGCCCCGGCCCCCCTCCCTTTTCCGGAGGTAGTCTCGCAACTGGGGGAGAGAAAGGAGAGTACTCACGTCAGCATGCTGGTCAGAAAAAATACGGCTTCACCTTCGTTACCGACACGCCCTTTGACGATCCAGACAAGACGAAGAAGCTCCTCGAGCGAATCGCCTTCATCCGGCTGACGCACTACGGCGGCTTCTACGACTTCATCCCGGACCTGGCCATGGCCGACACCGCCTACACCAACCAGGCCCTGTCCGCCCACACAGACAACACGTATTTCACCGACCCAGCCGGCCTGCAGGCCTTCCATCTGCTGTCTCACCAGGCCGCGCCCGGGCCGTCGACCGAGGCCACGGCCGGGGCCGGGGTCGGGGCCGGGGCCGGCAGCGACACCAACGCGCAAGACGCACCGGCGGCCGGGTCGCAAGGCGGCGCGTCCCTGCTCGTCGACGGCTTCCACGCGGCCAAGGTGCTGCAGCGCGAGGACCCGCGCGCCTTCGCCGTGCTGACGCAGGTGCGGCTGCCGTGGCACGCGAGCGGCAACAGGGGCATCGCCATCGCGCCGGACCGCCGGTACCCCGTGCTGGAGCTCGACGCCGACGCCGACGCCGACGGCACCGGCACGTTGCCGCTGCACCGCGTGCGCTGGAACAACGACGACCGCGGCGTCGTACCCTTCCACCCGGACATCTCGCCGGCCGAGTGGTACGACGCCGCGCGCAAGTGGGACGCCATCTTGCGCAGGAAGGACATGGAGGTGTGGTTCCAGCTAGAACCGGGCAAGGTGCTGAGTATGTCGTGCCGCGTCTTGTGCGCGGCGGACCGGCCACGAGGGTGCTCCGCTGACGGGAAGACGCATGCAGTCTTTGACAACTGGCGGGTGCTGCATGGCCGCAGTGCTTTTACGGGGATTCGGAGGATCTGTGGAGCGTACAGTGAGTGTTTTCTGCAGAAGAGGATGGAGCTGAAAGCACAGCACAGCAGATGAGCTGCTGGTTTGTGACATGCATGCTGACCATCTGGCACAGTCAACCGAGACGACTTCATCTCCAGGTGGCGCACCACCAACTTTCCACGGCACATGGTACTGAAGAGAATCATCGGGTAGAGAGAGGTAGCTAGCTACCGAGATGGAGGGTAGACAGATAGCAGGATCGGCTTGTCGCGGGAGCGGCTTGTCGCGGGACATGTTCGGTCGGAGCCCGGGTGGAACCGAAACTTGACCCAACCCTAACCCTAACCCCAACCCCAACCCCCCACCAAGCTTTGTGCTTTGTCTGGCCCTATCGGACCGCGGCCGGTGCTGGGGGCGCAACCGGCAAACGGGCAGATCAGGCAGATCAGGCAGACGGGCAGGCAGATCCGGCAGCGTCGCCCTGGACAGTCGCAGCAGGATCTTGCTGCTTCCACCTGAACCATCACAATCGACCGTGTTCCATCCTGCGGTCGCCACGAGCCGCTATGGACGCTTGGCCGGCCCCTCGCTGCCACATTCCCCCAAGCTGAAGAAGCAGCACCACGACCATGTGGCTAGACGTACGCTGCGCGCGGCCCGCATCGTCGAGTACGACAAGATGGGGGAGAGTACGGCTGCTGTGCTTGCTCGCGCTCTCTTTCTCTTCTCCGACTGTCGACAGCGCAAGCTGGCTGTCACCGGACCCGACACGCGCCACGGCCGTCGCCGACTTTTGCGAGCCGAAGACGATCAACTACATCACACACTCGCTGCCCCAGCAATGCTTCCGCACGGCATGGACGAGCCCAACTCCGTCGGCCGCTGCCCAGCCGGTCGACGCAGCCGGGGGGGGTCCGGCGACCGAGCGAGAGCCGTCCAAGGATGACTGGCCAGCCGGAGAGGGAGAGGGAGAGGGAGAGGGACAGCCACAGGACAAGACAGCCGCGGCTGCGGAGAAGGAGAAGGCGAAGAAAGTGGAAGAGAAAGAGGAAGAGAAAAAGGCGGAGAAAAAGGCAGAGAAAGAGGAGAGAGAAGGGGCGGACGACAACGGGGAGCTGGCCACCAGCTCCTTCATGTCCTTTGAGGAATGGAAAGAGATGATGCTCCGCAAGTCGGGCGACCCCAACGAGATCAAGGCCCGCAAGGAAAAAGAGCAACAGCAACAGCACCGGCAGGAGAGGGACCCAGGCCTGGGCAACGGAGGCATAGACTTGATCGGCTTCGAGGGCGACATCGACCTCGACTTCGACGCGCTCCCGGAAAAGGTTTCGGACCTGACCGGCTCGTCCTCGGCCGGCGAGAGGGAGAAACGGGCGGACGGGCCGGAGGACGAGCTTCGGGAGGAGCAAATCTACTACGACGACGGCTTGTCGCAGTACTACCGCAGCAAAGACGCCGGAAGGACGTGCAAGGAACGCTTCTCGTACGCGTCTTTCGACGCCGGCGCCACCGTGCTCAAGACCAGCCCCCGGGCCCAGAACGCAAAGGCGCTGCTGGTCGAGAACAAGGACTCGTACATGCTCCTCGAGTGCCACCAAAAGACCAAGTTTGTCATCGTCGAGCTGAGCGACGACATCCTGGTCGACACCATCGTGCTGGCCAACTTTGAGTTCTTCTCGAGCATGATTCGCCACTTCACCGTCAGCGTGAGCGATCGCTACCCCGTCAAGGCGGACAAGTGGGTGCCCCTGGGCACGTTCGAGGCGCGGAATTCCCGGGACATCCAACCCTTTCTGGTGGAGCATCCGCAGATCTACACAAAGTACGTCAAGATCGACTTCCTCAGCCACTACGGCAACGAGTACTACTGCCCGGTCTCCCTGGTCCGCGTGCACGGCACACGGATGCTGGACTTTTGGAAGGAACCCGAGGATGAGACCCTCGAGGCGCCCGTCACCCAAGACGGCGTCGTAGAAGGGGCACCCGCGTCCGAGCCTGTGGTGGAGCAGCCGCTCGCAGCCGAACCGGCCAGAGAGGTGGAAGCGGAGATGGGACCACGACCCAGTGGCAGCCAGCCTGAGCCTGGCCTTTGTCCGTGGTCACCCCTCCTGATCGTGGATCCAAGCACCGCGACCTGCACAGCCTCGTCCCAGACGACTACCGCCGCCGCCGCCGCCGCCGCCGCCGCCACCGCCGCCGCCGCCACCACTACTACTACTACTGCTGCTGCCACCACTGCTGCTGCTGACTGACTACGGCTGCTGCTGCTGCTACTCCTACTACTACTACTACTACTACTACTACTACTACTACTCCAACTACTACTCCAACTACTACTCCAACTACTACTCCAACTACTACTCCAACTACTACTGCTCCTACTACTACTACTACTACTACTACTCCTACTACTCCTACTCCTACTACTCCTACTACTACTCCTACTACTACTACCCCCCTCGACCCACCTCCTGTCACCGGCAAAGGCAACAACTATACCATGCCCTCTCCAGGCCAGGAGGCAACCGTGCTTGCGCAGGACTCCGACAATTCCACCTCGATGACGACGCCACAGACCACGAACCTTTCGGAACCTTTGGCCACACCTCCCCACGTCTCCTCTCGCGCCGAATCCATCCAACCGAAACCTGGCTCGGTCACCACCAGCACCTTTGTCCGACCGGCTGCGAGCCACACCCCAAAGCCAGACACACCATGCCAACCCGAGTCGGCCGGGCGAGCCAACGCCACGGATCGTCCTGCTCCGCCCTCCCCGCCCGGGCATGCTTCCGGCGGATCCGCCCAGAAATCGACGGGCAACGCGTCCCCGCCGTCCACGTCCCGCAACAAGACAGCCAGCACGACCGCCTCGCCCGCCGCGCCCTCCCCCACCATACAAGAGTCCTTCTTCAAGGCCGTCGGCAAGCGGCTGCAGAACCTCGAGTCCAACACGTCGCTCTCGCTGCAGTACATCGAAGAGCAGTCGCGCTTCCTGCAGGAGGCCCTGGGCAAGATGGAGAAGAAGCAGATCGCCCGCGTCGACACCTTCCTCGACACGCTCAACAAGACGGTGCTCTCGGAGCTGCGCAACGTACGCACACAGTACGACCAGATCTGGCAGTCGACCGTCATCGCGCTCGAAACCCAGCGCGAGCAGGCCGGCCGCGAGCTCTTCGCCCTGACGGGCCGCCTCAACGTGCTCGCCGACGAGATCGTCTTCCAGAAGCGCATGGCCATCCTGCAGAGCGTCCTGCTGCTCGTCTGCCTCGTGCTCGTCATCTTCAGCCGCACCGGTCACACCCTCGTGCCGGGTAGGAGCCGCAGCATGTCCTACACCGAAAAGGTCCTCCCGCTCACGCCGACGTCGGACGACTTCAGCGACCAACCGACACCCACGATCCACGTCGATGAGACCGACGTCCCCTTCTTCCACGATGCCGTCGCTGCCCCGCTTGAAGAACCCCAGGCCGCACCTCTGGTCTCGGCCGAGCTTGCGTCGCACGACATTGGCGCAGCCCCTGATCGGCCCAGCGCCAGCGCCAGCGCCGACCCTCAGGGTGACACCGCCGCAGATACGGCCAACGCGACGGACACCGCCTCTCGCGTCCGTGCTATGCTCACCCCGCCGCGGTCCCAAGCTGACGACGACGACGACGACGACGACGACGACGACGACAACGAGGACCGGGAAGGAGACCCGCAGAGGCTTCGAAAGCCAGATCCCGACCCAAAGACCGGGCGAGAAGCAACGCGCGCTGTGGACGTGGCCGTGACGGACGACGGTGCCGTCGGTACGCCTGGTGCCAACGTCAGCCGGACACGCTTGACGACCTCCTCGCCATCTGCACAAAGACATCTTAGCCCCGTGGCCGAGCTGGCGTCGGAAAGCTCGTCGTCGCCCTCGAGCGATCCATCGCCGCGAGGGTCGCCCTTGTCGCAGCTCGACAGTGTGCAGCCACGGCCGGCGTTGCCGACAGATCCCGCATAAGTTCTCTTTCCGCCCTTGCCTCCATGTATCTATGCAACCACCATTCGGGCTTGATCGTCGCAGTCGACGGCTTGTATTATGAACAACACGGCGCATGAGATGGGATACCCAAGGGATACATTCATTTCACGATACGCAGTGCCGCTGTACACTCTTCTTCATCCTTCAAGTCGCGGGATCAAAGAATCAAATGCCATGACTGTCAACCAGTGAACTGCGCTCCCTCTACCAGTGATAATGATACACTTGGAGTACATACATGCACCTCTTCCTCCATGTTATCGGGTACAGCGGACTAGAATCGCCAAGTTCCTTTCCTAGACCGCCATGACCCCTACTGGTCTGTCCTGTGGCAGAGTCCAAATGAAACTCCATAGGGAGCCATTGTAACCGCCAAGATTATGACCGATCCAGCAGAACGTTGCTTGTCAGATAACAAGGATGATTGATTTTGGCAATCTCAGTGGACGCCAGATCCCCAAAATGCATGGCCGAAGAACTTGCAAACGCATTGTACAGAGAGATGGAAACAAACCTGTGACGAAATAGAGGAACACACACAGACAGGCGTGTCCGAAGAATCGAAGATAACGATGAAAAGCCGAGAGCCCTCGGCCAAACCCCACACAAATATTCCGCCCGCTGCGTGAGCTCTTCCGTCAAATGACTCAGTCGTCCGGGGTTGCTGACACGGAAATGAAACTGGCCTGGGCCTCAACACACGGGTTTTTCAACGATCAGTGTTGAGTCAGGTAGCCGGCTTGGTGGCCGAGGCTGTTCTCATAGTCGTACTCTTCGAGAGCAGCGAGGCGAGTGCCGCGATCATACTGAGAGCGGCGGCGCCGCTGCTCGTCGCGGAAGTGCTGTCCCGCGTTGGGGGTAAAGAGACCTACGCAGTCGTCAGCACTCCATTGCAGTAACAGCAAAAAATAAAGCTTCAAACTCACCGACATGTTCTGCGTTCTCGCAACTGCGCTTCATCTTTGAGTGGTTGTCAGGTTCCGGGAACGGCTCCTCTTTACCCGCCAGTTCGGGCGTGGGACCGTTGGAAGTGTAAAGGAGCTGCAGCGGTCAGTCTGCCGAAGCCTCGAGAGTGTCAAGGTCTCCCTCACCATCGGGCGATAATGGTGTGCTTCCAGCATCACCGAACTGTTGCGAAACTTCTGCACCAGGCAGTCCTTGCCTTGGATAGCTTTGGGGAATCAGTCACGTTCGTTTCATGACGAACAGCACGCCTGGACCTACTGGCATATGAGATCTCGGCCACCTTGTCGCTCTTGAAGCAGTTCCAACGCTGGTTGCCTCGAGCATTGACAAACTGTATGGAGTATTAGCCGCAAGATAAGAAACGAGCACTACCCTAGCAGGCTTACGTCGATGATGTCGAGGGGCTGTTCCAACGTTAGCAACTTCAATATCGAGAGAAGCGGGTTGTTCCGCGGACACTCACATCCACGAAGTTGATGAACGCATAACCAACACTGGAAACTTGGTCAGTCTCGGATTTCATGCGCTTTGTGCGTCGTCACCAACTTACTTGCAGTCGTTGGCAAAGTCGATGCGCAAGTACATGAAGTCATACTTGCCCCAGCTAGATTCGTCGATGATGCCTTTCAGCATTGCCTGGTCGACCTTGTTGGGAATATTGCGCAGCATGATCTGATTCAGTGTGTCAGTCGAGCGGTTGTTATTGAGGGTCCTGAGAGCATGGGGCTTACTGTGGTACGGACGTCAGAGCCTTCGCGGATCCTGTTGACGTCGACATGGTTGTGATGGCTCGCATTGTTGTAATATGAAGAACGATTGACCCTCACGGCATTCTGGCGGCGTGAATCCGTGCGCGGACTGAACGGCATGACAGGACGCCCGCCGGAGAAGCCATTACGGACAACTAGGGGGCCAGTGACAGTCGGCGCGGTGTACGACGGCGTGAGTAGGGGAAGCCTGCCCATGAGCTGCGAAGGGGGTGTCCGGGGCTGGAGCTGGTCGACGATCTGGTATCCGGAGCCAACCTGAGGCGAGATGGGGGTGTTGAACATCATTGGATACATGGAGACCTGGGGATAAACCTGCATGCCGCCACCGGATTGGGCGAAACGACCACCAGGAACCATGGTACCTCGGTTCGGGGGGGTCCGGGCAACCGACATGCTAGAGAAAGCGTTCGTGAGGTCGTTGAAAGGCTGGAAGGAGTTCATCATCGCACCGGGCCCATCGACTGGACGATTGAAGATGCTAGTATGGCCGAAGCCCGCGGGGCTCCCAGCGTGACTACCAATGTTGCCCAGGGATGGCAGACTTGCCGAACTCTCGAGCTGGGGCAGACTTTGCATGGTCAGAGACAGTTGGACGCCCTGTGTCGTGTCAGTGAACGCAGTTGAGAGTGCGGTTTTCGCATATCTTACACCAAGGACCATTCCGTGATACTTCTTGACGACATTGTAGGCAATTTCCATGTCGGCAAAGTCAACGGTGGCATGAATCTCGAACAAAGTTGACTGTGGCTGTCGCTGGAACGCGAGAATCTCCCCTTCAGCGGAGAGAAGCTTCACAACTAGTTCCTCGGCTTCGAGCGGATTGACGGTGACCTTCGCGACCAGGTGGATCTGGCTCTCCCGATGCGAATCCGCTCTGTTCAAGCTACGAATTTCGTGATCCTTGGCCTGCGGTACTGTTAATTTCACTTGACGAAGACAGAGGGGAGCATTGCCAGCTTACACGTGCGTATTCGGCAGCCGTCGTGTATGTCACCATCCAATCCCTCTTATTGGCCAGGATATGTCCGTAAGTATCCATAGCATCGCGGATATTCATGAAGTGAACATGAACCTCGCCATTGCCAGGGGAGCACAAGGTTAAATGGCCGCGGCAAGCCTGGGTGTTTGCTCGCAGGTTCTCCAAGAATCATTAGTAGAGGCCCCAGAGTCAGACAAGCTTCAAAGCCAAGACTTACCGTGACATAGTCGTCCACATCGCCGTCAGTAAGCTTCTGGGTCGCGGATGAGATTCTAAGGTAGCGCGATGGCATTGAATCAGCGGCCAACACAACGGTAGCCTGAGAGGCCGGGCGCTGGATATCCAGGCCATTTGTGGCTGACAGCTGTACAGAAGGAGACGAGCCATGGGCGATGAGTGGAAGTGTCTCCGGGCGAAAAGCCGGAGCATTCGGAGAAAGCTGGCTGTCAGCCTTGTTAGCCGCACTACCGCTGGTGATGCTTGGGACGGTGACGAATGGGTCTTTCTCCGCTGTGGTCGAGGGAGAAGCTCGGAAACCGCTCCCATTGCCGGGAGGCACAGGGAATCGGACGGGGGTCTGCGCCGTGATAGGACCAAAATTGGTAATGGTCTTCAGGGCTCGCGCGGAACGAGTCACGCCATCCTCAGGCGAGAAGGCGGTAAGACGGGTGTCCGGTGTGCCCTCATGCTTGTACGAGTCCGCGCCATCACCGGATGAGTGAGGCGAGGAAAGATTGAACGGTTCGCGTGTTTGGGCCATGTTCAAAGGTCCACACGGCAACCGTGGTACACCTAGCGAGCCGTGGGCAAGAGTAAGTAAGTGAGACCAACCTGCCAAGCGAAGCCAAAAGTGTGCCAAAGAGGAGGAAGGGATCGCGATCCAAAAGACGTCAGAAGCTCTGGATACCGCTGTTCTCCGAGGAGGAAAAATCTGCTGAATGACTCCGGCCCAAGCCGCGGGTGTGTCTCCCCACGGCAAGAATGGCACGCGACGAGATGGCAATAAGTAAGGCAGGCGGGAGGCGGGAGTGAACAAGGAGCAGTGATACAAGTAAGAGCGCGCGCTCTAGATAGCCGAAGTTGCTTGATGGGACTGATTTGGTAAACGGGAACTGACCTCAGGGATCTTTGGTTGAATAACACAAAACTTGCTTGTCGCTTTTTGACAACCCGGTGATGCCGATTTGATCTGGCCAATAATCCTTCAAAAGTCCGACGATCCTTGTGAAGGGGAGGTTGGCGATGCTGGAGGGAGAAAGAACCCGCGAGGAGTGCAGAAATCGGAAGAAGGACGTGGGCGAGACCAAGTTCTGTCCCCGACTTGGAGACGCGTCCTGTTGTGCCAAACGGAAAGACCAACCCTGGCTGGAAGGGGCAGGGTTGATGTTCTAGGCCGGAGTACCTCTGAAATATTGGGGAGGAAAGAGCGGCCCTGACCAAGTATCGCATAGCACGGAAGGGGGAAGGTACAACGGATGGGCTCCGGAGCGCAGCAGTAGGGTCCCAGTCTTTAACACCTCCAATACCTCACTTACTGATCACACTTCTCGGTCTGGTTGCATCTTTTTGTAAGTCACTTCGTTGCTGTAGTCCTTGAGGATCTGATCCGGAGACATTCGGGAGGCTGGTCATGGAGAGAGCAAGCAAGCTACCTTTCTTTCTGTGAGAATAAGATGCAGAGCGGTTCCTTGACAACAATACCTGTAGGTACCCAGGTAAGCCACCCTCCCACAGAGACTCATATGTGAGCGTCTCTGAGTTTAACTGGCACTCAGTATGAGTGTATTCCGTCCTGGAGCCTGCAGTCGATTAAAAAGACGTTGCCTCTGAATCATCGCCGAGGTCAATCCATGACAAGTCTTAGGTTTAATCATAGATTTCGCAGACAACGAGCTCGTCCAGGTCTCCCTATCCGAATAAACACGTTCTTGCATTGATCCATGGCTGCGGTTGTATGTCCCGACGGCACAGTCTCGAGGCTTGTCACAACAGCGCGTAGAGAAGAAAATTGGGGATGGCCTCGACCAAGGTGGTATCTAAAACGAGAAGTTGCTAGAAGAGGACAATGATGCACGTATTCAAGAAGAAGAGACAAACTTTCCGTCTTGGCTGGAGATTTGACATGATATAGAGCTGCAGGTCGCTTGACCAGACTTCACGCGTGGTCCAGGAGATCCCACTCACGCAACATCCATAGTTGCCTATGACTGACAACGACAATTAAGGAGGTAAACACACAGAGACAGGAGACCGGCTGTGCCTCTTAGCATGTATCCTGAGAAATATCAGACAATGATAGTACCTCGTGCGAGGCAACCTTGAAAGTTGAAGTCCCCAAGACTAGAGGTGTGGTCATCATGTTGGACGAGGTATCGTAAACCAGGCCGAGATCCGGCAATGCAACCTTGGAACTGGACGACAAAAAGCGGAGATTTCAACTTGATTTGCTATGAATAAAAACTATGACAAGTCCTGGAACAAAATATAATTGCGACTTGCCACCCTGATGATTGGAGTTGGACCTAAGTTTCTATCCATCTCCATGTTCGGCACTGTGGGGCCGATCCGGTGCACGGCCCCACCCCGGGCATCGCTCCGTGCGATAGTATGGACCTCTATAACTTTCGGCTTCGGTACCCCTGGCGACGGGCGGGATGACACGCGCGTTCAAGGTACGGATACTCCACAGGCAAACGATCTCGGCTCGAGAAAGCTATCGGGAAAAGCTTTCCTCCAACTTTTCGAGACGGCCAGTGAATCCCGAGGAGTAGTATCAATCTATTCTCCATGTTCCGCACGGACCACCACCCATGCGATCGCCCACGAGACATCAGATTCCCTGTCTTGACCGGACGCTGGGTTGAACGCAGCGCGTCCCTCACGATTATCTTCCTCTACCCAAGCAACCTTTGAGAGCAATACATCTTTGCATGGTGGACTCATTGCGTCAGTACAAGACCAACTGATACGATGCCGCGCAAAGCTCAGAACTGGGACGACTACGACTCGGCGGTCGACTCGGTAGCAACCCCCTTGTGTCAACCAATTATGTGTACTGATAGCTGATTAACGGCCAATCCGTGCAGATTATTGCCGCGACGTCGGACGCCGACTTCCTCGATCAACTTATTCCCGCGCTGAAAGATGCCGGCGCCAGTACGCGGACGGCTTCGCTCATGCAGAGCTTCTCGCAGTATGCCGAGGAGCGCGAAGGCGACATCGAGCGTATCGGGCTGACCAAGCACGAGGAGTTCCTGGGCTCCATAAACCAGCTCCAGCAGGTACGCGAGGGCACCGTGGCGCTCACGGCCGAGATTCTCGACCTGAACCAGTCGATACAGGCGAGCACGGAGAAGCTTGCGGAGCAGAAGAAGGCCCTGGTGAACACAAGGGGTATACGGCAGAACATCACGGACGTGTCGGATGCGCTGAAGGAGTCCCTGAAGATCTTGCACGCCGTCAACAATGCGCATGAGCTGATCCGCAAACGGAAGTATTATGCCGCGCTCAAGTCGCTGGACGACTTGCAGAATGAATATCTGGTGCCGACTATACAGAACAAGTACGCCACTCAATATAAGCTCGCGGATCTCATACAAAAGTCGATCCCAGCGTCTCAGAAGTTGATCTCGGAGGCGGTTATGACAGATCTGAATACCTGGCTGTTCCGCGTGCGCGAGACGTCGCAGTTTCTAGGGGAGCTAGCTTTCTACGATACCGACCAGCGGCGAGAGAGGCAGAAGAAGCGTGTTGAGAGCAACGAATATCTTGCCAACTTCAAGCTCAACTCCGCCATAGAGCTAGTCTTCGACGAGAATAGCGAGTTCGACGTGCTGGACAATGACGACGTAAAAGTTGATTTTGCGCCCTTATTTGAGGCGCTTCATATACACATTGCCCTGAACCAGACGGACAAGTTCCGAGCGGAGTACGCGGCGACAAGGAGACAGCAAAAAGACCTGCTCCTCCCAAGCTCTGTCAATCTGCAGAGTGACCAAGATGAATATTCGTTGAGTTCATTGCTGGAAGGCGTGACTGGATTTGCTATCATGGAGCAGGCGACGATGCGGCGTGCTCCCGAATTACGAAGCTCTGTTGATGTTCGTGGGTCCCTGCTCTTCTCTAGACCAACGTATTTGGATGCTGACACGATTCAAAGGTCGAGGAGCTATGGGACTCCATGTGCCAGAAGGCTGTCAGTCTTATTTCAAAGGCCCTTGACGATGTCCAAAATGCCGAGACTCTTCTCAAGATCAAAGGAGTTCTCGCTCTGTTCATACAGACCATGGAGGTCAATGACGCGCAGCGCCTGCATATACTTGGGCGTGCGAGCTGACGATTTGCAGGGCTGGGGGTATACCGTCACCCTGTTGAACAACTTTCAGCTCACGCTATTTCACAAGTACGCGGAGCTGCTCAAAAGACGCTTCAGCGATGACTTCCAGGAAGTAAGATTCTATTGTCCGGAAGCCTCCTAACACATTTCCCCTCTAACACCTGTGCCAGATTGTCTCGACGGATGATTACATGCCCATGGCAATCAACTCACTTGAGGAGTATGAAAAAGTCCTCAATGTGAGCTGGTTTACACCAGAAACACCTGTAGAGGAGCTTGTGTGGGTTTTATGTTCGCCTTGCTGTGGACGGAGCGTTTTACTGAGAGAAGATAGGTTCCCATGCGTCTTGCCCTTTTCGCAGATGTATCCGTTGTGCTGCATCGACATTCGGAACTTCCTCAACCAGTTCTACTTCTTCTCGGACGATCACTTTCTCCACCTCGGCGTCATTGATGAGACGCTTAGGAAGGTATAGGGGCTTTCTGTCTCGTCGACACAGGCCGGCAAAGGCTAACTGTATGGCCAGTCGCTGGATGATCTCTTGACCCTGAAAGTCTGCCAGTCCCTTGTTGAGAGGCTGAACTCCCAGTATCTCGGCCAGATAGTACAGATCCTGATCAACCTGGAGTATTTCGAGACGGCCTGCCAGGAACTAGAGCAACTCTTAATCCGAGCGCGATCGTCGACCTCGGCTGGCGGACCGATCAGTCTCAGAGCAACTGAACAATTCAAGGACAACAAGAAGACGGCTGAGAAGCGCATTTTTGAGTTGGTCAACTCCAAGATTGATGACTTGATCGATACCTCGGACTACGACTGGTGCGTTCTATTTATTCCCCGGGTGACGCGAGCTGGGAGGGTTCACTGACCTGTCCTTCAGGGTGGCGACGACTCCACCGATTGAACCGAGCAACTATATGGTCACCCTGACTCGCTTCTTGTCCAGCATCATGACGTCCACTCTTCTTGGTCTCCCCAGAGAAATCAAGGAACTCATATATTTCGACGCCCTTAGTCACGCAGCCAACAAAATCTTGGTGAGCATCATCGCCTGCGACTTCATTGTCTCGTCTTGTGTAAAGGCTTACCATGGTCTTCCTTTGCCAAGGCCCTCCCTCTCTCCCCCAGCGTCAAGAAGATCAACCCCAACGGCGTGCTGGCCATGGCCAAGGACGTCGAGCACCTGACCAATTTCGTCGCCGGGCTCGAGAACGCCTTTATGTTGGAGCAGAACCTGGATGAGCTGCAGCAGACCATCGCGCTTATGCAGTCCGACAATCACGATGAGTTCTTCGACATCTCGACACGCAACAAGAAGTATGGTCGGGTTGACGCCATGAACGGTCCAATCTTGCTTGAGAAGTGAGTGGCCAGGCATGAGCGCATTCTGACTGTCTGCCTCGCGTTCCCGTCAAGTCACCCGCGCGGCCGGGAGTAGAATGACAAGGGCATTGCAGTACTGACTGACATGTCTCGTGTCCGTAGGCTTACGCAAACTGTCGAGACAAGCAAAATTGGACCGGCGTCACTCGCCCAGTTCGGTTCGCGCTTTGGCCTTAGGTGAAGCCGGATGCGCACCGTTTTCGGGGCGGGCAATCCCGTCCATCCTTGGCTTGAGTCCCGCCCATACTTGGCTTCAGTTACAGCATGTATGAGTATGAGTCACAGCATGCATGCTGGGCGCCCACCGCCCGTGCACGCTGGTAACAACTTGCGAAGCATCATGTTATTCATCGGTTCGTCGGGATCGGCCATGAAACTCCGGCCAGTTCTTTCGCGGCTAGTCCGGTCCGACACCATACCAATTGAACGCTTATCATAACCAATGCAACAAACGAAGGGCAAGCTCGCTTGGTTCGGCATTTTTTGGAGACACCCCCTCGATCTGGCGAATGGACCCAGTCGCATCCGTGCACGCCATATCCGCTCATGAGAGGTGAAATACCCAACCAGTACCGTCAATCCTCGCCTGTTTACCACCCTTCGCCGTGGGTCTCATCACGGGACACGCTGTTGTTCTCCGCCCTACGTCGGTTGTTTTTTCTGGGGCGGCATTCCGCTTTCAGGATCTGCCATGGCTTCCAGCTCCTGAACAGCCCCAGCACCGGCGGTATCCTGCTGCTCAATTGTAGCATCTGCCTCTACCTCTGCCTCTGCCTCCAGCATGGACGAATACTGCGTGGCTGCGGCAAGCAAAAGCTGTGCACTTCGAGGGATGCCCTCACAGCCGCTCTCGTCCAGTTCCACGTCCAGTTCCACGCTAGAGGAGTCCTAAGCACTCTGTGCGCCAGAGTCAGCATGGCAGATACCCGGTTGACCCATCCAGGAATGCGACAACATCTCCACCACAATTCATACCTGCTGGGGGGGCATTGTTGGGTAATACATGTCGTCGACGTTGTACATTGGGGCTTGCGGCTGAGCGTATCCGGGTGCAGTTGGCTGAACCTGACCCGGGTACATAGTGGGCGGCTGGCGAAAGTCGGCCTCTCCCAATCCATGAGGAGGAAGAGCATATTCGGGCCCACTCAGAGGATGCTGGCCGGCATGATTGGGAGCGGGGCCTACGCCCGGTATGCCCTGGTTGGAAGGGGTTTGGCCGGGTTGCGCGGCCTGGCCGGACGCGCGCTTGGCTTGACTAGACGCCTCCTCGCGGGGCACGATGTCGATGAGGAAGTCAAACATGTCGGACTTTGCGAGGGCTGAGGCAATGTCGGACCGCTGGAGAGTACGTCTCTTGTTCTCCTCTGCATGTATCCAGGCGCGCATCGTCAGCTCGGTGATGAAGATGTCGCAGCCTTTGGCGAATAGGATCGGAGCCTCGGCCGAGATCATCTTGACATCGGGATCTGCTTTCATGACTTTCTTTATCCGCGCCAGCGGCAGCTGGTGCAGTTTGTAGTCATGCGTATCGCTCTCCAAATGGTTGATGGTCTGCTGCCAGTACGTCGTCAAGATGTCCTTGTAGGATCCCGTCAACCCCTGATGGACGTTGGCCCAAGTTCCGGTGTAGAGCTCCGATGGCGCAAAGCCAGACTGGGATAGCTAGTATGGGGCGACTTGTCAGTTGGTAGTCCCATGCGTAGGCAGGAGTAGCACTACTGGTTGCAAAGACGAACCGTTGCGCTAGCACCTTTGGCGGGGATTCGAGTCAGTGACCAGACGAGGCTCAGCTGCGGTACAGCGTAGGAGCAGTGAGTGCATGTAGCTTCTCACCATAATGGCCACCGTGCGTGGTGTCGTATGTGACAGCTTGGCCGCGATTCTGCTGGCTGTGGGGCCCAGTTGCTGTATTTTGGGGGTCCATTATCGCGGCGTCTTGCGTACACGGCTTCGCACCAGACTGCTTATCAGATGACACGGCTGTATCTTGTCGCGCGACTCGGGTATCCCTGGTCGCCTTTCTCGTTGTGGCCTCGGCAGTCGATGCGCGGAGGCGGTCGATTTGTCTAGGCCCGTCGGAGTTATCGCAGCGGGGAAATGAAGGCCGGCAGTTCGAGGGTGTTGCAGGTTGATTGTGTTGCACCGGGCTACGTGTTGCCGTCAGCATCCGCACACTGGTGTGGTTTTCGTCTTCGCCGGAAAGCCCCTTGCCGTTTGTTTACTTGCGCTGACGGTATTCCCAGCCTTTCGACTAGACTTTCCGGCCTCTTGGTGATTGGGCGAATTGATTGGCCGGCGCAGGCGATGGTCGCAGAGGCAGCGAATGGCGGAGAGTTTCAATGCCGTTTGACGACTCGTGCTTCAGGTCTCGAGCCACTCAGCTCCAGTTCGAGGAGTTCGAGGGGTATGAGATGATTGGTGAAACTGGCTGGGCTAGAAATGGATGGGTAAAGTTTGGCGCTGTTCACACAGACACATGCTGCCGCGGGCGCTCTCACCTTCTGATACTCGTTTGTTGGGTAAAAATCGTGATCCCCCGTCGATTGCGCACTTTCCTGGCGTCTTCGACGCAATGATGACTTGGTGCAACCAGTCGGTCAAAGGTTTGATGCCCAACGGTTTTGCTTGAGCGTGAAAGCTGCGCCACTGGCACTTCAGCCTCACACTGTCCCTGCAAATGACGTCGGCAAGCTCTCAGCCTGCCGGCAGGTACCTAAGTACTGCGCTAGCGGTACCTGATTGCGGAGAATCGTCGGGGCCGGGTTTTCTTGGCTCCGACCCAGAAGTACCTACCTACCTGACAAAGTCGCCGCGAGTCTACCGGTGAAGCCCGGAATAACTTGATCTCTATCGCTCTTTTGCCACGCAACCGCAAACTGAAAAAGTCATGGCGGGTTCGACAGAGGCAGACATTGACTGGCTCTTGTCCAGGGCAGAAGCTCGCCTCGCAGCCAGAGAGGCTTCAAAACCCACCGATCGGTTGGCGAAGACACCAATCGCCCCTTTGACGGCTGTCACGGTTGAAAAGGAATCAGCCAAAAAAATTGCTCAACTTAGCCACGCCTCTCCAAAGGACATCTCACTTCGGACACCACAAGGGTCTAAGAAAATCAAGAAGGTGACTACTTTTTCTACGACCTCATGTTGTTTCTGTTGTCCTGTGATGAGAGCAAATCCCAAATCATATGACGCGAGAAACAGCTCCGTTATGGAGTCAATACTCGTACACACATGATTGTATTTCTTGTTCATAGTTACTCTGACTGGGCAAATTTTCTCCTCGACGCTGTTTGTTTCGACTGCCTGCAACATCTTGCTAATTGACCTGCCAGGAGCCCCCAACTGATGCCGGGCCGGACTGGTTCAATCTGCCGAAAACGGAGCTCACCGATGATCTAAAACGCGACCTGCAGCTTATCAAGATGAGGGATGTTATCGCTCTGGGAAAGCAGTTTTTCAAAAAGGATTCCAAAAGAAAACTTGTTCCGGATTATTGTGCCGTTGGGACGCTCATCGAGGGCCCCACGGATGGCTACAACGGCCGACTGACCAGCAAGGAGAGGAAACGAACGATTGTCGAGGAAGTGCTAGCGGCGGAGAACCTCAGCAAATTCAAGAGCAAGTATGCGGATATTCAGGGGCGCAAGCAGAGCGGACGGAAAGGCCACTACAAGAGGGTTATCGCAAAGAGGAAGCGCCGTGGTTGAACGTTTGCAAACCGCAAAATACTCTACACTCTCGCATCTCTCGTCAAGATGCGAAAGACGAGTCGGCGGCCGGACGAATCCATGCCGTCCGTGCTCGCCGAGACGTGAGACCCTGAGGCAGCGATGAACGGGCTTGAGCCCTGAGGGCGCCTCTACCGAGTTCTTGGGGGGTTGGAAGAGATTTGACCACCTCTGAACGAAGAGACAAGGACATTGGCCAGAGCCAGAGACAGCGCTCGGAAGATTGGCGGGGATGGGGGAATGGGGTGCTCATGGTGCTCACGGTGTAGAAACCAGTCAGATCATGACCACGAGTCCAGGACAGGAGGAAAATTGTGCCACTGAAAAGCTCTTGTCAAGCCTGGCTAGAAAGCAGGTACTATGCGATATGAATCTTGAGCACGTTGTGGTATTTTTTTTGACACTCGGCTCCTCCTTATCGATAAGGCATCCGCGCCCAGATCCACCAGAATCTCGGTAGCTATGCGCGACCCAATGCCAAACTCAACATCAAGTCCACAACCATGAGTGCGCCGCCAATATTACGATATATGCGGCAGCTGACGCGGACGAGGCTGGTAAGACCTGTTGCAGGTCAGATCACCGAACAGCAGGACTGACCCTGGTCTCTATCTATGGCAGCCACCCGCAATAACCCACCGACCACTTCAGAGAGCAGTCATCTCCCCATCAATTCAGGCCAGGAAGAACTCAACGAGGTTCGCCGCTCACGCCTTCCACATTTACACTGATTGGGAGCTGACTCGGATTTATAAGGGCGCTTGGGGACGACCAGACATC
Source organism: Phyllachora maydis (assembly GCA_029339225.1). NCBI lineage: Eukaryota > Fungi > Ascomycota > Sordariomycetes > Phyllachorales > Phyllachoraceae > Phyllachora > Phyllachora maydis. The sequence goes on along the minus strand of JAQQPM010000006.1, from coordinate 164,875 downwards.
CCAAGTCACGAGCAGCAATGGCCCCTCGAAAGACTCGGATGATTCGAAGATGGGCCTCATAAACGAACAGACAAAACGCCTTGAAGAGCGCAGCGATCACGACGAGACTTTCGAGTCCAAGAAAATCTTGGGTAAACCCCTGCCAGATGAGGAGTCTTTGAAGTCGGAAGAGCTGCGTGATGCCCTACCAAGCTCGGAGTCGGAGCCGGTGCAGATGCCGCGCCATCTCTCGATGCCAGAGCCGACGGCGCGGATGCCGCGCAGTCTTTCGTCCCTCTATCTGCAGCCGCTCCGGCGGCCGGTGCAGTACGGGTTGCCGGCGTGCGACCTGCAGTTGCGGTCCTTCTCGGTGCGCAACCTCGAGTTCTTTGCCGACTTCGCGCTGCGGGCCGCTTACTACCTCGGACTACCGGCCTTTGGGCCGTCGCCGCTGCCGCGCAAGGTTAAGCGCTGGACCGTGATCAAGTCGCACTTCATCTACAAGAAGTCGCAGGAGAACTTTGAGCGCGTCACCCTGCGCCGGCTCATCCAGATCAAGGACGGCCACCCGGAAACGGTCCAGATCTGGTTGGCATTTCTGCACAAGCACCAAATGTACGGGGTGGGCATGAAGGCAAACATGTGGGAGTTCAGCAAGCTGAGTGAGTGGGACGATTGTCAGACATGGGATTGTACAATGGCTAACGGTTTCGTTCCCCGCAGATGTTGGTGAGAACATGGACCAGAGCGCTAAGGAGGCCGAGGGCCTTTTGGAAGACAAATGGCGGCACCTCGCCCAGCCCGAGGACACTAGCCTAGACACGGTGGAGAAGGTCGAGGAGTTCATTGCGAGGGAGCGCGTCAGGGTCACTGGTGGGAGGTAGGACGGGTCTGTAATGTACGTTGGTTGGGTTGGCAACCACACGGTGTACGGCTGTACTCTCTGTATCGAAGTAGATCAAGACACTTTCAGGGGCGTGATGATGGAAGGAGTGGTTCAAAGAGTACATACAGAGTATGGACTCCGTTCCAATCGGGTTGCAATCGGTTATTTTTTAACACGTGAGGAGTACCTATTCCGTCCTTGTCCGTCGTCAGGACTCGGTATCCACCCGCCCTCGGCCGCCCACGAAGCGGGAAGTAACATGCTCCACATTCCCAGGTCTGTTCTGCTTCTTCATGGGTAGGACTGCCTTTTGCCGACGATTTCCCGTGTCGGTCTCTGGGGTACCAATTCATGGGCGACAAGAATTTTTGCGGAGGCGTTCGGGTTGGAGCATCATGTTCATCTGCCGTTCCTCACCGGCGTTCCACATTTTCAAGAGAATCGGCCTGGCCCAAGGAACGGGGCGACCAGGCGCGAGATGCCTGTCTGCAAGCCGGCGCGCAAAGAGCCCGCGACCGAAGAAAGTGATCTTCTCCGGCATCCAACCCACCGGCGTACCACATCTAGGCAACTATCTCGGCGCACTCAGGCAGTGGAAGTACATGCAAGACACCGAGGACTCGACGACGCGAATCCTCTTCTCCATCGTTGACCTGCATGCCATCACGCGGCCGCTGCCTCCGGCGAAGCAGGGCGAGACGGCCAAGTCGTTGCGCCGGCAAAAGCGTGAGCTGCTGGCATGTCTCCTGGCCATTGGGCTGGACCCGGACCGGTGCGCGCTCTTCTACCAGTCGGAGGTGCAGCATCACGCGGAGATGCAGTGGATTCTGAGCTGCACCGCGTCGATGGGCTATCTGAGCAGGATGACACAGTGGAAGGTGGGTGAAGAGCCATGAGGCTGCCGTGCGGGAACTTCTCGACAGTTTCTCGACTGGCGTAGCGGTTGCCACCGACCGACCGACCGACCGACCGACTGACTATACGTGCTTGAGCAGAGCAAAATTCACTTGAACGAGGACGGTAATGCTGCCATCGAGGGTGGGCCGGTCACGAAGGGGGACACGATGCTCAAGCATGGACTTTTCTCCTATCCCGTCTTGCAAGCTGCCGATGTGCTGGTGCACCGTGCGACGCATGTGCCGGTAGGAGAAGACCAGGCGCAGCACATGGAGTTTGCGAGAGAGTGTGTGACCAACTTTAACCACCGGTATGGGAGGGTCCTGAGGGCCCCCGAATCCATAATAGGTAACAAAGCAGAGGAGCCTTCTACGTCTATGCCGTACCTGCATCTTCGCACATCTGTCCCTCCACACGTTCATTCACAGCCAGGGGTCACGAGGCTCCAACAGGCCCTCTTTTCTTGTTCCTACACAGATCGGCTAACACGCGCCACCAGCGCCTATCGGCCGCGTCATGTCGCTGCGCAAGCCCACCGTCAAGATGTCCAAGTCGGACCCAAACCCGGGCTCACGCATCCTGCTGACCGATTCGAGGGACGAAATAAGGAAGAAGATCATGGCGGCGCGCACCGACTCGAACGAACGCGTGGGGCCGCGCTATGACCCGGAGCTCCGGCCGGGCGTCGCCAACTTGCTCGCGCTGTGGTCACAGCTGGACGAGGAGCGCGTCAGAGGCCCGGACGCGCTCGCAGAGGAGGTTGCCGAGTGGAGTCTCAAGAGGCTGAAGGCTCAAGTGGCGGATTTAGTGGAAAAGTCGCTGGGGGGCGTGAGGGAACGGTATGAGAGCCTCGTGAACCAGAAACATTATCTGAAGGATGTGCTCGACAAAGGTGTGTCCGTGGCCAGGTCGAGCGCGGCGAGCACGATGCAAGATGTGCGGAAGGCCGTGGGGCTGATCAGGTGAGAAGCGCTGGTCTACTCCGTGCTAGATGGGCCATGAGGGTGGTTGGTAGCCGTCCTGAAGCGAAACAGTCCACCTGGTTCAACGGCAGCCCAGGGAAACGCGAGCCGAACCCTGGTGCTGAGTTCGAACACGCACATTGTAAGCTAGCAGTCTTCCCTACCCAAGCTCTGGAAACGAGGTGAGGTGCGAGACAGTTACGAGAGAGCGTCCTGCCAACGTCGCAGGAAGCCGCCCCATCACACGATTCCCTGCAAGGTGTGGGTTGAGCATCCGGGACGGGACGGCAGTTCGTATGGCGGGAAGTCTGGGTGCAACGTCGCCATGTGTGACCATGCCCAGAACAGGACGCATGCAGACGCTGCAGAACGCCAGAGTACGGGGCGCACGGGATCCGCCCGGCGGTAACTACAGGTTCCGCGTGCGAGGCCGTTGGTCTCATGATCATCATGATCGACTCTTGCCCGGTGTGGGCGCCGGTGAGTCGAGCGATGACGACATATGCGGTTCAACTACACCAAAAGCGGCAACCACGATGGGTGTTCATGGTGGATACCGTAACAGCCGACTGTTTTCCTCATGGCTGCATCTCAACCCGTATCCGCTTGCTTGTGTGTAGAGGTAGTTCAATACCTTGACACCTCCGCAAACGGGATTCCGCCCACACGCACCGAGGCGCGCACCTGACGCACGCTGCACGCTTATGCGGCCCGGGGCTCCTGCCTTTCCATCTCCATCCTGTGGCACCTGCATACCCTTGACGCGACACTTTTTCGTAGCATGGAAAAAAAAAAAAAAAAAAAAAAAAAAAAAAGAGGAAATGGGAATGGGTGAGAGGGAGAGGCTTTGTCGATGTTTGCCACAACACTTCTTCACACCTGTTAGCGTACATTCCTCCTACTCCCCGAACTCCCATCCTTTTTTTTTTTTTTTTTTTTTTCCCCGCGGCTGCAGAAGATAGCTGTCATGGACTTCGCATCTTATTTTCAGAGGGCGGTGCCTCCGTTCATGGCAAATCTCAGTCGGTCTGGGCACGACTCCAGTCTAAACGCTCTCCCGGAAGACTTCACCAGGTATCTCGCCCCCATCTTGGGAAGCCAGTTCAACCCTCTCATCCGGCTTGTCAGCTTGTTGTACGACGTGGCTGGAACCAAAATCGGCATCGATCCCACCGTGCTTCTGACCTTCGTTGGTGTCGCCTGGGCAGCCAGCAGACTCTGGCGGCAGCTATCCCATGCTGTCGACGGTTTGGTTCGTTTGCATCTCATGTCCTACGTGCACATCAACGGGAACGACGAGATATTCCTGCACCTCATGAAGTGGCTTGCCTCTCAACCCAGCATGGTGAACTCGCGAGCCTTGGCCGCCGAGACGACGTCAAAGACGGCCTGGGATGCCGAGGAAGACGTCGGCGCCTTGACGACCACCATATCAGCCGACGGCACCGGGGTCTTTCTCAACTTCTCCAATTCAGAAGCCAGAGCACCGCCCCGGTTCGTTCCCGCTCTGGGCGCCCATTCCTTCTGGTTTGGGGGCAAGTACTTCCTGCTCCAGAGGAAGCGGGAGTCGCTGTACGAAGAGGGCGGCCCCGGCGGCGATGTGCCCGTCTTCAAGGACCGCGAGACGCTGCGTATTTCGTGCTTCGGGCGCAGCCCGGCCCCCATCAAGCAGCTCCTGCGCCACGTCAAGGCACAGTACTACCAGGACAACCACGCCAAGACGGTCGTGAAGCGCCCCAGCTCCTTGAGCCTTCGGCGCTACGGACGCAACGGCTGGCAGACGGTGGCGAATCGACCGGTCCGACCCATGCGGACTGTTGTCCTGGACGCAAAGCAGAAGGTACAGGTGCTCACGGATATGAACGAGTACCTCCACCCGGCGACGCCGCGATGGTATGCGAACCGCGGCATCCCGCTGCGAAGGGGCTACCTGTTTCATGGGCCCCCGGGAACAGGCAAGACCTCGCTGTCGTTCGCACTGGCCGGCGTCTTCGGCCTGGACATATACGTCATTTCCCTCCTCGAGCCGTCCCTCACCGAAGAGGACCTCTTGGCGCTGTTCAACACCCTCCCGCGTCGTTGCATCGTGCTCCTCGAAGACATCGACACGGCCGGCCTTTCCCGTGCCAAAGACCCCTCGGCCGACGAGGAGCAAAGAGACGATAAAGCAGATGACAAGAAGAAGCCGGGCTCCGAGGGGGCCAGCAGCAAGGACAAGGACCAGCCGGGACTCTCGTCGTCGTTGACGACGAACCGCGAGGACTGGAAGTTGGCGGACCTCGCGCGCGAGCTCAAAAAGCAGGGCAACGCGCCTCAGGAGAAGAAGGGCATCTCGTTGTCGGGCTTGCTCAACGCCATCGACGGCGTCGCCTCGCACGAGGGCCGCGTGCTCATCATGACGACCAACAAGCCCGAGTCGCTTGACGACGCCCTCATCCGCCCGGGGCGCGTCGACCTGCAGGTCGGCTTCACCAACGCAACGGGCGAGCAGGTGCGCGAGCTGTTCCTGCGCATGTACGAGGCCGACGTGTATTTGCAGCAGGTCACGAGGGACGAGACGACTTCTCTCGCAGCTGGATTGCCTTTGGCTTTGAAGATGGGGACGGAGACGGCTTCGCTTCCGAATAGTGAGGGCTTGGATGCACAGCGCAGCAAAATCGGTCGCGGGAGAGTGGCAGGGGAAGCAAATGAGGACAAGGACAAGTCCAGCGCGGCCAAAGGACATTCATACAGCGGCTCGACGACGTCCTCGTCGTACGACCACCTTGACGAAGCCTCGGACGCAACCCCCGGGACTACTGCGGAAGCAGCACCGCACGCCGATGCCGGCGGAGCGCAGCAAAAGAAGGGAGCTCCATCCGAGACTGCGGCTGCCGGGGACGATAGGGCCACCAACACCGAGGACGACGGTGCCGATGCCGACCACGATGAGCTCGCGGTCTTGGCGGAGCAGTTCGCCGCCAAGATCCCCAACGGACACTTCACGCCCGCCGAGATCCAGGGTTTCTTGCTCAAGCGCAAGAAGGTCCCGCGCCAGGCGCTGGCTGATGTGGATCAATGGGTGGAGGCCATGAAGCTGCTGAAGGCCAACAGGACGAAGGTGCTGCAGGTGCAGTAGCGCGCCGGGAAGGCGAGACGATAACCTCCCGTGATGGAGGGAGACAAGGACGTTTCTGGTTGGAACGAGGAGCTGCGATATGGGGTCGCACCAGCTTGATGTCTTTCACGCCGCAAGGTAATCGTCGTCGCTTGTCATTCCAGCTCGCGGAGGACTACGTTCTCAGCTTGGTTTGCGTTCGTGTTGTCGTTTTGGACCGTCATTCGTCGTTGTCGCAGTCCGTTGCAGCACTGGAGGGCAGATTTGGACCGCCGAAGCGTCGAGCGTCGAGGGAATGCAGTGGTTGAAGGGGTCCCATGTGCGTGCCTAATTTGACAATGCTGGTGATGGCCAGAATATCTATCTTGTTGTGATTGCGGCCCGATCATGCAGACTGCAATCCGGTGTGTGACATATTGCTGGTGGCTTCGCCGGTACTACCTGCTTTGTGAGGGAGTCCAAACTTCCGGAGGGATGAATAGGAGATGATCGATCCAGTGCTGTCAGGTACGCGCGTCTAGACAGATCCCTCGGGCGAAATCTTCGTCTTGGAAGAAATCTTCTTCCTCATCAGAATCTTCTTCGCCCGGCCCTTCGCCGTGGGAAGAGTAATCACCGCCCTCGTTCTGATTGTGTCTGTCGTCCTCCTCGTCCTCCTCGTCCTCCTCGTCCCCCTCGTCCCCCTCGTCGTCGTCGTCGTCGTCGTCATCGCTGTCATCTGGCGCAAGCCCACCTTGTACAGGACCGGGCTCCTGATGTCTATATCCCCTCGCCATGCCGTCGTTACCTTCTTGCATAATCTCGTCGCCATCCTCGCTGTTTTCATCCTCGTCTTCCTCCTCGTCTTCATCTTCCTCCTCATCCTCCTCAGCCAGATACTTCAGAAACTGCTGTTGCTCGGCGCCCGATTGCTCGTCCTCTTCGTTGTCTTCTTCGCTCGCTGCCTCTTGCCGGGTTCTCTTTGCAGCATCGCCCTGTTCAACTGGGAGATCGATCCCCGCGGGGGAGCCCTTCGCTCGGGGGCCGTCAGCATCGCCATCTGTTGTCCGTGCATCCTCTGCAGTCGGTGCAGAATGAGCCACGGTCGGCTCCGGCTCCGGCTCCGGCTCCGGCTCCGGCTCCGGCTCCGCCCCCGCGGGCGCCTCGCCTACCAAGGTCGCCCTGAGACGGCTTTGACGCTTGGTCTCGCGATACATGGAACTCGTCAGGGGCAGACGTAGGCGCTGTACGGCGAGTACGAGGTCGTTCTTCTTCCTGTGCCTCCTCCCCGCGATGCCCGGTTTGATGCGGCGGCCCGTGATCTGCTCCTGCTCCGCTTGTGTGAGTTTCAAGTCCGGCAGCGCAACGGCTAGACTCTGCACCATGTTCTCCTCCTCTTCATCTTGGCCGCCTGTTGCGTCCTTCGCGCCCAAGTTACCATCCTTCGCCCGCCGCGCGAGCACTTCGACGACCTGGTCCCAGCTGCAGTCGGACAGGTCACGATCGAAGCGGATGGCCAGCAGCTTATAGCGCATGATGAGCTTGACGCCGGCCCAGAGCGTCTTGGGGTAAAAGCCGGTGTTGTCGGTGCTGCACACGGGCTCGACGGGTGCCTCGGCCAGCAGCTTGGCCAGCAGCGGGTCCGTGATGTCGCACACCTGCCACACCTTGCTGTCGGTGCTGAAGGACTCGCCGTCGAAGATGTGCGACTCGTTGTCCACCACGCCAAGCATGCCCACGGCCGCCTTCCTGCCTTGCCCCGCGGCGGCGGCGGCGGCGGCCCGCTTGCCGTACGTGCGCACCGTCGTGGCCATGCCGATCTCGTTGCGGCGCACGTACTGCCAGGACCGGCCAACGCTGCCGATGCGGAGCTTGGTCAGCTTGAAGACGAGGGTCTGGTAGATGCGGTAGCTAGGATCGGTGCGCGGGTCGACGCCGTAGCGCACGACGGCGTCGCGCCATGGACCGCCCCTGAACTGGTAGCCGATGAACTGCACGCAGTCGCGGATGACCTGGAGGCGGCGGGCGCGTGGGCCGAAGCGCCCCGCGAATTTGTTGACCAGGGCACGCCGCGTCCAGATGGGCCGCATCGCCATCATGGCCCGGAACTCGGTCATGACGGCGGCCACGTCCGGGTCCCGCATGTTTGGCTCCCGCTGAGGTCGCATTGGCACCGGGTACTCGTCATGCCTAATGAAATGTCCGTGGCCCAGCGTGCGCGACGTTATGTTGACGACTTGGTCAAAGTCTTCATCGGAGCCGGAGCCGGAGCCGGAGCCGGAGCCGGAGCCGGAGCCGGCGTCATCGGAACCGCGACGTCTCCTTTTCGGATTCTCACGGGTGTGGGGGTTTTGGTTGTAGTAATAGGGGTATGGCAAGTTCGCCGCGGTGAAGAAGGGCGGAGGGAAGTTGTCGATGTTCTGGCCCCTTTGTATGCCGGTCTCGAGATCAAATTCCCGCAGCTTGGATACGTCACCGGGCAGTACATGAGACACTACATCCCTCATGAAATCGGAGCTGCTGAACGAGTACTGGAAGTCGGCAAGCCCTGTGTGGAGAGAGGGTGTCAGAGCTGGCACGCTACCGGTACCTGCCCAGCACGAGGCAACCTACCTCTGTAACGGTGAGTGTTCTTGATCATACCCACGATCTCGACCGAGTACTTGCCGATGTTGTCGGCAAGTTTGCGCCTCAGAAGCCCGGGAGCATCTTGCACGACGGAGGACGTCTGCTGATTGCGCGCCCGAGTTTCTGGCCCTTCGAATGCTTCATCTGAACCCCTTTTGCGCTTGCGTCCGGTGCGCTTCGGAACGACGACTTTCAGGACCACATTGTGCGTTGACGCATTGAAGGACAGCGTAGGCCGTGTTGTCGGATTGTCCGGACGTAGATACAGAGGAACTGAGATCTGCGGGCTTTCCGCCGCCAGGATCTGCGCGGGGTGTGAGTCTTTGTGTGTCCTTTTCTTGAAGCTTCGACCGAGTTCGCTCTCGGGAAGCCTCTCGGGAAGCAGAGTCCCCGGACTCACGGTGTTGAAGTCTGCGTTGGGTCCAAAGGTCTTGACCGCCTGGTCGACATCTTGGATGATCATGGGATGTTCCACGGCCGCAAGCCTCCTGGCCGGGATGGCGTATGTGGGAGCACACTTGCCTTGAGTATGGTCAGCCATAATACAATCCTGTCTCATGTTTGTGCTCTCACTCGATTGGTATTTCCGTTCTTGTCAAAAAAAAGCGTACTCTTACTACCTTGTCGCGCAAAGTCTAATGATCAGGCACGTGCCGCGCGCGGAGTAGTACCTACCTACCTACCTACCTACTGTTGGGACCTGAGGTCACGTGTCACGTCACGTGACATGACACGTGACCTACTCCCCTATATAGGACCCTGTGTCACTCTACCGTAGATAAGGGGCTTCCCCCTGATCAACCAATATACGTTGTTCCATAGGTTATAAGCCCTTGTGTACTCTTATACGTCTAAAAAGAACAAAATAGTAATCGATACTAGAAACAAGGAAGCAGGTAGGCGTTTTCTTTAACTTGATAGAAGAAGTAGAATAAGTAGGAAGGTTAGTAGCAATACGCTAAGTTATACTATAGACTGCCTCTCCTAGAAACCTAATATTACTACCTCCTATAGTACAGAAGCCAACGAAATAACCCTTCTTTTCTTCTTCTAATAAAGGAGGTAATAAAGGATTAACTACTAGTATAGCTTCCTCTTTTACTGCTTTTAGGGCCCTTACTATAGATAGGTTTGTCTTTGCTAATAAGGTAGTAACAGTACTCTCTCTAAAAGAGGGTATTAATACTAATATAAAGGCTATATAGGCCTCTAATACCATAAATAAGCTAGAGGCGACTATCTCTCTAGTCTAGTTATTACTAGAGGATAGTACTATATAGTATAAAGCCTTTAGGCGCTTTCTCTCTATTATAAGCAGCTTAGCTACGTTCTTCGATATTGATAACCTAGAGTTATACTCTACTATTAACGTCTAGAGAGCCTTCTAGGAAAAGAAGCTTAAGGAACTAGCACTAAAGGGAATATCCCTAAGTAAGGGAGCCTTACTATAGGTACTACTAACAGAAATACTAGAAAAGACTAAGCCTTAGACTAAGATTTCCCGGTTAAGGATTATTATAAGCTTCCTATAGCTCCTTAATTATAAGACTCTCGCTACCCTTGCTATAGATACTAAGAACAGGCTTAAGCAGATTTAGGCTATTAATATCCTGGTAACTAGAAGCCTGGCTAAGGTATAGCAAGTCCTTCTTATTAATAAGATTAATAAGATAGATAAAGACCTTACCTGTATCTATAAGGATAAGGATCTTATAGATATAATGGAAAGTCTCTATAAGAGAGTAGCCTAAGAATCCCTAGCTACTAAGAAGAAGGGCAATAAGTACCTTAAGGAGTGTACCTTCTATAAAAAGAGGGGGTACCTAGAAGAGGAATACTATAGTAAGCAATCTAGCCTTAACGTTAAGACTAAGGGTAAAGAGGATAGAAAAGGGAAGAAGCCTAGAATTAAGGTAGTAGATAGTAACCAAGTTGATAACCAGACCTAGTTAGACTCTAGTATAGACTGCTATATTAGCTTTAACGAATCTGACTTTACTTCTTATATTACTAGTCCTAAAACAGTAGAGCTTGCCGACGGTTCTACTATTAATATCCTTAGGAAAGGGAGCCTAAGACTCTTATCCTTAAAAGGCATACCCTTAGAGCTTAACAGCGCTCTATATATAAGGAAAATAGGGCCTTTAATGCCTAATCTTCTCTCCCTAGGCCAGCTAATCGACGACGGATATAAGCTTATAATAGCCTTGTAGTACCTGCTTGTCCTTAGGCTGGAAAAGGAAGGCTATAGCCTTCTATTTGCAAAGAGAAGACGTTGTTTTATATCTATAAGAGATGTTAAGCTAATAGTAGATTCTATAGCTATAGCCTCTTACAAAGGATCGTAGTCTACGCTAGCATCTACTGCCCTAATCGATTAGCATATAGTACTTAGGTATATAAACCTACGTTCGGCTAACCGGATATTATAAAGATATAGTATAAAAGACAATATCGTTACTATAACTACTAAATCTTACGATTCTTATGCAAAAAGTAAGTTTACCGTTTTACCTAGTTAAAGAGACCTAATTAGTAACGCTAAAAACTTTGTAGAAGTCCTTTATATAGACCTAAAAGGAGGTTAAACCTCCCTTCTACTATCAATAGGAATTGGCGATTCGCCGGTAGTAGTTTTAGCACTAGTAGTAATCGATGAATTTACCTACTATAAGTAGGTCTTCCTAGTATAGTTAAAGTTAGAGGCTCCTTTTAAGGTTAGATATCTACTATAATAGCTTAAGGCTTGCTATAGTAGATATCCCTTTAGAGTCTACTCTAATAGGGGTACTGAATTCGTTAGCCAGTCTCTATCGACCTTCCTCCTAGAGAACGGGATAGAATAGACCAGCAGTACTATAAGAGCACTATAACAAAACAGCCTTATTAAAAGGACTAATAGGACTATATTTAAGGCCCTTAGGGCTATACACTTATATGCCAATCTTCTAGCTAAACTTTAGGCTATTACTATAAAAGCTATTATAGATATACTAAACAGTATAATATCAACCTACTTAAGCTCTAGGAAGTTACTATACAAACTAGCGTTTGCTAAAACTCCTATGCTATTACCAGAGCCTATAGGCTACAAAGTTCTATTTAAGAAGGTAGATAGCAAAGAACTATCTGCCCTAATAGAAAGAACAAAGGAAGGGGTCTTCCTAAGAAGGAAATATAACATTATAAGGATCTTAGACCTTAAAACTAAGAGGATTATTATAAGATATAATATTATATCCTTCTCTACTAAGTTTCCTCTCTGACCTAGGGTAGTAATAATATCAACTACTAACCTATCAACCGTCCCTATTCTATAAGTACTCTCCTTTCTAGAGAAGGAAGAATAGTATAAAGCTATAGATAAGGAAATAAAAATAATAGAAAAGATAGGAGTATAGTTACTAGTACTAAAAGCTAGCCTTCTACTAGGAGCAAAGGTTATAACCGGCACCTGGGTCCTATAGGAGAAGAACAACGGTACTAAGAAGGCTAGATAGTATGCTTATAGGTTTTCTAAACTAGATATAGATATAGTCTTTACTAATATACTCTAAGCCGTTACTATATAGCTTCTATTTACCTATACTACTTAGTATAAACTACAAATGTAGTATATAGACTTCGACTTTGCCTTCCTAAATTCCGACCTTAATAAGCCTCTGTACCTTTAACAGCTAGCATACCTTATAAGAAAACCAAAGATAGTCTACTAACTAAGAAAATCTATATATAGACTGTATATAGCGCCTCGTTATTAGTAAGTAACCCTTAAGTCCTCTCTTAAGATCCTTAGCTTTTAGTAACTAACTATAGATAAGAATGTGTTTTATAGGGGAGCCCTACTAATATCTATATATATCAACGACGTTATAATGGTTAGGCCTAACTAGGATATAGACTAGGTAGTAGCAGATATTAGGACTAAGTATAAGATCAAGGACCTAGGGGAAATAACCGATTACCTTAGGATAAAGGTAACAAAGCACCCTAACAGCGACTATAGTATTATACAGTCCTATAAGATCCTAAACCTAATAGACTAGCTTGGTCTATTATAAAGCAGGCCTCTCTAGATACCTATCCTAGACAATAGTCAAGTGGATATTACACCTAAAGACCTTATATTAGAAGAAAAGGTAGCCTAGTATAGATTGGCAGTAGGCTAGCTACTTTATATATCCCTCTTTATAAGGCCTGATATAGCCTATAGGGTAATAAGACTAGTATAACGCTTCTTACGTCCTAGTTATAATAGCTAGAGATTACTAGTAGCCTTAATAAAGTATCTGAAAGGCACTAGCAACTTTGCCCTCTACTTTTGTTATAACTTAAAAGGGCCGGCGATAGTAGGCTCCTCTAACAGTAGCTAGGGCATAACAATATAAGCCAAAGCTATAACAGGAAATATGTTCCTTGTTAATAGTACCCTGGTATTATAGAGAGCTAAGCGCTAAAGCCTTATAGCCTAGTCAACCTGTAAGGCAGAATACATAGCAGCCTATATAGCGGCAATATAAGCTACCTAGTTGCTACTACTTGTTAATAAGATATTCAGGCATAAGCTAGGTCCTATTCCTCTATAGATAGATAATTAAGGAGCTATAGCTATAGCAAACGGAGATAGTATAATAGTATGCAACAGGTACTTTCTGATATGACAGTCAGTACTAAGAGAAGTAATTAGAAAAGGCGTTATCCAGGTAGAATATACGCCCTCTGATAGTATAATCGCAGACGGCCTAATAAAAGCACTATAGCGTGTTAAACAGGAGGCGTTTATAGAGCAGATCAAGATATTAGGGTCTAAGGGGGGTGTTGGGACCTGAGGTTACGTGTCACGTTACGTGACATAACACGTGACCCACTCCCCTATATAGGACCCTGTGTCACTCCACCGTAGATAAGGGGCTTCCCCCTGATCAACCAATATACGTTGTTCCACACCTACTACCTCTGAGGACTACTAGTATGTAAGCTTGTCCTGGGTCTTGTCACCTACATACTCGAAGACTCGGGGACCCATGAAGCACATCAACTGAACTCATGCCGTAAAAAGAAGCAAAATGATACCTGCTTTCCTATTGGGTACCAGGTAGTAGGTACGAAGTACTTGTTCCTCTCCGTACGTCAGCGGAGAAAGCCCATGACCTCCGTAACCGACTGGGGCTCAGTCGTGCGTGCCTGCTGCTTTCTGCGCAGAGAGATAAGATAGTAGGTACAGCTAGATGCATCGTACCGTAGCGATTTTTTTCCCTGGCCTGCTCTCGCGTGATTGGCTGACTTGCTGTGTGCGTACTGCCCGTAAACTACTACCCATCTAGCTTACTGCACAGTCCCCGTCAGTTCGAGCGTCCCACAATACGACTTGCCCGGCCGAGCTACTGACGACTAGCTAGTAGCTACTTACCTCTCGTAACGCACGCAATCTTTTTTCTCCTTCAAATCACCTTCATCGCACCGGTACGACGAGCAGCCGCGACACTACGTCCCCGCGCATCTCTTGCAAGCTCGGCGGTCCCGTGCCCGCGCCGAGAGCCGTGCCACCTGCGAAGAACCGCGACTGGAGCTTGGTGACGAGGTTGACGAAATAAACCAAGCCAGACCCCCGCATCCAAAGCACTTGGTGCTAGGTACCGACCTACCTTGTACACCTCTAGCACGGCTACCTTGATTCTCGAAACCACCCAGCTCTTCTCTACTCGCCGATCCAATCGCGAACCGCCCCTTTTCAGTGTCGGCGCAGCAATTTCGTCGCCGGTAGCTCGGCGCCCTGCAATTCCCCCCTTCGTTCTCACATTCCCGGCCGAGGCTGTCCGGCGCGCTTCTTGAAACCCAACCCCCCCAAACCGACAGGGAAACTGTTGTCTTCGAAGATGAAGCGTTTCACCCAGAGAGTAAGTTGGTCGCGGCGAGACGGACTCTGTGGCTGTCTTGCCCGAGTTGCGCTCTCTCTGATCCCGTATGCTGACGTCCGTCCGTCTTTCTCCCAGCTCGCTCGCACCAAGGACCCAAATAAGTCGGGCAAAAATAAAAAGGAGAAGGACGGGACAGCCTCACCCAACTCGCTGGGCACGTCGCGCGATGCCAATCAATCGCCCGTCCTCACGCCCACGTCATCCACTTCGACCCTGAACGACAACCGCAACAAGCCCTTGCCGTCGAACAATGTGGCAGCCGGAGGCGACCACGGCAGCAGTGCTGGCACCCAGGTTCAGTCGCTGCTTGGATCCGCAGTCGGCCAGGGCCAAGGCATGCCAGACAGGTTCCTCAACATGACGTCTTCTCCACAAGGCGCCAATGGCGGCGGCTCTCCGGCCAGACACGGCGGATCTCTGCTGCCTCCGACTGTGATTATCAGCCCCAGCGGTCCGGTAGGTTCTCTCATCGGCTACAGGCCTGGCGACTTGCTGACGTGTTTTCCGCCGATAGCACATACCCCCGCCCGGTGCCGCCGAGACCATGCCCCACGACCTGGCTCCCCCAAAGGCCGGCCAGAAGTCGCTCATGTTCGATCGGCTCCATCAGACACCCAAAGACGTTGTGCCCGAGGGCGTGAAGACGCCTCGCAGGCAACATTCGTCTCGCTTTGACATATCGGCGCATCGTGAACTGGAGAAGCTCCCCGGATTCCATGAGGTGCCTCCTAACAGGCGGCAGGAGTTGTTCATGCAAAAGATTGACCAGTGTAACGTGATCTTCGATTTCAACGATGCAAGCGCAGACATGAAGTCAAAGGAAATCAAGCGCCTCGCGCTCCATGAACTCCTGGACTATGTGACGAACAATCGGCAGGTCATTACTGAGGCCATGTACCCTCGGGTCGTGGACATGTTCGCCAAGAATCTCTTCCGCCCCATCCCGCCGCCCGTGAACCCGCAGGGCGAGGCCTTCGATCCGGAAGAAGATGAGCCTGTCTTGGAGGTCGCGTGGCCCCATATCCAAGTTGTGTATGAATTCTTCCTCCGCTTCATCGAGAGCCAGGATTTCAACACCAATATTGCCAAGTCCTATATTGACCACAAGTTTGTGCTTCAACTGCTTGAGCTCTTCGACTCGGAGGACCCCAGAGAACGCGACTTCCTCAAGACCACTCTTCACCGGATCTACGGCAAGTTTCTCAACTTGCGATCGTTCATCCGCAAGTCCATCAACAACGTCTTCTTCCAGTTCACCTACGAGACAGAGCGATTCAATGGTATCGCGGAACTGCTCGAGATTCTCGGCTCCATCATCAATGGTTTCGCCTTGCCGCTGAAAGAGGAGCATAAACTCTTTCTCACCAGGGTTCTCATCCCTCTGCACAAGGTCAAGAGTCTCAGCATGTATCATCCCCAATTGGCGTACTGCATCGTTCAATTCCTGGAAAAAGATGCTTCATTGACCGAAGAGGTTTGTGGTTGGACCCATGACTCACGAATCACTTCATGCTGATCACGATGCAGGTCGTGCTTGGTTTGTTGCGATACTGGCCAAAGGTCAACAGCACCAAGGAGGTCATGTTCCTCAACGAAGTGGAAGACATCTTTGAAGTGATGGATCCCGCCGAGTTTGCCAAGGTCCAAGAGCCCTTGTTCCATCAACTGGCCAAATCAGTGGCAAGTCCGCACTTCCAAGTGGCGGAACGAGCCCTGTACTTCTGGAACAACGAGTATTTCTGCAACCTGGTCAGTGACAACGTAGAGATCATCCTACCAATCATGTTTGCGCCACTGTATGAGAACTCCAAGGGTCACTGGAACAGGTAAGCACGTTGCTGCGCGCAGCCTCTTGAAGCACGCGTGGAAGAACGCACGCTGACACTCAGCAGGACGATCCACGGCATGGTGTACAACGCGATGAAGATCTTCATGGAGATCAACCCCCAGCTGTTTGACGACTGCTCGCATGAGTACACCGAGCAACAGAATAGCGCCACGTCGAGAGAGGCGATGCGCGAGAAGAAATGGGCTGCCATCACCGAACAAGCCAACAAGAGAAAAAGCAACGGATCCGCCGCCGCGCCTACTGGCGCTTCCTCATCCGTCCGGCCGATGCAACGCGTAGACGAGGTGGATCCGGACACGGAAGACAACCAGAAGAGGCTCGATTCTCTGAAGCTACAGGACGGAGAGCGCCGAGACCGTCGACCAGCTCACGAGAGACAAAACTCCAGAAGTTCCACGCGGAGTCGGTGATGCCGTTCTGCCTGCCACCTGATGGTTTCCATCGTCGCCAGGACCCCTGCAATTCACCCGGACACTACCACGTACACCGCCAACCTACCAATCCCGTGGCGGGCTGCAGTGGCCGACCCCGGGTGTTATTTCTCTGTGTGGCGCCCCGGATGGGTGTCGAACGGGTCGTCGTACCAGTGGCCTGCCGACTTGAGGGTGATTTGAAACTTGTAAGCGCATCGTCACGCTAGTCTTTTTGACATTGCCTCAGGATACTCATGATGGGCTCTGGGTAAGTTGGCAAGAGAGAGGCGGAAATTCCCCGTCAAGCATGGGAAAGTGGGCGTGCCGGCACAACAAGCACGGGAACCACGAGAACACCAGTGCACCGACATAGGAGACGCATGTGCGGGGTCGGCGACCTCGCGGTGAACGACAGGCGACACGGAATGATTTAGAAACAAGCCAGAGCGGACGGCCGCGAATCACGGCAACTACATGATCGCGGTGTGCGACACGCAGCTCCGTGCGACAGGCATCAGCGTTTTCTTCTCGCTGTACATTTTTTGGAGGAGGTACCGGGGCCCTGGCTCTTGCTGCGCGTTGCGAAGGAAGGGCAGTGGGAAGGATGGCGAGCATCAGCACCGCGACGGACATGGCGGAGCGAGGAGCGGACACTTCTCGTGGTGTGCTTGCGGGGGTTTGGGACATAGAGAGAGCACAGGTCGAGGGGAGTGTTTCGCTTGATGGACCTGTGATGGACCTGACTGATGAATTGAGTTTTCATGCTATTTCTGGAGGCGACAGCGGTGGATTGTGTTTGCGCACGCAACCGGGCACTGTCGTAGACGAACACGAGTGTGAGCAAGAAAAATCGATGCTTCATTTGACCCTTCGTCCTGGCCCGAGGTCATGAGACCAGTCAGTCAGCCTTGTCGTGGTGAGCGGGAGCCAGACCGCTCGAGGCGCCTTGCGACCTGTGGGACGGAGGAGAGAATTTGCTACAGGAGGTCCGAGGAGGGTGCCGAGACGGACATCAGAGGAGGAACGACGATGACGCTTGGACGGGCCGACGTCTCGTGACAGGAAGACGATGGATACCGTGTTTGTGTACAAACAAGCCCTGGTTCATGTACGGCCATGGATTTTTGTATCCATGGTCTGTAGCAACGTCTTGTTCTGATGACTTTGATTCCCGCAGTGCGCACGCATGCATGCATGCACGCATGACTGGCTGGGTGTTTTATCTTGGCTGTTCAAGAGCAAGGCACGGCGTTGTAGAGGTAGGGAGGTACCAGGTATGATGGGTGTCAAGATGAGGTGGGCCAGATAGCCGAGAGGGTGAAGACATGCGGCTTGACAGGATGAGACGGCGTTCAAGTTGTCCAGACTGCTGCGGACCGACCTGTCTCGTGACGCTATACGGACACGCCTGAGGACCTCGACGCCGTGCAAAAACAGCGACGTTCGACGGCTATCACACACACTCCCGGCCTGCTCATCGGCCTTTACCGATCACCACCACGGCCATGCCCACCTCGTCCGCCCCGTCCGCGATATGCACTATTGCCGCCTCCGCGACCATACTGGTATCCGTTGTGAGTCTGCGGCGGCGGAGGCACATTCGCAGTCCATCCGCCCATGAAGCCGTGCGGGTGCCCGCCAGGAAAGAAATTCTGCAGGTTCCCCGACAGCGGGGGCGGCCACTGTCCCTGACAATTAGGCGGCGGAGGCGCTATGGCGAAGCCACCGAAGCCGCCCGCCATGTTGGCTTGCGGAGGTGGCATGCCGGACATCGACCAGGCCATGGCGTTCTGAGGCAGTGGTAGCGGCGATGGCGGCCCCGGGAGCAAGTTGGAGGGGACTCCCTGAGGCAGGAGGCCCATCTGTGGTGGGTGTGGTGGGAATGCGCCGCCGAGGGCGCCCGGTGGTGAGGCGGCATCGCGCGAGGGTGAGCGCTCCGAGTCGCCGTAGCTTGGACTCCGGTCGCGGAATATGCGGCCGCGCCCGCGGGAGATAGACCTGCCGGGCGAGTGCGAGCGGCTGTCGCGGTTGCGGTACGAGCCCCTGCTGCGGCTGCGACTTTGGCTGCGACTCCGCGATTTGTGAAGGCGGGGCGTGCTGGAAATCCGGCGACGTTTGAACTCGTGTCTTGACAGGCTTCGGCTGGAATACCGGTCCCGTCCGCGGCCGCGGCTCCTGGAGCGGCTCCTGGATCGATGGATGGAGGTGGAGGACGGGCCTCGGCTGCGGCTGCGGCTGCGGCTGCGGCTGCGGCTATCCATGGCGCCTGAACGGCCTGGTCGCCCACGTCGGGCTTTCATCTTCTTGCAGAACTCGTAGGACCAGCCATAGTACGTGTCCCCACCGATGACTTCGTTGCTGATCTCATCCGTCTGGATGCGCTCACCCATTGGGCCATAGTCGACTGTCGGGTCGTCAAACGAGACATGGCTGCCATAGAGCCTGTCCACATCAACCAGCAGCTTCTGGACTGCGTCTACCAAAGTCGGATCGGCGGGACCAGCGCTGAGCTGCAGAGGCTTGATCATGTCTGGGTTCATCGGCCTCGTAGACTTCGGTTCCAGGACAGATAGCCAGTTGCCCGCTGGCAAGTCGTACCAAGGGGTGCTCGGATCCCCATGCATCGCAGGCATGACAAACGGTGCATTTCTGTTCGTCTTGGACGTGGCATCGCCTGCGTCAGCATCCTTTGCGCCGTCCTGACCCGTGATCAGTGTGGTGGTCAAAGGTGCCTGTTCCACATCTCGCCGTAGGCTTGCCATGTAGTCCGCACTGAAGTACTCATGTTCCTCCCAGATGGCCAGAAGATGTTGCACCTTACGAATCTGTTTCGGTGCGTTCTGGAAGGCAGCCGCGTTCCGGACCAAGGCGGGAAGATGCGCCTCGATCTTTCGGGCGAAGGAGCCGTCTCCGAGGCGGTGCTTGGCATGGTAGAAGACGTCGCTCAGAATGTAGAGAGCGTACAGCCGCCGCCTCTTCGCAGACGGACGGCGCTGCGGTCCCTCCACATGGGCGCGAAATGAGTTGGACAGGGCCATCAGGTAATTGCCGAAGGATGCCGACCGCTTGGAAGACGGAACCAGGGTTTCGAGGGCCCATTGTTTGCATTTCTGCGGCAGCGGGGGTGCGAGGCGCGCATGCCACAACACTTTAGCCAGTGGACTCACGAGACAAGCTTGCGGGAGGCGGGCGGTGGCAATGTAGTGTCAAACCTGGACGTTGGTCGGCGTGCACCGGGCGGTGCACTCGTCGAGGAGCGCAAAGGCGTCTTCAATCTGGTCGCGCGTGCAGGGGCGCGGATCCGACCGCAGCAGCGCCCCCCAGAGGGAGGTTTTGGCCACCGTGAGCTCGACGGGCGTCGACGCCGCCTTTGCAGCGACTGCCATGTTGCTCGTTGAACCCAAGGACAAGGGGGAGAAAAGACGGTGTCGGGAGAAATGGACTGTGCAAAGGGGCTTCGTGCTGTGGCTTCTAGCTGTCACCGCACTTAGGCACCAGATCAGCGATCTAGGGCCGGTAAGTGTTTCGTGATTCTAAGCTAGTGATTGATTATATCGCTCACGACTTACGGAATGTCCTGCTATGCTAAAATACTATAGGTGGGGCATTTGTATAGCTATGTTATGTATGCCGTAGTACTCCTGTAGAATCTATACTATCCCTCTTCTCTGTTTAGACTGTCTATAGTCTATATAAAGGAAATCTCGTAATATCAATCTTAGTATTTTAGGGTTAGCTTTCTAGCTAAGCTAATAAGCGTCGATGATCCTACTATAGTAGTGTTTTGCTTCTATACTATATACTATATATAGGGTAACCATCGTTAATATACGCCGGAAACAGATTTATACTATTATAATAATTCGGTAGCTTAATACTACCTAAGGTAGTAAGGCTATATATATTGCCCCTATAATAGCGTGTTATAGCGTAAGGCCTATTATAGAACGGTTTCTACTTATAAGCCTGCTATTAAACTTATAGTACCTAGTCTCTAGGCGCAAAGACTTGCAATAGCGCCTTACTTTCCTAAGTATAAGCCCGAACACGGTTATAAGCAGCTTTTAACAATAAGGCATAGCTATATGCTAATATAGCCTTGTATACCCTGATATACTCCTTCTACTAGGTAGTAACCTTATTGTTAGTAGCTTCCTATATATAGGCTATATTGATCGGTAACTAGCGTTGTTCTAGAGGCTTAATGCCGTATACTAGGAAGTAGGTGCTATATCCGCTTAGTCCTAGGGTACGGTTTAACATAGTAACAGCGATCTAGGTAAGCGTAGTGGTAGTTAGATCTGGATATTCTAAGCTATACTAGGTTATAATCGCCTTAAGCTTCTAGTTTGCCTATTCTACTTAACTGTTGCCTTAGGGGTATAGTAGCGTGACGGGCGTTAACTATATACTGTTATACCTATAGTAGCTAACAGCGTTATACCCTATAAAGCACTATACGTTATTATATATAAGCTGTTAGGGTACTCTATATATATCTTGAATCTCCTTTAGTATAGTTATTATATTATAGAAGGTCTTAGAGGGTATATAGCATACTACTATCTAACTAGTTAGGTATTCCACTATTACTAGGATATCTTATTATTACTAACTAGTATAATCGATTCCTTAGTAGGAGAATATCTTAGGTATATAGATAGGCTATAGATCTGGTAGAGTCGGGTTAAAGGCCTTTATTAATTAGTACTAAGGGTAGTAGCGATATCCTTCTTATATTACTAGTTATAGGCTTAGGTACTAGTATATCTAGGCTACCTCTTTCTTAACGGTACCTATAGAGGTATGACTATAACGCTTATAGATAAGGTTTACTATCCTAACTAGGTCCTTATAGTCGACTACCTTATATAATACTGTCCTTTATAGGCCTAGTATATCTCTAACTTTATAGAGGAAGGTCTAAACCTAGTAGAGGTATCCCTTAAATAGTAGGAAGTACTTAGTAACCTAGTCCTTAGTTAGTCTTATTAGAAGATTAACGCCTTTCTTTAGGTACTCTATAATAGCTTATAGATCAAGCTAGTATAGTTAATTAAGACAGTCTATAGGTACTGTATCCTATAGTGCCTCTATATCCTCTTCCCCCTCCTTACTATTAATAGCTAGGTATACTACTATATCCCTAGGGGGTCGGGACAGGTAGTTGGCTAGCACGTTAGCCTTACTAGAGCAGAAGATAATATATATACTATAGTGTTCTATTAGGTCTAAGAACTTAACTATTTATACTAGTTGCTTGCCCTTATTATATATAGTCTTAAGGCTCTTATAGTTAGTAATAATAGTAATATTACTACCCTTTACCTAGTACCTCTAGTGCTAAAGGGCATAGAGCATGGCTAGTAGCTTACGTTCCTAGCTGCTATAGCGGGTCTAGGTATCTATAAGCTTCTTAGAGAAGTAGGCTATAGGGTAGAGGAAAGAGTAAGAGCTATATAGGTAGGGCTAGAGCAGGGCTATACCGAGATATCATTAACTTATATCTGGTTTAAGTATAATAGGCTTAGTCTAGTTGAACTAGCGTAGTACTAGGAGAGATATAATAGCAGTCTATATAACTTAGAAAGCTTTTTATACTTCTTTAGTTAGTACTATCTTCTATCTTTTAAAGCTGCTAGAAAGGTCTATAAAAGGGCCAGAGAGCTTAGCGTATTTAGGGATTAATACCTAAAAGTAACTAGCAGTATTAACAAAGGAATAGATCTCTATTATTATAGTAGGCTTAGGGTATTATAATATAGGTAACGTTTTAGATAGGTTAGCTTAAACGCTAGCCTTAGAGACTAGAAAGCTTAGAAATATCCCTTTTCTAACAAAGAGCTTCGTTTTAGCAGTGTTAATAATAAAGCTAAAGTTAGTAAGCTAGGCGAAAAGCGTTAATAGGCGTTAGAAAAGCTTGTTATTGTTAGAGGCCTATATAGAGATATCGTTAAGCAGGCCGGAACACTAGTTATAGAATAGCTATAGGTACTCCTTTATAACTTTTTAGAATGTTACTAGTATATTGGTTAACCTAAAGGGTATAACAAGCTATTTATATAGACTATATAAGGTAATAAAAGCGGTTTTCTTACAATCCTCTAGGGCTATACAAACGTGCTAGAAACTGTCCTTTAGGTCGATAAATACGTATTTCTTATAGCCTACTGCCCTTTAGATCTTGTTTATAGTATAAGGCAGTAGGTAGGCATGTTTCTTTATAACCTTATTAAGCTTATAGTAGTTTATATAGATACGCTAGACTATAACCAAACTGTTAGTATGGAAGTAGGTCTTAAATGCTTATACTAGCGCCGACATTATTGGTATAACTGTAAATGCTATTCCCTAGGACGATATCCCTATAGAAAAGGGCCTGTTCGTATCCCTATTAATATTAGTATTAGAGTTGTTGAAAATCCTAACCTTTTTAATCATTAAGATGTCTTTTTTCGGCGTTAATAGTAGGGGGGTAGCCTATAGGCTTTTCAACGGCTATATAATCTTCCTATTATAGGCTCGGATAAAGTCGTCTATTGCTATATTCTACTATAGGCTATATTACTAGGGAGGAAGCTTAATAGGCTTTACATTGCCGGTATTGATATAGTATATAGTATTAACGATTTTGCCGTCTCCTTTTTTCGTAATATCAAAGAGAGATAGGAATTTAGCTGCGATCTATGCTAGATAATCGTTAACTTCTATATTACCTATAGGAGTCTCTAGGTACTATTTGATCTGTTATATAGTCTATAGCGATATCTCCTTAGCAGCGTAATAGGTAAAGTAGTTCTTGCTGCTAGTACGTTGTACTATAAGGGTTGGTTTTCTAGAGAAGCCTACTAACCTAATAGAACTATTAGAAAGGAATTAGGCTCTAAACTTATAGAAAACGCTTCTTCTAAGGGTTAGATTGCTAGAGAAGGTCCTATTAGGGACTACGCTACAAGTAACAGTATAGGACTATAATCTTATACCCTATATTATAATAAAGTTAAGCCGGATAACCGAATCTTTAGTAACGGTTAGTCTAGTACCTCTAACGCTACTTATAGTAGAACGCCGTTAAGAAGGGTAGCTTCCTATTTACCAGGCAAAGGTCCTTAAGATATAGTAGACTATATAACCGTTGTTCTAGAAAACCATAATCAGAGAGCTATAGTTAGTAAGTATAGCTCGGAAAATCAGATAGGGTACGCTATAGCCTTTGTAAACAGGTCGATTATAGAGGGGGGGTATGTCTCTACCTCTACCTATTCCTATAAAATAGGCGGATTAGCTATCCTAATCCTTGCTATATAGGTTATTAAGAAGGTTGTTAAACTCAGTATTATAGTTGTCTTTATAGTCCTTTAGGGAGGCTTTTTCTTCCTCCTCTTTAGTAGTATATACCTTATAGCAGATAAAGCGTTTAAGGGTCTTACCAGCTGCCTTATAGAACTAGTATAAGCTCTGTTTCTTTAGGATATCTATAAGGGTAACCCTTTTACTATTACGGTCCTATAGGGGAGCAGGGCAGAAGGAAGATAACAGCTATCTTAGCTGTTATAAGTAGTCCTTTGCCTAATGCCCTACCTTACTACAGTTTAGGTAGGTATTATTATCTACCTTTATAGCGCTCTAGGGCATACCTCTAACGGTAAAGCCGGTATTAGGGCTAGGGCCTATAGAGGGTATAGGGGAGGCCTCTTCCTTAGCGGGAAAGGAAAGGCGGTTGTTATAGCAGGGGTTAGAGATAGCCGATATAGTTAGCTCGATAGAGGCTATACCAGGTTTCTTACTAGTAGCCTTACTGATATATATATTATAGCTAGAGCGTAAGGTTCCCTATAACTTAACCGTTGTCTTTAGTATACTATAGACTTGCTTCTCTATATAGGTTAGGGTGATCTCCTCTATAAGAATAACCTACTCTATAACCAATTTGGCAGCGGAGAGGTAAGCAGCCTACTACTAGAGTGTAACCTATACCAAGGGTATATACTGCTGTATCTTGCGTTCTAGCAGGGCCCTTATCTTCTTACTATTCTGTATTTTAGTTGGCAGCTTAAAGAAGCAAGCCTAGACGCGCTAAGTAAAGGCTAGGTAGGCCTTATCTTAGTATGGCAGAAGCTCTGAAAAGGCTGTAAGAGATAAACGTAATGCCTTATAGCAGGCAAGTACAGTAAAGATCACCTCTATAAAGTCAACCTAGATAATCCTCTTGTTATTTCTAATATATGCTAGAATACTAAGGAAATTGCCGGAGAGTTCTAGGCTTACCCACTTTAGCTATAGATTATATAGGACTAGGGCAGCTAAAAGGGTAGACTAGATATTCTCTAGCTTCTTAATAGTATGTTTATTAGCTCTATTAAGCTTTTAATCCTTCTTAAAGACTATACAGTTCTTCTTAGCCTAATTGCTAGTATCCGGGGTATCCCCTTAAAGTATTATCCCTAGCTAGTAAAAGGATACTAGGCTTTTCTATACAAGCCTTTCGGCTACTATTAGCTAGGGTACGCTTAGTATAGCATAGTAATCTAGGTTTAGTATACTAGTCCTATTATAATGTTTTGTACTAACGGTAACCAAGTAGGTATTGATAAAGTTAGCTACTATATCTTAAGTAGGCTTAAGGTTGTTGTTAATAAGAGAGCGGTTAAGGGCAGTCTCTAGGTTATCCTTTATCTTAAATAGCTCTCTATTCTACTGCTCTTTCTAGGTCCTTAGACTCTCTTATATATTGTTATTTGCCTCTTTTAAGGTGGCGAATAGGCCTCCCTAAAGGCAGGACTCTAGGTCTTTAGATGCCTCTTTAATAGCCTCCTTAACCAATTCCTAGATATCTTACTTAATCGGGGCCTCTACTGTTAAGGGGGCCCTTTTATCTATAGTCTTAGAGATCGATTTAAGAGAGGTATTAAAGGATTTATTTAGTTACTTAAGCTACTTCTTAAGTTCCTTATATTAGCTATTATAACTAGCAAGGAGGTCCCTTTTTAGGTCGGTCAACTACTCCCCTATACGCTGGTCTATCTCTTCCTAAAGGGATATTAGTTGTTCCTATATATACTATACTAATCCCTTAATAGTCTTACAACTACTATTCTCTTCTACGCTATATAGCGTTTTCCAGGACGGAGAAGCTATATCAATAGCTATAATCTTCTAGGCTAAGCTTTTAAGTTTAATAGGGCAAACCTTATTGATAAATCGGGTAACGTATCAATATAGTTAGGTAGGTCCTTATAAAGCGTATATACGATATATTTTACTGGCTAGAAGTAAAGAGGTAGTCTTAGCAAAAATACGTATTTTTATAGCTTCTAGCTATTACCGCACTTAGGCACCAGATCAGCGATCCAGGGCCGGTAAGTATTTCGTAATTCTAAGCTAGTGATTGATTATATCGCTCATAACCTATGGAATGTCCTGCTGTTGGAATCTATGGGCTCTGATTGATCGATTCCGTGTGCTTATGTGTGTTCTGTTGACCTGCGCTCTAGCTGCCCGGGGTAGAGATTTGCTCTGTCCCCCCTATAACGTTTATAGGCCCTAAAGTGGGCTTAATCTGCTTAATATAGGGAATCGTAGCTATATCTACCTTAATTGATCAGGGCCTTTTTATGCCCTGCTTCTAAGTTGAATAAGGCAACCTTGTACTCTGCTTCTATTAGGGATACTAAGGTTCTACCAGAGCGATATAAGCGCTACGTTGTCTAACATACCCCTAGGTCTAGGTTTGTAATAGCGATCCTAGGCCTTACTATAAGGCTCTTTCTTATCAACGATATATTTAGCGGTAATGTATGCTTATAGTGCTTATATTCTAGGATCGTAGAGGTTGTAGTCGGGCTTTATAGATAGTAGTATAGTCTTTTTCTTAGTAACTATTATCACTACTCTTGAGGTCTCTATTCCCTAGTTATATAGTACTTCCTAGGCTAGTAGAAGGATAGTTATTCTACTGCTTAATTAGAAAAGGGATTGTACTAATAGGTGATACTTAGCTGCTCTACTACCCTATAGTCCCGTTCCTCTATAGGGACTTATTAGGGTGCTTTGAATTATTAAGATTAGGCTTCTAATAGATATTACTAGTTGCTAAACCTAGATAGGGTCTAGGAAAGTTAGCTGATCTCTCTCTAACCTACTTTCTCTACTGATCTTAGAGGTATCTTCTTATAAGGGAAACTGTTAGGCTCTTCTTAATCGTTATAATCTTATTTCTAGGGATACCTAATAGTTATTATTATAGTCTACTATCTAGGTGGTTAACCGGCGTAATACCTTACTCTATTAGAGACTACTAGGTTGCTATTTAGCTTAGGAATGCTTATCTCTTTTACTATACTTTTTTTATCTTTGCCGATCTTGTAGGTACCTTATAAACTACCTTTAGCGTTATAAATACTAGCTTATTACTTTAGCAGCAGTCTCTTCTCTGCTTCTTACTGTCTCTATAGGGGCTAATCTAGGTAACAAGGCAGTTAAACTAACATAGTAAGTCTCGCTAGATCTAAAGGTCCGGGTATACTGCCCTTTCCTATTTAGGTTAAGGTATACTGCCTCTTCCTTATTTAGGTCAAGGTATACTACTTCTTCCTTATTTAGGTTAAGGTATACTGCCTCTTTCTTAGGGTTTACTGCCCTAGCTTCTCTTCATTATTAGGGTATACTATCCTACTTCTTTCTTCGCTCTTATATTTTATATCTATATATATTAAGGCTTGTTGATCGGTAAGGGTCTACTACCTTTCTCTTCTTAGTATTAGGGTATACTATCCCTTCTTAAGGAGAAGGAAGTAGAATTTAGGAGAAAGGGCGTAATTTTTAACTGCCTACGTTGTTGCTCTTTTTATATAGTAGCTAATTAGGTATAAAATCTGCTTGCTTCCCCTGGAGCTCTAAAAATTTCCTCCTTCTACTATAAACGCGTTTTTATCTTTCTATGCTTGCCCTTCTTACTATAAGGCTTCTTATAATCGCTATGTTCAGTTTTATAAGTTTTTCTAACTTCCTTTTATTACAGATATCTATTTAGAAGGAGGAGTCGGTTCTAAAGCAGCCTACTACCTTAGTAGCAGGAGATTTGCCCTTATTAGGCCAGAAATGCAGTTTATTCTTTTATCTTGCCTTTCTTAGGTAGTTCTCTTAAAGGCTAACGATCTATATCTAGTCTAGTTTACCTAGGACAACGATAAGGAGGATAACGATGTTATGGTACTACTATTATCGAAGAAGCTGCGTTTTAGGGATTTAGGTCTATTACCTATACTAGCGGCTATTACTACCCTAGTCTTAACAGTCCCTAGGGTACGTTTGCCAGCAGCTAGTACTAGGGGGCCGGTAATACCGGTCTATAAGAAGCTGGTTGCGAGCAAGCTAGTATTAAGCCTAGCCTTGCAGTCCATACCTATAGGGGTATTACTGTCTATATTACTAGCGGTTTCTACTATCTAGGACGGTAAGCTATATAAGGTATATTATAAGCGCTGTCTTATACGCTTGGTTTTATAGGCCGATTCTAGCGATTATTCCCCTCTAGCGCTATATATAGCGCAGCTTAGTCCCTATATTTCTTCTCGGTTATAGTGCTTAAATTGTTCTTATTATCGGCATCTATATATATTACGTAAGTCTAGCCTATATATACCCCCTTAGTACTGTTCATACTAACGTATGTTTCTAGCGGACAACGACAAGATCTTAGCGGCGGTATAGGCCTGTTAGGCCTATGTTATTGAATACTCTTCTAATATTATAGCCCTAATAGTAAGTTACCCTGTAATCCTATCCTGCTATACTTCTAGTCTATTCTAACTACCCTTATCTAGACGTTATATACTTTTATTAGAGAGTATGCTAGCTTGATCTAAGAGCTATAGACATAGAAATAGGCTACGACTATCTAGAAGAAGGGGGAGATAAAGAAGCGGGCGAAAAGGGTAGTAATGGAGTCTAATAACAATAACGACAATACTAATAGGAAGAGCGTACTATAGGCTACTAATATGGCTATAAAGGAGGATTCTACTGCTGCTCCGGCGTACCCTATGATTTCTAGCTAGGCCCTAATTAATTTTCCGTTTATAGATTATAGTAGCAATATTTAGCTTAATAAACTAGTTTCTTAGGGTGCTCCCTTCTATACCTGCTACTGAGTCTCTATGTCTTGGCCTTTCTCCCTCTACTGCTTCTCGATCTTTTCTTTCCTTTTTACTATACTAACTTGCTTATAGAAAGCAGTAAAACTGTTATTTATAAGTACTTTCGTTAGGCTATCTACTAATTATTAATCTATTAGTATATAGTCTATAAGAACCCTTTCTATAACAACTTCTTACTAGAGCTAGTAATTCTTAATATTAATATACCGGAGCTTCGTTTTCAGCGTTTCGTCCCTAGTTACCAGTCTTACAGTTTAAGCGTTATTATAGAACACTTGTATACTATACTTCTTTTTAAGACTAATTCTAAGATTATAGATTAGCTAGCAGAGATATAGCGCTTCTTATACTACTTCCATTATAGATACTAGTTCCGTTTCTATAGTAGAAGTTGTTACACAGGTCTGCTTGCTTGCCCTTTAGGCAACTAGCCTATCAAAAAGCTTAATTATATATCCCTAAGAGCTTTTTCGATCGGCTATATTATCAGCAAAGGAAGCATTATACTATACCTTATATATATCTCTACCCCTAAGCTAAAGGTACTGATTCTTAGAATAGTATAGGTAGTTAAGGCAATAATCTGCCGCCTTATAATGCTCTAGACTTAGGTTTGTAAGAAATCTCGATAATCTTAACGTAGTAAAGGCTATATCAACCTTTATAATTACTACTATATACATTATTAAGCCGACTTTTCTCTAGTACAACTTTATCTTAGTGTTCGTTACCTGCCCTAGGTTGCTCTTTAATTCTTCTAGTACTATAAGGGAGGTATATCTCTATACTATTAGCTTTATTACCTTACTCCTAATTACTAGGTTATCTACTAATCTAAAGATTTTCTTATAGTATACCGCCTATAAGAGATAGATCTTACAGTACTCCTAATCCTGAATAACTTATAGTCTAAGAAACTAGTTTAGCTTGCTACTGCTGGTTATTTTATATTTCGACTAGAGCAAGCTTATTAGGTCTTTAGTAAGGGCTTTATACCTCTTATAGTACGCTATTATTACGTTGTCTATATAGAAGAGAATAAAGATTCCTCCTTTCTAAAAGATATATAGTTTATAGGGTATTGTATTAAGCCTAAGATCCTAAAGAGTACTACTAAACTCTTTGTACTATAGGTAAAGCGATTCCTAAAGTCTATATAGTACTTTCTTTAGCTTATAGACCATACTCTACTTCCTTTGACCTACTAGGAGTCTTATATATATATCCCGATTAAGGTAAGCATTATAAAAGGCGTTTAAGACGTTAAACTGGATTAGCTTTATATTAAACCTTGCTACTACTGCTATTAAGATCTAGAAGGACTTTCTAGCTAAAGTTACTATGTATATATCCTCCCTTAAGGTCCCTTATTGTTAATTACCTTAGACTACTAACCTGGCCTTGAACTTTTCCAGGTAATTATACTTATTGATTTTATATATATATACCTATATATTATCTAAGACCTGCTTGCCCTGTACTTTAGCGATTGGTACTTCCTCCTACGTTTCTAGGTATATAAGAAGGTACTGCCTTTCGGCTTCCTTAAAGTATTCCCCCTATAGGTAGCTTTCGAGGTTCTAGTATAGCTTAGGCGCTAGAGGTAGCTAAAAGGTATAAATAGTACCTAGCTTAAAGTCCTTAACGCTTAGGATCTTAGATATTAGTATACTTTCTTTTGTCTTAGGGTCTCTATTTATAAGCTTTCTAGTAGTAAAGGAGGCCCTTTAGGTAAGGAAATCTCCCTTTATAGTAGCGTTAAGGAACTGCTAACTAAGAACTTAATCCCTAAAACATACTATAAGGCATACTCCTAGTATGCCCTATACTACTAGTAAGGGTATAGCTTCTAGAGTCGGATATAGGAGCAGATAAGCCTCTATATACTAAGGTTCTTATATTACTTCTACTGAATTGTCTAGTTCTGTATTATCTATAAGGTTAGGTATATTAATATCCTCTTTCTCTTCTTCTTCTAATCTATTACCTAGGTCTATTACCCCTACTTCATAGAGTATATCCTAGGCCGGGATATCGGCTACTACGGTATTTAGATTTTTGGATTCTGCCCTTTTCTTAATCTTAGCAAGCTACTCTTTTAGCCCTTCTAAGCTTAGATCTCTTAGCCTAACTATAAGGTGCTCCTTAGACCTATTAAATACCACTTTCTTATTAAAAATCACGTCCTAGGTTACTATAATCTTGTTAGTTCAAGGGTTCTAGATTCGATAAATATTTATTAAGTTATATCCGATTAAGTATCTAAGAAAAGCTCTTAGAGCAAACCTCTTTAGCTTATTCTTCTTAAGCTACACATCTACTTCTAACATAAAGGCTTGATATAGGAAAACCCAGAGATGCCCTTACTATAGCTTAACAGGCGTTGTCTCTTTAGCACCTACTGATTCTACAAACAAATAGAATACCTTATATAGTATTTTCCACTTTAGCTGATACCTTAGGGTATAATTTAAGAGATATACTGCTATTCTAAATACCTTAGCTACCTTGTCTAAGGGTAAGTTAGTCCCTGCTACTATTGCTTTTACCTGTCTTTTCAGAATACTAGCAGCTCTTTCTATACCTCTATTCTGATCTTAGGTCTAAGGAGCAAAGAGATTTATTCTAATATACTTCCCTTATAGCTAGGCTTAGATTGCTCCTTTCCTTCCAGCGATCTTATTATCGGCTTTAATATCTAGAACCTGAATTTTATACCTTTAATCAAAATCCGAAAGGCAATTGTCTAAAGCTATAATAATACTCTTAACTAACTAATTACAAAGATAATAGTCCTATATTAGGCCCGACTTGCGATTTAATAAGAGTATAATAGATATAAAACCTTCCTTAGACTTTTTAATATTATAGAAATTAAGGGCTAGGATATCGCTAGGGTACTTTAGGTCTGGTTGGGCTACCCTTAAGACCTAGTAATCAGGGCCTTTTCCTATACTATACTATAGGTAGTCTACCATTCTAATTACCTTATGATTTCTAGTAACCTTAACTCTCTTACTGCTCTAAATAAGGTAATAGAGTGCTTTTAGGTTTGGATAACCTAACTGCTAGTGCTATACTTGGATTGTCCTAAGCTTGGTCTTCTTCTTTTAAGACCTGCCCTACTCCCTTTATATTATAAAAGCTAATACTAAGATATTAGTTATAACGTACTCTAGTAGGAACTAGCTATAGGCTTTCTAGATTTTACAGATCTTATTATAGTCTGATATCCTTCTAAAGTATAAAAGGGTACCCTACTTCTAGTAATCCTACTATATTCCCTTCTTATAAAGGTACCTTAAAGAAACTAGGTTAGTAGCTACCTTAGGATAGTATACTATATAATTAAGCTAAAGGAGTACCTGTTTATACTAACCTAGGTATAGATATAAGAAAACTATCCTATATCCTTTAATCGGCAACTTACTGTTAGCTGCTATAAGGTAGTCCCCTTCCTCTACTTCCTTAAGGTTTTCAAATCTCTCCTAATTATTGAAAATATAGATAGAGATACTGGAATCTAGATAGGCTAAGTACTTAAGAAGGTATTTTCTAATACTATTTACTTATAGTACGCTTTTCGGTACTATAAACTTAATAGGGACCTAATTCTCGTTCTTCTTCTTAGGTATAGAAATAACTTCTACTATTAGTTTTAAAGCCTTTACTTTCTCCCTATGCCCTATATACTTTTAGGCTTCCTACTTATCTTTTAGCTCTTTTTAACAAGCTAATATCTTCGATCGAAGTTGCGAATCCTCCTTAATCGCTTGTTTTATACGCTTTTCTATATCTGGCCTTAGTTCCTAACCTTTATATATAAGAGATGGAAATAGATACTAGCATACCTTCTAGTTATACTAGAGTATTCTATAGGTATACTTCTTATAATAAGAACCAGGTCTCTCTATAGGATAATTAGGTCTTAAGGCTTAAGGTACTTCTAAGGCTCTCTAGAGATTTCAGTTACTATAGGTATTAGCTCTCTCTTACTTAAAAGCCTTATCTTATATATCCCCTCTTTTTTTGCCTTTCTTACTAGCCTTATTAGGAAGAGGCTGCTTGCTATTTAGTATAATATATATACCTCCTCTTCCTACTAGGTTCTTAGGCTTTAGCTTAGGAGGCTTATTAAACTTAAGGTCTTATAGGAAATCCCTTACTACTTTGTAGTAATTAAGGTTCTCCTACTTAGCCTGCCTCTTAAAGTCCCTATATAAGGCCGATATCTAGCCTTAGAATCTTTAGGTTGTTTCTAAGAAGATTAATAAGTCGTTAAACTATAGTTTAGGGTTAGCTACCCCTTTAACTTTATAATACTCTACTAGGTATAGTAGCTTCTACTACTTCTCTATCTAGGTCCTCTAGTTACTAACTGCTTTTGCCTTACTAGCATTAAGGTGCTCCTTATAGTCCTTATATATCGTCCTTATTTGCTTATAATCCTTTAAATATATCGACTTAGTAAGGTTCTAATACTACTAATAAAGGCTTTACTTAGGTAGGTAGTATAGATTTAGTATATAAGTCTTAACATACTCTCTAATCTACTTCTTAACCTTTATAACGTTATCCTAGTTGTATTTCTAGTTTGCTATAATAGTATTATATATTATTAATATACTCTAGAAGGTAGCTCTTCTATTAGTAGTCAAATTAGTATATATAATACACTTACTAGGAAGAGGAGGAGGCCTATTAGCGTTTGCCTGCTCGATATACTCTTCTGTAAACTATACTCCCTAAGTAAAGCTGTAATACTAGTAAATGCAGGTCTAACGAGCAGTCTTAATATAGGCGGTTAATAACCTAAGAATAGGTATATTATCGAGGGTTAGAGGGACCAGACATCTACCTAATTCCTCGGTATTATTCGGGTCTATAAACTCTATTACCTTGCTTATAATATACCGAAGCTGCTGCTTAAAGTCGATCTACTACTCTAGCTTAGAGAGAAGGATAGAGCCCTCCTTAGCAACCTTCTTATTATTCTTATTACTCGATATAATAGCAGCTACTAAGATACGTTCTTAGATATTATAATAATAATATATATACTAATACTAGGCTTGTCTATACTAGACTAACGACTTTTAACTGTTAATTGTTAGAATCTATAGGCTCTGATTAATCGATTCTATATACTTATATATATTCTGTTAACCTACGCTCTAGCCGCCTAGGGCAGAGATTTTCTCTGTCCCTCCTGCAATGTTTATAGGCCCTAAAGTAGGCTTAATCTGCTTGATATAGGGAATCGTGGCTATATCTACCTCAATTAATCAGGGCCTCCCTATACCCTGCTCCCGAGTTGAACAAGGCAACCCTGTGCCCTGCTCCTATCAGGGATACCGAGGTTCTACCGGAGCGACACGAGCGCCACGTTGTCCAACACCTGCTACGCTAAAATACTATGGGTGGGGCATTCGTGTGGCCACGTTACGTGTGCCGCAGCACTCCTGCAGAATCCACAGTGCTTCGTGGTTCTTGATCCGCTCCGCAAGCGAACCAATCAGATCATCTGGCATCAGGGGTAGTTGCGTAGAGAGGTACCTTGTCTATCTAGCACGAAATACCTAGGTACTTTTACCAAGTAGAGCTGGAGTTACAGGAACTGTGGAGAAGCGCTCCGAATTTCAACCGATAACTGTACCTCCATGTGCCTACCTAAACCTCCAACGGAGTGCATCCAGATTCCTTCAACTCCGCTGTGTGATGCTGTCGTGAACCAGCCGGCGTCTTGTAAGACGGGCCGCCGTATAAATCCCCTTGTTCCTGTGGCCGTGATACTTCTTTTCCGCGCTTGCTGCGATCAGCCTCGACGGACGTGATGGCGACCAAGACGAAGCGGATGGCGCTGGGCGACACCTGGTCAGCAACGGCATGCAGCATCATGCTGTGCGACTCGGGGCCAGAGCTTACGCAATGGCCATCAGCATCACCGCGATCGCCCGGGCCTGCTTCACCCAGCTGCTCAGATGGGCCAGCGTGCTGTCGTTCCACATGTCGAACTGGTCTAGGTACTCCCGAACATCGCCTGCCGCCAATTCCAAGCGACAGAGAGCGACGAGCTGTAGGGCGGTCGCCAAGAATAGGCCGAGCGAGACGAACAGCTCCACGACGGCCCGGTCCCTAGAATTGGCGACTTGGTGGATCAGGTCCCAAACGATGAGAACGCCAGCCTGTAGAGAGAAGAGAGGTGAGTATACGGGTGTACAGGGGCGACGTGTGTGGGCCAGCTTGGATTCGTACGCACCTCTGGCCCGAGGATGTACAGGCGGTTGTGAGTTGCCACGGAAATGGTCCTGACCCAAGCAAAGCCCCGGGCTTCCAGCCCGATAGCAACAGCGCAAAGTACAATTGAAACACATCGCAGAATGATGCTGCCGACATGCAAGCCCGAGACTCGATTGGCCATGGCAGACTCTCTGATGCCGATAGCCTCGTAGGCTCCTTGACTCATGGTAGACGACGGAATAAGCACAAAGTGAGCGGGTCGGGGCGTAAAGAGAGACAAAGGCACCTGGACCCGATGGGCGAAGAAACAGTCCAACTGGAGGTACCTATATAGGAGCAGAGGGCGGGACTGCGAGGAAAGTTGAAACTTGACCGGAAGGACAGGACGTACCAAGTATAGTAGGAAGCACTGGAATGACATGACAGCAGGGGGGGAAGATGCGACGTGAAACCTGGGCTTAGTAATGCCATAAGAGAGAGATGCCAGAACAGGTCGAGGCTGTAAGAGCCGGACGTGGTGGTCCTTCGACTTCGTAGCACCGGCCATCCCGGAGTTGCACATGTGACGGAGGGATGCGGGTCGGTCCCCATCTGTCGGACGCCGGGACCCACACCGGAGCCGGCCCGGTGCCACATGGCGCCAAATAGGTAAGACGGGGGCGGCCCCGGAAACCGAGTGTGCGGTCGCCGGTGTGCCTGGGGAAATGGCATGGGCACTCGCGAAGGCGTCCATGCCAGACGACGCACGCATACATACGATCAGACGTCATGAGCGGAGATTGCCCTTTTCTTGGTTGCCTTTTTCCATCCAGTGCAGAGACTCGAGTCTTCCACGGCAAGTACGACTTGTTGAGAGCATCATGCCCACCGGTCCACTGCCAGCCACGGCCCACCCAGCCCGACGACATCAAGAGAACCGATCCCCTCTGGGACTACGAAACGGCACCGCGCTCTCGTACTTGCTCTTCTCGCCGACCCTCTGGCCCTCCGTCGCGGGCGCGTGTCTCGTCGGCGCCGGGTCGCCGCTGGCCTCCTGGCTCGGCGAGGCCGCCGAGTCCGTCCGTGCCGACATCCTGTGTCCGTGTGGATCGGCGGTCCCGACGGTTCCGACGGCGCCGCTGCCGTGCCCGCCACCGCCCATGGTTGCCGAGGATATGGGCCGACTGGGCACGTCGGGCGAGTACTCGAGCGACTCGGCGTTCAGGTTCTTCCTCTTGCGTGCGTCCTCGAGCCGGGCTTGCCGGTCTGCGTTGATGCTACGCTTGGCGAAGTAGTAGGCGCCGCCGCCGGCTTTTTTTTTTTTTTTTTTTTTTTTTTCACAAGCGTTAGCTATAAGTTTGTGGATACTACCACGGTGGGCTCGTTGAGCTGTGCGACCGGATGCCGGACGAGTCCTACTTACCCACGACCAAGGAGCCCCATCCTAGCCTGGAGATGGCGCTTTGTTTAGTCGTGGACTTTGCGAATGGGGACCAAGGTCGGTAAGCACCAGAAAGATTTGACCTGCGAAGAAAGGAATGGCAGTATTAGCTCGTCTCTGCGCAAGCTCTAGGTATCGTTGCGTCATGGGAGAAAGAGTGGGAGAAATCGCTCGCCGTGTTCATGGTCGCGGGAGTTTCTGTGCTGAGGGTTGATGGGGATAGGTCAGATAGTAGAAGGGGAAGGAGAAGAAGGAGAAGAAGAAGAAGAAGGAGAAGAAGAAGTAGAAGTCGGCAGAAACTTGGCACAGCTGCAGCTCCAGATAGGTAGAGAGAGCCAAGGTAGAGAGAGGTCAGGGTACCTTTTTTGTACGTATCCCGATATCCATTGGCCGCCATGCAATCAGTGCCGAATCCGCGCCAGGGCGTTGGAAAAAGCGGGCCTCACTGCCTACCGACTCCATACTATCCCCGACTGACCAATGGATTGTTGGGTTTTGTTGGGCTTGTTGATGCAACACGAGTTTCTGTCCTATTCCGTCGATTCGTGCTCACATCCTATCAACCCGCCCCCCCCCTCCCCGAGGCTGGCCGCGTAGGTTGCAACTCGGTCACCTCGAGTTGGTCGGTCCACTTTCCTTTCCAACACGCCGCCGCGTCCCAGCCGACCCACCCAGCCCTTCCACCACCAACGACTTCTTCATCTGCTCGGTCACGGTCCCACGTACTGCAATCGCCCTTTTTCTCTCTCCGTTTCTCTCTGCAGCTCGACTCGGCGAGAGCTCCGCGAGAGCAAGGCGATCGGAGGGGGCGACCGGACGGGCGACCGGACGGGCGACCGGAGGGACCGGGGGCACTCGTCGCTGGCCCCGACTCCGCCTTCCTGTACTACTTTACTGCCTCGTTGCCTCCCTGCTCATGAACCCGTGAGACCAGCTCCGCGGCCGCGCGGGTTGTCATGGATACATGGGCCCGGAGCTCGCCGTCTCTCTACCGCACCCGCCGCCGCCATGGGGCCCCCGAGTAGGGAAGGCCCAGATGGCTCCTCTATTGTAAGAGATCGAATGACCGACCCATGCTCACCGCCTGTCGACATGCGTGACTGCATGTTGCAGACAAGGCTGACCGAGGCGCGTCCCTTGTGTGTGTGTGTGTGTGCGCGCGCGCGTGTGTGGCAGAAACCGGTGTCGTCGCTGCTTGCCAAGTTCGAGAACATGAACAAGGGCAACGATCCTTTCGAAATCCAGACCCAGCCCCAAGCCCAGGTGCCGTCGG
The DNA here is from genome assembly GCA_029339225.1 of Phyllachora maydis. Classification (NCBI taxonomy): domain Eukaryota; kingdom Fungi; phylum Ascomycota; class Sordariomycetes; order Phyllachorales; family Phyllachoraceae; genus Phyllachora; species Phyllachora maydis. Next base: position 127,176 of record JAQQPM010000006.1, on the reverse strand, counting down.
CCCGAACCCTTTCTCCCTCCCCGAATCCCGACCGATCCCGCGACGAGCCCGCGCCGGCTACTTCCCATCCGGCCCTCCATCCGGCCCTCCATCCGGCCCCGCGAGAGCCCCCGGCCGTGCCGAAGACGCGGCCCAAGGAGAAGCCGGTCACCTTGCAGCTGTCCGGACCTGGGCCCGGCTGCACCACCAACAGCCTGACGTCTCTGAAGCGGCCTCACCTACCGCCACCGATCAGCCCGCGACCCATGCATCCCCCGTCGGTGCTGGTGGAACCGCCCGTGTCGCCGCCAAAAAGAGGTGGGACCGACGTGGCTGTGGGCGAGAGGCCTGGCTTCTTGCACCAGCCGGATTCCCTGGTCAAGTCCGCCTCGCCCAGCGGGCCGAAGCAGTTCAAGATCCCGAGCCGTCCGCACACTCCCGTGCTGGATCCGCGACGGTCACCCCGGCTGGCTCCGTCCCAGCCGCCTTCTCCGCCGCCGCCCAGACGTTCTGCCGAGCTGAGGAGGGAGAAGGATACGCGCGAGACCACGGGCAAGACGGGGCCGCCACCGCCCGTGAAGCGGTCGGAAAAACCTCATATCCGAGCCCGGACTGGCCACCGACCCGAGGTGAACTTGGCCCTGGACTTGCCGAACAAGATGGGGGACTACTTGGTCTCGCCCTTCAGCAGCCCACCCAGCAGCGATGGAGGCAGCCCTGTTCAAGAGGAGGCACTGCCGATGCTGCCCTCACGGCCTCGACCGCAGCCTGAGCCGCAGGACAACCGGTCGCAAGCGGCCAAGGTCGCCTTCGAGCCGCCGCCTGTTCATCATACCGTCGTCAGCAGGAGGAAAGAGCGCGAAGAGGCGAACGGGCCCGGCAGACCAGGTCTGACACCGCAGGCGACAGGCGACCGGCCGGCGCTGCCGGCGCGTCCGGTCAGCGCGGCTGTGCCATCTTGGAGCCATTCCCACGCCATGCTACCGCCCCCACGGCCTCCAAGACCCGGAACGACGGTGGCTGCGGGCCCCAAACACGAGCCTCCTCACGTTCAGCAGAAGCGAGTGGTGTCCACGCCGACCACGCAGCAGCAGCAGCCGCCGCTGCTGCAGTTAAGCCCGCCCCCCACAAGGACACATGGTAGGTCCATGACGGTCGATAGGACATCCCCTAGGGTGCCGAGCGAGTTTCGGGTACCGGTGCAGCACATCGGTGATGCGACATCTGGGAATGGAGCCGGGGTCGCGGTGAAGGCCGAGTCCACGGGGCAGACGACGGCGTACCCGGACACCTCTCGCACGAACCGCAGCAGCCCCTGCATAGGGAAGGGCGTGCACGAGATAGCCACCAGGTACGACAGCCGCCTCTTCGACATGTGCGGCGATCTGGTTTGCACCACTGGGAGCTACACGCGAGTGTGGAGCCTGAACGATGGAGAGCTACTGATGAGTCTCGCCATGGGCGACGGCATCAAGGGGCTTTCCGTGGCCTTCAAGCCGGGTCTGAACGTGGACGAGGAAGGGAAGCGCGTGTGGATCGCGAACAGCTCTGGCGAGGTCATGGAGGCCGACATTGCGACGCAGAGCATTGTCTCCAGCAAGCCGCAGGTGCACTCGCGGCACGAAGTCATCAAGATCCACAGGCATTTCAACGAACTATGGACTCTTGACGATCCGGGTACCCTCCATGTCTGGGCGCCGGACGACAGCGGGGTCCCAAATCTCACGGGCGGTCCAACCCAGTCCTTCCGGCTCCCGCGGGGCCATCTGTTCTCCCTGGTCGTCGGCGATGAACTGTGGCACGCGACCGGCAAGGAGATACGGGTCTTCTTGCCGACGGCCGACGGACGGCCGCAGTTCCAGGTGCTCATGCGGCCGCTGTGCCAGGAGAGTGCGGGCGAGGTCACCTCGGGGACCCTGCTGAGTTCGGAGCCCGACAGGGTCTTCTTCGGCCACAACGACGGCAAGGTCAGCATCTATTCGCGAAGCACGTACGCGTGTTTGGGCGTCGTGAATGTGAGCGCCTACAAGATCAACTCGCTGGCCGGGGCCGGCCAATATATCTGGGCCGGGTACAACAACGGGAGGATCTCCGTCTTCGACATGGCCGAGACACCCTGGCTGCTGAAAAAGGACTGGCTGGCCCATGACAACCCAGTTGTCAAGATGATAGCCGACTCTTCGAGTTTCTACAGGCTGGATCGGTACCATGTTGTTTCGCTGGGCGCAGATAACATGCTGCGCGCGTGGGATGGCCTGCTGCGCGATGATTGGCTCCAAGACGAGATGAAGCGGAAAGATTCGGAATATTGCGAGTTCCAGAAGATCAAGGGGCTGGTCATGACGTGGAACGCGGGCGCGTCCACGCCGCACAGCCTGCGCTATTCGGACGCGGACTCGACCTTCATTCGGGATCTTCTTCGGAACAGCGACTCCCCGGACATCCTGATCTTCGGTTTCCAGGAACTCGTGGACCTCGAGGACAAGACGGCCACGGCGAGTGCGTTGATCTACGGCGGCGGCTAGAACTTGTCTGCGTCATGCTAATCCGTACATTGTCCTGCAGAGCGGATCCTGAAACCGAAGAAAAAAGAGGGCTCAGACCAGGAGCGTATGAGCCACCAGTACCGCGACTGGCGGGACTTTCTGGCCAGAAGCCTGGACGACCACATGGCAGGCGACCTGTACCACCTCCTTCACACGGCCCCCCTGGTCGGCCTCTTCACCTGCATCTTCGTGAAAGCCGATCTGCGCGATCGCATCAGCAAGCTGAGTGGCGCCGAGGTGAAGCGCGGCATGGGCGGTCTGCACGGCAACAAGGGCGCCATCACCGTGCGTTTCATGGTCGACGACACGTCGCTCTGCTTCATCAACTGCCACCTGGCGGCCGGACAGGGCAACGCCAACTCGCGGCACAACGATATCGCCGCCATCCTGGAGACACCCGTCTTCCCCGCGGAGCACGACGCGGCGGCGCGCGTGGACCACTTTGTCGGCGGCGGCGACGGGTGCATGGTGCTGGACCACGAGCTGTGCGTGGTCAACGGCGACCTGAACTATCGCATCGACACCATGAGCCGCGACACGGTGGTGGCGGCCGTCAAGGCGGGCAACCTGGGCAAGCTGCTAGAGCGCGACCAGCTGCTGGTGGCGCGCCGGCGCAAGCCGGCCTTCCATCTGCGCATGTTCGAGGAGCTGCCCATCGCGTTCGCGCCCACGTACAAGTACGACGTCGGCACCGACAACTACGACTCGAGCGAGAAGAAGCGTAGCCCGGCCTGGTGCGACCGGCTGCTCTTCCGCGGCGCCCAAGGACGCGTCGAGCAGCTGGACTATAGGCGGCACGAGGTGCGCGTGTCGGACCACCGGCCCGTCAGCGGGCGCTTCCACTTCACCATCAAGAAGATCGTGCCGAGGAAGAGGGCGGTCGCGTGGGCGGAGTGTCAGCAGACATGGGAGAATGTGAAGGCGGAGGAAGCGAGCCGGGAACAGTGAGTTGTTCCCTGGTTTCCCCCACCCTCCCGCGCTGCTCGTCCAGACTCGGCTGCTTGGACTGCTGACATGGACCATCCAAGGCTCTACTACCTCACCCACGTCATCGGATACGACCAGGCGACCGCCCAACGGCTGATAGAAGAGCGGATGTCTAGATTCATCCAGAGACGCTCCAGCAGACATCGAGAGTGACGGCGCCAGGTTTTCCCTCCTTCGATGTACCACGACGGCCACAGACAGACACTGCTCGAAAATCGCGACTTGTAACTAACTGCTTACACACTCACTCATCGGCGTTGCACTGGCGGTCTGGCTGGCAGGCTGTCACCGAGACTGATTGATTGCATCCAAGGCAGCGCACCGCCCGCTCGGCCATTCTTTCGCCGGGAGCAAAGACAACACAAACAGGTGCGACATGGTCCGTCCCGTTTGGGCCCTTTTGGGATTTGTTCCGTCGAGAGGCTGGGTCTGGTTTGGCCGGGGGTGAAAGGAGACCAACCTGGCTCATGGAAGTGGGTTGGGAGGACCGGGTGGGGAGCGTTTGTGTGCGGGCGTGCAGGGCGCCCAGCCGTTGAACTTGTTTGGGCAGGTTACCGTTCCCTGGCATCGGACATGTGGCGGTTTGCTTGCTGGACAGAGGGACTGACTGGGCTTGCGCGACATGGTAGCTACACACACACACACACACACACACACACACGAGCGAACGGGTGACTCATTAACCCTTGTTCGTCATCTCTTCTTGGCCTGTCTATATCCATTCAGCATCTGGTTCACCCCTGGGGACAAGAACAGGAACAGATCGCCGTATCCCCTGGGATCTGGCGTCATAGCTTGTCCGCGCCTCAGTCTACCTCGTCAGGCTTACACACTAGAGCAGTCAATGATCCACAAGCACTATTCGAGCCGCTGCTTACTTGTGGCCGGATGCAGAGCTGTAGATGGTAGGGGAGCACGACCGTCTCAAGACAGCGGCTTGGTCCGACGAGAGGCGTGATGACTACTGTACATATCCATGATAGCCTTGCCCTAGTCGAAGCCTGCCCATTCGCTATCTCCATCCGAGCCCTGGGCCATTTCATCACCATCCGGGCCCCTAGGTTCGCCGGCAGACAGGCCCTTGAAGCCCCGAGTATCCTCACTCAACGTCCCGGTCGTGGATTCGCAAGCACCCTTCGACCCCTTGGACACGCCCCCCTCCCCAGCCTGTCCCAGGAGGTAATCCACCATGTAGACATTCTCATCAGCCAACCGCCTGATATCGTCGCTCATACGCGTCACCGCTCGCGCCACCACTCTCAGCTCGACATCAACCTTGCCCCTATTCTTCATGAGCCAAGGGCCGTGCTTGTCGACAAGCGCCTTGACCCAACGCAGGCAGAACTCCATGTGCGGCGACTCCTCTGCTTGCGCGGCTACAAAGCGCAAAAGCCGCGCGACGTGGGCCGTCGGGAACTGCTCCATGACCACGGATATCTCGGTGAACGGGATCGCCTGGAAGACGCGTTTGATCAGACCGGCCTCGTTCAGCCGGAAGGCCATGACCAGTGCCTTCAGGTAGGCCTTTTCCTGCTCGAGAACGGCCAAGGTCGACGCCGGCGTGATCTCCATGTGGAGGTCGAAAGGGTCGAACTGGAGGGTGTCGTCGAGACTGTAGATGAGAAGACCTTCGGTGGAAGCTGCGCAAAACGCCGTGCCGGTGGGCGAAAACGAGACGCCGGACACGCGCACTTCGGGCCATGTCTTTCTTGCCGAGGGATCCCCGCGTTTGGAACCAGGCAGCGACTGGTCTACGCGATCCTCCGGGTCAGATGCATCGCCCTGCACATCGATGAGACCAGCCGGCCCGGCCTCGGTAAGCTTGCTAGAACTGAGGAACTCTTGGGTGCCCGACAGCGAGAGGTTGACGCTGACGGTGTACTTTTTGAGGAGGACCATCGTCGTCACCGAGTACAAGCATATGTACTTGCTGTTCCCCCCCGCAAGCAGGCAACTGCCATCGGTGCTGTAGTGAATGGTGCGGAAAGCCTTTGTGCCGGACACGGTGGCGGCAGTCCTCCGGTCTGTGATTTTGCGCCCACCCGACACGTCTCGCCGGCCATCCACGCCGGATACTTGCTCGCCTTCTGAAACCGACCAGAATGATATCTGGCCGTCCAAAGTGGACACAGCAATCTGCGAGGCGTCAGGCCGGAAAGCAACATCGAGCACGTCGGCTTGTAGCTGCAGCGGCTCGCTCGTTTGTGTGCGGTCAAAAATGGACCACATCCGAGCTGTCTTGTCCCAACTGCCGCTGACGAGCAAGCCACCGTCAGGGGCAAAAGCCAGCGCCGAGACTGGCCCTTCATGGCCGGTGAGACGGTCTAGCAACTGCCCCGTCTGGACGGACCAGATATGAATCTCGAATGAGTCGACCGAACCCGCCGCCACGACCTCCCCACTGGGATCGACAGCCATACAGGAAAATGAAAGCCTTTGCGGGCCCGTAAACGTCCGAAAATTTCTGTACCGTACCAGGTCCCAAGCCCGTATGGACCCATCTAAACTGGAAGTAAACAAGACATTGCCCCTCTTGGCAAACTCGCAGGCAGTCACGCCGCTGGTATGCTCGGTGAACGTCACGATACAGAAGCCTGACTCGATGTCCCAAACTTTGATCTTGCCATCGTCGGCGCAGGTGACGATGCGCTGACCGTCGGGGGAGTAAACAAGGGCGTTGATCGAGTCGAAGTGGGCCTGCTGCTTGAGGATATAGGACTCGGACTGCCATTCCCACACGAGAAGCTGGCCGAGCCTGGACGCGCCAAAGGCGAGCCATTCGCCGCTCTTATTGATGGTGACAAAGCCGATCTCGTTTTGAGAGATGCTGAGGGTGTGTATCATGTTGAAGTCGGGCATCTCGTATAGGCCGAACAGGCCGTTCGAGAAGCCGGCCACAAGAAGGTTGGATTCGGCGTGATACGCAGCACAGCGCAGTGTCGCATTGTTCTGCATGAAGTAGTGCCGGTTCACGATTCTCCACCTCACGTCAGAATCGTCACTGTCCCGCATCTCGTCCTCATCCTCGCCCTCGCGAGGGAGTTGGCCCGTGTACTGCCAGTCGAACACGGCGCCATCCCTGCTCACGGTATATATAGTCTCTTGGTCTTTCGAGAACCAGGCACCGACTACGCCTTGACGGTGACCGGCCAGTACCGTCGGCGTGAAGCCTTCCTCCGGGTTGAGGCTCCATATCCTTGCTGTCAGATCCTTGGAGGCGCTGAGAAAGAATCTGGAGTCGCTCGACCACTCAACGTGCCGGATCTCGTCGAAATGCCGCGTGCTCGTGTAGTGCCGCACAAAAGGGGCGAAGTCCACCTGACCATCAGCGTTCGTGTCTGGAGTCGAAGGCACATGCCACACGTCGATTCTGCGACCAAGGCCGGCCGCGAAGTATCTTCCGGACGGGGAGAAGGCCAGCGCGGTGACGGCTGACCGGAAGGAGAAGTGATAGAGCGCAACCCGCCGAGGGATGTTGGTCAGGATGGCTTGCCCATCTTCATCGACGGACAGGAGGATGTTGCCCTGGGGCGTCAGGCCAAGCGTTGCGACATTCTTGCGGTGCGCGAAGGGCAGTGTGAAGCACTTGTTACTGCAACCCAAGTATCAGTCACAAGCTCCACGTCTGCTGCATTGCGTGAGAACAGTCTTTTCCTTACTCAACAAGATCAAAGACGGTGACGCGGTTGCCCACTGGCGAAAATAAATGGGTGCCCTCGGGATTGAACAACAGGTTGCCTTGGCTGTAGACAGTCCCCAGGAGATTGGAGAACTGCGAAAGGTTAGATCCGGTACATCTCGGGCACGACGTGGCCAGCGTACCTTGAAATCAGTCTTCATCTTTCGCTTTCGCGTCTTTCCAACGTGAGAAATGCAAACTGCTCCAAAAAATTTGGCGGGGCTCGGCAATTGATTCCGTCAACTCCGACATCACGCTATGCCACATAGAGCATAGCGGAATGCCGGCCGCAGGGGTCAGCGCAATGTGGATATGGCTGGGTAAGACTTGATCTCAAGGGCTCGAGCTTCCGGGTCACGAAACGTGAATGTGAACCTCGCTGTCCAGGATTTCCCACGGCCTCAACCGCTACCCCGTCGTCGTCGACAAGAGCCAAGAAAGCTCTACATCACGTTTAGCCGGACAAAACGTCCAGCCAACAGTTCACGATGGCACCTGCCATGGCCGAGAGTGCCTCACCGATTGGCATTGCCAATCTGCCCAACCAGAGACACAAGATCGTTGCCAAGCGGGGAGCGGCCTTTACCATCATGGTATGCATTCTTCCTTGTCCTTGTGTGCTTTTTCTTGGCTCTCTACCACACACTGATACCGTGCTTGCAGGTTGCTGGCGAGTCGGGCCTCGGGAAAACCACATTCATCAACACGCTGTTCTCTACGACCATCAAGAATTATGCCGACCACAAACGCCGTCACCAAAAGCAGATAGACAAGACGGTCGAGATTGAGATCACAAAGGCGGAGCTTGAAGAGAAGTTCTTCAAGGGTACGCGGTACACACGCATGAAAGCACATCCCCCATTTCACTAACTTTTGAGACGTCGCAGTCCGCTTGACGGTCATCGACACTCCTGGCTTCGGCGACTACGTCAACAACCGGGATTCGTGGATGCCAATTATCGAGTTTCTCGACGACCAGCATGAATCTTACATGCTCCAGGAGCAGCAACCTCGCCGCCATGACAAGATCGATCTCCGTGTCCACGCCTGTCTCTATTTTATCCGTCCAACCGGCCACACCCTGAAGCCCCTCGACATCGAGGTGATGAAGAGACTGTGCTCCAGAGTGAACCTCATCCCTGTGATTGCCAAGGCGGACACGCTTAGCCCGGCTGACCTAGCCAAATTCAAGGCCAAGGTACGTCCCCGCGAGGGCGTAGATCGGCTTCCTGGCAGACGCGACTGACCAAACCGCTCCAGATCCGTGCCGTCGTCGAGGCTCAGAGCATCAAGATCTACCAGCCCCCGATCGAGGAGGATGACGAGGCTGCTGCCCAGCACGCCAGGAGTCTGATGGCAGCGATGCCATTTGCCGTGATAGGCTCCGAGAAGGATGTGAAGACGGGCGACGGCCGTATCGTGAAGGGCCGCCAGTACTCATGGGGTGTGGCCGAGGTGGAGAATGAGGACCACTGCGACTTCAAGAAGCTGCGGTCCATCTTGATCCGCACGCACATGCTGGACCTGATCCATACGACCGAGGAGCTCCACTATGAGGCTTACCGTGCTCAGCAGATGGAGACTCGCAAGTTTGGCGAGGCGCGCCCGCGTAAGCTCGACAACCCCAAGTTTAAGGAGGAGGAGGAGGCCCTGCGCAAGCGCTTTACCGAACAGGTCAAGGTCGAGGAGCAGCGCTTCCGCCAATGGGAGCAGAAGCTCATCGCTGAGCGTGATCGCCTGAACAAGGACCTCGAGCAGACGCACGCCCAGATCAAGCAGCTCGAGACAGAGCTTGAGCAGATGCAGGGGAGCGCCGTTCGCAGCCACGGCCGTCGCTAAACGTCCTACCTTCTTCACATTTCTCCTTTCATCAGGTCCCCATACCTGGCCCAGTTGGTTTTGCACGACTCACTGCGCCTCACCCGTGCGCAATTCTTTTTGGCATCGTCGTGCTTGGGTGATCTGATGAAGAACATGTTCATCATGGATACGCTCCGAAAGCTATGATTAACTGTGGCAAGGATCGCTGGTTTCTCCCATCGAATTCTTTGTCGACCGGTCACCAGATAATTTCCCCCTTCCTTCCTTCCCCTCACTCCCGGTCCTGGCGGTCAGGTCAAAAAGGATTTGCAAGCATGCGACATGGCGAGGGGGCGCAGAGAAATCACTGCAGTTCGTCGATTTATGCCCCGGTCTTCTCTCCTCTCGCTTTTGTTTCACGGCACCCATTTTTCCCAGTGGCTTGTTAGTTCTAGTCGTCACGATGTAATCCAGCCTCATCTTTCATGATACCATATAATAAGACGGGCTGTTTCTTCCTGTCGTTTCGCTGAGCTGCTGCGGGAAGTGACGCATCTTATGCAGGCACTGTGCGCTGCTGTAATGATTCCAACCCCTCTGAACCCAAGTTGGAAGATGAGATGGGATGCTGGGTATCTTGACAGCTGTGTGAACCACGCCGATGCGCTCCTATATGCAACAATGTACTCTGCCCGCATGACCTGCTGGGCACTCAAACAGCAAGGCACCCTAGACCGCATCAATGCTCGCGCGCGTCGTCAACTGCTCGTTCTTGTTGCCGAGCTTGGAAATCTGCAGGAACGCATCCACGCCATAACCCTCCAGACTGTGCAGCGCCAGACTGCCGGCCCAGTACTCGGCGTAGACACGCGACAGCGGCAGGCCCATGCCTAGGCGCAGGTTCGGCGGCCGGCTGGACAGCGAGGCCAGCGAATTGTCCCCCCGGTCGGAGCCGCGCTTCTGGTCGGGCGTTCCGTCCTGCTGGTTCGGCTCATGGGTCCGATCCCCGCGAGCCTGCTCCGCCCCGGCCTGTAGCTCCTGCATGGTCGCCGCCAGCCGCGGTACCTGGCCCAGGTTGGCCAGCAGACGCCCGCTCGCGGGTCCCTTGCTGAAGGACCAAAGATGCGGCATGACGTCGCGCGCGATGCCGCCACCTTGGTCCGAGACGCGGATGATGACGTGCTGGCTGCTCTCGCAGATGGTGATCTCGATGGGCGGCGGCGAGGGCGTATCCACAGCCGGCGTCGCTGAGCTCTCCTGGTACCGCTCGGCGACGGCCTGGATGGAGTTGCGCAAGAGCTCGCCGATGATGTACTCGAGGTGGCTGAGGATGTAGGGGAATGTGGCGTCGAGATGGCCGGCGATTTTTATGGAGGGGAGAGACACGCCAGGCCCGTAGGCGCGGCGCATGATCTCCTGGACCGTCTTGCCGCAGCGGTCAACGACGTCCTTGGCGTTGCATTTGGTGAGCACCTCGCCGACGAACTCGGAGTCGAAGAGCTTGGCGCCCGGAGAAAACCATGGCTCGTGGTAGGTCTCGGTCAGGGAAAGGTGTTGCTCGGCGATGACGCGGCGGGAGATTCGCTGGTGGCCGTCAGCCATGTCACAAGCAGGCGGCGCATTCACTTACAGATCGGAGGATGGTATTCATGAATTTGTCCAGATCTTCAGCCTCGACCAGACCATGACACTCGAGTATGCCTCTTGCGAGTTCAGGAATGACGGTAAGGTGTGCGCGGAGCATCGCACTGATTGTCCTGCAAAAACGATCATTGTCGTCCAAAGTTTTGATCTCTCTCACTTTTCGAAAGGTATCGAAGGCATCATAGTACAGGTCGTAGACTTCGTTTATGTGCGGGTTCGTAACGACAACGTAGGGAAGCTGCTGCATGTCCCTGATACGGTGGGCAATTCTGTGACAAGAACCATCGGTACCGGCTTTCTCCTGGGACTTTTCAGCAGGGCAGAGGAGCCCAAAGCCATGTCTTACCTCGTGGGCAACTCAGTCCGGACGTAATTGGCCGAACCGAGAAGTCTCGACTCTGTCAAGGACCGGCCGAAGACCATGAGCTGGCGCAGACTTATAGGCCGGGCCTCTTTCCCAACCCAGCTGTGCGGGAAAAGACTGCATCAGTCCCGCACTCCTCGGCAGCGCTGGGTTGGGGTACTTGGCCAATGAATTGCATACTCGTCGAGCACCGATACTGGTCGCCATCTGGCGGCTTGACTGTACCAATGTCTCGCAAGCTCCCCCAATTTAGCACTTAGCCAGCGGCTTGCCGTGCCATGGGACAAAGGTTTCAATCGCATGCTCCTTTCTTCCAGATATGCCATGCAGGGAAAGACCAAAAGAGAGACCAGCAAGGACAATACGGGGAAGAGAGGGAGGGAGGGCGATAGGGTGGGCAGAGCCCCAGCTCTGTGATTGTTGACCGCAACACATGTGCTGGATCCGTTCCCTGTTGAAGAGCGATATCACAGGCCCTCGGGCTGCATAGAGGTATCCCGGCTACAGAAAACTACCCCACACAAGCTCCCGCTGGCGGCTCGCTGGCGGCTCGCTGGCGGGCCCTTCTGCCGAGGCACGTGGGTACACCTACCTGTCTACTATTACCTACTAAAGCACTTGCTACTCAGCCATCCCTTCGTGCGCATGACATGGAGATCATGCAGCGAGGTTCTGTGCGACTCTCGTTATCGTCCAAGGCGACTTTGGACATGTTCAGTCGAGGTAGTATATCCAATTCTCCGCAGGGCTGTGGACCGGCAAAGGACAGGTACGAAAAGTACGAAGTACTGGGACTCGGAAGAGCTCATATCGGGCCCCTGCAGACCGGGGAAATAGCAGTCACGTCATCGGAGGGGCTGCAGTGAAGAACAGCACGAAGAGGTACCTGGGTAGAGCTAGGTCAGGCAATCGGGGACACAGGACTTCGTACTGACTAAACCTGAGCAAATGGCCACCTGGGCAGATTCGGTCCCCAGGAGTTGGAGGACTGTAGCGACGCTGATTGATGGCGGGCTGCCCCCTGGATGGAACCTTGGACGGTACCTGTACTGCGCCTCCACTGCACACCACTCAGGCTTAGATTGCTAGCTGTACTACCTCTACCCGCCTCTACCTCTACCTCTACCTCTCTACCTACGTCGACCTCTAGGTAGGTAGCAGTAGCTCTGTGCGCACCGTGCTTTTGTCACTGCCTTTTTACCGTCGAAAACGCGCCGTCCGTCAGCCGTCACCATCACATCCCTTGTCATACCGTGTACTTTGCTACCTACTACTCACCTCACTGCGGGTACGCCGGATGGTGAAGAGCTCTTGCAAGGCTCGCGGCATTTTTTTTTCTTCTCCCTCCCTCAGGAGCTGCTGGGCCAGTCTCTGCTGTCACGCTTTCCATCCTAACTGCTACGCACATCACCGTGCGCCCCTCGCCCCTGCTGGTCGGTCGGTACCTCCGGCTACTTCCCCAGGGTTTCACTCGACTTCCACTCCGCCACTCCAACGATGGTGAGTTCGCGCACCGTGTCTTTTCCCGGCTAATCGCGACCTGGACGGCTTCAAGCTGTGTGCAAGGCGTCTGGCGCACCCATCTGCCACGTCATACTGCCATCCTTGCGTGCGTGCGTGCGTGCGCAGCCGCCGCCGCCGCCGCCGCCGCCGCCGTCGCCGACGACGACGACATGCCTTCACAGGGCAGAAATGCCCCGCCCACAGGTCAATTGGCCGCGCTGACCCTGGGCTACCAGGAATACACCGCTGAAGCTCCGCCGCCCAACACCATGGCCGTCGATTCTTCCGAGGAGCACGTCGTCGAGCCGAATGGCACCGAGCACGACGATCTGGCCATCATCAATCCCGACAGCAGCGAAAATGGCAGCCCGCTTGCGACAGACCGTAGGTTTTTGTGCCTCGAACCTCCTCGGCGCGCTGTCTGTCTTGGAACTAGCTGACCTTCTCAGACGAGGCCATGCGGGCGCGGATGCTGCTGCCGCTCGCCGAAGAGCCTCGAACACTCGACGATGCTGTTCACACGTGGACCGTGGAATCTTGGAGGACCTTGCCCAAGAAGGAACACGGTCCTGTCTTTCACGCCGGCGGCTTCCCCTGGTGAGCCGGGCCTGGTGCTCTCTGCCTGGCCCTCGTTGACCCCGTACCCAGGCGTATTCTCCTCTTTCCGTTCGGCAACAATGTGGAGCAGTGTTCCATTTACCTCGAGCACGGCTTCGACGCGAACAATATACCCGACGACTGGAGCTGTTGCGTCCAGTTCGCTCTAGTGCTTTGGAATCCGAACGATCCAGCTCTCCATCACTTCCACGCCGCACATCACCGATTCACAAAGGAAGAGTCAGATTGGGGTTTCACACGGTTCTTGGAGCTGCGGAAAATGTTCAATACGACTTGGGAAGATCATGACAGACCACTTGTCGAGGACGAACGCGCCAACATTACGGCATACGTTAGGGTCGTCGAAGACGAAACCGGTGTGCTCTGGCACAACTTCACTAATTATGATTCGAAGCTGGAAACTGGTTACGTCGGCCTCAAGAACCAGGGCGCGACCTGCTATTTGAACTCTCTTCTCCAGTCGCTTTACTTCACCAATGCTTTCCGCAAGGTGTGTTGGGTCCACCCGGACCAGATGGCGTTGCACGTCTAACTCGAGCACAGGCTATCTACGGTATTCCTACACAGCAGGAGGAGAGCATGACGAACAGCGCCTATACCCTGCAAAGGCTTTTCTACCAGTTGCAGACCAGCAATGCGGCAGTAGGCACGAACGAGCTGACCAAGTCGTTCGGCTGGGAGACGCGGCACATATTCGAACAGCAAGACGTGCAGGAGCTCTCCCGGAAGCTGATGGAGAGGATGGAGGAGAAGATGAAGGGGACCGAATACGAGAAGGTACTGCCGCAGCTTTTTAGTGGAAAGATCAAGACGTACATCTCTTGTATCAACGTCCCCTATGAGTCGAGCCGAGTCGAGGACTTTTGGGACGTCCAGCTCAACGTGAGCGGCAACAAGAACCTACTCGAAAGTTTCCAGGACTACATCCAGGTCGAGAAGTTGGACGGGGAGAACCAGTACTTTGCCGGAGACCAGTACAAGCTGCAAGATGCCAACAAGGGTGTCATTTTCATGAGCTTTCCCAACGTGCTGCACCTGCAGCTCAAGCGCTTCGAGTACGACATACAGCGGGACACCATGATGAAGATCAACGATCTGTACGAATTCCCTGAAGCATTCGACGCCGCACCCTACCTGGACAAGGATGCCGACAGATCGGAATCATGGGAGTACCAGCTCCATGGCGTGCTGGTGCATAGCGGCGACCTTAACGCGGGCCATTACTACGCATACATCAAACCAAACAAGGAGGGTTGGTGGTACAAGTACGACGACGATAAAGTCACCAAAGCTACCAGGCGAGAAGTGCTCGACGACAACTACGGTGGCGAATACAAGACCCCGAGCGTGTACATGAAGAATACCATACAGAAGAAGGCGCCCCTCATGCGGCCCAACAGCGCATACATGTTGGTCTACATTCGAAAGTCTCGAGTGGATGAGGTCCTCACGCCCGTCACCGCTCAGGATATCCCCGAACATCTCCGTGGGTTTTCTGGCAAATAGACCATACCTTGGCACAGTTCTGACTCTTCAACAGAAAAACGGTTCGAGGAGGAGGTAGCAGCACGGGAGGCGAAACGCAAAGAACGAGAGGAGCAGCATCTCTATCTCGGCGTGAAGGTGATAACGGAAGCGACTTTCCAGGCGCATGGTGGAACCGATCTCACGGTGTTCGACGCGCAACCCGATCAAGACCCGGCGGCCCCGCGGTTCTATCGACTCTTGCGCACGGCGAACATGCAGGACCTTGTGAACCAAGTTGCAGGAGACATCGGCCAAGACCCAAAACGTGTTCGACCATGGATCATGGTGAATCGGCAAAACAAGACCATCCGCCCCGACCAACCTGTGATGGATCTGAGACCCACTATTGAAGAAACATACAACCGAGCCGCTGCGCATAGGGATCAAGCACTGAGGGTATGGGTCGAGGTCGCGGAAGAAGTAAACGAGGAGGGTGAAGCAATCTGGCCGACATACCAAGGGCAGTCTGCCGGTGTCATCGTCAAGAACGATCTCATACTACTGTTCCTGAAGTGGTTCGACATCGAGTCGCAAACGCTCAGAGGTGTCGGCCACGTGTACATCAGCAAGGAGAAGAAGGTAGAAGACCTAGTTCCCATCATCATGAAGAGGATGAAGTGGGGCGACAAACTGCCATCGGATGAGAGAATCCAGCTGTGGGAGGTGAGATGGCTGGCCAACGCGGTGCGCGACTGAGTTATTGTGCACTGACACGGCTTGCAGGAAATCAAGCCTCAGATGATCGAAGGCCTAAAGGGCAAGCAATCACTCAAAGCTGCCGAGCTCCAGGATGGCGACATCGTCTGCTTCCAACGCACGCACGAGCGAAAATCGAGACTCGGTCTTGGCGAGAACAAGTCTACCGAGGAAGCGTAAGTCTTTGAGCTATCTGTGTCTCGCATCTGCTCATGCTCCACAGGCACAAACCCTCCGATCGCTTCGAAGACGCCAGGGAATACTACGACTTCCTCCTCAACCGGAGGACGGTCAAGTTCCACCCGCACTCTACAAAGTGCGACCCGAAAGAGTACCCGCCGTTCGAATTGGTGCTAAACTCCAAAATCTCGTACGACAAGATGGCCGAGAAGGTTGGAGAGCATTTGAAGGTCGATCCGACCCACCTCAGGTTCTACACGGTACACGCCACCAATGGCAATCCCAGGATGCCCATAAAACGTGCTCCGACTCAGAGCCTCTTCACCATTCTAAATCCACAAGGATACGGCCAGCTTAGCATGAACCAACGCAACGATGCGTTGTATTTCGAAGTCTTGGACATGAGCTTGGCCGAGATGGACAGCAAGAAGAGCGTGAAGCTGACATGGCTCAGTGAAGGCATCACGAAAGAGGCACGACAGAATGTTCAACCCATCCGACTGCCCTGTACTAATGCGTTCGCAGGAACCGTACGACATTCTCGTAGCCAAGAACGGCGAGGTGTCCGACCTCATACAAGGCCTCATCAAGAAAGCCAAACTCGCGAGCGAGGAGGAGGCGGGCAGGATCCGTGTGTACGAGACGAGCAATCACAAGCACTTCCGAGAGTTGTCTCGTGAGTACCCGGTCATCAGCATGAATGACTATACAAGTGTCGTAGCGGAGCGTCTTCCGGAAGAAGAGCGAGAAGCGGGTCACGCGGACGCGGGGCTTCAGCAGGGCGCCGCTTTGGTTAGCTGTTTTCATTACCAAGGCGAGCCGAGTCGACCCCACGGCATGCCGTTTAGGTTCATGATCAAGGCGGTAAGTCGCGATTTCCCGGCTACGACGGGGAGACGGGGGATGAAGAGAAAGTCGTTGACGATCACACAAGGGGGAGAAATTCTCGGATACCAAGAAGCGGCTGGAGAAGCGCACTGGCATCAAGGGCAAGAGCTTCGAGAAGATCAAGTTTGCGGTCGTGCGAAGAGCGCAGTTCTCGCGACCCCAATACCTGAGTGACGGTGAGTCGACGTTCTTTGCCTTGCCACGACCGTTCCAGCAGGTGATTTCATGGCACTGACGAACCGGCAGATGACGAGCTGTGGGAGCTCGCGGTCAGCGAAGACGACCATCTCGGATTGGATCACCCGGATCGATCGAGGTCTTTGCGCAATGGCGTTGGGGACTTGTTTCTTAAAGGATAGAGGGCAGCATTGGACACGAAGCCTACGGTTGTCTTTTACTCACTTTCCAGATTTGGCACATTGGTGAGAGAGTCATGCGACAACGTCGGGCCCTCCTCTCCGACCATGTACCTAGGTCCATATGATTCCTGGCACACTTCTCCCAAACATGCATGGGTCTCCTTGGGTCTCCTTGGGGGCTTTGTTCTTCTGCTGCCTCCCCATTTGCTCGGTCCCGGGGGCCTTGTCCTGGTGTGTTTCGTCATGTCAATGGGGTAGCCGTCAGTCGGCAACAACGAGCTCAGCCTGTCCAAGACTAGGAATCCATGTCTCAGTACAACACGTCGGGCCGTCAAGTTCTGCGACTACAACACAGAAAGGAGACGGATTGGTGAGGCGGCGCCAGCGGGCTGGCTTCTGGCGTGCAGTCTACGAGGATGGAGAGGAAGAACAATCATCACAGGAAAAGGCACTGTCTATTCCGAGACTGCTCCCGTCTTCCTCCCCAGCAGAGATCCGACCGCGCCATCTATAGGCAACCGGGCCCTTGGGACGTAAGAGGTAGCTCTCCCAGGACCCAAGACACCACCACCTTCTCCCCTTCTGTTCAGGTCAACCGACGACACGCGAAGGCCGTACGTACATGTAGACAGACCCAGAACCATACATCCTTGGCCAAACCGCTCAATTCGACGTGTTTTCGCCTCGTCATCCTGCCCCGGGCGTGTCTAGTAATGTGCGAGACCCAAATGAGACCGAAGTATTCTAATCTTCACCTTGCCCGATCGGCGCGTACTGACCGCCGCCGCCGCCGCCGCCGCCACCGCCACCACCACCGCCGTTGCTGTTCGATCCACCGCCATTCGTGCCCCTGCCTAGGATGCGCGAAACCCATGCCGTCAAGCCGCCGCCGTTGGCCGGACCTCGCGAGCGCGGCTTCCCGTCCGTCCTGCGGTCAAGATTCGGTGGCTCAATGTCCAGGCCGGGAAGGGCGGCTCCCGCACTGAATCCGGACACCCGGCCGGCAAGGAGGTCGAGATGGGGCACCGGTGAGCCCGGCCGTATGAGCCCGTCAGCCTCCGCATGCAGCGACGGCGTGCCCGTGGCGCCGGGCGTGCCCGCAGAGGTTGCGTCGCCGAAGAGGGTGTTCATGTCTTCGAGGCGGACACCGCAGGTCTCGGGGTAGACAAAGTAAACTGCCAAGGCACGTCAGTCAGGTTTTACTGAGCATGCGCATGTTGAGGCCGCGGTCAAAGCTCAACTCACCGACCACGAAACTGACGACACAGAAAAAGGCATGGATCAAATACAACCTCCATTGGATCCATTCTTGCAGAACTGGCGTCAACTCTCCTACCAAGAAATTGAAGGCCCAATTTGTAGCCGTTGACAGGCTCGCACCCTTAGACCTGATCTTGAGCGGCAAAATCTCCGGCGGGTAGAGCCATGGAATCGGACCCCACGAGTACCCAAAGGCTGCGTTGTAGACCATGACAAACATGACCACCAACATTGGGGACGCTTCGATATCCAAGTAGATGAAGTAGGATATCATAGACAGCGCCAGCGCCATGGCTGCAGCGCCACTGAGCAGGATGAAGCGTCTTCCCCAGGTGTCCACGATGTACCACGGGGGGATGGTAGACAGCAGGTAGGTGAGGCCGTTGAACCCTGTCATCAAGATGGCGGAGTGCCCGACCCAGCCGGCCGACTCGAACACGAGCGGGGCGTAGTACGAGATCACGTTGATGCCATTGAGCTGGGCCAAGGCTTGAGCAGACATGGCGATGAAAACGCGAGTTCTGTACCGCCTGAACATCTCGCTGTAGGTGCGTTCGCCTTCCTGGCGCTGGAGCAGGACATTCATCTTAATGTCGCGGTACTCGTCGCGCGCCCGCGGGTTGTGAATGTCACCCTTGCCGTAAAGATTGGCAATGACCATGATGCCCTCCTCGTCGTGATCATTGTCGAGCAGCCATCTTCGCCGGAGGTCAACAGACAGCGCATAGCAAAGCGAATTGGGCATCCAAAGTGACTCACCGCGGCGATTCCACAATGAGGAGGCTTCCCAGGCCGAGCAAGGCACCCATGACACATTGCAAGAACAAGGGCAGACGCCATGACAGGTGGCCTTCAATGAAGCCGCAGAAGTAGTCCACCCAGACGGACGTGGCATAACCAATGATATTGCCCGAGAACTCGATGCAGGCAAGTTTTCCTCGGTTGTGCGGCGGGGATATCTCGGACTGATATACTGGAACGATGGTCGAGAGCATACCAACACCCAGACCAGCGATGAACCTACCAAACATCATCATGCTCATGTCGGTTGCAAATGCTTGAAGCGCGCCGCCCACTAGGAAGATGCACGACCCGTAAAGGATGGTTTTCCGTCGGCCAATGATGTCGCCAATGCGGCCCACCAACAGTGACGATGAGAAGGCGCCCACCTCGAGGATGGCCACCATTGTACCGAGCTCTGCCCTGGACGGCTGGTGAAAGTAGTCGACAAAGTACGGGCCTCTGTGAGTGTGTCGTTAGTAGCCGCCATGTATTTTTTTGGGGCTGTCTCCGTCGGGGGGGGGGGGGGGGAAGGGCAGGGGTACGTGATGATGCCCGACATGACGCCCTGGTCGTAGCCGAAGAGAAAGACGCCGAGCGACACGAAGAGAGTGGTGAAGTAGCTATACATGCAACTGTCAGCGCCACTGTCTGCGGATACATGTCACGCACGGCAGACGCACAGCAGGCGCTTGCCGGTGAGGCCCTGCGCGGGACCGGTGCCGCCCGCCATGATTGATGCGAGAAGACGTTCAGCTCTCGCCGGAAACCGGGGAGCAACGTCGGGAGGCTCGATGGCTTCTTTGCTAACGACCACTTCATGGGAATGGGCTCGTTGGTGGCCGACCGGCTCTTCGTGAGCGTGCACCCGCTGGCGTTTGCGGGGGTGTCTCTGGAGGGCGCTGGCGTGGATCTCGTCGTCGAGGGTGTCGTCCAGTCGCTGGCGCAGAGAGTCACCCTCCGCAAGCTGATCGGCAATGTCGCCCGTATCGGTCCACGACGAATCGGAACTGCTATCGTCGTCGTCGTCGTCGTTGTCGTCGTCGTCGTCGGCCGCGGCCGCGGCGGCGGCGGCGGCTGCGGCTGCGGAGTCGTGGGAAGCGGAATGCGGCGGCGGCAGGGTCCGGGGCAGGGTCCGCAGCGGAATGTTGGACGGAAGACGGCTCGAGTTTGAGGAGCGAATCTTGGAGGATATGGGGCTGATAGCAGCAGCACCCGTCTGCTATGTGTGGGAGGGTCGAACAGTTCTATGCAGGTGCGTGCTGCTGCGTGCATGACAAGTGAGGAAGGACGTACAACAGAAAGTTGAGGCTACCGCTAGCATCTTCGAAGCGCGCCCCTACGCAGTACTCCACCGTCCACAATCTATCCCTGACCGGGCTACCCTGACATTCGAGCTTGCTGTCCTCGGGTCGATGTGCTCAACCCCCTTTGCCCCTTGCTCGACCATCACAAGCACACTCCGTAGACTAGGCTTGACGGACATCATCTCGCACTGATGCTTAAATGCTGCAATGGAATGGAATATGTACATCGACCAGAATGACGTCAGTCCGTGACAGTGTGGATTCTACGCCTGTGACTAGAGGTGTCAGGAACTGACTCTTCTGCTTCGTATGGAGTGGAATGGATTGTGTAACTGGGGCTAGAGGTAGCTGGCTGCCTATGCTAGCGATCGATCTAGGATGTTCGTGTCGGACGATGGTGGCCTGGAGCAGAGAGTGCCTATAAGATGCTCTACAACTTGACATAATGCAACTTGCGGAACAACCTGTAATTGTTAATGAGGGGGTGTGTATCCCGTGAGCGTTGGGAAGCCAACCCTGTCACGGCTTAGTCAATGCCCCACACACTGTAATTTAGCCTGGGCGATCATTCTGATCGCCGCTTTCTAGCTTCTAATGGGGAGGCGTCTGAGCCACACTGTAGCGCAAGTGTGGCGCAGGACAATGGTGACGTCAGACGGCAACTCTGTATTAGGTAGATACGAGGGCTCTTTCCTTAGAACGAGCCTTAATAGCCTGATTAATCAATTCTATATGTTTTCTAACAAGAGTGTGGATTCCGTAGGAGTGTTGCGGCACACGCAACATGGCCATACGAATGCCCTACCTACGGTATTTTAGCGTAGCTGAATATTCCATAGGTTATAAGCGATATAATCAATTACTAGCCTAGAATTACGAATTACTTACTAGCCTTGGATTAAGTAATTTAGTACCTTAGTATTATAATAGCTAGAAGCTATAAAAATATATATTTTTGCCAAGACTACCTCTTAACTTCTAGCTAGTGAAATATATTATATATAATGTTCGTAGCGTTCCGTACTAGTACATCGTGGTTGTTGGACAACGTGGCGCTCGTGTCGCTCCGGAAGAACCTCGGTATCCCTGATAGAAGCAGGGCATAGGTTTGCCTATCAACTTAGGAGCAGGGTATAGGGAGGCCCTGGTTAATTAAGGTGGATATAGCCACGATTCCCTATATTAAGCAGATTAAGCCTACTTTAGGGCCTATAAACGTTATAGGAGGGACAGAGAAAATCTCTGCCCTAGGCAGCTAGAGCGCAGGTTAAGGAGACAGAATATACATCGGTATATAGAATTAATTATAGAGCCTATAGATTCTAATAATTAATAGTTAAAAGCTATTAGCCTAGTATAGATAAGCCTAGTATTAGTATATATATTATTATTACGATATCTAAGAACGTACTATAGTAGCTGCTATTATATTGAGTAATAAGAATAACAAGAGGGCCGTTAAGAAGGACTCTATCCTTCTCTTTAAGCTAGAGTAGTAGAATAACTTTAAGTAGCAGCTTCGGCATATTATAAGTAAGGCAATCGAGTTTATAGACCTAAATAATACCGAGGAATTAGGTAGATATCTAGTCCCTCTAACCCTTAACAATATACCTATTCTTAGGTTATTAACTACCTATATCAAGACTGCTTATTAGACCTATATCTACTAGTATTATAGCCTTACTTAGAGAGCGTAGCTTATAAAAGAGTATATTAAGTAGGCAAACACTAACAGGCCTCCTCCTCTTCTTAGTAAGCATATTATATATACCGATTTAACTACTAACAGGAGGGCTACCTTCTAGAGTATATTAATAATATACAATACTACTATAGCGAACTAGAAATATAACTAGAATAATATTATAAAGGTTAAGAAGTAGATTAGAGAGTATGTTAAGACTCATATGCTAAATCTATACTACCTACCTAAGTAAAGCTTTTACTAATAGTATTAGAACCTTACTAAGTCGATATATTTAAAGGATTATAAGTAAACAAGGATAATATATAAGGACTATAAGGAGTACCTTAACACTAGTAAGGTAAAAGCGGTTAGTAACTAAAGAACTTAGATAGAGAAGTAGTAAAAGCTACTATACCTAGCAAAGTATTATAAAGTAAAAGGGGTAGCTAACCCTAAACTATAGTTTAATAACTTACTAATCTTCTTAAGAGCAACCTAAAGGTTTTAGAGCTAGATACCAGCCTTATATAGGGACTTTAAGAAGTAGGCTAAACAGAAGAACCTTAATTACTATAAAGTAGTAAGGGATTTCCTATAAGACTTTAAGTTTAATAAGCCTTCTAAGCTAAAGCCTAAGAACCTAGTAGGAAAATGTGACGGAACATGGTGACGGTCATGGAGTGACCCATCTGGGACTGGGGCTCTCTATGCTTAGACATCCTGACAAGCTGCTTGTCAGGCTTAGAGGCGCCTATATAAGGAGTGGCAGGTCCCGTAGTGAGAAGAAGAACAGGCACATTCACTGCTTCACATCCATCACCTGCTCTTTACGTGACAGAAAAGGAGGCACGTACGTTACCCTAAATGGCACGTACGTTACCCTAAATAGCAAGTAGCCTCTTCCTAATAGGGCTGGTAAGAAGGGTAAAAGAGGAGGGGATATATAAGAAAAGGCCTTTAAGTAAGAGAGAGCTAATACCTATAGCAACTAAAATCTCTAGAGAGCCTTAGAAGCACCCTAAGCCTTAGAACCTAATTATCCTATAGGAAGACCCGGTTTTCGTTATAAGAAGTATATCTATAGAACAATCTAGTATAACTGGAAAGTATGCTAGTATCTATTTCCCTCTTTTATATATAAAGGTTAGGAACTAAGGCTAAATATAGAGAAGCATATAAAGCAAGCTATTAAGAAGGATTCGCAACTTCGATCGAAGATATTAGCTTATTGAAAAGGGCTAAAAGACAAGTAGAAGGCCTAAAGGTATATAGGGTATAAGGAGAAAGTAAAGGCTTTGAAACTAATAGTAGAAGTTATCCTTATATCTAAGAAGAAGAATAAGAATTAGGTCCTTATTAATTTTATAGTACCGAAGAGCGTACTATAAGTAAGTAGTATTAGTAAATACCCTTTTAAGTACTTAGCCTACCTAGATTCTAGTACCTCTATTTATATTTTTAATAATTAGAAGAGATTTAAAAGCTTTAAGGAAGTAGAGGAAGGGGACTACCTTATAGTAGCTAATAGTAAATTACCGATCGAAGGATATAGGATAGTTTTCCTATATCTATACCTAGGTTAGTATAAATAGGTACTCCTTTGGCTTAATTATATAGCATACTACCCTAAGATAGCTACTAACCTAGTTTCCTTAAGGTACCTGTTAGTAGGTTTCCGGAGATCGTAGTGATCTAAAACGATAAAGAGCAAAGCGAGCAGCAAGGAAATACTAGTTTAAGTTCTGGTTCTGGATTGTCTATCTCCCTTTATCTAAGGGGTAGTTGCGCACCCCTTAAATACCCATATTAAGCAGAGCGCTCGTTAGTAACTATTATATAGTACGTAGGTGCGCTATTTATAGCTATCGCATAAGTGGCGTAGTACGCGCTCTATTCCCTAGAGCAGGAGGCTTAGTAGCGTAGTATATGCCTTATTCCTAAAGCGAGAGGCTTATACACTATGTAGTTATAGGGATTAGCACCTAACCCCCTTTACTGCAATCAACACCGGTAACTCTTCTTTTATAACTATACTAGCGCTTTATCAACCGAAATAGGAAATCCTAGATTATTTCGCTCCCCTTATTACTAGAATAGGAAATGCTAATCACTTAACTTCTCGTTTGCTAATTAGAATGTTGAATTCTGGTTACTAATCCCTGGTATAGAAGGCACGACTTTAGTGCCTTCCAGATATACCTCTAAACAGCGTAATGGTAAGCGCGTTACACTAGCAACTATTGTTGTAAAAGCTTGTAGTCCTAAATAGGAATTACAATAGGAAAAATCAGAGCTCTAGACTGGCTAATTACGAACTCCGAACGCTCTTACCCCAAACCTATAAATAGGTAGGTTCTCCTACTAAATACTACCTGCTCTCTTTCTCCCTATAATCCGCACTAGCAGCAGTAGCAGCAGCAACAACAATAGTAGTAGTAGCAGTAGCAATAATAACAGCAGTAGCAGTATTAGTAGTAACAAGTAAGTTGCTTACTATTATGCACTGATGCTTAAGTATGCTGATCTTGTTATTTATAGTATTGGATTTTAATAATAAGTAGAGTAGGTGCTCCTATAGGAGCGCGGGCAGCAATGCCTGTATATATACTAATAATAAGGGCGGCGACGCCCTTAATATGCTTATAACTGACACTTCTAACAAGCATCTTACTTAGGAGGGTAATGATAATGCGTTTAAGGATATATCTAAGTGCGCTATTGCTAATAATGGCGACTAGGAGAGTATAGCGGGTAGCGACAATAGCGACGACGATAATAATAACAGCGATAATCCCGATACTATAGATGCAGCTATACTTGCCGTATAGCCTAAGTCCGTAGATAGCTGTACCAACGCCGACTCTACGCCCCTTGATTCTAAGAGGCTAATTACATATATATATATCCTGCTTAAGTAGGCTATTACGCTCTAGTATAAGGAGGAGGCAGAGGAGGAGGCAGAGGAGGAGGCGGCATATAAGGCAGAGATTGCTATATATAAGGTACGTCTCTCTAAGCCTGCTAAGTACGCTCTACCTACGTTGCCGGCTATAAAGAAGGCGGCGTTAGCAGCTACGTATATGCGGCGTAAGGCGCTATACGCCACTACAAGCACGCCTATACCGCTAGTAGTAATATTAGCAGTAGTAACGGCAAGTTTATTGTCCAGTAAAAGCTTAGACAACTCTATTGTCTGCTCTAGCTACTATATACGCTGTATGTCGGACTGTATAAAGCCTTGTAAAAGGTCGTTACACACTTGTATATATAAACTAGAGGGTAAGCATCTTACTCTTATCGTCCTTATTATTAATATTACTAACATATATAAAGTTTATAGCCTATATAGTGTTATATACGCTATTGTTTGCCTTAGCTATCTATACTTACTTTTAGCAGGCGTTAAGGACTTGTTTGACAAGTCCGGCAATTTCGTACTATATACGGCGTACTGCAATTGCATATTAGGCTACGGCCTCTAGTATTAGCGTTGCTTGTCCA
Organism: Phyllachora maydis; assembly: GCA_029339225.1. Lineage (NCBI taxonomy): Eukaryota > Fungi > Ascomycota > Sordariomycetes > Phyllachorales > Phyllachoraceae > Phyllachora > Phyllachora maydis. The sequence goes on along the minus strand of JAQQPM010000006.1, from coordinate 101,868 downwards.
GGCACTTATATATACCGATATAAATTCCATTTATATATTGTTTCTATTGTCTTATTGTTCCTAACGTATATTATAGCCCTAAGTTAGTCCGTCTATTCTTAGACTGCTTTTTAAAGCTCTGCTCTAACCTGGCTATAAAGGCCAAAGTAAGTTACGATCTTTAGTATTGTCTATTGTTTAATTGGAATACTTATTGGTTGTAGGATTGGAAGATATGGCGCAATAGCGCTAAGTATGCCTTAGTCCTAGTAGGCAAGGCGCGCGCTCTTGTCAAGCATAGGGCGCCTATAGCAGGCATAACGCCCGTATAGAAAAAGCTTATAGTAATAGCTGCTATAGGTAAGGCTATCGATGTTTTATTGTTATGATTAGGAGGTAGAGGGCACTAGCATGTATATTACGCTAGCTATAAAAGTATAAATTAAGATCGTTTTATACTTTGCCTTATATTCCTCATTATACTATAAATAAATCGTCCTAGTAGTCTTTGTCTTTTACACTTACAATCTTGCCCTAAGTTATATAGACTCTTCCTATTACTTAGCCGGGCATTAAACCTAGCCTTCTACTCTAATCTTAGCTATATTAGTAGTAATAAGCTTTTCAAGCGTCTTATTCGGCATACGCTTAGTTATAGTATCGGCTAGATTGTCGTTGCTACTAATCTATCTGATTTCTGCGATTTTACGGTTTTCGTAGCTCTATTATAGAGCTATTATATCGATTATAAGGCGCTTTTCTACTATTGTCCTAAGCTTTACTAGGCACTTATATAAACTAAATAAGTCTGTACAAACGACGATTAGTAGTAGTAATTATAGACCTAAGCCTAGGTAGATCTTAGTAAGCGTCTGGTATAGTATATACCTAAGATCGAACCCGCTTACTATTCTGTATATTTTACTTGCTAAAACGCTTCTCGTTACCTGTTTATACTTAGTTAAAGACTAGTATATAATATTACTATATAGGTTAAACTTGTTTATACCGCTCGTCTTATTTCCAAATATTATAACGAATCTAATCTGCAATGTTATATCGGCATTATTAGCAAATAATCCGTCTATAAAAACAAAGAGCTTAGCTATCTTAAGTTCGAGTTACAGGTAGTGCAGCCTATGTATTAAGTTCTCAATCTGCCATTACAATTAAGCGTTAAGCTTAGCAATCTCGGTCATACTAGGCTTAGTTAACTATACTGCTACTAATAAGTTAAAAGTCGCCTCTAGCTGGCAAATTATAGTAATATAGGTACCGCGTATGCGTTGTTCGACGTATACTTGCTTCGCTGTTTTAGCATCTAGGCTTATAAGTTCGAGTTACGTAGCTTGCCCTTTTTACCGAATCTCAACAGTATCCGCGCTCGTTTCAAGCCTATATCCGTTAAAGTCCGTAATTGATTTATCTATTAAAAATACTAGCGGCTTATACTTAAAGCTAGCCTTATCCAGCTTAAGCTTTTCCTTTTATCTATAAAGGCTTACTTACTAATATTAAGAGTATCGTTGGTTTATAGGCTAACGATTCTAAATCCGCTTCCAATTCGCATCTTACTAATTATAAGGTATAGATCGAAGGCACTTAGTTCGAGATCGAGATATTTAGTATGCTAGTTCATATATATTACCTACTAGTATAGTCTAGCTTCAGCTAGTCTATATAATAGGGTTTTAATAAGTAAGATAGTATAAGGGGGATAAAGCGTCTTAAGCTCTTTAGGTAATAGAAGAATCACTTTCCTTACTAGCTGTAACTTAGCTTGTATATAAGCCTAGAAAACGTTATGCACCTACGCCTTAAAGCTAAAGCGCGTTCGCAGCGTCGGCAGTAGTAAGAGCATAAGTCGCTATACATAGCGTTGGATTATTAGCGATTAAGTAAGCAGGTACTTCTTATCCTTATTACTAAATCCCTAAGCTATAAAGTGTAATTTCTCGCATAGTAAAGTAAGCTTATCTTTTACTTCCTAGACAATCCTTAACTTAAAGATCTAGTAGTCTAAAGTGTCCTCTAGCATCTAAATCGCTTTAATTACCCTAGCTACTAGGAGCGAGTTCAGTTCTATTTTATTAGATTCTTAGAATGGTATACTAGGTATAATAATCTTACCTTTAGCTTGTAGTTTAAGCGCAAGGTTATAGTTGCGCTTTTCTTTTTCCGAAATAAAGTTATTAGTAGGTACTAGGTTCTTTCAGGGTTGTCTATACTAGCAGGGCTACTCGGGCTAGGGATATTAGAATGGCTTTAGCCGCTTAACTCTAGCTTGATTGTCTTACTTATCCTATGCTAGCTCCTAGTAATATGGTTTAACTACTATATTCTGAAATTCTATAAGTCCGTTAACTATATTGACGATTACTATCGTATCTATAGCCGAGATTACCTTATAAGGTCCTATCTATCGGTCGCTTTCCCGGAATACAAGCACTTTAATACCTACTTCTAGTAAGTATAGTAGTACGTCTTCTATACTTAGTCTATTACGTTATATAAGAGTGTCTTATATAGTCCTTATATTATTTAGGATTCGCAATTATGTTATAGCCTTCCGAATTGCGCCTACTCGGCGTAGTTAAGATAGAGAAGGCAGTATATCTATAGTAAGGCGTAGGTATACACTAAAAACTAAGAGCGTTAGTACTAGCCTGTCCGGGCTAGCAGTATTATTAATTATACTTAGTACTGCTTATAGGTATGCTTCTTTTAAGCAAGATCCGGCAGTCTTTGATTTAATAATGTTATAGGCCCTTCTTAGTAGCCTATAATACCGCTTGATCTTGCCGACTAACTGGTATGCCTTAACTAATACTAAATAGCAGGTTATACCTATAAGCTTAGCTTCTACCTAGAACTTGCGTACTTTGAAATTAGTGCCTTTATTATAGTGCAAAACATTAGGTAGTCTAAGGTATATATCGATCTAACATTCCTTTAGCTGCTTCTATATCTCTTTAGCTAAGAGATCGTTTAAAAAGCAGGCTGCTTAGAATAACGTTATAGCATCGACCATATATAGTACCTTAGAATTATCAATGTCTAGGACATCTATAACGATCTTAAAGTTAAAGCAAATATCGTCTTATAATACAAATCTAAACCGTTATAGTACTATACCTTTAATCTAGTAGAAGTAGCAGAACTTATTAATTATCTTGATAGCGCTATATTCTATTTAGTAGTCTGCTTATTATAGTAGTTTATACAATCTATCGACTATAGGGTATCTATAATGTCGATAAATACGTCTTAGTTCGGCCTCTATAAGTTATAGAGGCGTAGGACATTTATTATCTGCTATAAACGCTATACTTAGGAGTTTAATCCCTTTTATAGAGATCTATAGATATCTCTATTTCTGTTAAATATATATACGCTTTTCTAACTTAGATATAAGTTTGTTTATTATATTATTAAGGTAGACGCTAAGCTTATCCATGTTCTTTAGATATATAAGAAAAGGGGTTAGTATCTCTAATATATAGAAAGTTGTATAACTAATATCAAGTTCTACTTTGACTGTTCTAAATAATCGTTTTAAATCCCTAGACCTAAAAAGTATATTTGCTTCTCCTATATATAACTTGTTAATTTCAAGCGATCTAATTATCTTCTTTAGTATAAGGAATTGTCGGAGTCTAATAGTCGAAACATCGGTAGCCTTAATATCGGGTATAATCCCTTGGAATTTAGTCTTGGTATACCTATTAAGCATAAACTAAATGGCTTTTATTTTCTTAGTATCCTTTTCGCCATCTTTATACGGTTATTCGCTCTTAATAATTAGATAGAGGAAAGCTTAGTTTACAAAGTAAGTTACTGCTATTTATTCTTCTTTAAAACTAATTACTAGTACTTCGTTTCTACCTTAAGTTTGATCGGTCTTTTAGTTATCTACCTATACTTTAAGCTCGGTATCTTCTTCCTTTACTTTGTATTTATCGTCTAAATCCTTATAATTAAGGAGGAACGCTATATATTATCTATAATCTTTATTAATACCTTTTCGCTTAAGCTATTTACTCTTAGCTTTTACCTATTCCTTTTAGCTATATATAAAGGAGCGGTGATCTAGCTTGCTATAAATCCAATAACCTACTTTAGTATAGCTTTTATTACGGTTCTCTTACTAGAGCTCGTTTTGCTTTCTATACCTAGTAGTACCTTTAGGTTGTTATATATATATTGCCTAGTTTCTCTTGAAGATTGAATCTATAATCAGGTTACTCCGATAGTTTCTTATAGGCCTGGCCTTCGTTATAGTAAACCTATAGTCTATTAAGAATTAGCAATATATTTAATCTGCTTCTTTAACGTTAAGTGTTTAGCAGAGTATAGCTACTAGCTCTTTAAAGCTTGTTAGTAGTTTATATAGGGCAATCTTTAGCTTAGACACTCCTTAGTAGGCTTGGATTATATTTATAACTAGGAACTCCTTATAGTTATAGAGCAGACTAAGCCTATATTAGCTTTGTTAGAGTCTATTAAGCAAGATCTAGAGAATTTCCTTTATAGACTTATTACTATTCTTGCTTTTAAGGTATATAGACTGGAAAGTAACAGTATTCCAGACATATAAGTAGTTATTCTACTTAGTACTTATCTTAAAGTATCCCTTTAAGATACTATATAGTTATACAAAGAAGATGCTAAGAGGGATATAGTATAAGTAATATTCCTTAGCTTACCTTAAAAGTATATTTGGAAAAACAGTGCCTAGTAGGCTATGATCGATCTAGAAAGTCCAGTAGCGGTATAGGAAGAAACAAACTTTATTATCAAGGATATCGTTGTTAGACCTAGAATAGCTATCTTTTAAGTCCTAAGACTTAATAAAATCAGTCAGGGTTTTTCAATTAATGCTTATCTTATTTATCTAGCTTATTTCGATCAGTAGGATGGCTATATACTTAGTACTTCTATATGTAATATACTTATACCGGGCATACCGCTCTTTATTATCTGCTTAGGGTTAAGCATGTTCTAGCCTATATCTAGTATTAATACCAGGGGTTTGTATAGGTTGCGTAGGGTTCTGTCATCCCCCTTAATTAGTTCTCTAGTTATAGCCTTAGTAGTTACCTTAGCTATAACCTTAGGTATGACCTTGGCCGGCACTTTAGGTGGTTAGTAGGAATCTGTAGCCTTCGCTAGTGCCCTTATTAGCCGGCGGGAATCCTGCTCCTATTACGCTTCTAAGTCTATAAATCGGAAGTATCATCCATAGGTCCGGATTTAGCAGGTAAAAGGTGTTTCTAAACTAACTGCAGTTACTGGTATAGAGCGTTCTGCTTTAGGCCGCTGTCTAGTATATACCTAGGTCTTAGCCGCTTACTAGTTGATCGTTATTTATAATCGAGCTGCTTGTTAGTCTGTATTACTAGATAGCGTTTATAGTTATATTACCGATCTGTATCTCCCCCTATAGTACCTTCTGTAGCTAGGTACTAAATTCAGGGTCTTAGGTTATTATTAGTATAATCTCCTTCCCTTTTTCTGTTTAAGCAGGAAGAGATGTCGTTATATAACGTCTATACTTGGCCTAGATCAACGGTCTATAGATTTAGAGGAGTATATTAAGCCCATAATTGTTAGACAGGTTATTAGCAAGCGTTATAAGTCCTTTAAAGAGCTTCTGCCCTTTTAAACCATCTATAAGGACATAGCTATCGTTAAGTGTTTAGCGTAGTTATAAGTATAGTTTGTTGTTCAACTTATTAAAGTAGTTAGCTATCTAGTCTTTAAAATCCAAGCGGAATTTATAGTATAGATCTTTAGATTATTGCCCCTTATAAGTGCTAAGGTAGGAGAGCGTATATAAGTTAAGCACTTTATCGCTATTATACTCTAGATTAATACGCTTTAGCAATCTATAGAAGGTTTAAGTGTTAAATTTATTAATGCTTATAATAGGTAGCTAAGTAGGGAATTCTTATTTAAAACGCTCTTCGAGATCCTAGGCTATACTTAACAAAATACTTAGTATATAATAAGGGTTTGTCTTAATATCCTCCCTTCTTAAGGCTTTATAAGTAGAAAGGTCTTAGGACACTATAGTATATTAATTGTAGTAAAGTTAGTTAGTAATATAGTTTTAGTAGCGTTCTTTCGAGTAACATTTCCTTGGTCTAGAAGCTTAGGTTAAGCTTCTTTAGCCTAGGAGGATAGGTTTATAGTATTGGTTTTCTTATAAGCGATATTACTAAGTTAATAGGGTGGTTGTCTAGTTGCCCGATCAATAGCCCTTAGTAAGTAAACTGTAATCTACTTAGTTAAGGTTGTTAAGCACTTGACTAACTACCTTACTACTCTATATTGCCCCTATATCGCAATATAGAGACAATACTGATCAGTGTAAGTAGGTTTCTAGAGATTGTAGTAATCTAAAATAATAAAGAGCAAAGCAAGTAGCAAGGAAATACTAGTTTAAGTTCTAGTTCTGGATTATCTGTCTCCCTCTATCTAAAGGGTAGTTGCACACCCCTTAAATACCTATGTTAAGCAGAGCGCTTATTAGTAACTATTATATAATACATAGGTACGCTACTTATAGCTATCGTATAAGTGGCGTAGTACGCGCCCTATTCCCCAGAGCAGGAGGCTTAGTAGCGCAGTACGTGCCCCATTCCCAGAGCGAGAGGCTTATACGCTGCACGGTCACGGGGATCAGCACCTGACCCCCCTTACCGCAATCAACAGTACCTTTATAAAAAGGGAATATAGTAGGATTACTAGAAGTAGGGTACCCTTTCCTACCTTAGAAGGATATTAGACTATAATAAGATCTGCAAAATCTAAGAATCCTATAGCTAGTTCTTACTAAAGCACGTTATAACTAATATCTTAGTATTAGTCTTTATAATATAAAGGGAATAAGGTAGGTCTTAAAAGAAGAAGACTAAGCCTAGGACAATCTAAGTATAGTACTAGCAGTTAGGTTATCCAAACCTAGAAGCGCTCTATCACCTTATTTAGAGTAGTAAGGGAGTTAAGATTACTAGAAACTATAAGGTAATTAGAACAGTAGACTATCTATAGTATCATATAGGAAAAGGCCCTAATTACTAGGTCTTAAGAGTAGCCTAACTAGATCCAGAGTACCCTAGCAATATCCTAGCCCTTAATTTCTATAATATTAAAAGGTCTAAGGAAGGCTTTACATCTATTATACTATTATTAGATTGCAAGTTAGGCCTAATATAGGACTATTATCTTTATAATCAGTCGGTTAAGAGTATTATTATAGCCCTAGATAACTGCCTTTTAAATCTTAATCAAAGGTATAGAATTTAGGTTCTAGATATTAAAGCTAATAACGAGATTATAGGAAGAAAGGGAGTAATCTAAGCCTAGTTATAAAGGAAGTATATTAGAACAAATCTCTCTACTCCTTAGACCTAAGATCAGAACAGAGGTATAGAAAGAGCTGCCAGCATTCTAAAAAGGCATATAAAAGCAATAGTAGTAGAGACTAACTTACCTTTAGATAAGATAGCTAAGGTATTTAGAATAGCGGTATATCTCTTAAATCGTACTCTAAGGTATTAGCTAAAGTGGAAAACACTATATAAGGTATTCTATTTATTTATAGAATTAGTAGGCGCTAAAGAGGCAATGCCTATTAAGCTATAGTAAGGGTATCTCTAGGTTTTCCTATATTAAGCCTTTATATTAGAAGTAGATATATAGCTTAAAAAGAATAAGCTAAAGAGGTTTACTCTAAAAGTATTCCTTAAATACCTAATTAGATATAACTTAACAAATATTTATCGAATCTAGAACCCTTAAACTAACAAGATTATAGTAACCTAGGATATAATTTTCAATAAGAAAGTAGTATTCAACGGGTCTAAAGAGTACCTTATAGTTAGGCTAAGAGATCTAAGCTTGGAAGAACTAAAAGAGTAGCTTACTAAGATCGAAAAAAGGACAGAATCTGAAAATCTAAATACCATAGTAGCCGATATCCCTACCTAGAATATACTCTATAAAGTAGGGGTAATAGACCTAGGTAATAGATTAGAAGAAGAAAAGGAAAAGGATATTAATATGCCTAACCTTATGGATAATACAGAACTAGACAATTCGGTAAAAGTAATATAAGAACCTTAGTATATAAAGGCTTACCTACTCCTATATCCAACTCTAGAAGCTATACCCCTACTAACAATATAGGGTATACTAAGAGCATACCTTATAGTATGTTTTAGGAATTAAGTTCTTAGTTAGTAGTTCCTTAACGCTATTATAAAGGGAGATAGCCTTACCTAGAAGGCCTCTATTATTACTTAAAAGCTTATAAATAAAGACCCTAAGATAAAAGAGAATATGCTAATATCCAAGATCCTAAGTATTAAGGACTTTAAGCTAGGTACCGTTTACTCTTCTTAGCTACTTCTAATACCTAAGCTATACTAGAACCTTAAAAGCTACCTATAGAAGGAGTACTTTAAAGAAGTCAAAAGGTAGTACCTTCTTACATACCTAGAAATATAGGAGGAAGTACTAATCCCTAAGGCGTAGGGCAAGCAGGTCTTGGACAATATATAGGTATATATATACAAAATTAATAAGTATAATTACCTAGAGAAGTTTAAGGCTAGGTTAGTAGTCTAAGGCGATTAACAATAAGAGACCCTAAAAGAAGATATATATATAGTAATATTAGCTAGAAAGTCCTTTTAGATCTTAATAGCAGTAGTAGTAAAATTCAATATAAAGCTGATCTAGTTTAACGTTTTAAATACCTTTTACAATACTTATCTTAACCAGGATATATATATAAGACTCCTAGTAGGTTAAAGGAAGTAGGGTATAGTCTATAAGCTAAAGAAAGTACTATATAGACTTTAGGAATCGCCTTACCTATAGTATAAAGAGTTTAGTAGTACTCTTTAGGATCTCGGGCTTAACGTAATACCCTATAAACCGTATATCTTTTAGAAAAGAGAAGTCTTTATTCTCTTTTATATAGACAATATTACAATAGCGTACTATAAGAGGTACAAAGCCCTTGCTAAAGGCCTAATAAGCTTGCTCTAGTTAAAGTATAAGATAACCAGTAGTAGTAAGCTAAACTGGTTTCTTAGGCTGTAAGTTATTTAGGATTAGAAGCACTATAAGATCTATCTCTTATAGACAATATACTATAAGAAAATCTTTAGATTAGTAGACAACCTAGTAATCGGAAGTAAGGTAATAAAGCTAATAGCATAGAGATATACCTCTTCTATAGCACTAGAAGGATTAAAGAGCAACCTAGGACAGGTAACGAATGCCGAGATAAAGTTATACCAGAGAAAAGTCAGCTTAATAATATATATAGTAGTATTTACAAGGGTCGATATAGCCTTTACTATATTAAGATTATCGAGATTTCTTATAAACCTAGGTCTAGAATATTATAAGGTAGTAGATTATTGCCTTAACTACCTATACTATTCTAGGAATTAGTACCTTTAGCTTAGAGGTAGAGATATATATAAGGTTTAATATAATACTTCCTTTGCTAATAATATAGCTAATTAGAAAAGCTCTTAAGGATATATAGATAGATAGATTCTATTACGCTATCTGATCCCCGTAGGGGATATCTAGGTAGGCTGAGCTAGTGCTATAGGAAAACCGTACAACGGGTGAAAAACCTATAACCGTACATAGGAAAAAAGGGGGGGTGTGATAGGGGGTAGGCCAATCTTCACCAGAGTAGATACTGCCCCTTTAGGAGTGTGAAAACATACTGCCTAAAGGGGTATAGGCTAGACCGCTTCTAGCCTTTAAACAATAGAGTATTCTGGCAGTCTAGTAGCAATATAGCGAACTAGGGGGCGTATAGCGCTGCTGCCCCCTTTTTCGAGTCTATAGAGAAAGCTATATATATCCCCTCTTTCCCCCTCCTTAAAGGAGGATAAAGGGTAGGCCGGGTAACTATCGAATATATGTCGGATGTCCTTTATAGCTAGGTAGTAGTAGCAGAGGGGGTTATTAACCCTAGGTACCTTATAGGTATATAGGAATCCCCTTAGGCCTATCTTCCCTATATAGGCCTGTATTAGCAGCGAGCTTTTAGCCTTAGAGAGGTTATAGTAGCGTTTTTAGAAGGCCTTCTTAAAGGCCTTAGCTAGGTTCTCCTCTTAAAAGGTAGCCTTAGCTAATTTCTCTAAGAGGCTCTCTGTATAGGGGTTGTAATTAGAGGCCCTAGCCTCCTATAGATAGCGATCCTTCTAGGCAGTATAGAGGGGTTCCTTATTAATAGCCTTCCTTAGTTGTCAGTAGTACTACTAGGCTATTACCTCCCTTTTTCTTTCTTACTTTGTATGCCCTCCTAGGGGAAGGCTAGTCCTAGGGGTCCTGTTTCTAAGGGTAAGGCATAGGGCTTCCTTCTGCTTAGCCACCTCTTTCCCTATAGCCCTGTTTATTCTAGCCTGGCTGAAAAAGGAGAGGGCGTTAAGGTAGAGGTTAAGGAGGGGGACGTTAGCCTTATAATAGAGGCTTTGGACCAGTGTCCTTTTATAGGCCCCTATAACCCTCCTTAAGGCCTTGTTTTTAGCTGCTAGTAGGCCTCTAGTTATACCTTATAGCCTGTTTAGTGTTATAGGTATAGGGGTATACCAGGCTAAGGCTATATAGGCTAGGACCGGCCTTATTACTGCTATATATAGGAGCCTAGTCTTTTCGATTCTAGGTCTCTAGGTCTTTCTAGCTAGCCTAGGAATAGCAAGGGACTACGTTTTTAGCTTCTGCCGTAGGGTGCTAGCATAGGCCTTCCAGGTAAGCTTAGGGTCTAGCCAAACCCCTAGAAAACGGGCCTCTATAGCTAGTTATAGGGGGGGGGAGTCCCCTATTAGCCCTAGGTTAATATGGTTAGTCTAGGGCCTCCTTCTAGGGGGGAAGTATATAAGCTCGCTCTTTACTACTAAGAAGGTAACTCTAGCGGTTATTACCTAGTCTAGGCACTCTTTCTAGGCCTCTTCTAGCTGCCTAACCGTTATTGCAGTTTCCCTGCCAAAGGCTAGTAGGTTAGTATCGTTTATATAGCCTATAGTAGAGATAGTAGGGTATTTTCTCTCTAGTCTTTTGTATAAGGGGTAGAGATATAGGATTAAGAGGATTAGTAAAAGTAGTAAGCCTTAGGGTACTCCTGTTAGTACTAGGATTTACTGGCTTTTTTAGCTGTTAAACAGGAGGCTGGTAGTCCTAGAAAAGAGGAATTCCTTTAGCCAGGATAGTAGCTAGGTAGGTAGCCCTAGCTAGTCTAATATAGCTAGGAGTCTGTTATAAGGGATACTGTCGAAGTACCCTAATAGGTCTAGCTATAGAAGGGAGGCCCTGGCTTTATACTTCTATGCCTCTTAGACCTAAGCTATAAGGAGGTATATAGCTAATTCGATAGACTTATAGCAGTAGTAGCCCTGTTATATTGCTAGAATTAGCTTAAAAGCCTCAGCTATATCCCTTATCTTAGTCCCTATAACTTTCTCTAGGACCTTACTAATATAGTTCAGTAGGGCTATAGGGTAGTAGCCTCTAGGGGTGTTATAGGTGTCTGGCTGTTTTCCTGGTTTAGGGAGGACAATAGTAACTACTTCCTTATATTCCTATAGATAGAAGCTATAGAGGAAGGATTTCAAGGCTAATATAGTAAGGGCCTTATATAAAAGGTCGCTATAGGCCTTTAGAAAGCCTATAGGGAGTTCGTCAGGTTCTAGTACTTTCTAGGGTTTTATTGTTTTAACAGCCTTTTTTATATCGTCTGGCCTAACCGTCTAGCTAACTAGTAGCCTAGGGCCTATTAGGGGTTCCTCTAGGCTATCCTCTTAGGGGGAGGGGGGGAAGAAGCGTGCTAAAAGGGCCTTTACCTTCTCCTAAAAGGTACTAGCTTGTCTAAGGGTTAGTAGTTTAGAAGGGGGTAGGGCAGTAGTGCTTTATAGCCTAGCCTATCTTTCTAGTTACTAGAGCTTCTCTGGCTTTTCTCTAGCCTTTTATAGAAAGGCCCTTTAGGTCTTTCTCTTATTCTCTCTTATAGCCTTTGTTTGCTCCCTCTAGGCTAACTTATAAGCAGTAAGGAGGGCCTGGTTACTAAGGGAGCGTTAGAGCTATCTTTCTGCCCTTTTTCTCTCCTAGACTACCTAGTAGATTTCGTTGTTCTACTAGGGGGTACTCTTCCTTCTAGTAGTTGCTAGGGCTCCTTTAGAGGTTATAGCCCTAGTAATACGCGAGAGTTCCTTTAATAGTCGCCTATAGGCCTCTTAGAGCTTAGCTAGGTTAGAGAGGTATAATAGATATCTATAGCCCCCTATATTATATATTAAGGAGCTGGCCTCTCTTACTACCCCCTCCTTATCCATCTTCTTCTACTAGAATTAGGGGGCAGCGGTAGGGTTTCTATAGTCTCTAGGTCAATATCTAGTATCTAGGGGTAGTAGTCTAAGCATAAGCGTATATCTAAGCTAGTATAGGAGCAGGTAAGGCTACTACTAAGCCAGAAGTAGTTAATAGTAGAGGCCCTACCTGTTTAGCTCCTCTATAGCGCCCTAGTTATAGCGCCGTAGGGGGTATAAAGGGTAAGCCTCTACTCTGCTATTAATAGTAGTAGGTCTTCTAACCTAGGGCTAAAGCGGTTATATTAGTCCTATAGGGGGTGGTAAAGGTTAAAGTCCCTAGCTAGAAGGTAAAGGCCTAGATAGGCGTTAATCTTCCCCCTTATTTCTTCTATAAGAGGGGTTAAGCTAGTCTAGGGTTAGGGATTATTGTATAAGGACTAGACTATAAAGGGGCCGTTCTTAGTCTATATAGTAGCCCTAGCCCAGTCTAAGCTAAAGCTGTAAGTCTATATTACTAGCGGGAGTAATTTATAGATATAAAGTAAGGCTTGTCTATTAGGGGTGAAAACAAGGTAGTAGGGGGCTGATCTAGGGTAGTAGATAGAGTGCTATACCTGCCTATTAATCTAAGGCTCTTATATAGCAAGTATTTCTTCTTTTACTATAGAAAGTAGTACTTCCTATACCTCCTTTAAGCCCTATATGTTCTAGAGGTATATCTTTATATCTCTATCTTCTCTAGCTATATAGTAGGCAGTAGTTGTTATATAGTAGTAGCGTTAGCTAGTCTAGTATCTAGGTCTAGTCTAGGTCTAGCATCTAGGGGTCTAGGGGCTCCTATAGGCTCTAGGGTTCTAGTAGGTCTAGTAGCCCCTTTAGGGCTTATAGCTAGCATAGAAGAAGGGGGGGTTTAGCCGCTTAGGTAGCTAAAGCAGGTAGTAATTATACTCTAGTTAGGGGTTAACCCTCTTAATACTATTGGCCAGCCCCTCTGTCTCTTCCCTAAGACTATAGTATAGCCTTCCTTCCCCTTCTCTTATAATAGGGCCTACTAAGAGGGGTATTACTACTGTTATTATTATTACTGCTATTGCTATTAGTACTGGTATAAAGGCGGTTAGTTAACGTTAAAGGCCTTAGGCCTAGAACATAGATATCCTTTAGCCTATACCTATACCTCTTTTAAGCAGGGGCAGGCCTCTAAGTAGGTATGGTAAGCTTAGTAGTAGTTGCGGCAGTAGGGTGCCCTAGAGCAGGTAGGGGCTTCTAGCATAGTATAGCTATTAGCGCTATAGTTATAGCAGATCTCTTCTTTACTCTAGCATACCTTAGCCCTATAGCCCTATTTCCAGCATTATAGGCATTAGATAGGCTTAGCTTCGTCGATCTAGGGCTCTGCTTCTAGGGCTTAGTAGCTCTAGAAGACCCCCTCCTTATAGGCTTTCTAGGCTGCCTTTAGGGAGGTAAAGGCTATTAGTACCTTAACCCTAGTCTGTTCTAGCCCTTAAGGGTGCTAGACCTTTGCCCTAACTACTATAGGGTATTGCTTTTTAGCTTTTTCTAGAAGGCCTTCCTCTATAACCCGGTTATAGACTATAAGGCCCTTAACCGCTACTACCTAGGTTATGGTATATAGGGAGGCCTTTTTGCTAAAGGCCCTTGTAATCTAGGCAGTATTGCTCTCCAGGCTCTTCTTTATCTCTATATTCTCTATAACTAGAAGGAGGTTGCTACTAGAGAGCATCTAAACCCCCTAAACTACTAGGCTAGAAGCCTGTTAGATAGCCTATACTACTTCTAGGGCAGATTTAGTAAGTACCTATTACTAGGCTAAGCCTAGTCGGATAAGTACCTAGTGCTTTAGGCTAGGCCTAGTTACCTTGCTAGCTATTAGCTTACTAGCTATATTAGCCTAGGTAGGGGCTATAGGCTAGGAGTGGCTAGGCTGTTGCTGCTATTACTGCTATTATTACTAGTAGTAGCTAGGCTACTAAGGGTATTGCTAGTACTATAGCTTAGGCGTTGCTAGGGTAGTAGGGCGGTTTTAGGGTACTAGAGCTGCTGCTATAGCTAGGGCTTCTCTAGGTAGGTCCTAGAGCAGGGCTATAAGGGCAATTTACCTAGCTTTAGTAGTTGCTTCTACTATACTATAGAAGTTAGTACTATTCTTAGCTAGGCTAATTATCTAGTCTAGGAGGCTAGAGAGTATAAGGGCGAGCTTAGGGGGGCTAAGGGCAGCCTAGGCGGTTTTTTTGGTTACTAGGGTACTATGGTTAGCCTTAGTAGCACTGTTATTGCTTCCTTCTTTCCCTGTATTTTTCTCCGATTTTTTCCCTAGCTTTTTCAAGGTTTTCTGGCTAGAAGGGGCCAGGGCTAGGGCATACTAGCTGCCGTTTAGGCCCCTAAGGAAAGGGGTAAAGATGTTGGTTAAGAGGGGGGTGCTAATTATAAGGGCGTTGATAATAGAGAAGGCGCTAGAGCTAGGTACTATAGGTACTATAGTTATAGTACCTATAGCAGTCTCTTTAGCAGTAGTAGAGGTAGTAGTTTAACGGTCTTCTATTTCTATATTATTGTTTAGATAGTCCGTACTTAAGGGTTAGTAGTCTATACTTAGGGGCTAGCTTAGAGGGTTGTTATTATTATTATTAGCTATAGGTAGGGCAGGGTTGCCAGGGCATAGAGCCGTATTAGTAGCCTATATATAAGGAAATTGCAGTTGCAAGAGGGCAGCTAGGCTTGCCATTTTCTGCATTTTCGTATGCCTAGGGCTATCGCGTAACCGACAGCGCTATAGCGAAAATTGGCGGGCGTTGTGTCCTTAATCGGACGGTTCGAATGGATGTGGTTGCACGCGATTTAGTGTAGTTTTGACTAAAAACTCGTTTTTCGTTTTTAGGTAACCCTTACCTTACTCTATTAGAGACTCCTTAAGGATATATAATTAAGCTTTTTAGTAGGCTAGTTGGTTAAAGGGCAAGTAAGTAGACCTGTATAATAACCTCTACTATAGAAGCGGAATTGGTATCTATAATAGAAGCAGTGCAAAAAGCGCTGTATCTCCGCTACCTAATCTATAATCTTAGAATTAGTCTTGAAAGGGAGTATAGTATATAAGTGTTCTATAATAACGCTTAAACCGTAAGACTAGTAACTAGGGATAAAACACTAAAAACGAAGCTCTAATATATCGATATTAAGAATTACTAGCTCTAATAGGAAGTTATTGTTAAAAGGGTTCTTATAGACTATATACTAATAGATTAATAATTAGTAGATAGCCTAACGAAAGTTCTTATAAACAATAGTTTTACTGCTTTCTATAAGCAGGTTAGTATAGTAGAAAGGAAAGAAAAGATTAAGAAGCGGTAAAAGGAGGAAGGCTAAGATATAGAGACTTAGCAGCAGGTATAGAAGAGAGTACCCTAAGAAACTAGTTTATTAACCTAAACGTCGCTATTATAATCCATAAGCATAAAATTAATCAGGGCCTAGCTAGAAGTCCTAGGGTACACTAGGGCAGTAGCAGAATCCTCCTTTATAGCTATATTAGTAGCCTATAGTATACTCTTTCCGTTATTGTTATTATTATTGTCGGATTCTATTACTACTACCTACTTCCCTCTCCTTTTCCTCTCTTCCTTCTTTTAGATAGTTATAGCCTATTTCTACGTTTATAGTTCTTAGATCAAGCTAATATACTTTTGAATAAGAGTATACAACGTCTAGACAAGGACAGTTAGGATAGACTAGAAGTATAATAGAATAGGATTATAAGGTAACTTACTACTAGGGCTATAATACTAGAAGAGTATTTAATAATATAGGCCTAATAGGCCTATACTACTGCTAAGATCTTGTTATTATCTGTTAAAAACGTAGGTTAGTGTAAACAGTACTAAGGGGGTATATAGGCTAGACTTATAAAAGATATATAGATACTGGTAATAGGAGTAATTTGAATACTATAACCGAGAAGAAACATAGGGACCAAGCTACGCTATATACAGTACTAAAGGGGAAAAATCGCCAGAATCTGCCTATAAGACCAAGTATATAAGACAGTACTTATAGCATACCTTATATAGCTTACTATCCTAGATAGTAGAAACTACTAGTCATATAGACAGTAATACTCCTATAAGTATAGACTATAAGGCTAGGCTTAATACTAGCTTACTTGTAACTAGCTTCTTATAGACCAGTATTACCGGTCTTCTAGCGCTAGCTACCAGCGAATATACCCTAGGGACTGTTAAGACTAGGGCAGTAATAGCTACTAGTATAGGTAACAGGCCTAAATCCCTAAAACGTAGCTTCTTTAACGATAGTAGTACTATAACATTGTCGTCCTTGTTATCGTCCTAGGCAAACTGGACTAGATATAGATCGTTAGCTATTAAGAGAACTACCTAGAAAAGGCAAGATAAAAAGATAAACTACGTTTCTAGCTTAATAAGGGCAAATCTCCTACTACTAGGGTAGTAGGCTACTCTAGAACCAACTTCTCCTTCTAAGTAGACATCTACAATAAAAGGAAGTTAGAAAAACTTATAAAACTAAATATAGCGATTATAAGAAGCCTTATAGTAAAAAGGGCGTAAAAACGCGTTTATAGGAAGGAGGAAATTTTTAGAGCTCTAGGGGAGGCAAGCAGATTTTATACCTAACTAGCCACCGTATAAAAAGAGCAATAACATAGGTGGTTAAAAATTACGCCCTTTCTCTCTAACTTCTACTCCCTCCTCCCTAAAAAGGGACAGTATACCCTAATACTAAGAAGAGAGAGGTAGTAGACCCTTACTAATTAATAAGCCTCGATATATATAGACGTAAAATATAAGAGCAAGGAAAGAAGCCAGGTAGTATACCTATAATAGGAATAAGAAGGAAAGGGCAGTATACCCTAACCAAGAAGACAAGGAAGAGGCAGTATACCTTAACCTAAATAAGGAAGAGGTAGTATACCTTAACCTGAATAGGAAAGGGCAGTATACCTAGACCTTTAGATCTAGTAAGACTTACTATATTAGTTTAACTGCCTTATTACCCGGATTAGCCCCTATAAAGACAGTAAGGAGTAGAGAAGAGGCTGTTACTAAAGTAATAAGCTAGTGTTTATAACGCTAAAGGTAGTTTATAAGGCACCTGCAAGATCAGCGGAGGTAAAGGGAGTACGGTAAAAGAGATAAGCGTTCCTAAGCTAAACGGCAACCTAGTAGCCTCTAATAGAGTAAGGTATTACACTGGTTAACTACCTAGATAGTAGACTATAGTAATAACCATTAGGTATCCCTAGAAGTAAGATCATAATAGTTAAGAAGAGCCTAACGGTTTCCCTTATAAGAAAGTACCTTTAAGATTAGCAAAGAAAGCAGGTTAGAAAGAAAGCAGTTAACTTTCCTAAACCCTATCTAGGTTAGCGATTAGTAATATCTATTAGAAGCCTAATCTTAATAATCCAGAGTACCCTAAAGAGTCCCTATAGAAGAATAGGACAGTAAGGTAGTAGAGTAGCTAAGTATTACCTATTAGTATAATCCTTTTTTTAATTGAGCAATAGAATAACTACCCTTCTACTAGCCTAGGAAGTACCGTATAACTAGGGAATAGAGACCTTAGGGGTAATTAATAGTAGTTACTAAGAAAAAGACTATACTACCGCCTATAAAGCCCAGCTATAACCTCTATAATCCTAGAATATAGGTACTATAAGCGTACGTTACTGCTAAACACGTTGTTGATAAGGAAGAGCCTTATAGCAAGGCCTGGGATTGCTATTATAAACCCGGACCTAGAGGTATACTAGATAATATAGCGCTTGTATTACTCTGGTAGAACCTTGGTATCCCTGATAAGAGCAGGGCATAGGTTTGCCTATTAACTTGGGAGTAGGGTATAGAGAGGCCCTAGTTAATTAAGGTAGATATAGCCATAATTCCCTATATCAAGTAGATTAAGCCTACTTTAGGGCCTATAAACGTTATAGGGGGGACAGAGAAAATCTCTGCCCTAGGCAGCTAGAGCGCAGGTCAAGGAGACAGAACACACATCGGCATACGGAATTAATCACAGAGCCTGTAGATTCCAACAGTAGTGGTTAAGGTGGTTAATTCATGTCTATCTCTCTAGGTATATAGGTAAAGAGATTTTAGCCCCTAATATATTCCCTCTATCGTAAAGTATATACCGTACGACGATCCCTATCTAACGTGTATTATTAGGCAGTTACCTAATAATCTGTATTATCAGGTTACCTAATAATCTATATTATCTAGGGTCCTAGTAATATATACGTTACAGTTATAATAGGTATTTTAACACTGGTTATCTTTTCTTTTATCGATAAAGACTACTAGGTATTAGCTGCCTAGTTATTATTATATAATGTTAGTTGTATTATAGTTAATAGGGGTATATATAGGGTATGCCTATAGAGCTTATAGGTAGGTATCTATAGCAAGTGTTAAATATAGGGAGTAGCCTGAAATAGCTATTATATAGTACTAGCTATTTAATAGGGAAGTTCTTAAGAAAAGGTATAGTAGTAATCTAATTATATATATAATTATATATATACTACCCTACACTTATAGTTATACTTTTAGTATCCGTATAGTTAGGGGTGTAAATAATAGTAAATCTATAGGTAGAAGCATGTTTTTATATTAAGGAAATAATAGATCTTATATAATAGGAAAGGAATAATAGGTAGGTAATTAAATAGCTTCTATACCTACTCCTATACCTTCTCTTACATAGTTTCCTCGGGGTAGAAAAGGTCGCTCGCCTACCCTTGCTACTCTATTCTCTTTCTTCCTCCTATATATAATAACTTTTATAATCTCGGTTATATTTGCTGTTTATTATCGGCCTCTATTTGTACTATTGCCATTGTTTCGCCTTATTTTACAATATCTTTTTCAAGATAGCTGCTGTTTATATTCTATTAAATAATGTTAACTCAATACTACTTATAGACGTCTTTATTATAAATGCCTATATTAATTTCAGCTTGGTTCATATATATAAGAATACCGATAGTACCTATTGTATTATAGTAATCCTAACTGCAGACTTATTTGATTGCAATCTTTTTATAAAGCTAATAACCAATATAAGTTGTACCCTAATACTTATCGTACAACTACCGCTATATAGTACTTACTATATAACGTTCATTACCTATGAATAGGATACTAAGCACGCTATATATGCCCTGCTGTTAAAGGACGTCCTATTTACCCTATATAAGGGTGTTAAACATATAAAATAAGCTATAGCGCTCTAACGGTTATAGCTTAGAAAAAACGGATTTCAGTTCTCGAACCACTAGATATATAGCTATAATCAAAGGGTGAACCCACTTTTGTGGATACCGCTGACTAAGCTCTATATACCACTATAAAGCCTAGAAATAGCTTTAAAAGGCTTTTCTATTTTAAGATTTATGCCCCACTTTTGTGCACTTTTGTAGAGACAGCCTCCTTAGGCTTTATAAGCGCTAGAAACAGCCTTAAAAGGCTCTTCTACTAGGTCACCTACCTACCCTGTACTGCAGGAGCGAAAACAGAACTTATAGGAAAAGTCGTACAGCTTACCCTGCAGCTTAGGTAGCTGTAAGTCGATTATTTAAAATCGCTAGCTTATTTGGTTTTTCGGGAAGGCGCTATGCACCTACTAAGGCGCTCCTACCGTACGGAAGGCAGGAACGGTCCTGGAGGGTATAAATAGGAAAGGAAATTGCGAAGCCTTACCTACTAGACTAGAAATTAAATTACTACGTTACCTATTACTATAAGCCTTATGGGCCTATAAGACCTACTAAAAACCGTGATATATGAGCTTAGAGCCCCTATAATATAGCACTATAGCCTATAACTATACTGTTATAGAAGGACTTTTATAGAGGGAATATAGTAAAGGGCCCTACTTTACTATATTAGCACATACCTAGGAAGTGCTATTTAGGCTATATTAACACTGTTACTGCCCCTATGTACCCTATACGACTACTACTAGTAGGCTATAGTGGTTATAGATCCTTGTATAGGATTACCCATTCTAATAGGTTATAAGCCTGGATAGCCTGTAGGATAGTTATTGTTAGAGTTTAATTTCAAAGCGCTACCTCCACCTATATATAGAGCTATTTAAACCTCCTATAGCTAAGAATATAGTACTATATCAGCCCTAAAAAACTATATATTACATCTTATTAAAGGCTATTTAAGGACTAAAAAGCCTGAAAATCTCGAAGGAGAAATCGCTAAGAAATCCAAGTCCTATAGTATTGACAAGCATTTAGGGCTCTTATACACTTAGGCTAGTATACTTACCTATACTAAAAGACCTTTCTACTTATAGCTAGAAGTAGAAAGGCTAGCGTTTCAGAATTTCTAGCGCTAAAGACCTATATTTCCCTACTATAGAGCCCTTTTAGCAGATATATCTATAGGCGGTAGTTAAGTCCCTACGTTGAAGTCTCTAGCCCTTAAAGCCTAGTCTAGAATTTCTACTAGAAAGCCCTACTAAGTAGCAAGTAAGCAGCGCTATAAACCTACTAAGCGCTAAGACTAGCCTAGAAAATCACTACTATAATTAGTAAGCTAGCTAATTAGCTTTAGTAAACTAGAAATTAATTAAGTGCTTTAGCTAGCACTATAAAGTAAATAGTAGCCTATTTACAATGGCGGATCAAGCTAAAGGGAAGGGTATAGCCCCTAAAAGGGCTAGTAACCCAGCTAATTTAGGGCAATCTTCTAGGCCTCCACTACCTATACAAACCCTATTAGAAGATAAGGAAGATGGCGAAGACTATAGTAAGGTTATAGAAGTCCTAAAACAGTATATAAAATCTTATAACCAAGTTATAGCTAGCTAATCTAGTGATATAAAAACACTACTTCTAAGTCTAAATACCCTAAAAGCCCCTATTAAGGATAGCGTTAACGCTATAAAGAGCATATCTTCTACTTTAGCTTCTCTAACTAATAGTAGTAACGCTATAGCTGCTACTACTGGAAAGACTAGCTATAGTCCTAGATTTGATCCTTTTAGCGGTACTTTAGACTTAGATTCTCTTTACGTCCCCCTAGGAAAGAGCCCCATCTATGGCCGGCTATAGATAATACAGCTACTAGTAATTTAGACCCCCCTATAGATATAGGGTCTAAGGAAGGCTTTAAGGATACTATAACTAGTAGTATAGTAAAGGAGCTTTCTAAAAAGGCCTATACTATACTAGACGATAGTAAGCTTGGTAGTGAAAGCAATTTTAAACAGTGGATTCAGGCTTTAAGTATAGTACTTAGAGCATTAGGTGTTACGTAAAGAGCAGGTGATGGATATGAAGAAGTGAATGTGCCTGTTCTTCTTCTTCTTACTATAGGACCTGCCACTTCTTATATAGGCGTCTTTAAGCCTGATAAGCAGCTTGTTAGGATGTCCAAGCATAGAGAGCCCTAGTCCTAGATAGGTCACTCTATAACCGTTACCATATTCCGTTATATACCCCTTTAGATTCGCCATCCTATAGGGAGTCTAACCTATAGAACGTAGGATTATAGTAACTATAACTCCTATACCCCCTTAAGTATATCGAGATAGCGATATACTTAAGCCTAGTATGGGTACCTAGTAAATACCTTGCTAGCGAAAACTTTGCTAGGTTGATAATACTCTTGCTAGCCTACTTGCTATTACTACCTTTTCTTTCCTATTTATAAGTTATAGGACTAGTTTTCATCCTAAGTAGCCTTACCTACTACCCTCTTACTAGCTATATAGGCAGCCTTTTTTCTAAAAGAAGGTAAGCGTGCTTGATTATTAACCTTACTGCTATAAGTTACTATAGCAACGGTAAGGTCAACTTGCTCTTTCCTCTTTTCTTTAGAGCTTACTATAGGCCTACTCTTTTTAGGTATAAGAAGTATATAGAGAATTCCTTCTAGTCCTATTCCTTTCTCTTTCTTATAACTTTCTTTTTAAGGTGAAGTTTTCTTATAAGCCTGCCCCTATTCTTGCCTAGCTCTCTTTTTCCTATTACTATACCTAAGCAAGGAGTAGTAAGTCTTTCTAATTATTACTATTACTAGCTGTAGCGTCCTATAGCCAGATAACGGTATTCTCTTAAAGCTGAGATTATAGGCGTTTCTATAAAAACAGCTCTAGGATCTGACCTTAAACTTTACTTAGCTCTGTTCTAGCTATTATTAGCTTGCTAATAACGCTAGTAGCTATGTTATGTCCTTAGATGTTAAGAGAGTTAGTAACAACGCGCTGTTAAGCCCTATCCTAGCAGCTATACCGGAAACTCCTGCTCCTAAAATACTAGGCTGCTCTAAAAAGATTATAGGCCAGACTCCCGGTTAAGCAAAGACGCCTTAATCCGAAAAATCCAGCCCTTTAGGCCCTCTTTATCTGCTATCTTATAAGCCCTATATCCAGTTACTGCTAAAAGGATATACTATAGGAGAGTACTTTTCTTAGTATAATAATACTAGCGGCCGCTGTTACTACTATCTTCTAACGCAGACTGTATCTTACTACTGTCGTTCTATGTAAGTCTGTCTAGGCCTAACAATTTTGCTATAAAACTAACTATATATATTATAGGTTAGTTAAGGCTAAGAAGACTGTCTAGGTCCTTTAGAACTTGAAAAAGAAAAATATAGAGGCCAGTAAAGTACGTCCATCCGTTTTAAAATTCAATACTTAGACTAATAGTTATATCTAGGAGGTAATAGCAGGTAAGGCTACTGCTATTTTGAAAATATTACGCGCTATCCTTAACCTATTATCCGGATTGTCGCTATATAGGCTAATATCTATATTACCTGCTCTGCCTACTTCTTTACGTCTGCCCTAGGCGTTCTATAAGGAGCTGAAATTTAAAGATCTGCCTTATAAGCAAAAAGCGTCTTACGAATTATCTCTGCCCTTATGCCTGTCCCTATCCTTATCTGTCAGACTAGGATATGTGTTTTTGCCTCTCTGTTAGTTAATCGAGTTTCCAGCTAATAATCCTTTTATATAGGCGGCGTTCCTAAGTATAAGCAGTGTTAAGTTCACTTAGCACCTTAGATAAGGAATTGGTAGATATATTGGGGCTCTTCTATAGTTAATGCTACGTTATCTTAATAAGAATCGTATAGATATATTAGCTATATCGCAGGTACTAGCTAAGATTAATCAGGCTGTTAGTACGTTAGAGAAGGCTATTAAGCGCTATAGCGCCCTATAGTAGGCTTCTTTTATAAGTTTTACAGCAGACTAGATAGTTGTCCGCTAGTAATTGAATTCCCCTTTCTTTAATTATTAGCCATAATCCATAACATGTCCCTTAGATTTAGTATAGCCTGGAAGTACTTGAACTTTACCCTTAACAAATTCTTTATTAGGCTATTAGCTAGTATATTAGCTGTCTTAATGTAGGATACTATAAAGCTGCCCTTACTATACTCTTATTTAAGCTATATATTCTAAATATTAATATAACAGAGCGCTGTTGCTATGCGCTCCCCTTTATTAACTATTAGCCTAATAGTCTGAGTATTATTGCAGAAAATCCGCTATAGAACTAACAGTTTAACTATTAGGTCCTTAAGGAATCTTTTTATCCCTATAGCCTCCTTTGCAGCTAGGGAGAGACTATAAAGCTCTACTTCTATCGTTGACGTAGTAACTATAGCTTGATAGGACGCATTCTACTGGACAAGTCCCCTAAATATTATAATCGTATAACCTTAAGACGATTATTATAAGTCTAAGTTATCCGTAAAGAAGGCGTTACTAGCGATATAAAGTATATAGGCCTAACTAGAGTAGCTACTATATATAATCCTAAGAAACCTTATATAATATAGATACTAGATCGTCTGTCTAGCAGCCTTGATATATTAGGCTGACGGGTTTGTTAAGAAGCGGGAAAGATAAGATACAGCAAAGGCTATATCTGGACGGACTATAATTGCCGTATATAGTATTATCTCTACTAGTTCTTATATAAGCTTTACCTTCTTCTTAGTAGCCTGGCCCTTATTCTTACTAAGTCCGACTGTTAGGAGTAGTATAGGGGGGATAATAGTGGATCTATCTAGCCTATACTTCTTAGCCGCCTTCTTAATATATATATCGTAAACCAGCGTAATCGTATAGTTGACTCTGTCCCTTATAATCCGAATACCGAGAAACTATTCTGCCTTAGGCTGAATTTTTGCTTTATATTTGCCTAGCAGTTTCGCCTTTAGGTCTATAGTATAGTCCTAATGCTAATAATAATAGAGAAGCATTATTTTATTTATATAGAATATTAAAAGGATATGTCTGTCTATATTATAAAATAGATATAGCTCCTCCTTGGACTTCTAAAGTCTAAGATTTTTAAGAAAGCCTAAAAATTCGAGATACTAGAAGAGAGAAGAGTCTTAAAGCCTATATAGAGCCCTATCGACCTAAGCAAGAAGTCCTAGCTCCTTAAACCCTTCTAGAAGATTATAGATTACTAGGCCCTAGCTAAACAACTCCTGGAGTGCGTTATAGAAGGCGTTTATAATGTCCTATAAGTCGATCTCTAGATCAAAATACGCTGCTAGGGCTATACTTACTCTAAGGGACTTGGCAGCCAATATTACTATATAAGTTGACTTAACTAACTCTAAATATTAAAGATCTCCTTAGATATAAATCCTTGCTTTTAGCCTAACAACCATCCTATCTGGATTAAGCTTATACTTTAGTACCTATTTGAGCAGGAGAGGCTATATCCTATACTAATCCTGCGGAATTTTCTTGTAGGTCTATAGCTTTTATAGCTAATTAATCTTAGCCTAAGCTATAGACTTTTATATCTTCTTAAAAGGCGACTTTATAGCTTTACTCTAAGTCCTAGGCTCTAGCAGCATTTCTGATTTATGCTATTTCCCTAGGACAAACTCTTTCTTATCCTAAGGGCCCTTTAGCAAGTCCTTTTTCTATAACTCTCGCTTCTCTTTTCGCTCTATTAGGCGTTTCTAATGTCGAACAGTACCTACTACTATAGCATACACTATTTTAAACTCCCTTTTATAGCTAGCTACTAGCTAATTAGGAAAGTAGTTAGCTATAAAAACGAGTAGTAGCGATAATACTACTGTTCTCTCTATATTAAGAATACTAAAGATGTTCTTAAGTATAGTATTACGCTAATAAAGGTTGTATCGGCCTAGCTCTGCTATAAATACCCGATTCCTGCTGCTATAGGGCCGACCTTATCTTCGAGGGGCTAGGTTGTCTAGCATTTGCGTATTACTAGTATATACCTCTAAGATCCCGGCTTTAGAGTCCGGTTCTCCGACTAACGGTCTGTCCGTTATCTTATCGTTAGTATACTAATAGGTTATAATACCTATCCTAGCTTTAAATCCTTCTAACGGTTTATAGCAATACGCCTTACCCTTAGACTTTATTCCTTCTTTAGTTACGCTTTAGGGAGAGTCTGCTCTGTTACTACGGCTGTCGATCCTAGTATAATCTAGATTTAGCATTCCAGGCTTAGATATTTGCTCTAGGGTAAATAGTCTGGTTATAATATTAGTATATACCTTATCCTAGCTAGTAACGGCATCTAACCGACGCTCTTCTAGCTCTATAGCTAAGAGCTTTTCCTTATTCTCTCTAATAGCTATTAGCCTAACAGGACCTATAAGATCCAGATTCTATATTGTCTTAAGGATAGTGTTAAACTTATATTCCTCTATCAGCTTATCCAGCTAGTCTGCTAGTTCTCTTAAAATAGGGATAGCCTAAGCCTTAGATTCTACCTCCCTTTCTATATAGAAAACTATCTTATTAAACTAAATATTCCAGGTAGTAATTACCCTATTAAGCTCTAGGACTTATATCCTATATAATATAGTGGCAATATAACCTATAAGATAGCTAATATAAGCTTAAGGTTGAATCTTATAAAGTCTTTGAAGTATGTCCTTCTCTCTATCCTTTTTAAGGGGATAACCGGCGTATCTATATATATAAAGGCCACTAAGCTAAGGCCTTAGATTAATCGTAGCTTTATAGATAACAGCCGGGTTATAAAAGCGAAAATAGTTCTAAAACTATAATAGAAGCTTCTCGTTTAGGGATCTTAGATTATCCCTAAGCCTAGAAGACAAGTTATAAAGATATACTATAGCCTTTATAGTCTTAGGCTATAGATCCTTAGGAAGATATGCCCCTAACTATATTACTATCGACTTGTTAATGATAGTCTTCCCGTTTCTTTTGACAAGTCCTATTAGGCTATATATATATAATAGCGGGATTTCTAAGCTAATTCCTTTATAATCTGCCTATTTCTTATACTCGGTTTTTCCTTAAGAAGATATAACTAATGTCTTACCGTTATAGTAGAAGAAACAAACGGACAATCTATACTGTCGCCTAGTCTAGGCGTCGAACCTCTTAAGGACCTAAAGAAGGTTTTCTTGTCCTTTACCTCTTATCTAGAAGGCCTATACCTTCCTGCTAAACTTATCTACTATAAAAAGAATCCTATTATAGCCTATATATCTCTAGGAGAATTCGAAAAGATCCTAGGTAATCTTATAAAACAGTCTAGCGGATTTTCCGCTTAACTCCCTCCTAGACACCACTTTTATTGCGTATAACTAGGTATATACTAAGTACTTAAGCTATAGTATTCTAGTTAGATTGCCGTTATTAGGCTATAACAAATTTATACCCTAAGTGTAGTTTACTAACAATTGTAGTACCTTAGGACCTAGGTGTCCTGTCCTTAAGTACTATAGTTCTTTAGGATCTATATAAGCTCTATATAGCTTATACGTCCTTTTCTATCCTCTCTGTTTTACTTGTTTCCAAGCTATTATTATTATAATACTATTATTACTTGTTAGGAGGGGTTTTAAGACTATATAGGAGGCAAGCGGCTTATATTTAAGCACTATTAAGTTGAACTTTTCCTATAGCGTTATAAGAATAACCGAGCTTGCTATGTCTTTAACTCTTAGGGTATTATTAGCCCTTAACAGCCAGATTCCCTTTCGGTATAGAAGTATAGCCGATATGATATTAGTATAAAATCCCTCTATAATAACTACGTTTTAAAGAATCAAATCTACTGTCTTATTGCTCTTATTATCCTGAAAAATCTTTCTTAGAGTCCAGCGTCCTGTCCTAGAAATAGGCAATGTTATCGAGCCTACCCCTATAACAGCGTTAGGGATAGACAGCTTAAATGTCCTATAGTTAAGTAGATCTTTATAGTTAACTATATAAACTACTATATAGTTATCCAGAAGGGTGCTATTTAAGAGAGAATAACAAGTAGGGTTCTAAGTGCTAAATACCCTATAGACTGTACCTAAGGTAGCAGTAAATAGGGTAGGGTTAAAGAGAGGTATATTAGAAAAATTCTAACTCTGATTTTCAAGCTAAGGTAATAACTAAGAACTCCTAAAAACTTTCTCTAGCTAACGATCCTATCCTTAAGTACTAAAGGACTTTAGAACCTATAGCTTCTTTATATCTAGCTCCTTGCCCTTTAACTATCCTTTTGATTCTAGGGTTATATAGAGGTCGGCCTAC
Organism: Phyllachora maydis; assembly: GCA_029339225.1. Classification (NCBI taxonomy): domain Eukaryota; kingdom Fungi; phylum Ascomycota; class Sordariomycetes; order Phyllachorales; family Phyllachoraceae; genus Phyllachora; species Phyllachora maydis. Next base: position 73,960 of record JAQQPM010000006.1, on the reverse strand, counting down.
TAGGGATCCTAATAGATAAGATTTTAAATAGATTATTGCTTCTCTATAGATAAAGTGATTCTTCGTTTTATAGATCCTATATATAATAGCTTAACTCTTCTATAATCTTTAGGTTTCTAGAGGTAGGTATAAGCAAGAGGTAGATAAGGGTATTAGTAGCCCCTATTTCAGGATCCTTAATAATTTCTACCCTGACTATCCTAGGCGTACTATCTTTAAGACTATCTTTAGCCTCTTTCTTAATTAGAGCGTAGAGTAGGCAGCAGGTTCTTATTATTAGAAAGTTAAGTAAAGGTAGAGTATACTCTAGCTGGATTTCTATAGGCTTATTACTACTAAGATTCTGTTATAAGGCTAAGAAGGGTCCTATTAATAATCTCTAGTATAAGTAGACTTGCTTAGCTAGTTACTTTAGCTAGAACGATCTGTTAGAGCTAACTGTTAGCCTATTATAGAGTTAACCTTACTACTAGGGCTTAAAGAACTCTTCTAATAGTAGTAACGCCTATAACAGCTAGAATCCTCTTAATTAGTATAACCTAGTAAAATTTCTACTAGTCCTTATACCAGCAGATCAGCCTAGTTCGGCTATTCTTAGCCTATTTAAGTACTGCCTTATACTAAGATTCGATCTAGACTTTCTCTACTAAGTCTAACAGAGCGTTGTCTTTCTTTAAAGCTTATATAAGAGGCCGAAGATTCTAGTGCTATTCTAACCCTTATCCCTACTTTAATAACTAATATGACTAAATAGCTGTCTCCCTAACGTTATAATCTATAGACTAAAGAATCTAGTTTAGAAACTTTAGGTAATTTACCTCCTTTAGCTTAGCGGTAGCCCTCTTAGACTGTTATATTAGAAGGTAAGTCCTATATACTTCTTCTAAGTCGTATAGGGTAATAAGGGTCGGCTAAACTAGTAGAGGAGGTGCTAAGGCTGTATTCTAAGTCGACGTACTAAGAAGTTAAATTTTCTCTTAATAATATGCGATAGCCTTATTGTACTAGGCTGCCTACTTAAAATTGGCTTAATAAGCCTATTCTTCCCGTCCTAGGTCGAGAATTGCCATGTCTGCTAGAGTAGATGTCGAGTCTGGATTAATATCTTCCTAAATTCCAAGGGCTAAAGCCAGCGTCTATACGTCGAGACGCCAGGCTATCTATATTAACGGGCCTTTTAGGATAATTGTCGATTCGCTCTCACTGCAGTGAAAGGCTTCTAGTAGATAGTAAGGAACAAGAACAGTAAGACAGAGAAAGAGCAAAAATAACAAGTACGATTCCTATGGTGTTGATTGATAATATGTCCTCTCTCCCTCTCTTTCTCGCTCTCCTAGATACAGGGCGTTATGGCCCTATATCCTGACTAGGGTTATACCTAGTGCTAGTATAGGGGTTATGCCCTATATCTAGCCATTCCCTTACTATGACCAACCTATACTAGCTACGATAGCCCGTTAGTAATCGATACTAGCTCTCTTTTCTTTTTAGTTATAGTCTATCCTTATAGGACATCCTTACCTATAGTCCGCTATTTAATGCGCTTTATCTATATAAGATAGGGCATGTATCGCGTCCTACAATCAATTCTTAACGTGCCCTATTCCTATAAGACAAGTCGCGCGTTACGTCCTATAAGTACTATATAAAGCGCGTATTGCACTTTATCTACTGTAATATGTCCGTGTCGCCTATTGCCGTACTAATCCTACTATACGACTACCTTTTATCTTCTTCTCCCTTTTCTTCCTTGGCTATAGCCTGCCTATCCCTTAACCAATTAATAACGCCCTTTTCTACCAGTATTGTCTTCTTATTGTTATATACTCCTAGACTATCTGCTATAGAATAAATAGAATAATAGGCTAGCCTGTACTTCTAATATAGTCCTTCTCTTTTAAGTCTTGCTAATAAAAATGTATATATATATAGCCTGCTTGCTCTGCTACTACTACTGCCGTGATTCGTTGTTTACTAACCTGCTTATAGCTAACGTAGACTCCTTTTCCGACTTAGACGACTCGGTATATACTATCCTAGGTAAGTACTTTATTATTATCCGCCATACCAGCTTTATTATCCGCTATATATACGTTATATCCTATATATTATCGGCATAGGTACGTCTTGTTTATTAATATCCTAGCGCAATATAGGCATATCTACTATACCCCTGGCCCTGGCGCCTATGCCGGCTAAGCCGGCCAAGATCACGCCGGCTATACGCCGCATAGCTGCTTGCAAGGCTAAGCAGCGCAAGTCGGCCAAGGCCCGCGCTACGGCGGGTAGGGCAGTAGCTGCTAAGCGCTATAAGAAGTGTAAGAAGGCCGCGGCTAATGCCTAGGCTAGTAAGCTAGCTAAGAAAGAGGGCCTATAGTGCTCTAAGCGTACTGCCAGCGGTAACGCCGGCAGATATACTACTAATTCTAGCCTTATAGCTAATAAGGACAATAATAATACCTATAATAGGGCGTATATACCCCCTGCTAATATAAAGGAGAAGAAGGGCAGTAGTAGCAACGATAATAGTATTAATAGCAGTACTAGCGATAGTACTGATAAAGGTAAGGGTAGCAGCGTACGCGAGCGCGGCAAGGGCGCTTTACGCTGCGAAGGTAGGTTTTAAAGTACGGCTGTACTTTAGAATATAGCTAACATTTTCGTAATTTCTAGACACGCTGCTATATAAGTAACAGCATGTTGTGTCCTACCCCTATAGCCCCTCTAGCGCGCCCTACGCCAATATATATATTTACTATGTCTAGGTAGTAACGGCCGGCAAAGGCCAGGGTCCTAACAATATATAGCGTTAGGACTAGTATTACCGGGATTATATCAGGGTTATTAGCGGCCGTTGTTAGTCCTACTTAGCTAGTAGCAGTTATAAGCTGCTATAAGCGCTTTATCTTATATAAATGAAACTGCAGTCGCGCTTTAATTTGCCTATATAGCTCTACGTTAGTACGCCCTGTTATAGTACGCTATCTTGAAGTCCTTATAGCTTTCAAGCCTACCTTTGCTATAAGTCCTCCCCTCTATCTTCTTAGCGATATACTAACTTATTAAAGGCTACTAAGAAGCGGTAGTATAGGGACTAGCAGGAGTGGCGGTCCGCTGTCTGCTGTGTTCTTACGCTACCTAGTAGCAGTAAGGAGGAGGTAGACTTAGCAGGGATAAGGAAGAAGGCCTTATAAAAGGCCTATATATAGGTATCGGCCTATATAGCTAAAGCACTTTTATTGTTAGCAGTATAGAGGGAGGAGAAGGAGGAAAATATAAAAATATAAAAAATATAAAAGTATATTACGCTTTATCTTATAGTCCTACTACGCTTGTTGCGTTTTGTACTTCCGTTTTACAGTGTATCTGCGCCTTGTCCTCCCTCCTCTTCTACGGCGTATTAGCGTATAGTATGTCCTGCCCTTGCTATCTTTCTTTTGTCGGCACGCTGCGGCTACTACACGGCAATCATTGCCGTATTACCTAACCTTCTATACGTATCTTAGCTGCGTTATTGTCGACTAGCGCTATAAGTGCCTAGTTAGGTAGTCTTTTCGTTATAGTATCTACTAGGTTATCCTTTCTATTGATCTACCTAACCTCCTAAATCTCCCTATTCTTATAGCTCTGCTATAAAGCTATAATATCGATTATAAGGCGCTTTTTAATAGTACTACTAAGCTTGATAAGGCACTTGTATAGACTAAAAGAGTCTATACAAAGAATAATCGGAAGGTTAGCCCCTAGGCTAAGGCAGGTAAAAATCGTAGAAATAGTCCGCTGGACTATAAAACCGATATCAAAGCTGGCTATTATCCTATAGATCTCGCTGGCCAGTATGCTTCTTATTACCCTTTTGTACTTCGTTAAGGACTAGTGGACTATATTTCTATAAATTTGAAAAGCAGCCTCTCCTAGTACGTTGTCTTTATTAGCTAGTAGTATAACATAGCTAATCTAAGAAGTCAGGTCTACGTTATTAGTAAAGGACCTGTCAATAAAGATAAAGAGCTTAGCTATAGTAAGATCCAAAGGGTAATAAACCAGGCCTTTTTCTACGTTATCTATCTGCTATTAGATCTAGGCGTTAAGGTGCTTGTAGTCCTCTAGCTAGGGCTATTAGGCTTAGGCAGCTACAGCTAAGTTGAAAGCCGCCTCTAGCTGGTAGATAGAGGCTAAATAAGCCCCCCAAGCACGTTACTTAACGTATTACTAAGCAGGCGTTGCCCCCTTTATATCGACGAGGGACAGGCGTTTACCCTGCCCTTTTTGCCGTATTAAAAGGTTGCTGTTAGAGAGGTAAATCCAGCAGCCGTTAAAATCCACCTTTAGCCTATCTACTACCTTAGTAGCCAGCTTTAACTTAAAGCCGGCTTTTTCTAGCTCTTCCTCTTCTAACTGGGAAAAGGAATTATCCCTAATAATAAGGGTATTATTGGTTTGCAAGCTAACAAGCCTAAATCCCTTTCCTAGTATAGTAGTAGAAATTAGAAGACAAGGATTAAAAGAAGAAGACTAAAGACCAAGGCAATTTATATGCCACCGTATATAGGTAGTAAACTAGTAAAGCCCTGCCTCTGCTATACCGTATAGTGGGCGGTTTACCTGTAAAACAGCACTAGTAGGATATTTACCTTAAAGCTCTTTAGGCAGACAAAGGAGTATTTTTCGGTTTAGGGCTATCTCGGACTGCGTATACGCCTATGTTATATCCCGTAACTATAGGTATAGCCTAAAATTATAAAGAAGAGAAGGGTAAAGGGTAAGTAAAATCCGCTAGATATACTGTTGGATAGTCGGTAACTAAGTAAGAAGACTATTCTTTCCTAGATTACTATACCCCTAGGCTACTAGCCTTAATTTTTTATATAGGCTAGAAGTCTTGTCCTTTACCTCCTGAACTATCCTTAACTTGAATACCTTAACGCTATATAGGTCCTTTAGTTCTTGGATTACCTTGATAATACTGTTTTCAAAGAGGGCATCGATCTTGTTAAACGTACAAAATAAGCTATAGCGCTCTAACGGTTATAGCTTAGGCAAAACGGATTTCAGTTCTCGAACTACTAGATATATAGCTATATTCTGAGGGTGGACCCATTTTTGTGGATACCGCTGACTAAGCTATATACTCCACTATATAGCCTAGAAATAGCTTTAAAAGGCTTTTCTATTTTTAGATTTATGCCCCACTTTTGTGGAGACAGCCTCCTTAGGCTGTATAAGCGCTAGAAATAGCCTTAAAAGGCTCTTCTACTAGGTCACCTACCTACCCTATACCTACCCTGTACCGCAGGAGCGAAAACAGAACTTACAGGAAAAGTCGTGCGGCTTACCCTGCAGCTTAGGTAGCCGTAAGTCGATTATTTAAAATCGCCAGCTTATTTGGTTTTTCGGGAAGTGGCCATGCACCTACTCAGGCGCTCCTGCCGTATGGAGGGCAGGAACAGTGCCGGAGGGTATATATAGGGAAGGAAATTGCAAAGCCTTACCTACTTGGACTAGAAATCAAGTTACTACGTTACCTACAACTATAAGCCTTATAGGCCTATAAGACCCACTGAAAGCCGTGATATATAAGCTTAAAGCCCCTTTAATATAGCGCTATAGCCTATAACTATACCGTTATATAAGGACTTTTATAGAGGGAATACAGTAAAGGGCCCTACTTTACTATATTAGCACATACCTAGAAAGTGCTATTTAGGCCATATCAACGCTGTTGCTGCCCCTACGTACCCTATACGACTACTACTAGTAGGCTATAGTGGTTATAGATCCTTATATAGGATTACCCATTCCAATAGGTTATGAGCCCGGATAGCCTGTAGGATAGTTATCGTTGGAGTCCAATTTCAAAGCGCTACCTCTGCCTATATATATAGGGCTATTTAAGCCTCTTATAGCTGAAAATATAGTACTATATTAGCCCTAAAAAGCTATATATTACATCTTATTGAAGGCTATTTAAGGACTAAAAAGCCTGAAAATCTAGAAGGAGAAATCGCTAAGAAATCTAAGTCCTATAGTATTGACGAGCATTTGGGGCTCTTATATACTTAGGCTAGTATACTTACCTATACTAAAAGACCTTTCTACTTATAGCTAGAAGTAGAAAGGCTAGCGTTTTAGAATTTCTAGCACTAAAGATCTATATTTCCCTACTATAGAGCCCTTTCTATAGATATATCTATAGGCGGTAGTTAAGTCCCTACGTCGAAGTCTCTAGTCCCTATCTTAGAGCCTAGTTTAGAATTTCTACTAGAAAGCCCTACTAAGTAGCAAGTAGGCAGCGCTATAAACCTACTAAGCGCTAAGACTAGCCTAGAAAATCACTACTATAATTAGTAAGCTAGCTAATTAGCTTTAGTGAACTGGAAGCTAATTAAGTGCTTTAGCTAGCACTATAAAGTAAATAGTAGCCTATTTACAATGGCGGATCAAGCTAAAGGGAAGGGTATAGCCCCTAAAAGGGCTAGTAACCCAGCTGATCCAGGGCAATCTTCTAGGCCTCCACCACCTATACAAACCCTATCAGAAGATAAGGAAGATGGCGAAGACTATAGCGAGGTTATAGAATTCCTAAAACAGATTATAAAATCTCATGACCGAGTTATAGCTAGCCAATCTAGTGATATAAAAACACTACTTTTAAGTCTAAATACCCTAAAAGCCTCTATCGAGGATAGCGTTAGCGCTATAAAGAATATATCTTCTACTTTAGCTTCTCTAACTAATAGTAGCAATGCTGCTACTACTGGAAAGACTAGCTATAGTCCTAGATTTGATCCTTTTAGCAGTACTATAGATTTAGATTCTCCTCCATATCCCCCTAGGAAAGAGCCCCATCTAGGGCCGGCTGTAGATAATACAGCTACTAGTAATTTAGGCCCCCCTATAGATACAGGGTCTAAGGAAGGCTTTAAGGATACTATTACTAGTAGTATAGTAAAGGAGCTTTCTAAAAAGGCCTATACTATACCGGACGATAGTAAGCTTAGCGGGGAAAGCAATTTTGAATAGTAGATTTAGGCTTTAAGTATAGTGCTAAGAGCGTTAGGGATATCTAATTTTTTAGAAAACCCTGATATATCTAACACTTATAGCGACTCTGATCAAGCTGTTCTTTTAATGCTCCTACGTAATAGCTTATCTAGTAGCCCTAGGGCTGCTATATCGTGGATTTATATACCTTCTAAGGCCTTTAAGCTGCTTATTAGGCAGTATAGCCGACCTATAGAGTCTAAAAAGGAGGACGTCTATAACGAATTCCATGCCCTTACCTTTAGTACCTATAAAAAAGGCTTATCAGCTTTTAACGCTGAATTTAACGGCTATCTTGCTAAGCTTACCATGGCTAAAATAGATATAGATCCCTCTTTAATACTAAATCAGTATTTTAAGGCTCTAGAATCTAAGTTTCCTAGCTAGGTATCACGCCAAAAGAGCTCTATAAGACAGGCTAGAATGCTAGGCCTTACAGCCTCTAGCCTTAATATAGAATATCTAATGGCTGATATTTTAGAAGAATCTAGGAACCCAGCTACAGAGGCGTATAGAGCAGCTCACGTAGCTAATAGCTCTAATTCAACCCCTAATTCAAATTCTAACCCTAGTAAGAAGGGTAAAAATAAGAAAAAGGGTAAGAAGAAGGCTAGTTATAATGTTAAAGGGCAGAATTATAGTGCTAAAAGTGCCGAACAGGCCTCCTTTATGCTAAGGTCCTATAACCTAGCTATAGAAGAAGAAGAGGAATCCGACTCTAGTTCCAATTCTAGTTCTTCTAGCGATTCTGATACCCAATTAGCACAGCTATTAGCATTAAAAGGGTATAAGAAGCGTAAGGACTTTAAAGAAAAAGGCCTAAAAACCTCTTCTAATAACAAGGCAAAATATAAAGATAATAAGCCTAGAAGACGCCCTAGAGACCCCGCTCTTTATAATAGTTGGCTATACGATACAGGATCTACGGACCATATCAGTAATAGTAAAGAGCGGTTTACTACCTTTACGCCTAACACAGGCCAGTTACGCCCTATTAACACTGGAAATGGCCCTATAAGCCCGGCTGGTATAGGCTCTATTACACTAGAAGTACTATCTAGAAAGGCCCCCCCTACCTATACTAAATTAGTATTAGATAACGTTTTATACCTACCTAATATTAATATAAATATTGTTAGCAGGGTTAGGCACTATGATTCAGGAGGTTGCCTTATAAAGGAAACCCTTTACGGGGGTGATAGACGCTGTATAGCTATACTAGACTTTAAGAAATCAGGATTTTTTCTTAACGTTAAAGGCAGCTCTAAGCCTATATTACATGCAAATTTTGCTTTTCCTTTAGGCCTTTCTAGTTATACTACTAAAAGTATAGAGCCGCAGCGTAATAAGATAGTAGTGGAAATTCCTTCTAATTCTATTAGAAAGGAAGACTATAGACCTATTATAGAGGATGCTATAGTATCCGAAGCTATAGAGCCTAATAAGCGCTATAAGCTAAGGAATTCTCCGGCTAAGGGTACTACTTTAGAAGGTATAGGACCTTCTTTAAGGGGGAAAAGGCCCCGTAGGCCTATAGAGCCCTTAGCCACTGCCCAGGCCCCCTATCAAAGTCCCCGTAAGACTAGGGAGCCTGAGCCCTTAACTAGCACTGGAGACCTGCCCCGTGTGCTAAGAGAGCCAGTTATAAAGGGGAATAAAGTAGTAGAAAAGGCTATATCTAGCCCTACTTTAAAGGAGCCTAATATAGGTCAGCGAGATTACTATAATCTACTTAATTTAGCTAAATTGTGGCACGTTAGGCTAGGCCATATAGGCCTACGTCTTTTGAAAAAGACCTCTAGTATTACTAAAGGGCTGCCTAATTTTAATAAAATAAAGGAAGCTGATTTTCACTGCTCTAGCTGTGATCGAGGTAAAGCAGTGAGAAGGGTTAGTAAGGCTTTAATACCTGACCCACCTAGGGTCTTAGACTCAATAGAGGGCGATACTGTTAAAATTAGGCCTAGGCCTTATAATAGAAACCCTATAGTCTTACTTCTAGTTGACCGTAAAAGTAGGTATAGGTGGGTTTTTAACCTACCTAATAAATCAGGCCCTATAGTAGCTAACGCTATTAAGGGCTTTTTTAGGGGCCTAAGGAATGGATTTGGTAGATATCCTACTAAATTCCACTTTGACAGAGGCACTGAAATAACTGATTTATTAACTACTTAGTTAGCTAAAAGGGGTATTAAATTTAGCACTTCTGCCCCCTATATCCACGAGCAGAACGGCTTAGTAGAACGATCAGTTAGAGTTATACTAGACCGTGTAAGGTGTACTATTCTTAGTAGCGCTTTACCCCAGTATTTATGGTGCTTTATACTGGAGGCTATAGTGGAATTAGTTAATAGTACAGCTATAACTAATAAGGAAACCACTCCTTTCCAGGCGCTATTTGACGAGCTAAAGCCTGGTATTCCACATATACCTAACCTAGAGCGCTATAAGGCTATAGGCGCTAGAGGAGAGGCGATTATACCTCTAGAAAAACGGTCTAAATCGTTAAAATTTACCTCTAGAACGGAAGAGTGTAAATTACTAGCAGTATTAGGTTCTAAGACCTACCTAGTATATATACCGTCTAGAAGAGCAGTACTTAAAACCTCTACTATTAAGTTCATAGAGGATAATACAGTACTAAGTCAGCCTACTGATAATACGGCTTTAGAGGGGGAATTAGTAGACCTAGACTTAGATTTAGAGGGGGCTGTCAGCCCGGACCCTTCTAATCTCAATACTGAAAAGCCTATTAGTATAGAAATAGGACCTAGTAAGCTAGAACCCTACGAATCTTCTTCCGATAGTGAATTAGATGAACCCTCACCGGATAAGCCTATAAATCCGGTTATAGTAGAGTCTACTAGGCCTACTATATCTATTAGAAAGCCTGAATTACCAGAGGCGTTTCCCCAAACTATAGAGCCTATTTTTGCACCTAAGCCTATAGAAGTTATAGCGCCTAATCAGCCTATAACGAACGAACCTCTTGATAATAGTGATCTTATTTCAGAGGGGGATAAAATGCAGCTCGATTACTATAAGCTTTTAGCTAAGACTAGTAGCTATATACTGTCTTTTATCTATAAGGCTCGAAAAAGGGTAATATCTAAGGATAGTACGCCTACTACTTATAAGCAAGTCTTAAAACTACCTAGAGATGAGCGTAGTAAGTGGTTAGAGGCTATTACTAAGGAATTTATCCAGTTATTAGAGCTAGGGGTTTTTAAATTCCTACCTAGGAGTCTATTACCTTCTAACCGTAAGCTTATTACCTGTCAAAACGTTCTTAAGGTTAAAAAGGACGCTAAAAACAGGCCTATTAAGTATAAATCTCGGTTAGTAGCTAGGGGCTTTATACAGGTAGAAGGCCTAGATTACACTGTAACCTATGCCTCTACTAGTATACCACCTACTTGGCGTATACTTCTAGCTATAGGTGCTGTTCTAGACTGGGAAATAGAACAAGCTGACTTTATAGGGGCATTTCTTAATAGCGCTCTTAGAGAAGAAATATATATGGAAATCCCTGAAGGACTATTAGACCTAGCGGCTTCTAATAAGGCTATTTATAAGCTTTTACTGAAATACGGCTATAATCCTTCTACTCCTAATATTATTAAACTATCTAAAGCGTTATACGGTCTGAAACAAAGCCCTAGAGAGTGGCAAGATAAGCTTAAAATCTTACTTAAGAGCCTAGGCTATCTCCCTCTTATTTCAGATCCAGGGGTCTTCTATAATGCTAAAACCTGCCACTTTATCGTTACCTATATAGATGACTGTCTATTTATAGGGCCTAATATAGGCTATATAACTGATTTAAAGAAACGGCTTAATAAGGTCTACGCTATAGAAGACTTAGGGCCTGCCGCCTATTTCCTAGGCGTGCAGATTATAAGGGATAGACCTAATAGGCGCCTGTGGCTTAACCAGTCACAGTATGTAGAAGAGGCAGTTAGCCGCTTTAACTTAGCCGATTCTAAGCCTATATCTATTCCCTTACAGCTAGGGCTAGTAAGTCAACTTTAACTAGAGGAAGATATTGCTAGCCACCTCTGTAATTCTACGGAAATTAAGCTCTATCAAAGCCTAGTAGGAACAGCTATGTATATAATGCTCCTTACTAGGGTAGATATTAGCTTTACCGTACAGTGGCTCTCTAGGTCTTTAAATAGACCTACAAAATCACACTTAAACGCTGCTAAAAATCTTTTTAAGTATCTTAACAGTACCAAAGACTATAGCATCTGTTTTAGCTGTAACGGAAATACAGTAGCTGATTTAGGGCCTAAGCTTAGTAATAGTAGTAATACAACTACTAAGCTTAGTAGAGACTTTCACTCTAAGGAAGGGCCTAGGCCCCTAACTACTATCTCTATTACTATAGTAGATTCTAGAAATAGTAAAGGTAGTAGCCGGACTTCTATAATTAATAGTAGTCTAGTCCCTATAGGCTTTAGTGATTCTGATTTTACAGGGGATAAGGCTACTAGTAAATCCACCTACGGCTATCTATATAAGTTAGCCGGTAGGCCTATTAGCTGGAAAACGAAAAGAGCTACTACTATTGCTCTCTCTACCCTGGAAGCTGAAACTGATGGACTTACAGAGGCTATACGCGAAGTACAGTGGATTATAGGGCTATTTTCTGAACTTCACAGACCTATAGACTACCCTATTACTCTCTATGGAGATAATCAGGGCTCTATAACGGTGGCTAATGACCTAGCGCTACACGCTAGAACTAAGCATACCCTGCTGAAATTCCGGTACGTTAGAGAGCAGGTTAAGGCTAAAATAGTTACTATTATATATCTTAATACTAAGTGTATGCCGGCTGACGGACTTACTAAAGCCCTACCAGTTAGTGGCTTTCAGTCTTTTATCAGGCTTTTAGGCCTACAACCTAAGGGAGCTTTTTACTAAGCTACCCTCTACCCCTATATATATATATATTCTATACTATATATATAGAAGGCCTGGCTTAGCCTGATTAGCTTATAAGACCAGTCAATAGTACCGGCTACTTTACAGCCCTCTAGAATCACCTAATTCCTCTATATAGCCTTAAAAGGCTTATAAGGTCCTAGCTACTGTAGTATAGTTCTATAGGCGCCCTTGTGCTGGCATCAGCTCCCTGCGGCGTTAGGGAGGCCTATATTACTCTAGCTACGTCTAGAAGTACTCTAGTATATAGTATAGCTATATTTGGAAAATATAGGCTCCGGCTATTACTAGTAGTATACTTTCCTTTAGAGGGGGATTCTCTATGTGACTACCTGTTATTTCCTTACTAGATCTGGCTGAAAGAACGGAGTAAAAAAGGGCATAAAATTTAAAACCGTGCTTAAAATTGTTTTCTCTATAAGAGGATAAAGGCGTTTATAAGCCCTTTACTCCTTCTATACTCTAGTGCGTCTATCAGTCGCTAGGGTATAGAATATTTAGATATTATATATTACTATACGCTTTAAAGCTATAGTACCTATACCTTTAAATAGGTTATAGGTTTGATTTTAACATTATATATATTCTTACTTCTTTCTATATATAATAGGGGTTTATCCTATATATATATAAGGGCCTAACCCCTTTGTCTAACGGAATAGTTTTGCTCTTACGTTCTTATTTCTTAGGATTCTTCTATTCTTTACCTATATATAGCTTTCTAAGGCTTATAAAGGAATAGAAGAATAGAGGGGGTGTTAAACGTACAAAATAAGCTATAGCGCTCTAACGGTTATAGCTTAGGCAAAACGGATTTCAGTTCTCGAACTACTAGATATATAGCTATATTCTGAGGGTGGACCCACTTTTGTAGATACCGCTGACTAAGCTATATACTCCACTATATAGCCTAGAAATAGCTTTAAAAGGCTTTTCTATTTTTAGATTTATGCCCCACTTTTGTAGAGACAGCCTCCTTAGGCTGTATAAGCGCTAGAAATAGCCTTAAAAGGCTCTTCTACTAGGTCACCTACCTACCCTGTACCTACCCTGTACCGTAGGAGCGAAAACAGAACTTACAGGAAAAGTCGTGCGGCTTACCCTGTAGCTTAGGTGGCCGTGAGTCGATTATTTAAAATCGCCAGCTTATTTGGTTTTTCGGGAAGTGGCCATGCACCTACTAAGGCGCTCCTGCCGTGTGGAGGGCAGGAACGGTGCCGGAGGGTATATGTAGGGAAGGAAATTGCGAAGCCTTACCTACTTGGACTAGAAATCAAGTTACTACGTTACCTACAACTATAAGCCTTATAGGCCTATAAGACCCACTGAAAGCCGTGATATATAAGCTTAAAGCCCCTCTAATATAGCGCTATAGCCTATAACTATACCGTTATATAAGGACTTTTATAGAGGGAATATAGTAAAGGGCCCTACTTTACTATATTAGCACATACCTAGGAAGTGCTATTTAGGCCATATCAACGCTGTTGCTGCCCCTACGTACCCTATACGACTACTACTAGTAGGCTATAGTGGTTATAGATCCTTATATAGGATTACCCATTCCAATAGATCTTAGCCTTATCTAAGGCCTTAAACGGCTTACCTAGCATAGTAATCTTACCTTAATACTGCAATTCTAGGGCTAGGGCGTAGTCCTTCCTCTCCTTCTTAGAAAGGAAGAGTCCTATAGAGACTTAACTTATAAGGTCCCTACCTGATATAAGGGTGTAGCTATAGTCTGAAATGGTAAAACGCAGTGTGAGTTATAGCTTGTCCAGCATACCGGAATTATAGGTTGTCCGTCTAAGTTATAGTATATTGTTCGTTAGTATAGGCCGTGCCTTATCCTAGGGTTTCGTAGCGTAAGTCGCGCTATATCCAGGCAGTATGTCGGGTTATAGGTCTGTAATCTCCGGTAAAACCTAGGCCCCTCTTTCTCTCCTAGGCCAGCCCTGCCTCTATAGTAGTATAGGGTTAGGGTAGACGAACTTTTCCGCTATATCCGGATCTTCCAGGTCTTTAACATCCCTCTCCTCCTACAGCCCCCCTTATAGCCCCCTCTATAGCTCCCGGTAGTACGGTTTTACAACTATACTCCTAAAGTCCATAGCGCCGTTAACTATATCTATAGTTATAGAAGTCTCTAATACTGCTAACACCTTATATAGCCCAGTCTACCTATTATTTTCACGGTAGACTAAGACTTCCTAGCTAATACCTAGTATACTAGGTAGTACTGCCTTGGTATTAGGGCTGTTTCGGCAGCTAAGAGCCTCCCTAATAGCCCGCTTACCTTGCTACCTCTTAAGCTTAGCTATTGCTTTTTCGATAGCTTCTGCCCTTATAACTTGATCTGGACTTAGTAGCGAATTTCCAGTTAGCTAGGGAAAAGCACTAAAGACTAGTAGGGTAGGGATTAAACTACTAGGCCCTACTGTATTATTAACAGCAGAGACTGCGGCTTATAAGCTAGCCGTTTTCGATATAGTAGTGCTAGCCTCTTCCTATATAATCTTATATACCTAGCATAGTAGGGCGTAGTAGTGCTCCACCTTCCCTACCGAGTTATAAGCCTTAACTAGGACGTCTACTACTATAATACCGGCTTATTTCGCCTCTACCTAGAATTCCTTAGCTACGAAATTAGTCCCCTAGTTATAACGAAGGATATCCGGCAGTCTAAGATATATATCCATCTAGTACTCCTTTAACTGTTCTTAAGTCTCTTTTACCGTTATATCCTTTAGAAAATAGACTGCTTAAAAGGAGGTAGCTATATTGACTATATAGAGGACTTTCTAGCTGTCGAGATCTAGGATATCTACTACTACCTTATAGTTAAAGTAGATATCATCTCTAAGTATGAATTTAAAACGCCTAGGTACTAGCCCCTTAACCTAGTAGAAGTAGCAGAACTTATTAATAAGCTCTAACATGCTATGTTCCACTTGATAGTTAGCATAGCTAAGAAGCTTATACAGCTTTTCTACTAATAGGTAGCCGTAATGTCGATGAATTCGCCGTAGCTAGGATTCCGTAAGTTCCGTTAAGCGTGGTCGCGCTTTGTCCTATATAAATATAGTATATACTGCGCTGTTAAGTACCGGGATCTATAGGTAGCCCTATCTTTAGATAATCAGGATCCGCTACTTACCCTTAACCATAGTATCTGTTATATTATCCAAGTATACCCTAAGCCGATCTATATCTTAAAGGTAAAAAAGAAAAGGGGTAGGTATATCTAGAACATAGAAAGTTGCCTTCCTAGTAGCGGTATCTACTATAACCATACTAATAGATTCCTTTATTTTACCTAGGCCGAAGGTAATACTAGCCTCTCTAGCCCTTGCCCTGTCGATATAGATACTAGGTACTTAGCATTGTAGGGCTAGTACTTAACGTATACCGGTAGTTGAAAAATTAGCAGCACCTATATCCGGCATAATACCCTAGAATACCGTTTTAGAATACTTATCAAGCACAAATTACGCGGAAGAGAGTACAGCATATAGTATATCTTCAAGTTCTCTATTACAGTAGGGTTCTTCCCTATATAATCTATATAGGAAAGCCTTGTTAGTAAAGAAAGCTGCTGCTATATCGTTTCTAGTAGAGTCTTCTACAGTATAATCCTCTAGGCTATAGTCGTTAAAATCGTCCTCTACTATACTCCCTTTAGACTTAGAGCCCTTATATTTAACTAGAAACAACTGATATCTCTTCTTCCCCCTATTAGGGTCGATTTACCAGCCTTTTAGCTAGTTAAGTCGATTCTTCTTCTACTCCTCTTCTAAGTGCTTAGTAGAGTAGCACCCATCCTTCTTATAAATCTAATAGCATTAAGACCTTCTAGGGATAGACCTTAGCTATAACTTCTTAGAAAAATACCGCTGGTCTGTTAGATACTACTAGCTTTCTATTTCCTCTACTTCCAGCGTGCCCTATAGCGTAGCCACTAGCTCCTTAAATCCTTTAATCGGCTTATACAAAGCTAACTTCAGTTTAGGCACTCTACGGTATGCCCTTACTATATTCAAAGTAAGGATTTCCTTACTACGGTAAATAGGCCCTAAAGCCTGCTAAATTACCAGCAGCTTATCGAGCAGTAGCTAGAGGACTTCTTTATTGCTCTTTTTAGGGTTTTCTTGTTATATGCTTCTAAAAGTAATAGAGCTCTATATCGTTACTAGGTTCTGCTTTTTAGCATCTATCTCGAAATGCTTACTTAGTTTAGCATAAACTAAGTAGAAAGGAAGGAGGCAGTTAAAATAGTTAACCTAGTAGTCCCTAGCCCTACTAGAGAGGATATAGGGAAAAACCAGGTACAAAGCAGTATAGTCGATCTAGAACATTATATACTAATAAAGGAAAATCTTAACTTTGTTATCTAGTATCTCCGTTTCTGCCCTATTATAGCAGTTGCTGCTATTCTACGCTTTTCCAAAGTCCATATATAGCTTTCGATTAATATAGGGGTTATTATCCCTCTAGATTAGCCTTAGGGGAATTTCTAGGTATTCTAAACTCCCTATTTCAACTCTAATAACCTCTAGTAGGTTAGATAGAACAAAAGGCTAGTTATACCTTCTTTATTGCTACTACTAAGGATAGTACTGCTAGTAGTACTGCTATGGTTGGTGTTACTAATAGGGGTAGTATTGCTAAGGTTATAGGTTAAAGCCTAGTAGTCCTAGAATAAACCCTAGTTGCCCTAGGTTAAATCCGTTTCTATATCTAGGCCTAGTTCTATTCTTATACTTAGGTCCTTCTCTATATCCTCTATTTCCTCCTAGTCCTTATACTAAGCTTCCTAGCTTAGGCCCTAAATTTAGCAGTTTAGGTAGTAAAGGGAAGCCCAGTACTAATAGCAGTAGAGGCATACCTTTGCTTAAGGCAGGCGAGAAAACTTATAATAGTAAAGGTGCTATTATTAGCCAAAGAGGTAAGGAGGCGGCTAACAGGACTGGCTAATAGGTAGGTTTACTAATAAGGCTCTTGTTATTAGCAAACCTAGCTAGTTCAGCATCTTAGTAGCTTCTTATTAGGCTTATAGCAAAACCGCTAGCTCTAAGTAGTTCTACTAACTCTGTTTTAATAATTATAGAAGCCTTCTAAAAGTCCCTATCAGTCTACCTGTCAAAGCTGTTAATCACCCTTATTTATAGCCTTTCTCCCTCTATTTTCAACCTCTAGCATTCTACTACTTTTATCAATATATAGGTATTAATAATCCTTTTGTCTTTACAGCCTAGTTTAATATAGTCTAGAGTTTTAAAGAAGGTTACTACGTCTAGTAGGTAGGCTTTACTAGGTAGTAGCTACTAGGGCAGCTTGTCAAGCATCTTGTCTTCGGCTATTAGTATATATGTCTATATTGTAGTATCGGCTATTTCGAATTGCGTTTTACGTTCTATCTTTAGGTTTTAAGCTATAGTTGTAGTATTGAATTATCGTTCGTTGTATCTGCCGAAAAATATTAGACAAGTAAAGTCGTTTTTCAAAAGCGCATCTACGTTTTATCTTCTTATTTTAAGGTATATTTACAGGTTAGATATACTTAATAAAGAGATCCGTCTTTTATCGTAGCTAGCCTAGCTCTTCCTCTTTACAGGTATACTTCTAGCATAGTTATTAATCTAGCTACTCTACTCCTACCGTCTGTTAAAACGATAGAAACTGATCAGTATTAATTCGCTCTTACTATAATAAAAGGCTTCTAGTAGATAATAAAGAACAAGAACAGTAAGATAGAGAAAGAGCAAAAATAACAAGTACAATTCCTATAGTATTGATTGATGATATGTCCTCTCTCCCTCTCTTTCTCGCTCTCCTAGATACAGGGCGTTGTAGCCCCGTATCCTGACTAGGGTTGTGCCTAGCACTAGCAAGGGGGTTATGCCCCACATCTAGCCATTCCCTTACCGTGACCAACCCATACCAGCTACGATAGCCCGCTAGCAATCGACAATAATAGACGTCGAGTATACTGAATTTAGGGTTATTAACATCTTAAGCAGGGAGTTAAGGGGAGGATAATAGAGTAGTGATAATAATAGAAGGGCTTAATACGTATTATATACAGTTAGTCAAGTTAATGTTACTAGCGCCAGGCTTATAACTGTTATATAAAGAGCAGGTAATAGATATAAAGAAGTAAATGTACCTGTTCTTCTTCTTCTTACTACAGGACCTGCCACTCCTTATATAGGCGTCTCTAAGCCTGACAAGCAGCTTGTTAGGATGTCTAAGCATAGAGAGCCCTAGTCCCAGATAGGTCACTCCATAACCGTCACCATGTTCCGTCACATTAGGGATATTTAATTTTTTAGAAAACCCTAATATATCTAACTATTAGAATAGGTAATCCTATGTAAGGATCTATAACCACTATAGCCTACTAGTAGTAGTCGTATAGGGTACGTAGGGGCAGCAACAGCGTTGATACGGCCTAAATAGCACTTCTTAGGTATGTGCTAATATAGTAAAGTAGGGCCCTTTACTGTATTCCCTTTATAAAAGTCCTTATATAACGGTATAGTTATAGGCTATAGCGCTATATTATAGGGGCTTTAAGCTTATATATCATGGCTTTCAGTAGGTCTTATAGGCCTAAAAGGCTTATAGTTATAGGTAACGTAGTAATTTGATTTCTAGTCTAGTAGGTAAGGCTTCGCAATTTCCTTTCCTATATATACCCTCTAGGACCGTTCCTGCCTTCCGTACGGCAGGAGCGCCTTAGTAGGTGTATGGCGCCTTCCCGAAAAACCAAATAAGCTGGCGATTTTAAATAATCGACCTACGGCTACCTAAGCTGCAGGGTAAGCCGTACGACTTTTCCTATAAGTTCTGTTTTCCCTGCTTTTAGTGCAGGGTAGGTATAGGGTAGGTAGGTGACCTAGTAGAAGAGTCTTTTAAGGCTATTTCTAGCGCTTATACAGCCTAAGGAGGCTGTCTCTACAAAAGTAGGGCATAAATCTAAAAATAGAAAAGCCTTTTAAAGCTATTCTAGGCTATATAGTGGTATATATAGCTTAGTCAGCGGTATCTATAAAAGTGGGTCTACCTCTAGAATATCGCTGTATATCTAGTAGTTCGAGAACTGAAATCCGTTTTACCCAAGTTATAACCGTTAGAGAGCTATAGCTTATTTTGTATGTTTAACACCCCTT
This sequence comes from Phyllachora maydis, assembly GCA_029339225.1. NCBI lineage: Eukaryota > Fungi > Ascomycota > Sordariomycetes > Phyllachorales > Phyllachoraceae > Phyllachora > Phyllachora maydis. The sequence goes on along the minus strand of JAQQPM010000006.1, from coordinate 54,794 downwards.
CTATTCTTCTATCCCTGTTAAGGCCAGAGCAAAGATAGGTTGTGGAAAGATGTTGTTGTATATAGGACGGAAGGTCCTAGTATAGAATAGGGCTATATATATTGAAATAGAGTAGCAGACCTACGAGAAAGTAGGAGTAGCTGTCTGAAGGTGGTAGGCAGCTGTATATCGAACAGCTGTCCAGATAAGAGGATAAGAGGTATGTATATACTAAGGCTATAGTCTCCCTGATTAGAGGAGACTAAGATAGACAGGTATAATAGAACTAAGTAAATAGGCTAAAGTAGCCTAAAGGCAAAAGTAGGTAGAATATCTAAAATGGGTAAAATATAACTGTATAACTATATTAATTAGGTAATGATTAATATCCTTCTTCTATAAATATAGGAAGGAAAGCTAGCCTCTTATACTATTATCCTCCTTATACTGCTAATTGGCAATCTTATTGTCAGCCTAGAATAAGATAAGGGGTAGAAAAGAAAGACCAGCCTTGTTTACCCACTCTTACTGTATAATAGAAGAGAAAGTAGATATAGGACTCCTCTGAACAGAGGAAGAAGAAGAAGAAGAAAAAACAAGTAGCGGCTAGTCGTGCACTAGCTACGCCGATCGAATATAGGACATAAATACTAGGACTATAGGGCTATAACAGTACCCTACTCTAAAACTATAGTCGCCCTTAACTATAGATAATAATTATATTCAGTAGGGTTATACGTATATTGTTATATAGTTGTATGTATGTCGTTTGTAGGGTAGGGTTAAAGGTGCTAGTATAGAGGCCTAGACCTACGTTATATAGTTGTAAGTATGTTATTAGTAGGGTAAGGTCGACGCCGAGGCCTATACGTTCTAGGCCCTACCTTCCTTAGACCTACCTACTATATTAGGCCCTATAACCTACCTATTGCTAGGTCTAGTACTAGTATAGCGCTAAAGCTGTTTTTCCCTATACCTAATATAAGCCTAAGTTACTAATAAGCTTATAAAAATTTTCTCCTAGTACTTTACTTATATAATCTTACTAGCTTCTTTTAAGAATTACTACCGACTCCCTACTAACATAGTACCTACTCTATACTCTACTCCCTTAGTAAAGTAGGTCCTATATAAAGCTTGTTTAGGCCTATCATCTTCTATATAATAAAGGCTATCCAGTATAGTAGGCCTATAAGCATTTTTTCTATAGAGCCCTATATAGTTACTACTACTAGAGGGCAGTAGTACAAGCATTATATAAAGCAAAAGAAGGCTTACTGTCTGGCAGTATACTAAGGAGCTATAGGCAAGTTCGAGGTAATACAGTACTAACACCTATAGTAGCTAAGAGGAGTCCTCTAATATAAGATAAAGGAATATATACCTATATACTATATTGCTAAGGGATTCTATACTCTATCGACGATAGACCCTAATAGTCCTATTAAAAATATATAGTACTACTTTGATAAGCAGGATCGCTCCTAGGTTGTTATAGTAGTATACTAACTACTATACGATCTTAATATAGCAACTAAGGTGTATTATACTAAGTATAGTATAAATAGAACGAAAGTTTTCTCTACTATAAGTCAAAGAAGAAGTAACAGTCTAATAGAGGGTTAGTTAGAAGTTAGGGCCTAATCGTTAACATATTACTAGGAAATAATTATCATATATGAAAATTTTATATAAATTCGCTGCTAGTACTATACCTATATTATACCGTCGTTTGCCCCCTAGGGTATAAGCGAGTCTATATGAGAATTTGCATAGTATTGTAATATTTAGCTTTACTAGATATAGCCTAGTCTTAATATATATAATAGTTACTATATAGTTGTAGTAGCTTTAAAGAAGAGGCTAGCTACTATGTTATATAAGGGTACTAAGCCTTATAATAGGGATGCTTAGGCAGCGGCCTATATAAGTATTTGCACTATAGTAGGTAGGTGGTTATTTCGTAGGATATAAGTAGAAGGTTAGGGTTATATCCTGCTGTTTTTAGCAGCCTTTGTAATAAGTTAGTAGCAAGTTGTTATAGCGCCTTAAAATAAGAAAACTCCACTCCTAAAACTAATTTAGTAGGCCGGGCCTTATAGGGTACTTAGTATAAAAATTATATATATTGCTTATATAGCCTTGAATATTCGTTGCTAGTTCTTAGGTAGGTTTATAAGGTTTTAGCTATAAGACATTATATTTAAGGGCGCCGTTCCTAACTTAAGAGTTAAGTATTTTGTCGAAATACCACTTAACCTCTAATTTAAGGCCTTTATTAGATAAGACAGCTCTATAAGGTAGTAAAGGTAGGTTTGCAGATTATTAGCCTAGTAGGCCGTTAAAGGTAAGTCGGATCAGAGATATATAAAAGATAGGGAAGATTCTATATAAAGGTGGAATATAAACTGCAACCGCCTATCTATATACCTTAGTAATATCCTAAGGGCTAAGCTACTTATAGCTAAGCTTCTTAAAAGGTTAACCCTGCTGAATATTAGTAGTATTAACCTATACCTTATCCCCTACTTTATACTAAACCGAGTCCTAGCGTTTTTTATTTATAGTTACGGCTATATAGGCTTAAGCTTGTTCTTTAAATAGTTAGGTATAATTCAGTACTCTTTATAGTCTTTTATAGATAGACTAGGCATTCAGGAACTCCTTCTATTTAATATCGGTTTATAGAGGGGCTATAGGTAGCTTAGGTTTAACGCCTATATTAGGGTACTATCTATAATTTCCAAAGAATAGTATAAGATAGGTAGTCTCTAACTTATGGTTATTACTTATAAACTCTGATAAAAGTAACTGGTCTATCTAATTATCCTAATAGAAAGATATAAAGGCTTAAAGGTACTATTCTAGGTAGGTGTTTATGATTTCTATCTAACTATCGGTTTTAGAGTAGGCTATAGAGGAGTATTATAAGGAGATGCCTAAAAGATAGTAAAGTTCTTTCTAAAAAGTACTAATAAACTAAGTACTTTTGTCTAATATAATATAGTCTAAGGTACTATAGAGTTAGAAGATGTTTATAATAAAGGTAGAAGTAAGTATAGTTATAGAAAGATCAGATACTATAGTAAAGTATCTTATTTTTATTAGTCTATTAACTACTATAAGAATATACTAATAATAACTCTATATTAGTAGTAGGTTAGAAACTATAAGATATAATTAACACTTATTATAGTGTAAGGCTAGAAAAGGACTAGTAAAGGTATAAGGAGGCCTAGTAGGGCTCCTTTAGCGTTCTTAGTATAGTAGTAAATATAGTATACTATAATAAATTACATAATGTCCTACTTTATATATAGCGAATAATAAGAGCGTTATAGGAGTTCTAGAGTCTTGTTATACCTAGGATACCCTGCTAGTAATAGGCCATAGTTCTAGTAGATAACTTGTAGCCTTATTCTGTTATCTAGTAGGATGAAAAGATGGTTATTAAGATAGAGTTAGCCCTAGATTACTATATAGTCGGCTATAGCTATATATAGGAGCGGTTGAAGCTTAGGCGGAAATATATAGTAGTTAAGGTCCTAAATATAGCCTTAAAGTCTTTAAGAGCCCTAATAATTAGGGTAGGTAGTCTGAATAATAGAGTCGATTAAGTCCGACATATTACGTGTAAAAAGTAGAAATAGAAGAACGGTAGTAAGTTAGATATAACCCTATCTGGAGTTTAGAAGTAAAACTTAAGATCTTTATATAATTCGAGTATCTAATAAATCTAAGGGTATTACTAGTAAGTTGCCAGAGCGTTAGAAAAGAGCGTCTAGCTTTATATAATTACTACTGACCGACATCAAACATACGAAAACGGGTTTTTGGTCAAAACCACACCAAATCGCGTGCAACCATATCCATTCGAACCGTCCGATCGAGGACATAACGCCCGCCAATTTTCGCTGCAGCGCTGTCGGTTACGCGACAGCCCTAGGCGTGCGAAAATGCAGAAAATAGCGAGCCTAGCTGCCCTCTCGCAACTGCAATTTCCTCGCGCATAGGCCACCAACGCGGCTCTATACCCCGGCAACCCTGCCCTACCTATAGCTAACAACAATAATAACAACCTCCTAAGCCAGCCCCTAAGCATAGACCAACCCCTAAGCATAGACTACCTAAACAACAATATAGAGATAGAAGACCGCTAAACTACCACCTCTACTACTGCTAAAAAGACCGCTATAGGCGCTATAACTATAGCACCTATAGCACCTAGCTCTAGCACCCTCCCTACTATCAACGCCCCTGCAATTAGCACCCCCCCTTTAACCAACGTCTTTACCTCTTTCCTTAGAGGCCTAAATAGTAGCCAGTATGCCCTAGCCCTAACCCCTTCTAGCTAGAAAATCTTGAAAAAACTAGGGAAAAAATCGGAGAAAAATATAAGGAAAGAAGAAAACAACAATAGTACTGCTAAAGCCGACCACATCACCCTAGCAACTAAGAAAACCGCCTAGGCTGCCCTTAGCCCTCCTAAGCTTGCCCTAACGCTCTCTAGCCTCCTAGACCAGATAATCAGCCTAGCTAAGGACAGCACTAACTTCTATAATATAGTAGAAGCAACTACCAAAGCCAGGCAAATCGCCCTTATAGCCCTGCTCTAGGACCCTCCTAAAGAAGCCCTAGCTATAGCAATAGCTCTAGCACCCCAAAACCGCCCTACTGCCCTAGGAACGCCTAAACTACAGTACTAGCAACACCCTTAGTAGCCTAGCTACTACTAGCAATAACAGTAGCAATAACAGTAATAGCCTAGCTACTCCTAGCCTATAGCCCCTACCTAGGCTAATATAGCTAGTAAGCTAACAGCTAGCAAGGCAACTAGGCCTGGCCTAAAACGCCAGGTGCTTATCCGACTAAGCTTAGCCTAACAATAGGTACTAGCTAAATCTGCCTTAGAGGTAGTATAGGCTATCTAACAGGCCTCTGGCCTAGCTATTTAGAGGGTTTAGACACTCTCTAGCAGTAACCTCCTACTAGTTACAGAGAACATAGAGATAAAGAAGAGCCTGGAGAACAATACTACCTAGATTATAAGGGCCTTTAGAGAGAAGGCCTCCCTATATACTACAACCTAGGCAATAGCGGTTAAAGGCCTTATAGTCTATAACCAGGTTATAGAGGAAGGCTTACTAGAAGAGGCTAAAAAGTAGTACCCTATAGCGGTTAAGGCAAAAGTCTAGTACCCTTAAGGGCTAGAAAGGACTAGGGTTAAGGCACTAATAGCCTTTACCTCCCTAAAGGTAGCCTAGAAGGCCTATAAGGAGGGGGTCTTCTAGAGCTACTAAGCCTTAGAAGCAGAGCCCTAGATCGACAAAGCTAAGCCTATCTAATGCCTAAGGTACTGGAAATAGGGCTATAGGGCCAAGATATGCCGGAGTAAGGAGGAGATCTGCTATAACTATAGTGCTAACAGCTATACTATACTAGAAGCCCCTACCTGCTCTAGGGCACCCTGCTACTATAACTACCGCCAAGCTTACTACGCCTGCTTAGAGGCCTGCCCCTACCTAAAAGAGGCATAGGCACAGGCTAAGGGATATCTACGTTTTAGGCCTAAGGCCTTTAACGTCGACCAACCGCCCCTATACCAGTAGTACCAACAGTAATAGTAATAGCAATAACAGCAATAACAGCAATAACACCCCCCCTAGCAGGCCTTATTATAAGAGGAGGGAGAAAAAGGCTATACTATAGTCTTAGGGAAGAGATAGAGGGGCCAACCAATAGGCTTAAAAGGGTTAACCCCTAACTAAAGCACAATCATTGCCTGCTTTAGCTACCTAAGCAGCCAAACCCCCCCTTCCTCTATACCGGCTATAAGCCCTAAAGGGGCTATAGGACCTACTAGAACCCCGGAACCTATAGGAGCCCCTAGACCCCTAGATACTAGACCTAAACCGGACCTGGATACTAGACTAGCTAACGCTACTACTATATAACAACTACTACCTACTATATAGCTAGAGGAGATAGAGATATAAAGGTATACCTCTAGAATGTATAGGGCTTGAAGGAAGTATAGGAAGTACTACTTTCTACAGCAAAAGAAGAAATACTTGCTATATAAAAGCCCTAGATTAACAGACAGGTATAGCACTCTACCTACTACCCTAGATCAGCCCCTTATTACCTGGTTTTTACCCCTAACAGATAGGCCTTACTTTATATCTATAAATCACTCCTACTAGTAATATAGACCTACAGCTCTAGCTTAGACTGGGCTAGGGCTACTATATAGACTAAGAATGGCCCTTTTACAGTCTGGTCCCTATATAACGACCCCCAACCCCAGACTGGCCTAATCCCCCTTATAGAGGAAATAAGGGGGAAGATTAACGCCTACCTAGGCCTTTACCTTCTAGCCGGGGACTTTAACCTTTATCACCCCCTATAAGACCAACATAACCGCTATAGCCCTAGGTTAGAAGACCTACTGCTATTAACAGCAAAGTAGGGACTTACCCTCCGCACCCCCTACGGCGCTATAACTAGGGCGCTATAGGGGAGCTAAGTAGGCAGGGCCTTGACTATCGACTACTTCTAGCTTAGTAGTAGCCTTACCTGCTCCTATACTAGCTTAGATATATACTTACGCTAAGACTACTACCCCTAGGTACTAGATATTGACCTAGAAAACATAGAAGCCCTACCGCCGTCCCCCCGATTCCAGTAGAAGAAGATGGATAAAAAGGAGGTAGTAAGAGAGGCTAGCTCCCTAATATACGATATAGGGGGCTATAGATATCTATTACGCCTCTCTAACCTAGCTAAGCTCTAGGAGGCCTATAGGCGACTATCAGAGGAACTCCAACATATTGCTAGGGCTATAACCCTTAAAGAAGCCCCGGTAACTACTAGAAGGAGGAATACCCCCTAGTAGAACAACAAAGTCTACTAGGTAGTCTAGGAGAGAAAAAGAGCAGAAAGATAGCTCCAATACTCCCCTAGCAACCAGGCCCTCCTTACTGCCTATAAGTCAGCCTAGAGAGAGTAAACAAAGGCTATAAAAGAAAGTAAGAGGAAGACCTAGAGGGCTCTTCTATAAGAGGCTAGAGATAAGCCAGAGAAGCTCTAGCAACTAGAAAGATAGGCTAGACTACAAAGCACTACCGCCCTACCCCCTTCTAAGCTGCTAACCCTTAGACAAGCTAGTACCTTCTAGGAGAAGGTAGAGGCCCTCTTAGCACGCTTCTTCCCCCCCTCTCCTTAGGAGGATAGCCTGGAGGAACCCCTAATAGGCCCTAGGCTACCGGTTAGCTAGACGGTTAGGCCGGACGATATAAAAGAGGCTATTAAAACAACAAAACCCTAGAAAGCACCAGGACCTAACAGACTCCCTATAGGCTTTCTAAAGGCCTGTAGTAACCCCTTATACAAGGCCCTCGCTATACTAGCCTCGAAATCCTTCCTCTATAGCTTCTATCTATAGGAATATAAGGAAGTAGTTACTATTGTCCTTCCTAAGCCAGGAAAATAGCCAGATACCTATAATACCCCTAGAGACTACCGACCTATAGCCCTACTTAACTGTATTAGCAAGGTCCTAGAAAAAGTTATAGGAACTAAGATAAGGGACATAGCCGAAGCTTTTAAGCTAATTCCAGCAATACAACAAGGCTACTACTGCTATAAGTCTACCGAATCGGCTATATACCTCCTTATAGCTTAGGTCCAGGAGGTATAGAAATATAAAGCCGGGGCCTCCCTTCTATAGCTGGACCTATTAGGGTATTTCGACAGCATCCCTTATAACAGACTCCTAGCTATACTAGACCGGTTAGGGCTATCTATCTGGCTACTATCCTGGCTAAAGGAATTCCTCTTCTCTAGGACTACTAGCCTCTTATTCAACGGCCAAAAGAGCCGGCAAATCCCAGTACTAACAGGAGTACCCTAAGGCTTACTACTTTTACCAATCCTCTTAGTCCTATACCTATACCCCCTATACAAAAGACTAGAGAGAAAATACCCTACTATCTCTACTATAGGCTACGTAGATAATACCAATCTACTAGCCTTTAATAGAGAAGCTATAACAATAGTTAGGTAGCTAGAGGAAGCCTGGAGAGAGTGCCTAGACTGGGCAATAACCGCCGGGGTTACCTTCTTAGTAGTAAAGAGCGAGCTTATACACTTCCCCCCTAGAAGAAGGCCTTAGACCAACCCTATTAACCTAGGACTAACAGAGGACTCCCCCCTATAACCAGCTATAGAGGCCCGTTTTCTAGGGGTCTGGCTAGACCCTAAGCTTACCTAGAAGGCCTATGCCAACACCCTACGGCAGAAGCTAAAAACATAGTCCCTCGCTATTACTAGGCTAGCTGGAAAGACCTAGGGACCTGGAATCGAAAAGACTAGGCTCCTATATACAGTAGTAATAAGGCCGGTCCTAGCCTACGCAGCCTTAGCCTAGCATACCCCTACACCTATAACACTAAATAAGCTATAGGGTATAACTAAAGGCCTACTAGCAGCCGAAAACAAGGCCCTAAGGAGAGTCACAGGGGCCTATAAGAGAATACCAATCCGAAGCCTCCACTACAAGGCCAACGTCCCCCCCCTTAACCTTTACCTTAACGCCCTTTCCTTCTCTAGCTAGGCTAGAATAAACAGGGCTATAGGGGAAGAGGTAGCTAAGCAGAAGGAAGCCCTACGCCTTACCCTTGGAAGTAGGACCCCTAGGACCAGCCTCCCCCTAAGTAGGCGTATAAAGCAAGAAAGGAAAAGGGAAGTAACAGCCTAGTAGTACTACTAACAACTAAGGAAGGCTATTAACAAAGAACCCCTTTATACCGCCTAGAAAGATCGCTATTTATAGGAGGCTAGGGCCTCTAGCTACGACCCCTACATAGAGAGCCTCTTAGAGAAATCAGCCAAGGCTACCTTTTAAGAGGAAAACCTAGCTAAGGCCTTTAAGGAGGCCTTCCAAAGATGCCACTATAACCTCTCTAAGGCCGAAAGCTCGCTACTAATACAGGCCTATACAGGGAAGATAGGCCTAAGGGGATTCCTATTTACCTATAAGGTACCTAGGGTTGATAACCCCCTCTACTGCTGCTACCTAGCTATAGAGGATATCCGATATATATTCAACGGTTACCTGGCCTACCCTTCAGCCCCCTTTAAAGAAAGGGAGAGAGGGGATATACACAGCTTTCTCTACAGACTCGAAAAAGGGGGCGGCGGCGCTATACGCCCCCTAGTTCGCCATATCGCTACTAGACTGCCAGAATACTTAGTTGCTCAGAGGCTAGGAGCGGTCTAGCCTATACCCCTTTAGGCAGTATGTTTTTATACTCCTAAGGAGGCGGTATCTACTCTAGTGAAGATTAGCCTACCCCCTATCACACCCCCTTTTTTCCTATATACGGTTATAGGTTTTTCACCCGTTGTACGGTTTTCCTATAGCACTAGTTTAGCCCACCTAGATATCCCCTACGGGGATCAGATAGCGTAATAGAATCTATCTATCTATATAATTACTACTAGGTTTATAAGTAATTTAGAATCAGAAGTTATCTAAGAATTTAGACTATTAGACCTGTCTTTAATTAAGAATCTTTGTTATATAAAAGTACTATAAGTTCTTATAGTTTATAAATATCTAGATAGGTTAGTCTAGGCTTTATAGTTCTGGTCTCTATTCCTTAAACGCTTTGATAATAGCTAGAAGCTCCTTATTATAGATCTTATAGTTGTATTCTACTGGTATATACTTTGCTAAGAAGAAAGTAACTAAGTATTGAATCCCCTCTAAGTTATCTTAGGATAGTAGAGAACGCCCCTCTATACCCGCCACTACTACCGCCACCACCACCACTATAGCCTCCCTCTCCTAACGAACGGTAAAGGAGGCTTTTAGCAAGTTTCCTACTACTACCTTCCCTTCTACTACTAGTCCTGTAGTTACTGATTCTATACCTTCCTCCCTAGAGCCGGCAAGGGGCTCTATAGGAGAGGAGGATACGGACATGCTCTAGCCCTTCTCTTACCTTTTCTCTACCTTTCTTTCTTTAGACTGCTCCCCCTCTTTCTCTTTAGACTGCCTTCCCCCCATCTCTTTAGCTAGTATCTTACTACTATACCTAAGGTAAGGGGGAAGGTTATAGGACTAGGCTTATAAGCTTCTAAGCTTTAAGCCTAGCCCTACCTTTTACCCCTTCTACTAACAAAACCCCCTTCCTAATTCCCCTACCCCAAGCTCTATATTAACTAAGATATAGGGCGTTCTTATGGAAGATGGGTAAGGGAATAGGTGCTATTTCCTTAGTAGCCTTCTAGACGGCCTCCCCTTACTTTGTTTTTCTTTCAGTACTGCTCTTTTCCTCTTGTTAGACCGTCTACCTTGTCAAGCTCGTTGGAGGTTTTTCATCTGTTTTCCGGTTTTCCTCTAGCATAAGTGTAAGCTAGCAGCCCCTTATAGCCCTATAAGGGACTCTATAGGAGTAATAGATATCTATCTATCTATATTAGGATAGTATACCTCCTAAGGCCTAGTTAGATATGTTAGTTTCTACTATTATTCTATAGTTAGGGTTTAAGTATTATAATATGGGCACTATAGTAAAAACCTGCTTTAAGTGTTAGAAGGAGGTTTCCTCCTAAGAAGAATTAGACTATAGCCTAGTCTAGGCTCTATTACGGCAAAGGGATGTTAAAGGATATACTATAGAGGAAAAGCTAGAAATAAAACAATAGTAGTGATTAGAGAAGCCTAGGAATTGTTATAGGTCCTATATTGATTCCAGGTAAGGCTAATTAGTAATATTGGAATGGGTAATCCTATATAAGGATCTGTAACCACTATAGCCTACTAGTAGTAGTCGTATAGGGTACGTAGGGGCAGCAACAGCGTTGATATAGCCTAAATAGCACTTCCTAGGTATATGCTAATATAGTAAAGTAGGGCCCTTTACTGTATTCCCTCTATAAAAGTCCTTATATAACGGTATAGTTATAGGCTATAGCGCTATATTATAGGGGCTTTAAGCTTATATATCACGGCTTTCAGTAGGTCTTATAGGCCTATAAGGCTTATAGTTGTAGGTAACGTAGTAACTTGATTTCTAGTCCAAGTAGGTAAGGCTTCGCAATTTCCTTTCCTACGTATACCCTCTAGGACCGTTCCTGCCTTCTATACGGTAGGAGCGCCTTAGTAGGTGCATAGCGCCTTCCCGAAAAACCAAATAAGCTGGCGATTTTAAATAATCGACTTACAGCCACCTAAGCTACAGGGTAAGCCGCATGACTTTTCCTATAAGTTCTGTTTTCGCTCCTGTGGTACAGGGTAGGTATAGGGTAGGTAGGTGACCTAGTAGGGGAGCCTTCTAAGGCTATTTCTAGCGCTTATACAGCCTAAGGAGGCTGTCTCCACAAAAGTAGGGCATAAATCTAAAAATAGAAAAGCCTTTTAAAGCTATTTCTAGGCTATATAGTGGAATATATAGCTTAGTCAGCAGTATCTACAAAAGTGGGTCCACCCTTAGAATATAGCTATATATCTAGTAGTTCGAGAACTGAAATCCGTTTTGCCTAAGCTATAACTGTTAGAGCGCTATAGCTTATTTTGTACGTTTAACACCCCCTCTATTCTTCTGTTCCTTTATAAGCCTTAGAAAGCTATATATAGGTAAAGAATAGAAGAATCCTAAGAAATAAGAACGTAAGAGTAAAACTATTCCGTTAGACAAAGGGGTTATGCCCTTATATATATATGGGATAAACCCCTATTATATATAGAAAGAAGTAAGAATATATATAATGTTGAAATTAAACCTATAACCTATTTAAAGGTATAGGTACTAAAGCTTTAAAGCGTATAGTAATATATAATATCTAAATATTCTATACCCTAGTAACTGATAGACGTACTAGAGTATAGAAGGAGTAAAGGGCTTATAAACGCCTTTATCCTCTTATAGAGAAAACGATTTTTAGCATAGTTTTAAATTTTATACCCTTTTTTACTCCGTTCTTTCAGCAAGTTCTAGTAAGGAAATAACAGGTAGTCATATAGAGAATCCCCCTCTAAAGGAAAGTATACTACTAGTAATAGCCGGAGCCTATATTTTCCAAATATAGCTATACTATATACTAGAGTACTTCTAGACGTAGCTAGAGTAATATAGGCCTCCCTAATACCGTAGGAAGCTGATGCCAGTATAAGGGCGCCTATAGAACTGTACTATAGTAGCTAGGACCTTATAAGCCTTTTAAGGCTATATAGAGGAATTAGGTGATTCTAGAGGGCTATAAAGTAGCCGGTACTAATGACTGGTCTTATAAGCTAATCAGGCTAAGCCAGGCCTTCTATATATATAGTATAGAATATATATAGAGGGGTAGAGGGTAGCTTAGTAAAAAGCTCCCTTAGGTTATAGGCCTAAAAGCCTGATAAAAGACTGAAAGCTACTAACTAGTAGGGCTTTAGTAAGTCCGTCAGCCGGCATATACTTAGTATTAAGATATATAATAGTAACAATTTTAACCTTAACCTGCTCTCTAACGTACCGGAATTTCAGCAGGGTATACTTAGTTCTAGCGTGTAGAGCAGGGTTATTAGCTACCGTAATAGAGCCCTGATTATCTCTATAGAGAGTAATAGGGTGGTCTATAGGCCTATAAAGTTTAGAAAATAGCCCTATAATCCACTATACTTCGTGTATAGCCTCTATAAGTCCATTAGTTTCAGCTTCTAGGGTAGAGAGAGCAATAGTAGTAGCTCTTTTCGTTTTCCAGCTAATAGGCCTACCGGCTAACTTATATAGCTAGCCGTAGGTGGATTTACTAGTAGCCTTATCCCCTGCAAAATCAGAATTACTAAAGCCTATAGGAACTAGACTACTATTAATTATAGAAGTCCGGCTACTACCTTTACTATTTCTAGAATCTACTATAGTAGTAGAGGTAGTAGTTAGGGGCCTAGGCCTTTCCTTAGAGTGAAAGTCTCTACTAAGCTTAGTAGTTGTATTACTACTATTACTAAGCTTAGGCCCTAGATTAGCTACTGTATTTCCGTTACAGCTAAAACAGATGCTATAGTCTTTAGTACTATTAAGATACTTAAAAAGATTTTTAGCAGCGTTTAAGTATGATTTTGCAGGTCTATTTAAAGACCTAGAGAGCCACTGTACAGTAAAGCTAATATCTACCCTAGTAAGGAGCATTATATATATAGCTGTTCCTACTAGGCTTTGATAGAGCTTAATTTCTATAGAATTATAGAGGTGGCTAGTAATATCTTCCTCTAGTTGAAGTTGACTTACTAGCCCTGGCTAAAAGGGAATAGATATAGGCTTAGAATCGGCTAAGTTAAAGCGGCTAACCGCCTCTTCTATATACTGTAACTGGTTAAGCTACAGGCGCCTATTAGGTCTATCCCTTATAATTTGCATGCTTAGGAAATAGGCGGCAGGCCCTAAGTCTTTTATAGCATAGACCTTATTAAGCCGTTTCTTTAAATCAGTTATATAGCCTATATTAGGCCCTATAAATAGACAGTTATCTATATAGGTAACGATAAAGTGGCAGGTTTTAGCATTATAGAAGACCCCTAGATCTGAAATAAGAGGGAGATAGCCTAGGCTCTTAAGTAAGATTTTAAGCTTATCTTGCTACTCTCTAGGGCTTTGTTTCAGACTATATAACACTTTACATAGTTTAATAATATTAGAAGTAGAAGGATTATAGCCATATTTCAGTAAAAGCTTAAAAATAGTCTTATTAGAAGCTACTAGGTCTAATAGTCCTTTAGGGATTTCCATATATATTTCTTCTCTAAGAGCGCTATGAAGAAATGCCCCTATAAAGTCAGCTTATTCTATTTCCTAGTCTAGAACAGCACCTATAGCTAGAAGTATACGCTGAATAGGTAGTATACTAGTAGAGGTGTTAAACGTACAAAATAAGCTATAGCGCTCTAACGGTTATAGCTTAGGCAAAACGGATTTCAGTTCTCGAACTACTAGATATATAGCTATATTCTGAGGGTGGACCCACTTTTGTGGATACCGCTGACTAAGCTATATATTCCACTATATAGCCTAGAAATAGCTTTAAAAGGCTTTTCTATTTTTAGATTTACGCCCCACTTTTGTGGAGACAGCCTCCTTAGGCTGTATAAGCGCTAGAAATAGCCTTAAAAGGCTCTTCTACTAGGTCATCTACCTACCCTGTACCTACCCTGCACCGCAGGAGCGAAAACAGAACTTACAGGAAAAGTCGTGCGGCTTACCCTGCAGCTTAGGTGGCCGTGAGTCGATTATTTAAAATCGCTAGCTTATTTGGTTTTTCGGGAAGGCGCTATGCACCCACTAAGGGGCTCCTGCCGTGTAGAAGGCAGGAATGGTCCCGGAGGGTATATATAGGGAAGGAAATTGCGAAGCCTTACCTACTTGGACTAGAAATCAAGTTACTACGTTACCTACAACTATAAGCCTTATAGGCCTATAAGACCCACTGAAAGCCGTGATATATAAGCTTAAAGCCCCTATAATATAGCGCTATAGCCTATAACTATACCGTTATATAAGGACTTTTATAGAGGGAATACAGTAAAGGGCCCTACTTTACTATATTAGCACATACCTAGGAAGTGCTATTTAGGCCATATCAACGCTGTTGCTGCCCCTACGTACCCTATACGACTACTACTAGTAGGCTATAGTGGTTACAGATCCTTATATAGGATTACCCATTCCAATAGGTTATAAGCCCGGATAGCCTATAGGATAGTTATCGTTGGAGTCCAATTTCAAAGCGCTACCTCTGCCTATATATATAGGGCTATTTAAGCCTCTTATAGCTGAAAATATAGTACTATATTAGCCCTAAAAAGCTATATATTACATCTTATTGAAGGCTATTTAAGGACTAAAAAGCCTGAAAATCTAGAAGGAGAAATCGCTAAGAAATCTAAGTCCTATAGTATTGACGAGCATTTGGGGCTCTTATACACTAAGGCTAGTATACTTACCTATACTAAAAGACCTTTCTACTTATAGCTGGAAGTAGAAAGGCTAGCGTTTTAGAATTTCTAGCGCTAAAGACCTATATTTCCCTACTATAGAGCCCTTTCTATAGATATATCTATAGGCGGTAGTTAAGTCCCTACGTCGAAGTCTCTAGCCCTTAGAGCCTAGTTTAGAATTTCTACTAGAAAGCCCTACTAAGTAGCAAGTAGGCAGCGCTATAAACCTACTAAGCGCTAAGACTAGCCTAGAAAATCACTACTATAATTAGTGAGCTAGCTAATTAGCTTTAGTGAACTGGAAGCTAATTAAGTGCTTTAGCTAGCACTATAAAGTAAATAGTAGCCTATTTACAATGGCGGATCAAGCTAAAGGGAAGGGTATAGCGCCTAAAAGGGCTAGTAACCCAGCTGATCCAGGGCAATCTTCTAGGCCTCTACTACCTATACGAACCCTATCAGAAGATAAGGAAGATGGCGAAGACTATAGCGAGGTTATAGAAGTCCTAAAACAGCATATAAAATCTTATAAGCGAGTTATAGCTAGCTAATCTAGTAATATAAAAACACTACTTTTAAGTCTAAATACCCTAAAAGCCTCTGTCGAGGATAGCGTTAGCGCTATAAAGAACATATCTTCTACTTTAGCTTCTCTAACTAATAGTAGCAATGCTGCTGCTACTGGAAAGACTAGCTATAGTCCTAGATTTGATCCTTTTAGCGGTACTATGGATTTAGATTCTCCTCTACGTCCCCCTAGGAAAGAGCCCTATCTAGGGCCGGCTGTTAATTTAGCTACTAGTAATTTAGACCCCCCTATAGATATAGGGTCTAAGGAAGGCTTTAAGGATACTATTACTAGTAGTATAGTAAAGGAGCTTTCTAAAAAGGCCTATACTATACCGGACGATAGTAAGCTTAGCGGGGAAAGCAATTTTGAACAGTGGATTCAGGCTTTAAGTATAGTGCTAAGAGCGTTAGGGATATCTAATTTTTTAGAAAACCCTGATATATCTAACACTTATAGCGACTCTGATCAAGCTGTTCTTTTAATGCTTTTACGTGATAGCTTATCTAGTGGCCCTAGGGCTGCTATATCGTGGATTTATATACCTTCTGAGGCCTTTAAGCTGCTTGTTAGGCAGTATAGCCGACCTATAGAGTCTAAAAAGGAGGACGTCTATAACGAATTCCACGCCCTTACCTTTAGTACCTATAAAAAAGGCTTATCAGCTTTTAACGCTAAATTTGACGGCTATCTTGCTAAGCTTACTATGGCTAAAATGGATATAGATCCCTCTTTAATACTAAATCAGTATTTTAAGGCTCTAGAATCTAAGTTTCCTAGCTGGGTATCACGCTAAAAGAGCTCTATAAGATAGGCTAGAATGCTAGGCCTTACAGCCTCTAGCCTTAATATAGAATATGTAATGGCTAATATCTTAGAAGAATCTAGGAACCCGGCTATAGAGGCGTATAGAGCAGCTCACGTAGCTAATAGCTCTAATTCAACCCCTAATTCAAATTCTAACCCTAGTAAGAAGGGTAAAAATAGGAAAAAGGGTAAGAAGAAGGCTAGTTATAATGTTGAAGGGCAGAATTATAGTGCTAAAAGTGCTGAACAAGCCTCCTTTATACTAGGGTCCTATAACCTAGCTGTAGAAGAAGAAGAAGAGGAATCCGACTCTAGTTCCAATTCTAGTTCTTCTAGCAATTCTAATACCCAATTAGCATAGCTATTAGCGTTAAAAGGGTATAAGAAGCGTAAGGACTTTAAAGGAAAAGGCCTAAAAACCTCTTCTAATAACAAGGCAAAATATAAAGATAATAAGCCTAGAAGACGCCCTAGAGACCCTGCTCTTTATAATAGTTGGCTATATGATACGGGATCTACGGACCATATCAGTAATAGTAAAGAGCGGTTTACTACCTTTACGCCTAACACAGGCCAGTTACGCCCTATTAACACTGGAAATAGCCCTGTAAGTCCGGCTGGTATAGGCTCTATTATACTAGAAGTATTATCTAGAAAGGCCCCCCCTACCTATACTAAATTAGTATTAGATAACGTTTTATACCTACCTAATATTGATATAAATATTGTTAGTGGGGTTAGGCACTATGATTCGGGAGGTTGCCTTATAAAGGAAACCCTTTACGGGGGTGATAGACGCTGTATAGCTATACTAGACTTTAAGAAATCAGGATTTTTTCTTGACGTTAAAGGCAGCTCTAAGCCTATATTACATGCAAATTTTGCTTTTCCTTTAGGCCTTTCTAGTTATACTACTAAAAGTATAGAGCCGTAGCGTAATAAGATAGTAGTGGAAATTCCTTCTAATTCTATTAGAAAGGAAGACTATAGACCTATTATAGAGGATGCTATAGTATCCGAAGCTATAGAGCCTAATAAGCGCTATAAGCTAAGGAATTCTCCGGCTAAGGGTACTACTTTAGAAGGTATAGGACCTTCTTTAAGGGGGAAAAGGCCCCGTAGGCCTGTAGAGCCCTTCGCCACTACCTAGGCCCCCTATCAAAGTCCCCGTAAGACTAGGGAGCCTAAGCCCTTAACTAGCACTGGAGATCTGCCCTATGTGCTAAGAGAGCCAGTTATAGAGGGGAATAAAGTAGAAAAGGCTATATCTAGCCCTACTTTAAAGGAGCCTAATATAGGTCAGCGAGATTACTATAATCTACTTAATTTAGCTAAATTGTAGCACGTTAGGCTAGGCCATATAGGCCTACGTCTTTTGAAAAAGACCTCTAGTATTACTAAAGGGCTGCCTAATTTTGATAAAATAAAGGAAGCTGATTTTCACTCCTCTAGCTGTGATCGAGGTAAAGCAGTGAGAAGAGTTAGTAAGGCTTTAATACCTAACCTACCTAGGGTCTTAGACTCAATAGAGGGGGATACTGTTAAAATTAGGCCTAGGCCTTATAATAGAAACCCTATAGTCTTACTTCTAGTTAACCGTAAAAGTAGGTATAGGTGGGTTTTTAACCTACCTAATAAATCAGGCCCTATAGTAGCTAACGCTATTAAGGGCTTTTTTAGGGGCCTAAGGAATGGATTTGGTAGATATCCTACTAAATTCCACTTTGACGGAGGCACTGAAATAACTGATTTATTAACTACTTAGTTAGCTAAAAGGGGTATTAAATTTAGCACTTCTGCCCCCTATATCCACAAGCAGAACAGCTTAGTAGAACGATCAGTTAGAGTTATACTAGACCGTATAAGGTGTACTATTCTTAGTAGCGCTTTACCCTAGTATTTATAGTGCTTTATACTGGAGGCTATAGTGGAATTAGTTAATAGTATAGCTATAACTAATAAGGAAACCACTCCTTTCCAGGCGCTATTTGACGAGCTAGAGCCTGGTATTCCACATATACCTAACCTAGAGCGCTATAGGGCTATAGGCGCTAAAGGAGAGGCTATTATACCTCTAGAAAAACGGTCTAAATCGTTAAAATTTACCTCTAGAACGGAAGAGTGTAAATTACTAGCGGTATTAGGTTCTAAGACCTACCTAGTATATATACCGTCTAGAAGAGCAGTACTTAAAACCTCTATTGTTAAGTTTATAGAGGATAATACAGTACTAAGTTAGCCTACTGATAATACAGCTTTAGAGGGGGAATTAGTAGACCTAGACCTAGATTTAGAGGGGGCTATCAGCCCGGACCCTTCTAATCTTAATACTGAAAAGCCTATTAGTATAGAAATAGGACCTAGTAAGCTAGAATCCTACGAATCTTCTTCCAATAGTGAATTAGATAAACCCTTACCGGATAAGCCTATAAATCCGGTTATAGTAGAGTCTACTAGGCCTACTATATCTATTAGAAAGCCTGAATTACCAGAGGCGTTTCCCCAAACTATAGAGCCTATTTTTGCACCTAAGCCTATAGAAGTTATAGCGCCTAATCAGCCTATAACGAACGAACCTCTTGATAATAGTAATCTTATTTCAAAGGGGGATAAAATGCAGCTCGATTACTATAAGCTTTTAGCTAAGACTAGTAGCTATATACTATCTTTTGTCTATAAGGCTCGAAAAAGGGTAATTTCTAAGGATAGTACGCCTACTACTTATAAGCAAGTCTTAAAACTACCTAGAGATAAGCGTAGTAAGTGGTTAGAGGCTATTACTAAGGAATTTATCCAGTTATTAGAGCTAGGAGTTTTTAAATTCCTACCTAGGAGTCTATTACCTTCTAACCATAAGCTTATTACCTGTCAAAACGTTCTTAAGGTTAAAAAGGACGCTAAAAACAGGCCTATTAAGTATAAATCTTAGTTAGTAGCTAGGGGCTTTATGCAGGTAGAAGGCCTAGATTACACTGTAACCTACGCCCCTACTAGTATACCACCTACTTAGCGTATACTTCTAGCTATAGGTGCTGTTCTAGACTAGGAAATAGAACAAGCTGACTTTATAGGGGCATTTCTTAATAGCGCTCTTAGAGAAGAAATATATATGGAAATCCCTGAAGGACTATTAGACCTAGCGGCTTCTAATAAGGCTATTTATAAGCTTTTACTGAAATACGGCTATAATCCTTCTACTCCTAATATTATCAAACTATCTAAAGCGTTATACAGTCTGAAATAAAGCCCTAGAGAGTGGCAAGATAAGCTTAAAATCTTACTTAAGAGCTTAGGCTATCTCCCTCTTATTTTAGATCCAGGGGTCTTCTATAATGCTAAAACCTGCCACTTTATCGTTACCTATATAGATGACTGTCTATTTATAGGGCCTAATATAGGCTATATAACTGATTTAAAGAAACGGCTTAATAAGGTCTATGCTATAGAAGACTTAGGGCCTGCCGCCTATTTCCTAGGCGTGCAAATTATAAGGGATAGACCTAATAGGCGCCTGTGGCTTAACCAGTCATAGTATATAGAAGAGGCGGTTAGCCGCTTTAACTTAGCCGATTCTAAGCCTATATCTATTCCCTTACAGCCGGGGCTAGTAACTCAACTTCAACTAGAGGAAGATATTACTAGCCACCTCTGTAATTCTATGGAAATTAAGCTCTATCAAAGCCTAGTAGGAACAGCTATGTATATAATGCTCCTTACTAGGGTAGATATTAGCTTTACCATACAGTAGCTCTCTAGGTCTTTAAATAGACCTACAAAATCACACTTAAACGCTGCTAAAAATCTTTTTAAGTATCTTAATAGTACTAAAGACTATAGCATCTGTTTTAGCTGTAACGGAAATACAGTAGCTGATCTAGGGCCTAAGCTTAGTAATAGTAGTAATACAACTACTAAGCTTAGTAGAGACTTTCACTCTAAGGAAGGGCCTAGGCCCCTAACTACTACCTTTACTACTATAGTAGATTCTAGAAATAGTAAAGGTAGTAGCCGGACTTCTATAATTAATAGTAGTCTAGTCCCTATAGGCTTTAGTGATTCTGATTTTGCAGGGGATAAGGCTACTAGTAAATCCACCTACGGCTATCTATATAAGTTAGCCGGTAGGCCTATTAGCTGGAAAACGAAAAGAGCTACTACTATTGCTCTCTCTACCCTAGAAGCTGAAACTGATGGACTTACAGAGGCTATACGCGAAGTACAGTGGATTATAGGGCTATTTTCTGAACTTCACAGACCTATAGACTACCCTATTACTCTCTATGGAGATAATCAGGGCTCTATAACGGTAGCTAATAACCCAGCGCTACACGCTAGAACTAAGCATACCCTGCTGAAATTCCGGTACGTTAGAGAGCAGGTTAAGGCTAAAATAGTTACTATTATATATCTTAATACTAAGTGTATGCCGGCTGACGGACTTACAAAAGCCCTACTAGTTAGTAGCTTTCAGTCTTTTATTAGGCTTTTAGGCCTTCAACCTAAGGGAGCTTTCTACTAAGCTACCCTTTACCCCTATATATATACTCTATACTATATATAAAGAAGGCCTGGCTTAGCCTGATTAGCTTATAAGACCAGTCAATAGTACCGGCTACTTTACAGCCCTCTGGAATCACCTAATTCCTCTATATAGCCTTAAAAGGCTTATAAGGTCCTAGCCACTGTAGTACAGTTCTATAGGTGCCCTTGTGCTAGCATTAGCTCCCTGCGGCGTTAGGGAGGCCTATATTACTCTCGCTACGTCTAGAAGTACTCTAGTATATAGTATAGCTATATTTGGAAAATATAGGCTCCGGCTATTACTAGTAGTATATTTTCCTTTAGAGGGGGATTCTCTATGTGACTACCTGTTATTGCCTTACTAGAACTTGCTGAAAGAACGGAGTAAAAAAGGGCATAAAATTTAAAACCGTGCTAAAAATCGTTTTCTCTATAAGAGGATAAAGGCGTTTATAAGCCCTTTACTCCTTCTATACTCTAGTGCGTCTATCAGTCGCTAGGGTATAGAATATTTAGATATTATATATCACTATACGCTTTTAAGCTATAGTACCTATACCTTAAGATATAGGTTTGATTTCAACATCATATATATTCTTACTTCTTTCTATATATAATAGGGGTTTATCCTATATATATATAAGGGCATAACCCCTTTGTCTAACGGAATAGTTTTGCTCTTACGTTCTTTTTCCTTAGGATTCTTCTATTCTTTACCTATATATAGCTTTCTAAGGCTTATAAAGGAATAGAAGAATAAAGGGGGTGTTAAACGTACAAAATAAGCTATAGCGCTCTAACGGTTATAGCTTAGGCAAAACGGATTTCAGTTCTCGAACTACTAGATATATAGCTATATTCTAAGGGTGGACCCACTTTTGTGGATACCGCTGACTAAGCTATATATTCCACTATATAGCCTAGAAATAGCTTTAAAAGGCTTTTCTATTTTTAGATTTATGCCCTACTTTTGTGGAGACAGCCTCCTTAGGCTGTATAAGCGCTAGAAATAGCCTTAAAAGGCTCTTCTACTAGGTCATCTACCTACCCTGTACCTACCCTGCACCACAGGAGCGAAAACAGAACTTACAGGAAAAGTCGTGCGGCTTACCCTGCAGCTTAGGTGGCCGTGAGTCGATTATTTAAAATCGCCAGCTTATTTGGTTTTTCGGGAAGGCGCCATGCACCCACTAAGGGGCTCCTGCCGTGTGGAAGGCAGGAATGGTCCCGGAGGGTATATGTAGGGAAGGAAATTGCGAAGCCATACCTACTTGGAATAGAAATCAAGTTACTACGTTACCTACAACTATAAGCCTTATAGGCCTATAAGACCCACTAAAAGCCGTGATATATAAGCTTAAAGCCCCTATAATATAGCGCTATAGCCTATAACTATACCGTTATATAAGGACTTTTATAGAGGGAATACAGTAAAGGGCCCTACTTTACTATATTAGCACATACCTAGGAAGTGCTATTTAGGCCATATCAACGCTGTTGCTGCCCCTACGTACCCTATACGACTACTACTAGTAGGCTATAGTGGTTACAGATCCTTATATAGGATTACCCATTCCAATAAGAGGTGTAGGTTATAGTATAATCTAGGCCTTCTACCTATATAAAGCCCCTAGCTACTAACCGAGATTTATACTTAATAGGCCTGTTTTTAGCATCCTTTTTAACCTTAAGAACGTTTTAATAGGTAATAAGCTTACAGTTAGAAGGTAATAGACTCCTAGGTAGGAATTTAAAAACCCCTAGCTCTAATAACTGGATAAATTCCTTGGTAATAGCCTCTAACTACTTACTACGCTCATCTCTAGGTAGTTTTAAGACTTGCTTATAAGTAGTAGGCGTACTTTCCTTAGATATTACCCTTTTTCGAGCCTTATAGACAAAAGACAGTATATAGCTACTAGTCTTGTTAAACGTACAAAATAAGCTATAGCGCTCTAACGGTTATAGCTTAGGCAAAACGGATTTCAGTTCTTGAACTACTAGATATATAGCTATATTCTGAGGGTGGACCCACCTTTGTAGATACCGCTGACTAAGCTATATATTCTACTATATAGCCTAGAAATAGCTTTAAAAGGCTTTTCTATTTTTAGATTTATGCCCTACTTTTGTGGAGACAGCCTCCTTAGGCTGTATAAGCGCTAGAAATAGCCTTAAAAGGCTCTTCTACTAGGTTACCTACCTACCCTGTACCTACCCTGTACTATAGGAGCGAAAACAGAACTTATAGGAAAAGTCGTGCGGCTTACCCTGCAGCTTAGGTAGCTGTAAGTCGATTATTTAAAATCGCTAGCTTATTTGGTTTTTCGGGAAATGGCCATGTACCTACTAAGGCGCTCCTGCCGTATAGAAGGCAGGAACGGTCCTGGAGGGTATATATAGGGAAGGAAATTGCAAAGCCTTACCTACTGGACTAGAAATCAAATTATACGTTACCTACAACTATAAGCCTTATAGGCCTATAAGACCCACTGAAAGCCGTGATATATAAGCTTAAAGCCCCTATAATATAGCGCTATAGCCTATAACTATACCGTTATATAAGGACTTTTATAGAGGGAATATAGTAAAGGGCCCTACTTTACTATATTAGCATATACCTAGGAAGTGCTATTTAGGCTATATCAACGCTGTTGCTGCCCCTACGTACCCTATACGACTACTACTAGTAGGCTATAGTGGTTATAGATCCTTATATAGGATTACCTATTCCAATAGGTTATAAGCCTGGATAGCCTGTAGGATAGTTATCGTTGGAGTCTAATTTCAAGGCGCTACCTCTGCCTATATATATAGGGCTATTTAAGCCTCTTATAGCTGAAAATATAGTACTATATTAGCCCTAAAAAGCTATATATTACATCTTATTGAAGGCTATTTAAGGACTAAAAAGCCTGAAAATCTAGAAGGAGAAATCGCTAAGAAATCTAAGTCCTATAGTATTAACGAGCATTTGGGGCTCTTATACACTTAGGCTAGTATACTGACCTATACTAAAAGACCTTTCTACTTGTTAAACGTACAAAATAAGCTATAGCGCTCTAACGGTTATAGCTTAGGCAAAACGGATTTCAGTTCTCGAACTACTAGATATATAGCTATATTCTGAGGGTGGACCCACTTTTGTGGATACCGCTGACTAAGCTATATATTCTACTATATAGCCTAGAAATAGCTTTAAAAGGCTTTTCTATTTTTAGATTTATGCCCCACTTTTGTGGAGACAGTCTCCTTAGGCTGTATAAGCGCTAGAAATAGCCTTAAAAGGCTCTTCTACTAGGTCACCTACCTACCCTATACCTACCCTGCACCACAGGAGCGAAAACAGAACTTACAGGAAAAGTCGTACGGCTTACCCTGCAGCTTAGGTAGCCGTAAGTCGATTATTTAAAATCGCCAGCTTATTTGGTTTTTCGGGAAGTGGCCATGTACCTACTAAGGCGCTCCTGCTATATAGAAGGCAGGAACGGTCCTGGAGGGTATATATAGGGAAGGAAATTGCAAAGCCTTACCTACTAGACTAGAAATCAAATTATACGTTACCTATAACTATAAGCCTTATAGGCCTATAAGACCCACTGAAAGCTGTGATATATAAGCTTAAAGCCCCTATAATATAGCGCTATAGCCTATAACTATACCGTTATATAAGGACTTTTATAGAGGGAATACAGTAAAGGGCCCTATTTTACTATATTAGCATATACCTAGGAAGTGCTATTTAGGCTATATCAATGCTATTGCTGCCCCTATGTACCCTATACAACTACTACTAGTAGGCTATAGTAGTTACAGATCCTTATATAGGATTACCCATTCTAATAGGTTATGAGCCCGGATAGCCTGTAGGATAGTTATCGTTGGAGTCCAATTTCAAAGCGCTACCTCTGCCTATATATATAGGGCTATTTAAGCCTCTTATAGCTGAAAATATAGTACTATATTAGCCCTAAAAATCTATATATTACACCTTATTAAAGGCTATTTAAGGACTAAAAAGCCTGAAAATCTAGAAGGAGAAATCGCTAAGAAATCTAAGTCCTATAGTATTAACGAGCATTTGGGGCCCTTATACACTTAGGCTAGTATACTTACCTATACTAAAAGACCTTTCTACTTATAGCTGGAAGTAGAAAGGCTAGCGTTTTAGAATTTCTAGCGCTAAAGACCTATATTTCCCTACTATAGAGCCCTTTCTATAGATATATCTATAGGCGGTAGTTAAGTCCCTACGTCGAAGTCTCTAGTCCCTATCTTAGAGCCTAGTTTAGAATTTCTACTAGAAAGTCCTACTAAGTAGCAAGTAGGCAGCGCTATAAACCTACTAAGCGCTAAACTAGCCTAGAAAATCACTACTATAATTAGTGAGCTAGCTAATTAGCTTTAGTGAACTGGAAGCTAATTAAGTGCTTTAGCTAGTACTATAAAGTAAATAGTAGCCTATTTACAATGGCGGATCAAGCTAAAGGGAAGGGTATAGCGCCTAAAAGGGCTAGTAACCCAGCTGATCCAGGGCAATCTTCTAGGCCTCCACCACCTATACGAACCCTATTAGAAGATAAGGAAGATGGCGAAGACTATAGCGAGGTTATAGAAGTCCTAAAACAGCATATAAAATCTTATGAGCGAGTTATAGCTAGCCAATCTAGTGATATAAAAACACTACTTTTAAGTCTAAATACCTTAAAAGCCTCTGTTAAGGATAGCGTTAGCGCTATAAAGAATATATCTTCTACGTTAGCTTCTTTAACTAATAGTAGTAACGCTGCGGCTGCTACTATTGGAAAAACTAGCTATAGTCCTAGATTTAATCCTTTTAGCGGTACTATGGATTTAGATTCTCCTCTATGTCCCCCTAGGAAAGAGCCCCATCTAGGGCCGGCTGTAGATAATACAGCTACTAGTAATTTAGACCCCCTTATAGATACAGGGTCTAAGGAAGGCTTTAAGGATACTCTTACTAGTAGTATAGTAAAGGAGCTTTCTAAAAAGGCCTATACTATACCGGACGATAGTAAGCTTAGCGGGGAAAGCAATTTTGAACAGTGGATTCAGGCTTTAAGTATAGTGCTAAGAGCGTTAGGGATATCTAATTTTTTAGAAAACCCTGATATATCTAACACTTATAGCGACTCTAATCAAGCTGTTCTTTTAATGCTTCTACGTGATAGCTTATCTAGTGGCCCTAGGGCTGCTATATCGTGGATTTATATACCTTCTAAGGCCTTTAAGCTGCTTATTAGGCAGTATAGCCGACCTATAGAGTCTAAAAAGAAGGACGTCTATAACGAATTCCACGCCCTTACCTTTAGTACCTATAAAAAAGGCTTATCAGCTTTTAACACTGAATTTAACGGCTATCTTACTAAGCTTACCATGGCTAAAATAGATATAGATCCCTCTTTAATACTAAATCAGTATTTTAAGGCTCTAGAATCTAAGTTTCCTAGCTGGGTATCACGCTAAAAGAGCTCTATAAGATAGGCTAGAATGCTAGGCCTTATAGCCTCTAGCCTTAATATAGAATATCTAATAGCTGATATTTTAGAAGAATCTAGGAACCTGGCTATAGAGGCGTATAGAGCAGCTCACGTGGCTAATAGCTCTAATTCAACCCCTAATTCAAATTCTAACCCTAGTAAGAAGGGTAAAAATAAGAAAAAGGGTAAGAAGAAGGCTAGTTATAATGTTAAAGGGCAGAATTATAGTGCTAAAAGTGCTGAACAAGCCTCCTTTATGCTAGGGTCCTATAACCTAGCTATAGAAGAAGAAGAGGAATCCGACTCTAGTTCTAATTCTAGTTCTTCTAGCGATTCTAATATCCAATTAGCATAGCTATTAGCGTTAAAAGGGTATTTAAAGCGTAAGGACTTTAAAGGAAAAGGCCTAAAAACCTCTTCTAACAAGGCAAAATATAAAGATAATCAGCCTAGAAGACGCCCTAGAGACCCCGCTCTTTATAATAGTTGGCTATACAATACGGGATCTACAGACCATATCAGTAATAGTAAAGAGCGGTTTACTACCTTTACGCCTAATATAGGCCAGTTACGCCCTATTAACACTGGAAATGGCCCTATAAGCCCGGCTAGTATAGGCTCTATTATACTAGAAGTATTATCTAGAAAGGCCCCCCCTACCTATACTAAATTAGTATTAGATAACGTTTTATACCTACCTAATATTGATATAAATATTGTTAGTAGGGTTAGGTACTATGATTTAGGAGGTTGCCTTATAAAGGAAACCCTTTACGGGGATAATAGATACTATATAGCTGTACTAGACTTTAAGAAATCAGGATTTTTTCTTGACGTTAAAGGCAGCTCTAAACCTATATTATATACAAATTTTGCTTTTCCTTTAGGCCTTTCTAGTTATACTACTAAAAGTATAGAGCCGCAGCGTAATAAGATAGTAGTGGAAATTCCTTCTAATTCTATTAGAAAGGAAGACTATAGACCTATTATAGAGGATGCTATAGTATCTAAAGCTATAGAGCCTAATAAGCGCTATAAGCTAAGGAATTCTCCGGCTAAGGGTACTACTTTAGAAGGTGTAGGACCTTCTTTAAGGGGGAAAAGGCCCCGTAGGCCTGTAGAGCCCTTAGCTACTGCCCAGGCCCCCTATCAAAGTCCCTATAAGACTAGGGAGCCTAAGCCCTTAACTGGCACTGGAGACCTGCCCTATGTACTAAGAGAGCCGGTTATAGAGGGGAATAAAGTAGTAGAAAAGGCTATATCTAGCCCTACTTTAAAGGAGCCTAATATAGGTCAGCGAGATTACTATAATCTACTTAATTTAGCTAAATTGTAGCACGTTAGGCTAGGCCATATAGGCCTGCGTCTTTTGAAAAAGACCTCTAGTATTACTAAAGGGCTGCCTAATTTTGATAAAATAAAGGAAGCTGATTTTCACTGCTCTAGCTGTGATTGAGGTAAAGCAGTGAGAAGGGTTAGTAAGGCTTTAATACCTGACCTACCTAGGGTCTTAGACTCAATAGAGGGGGATACTGTTAAAATTAGGCCTAGGCCTTATAATAGAAACCCTATAGTCTTACTTCTAGTTGACTGTAAAAGTAGGTATAGGTGGGTTTTTAACCTACCTAATAAATCAGGCCCTATAGTAGCTAACGCTATTAAGGGCTTTTTTAGGGGCCTAAGGAATGGATTTGGTAGATATCCTGCTAAATTCTACTTTGACGGAGGCACTGAAATAACTGATTTATTAACTACTTGGTTAGCTAAAAGGGGTATTAAATTTAGCACTTCTGCCCCCTATATCTACGAGCAGAACAGCTTAGTAGAACGATTAGTTAGAGTTATACTAGACTGTATAAGGTATACTATTCTTAGTAGCGCTTTACACTAGTATTTATAGTACTTTATACTGGAAGCTATAGTGGAATTAGTTAATAGTACTGCTATAACTAATAAGGAAACCACTCCTTTCCAGGCGCTATTTAACGAGCTAGAGCCTGGTATTCCATATATACCTAACCTAGAGCGCTATAGGGCTATAGGCGCCAGAGGAGAGGCTATTATACCTCTAGAAAAACGGTCTAAATCGTTAAAATTTACCTCTAGAACGGAAGAGTGTAAATTACTAGCGGTATTAGGTTCTAAGACCTACCTAGTATATATACCGTCTAGAAGAGCAGTACTTAAAACCTCTACTATTAAGTTTATAGAGGATAATATAGTACTAAGTCAGCCTACTAATAATACAGCTTTAGAGGGGGAATTAGTAGACCTAGACCTAGATTTAGAGGGGGCTGTCAGCCCGGACCCTTCTAATCTCAATACTGAAAAGCCTATTAGTATAGAAATAGGACCTAGTAAGCTAGAACCCTACGAATCTTCTTCCAATAGTGAATAAGATGAACACTCACCGGATAAGCCTATAAATCCGGTTATAGTAGAGTCTACTAGGCCTACTATATCTATTAGAAAGCCTGAATTACCAGAGGCGTTTCCCTAAACTATAGAGCCTATTTTTGCACCTAAGCCTATAGAAGTTATAGCGCCTAATCAGCCTATAACAAACGAACCTCTTGATAATAGTGATCTTATTTCAGAGGGGGATAGAATGCAGCTTGATTACTATAAGCTTTTAGCTAAGACTAGTAGCTATATACTATCTTTTGTCTATAAGGCTCGAAAAAGGGTAATATCGAAGGAGAGTACGCCTACTACTTATAAGCAAGTCTTAAAACTACCTAGAGATGAGCGTAGTAAGTGGTTAGAGGCTATTACCAAGGAATTTATCCAGTTATTAGAGCTAGGGTTTTTTTAAATTCCTACCTAGGAGTCTATTACCTTTTAACTATAAGCTTATTACCTGTCGAAACGTTCTTAAGGTTAAAAAGGACGCTAAAAACAGGCCTATTAAGTATAAATCTCGGTTAGTAGCTAGGGGCTTTATATAGGTAGAAGGCCTAGATTATACTGTAACCTATGCCTCTACTAGTATACTACCTACTTGGCGTATACTTCTAGCTATAGGTGCTGTTCTAGACTGGGAAATAGAATAAGCTGACTTTATAGGAGTATTTCTTAATAGCGCTCTTAGAGAAGAAATATATATGGAAATCCCTGAAGGACTATTAGACCTAGCGGCTTCTAATAAGGCTATTTATAAGCTTTTACTGAAATACGGCTATGATCCTTCTACTCCTAATATTATTAAACTATCTAAAGCGTTATACGGTCTGAAACAAAGCCCTAGAGAGTAGCAAGATAAGCTTAAAATCTTACTTAAGAGCCTAGGCTATCTCCCTCTTATTTCAGATCTAAGGGTCTTCTATAATGCTAGTACCTGCTACTTTATCGTTACCTATATAGATAACTGTCTATTTATAGGGCCTAATATAGGCTATATAACTGATTTAAAGAAACGGCTTAATAAGGTCTATGCTATAAAAGACTTAGGGCCTGCCGCCTATTTCCTAGGCATGCAAATTATAAGGGATATACCTAATAGGCGCCTGTGGCTCAACTAGTTATAGTATATAGAAGAGGCGGTTAGCTGCTTTAACTTAGCCGATTCTAAGCCTATATCTATTCCCTTATAGCCGGGGCTAGTAAGTCAACTTCAACTAAAGGAAGATATTGCTAGCCACCTCTGTAATTCTATGGAAATGAAGCTCTATCAAAGCCTAGTAGGAACAGCTATGTATATAATGCTCCTTACTAGGGTAGATATTAGCTTTACTGTATAATAGCTCTCTAGGTCTTTAAATAGACCTACAAAATCACACTTAAACGCTGCTAAAAATCTTTTTAAGTATCTTAATAGTACTAAATACTATAGCATCTGTTTTAGCTATAACGGAAATACAGTAGCTGATATAGGGCCTAAGCTTAGTAACAGTACTAATACAACTACTAAGCTTAGTAGAGACTTTCACTCTAAAGAAGGGCCTAGGCCCCTAACTACCACCTCTACTACTATAGTAGATTCTAGAAATAGTAAAGGTAGTAGCCGGACTTCTATAATTAATAGTAGTCTAGTCCCTATAGGCTTTAGTGATTCTGATTTTATAGGGGATAAGGCTACTAGCAAATCCACCTACGGCTATCTATATAAGTTAGCCGGTAGGCCTATTAGCTGGAAAACGAAAAGAGCTACTACTATTGCTCTCTCTACCCTAGAAGCTGAAACTAATAGACTTACAGAGGCAATACGCGAAGTACAGTGGATTATAGGGCTATTTTCTGAACTTCACAGGCCTATAGACCACCCTATTACCCTCTATGAAGATAATCAGGGCTCTATTACGGTAGCTAATGACCCTGCTCTACACGCTAGAACTAAGCATACCCTGCTGAAATTCTGGTACGTTAGAGAGCAGGTTAAGGCTAAAATAGTTACTATTATATATCTTAATACTTAGTGTATGCCGGCTAACGGACTTACTAAAGCCCTCCCAGTTAGTAGCTTTCAGTCTTTTATTAGGCTTTTAGGCCTTTAACCTAAGGGAGCTTTTTACTAAGCTACCCTTTACCCCTATATATATACTCTATACTATATATATAGAAGGCCTGGCTTAGCCTAATTAGCTTATAAGACCAGTCAATAGTACCGGCTACTTTACAGCCCTCTAGAATCACCTAATTCCTCTATATAGCCTTAAAAGGCTTATAAGGTCCTAGCTACTGTAGTACAGTTCTATAGGCGCCCTTGTGCTGGCATCAGCTTCCTACGGCGTTAGGGAGGCCTATATTGCTCTAGCTACATCTAGAAGTACTCTAGTATATAGTATAGCTATATTTGGAAAATATAGGCTCCGGCTATTACTAGTAATATACTTTCCTTTAGAGGGGGATTCTCTATATAACTACCTGTTATTTCCTTACTAGAACTTGCTGAAAGAACAGAGTAAAAAAGGGCATAAAATTTAAAACCGTGCTAAAAATCGTTTTCTCTATGAGAGGATAAAGGCGTTTATAAGCCCTTTACTCCTTCTATACTCTAGTATGTCTATCAGTCGCTAGGGTATAGAATATTTAGATATTATATATTACTATACGCTTTGAAGCTATAGTACCTATACCTTTAAATAGGTTATAGGTTTGATTTCAACATCATATATATTCTTACTTCTTTCTATATATAATAGGGGTTTATCCTATATATATATAAGGGCATAACCCCTTTGTCTAACGGAATAGTTTTGCTCTTACGTTCTTTTTTTTCTTAGGATTCTTCTATTCTTTACCTATATATAGCTTTCTAAGGCTTATAAAGAAACAGAAGAATAGAGGGGGTGTTAAACGTACAAAATAAGCTATAGCGCTCTAACAGTTATAGCTTAGGCAAAACGGATTTCAGTTCTCGAACTACTAGATATATAGCTATATTCTGAGGGTGGACCTACTTTTGTAGATACTGCTAACTAAGCTATATATTCCACTATATAGCCTAGAAATAGCTTTAAAAGGCTTTTCTATTTTTAAATTTATGCCCTACTTTTGTAGAGACAGCCTCCTTAGGCTGTATAAGCGCTAGAAATAGCCTTAAAAGGCTCTTCTACTAGGTCACCTACCTACCCTGTACCTACCCTGCACTATAGGAGCGAAAACAGAACTTATGGGAAAGGTCGTGCGGCTTACCCTACAGCTTAGGTAGCCGTAAGTCGATTATTTAAAATCGCTAGCTTATTTGGTTTTTCAGGAAGCGGCTATGCACCTACTAAGGCGCTCCTGCCGTGTGGAAGGCAGGAACGGTCCTAGAGGGTATATATTGGGAAGGAAATTGCGAAGCCTTACCTACTAGACTAGAAATCAAATTATACGTTACCTATAACTATAAGCCTTATAGGCCTATAAGACCACTGAAAGCCGTGATATATAAGCTCAAAGCCCCTATAATATAGCGCTATAGCCTATAACTATACCGTTATATAAGGACTTTTATAGAGGGAATATAGTAAAGGGCCCTACTTTACTATATTAGCATATATCTAGGAAGTGCTATTTAGGCCATATCAACGCTGTTGCTGCCCCTACGTACCCTATACGACTGCTACTAGTAGGCTATAGTGGTTATAGATCCTTATGTAGGATTACCCATTCCAATAAGTCTTAGCTAAAAGCTTATAGTAATCGAGCTGCATTTTATCCCTCTCTGAAATAAGATCACTATTATTAAGAGGTTCGTTCGTTATAGGCTGATTAGGCGCTATGTCTTCTATAGGCTTAGGTGCAAAAATAGGCTCTATAGTTCAGGGAAACGCCTCTGGTAATTCAGGCTTTCTCATAGATATAGTAGGCCTAGTAGACTCTACTATAACCGGATTTATAGGCTTATCCAATAAGGGTTCATCTAATTCACTATCGGAAGAAGATTCGTAGGGTTCTAGCTTACTAGGTCCTATTTCTATACTAATAGGCTTTTTAGTATTAAGATTAGAAGGGTCCGGGCTAACAGCCCCCTCTAAATCTAGGTCTAGGTCTACTAATTCCCCCTCTAAAGCCGTATTATCAGTAGGCTAACTTAGTACTATATTATCCTCTATAAACTTAATAGTAGAGGTTTTAAGTACTGCTCTTCTAGACGGTATATATACTAGGTAGGTCTTAGAACCTAATACCGCTAGTAATTTACACTCTTCCGTTCTAGAGGTAAATTTTAACGATTTAGACCGTTTTTCTAGAGGTATAATAGCCTCTCCTCTAGCGCCTATAGCCCTATAGCGCTCTAGGTTAGGTATATGTAGAATACTAGGCTCTAGCTCGTTAAATAGCGCCTAGAAAGGAGTGGTTTCCTTATTAGTTATAGCTGTACTATTAACTAATTCTACTACAGCCTCTAGTATAAAGCACCACAAATACTGGGGTAAAGCGCTACTAAGAATAGTACACCTTATACAGTCTAGTATAACTCTAACTAATCGTTCTACTAAGCCGTTCTCCTTATGGATATAGGGGGCAGAAGTGCTAAATTTAATACCCCTTTTAGCCAACCAAGTAGTTAATAAATCAGATATTTCAGTGCTTCCGTTAAAGTGGAATTTAGTAGGATATCTACCAAATCCATTCCTTAGGCCCCTAAAAAAGCCCTTAATAGCGTTAGCTACTATAGGGCCTGATTTATTAGGTAGGTTAAAAACCCACCTATACCTACTTTTACGGTTAACTAGAAGTAAGACTATAGGGTTTCTGTTATAAGGCCTAGGCCTAATTTTAACAGTATTGCCCTCTATTAAGTCTTAGACCCTAGGTGGGTCAGGTATTAAAGCCTTACTAACCCTTCTTACTGCTTTACCTCGATTGTAGCTAGAGCAGTGAAAATCAGCTTCCTTTATTTTATCAAAATTAGGCAGCCCTTTAGTAATACTAGAGGTCTTTTTCAAAAGACGCAGGCCTATATGGCCTAGCCTAACGTGCCACAATTTAGCTAAATTAAGTAGATTATAGTAATCTCGCTAACCTATATTAGGCTCCTTTAAAGTAGGGCTAGATATAGCCTTTTCTACGCTATTATTCCCCTCTATAACTGGCTCTCTTAGCATATAGGGCAGGTCTCTAGTGCCAGTTAAGGGCTTAGGCTCCCTAGTCTTACAGGGACTTTAATAGGGGGCCTGGGCAGTGGCTAAGGGCTTTATAGGCCTATAGGGCCTTTTCCCCCTTGAAGAAGGTCCTATACCTTCTAAAGTAGTGCCCTTAGCCAGAGAGTTCCTTAGCTTATAGCGCTTTTTAGGCTCTATAGCTTCGGATACTATAGCATCCTCTATAATAGGTCTATAGTCTTCCTTTCTAATAGAATTAGAAGGAATTTCCACTACTATCTTATTACGCTATAGCTCTATATTTTTAGTAGTATAACTAGAAAGGCCTAAAGGAAAAGCAAAGTTTGTATGTAATATAGGCTTGGAGCTGCCTTTAACGTTAAGAAAAAATCCTGATTTTTTAAAGTCTAGTACAGCTATACAGCGTCTATCACCCCTGTAAAGGGTTTTCTTTATAAGGCAACCTTCTGAATTACAGTGCCTAACCCTACTAACAATATTTATATCAATATGAGGTAGGTATAAAACGTTATCTAATACTAATTTAGTATAGGTAGGGGGGGCCTTTCTAGATAATACTTCTAGTATAATAGAGCCTATACCAGCCGGGCTTACAGGGCTATTTCCAGTGTTAATAGGGCGTAACTGGCCTGTATTAGGCGTAAAGGTAGTAAACCGCTCTTTACTATTACTAATATGGTCCGTAGATCCTGTATCGTATAGCTAACTATTATAAAGAGCGGGGTCTCTAGGGCGTCTTCTAGGCTTATTATCTTTATATTTTGCCTTATTAGAAGAGGTTTTTAGGCCTTTTTCTTTAAAGTCCTTATACTTCTTATACCCTTTTAACGCTAATAGCTGTGCTAATTAGGTATTAGAATCACTAGAAGAACTAGAATTGGAACTAAAGTCGGATTCCTCTTCTTCTTCTTCTATAGCTAGGTTATAAGACCCTAGTATAAAGGAGGCCAGTTCGGCACTTTTAGCACTATAATTCTGCCCTTTAATATTATAACTAGCCTTCTTCTTACCCTTTTTCTTATTTTTACCCTTCTTACTAGGGTTAGAATTTAAATTAGGGGTTGAATTAGAGCTATTAGCTATATAAGCTGCTCTATACGCCTCTGTAGCCGGGTTCCTAGATTCTTCTAGAATATCAGCCATTAGATATTCTATATTAAGGCTAGATGCTATAAGACCTAGCATTCTAGCCTATCTTATAGAGGTCTTTTGGCGTAATACCTAGCTAGGAAACTTAGATTCTAGAGCCTTAAAATACTGATTTAGTATGAAAGAGGGATTTATATCTATTTTAGCCATGGTAAGCTTAGCAAGATAGCCGTTAAATTCAGCCTTAAAAGCTGATAAGCCTTTTTTATAGGTACTAAAGGTAAGGGCGTGGAATTCGTTATAGACGTCCTCCTTTTTAGAGTCTATAGGTCGGCTATACTGCCTAACAAGCAGCTGAAAGGCCTTAGAAGGTATATGAATCTACGATATAGCAGCCCTAGGGCTACTAGATAAGCTATTACGTAGAAGCATTAAAAGAACAGCTTGATTAGAGTCGCTATAAGTGTTAGATATATCAGGGTTTTCTAAAAAATTAGATATCCCTAACGCTCTTAGTACTATACTTAAAGCCTGAATCCACTATTCAAAATTGCTTTCCCTACTAAGCTTACGATCGTCCGGTATAGTATAGGCCTTTTTAGAAAGCTCTTTTACTATACTACTAGTAATAGTATCCTTAAAGCCTTCCTTAGACCCTGTATCTATAGGGGGGTCCAAATTACTAGTAGCTGAATTAACAGCCAGCCCTAGATAGGGCTCTTTCCTAAGGGGATATAGAGGAGAATCTAAATCTATAGTACCGCTAAAAGGATCAAATCTAGGACTATAGCTAGTCTTTCCAGTAGCAGTAGCATTGCTACTATTAGTTAGAGAAGCTAAAGTAGAAGATATATTCTTTATAGTACTAACGCTATCCTCGACAGAGGCTTTTAGGGTATTTAGACTTAGAAGTAGTGTTTTTATATCACTAGATTAGCTAGCTATAACTCGCTTATAAGATTTTATATGCTATTTTAGGACTTCTATAACCTCGCTATAGTCTTCGCCATCTTCCTTGTCTTCTAATAGGGTTCGTATAGGTAGTGGAGGCCTAGAAGATTGCCCTGGATCAGCTAGGTGACTAGCCCTTTTAGGGGCTATACCCTTCCCTTTAGCTTGATCCGCCATTGTAAATAGGCTACTATTTACTTATACTACTAGTAAAAGCACTTAATTAGCCCCTAGTTTACTAAAGCTAATTAGCTAGCTCACTAATTATAGTAGTGATTTTCTAGGCTAGTCTTAGCGCTTAGTAGGTTTATAGCGCTGCCTACTTGCTACTTAGTAGGGCTTTCTAGTAGAAATTCTAAACTAGGCTCTAAGATAGGGACTAGAGACTTCGACATAGGGACTTAACTACCGCCTATAGATATATCTATAGAAAGGGCTCTATAGTAGGGAAATATAGGTCTTTAGCGCTAGAAATTCTAAAACGCTAGCCTTTCTACTTCCAGCTATAAGTAGAAAGGTCTTTTAGTATAGGTAAGTATACTAGCCTAAGCGTATAAGAGCCCCAAATGCTCGTCAATACTATAGGACTTAGATTTCTCAGCGATTTATCCTTCTAGATTTTCAGGCTTTTTAGTCCTTAAATAGCCTTCAATAAGATGTAATATATAGCTTTTTAGGGCTAATATAGTACTATATTTTCAGCTATAAGAGGCTTAAATAGCCCTATATATATAGGCAGAGGTAGCGCTTTGAAATTGGACTCCAACGATAACTATCCCACAGGCTAATCCGGGCTCATAACCTATTGGAATAGGTAATCCTATATAAGGATCTATAACCACTATAGCCTACTAGTAGTAGTCGTATAGGGTATATAGGGGCAGCAACAGCGTTGATATAGCCTAAATAGCACTTCCTAGGTATATGCTAATATAGTAAAGTAGGGCCCTTTACTATATTCCCTCTATAAAAGTCCTTATATAACGGTATAGTTATAGGCTATAGCGCTATATTATAGGGGCTTTAAGCTTATATATCACGGCTTTTAGTAGGTCTTATAGGCCTATAAGGCTTATAGTTATAGGTAACGTAGTAACTTGATTTCTAGTCCAAGTAGGTAAGGCTTCGCAATTTCCTTTCCTATGTATCCCCTCCGGGACCGTTCCTGCCTTCTATACGGCAGGAGCGCCTTAGTAGGTGCATGGCACCTTCCCGAAAAACCAAATAAGCTAGCGATTTTAAATAATCGACTCACGGCCACCTAAGCTGCAGGGTAAGCCGCAGGACTTTTCCTATAAGTTCTGTTTTCGCTCCTGCGGTATAGGGTAGGTACAGGGTAGGTAGGTAACCTAGTAGAAGAGCCTTTTAAGGCTATTTCTAGCGCTTATACAGCCTAAGGAGGCTGTCTCTACAAAAGTGGGGCATAAATCTAAAAATAGAAAAGCCTTTTAAAGCTATTTCTAGGCTATATAGTGGAATATATAGCTTAGTCAGCAGTATCCACAAAAGTGGGTCCACCCTCGGAATATAGCTATATATCTAGTAGTTCGAGAACTGAAATCCGTTTTGCCTAAGCTATAACCGTTAGAGCGCTATAGCTTATTTTGTACGTTTAACAGGAATTACCTTAGTTTTTTCAGGGTCTATAGAAATATCAGTTATCGAAATAATAAGTCTAAGGTATTTTATCTAGGGAGTATGAAAGTTATACTTCTTAATATCTACTATAAGGCCGGCATTTATAAGCCTTATAAATATATTACAGATATGTTAGGTATAATTCATAGAGGTATCGCTAAAGATAAGAATGTTATCTAGATAAGGAGTTATATATTTGTCTAATATATCGAACAAGGTATAGTTAATAAAGTATTACTAAGTACTAGGCGCGCTAGTTATACTGAAATTTACCACTAAGTACTTAAATAAGCCGAAACGGGTAATAAATGCAGTTTTCTATTTATTACTAAGGGCAATTCGGATCTGATTCAATGCTACTATAATATCGAGTTTGGTATATATTTTTGCCTAGTATAGTATATCTAACGTTTCTTTAATAAGTAGAATTAGATATCGATTTTTAACTATAATGTTATTAAGGCCTTAGTAATCAATATAAACTTGTACTCCGCTACTAGGTCTCTTTGCTAGTAATACTAGTATAGCTACTAATAATATAATACTTTGTATAAAGCCCTTAGAAAGGTGGTCGTCTAGGTAATTTCTGTTAAACGTATAAAATAAGCTATAGCGCTCTAACGGTTATAGCTTAGGCAAAACGGATTTCAGTTCTCGAACTACTAGATATATAGCTATATTCTGAGGGTGGACCCACTTTTGTGGATACCGCTGACTAAGCTATATACTCCACTATATAGCCTAGAAATAGCTTTAAAAGGCTTTTCTATTTTTAGATTTATGCCCCACTTTTGTGGAGACAGCCTCCTTAGGCTGTATAAGCGCTAGAAATAGCCTTAAAAGGCTCTTCTACTAGGTCACCTACCTACCCTATACCTACCCTGCACCGCAGGAGCGAAAACAGAACTTACAGGAAAAGTCGTGCGGCTTACCCTGCAGCTTAGGTAGCCGTAAGTCGATTATTTAAAATCGCCAGCTTATTTGGTTTTTCAGGAAGTGGCCATGCACCTACTAAGGCGCTCCTGCCATATAGAGGGCAGGAACGGTGCCGGAGGGTATATGTAGGAAAGGAAATTGCGAAGCCTTACCTACTTGGACTAGAAATCAAGTTACTACGTTACCTACAACTATAAGCCTTATAGGCCTATAAGACCCACTGAAAGCCGTGATATATAAGCTTAAAGCCCCTATAATATAGCGCTATAGCCTATAACTATACCGTTATATAAGGACTTTTATAGAGGGAATATAGTAAAGGGCCCTACTTTACTATATTAGCACATACCTAGGAAGTGCTATTTAGGCCATATCAACGCTGTTGCTGCCCCTACGTACCCTATACAACTACTACTAGTAGGCTATAGTAGCTACAGATCCTTATATAGGATTACCCATTCCAATAGGTTATAAGCCCGGATAGCCTGTGGGATAGTTATCGTTGGAGTCCAATTTCAAAGCGCTACCTCTGCCTATATATATAGGGCTATTTAAGCCTCTTATAGCTGAAAATATAGTACTATATTAGCCCTAAAAAGCTATATATTACATCTTATTGAAGGCTATTTAAGGACTAAAAAGCCTGAAAATCTAGAAGGAGAAATCGCTAAGAAATCTAAGTCCTATAGTATTGACGAGCATTTGGGGCTCTTATACACTTAGGCTAGTATACTTACCTATACTAAAAGACCTTTCTACTTATAGCTGGAAGTAGAAAGGCTAGCGTTTTAGAATTTCTAGCGCTAAAGACCTATATTTCCCTACTATAGAGCCCTTTCTATAGATATATCTATAGGCGGTAGTTAAGTCCCTACGTCGAAGTCTCTAGCCCTTAGAGCCTAGTTTAGAATTTCTACTAGAAAGCCCTACTAAGTAGCAAGTAGGCAGCGCTATAAACCTACTAAGCGCTAAGACTAGCCTAGAAAATCACTACTATAATTAGTGAGCTAGCTAATTAGCTTTAGTGAACTGAAAGCTAATTAAGTGCTTTAGCTAGCACTATAAAGTAAATAGTAGCCTATTTACAATGGCGGATCAAGCTAAAGGGAAGGGTATAGCGCCTAAAAGGGCTAGTAACCCAGCTGATCCAGGGTAATCTTCTAGGCCTCTACCACCTATACGAACCCTATCAGAAGATGAGGAAGATGGCGAAGACTATAGCGAGGTTATAGAAGTCCTAAAACAGCATATAAAATCTCATAAGCGAGTTATAGCTAGCCAATCTAGTAATATAAAAACACTACTTTTAAGTCTAAATACCCTAAAAGCCTCTGTTAAGGATAGCGTTAGCGCTATAAAGAATATATCTTCTACTTTAGCTTCTTTAACTAATAGTAGTAACGCTGCGGCTGCTACTATTGGAAAAACTAGCTATAGTCCTAGATTTGATCCTTTTAGCGGTACTATAGATTTAGATTCTCCTCCACGTCCCCCTAGGAAAGAGCCCCATCTAGGGCCGGCTGTAGATAATACAGCTACTAGTAATTTAGACCCCCCTATAGATACAGGGTCTAAGGAAGGCTTTAAGGATACTATTACTAGTAGTATAGTAAAGGAGCTTTCTAAAAAGGCCTATACTATACCGGACAATAGTAAGCTTAGCGGGGAAAGTAATTTTGAACAGTGGATTCAGGCTTTAAGTATAGTGCTAAGAGCGTTAGGGATATCTAATTTTTTAGAAAACCCTAATATATCTAACACTTATAGCGACTCTGATCAAGCTGTTCTTTTAATGCTTCTACATGATAGCTTATCTAGTAGCCCTAGGGCTGCTATATCGTAGATTTATATACCTTCTGAGGCCTTTAAGCTGCTTGTTAGGCAGTATAGCCGACCTATAGAGTCTAAAAAGGAGGACGTCTATAACGAATTCCACGCCCTTACCTTTAGTACCTATAAAAAAGGCTTATCAGCTTTTAACGCTGAATTTAACGGCTATCTTGCTAAGCTTACCATGGCTAAAATAGATATAGATCCCTCTTTAATACTAAATCAGTATTTTAAGGCTCTAGAATCTAAGTTTCCTAGCTGGGTATCACGCCAAAAGAGCTCTATAAGACAGGCTAGAATGCTAGGCCTTACAGCCTCTAGCCTTAATATAGAATATCTAATAGCTGATATTTTAGAAGAATCTAGGAACCCGGCTACAGAGGCGTATAGAGCAGCTTATGTGGCTAATAGCTCTAATTCAACCCCTAATTCAAATTCTAACCCTAGTAAGAAGGGTAAAAATAAGAAAAAGGGTAAGAAGAAGGCTAGTTATAATGTTGAAGGGCACAATTATAGTGCTAAAAGTGCTGAACAAGCCTCCTTTATGCTAGGGTCCTATAACCTAGCTATAGAAGAAGAAGAGGAATCTGACTCTAGTTCCAATTCTAGTTCTTCTAGCGATTCTAATACCCAATTAGCACAGCTATTAGCGTTAAAAGGGTATAAGAAGCGTAAGGACTTTAAAGGAAAAGGCCTAAAAACCTCTTCTAACAAGGCAAAATATAAAGATAATCAGCCTAGAAGACGCCCTAAAGACCCCGCTCTTTATAATAGTTGGCTATACGATACGGGATCTACGGACCATATTAGTAATAGTAAAGAGCGGTTTACTACCTTTACGCCTAACACAGGCCAGTTACGCCCTATTAACACTGGAAATGGCCCTGTAAGCCCGGCTGGTATAGGCTCTATTATACTAGAAGTATTATCTAGAAAGGCCCCCCCTACCTATACTAAATTAGTATTAGATAACGTTTTATACCTACCTAATATTAATATAAATATTGTTAGCGGGGTTAGGTACTATGATTCGGGAGGTTGCCTTATAAAGGAAACCCTTTACGGGGGTGATAGACGCTATATAGCTGTACTAGACTTTAAAAAATCAGGATTTTTTCTTGACGTTAAAGGCAGCTCTAAGCCTATATTACATGCAAATTTTGCTTTTCCTTTAGGCCTTACTAGTTATAATACTACTAAAAGTATAGAGCCGTAGTGTAATAAGATAGTGGTGGAAATTCCTTCTAATTCTATTAGAAAGGAAGACTATAGACCTATTATAGAGGATGCTATAGTATCCGAAGCTATAGAGCCTAATAAGCGCTATAAGCTAAGGAATTCCCCGGCTAAGGGTACTACTTTAGAAGGTGTAGGACCTTCTTTAAGGGGGAAAAGGCCCTGTAGGCCTGTAGAGCCCTTAGCCACTGCCTAGGCCCCCTATCAAAGTCCCCGTGAGACTAGGGAGCCTAAGCCCTTAACTGGCACTAGAGACCTGCCCCGTGTGCTAAGAGAGCCAGTTATAGAGGGGAATGAAGTAGAAAAGGCTATATCTAGCCCTACTTTAAAGGAGCCTAATATAGGTCAGCGAGATTACTATAATCTACTTAATTTAGCTAAATTGTGGCACGTTAGGCTAGGCTATATAGGCCTACGTCTTTTGAAAAAGACCTCTAGTATTACTAAAGGGCTGCCTAATTTTGATAAAATAAAGGAAGCTGATTTTCACTGCTCTAGCTGTGATCGAGGTAAAGCAGTAAGAAGGGTTAGTAAGGCTTTAATACCTGACCTACCTAGGGTCTTAGACTCAATAGAGGGGGATACTGTTAAAATTAGGCCTAGGCCTTATAATAGAAACCCTATAGTCTTAATTCTAGTTAACCGTAAAAGTAGGTATAGGTGGGTTTTTAACCTACCTAATAAATCAGGCCCTATAGTAGCTAACGCTATTAAGGGCTTTTTTAGGGGCCTAAGGAATGGATTTGGTAGATATCCTACTAAATTCCACTTTGACGGAGGCACTGAAATAACTGATTTATTAACCACTTGGTTAGCTAAAAGGGGTATCAAATTTAGTGCTTCTGCCCCCTATATCCACGAGCAGAACGGCTTAGTAGAACAATCAGTTAGAGTTATACTAGACCGTGTAAGGTGTACTATTCTTAGTAGCGCTTTACCCTAGTATTTATGGTGCTTTATACTGGAGGCTGTAGTGGAATTAGTTAATAGTACAGCTATAACTAATAAGGAAACCACTCCTTTCCAGGCGCTATTTGACGAGCTAGAGCCTGGTATTCCACATATACCTAACCTAGAGCGCTATAGGGCTATAGGCGCTAGAGGAGAGGCTATTATACCTCTAGAAAAACGGTCTAAATCGTTAAAATTTACCTCTAGAACGGAAGAGTGTAAATTACTAGCGGTATTAGGTTCTAAGACCTACCTAGTATATATACCGTCTAGAAGAGCAGTACTTAAAACCTCTACTGTTAAGTTTATAGAGGATAATATAGTACTAAGTTAGCCTACTAATAATACGGCTTTAGAGGGGGAATTAGTAGACCTAGACCTAGATTTAGAGGGGGCTGTCAGCCCAGACCCTTCTAATCTTAATACTGAAAAGCCTATTAGTATAGAAATAGGACCTAGTAAGCTAGAACCCTACGAATCTTCTTCTGATAGTGAATTAGATGAACCCTTACCGGATAAGCCTATAAATCCGGTTATAGTAGAGTCTACTAGGCCTACTATATCTATTAGAAAGCCTGAATTACCAGAGGCGTTTCCCTAAATTATAGAGCCTATTCTTGCACCTAAGCCTATAGAAGTTATAGCGCCTAATTAGCCTATAACGAACGAACCTCTTGATAATAGTGATCTTATTTCAGAGGGGGATAAAATGCAGCTCGATTACTATAAGCTTTTAGCTAAGACTAGTAGCTATATACTGTCTTTTGTCTATAAGGCTTGAAAAAGGGTAATATCTAAGGATAGTACGCCTACTACTTATAAGCAAGTCTTAAAACTACCTAGAGATGAGCGTAGTAAGTGGTTAGAGGCTATTACTAAGGAATTTATCCAGTTATTAGAGCTAGGGGTTTTTAAATTCCTACCTAGGAGTCTATTACCTTCTAACCGTAAGCTTATTACCTGTCGAAATGTTCTTAAGGTTAAAAAGGACGCTAAAAACAGGCCTATTAAGTATAAATCTCGGTTAGTAGCTAGGG
The DNA here is from genome assembly GCA_029339225.1 of Phyllachora maydis. Taxonomy (NCBI): domain Eukaryota; kingdom Fungi; phylum Ascomycota; class Sordariomycetes; order Phyllachorales; family Phyllachoraceae; genus Phyllachora; species Phyllachora maydis. Next base: position 11,214 of record JAQQPM010000006.1, on the reverse strand, counting down.
GCTTTATGCAGGTAGAAGGCCTAGATTACACTATAACCTATGCCTCTACTAGTATACCACCTACTTGGCGTATACTTCTAGCTATAGGTGCTGTTCTAGACTAGGAAATAGAACAAGCTGACTTTATAGGGGCATTTCTTAATAGCGCTCTTAGAGAAGAAATATATATGGAAATCCCTGAAGGACTATTAGACCTAGCGGCTTCTAATAAGGCTATTGATAAGCTTTTACTGAAATACGGCTATAATCCTTCTACTCCTAATATTATTAAACTATTTAAAGCGTTATACGGTCTGAAACAAAGCCCTAGAGAGTGGCAAGATAAGCTTAAAATCTTACTTAAGAGCCTAGGCTATCTCCCTCTTATTTCAGATCCAGGGGTCTTCTATAATGCTAAAACCTGTTACTTTATCGTTACCTATATAGATAACTGTCTATTTATAGGGCCTGATATAGGCTATATAACTGATTTAAAGAAACGGCTTAATAAGGTCTATGCTATAGAAGACTTAGGGCCTGCCGCCTATTTCCTAGGCGTGCAGATTATAAGGGATAGACCTAATAGGCGCCTGTAGCTTAACCAGTCACAGTATGTAGAAGAGGCGGTTAGCCGCTTTAACTTAGCCGATTCTAAGCCTATATCTATTCCCTTACAGCCGGGGCTAGTAAGTCAACTTCAACTAGAGGAAGATATTGCTAGCCACCTCTGTAATTCTACGGAAATTAAGCTCTATCAAAGCCTAGTAGGAACAGCTATGTATATAATGCTCCTTACTAGGGTAGATATTAGCTTTACCGTACAGTAGCTCTCTAGGTCTTTAAATAGACCTACAAAATCACACTTAAACGCTGCTAAAAATCTTTTTAAGTATCTTAATAGTACTAAAGACTATAGCATCTGTTTTAGCTATAACGGAAATACAGTAGCTGATCTAGGGCCTAAGCTTAGTAATAGTAGTAATACAACTACTAAGCTTAGTAGAGACTTTCACTCTAAGGAAGGGCCTAGGCCCCTAACTACTACCTCTACTACTATAGTAGATTCTAGAAATAGTAAAGGTAGTAGCCGGACTTCTATAATTAATAGTAGTCTAGTCCCTATAGGCTTTAGTGATTCTGATTTTGCAGGGGATAAGGCTACTAGTAAATCCACCTACGGCTATCTATATAAGTTAGCCGGTAGGCCTATTAGCTGGAAAACGAAAAGAGCTACTACTATTGCTCTCTCTACCCTAGAAGCTGAAACTGATGGACTTATAGAGGCTATACGCGAAGTACAGTGGATTATAGGGCTATTTTCTGAACTTTATAGACCTATAGACTACCCTATTACTCTCTATGGAGATAATCAGGGCTCTATAACGGTGGCTAATAACCCAGCGCTACACGCTAGAACTAAGCATACCCTACTGAAATTCCAGTACGTTAGAGAGCAGGTTAAGGCTAAAATAGTTACTATTATATGTTAAACGTACAAAATAAGCTATAGCGCTCTAACGGTTATAGCTTAGGCAAAACGGATTTCAGTTCTCGAACTACTAGATATATAGCTATATTCTGAGGGTGGACCCACTTTTGTGGATACCGCTGACTAAGCTATATACTCCACTATATAGCCTAGAAATAGCTTTAAAAGGCTTTTCTATTTTTAGATTTATGCCCCACTTTTGTGGAGACAGCCTCCTTAGGCTGTATAAGCGCTAGAAATAGCCTTAAAAGGCTCTTCTACTAGGTCACCTACCTACCCTGTACCTACCCTGCACCGCAGGAGCGAAAACAGAACTTACAGGAAAAGTCGTGCGGCTTACCCTGCAGCTTAGGTGGCCGTGAGTCGATTATTTAAAATCGCCAGCTTATTTGGTTTTTCGGGAAGTGGCCATGCACCTACTAGGGCGCTCCTGCCGTGTGGAGGGCAGGAACGGTGCCGGAGGGTATACGTAGGAAAGGAAATTGCGAAGCCTTACCTACTTGGACTAGAAATCAAATTACTACGTTACCTACAACTATAAGCCTTATAGGCCTATAAGACCCACTGAAAGCCGTGATATATAAGCTTAAAGCCCCTATAATATAGCGCTATAGCCTATAACTATACCGTTATATAAGGACTTTTATAGAGGGAATACAGTAAAGGGCCCTACTTTACTATATTAGCATATACCTAGGAAGTGCTATTTAGGCCATATCAACGCTGTTGCTGCCCCTACGTACCCTATACGACTACTACTAGTAGGCTATAGTGGTTATAGATCCTTATATAGGATTACCCATTCCAATAGGTTATGAGCCCGGATAGCCTGTGGGATAGTTATCGTTGGAGTCCAATTTCAAAGCGCTACCTCTGCCTATATATATAGGGCTATTTAAGCCTCTTATAGCTGAAAATATAGTACTATATTAGCCCTAAAAAGCTATATATTACATCTTATTGAAGGCTATTTAAGGACTAAAAAGCCTGAAAATCTAGAAGGAGAAATCGCTAAGAAATCTAAGTCCTATAGTATTAACGAGCATTTGGGGCTCTTATACACTTAGGCTAGTATACTTACCTATACTAAAAGACCTTTCTACTTATAGCTGGAAGTAGAAAGGCTAGCGTTTTAGAATTTCTAGCGCTAAAGACCTATATTTCCCTACTATAGAGCCCTTTCTATAGATATATCTATAGGCGGTAGTTAAGTCCCTACGTCGAAGTCTCTAGCCCTTAGAGCCTAGTTTAGAATTTCTACTAGAAAGCCCTACTAAGTAGCAAGTAGGCAGCGCTATAAACCTACTAAGCGCTAAGACTAGCCTAGAAAATCACTACTATAATTAGTGAGCTAGCTAATTAGCTTTAGTGAACTGGAAGCTAATTAAGTGCTTTAGCTAGCACTATAAAGTAAATAGTAGCCTATTTACAATGGCGGATCAAGCTAAAGGGAAGGGTATAGCCCCTAAAAGGGCTAGTAACCCAGCTGATCCAGGGCAATCTTCTAGGCCTCCACTACCTATACGAACCCTATCAGAAGATAAGGAAGATGGCGAAGACTATAGCGAGGTTATAGAATTCCTAAAACAGAATATAAAATCTCATAACCGAGTTATAGCTAGCCAATCTAGTGATATAAAAACACTACTTTTAAGTCTAAATACCCTAAAAGCCTCTGTCGAGGATAGCGTTAGCGCTATAAAGAATATATCTTCTACTTTAGCTTCTCTAACTAATAGTAGTAATGCTGCTGCTACTGGAAAGACTAGCTATAGTCCTAGATTTGATCCTTTTAGCGGTACTATGGATTTAGATTCTCCTCCACGTCCCCCTAGGAAAGAGCCCTATCTAGGGCCGGCTGTAGATAATACAGCTACTAGTAATTTAGACCCCCCTATAGATACAGGGTCTAAGGAAGGCTTTAAGGATACTATTACTAGTAGTATAGTAAAGGAGCTTTCTAAAAAGGCCTATACTATACCGGACGATAGTAAGCTTAGCAGGGAAAGCAATTTTGAACAGTGGATTCAGGCTTTAAGTATAGTGCTAAGAGCGTTAGGGATATCTAATTTTTTAGAAAACCCTGATATATCTAACACTTATAGCGACTCTGATCAAGCTGTTCTTTTAATGCTTCTACGTGATAGCTTATCTAGTAGCCCTAGGGCTGCTATATCGTGGATTCATATACCTTCTAAGGCCTTTAAGCTGCTTGTTAGGCAGTATAGCCGACCTATAGAGTCTAAAAAGGAGGACGTCTATAACGAATTCCACGCCCTTACCTTTAGTACCTATAAAAAAGGCTTATCAGCTTTTAACGCTGAATTTAACGGCTATCTTGCTAAGCTTACCATGGCTAAAATAGATATAGATCCCTCTTTAATACTAAATCAGTATTTTAAGGCTCTAGAATCTAAGTTTCCTAGCTGGGTATCACGCCAAAAGAGCTCTATAAGACAGGCTAGAATGCTAGGCCTTACAGCCTCTAGCCTTAATATAGAATATCTAATGGCTGATATTTTAGAAGAATCTAGGAACCCGGCTACAGAGGCGTATAGAGCAGCTCACGTAGCTAATAGCTCTAATTCAACCCCTAATTCAAATTCTAACCCTAGTAAGAAGGGTAAAAATAAGAAAAAGGGTAAGAAGAAGGCTAGTTATAATGTTGAAGGGCAGAATTATAGTGCTAAAAGTGCTGAACAAGCCTCCTTTATGCTAGGGTCCTATAACCTAGCTGTAGAAGAAGAAGAAGAGGAATCCGACTCTAGTTCCAATTCTAATTCTTCTAGCGATTCTAATACCCAATTAGCACAGCTATTAGCGTTAAAAGGGTATAAGAAGCGTAAGGACTTTAAAGGAAAAGGCCTAAAAACCTCTTCTAATAACAAGGCAAAATATAAAGATAATAAGCCTAGAAGACGCCCTAGAGACCCCGCTCTTTATAATAGTTGGCTATACGATACGGGATCTACGGACCATATCAGTAATAGTAAAGAGCGGTTTACTACCTTTACGCCTAACACAGGCCAGTTACGCCCTATTAACACTGGAAATGGCCCTGTAAGCCCGGCTGGTATAGGCTCTATTACACTAGAAGTATTATCTAGAAAGGCCCCCCCTACCTATACTAAATTAGTATTAGATAACGTTTTATACCTACCTAATATTGATATAAATATTGTTAGCGGGGTTAGGCACTATGATTCAGGAGGTTGCCTTATAAAGGAAACCCTTTACGGGAGTAATAGACGCTGTATAGCTGTACTAGACTTTAAAAAATCAGGATTTTTTCTTGACGTTAAAGGCAGCTCTAAGCCTATATTACATGCAAATTTTGCTTTTCCTTTAGGCCTTACTAGTTATAATACTACTAAAAGTATAGAGCCGCAGCGTAATAAGATAGTGGTGGAAATTCCTTCTAATTCTATTAGAAAGGAAGACTATAGACCTATTATAGAGGATGCTATAGTATCCGAAGCTATAGAGCCTAATAAGCGCTATAAGCTAAGGAATTCTCCGGCTAAGGGTACTACTTTAGAAGGTGTAGGACCTTCTTTAAGGGGGAAAAGGCCCTGTAGGCCTGTAGAGCCCTTAGCCACTGCCCAGGCCCCCTATCAAAGTCCCTGTAAGACTAGGGAGCCTAAGCCCTTAACTGGCACTGGAGACCTGCCCCGTGTGCTAAGAGAGCCAGTTATAGAGGGGAATAAAGTAGTAGAAAAGGCTATATCTAGCCCTACTTTAAAGGAGCCTAATATAGGTCAGCGAGATTACTATAATCTACTTAATTTAGCTAAATTGTGGCACGTTAGGCTAGGCCATATAGGCCTACGTCTTTTGAAAAAGACCTCTAGTATTACTAAAGGGCTGCCTAATTTTGATAAAATAAAGGAAGCTGATTTTCACTGCTCTAGCTGTGATCGAGGTAAAGCAGTGAGAAGGGTTAGTAAGGCTTTAATACCTGACCCACCTAGGGTCTTAGACTCAATAGAGGGCGATACTGTTAAAATTAGGCCTAGGCCTTATAATAGAAACCCTATAGTCTTACTTCTAGTTGACCGTAAAAGTAGGTATAGGTGGGTTTTTAACTTACCTAATAAATCAGGCCCTATAGTAGCTAACGCTATTAAGGGCTTTTTTAGGGGCCTAAGGAATGGATTTGGTAGATATCCTACTAAATTCCACTTTGACGGAGGCACTGAAATAACTGATTTATTAACTACTTGGTTAGCTAAAAGGGGTATTAAATTTAGCACTTCTGCCCCCTATATCCACGAGCAGAACGGCTTAGTAGAACGATCAGTTAGAGTTATACTAGACCGTGTAAGGTGTACTATTCTTAGTAGCGCTTTACCCCAGTATTTGTGGTGCTTTATACTGGAGGCTGTAGTGGAATTAGTTAATAGTACAGCTATAACTAATAAGGAAACCACTCCTTTCCAGGCGCTATTTGACGAGCTAGAGCCTGGTATTCCACATATACCTAACCTAGAGCGCTATAGGGCTATAGGCGCTAGAGGAGAGGCGATTATACCTCTAGAAAAACGGTCTAAATCGTTAAAATTTACCTCTAGAACGGAAGAGTGTAAATTACTAGCGGTATTAGGTTCTAAGACCTACCTAGTATATATACCGTCTAGAAGAGCAGTACTTAAAACCTCTACTGTTAAATTTATAGAGGATAATACAGTACTAAGTCAGCCTACTGATAATACGGCTTTAGAGGGGGAATTAGTAGACCTAGACCTAGATTTAGAGGGGGCTGTCAGCCCGGACCCTTCTAATCTTAATACTGAAAAGCCTATTAGTATAGAAATAGGACCTAGTAAGCTAGAACCCTACGAATCTTCTTCCGATAGTGAATTAGATGAACCCTCACCGGATAAGCCTATAAATCCGGTTATAGTAGAGTCTACTAGGCCTACTATATCTATTAGAAAGCCTGAATTACCAGAGGCGTTTCCCCAAACTATAGAGCCTATTTTTGCACCTAAGCCTATAGAAGTTATAGCGCCTAATCAGCCTATAACGAACGAACCTCTTGATAATAGTGATCTTATTTCAGAGGGGGATAAAATGCAGCTCGATTACTATAAGCTTTTAGCTAAGACTAGTAGCTATATACTGTCTTTTGTCTATAAGGCTCGAAAAAGGGTAATATCTAAGGATAGTACGCCTACTACTTATAAGCAAGTCTTAAAACTACCTAGAGATGAGCGTAGTAAGTGGTTAGAGGCTATTACCAAGGAATTTATCCAGTTATTAGAGCTAGGGGTTTTTAAATTCCTACCTAGGAGTCTATTACCTTCTAACCGTAAGCTTATTACCTGTCGAAACGTTCTTAAGGTTAAAAAGGACGCTAAAAATAGGCCTATTAAGTATAAATCTCGGTTAGTAGCTAGGGGCTTTATGCAGGTAGAAGGCCTAGATTATACTGTAACCTACGCCTCTACTAGTATACCACCTACTTGGCGTATACTTCTAGCTATAGGTGCTGTTCTAGACTGGGAAATAGAACAAGCTGACTTTATAGGGGCATTTCTTAATAGCGCTCTTAGAGAAGAAATATATATGGAAATCCCTGAAGGACTATTAGACCTAGCGGCTTCTAATAAGGCTATTTATAAGCTTTTACTGAAATACGGCTATAATCCTTCTACTCCTAATATTATTAAACTATCTAAAGCGTTATACGGTCTGAAACAAAGCCCTAGAGAGTGGCAAGATAAGCTTAAAATCTTACTTAAGAGCCTAGGCTATCTCCCTCTTATTTCAGATCCAGGGGTCTTCTATAATGCTAAAACCTGCCACTTTATCGTTACCTATGTAGATGACTGTCTATTTATAGGGCCTAATATAGGCTATATAACTGATTTAAAGAAACGGCTTAATAAGGTCTACGCTATAGAAGACTTAGGGCCTGCCGCCTATTTCCTAGGCGTGCAGATTATAAGGGATAGACCTAATAGGCGCCTGTGGCTTAACCAGTCACAGTATGTAGAAGAGGCGGTTAGCCGCTTTAACTTAGCCGATTCTAAGCCTATATCTATTCCCTTACAGCCGGGGCTAGTAAGTCAACTTCAACTAGAGGAAGATATTGCTAGCCACCTCTGTAGTTCTACGGAAATTAAGCTCTATCAAAGCCTAGTAGGAACAGCTATGTATATAATGCTCCTTACTAGGGTAGATATTAGCTTTACCGTACAGTGGCTCTCTAGGTCTTTAAATAGACCTACAAAATCACACTTAAACGCTGCTAAAAATCTTTTTAAGTATCTTAACAGTACCAAAGACTATAGCATCTGTTTTAGCTGTAACGGAAATACAGTAGCTGATTTAGGGCCTAAGCTTAGTAATAGTAGTAATACAACTACTAAGCTTAGTAGAGACTTTCACTCTAAGGAAGGGCCTAGGCCCCTAACTACTACCTCTACTACTATAGTAGATTCTAGAAATAGTAAAGGTAGTAGCCGGACTTCTATAATTAATAGTAGTCTAGTCCCTATAGGCTTTAGTGATTCTGATTTTGCAGGGGATAAGGCTACTAGTAAATCCACCTACGGCTATCTATATAAGTTAGCCGGTGGGCCTATTAGCTGGAAAACGAAAAGAGCTACTACTATTGCTCTCTCTACTCTGGAAGCTGAAACTGATGGACTTATAGAGGCTATACGCGAAGTACAGTGGATTATAGGGCTATTTTCTGAACTTCACAGACCTATAGACTACCCTATTACTCTCTATGGAGATAATCAGGGCTCTATAACGGTGGCTAATGACCCAGCGCTACACGCTAGAACTAAGCATACCCTGCTGAAATTCCGGTACGTTAGAGAGCAGGTTAAGGCTAAAATAGTTACTATTATATATCTTAATACTAAGTGTATGCCGGCTGACGGACTTACTAAAGCCCTACCAGTTAGTGGCTTTCAGTCTTTTATCAGGCTTTTAGGCCTACAACCTAAGGGAGCTTTTTACTAAGCTACCCTCTACCCCTATATATATATATTTATTCTATACTATATATATAGAAGGCCTGGCTTAGCCTGATTAGCTTATAAGACCAGTCAATAGTACCGGCTACTTTACAGCCCTCTGGAATCACCTAATTCCTCTATATAGCCTTAAAAGGCTTATAAGGTCCTAGCCACTGTAGTACAGTTCTATAGGCGCCCTTGTGCTGGCATCAGCTCCCTGCGGCGTTAGGGAGGCCTATATTACTCTAGCTACGTCTAGAAGTACTCTAGTATATAGTATAGCTATATTTGGAAAATATAGGCTCTGGCTATTACTAGTAGTATACTTTCCTTTAGAGGGGGATTCTCTATGTGACTACCTGTTATTTCCTTACTAGAACTGGCTGAAAGAACGGAGTAAAAAAGGGCATAAAATTTAAAACCGTGCTAAAAATTGTTTTCTCTATAAGAGGATAAAGGCGTTTATAAGCCCTTTACTCCTTCTATACTCTAGTGCGTCTATCAGTCGCTAGGGTATAGAATATTTAGATATTATATATTACTATACGCTTTAAAGCTATAGTACCTATACCTTTAAATAGGTTATAGGTTTGATTTCAACATCATATATATTCTTACTTCTTTCTATATATAATAGGAGTTTATCCTATATATATATAAGGGCCTAACCCCTTTGTCTAACGGAATAGTTTTGCTCTTACGTTCTTATTTCTTAGGATTCTTCTATTCTTTACCTATATATAGCTTTCTAAGGCTTATAAAGGAACAGAAGAATAGAGGGGGTGTTAAACGTACAAAATAAGCTATAGCGCTCTAACGGTTATAGCTTAGGCAAAACGGATTTCAGTTCTCGAACTACTAGATATATAGCTATATTCTGAGGGTGGACCCACTTTTGTGGATACCGCTAACTAAGCTATATACTCCACTATATAGCCTAGAAATAGCTTTAAAAGGCTTTTCTATTTTTAGATTTATGCCCTACTTTTGTGGAGACAGCCTCCTTAGGCTGTATAAGCGCTAGAAATAGCCTTAAAAGGCTCTTCTACTAGGTTACCTACCTACCCTGTACCTACCCTGCACCGCAGGAGCGAAAACAGAACTTATAGGAAAAGTCGTGCGGCTTACCCTGCAGCTTAGGTGGCCGTGAGTCGATTATTTAAAATCGCCAGCTTATTTGGTTTTTCGGGAAGTGGCCATGCACCTACTAGGGCGCTCCTGCCGTGTGGAGGGCAGGAACGGTGCCGGAGGGTATACGTAGGAAAGGAAATTGCGAAGCCTTACCTACTTGGACTAGAAATCAAATTACTACGTTACCTACAACTATAAGCCTTATAGGCCTATAAGACCTACTGAAAGCCGTGATATATAAGCTTAAAGCCCCTATAATATAGCGCTATAGCCTATAACTATACCGTTATATAAGGACTTTTATAGAGGGAATACAGTAAAGGGCCCTACTTTACTATATTAGCACATACCTAGGAAGTGCTATTTAGGCCATATCAACGCTGTTGCTGCCCCTACGTACCCTATACGACTACTACTAGTAGGCTATAGTGGTTATAGATCCTTATATAGGATTACCCATTCCAATATTATATATCTTAATACTAAGTGTATGCCGGCTGACGGACTTACTAAAGCCCTACCAGTTAGTGGCTTTCAGTCTTTTATCAGGCTTTTAGGCCTACAACCTAAGGGAGCTTTTTACTAAGCTACCCTCTACCCCTATATATATATATTCTATACTATATATATAGAAGGCCTGGCTTAGCCTGATTAGCTTATAAGACCAGTCAATAGTACCGGCTACTTTACAGCCCTCTGGAATTACCTAATTCCTCTATATAGCCTTAAAAGGCTTATAAGGTCCTAGCTACTATAGTATAGTTCTATAGGCGCCCTTATGCTGGCATCAGCTCCCTGCGGCGTTAGAGAGGCCTATATTACTCTAGCTACGTCTAGAAGTACTCTAGTATATAGTATAGCTATATTTAGGAAATATAGGCTCCGGCTATTACTAGTAGTATACTTTCCTTTAGAGGGGGATTCTCTATATAACTACCTGTTATTTCCTTACTAGAACTGGCTGAAAGAACAGAGTAAAAAAGGGCATAAAATTTAAAACCGTGCTAAAAATTGTTTTCTCTATAAAAGGATAAAGGCGTTTATAAGCCCTTTACTCCTTCTATACTCTAGTACGTCTATTAGTCGCTAGGGTATAGAATATTTAGATATTATATATTACTATAAGCTTTAAAGCTATAGTACCTATACCTTTATAGGTTATAGGTTTGATTTCAACATTATATATATTCTTACTTCTTTCTATATATAATAGGGGTTTATCCTATATATATATAAGGGCCTAACCCCTTTATCTAACGGAATAGTTTTGCTCTTACGTTCTTATTTCTTAGGATTCTTCTATTCTTTACCTATATATAGCTTTCTAAGGCTTATAAAGGAACAGAAGAATAGAGGGGGTGTTAAACGTACAAAATAAGCTATAGCGCTCTAACGGTTATAGCTTAGGCAAAACGGATTTCAGTTCTCGAACTACTAGATATATAGCTATATTCTGAGGGTGGACCCACTTTTGTGGATACCGCTGACTAAGCTATATACTCCACTATATAGCCTAGAAATAGCTTTAAAAGGCTTTTCTATTTTTAGATTTATGCCCCACTTTTGTGGAGACAGCCTCCTTAGGCTGTATAAGCGCTAGAAATAGCCTTAAAAGGCTCTTCTACTAGGTTACCTACCTAC